>JAGTTD010000014.1:23171991-25571991 GCA_018398585.1 Simmondsia chinensis | reverse complement strand
TGGAGAGCTTATCTATAATTAGTTACTGCACAGTCGACTACCAAGGCTGAGTACATGGTAGTTACAGAAGCATTTAAGAAAGCCATTTGGTTGAGAGGTTTGATTAGTGAGATCAGTGTTGATCAGGGTACTGTTTGAGTTTACTGTGATAGCCAGTCAGCGATTCACCTAGCTCAAGATCAGATGACGCATCATGACAGAACAAAGCACATCGATGTCAAGCATCATTTTATTAGAGATTTGATTGATGAGCGGAAGGTGGAGTTGAAGAAGATTGGTACTGAAGATAATCCAGTAGATATGTTCACTAAAGTTTTACCAGGCAGGAAATTCGAGCATTGCTCGAATTTAGTTGGAGTTATAGTTTCAATTTGTTATCCCTGGTGTGGGGGTGTTATTGGAGAAGGTAGAGATGTTCTATTATTATGATAAATTTAGATCCAAGGTAGAGATTTGTTAGGAATATGTCTCAAAATTCCTTGGAAGTCTAATAGGGAAGCCTTGAGGAGGACGATTGATCGGGTGTAGCTCGATCGAACAAGATGTTACGTAAGTTTGGGACGCCTTACGCGGGTATAAATAAGGGTTATGTCAGAAATTGATCCAATTAAAAACGAGCGTTCCTCCTTTGCGGCGCCGCACCAATCAGAGAGAGAGAGAGAGAGAGAGAGAGAGAGAGAAGGAGTGATGGTAATTCTTCTTTTCGATTCAATAATAAAAGCTTCAATCTTCATCCATGGTTTTCTCCCCTCTCGATTGTAGAGGAGTTTCCACGTAAATTGCTGTGTACTTGTGTTTAATTTTCTTTAGTCTATTTTACTTCTTGACTGGTGTGGTATTTTATTCGAATTCAATACTTGGGATTTCCGCATTTCCTCACAAATTTTAGTGTATGTATTAATCTTGGAAGACTCGGTGAAGGTCGCGGTAGTCGGTTGCTTAAGTTCTGTGTCAATACAATGCTTTGCTCGAGGACTAGCAAATGTTAGGCCTGGGGTTGTTGATGCTTTTCATATGGGAGCGTCATTTGTTTGTTATTTTAGTTATTTTGCACCTGTTAATTATAGTTATATACTCATTTCGGCAATTTTTTTTGTTTTAAAGGTTCGAAGATTAAAATCTTGTAAATTGTCAAATTTTGGTACAAACAAGACAAAATTGGATGCGTAGGCAATTAAATCAAGTCAATTAGAGATCTGAAAGAGATTGTATGAGTCAAGCTTGACCCATACCCGCACCTGTTCCGACCCGAGACCGACATAACAACCTACCGTCGTCACCAAATCAGACCTGCACCTAGCCCACCCCAAGCCCATTGTCTCCGGGCCGAACTCATCACTAGACGTCATCAACTAGTTAGACCCGCACCGGCCCACCTCTGCACGACAGCCCAAGCCTATCTTCCTCGGCCAAAACCATCTTTGCTCAAGCCCACATCCACCACTGCAGCCCAGCTTCGTCGAGGGTTTTAAATTGGATGAAGGATGCTCTGTTTTTTCGAACGCATCACCGCAGAGCACCGCTTCTCTTTCTCTCAATTCTCCCTCTTCTTTTATATTATTTTTTTATTTTTTTGTTAAATTGGAACGAGAGCGAAGTTAGTGTGAAGACCGACATGAGTTCATTCTTATCCTCCTTCACCAATTCATCCTTAATGGAGAGCTAACTTATTCACTAGGGTTAGATGAAGTCTTGGCCTTGAAGTATTTTTTTTTTTTTTTTTTTATCACCTATTCAATTGATCTAATTATTATTCTTTGTGCTTGTAACCTTGGAATTAATTAATCAAGTAATAGTGTTCTCCGAATTATTAATTTAAGCCTATCTTCCATTTGTTTTAGTTAGATAGGGTCAATATGTAATAATTAACAATATATTAGGTTGAGTCTATTTTCTTTATACTTTGGTTAGATAGGGTCAATATGCGATATTAACAACATCACCTTACTAGGTTGAAACTTGTAGCCTAAACCACTACCCGTGTGACAATCAATAATCTCAATTTAAGAGTTAACACAAGAATAATTAGCTAATGATGGATTCAAAACTCTAGGTTCCAATTTAATACACTTTACCCCTTTAGAAGTAGAATACTTAGTTTAATTTTCGTTTCTTTAGATTAATTAACATCAAATTCCATAATTTTTCTTAAATTAATTTAGGTCATAGAATAAATTCACGCTCTCTTAGTCCACGTGGTTCAATAGCATCTCGCCCTAAACATCAATTTATATGCGTTTAGTGGATATGGTTTAATATTAAATTTTGATAGATGTAGAAAAACACATCAATGTAATTCTCCTTCTCCCCTTTTCCTATAAATAGGGGTTATGTAACACTCTTTTATCATCGACATACAAAGCATTCTCTTTGTTCTCTTTGTAATTACACAATTTTCAGTTTTAGTTTTTAATTTTGCTAGTGTAAAAAAGGATTTTGGACGGTATATATCATTATTATGCATTTGGGATGTATTGGTAAATGGTCGGTATCTTTCGCGTAATCTTGATTAAGTGAGTTGTGATATTAACTATGTGGGTGTATTTGACTAAGTATATGATAATTTTGAGTAATTGACAAGTAATTTTGAGTGATTGAATGCTATTAAGGTTGGAGTTGCTAATTTTTAGTAACTTGGTGAATATTTTGTTCAATTTGGTTATTTTTTGGTGAAAAGTTAGAATTTATTTTAGATAATTTTGTGCAAGTTGAATGATTATTTCAAGTGAAGGATGGTTTTGATTAAGTTGGTGAGTTTGGTTAATTGGATGGTTTTGAGTTAGTATATGTTAATTTCAATTTGTAAATTATTTTGATTAATTATGTTAATTTTGAGTAATTGGTAAATTGTTTTGAGTGATTATGTTAATTTTGAGTAATTGGTAACATTTAATATAAATATATATCCTTTATCATTTTTACAATTTGTATATTCATAATTTATATTGGCTATTATTTTTTTTATAGATAAAATACGAGGAGGAAATGTAGCAAAGGTATGAAGAAGGCCCCTCTTGACAGGATTTTGACTTAAATGCTTGGACGGTTATCAATATTTTAGTCTTTGTAGTTTTATATGTTTGTACGAACACTATTACATTATATGTATATACGTATTTTGTATGTATTAATGTTTTTTTATTTTGTATTTTTAATTCTATTTTTATAGTAGTTTTCTTTGCATAGTATTTGAGGTATAAACAAAATTAATATTATATTACATAAATATAATATGAAATACCAAAATCAATGACAAATATTTCAGATGTAATATAAAAATTGAGGATATTTAAAAAAATATGTAAAATTGTAATTGTGATTGTTGTAGGAGTCAGAAAAACGTTTAGAATTTTGTGATCGTGTCAACCGTAACAAATTTCTAATAGCTTTTTACAGTCTCTTATTTGTGACGATTGATGGGTCATAAAATTATGTCCATTTTGGCCGTTACAAAAGAAGTTACAATGCCATTTCTAAACCATCACAATTACTTTGTGACAAGTTAAGTAATATTTTGGTGTTCTAGATTGGTTGCTAAGCCACTTTCTGATGACTTTCTGACCGAGCTGTGACGATTTTTGTCATCACAAATCAGGTGTCTAAAATAATATATCTAATTATATTCTAAATACCAATTAAAAGATTATTCACTTTTTTAACAAAAGAATTAATATTTCATCAAAATATTTTTGTTATATTTCCAAAAGTATTCTCTCAATACAAGATGTTTCCCTCTAAAATTTAGTACATTCAAGAACTGACATGATACTCCATATTAATTACAACTCAAACACAAAATAGTTTCATTGATATAATAAGATATTTTCAAAATAACTAGACGCTTACTACAGAAAGATTGCATACAACTAGGAGTGCGTTGCGTATCATGGTCATGAAATAAATTATTACTTCATAAAGTGATTATAACATTATACAACATATTAAAATCTCGATAAAAATAATAAATGGGACATCTCTGACTAGTCATGCAATTAATGTGTTTCCAGCACTAAGATGACAAGGAAAAAGATATGACGTAAAAATATAAAAAAGAGCCAAAAAAGAAAGGATATTCATGACATAAAACTTCACTCTTAGACAGGTGTCAATTGAAAGACTCCTAGTAAGAACCATGCTCTAACTTGAAATCTTTTAGACCAGGAAACCCTCCTTTGCTTGGGGCTAGGCCCAAGGGTAGTGTGGACACTTCAAAAGTCTGGCTAAGCCCGATGTTGCTGAACCGTGATAATGGATTTGTGCCCGTTGATGAAGAAGGGACTACTAAGCCTCCATTGGGTTGATAACCTTTGAAGGATGTAGCTGTGGTTGCATCACAAAGAAGCCTTCCTTTGCGCCAAAACCCATAGGAGGTTGTGGTAGCGGTGGTGGTAGCGCGAGCTCATTGAAGCTATTGTGAGCATGAAATCCCATACTGGTTAGTATGTCACTAGAACTGTTCATGTCTACCATAGGGCGGATGACATCTATGGACGAGCCAAAAACCAGATGAAGACCCAACCTCCATTTGCATTTGCAGGTTGTCATGGTGGATGACATCGAATTTAAACTCCCTTAGTACTTTTTTGAGTGACATGCCTCACTCAACTCTATGTTGTCCATTGAAGCAAGCCGCCGTAGCTCATGATTCTTTACACCGTTAAGCTCTATAAGCTTCTCTCCACGCTTTATGTTAACCTCGTTGTGGGAATTAAACAAGGCGAGTCTAATGTTGAGTTCACAAGCGTCGCTTGGGTCTGTCAAACTGCCATGATGTTGAAGTTGAGCTTTATGCTCTTAATGATGTCCATAACTTGCTATGTAGGTGTTGGGTAGCGCACTTGATGAACTCACGAATCTGTCATGATGTTACGGATGAGCTTAGACCTCTTACTATTGTCCATAACCTTTATAATGGTGTGGGGCAGCACACTTGATAGACTCACCTATGGGAATGTGGGGTTGGTAAGACATCCTCTTTTGAGAGTAAAGGCTTACTCTTTAGAGCGTTCCTGAGTACGCAGGTATTGAGAAGGACTTCATACATTTGGGTTTTAGAGTGCATTTCAACTCGAGAACCACAGGAAGAGGATATGTGCGCTCTTCACAATGACTGCCCAGGTTTTAAACTATGTCCATCAGGGGTGGTTGTGGGACATGCATGTTCACTAGGTGCCGAATCAAGACCAAAAGACATTTGTATTGTCCAGTGTGGGTCTCATTGCTAAGTAACCTCTTTCCTTCCTTCCTTTCTCAAAATTGAATTACGTGGGGGATTGTTGGCATATGGAGGATGATATGCTTCAATTTTGTTCAAATTGCAAAACACCTCAATCCCACATAGGAGGAATAGCGGAGAGAAGTCTTGTTTATATACCCTCTTGTCCTTTCCTTTGAGAAAGTCTTATTGGCCTAGAGTTGGCTTAGTGGACCACACGCGCGGACTTGGCAGTCACATGACGTCGCGTCGTGTCGCGACGTGGTGTGCTGTGGACTTTTCCTAACCCGAACCTTTATTCCTACTGACATTATATATTAAGTTGGAGTAAAGGAACTTGAGGCTAGTTTTTGGGATTGAGCTCGAGGGCATTATATCAAGCTTGAGGTTTTACTCCTTATTTAGGGTTCAAGCTCGAGTTTGCGCACATGTTTTCACTATGCAACAGCCCACTCTTTCTATAACCATGGTTGCCCTGGTTATTTCCCCATTTTTTGCTCCTTCATATCCGCTTACCTTCCTAATTGAGGCCAAATTTCTTCCCCACATTCCATAACTGACTTTTGCTTAAAGGTTAAGTATTTTTTCTATAAGTACTGTGCTTTTGGGCATTGTTAAAAACACCGAATTCATGGAAATTCATTCTCTTTTTTATCACTTTCTTTGAGTTTTTCTCCATTACTCTGGTAACTGCTCACGTTGGGGCGTTCTTCGACGTATTACCCGAGAAGACACTCTTGTATTGGTTGCAACATTAACCCTGGGAGTCGGAACGCTTGACGATGCCATCTGTACCATAGCAGGGGCATAAACAACTTAGGACATTGGTGAACTCCATGGTGCGGCAACTTCGTTTGGTTCAATCCTTCTACTCCCAATCTTTTAATTTTAGTTGTTTAATTAATTTGTCTTAAGTCCTTTTGCCGTAATTCAAGGTCTATAGTGCTCAGTTTGAGGCCTTTTGTTGAAGTTCCTCTTTAAGTCGGTTTAAATTTATTTTTCCCACATCTCCGGTTGGCATCAAGCGTCTCAAGATCGAGATTTGATTACCCATTTGCCCAATTTTCCCAAAATGTTCTTAAGATTTAGGGTACAAAATAATAAAAGTAGGTCTAAAATTAGTTAGGATCTGTTTTGTTGCTGTACCCACCATTTAGGTTAAGTTACCAAGGACTAGGAAAGCCACTATGGTTTGCATCATTTGTCCATTTGCCACCATTGCAATCTATTTGATGCAAACCAGCTCAAGTCATTTTTGTTCTACTCACTTGAAATTCATTTTGGCCCAAAAGGTGGAGTATAGATGAGCAGAGTCGAGTTTGAGCTCCTCAGGCTGGAGCCTTGCCTTGGCAAGACTTTCCTAAGCTCAAAGTTGGGCAAAAGCTTTAATAGGAAGGCTTCACACAGTTAGTCGACTCAAGTGGCTTGAGCTTGAAATTAGCCAATCATTAGAGCAAAATAACAAGCTTGGCTCATGATTTAGCTCAAGCTTGGCTTGAAGCGCACCAAGCTCGAGGAATTTAAGCTTAAGTTCGATTACTGGCTCGGTCAACTCCTAGTCAAGCTCGCTTATTTAGGCTTAAGCTAATATTATTAAGGCTCATGATTCAATTTGGAGCTTGGCTTCTTACACTTGTGAGCTATTATAAAGCCAAGCTTTACTAGGTGGGGGTTGGAGCTTCCTTAGCTTGATAATCTTGCTCATCTCTTTTACATACTTTCCTACAACTATGTGCCATGTATGTGTTTGTTAATCTCGAATGCTTTTGGCAAACACATAAATTATCAGCATCAGTTTACAAGCAAGATAGTTTTCACGTCTCTTTTTATCGGTTTTATGACCACCCTAATCCTGTTCCGCAGTCATTTTCACCATATTAAAGTTCGCTACCAGTTCTTTTTTCCCATAATTTTCTATCACTAAAAATGTATCTAAGGCCCAATATTCTTGGTGTGTGTCAGTCAGATGGAAGGTGATAGAGCAGTTGTAAAATTTTCACCTATGGTAATCCCTCTTCTACGTGGTTTTCCTAGTTTATATGCATGGAATCAATTTTTAGACCTAGCTGCTATATGATTGGTCATTTCATAATGATACATATTTTATCTCCTTCTTAATGTGTATCTATTGTAACGTATTTAGGACAAATACATTCGTAACGGTTGGACTATTGTTTAAAATTGAAGACCCACCCCAACTTTTACTTTAATCAAACTCCCTAAATGTTGGTTTAAATTCATTAAACTCTTAATTCCATCAAAAGTTTATGCTATTATTTCCAGTTTTCGTATCTTGTGTTCTGTTCCACTCTTGGTTTCCATGCCTATCAATTTTGGGCAGAGTCATGGGCGCTAATGGATCTTTCACTCCTTTGGGCATCTTAGTTATTGAGCGATTTCATTCTTAGTTGAATACAAAGGGCACTTGGGTTGGGTTAATCAAGTATATAGATATCAAAAGAACTAGTTACATGATTTTCTTATTTACGTAGTCAAAAGAATTAGAATTTGATTCCATAGCTAAATTAATATAAAATGATAATATGAGGGGTGTATTTAATCAAACTGAAAGTTGAGGGAGTTACTTTGAGTTCAAGCAATAGTATTGGGGTTTGCATGGTATTTATTTATTTATAATTATAGTTATGTTTATAGATTCAAAACTATCAGGAGTATTTAAATTAATGATTGTTTAACTATTCAATCTACTTTTGCCAAACACAAGAATTACAAAAAAAATGTATCGACAACTTGTTATGTAATTGTTCGTGAAATCATGCTTCCAAAACACTACAACCATCTTTGCAATCTCACCAAGCATGGACAGAATGTAGGTGCAGATTCGTGCTGAAGCAAACTCAAACATTGTCAAAGTAGCAATATTCAAAAGTTATTCTCTTTACTCATTTTTGATCTTTTGAGAGCTCGTCCTTTTTCTTTCACAGTTATTAACTATTTAGCATCAATATCATGGTTCAAATAAAGGATATTATTAAGATTTAGACATAATGCAATGGATCTGGAACTAACTATTCATTATTGAATCACCTCAACATGTTATATAACTAGAAGTGAACCTTAACAAATGTAGACTAGTACACTTGGCATACTAGCACTTTTAAACTGCACTTAACCAACTTTTTATCAGTTTCATCTTCAATCTTGTATCTTTGTCAAAAACCTGTCTAGTTTAAGACCTTGAAATGGGCAACTTTGACTGCATTCAAAATGAGTATATAACCTATTAAGCCCACAAGCGCAATCAACTCATTAAACCAATATCTTTGTGGTCTCAATTGGTTTGGTTTGTCCCTATTTCTAATAGGTTATGGACCTGACCAACTGGGTTTTAGATGGTCTGGTCTTTGGTCTCAACTTATAAGATTGTTAGATCCTCAACCCGATTCAAATAGGTCTGATTTGGTTTGGTTCGGTTCCAAGATTGATGTGCACCTCTATATGTTATGTTCATAATTGCAATTGTGAACAAGGAACCATATCTAATTTTACGATTGTCGTGGAACATACATTTCTTTGTTCATTGGTCATTACATCAATGTCGTTATCTGAACTTACATTCATGGTTCTCCATATTTATTTAAATTCAATTGAATCAAATAGAATGTAACAATTGTTAAACAACGTATTTTATATTAACCATCACACAATTGTCCTTTATGCAAATATATTGTGTTTTATTTATCACAACATATTTATAAATGTGTCAATATATTGAAAATTATGAGAGTTATAAAAATTAGATTTTTTTTTTTTAATTTATAAAACCACCACTAAAAGTCTGAAAATTTTTAATCAACCATCTTAAATCACACTGATTTAAGGTGGTTTTAAAAATTTTAGACTTCTGGAGGTGGTTTTTTGAAACTTTAAAAAGTAATATGGTTAAGTGAAAAACGACATTTTAAAATTAATCCTTCATACTTGTTCTTGTAAACATAAGGTTTATAAGCAACCCATTGGCCTTAACAAAATGCAATCAATTAGATAATGTCAGCAACAACAATTTAACTAAAAGTTTGCCTTCATAATATTTGGTTTCTTAGCTATTCATACTCGTAAAAAATATGAAGAATACTTTTATACAATTATCCAAACAGTTTTCTCCAATGCCAATAACATTTATTTGGGTATTCTTTGTTATATATGGTGAGAAGAATGTAATAATTACCATTTTTGGGAATAATAAAAAATTTTCATATTAAATTTCATGCATGCTTCCTCATTAAATCTAAAAGAATAGTTACATTTTATAAATTTGTACAAGGTTTACATTTCACCAATGTTGAGGTTAAAGTTAAGCATATGATATGAGACTACAAAGAAAAATGGGAAGGGGAAGTCAATTTGCCTTGAATAGAGGAAAAAGTTCTAAATATTTGTGAATTATGATTATGATGTGGTTAAAGACTTGAGATGGAAACACATTTTCCATGAAAACAATAGAGCATTAATGTTTGCAATGAAATAATAGACTTGAGACATAAAAATGTTCTACATCAAAATAAACTGTGCATTAATGTGCTTAGACTTCCAATATATTGATCATTTCAAGCTTTGATTTTGTTTTATTTTATTTTTTCTATTATCTTTGTGTGTTTATATCATCAGTTTGTCATAAAGGTAAGGGAAAGCATTAATTATGCCATTGAAAGATTAATTCTAACAGAGCCAATCACTATTAATGATTTGTCAAAATAATTTTGTAGTCTTTCTATTTGTATTTTAGGGTTCCCTCGAAAACACAATGTTTCCCTCTGTTATTTTGCACATCCGAGAATTGACATGATATTCCATATTAATTGACTAGCTTTAGCATAGAATAGTTTCATGGATATAATAAAATATTTTAAAAATAAATTGTCACTTATTACACAAAGATTGCATATAAATATGAGTGTTTCAAGCGCTATGGTAATTTTTTTTAAGGAATGGTAAAGGCAGCGCGGGGGGGGGGGGGGGGGGGGGGGGGAGAGGGCCACAACTTTGAGCTTTGTGGGATTCGATCCTAGGTCACCTCAATGGCACCCGGAGATCACGACCGCTTGGCTATGTCTTGAAGGGACAAGCGCTATGGTCATGTCATTTTTTTGTTACAGTCATTTTTAGGTGATGAAAATGACTATAACATTACATTACACATTAAAATCCCGATAAAAACAATAAATGGGATATCCTTGACTAATCATGTAATGTATTTCCAACAGTAAAGCAAAAAGGAAAAATACTAAAGACATGGTGAGAAAAAAAAAAGTACTAAAAAAGAAAGAGCATTCATGACTTAAATCTTTTGAGCTTTTGGTCTTTGCCTAAGGGCAACGTGGATGCATCAAAAACTTTGCTAAGACCAATATTGTTGAATTGTCAAAGGGTTTGTGCCTGTTGATGAAGAAGGAACTAATAAACTTGCCATTGGGTTGATAAATGCTGAAGGATGTAGTTGTGATCGCATCCCACGGAAGCCTTCCATTGGACCCAAATCCATTAGCGGTGGTGGTAGTGCGAGCTCATTGAAGCTACCATGAACCTGAAATCCAATACCGGCTAGTATGTCACTAGAACTATTCATGCCTTCCATAGGGTGGAAGCCTTCCATAAACGAGCCAACACCAGATGAAGATCCAACCTCCATTTGCATTTGTAAGTTGTCACAGTGGTGGATGACATCGGTTGCCAACTCCCTTAGTGCTTTTTGGAGCTCCATGCGCCAGCTCGACTCTATGTTATCCACTGCGACAAGCCACCATTGCTCATCATTCTTTACAGCCTTAAGCTTTTTGAGCTCCTCCCCATGCTTCCTCTCAACCTCGTTATGGGAATTCAACAAGGTTAGTCTAATGCTAAGCTCACCAACATTAGCATCGTGCTGAGCCTGGACAAGTTCCTCTGTACTGCCAATGTTCATTGGCTCAGAAAGAGGAAGAGGGTGATTGATACCAAGGTAGCAGTCTATTATCACCTCTATGATAGGGTGGCCGAAAGAGAAGTCCTTTCTTCTTGGAGAAAAGACAATACTTGCAACTTCTACACCACATAGAGTGCACAACTCACTAGCCTTTTTAAATAACCTAGCTCGACGCTTCGAAAGGTTACAAGCCGATTGGTCTCTTTTTTAATTCGTACCATTTGTACCTTTTGGCATCCCTTATTCTTCCTATCAGAACTAGCCATAGAGGGATTATTGGAGAAAATGAGCAAATGAGAAAATATGATTTTCGGGAAGAATGGAAACATGCCTTGAATTTGGGGGAGATATAAAGGAAGACTAGGTGAGCAATCTTTAGTAGAATCCAATATTTTTTTTTACCATATATTGGCTTAGGAATTAGCGATATTGCCTTTTATGCAGCTCAGTTGTATCCATGCCTTTCAATGATATTCTCATGAATATTGTTGATACAATTTTTTTTAATAAGAAAAGAAAGTAAGTACTTACAAGTAATGGCATCACAAGATTTATGCACATGACAATTTGTCATGATATTTATCTTCGATTAAATGACAAGTTTGTTGTAAAATTGTAAATATTATTTTTATTAATGCGCTTTGAAGTACCGTTCTACACTAATAGAAAAGGTACTTGCTAAATTTAAATAACATTTAAAAATTTTGAAAAATCATCACATTCTATTATTTTCAAAAAAGATAAGTTAACAATGAAAGCAAAATGCTGTTGGTGTATTTTTAAAATGTATGTGATTGTCCTATACTTGGTGAAGTGTTTTGAACTTGTATGGGATGTGTGTCGGCACACAGGGCCCGTGTGTTGATACACAATCCAACAGTGCCATTTGTATGTTGACACACAAATCTTACAGAATTACAGTAATATTTTGATAAGTTTGGGACGTCTTTTGAACCTTATTTTCTTATATTATTTTCCCCTAGTATTTAAGAGAACATATATGAAATGTGTTTACTTGCAATAATTGTGTAATATTAAAAAAGAAAGTGGCTCTTCATGAAGGGATGTGTCTCTTCTTGAAGAGACACTTGAAAAACTATAAATAGCCCTTTGGGGGATTCATTTTAAAAGGGAGAAGAAAAGAGAATTCTCTTTTCATGTTTTGAGAAATAAAATACAATTGCAAGTAGCACTTGAAAAATTCATATTTGTGAAAGTCTTTGAAAAGGTTATTCTCATTCTTCTCACTATGTCTCTCCCTTTACATATTCTCTTCTTCATATATGGTTGTTGTTGTATCCCCGAGGATATTTCGTATACCGAAATAAGCCTTAAGGAAAGTGATTACACGCCTCAACACCTGAGATCTCTCGGTTATCCGGTTCCCGGTTGTTTGGGAAATTTTGCCAGTATTTCAATAATTTGTTCTAACAATCTTAAGGCTTAGTGTTCATTAATTGAAATGGCTTCTTCACTTTCCTTGATTTGGTGGCGAACCATGTGAGATTGGAGAAAGTAACAAAGAGGAAAATGTATGTTTTCTTGGATCCTTCTTGTACACAATTTGCTATGGATTGAGGTATGTCCTTTGATTCAAATATGAGTAAGAAGAATCATGAAATTTTAAGAGTGATATAAAATTTGATCAAAGATATCGAAACCGTGAAGTTTATAATGCCTAACGAGTAGTGGTTGATGCGTTATTATTTATGCATGAAAGTTTATTTATTTGATTTGGGATAAAATCATGAAATTATGTGACTCATGTGAATTATGAAATTGATGGACATAAAACATAATTAAAATAGATGGAAGACGAATGAAATCATGAGATTTATGTGAATCAATGTGCATCGATGTGCGTCCATTGGTGAGTATACATATTATATCAAAACTAAAATTGAATGGGCATTGGTTGATGTGGTTTGAATCATGAATCTTTGATCAATTGTTTTTAATTCACATGAATTAAATTAAGTGATGTTGAATCATGTGATTTATTGAAAAACAAAAAATTAAAATAAAAATAAAAATAAAAATGGTGAAGTTTCAATTGGAGGTTCGAACTTGCGGCCTCAAAGAAAGTAGTACGAAGTATTAACCGCTTATGCAAATGTAATATCATGCAATTAATTAATTATCAATAAATAAATAAGAATTAAATAAAGATAAGGAAAGGGGGTTGCCTTTAAGGGGTTTCAAACCTGCACGCACGGCCCTAAGTGGCTGAAGATGAATGTATAAATTGCCATTAATCCACATGCCAGTTCATGCATCATTTAATGAAGGAGATGAACTATATATTAAATTTTGGTCTTTGGCAATGGTTAAACGATGAGTACAATGACGGTTAAAATTTGGTATTTTACCAATTTTGGATAATAATCCAAACAAAGTCATGTACACGTAATTATTTTGGCAATTTTAACTAAGGAAAACAATTAAAATTATGAAGATATACTTAATATAAATTAGTATGTATGATTTGAGCATTAAAATAAAAGAAAATGAATGTTTTGGGTGGTTGTTGAAACCAGACGTTGAGGCGATGCTAAAAAGGGAAATCCTTGTTTAGCGTGGTTGTTGAAACTAAGCGCCGAAACGATTCTAAAACTAATAATAATAATAATAATAATACTTGGATGTATGCTCTATTATAAATTGCTAATAAAATATCTATGCTCGTGTATAACCATGATTATAATTCATACAGAATCTAAGTAGTTTTGATTATCATTTTGATTAACCCATTATTACTAAGTCTTCATTCATAATATTAAATAATTAATTCTAAATTTTATAATAAGACATGTAAGGAAGTAAATCGTTTTATTATATTTTTTTTAAATTAAATGTCCATTTTATGATTTAGTTTCAAGTGATGCGATGATTTTATAATGTACCTTGTGGACAAAATTGATAAAAAAAAAAAAAAATTCAGTAGTATAATATGATGAGGATTAATTTTGTGTATTCTTATTAATTTTTATAATTTGTAGGTGATGCTTAGCGTTAGAACGAGTGCAATCAAGAAGCTGAATAAATTTCACATAATCCGACCACATCTAAAATAAATGAGGCAACAAACAAACATACCTAGGAATAGTGGTCGATGATGGAGAACACGAATGAAAAAGGCCGGAAAACGGAGGAAATGTCAAACATTTCGAGGCTAATGTGTTGTTATATACGGCGAAGTTAATTTTAGAGGTGAAAAATTCAACCAGACCCAAAAAATCGACTTGGAAAACCCGTAAACCGACCTAATTTGAACCGAAAATAGAAATGACCCGACCTGCAACTAACCCGACCCGTTCTTTGCCTGACCTGAAAATAATTCGATACCAATTTGACCTGACCCGACCCACCATTGACCTGAACCAACTCGACCCAAATTGACCTAAACCCGAACAACATGCCATAAAAGCTAAATTTACCCAAGGTCTTTAAATTCAATGAGAATTGTTAGTTGTCAGAAGTACAATTGAACTTTATAACATATTATTGAGCACCTATATTAATAATATAATAAATATATTAGTAAAAATTATAAATTATTTGGTATAATTTATACTTTTGTAACTGATTTATACCACCAAGGCACTAACTAGTAGGATTATAAAGACCTGAAACCTGTACAACCTGACCAAATATTGACTCGAACCCAAGACCGCTCAAAATTAAAGTGACCCAAACCTGAAATAACTTGACCCAGACCCAGACCCAACCCGTCCCATGTATAGGTAAAACCTGGAAGTGACCCTAGCTAGAATGGGTGGACCGGAGCCCGACCCGACCCGAGTTTATTATAAACCCGAAATGACCCAAACCCGAATGGGTTAACCTGAACCTAACCCAAATGACCCGATTGCCACCTTTGGCCTTATATATTGCCCAAATTCACCTTAGATTTACTACTCTTAGTAAGAAAATAAATTTCGTAGTGGATAAAAGAAGAATTTGTGTAGAAATTAATGTTAAGGACATTCAATACAAGACAAGAAAACAAAAATAACATGATAGAGAGAAACCCTAACTTGACCTGGGACTATATATATATATAGTATGACTAATTGTTACACACAAATTTATGTAAACAAATATCCAAGTGACCAAAATCATTTAGTTTTAAATTTCTTCATTTGTAAAATAATCAACAATCATAAGCAAGAATACTTTAGGACATTATTTGGAAATACAAATCATGAAAAACGACATGTTCGAAGGAAAATATATTAGTAAAAAGACTAGAAAGGATGACATTTTTAAAAAAATGACAAAGAAAAGTCCCAAGTTAACCAAGAGTTTTTTTTTACCCAATTGGCGCTATTTTAAAAAAAATTCACCAAAATGTCACCATTTACTGTAACTTTATCAACATACACCGTTTCAAACGGCATACCCCCATCAAAATTTTTTTCCTTTTATATTTAGTGGGAGTACGCCTTTTCAAACAGGGTACCCCATCAAAATTTTTTTTTTTTTATATTCAGTGACATAATTTTGAATAGTAAATAGATTAAATTGAGTAAATAGATGAATTTATAATAATTACTTACATCTAATATAATTTAACTGTTTAAAATTATGTCACTAATATAACTTAAATTTTATCAAAGGAACTAAATTGACACATTTTAAATTGTTCATGCAGCAATTAATAAGTGAGCAGAACAATTACTTGAAAAGAAATAGATGACACGTACAATGTTGTAATGAAGTTAATGTACTTTCTTGAAAAATAAATTTTAAAATTTATTATATTTAAAAAAAATATATTAAAATTTTAAAGGGTTATTTATGCCAAATGTCCCAATACTTTGTCAATTGTGTTAATTTAGTCCTTGTACTTTTAATTATGTCAATTTAGTTCCTTTGATCAAATTTAAGTTATCTTAGTGACGTAGTTTTGAACAGTAAAATTATATTAGATGTAAGTAACTTATTATAAATTCATCTATTTACTTAATTTAATCTATTTATCGTTCAAAATTACATTACTAATATAACTTAAATTTGATCAAAGGAAATATATTGATACATTTTAAATTGTTTATGGACTAAATTGACACAATTAAAAGTAATTATTTAATAATTTTAATAATTTTAAAAAAAAAAAGGTGTGGTGGGAGTACGCCGTTACAATATAAAAAAAATATATTTTTGATAGGATACGTTGTTTAAAACGGCGTATTTCCACTAAATATAAAAATAAATTTTTTTTTTAATGGGGATACGCCATTTGAAATGGCGTATGTTGATAAAGCTATAGTAAGTGGTGCCAATCTGGTAAATATTTTTGAAACTATACTATTTTGATAATTTTTTTTTAAAATAGTGCCAATTGGGCAAAAAATTCGTTAACCATTGGCCTTTAATGTGAATATGGGGTATGGATCAAGTGCTATCCTTCTTGGGAATAACACCATGCAAATTTTTTTTTTTTAAATTTTGCTATATTTTTAAATACTTAGATATATAATTTAAGGTTATTCACACCAAAGGTCCCTGTACTTTTCTCATTATTTTAATTTAGTCCTTTTACTTTTAATTGTATCATTTAGTCCCTATACAATTTATATGGTGTCAATTTAGTTCCTTGATCAAATTTTAATTGAGTTATTTATGCAATTTTTAATGACATAATTACGTTAGATGCAAGTAACCCAGTATAAATCCACCCAATTTACTCAATTTAACCGAAACCATGGACAAACCATTAAAAATTCATTGAAATTTTAACATAAAATTTTTTATAAGGATCAAATTGACAGAATATGAATTTTACAGAGACTAAATTGGCATAATAAAAAGTATATGGACTAAATTGATAGAATATGCAAAGTACTGGGACCTTTGGGTAAACAACCCTGTAATTTATATATTTTGTATATGCTCAAAATATTAATGCTTAAAATATTTTAATTTATGTAATTATATTAGTTTTATATTTAACTTATATACAGAGCCATGCATTTTTTTAAAGTTCCTGTTTGCTTGATCTCACAAATGGCTTATTTTGGATAGAATTGAATTTCAACCATTAAATTATAGTTCTATCATTATGGATTCGTGCACGTAATGTGTGCACTTTAATGTACTTAAGAGCGAGTCCTCAAATGTGCCGCTTCACGAATAGAATCCATACTTGTCCAGATGTCTGCCAATTACAGCCAGCCTTTGTTAAGTGTATGTGGCCAATCACAAGCTGCCACTTGGCATTTTTAATGCGGGGTGCTACGCTAACTGTTGAAGTAGGAAAACAATGTTGTTTTAACTTATTTTAGTGCATGCGACATCATAAATATTAAGGATTTTATATCCAGTACCCCATTATAAAAGAGGTCTTACTTAGCAATCCAATAATTTTCTGAAATTTTTTTTTTTTTAAGAATTAAAAAGTAGAAACTTTTCTTTAACTAAAATTTTTTGAGAGCCCATTCTCTGGGTGGTCAAGAGGAGATTGAGGAGAAGGTCTAGCAGTCTTAGTAATTCCTTTCAGGAGGCATTTTGTTGGTCGTCGTTCTAGGTATCTTGATTCTTTTCATTTTAAGCTTTCATTTAATTTTTGCACATCAATTTATTCATTTATTTCTTGTTTATTATGTTTGATATTCTATATTGTTGTGCATATATTAGATTAGATGTCTTTAGATTTAGAATTAAGAATTTAATTTTTCGTTGCATACTCTAGTCAATTTAGGGAACATTTGTGAAATATTTTCCAACATGGAAACATGCCTTGGTTATTTAATTATTTATTTTTTTGTGGGGGCGGTGGTAAATATGAAGACATATTTAGCCAATTTTGTAGAATACTAACTTTGTAATGATATATAAGTTTAGAGATTAGCAACAATGCTTTTTATAATATCTGTGCATTTTAAATGTTATTCTCTCAAAATTTTGTTCTTGATTTAAATATCTTTTTCTTAATTAGGAATGATACTAAATACTTGTAGACAACCAATGTTATCACAAAGATTTATACACATAAGCACCCCCCAAACCTAATCACCCGATTCAAAGAAATCCATAGCCAGCTGTTAAAGTGACATACTTGTTAAAAGTACAAAGATTTATACACATAAGCACATACTTGTTAAAAGTACAATAACCACATTGGGTATTGGTGCTATTAAAGTGACATACGAAGTTAGCTCTTCTTAAGTTTTCCCTATGACATATGTAACGAGCTTTGAAAACAACAGCTCTCAATCTAGTTGGCTCGGGGTATCAGGGGTTAAAACACCGCTGCGAATCTACTTACTCACTGCACAGGGGCTACAAGAACAAACTAGTTAAGGGTATGTACATAATTGCAAGAATTATGGGCATTGGTAAACCAACAACCACACACCCCCCCCCCCAATTTTATTTTTTTTCCAATTTCATACGTCCTCATGAAAGCATCAAAAATAGACACGTAATTTTAATATTATTAGAAGTAACGTGTTTAGGCATTAATTCCTAAGAATGTTCATAATAATTCAACTTCACATGTGGGGCTTGTAAAAAGATCGAAAATGAAAGAAGCATGCCTTCAAACTAGAATCAAGACAATGAAAAATGAGTCCACCACTAAGATTCAATCATAACAACATTACATAATGGTTTTCTATAGCTCAGACATCCCAAATTTGAACCAAATATTAATCACACAAAATCATAGCTAAACATCTAAAATTTTAGCGAGTTTAAAATAAATCGTGCCCAAAAAAAAAAAAAAAATTAAAAACAAACTACTGAGCCATCTTCAAACATAAATCTTGCATTGTCCTTAATGCAAATAACATCAACGAAAATGATGTAAATAGAAGGCAAAAAAAAAAAAAATGAATAAATTAAAAACAAACTACTCAGCCATCTTCAAATATAAATCTTGTATTATCCTCAATGCAAATAACATCAATGAAAATGATGTAAATAGAAGGAAAGAAACAATTTAAATAGGAGCATTATAAAGGACAAAAGAAGAAAAAGCTACAAATAAAAAAAATCAAAGACAAAAGACAAAGTTGACATGTTAATAGTACTAGGAAAAAAGTAATCATATAACAAGTTAGTACAAATCAAAGAAAAAAAAACTGTTAGGAAAATATCTCAAAATTCCTTGGAACTAGGAGGCTGATCGATCGGGAAAGTTACGCAAGTGAAGGACACCAGCAGTAAGCTCGCCGATCGATCGGTGAAATACCGATCTATCGGGACCCCAATCGATCGGGAACCGCGTTTTCACAGGGGCTATACATATGGACGTAGGGTTTACGTCATAAGTATCCAATTTCACTTGAGCGTACTCCCAGGGCGCCGCAACCAAAAAGAGAGAGAGAGAGAATGAAAGAGTGATTGTAATTCTTTTCTTTGATTCAATAATAAAAGCTCTAATATGCACCCGTGGTTATCTCCCCTTTCAATTGTAAAGGGGTTTCCACGTAAATCATTGTGTCATTTGTGTTTTTTTCTCTTTTAGTCCATTTAATTCTCGTATTGTCGTGGTATTTGATTCGGATTGCATACCAGGAGTATTAGTTATTTCCGCACAAATTGGTATCAGAGCCTAATTATTCGCATTGGTACAATGACATCAGGTATTAAAACCAAGGTAGAGAAGTTCGGAGGTCAAGGAAGCTTTAGCTTATGGCAAGTCCGTATGAAAGGAATCTTGACTCAGAAAGGCTTAAAGAAAGCACTGGAGGGGAAAGAGAAGAAGCCCGAGACTATGACCGAGGCACAATGGGAAGAGATGTGTTTAGCAGATGATGTTCTGTCAGATGTCTTGGAGATGGAAACCGGAAAGGAGTTATGGGAGAAATTACTAGACACGTTTTGGCACAAGTCAGTCTCCAACAAACTCGCAGTGAAGCGTCGATTATTCACATTCCGTATGACAGAAGGTACATCTCTTAAAAACCATCTTGGCGAGTTTACTTCTATCATACAAGAATTAAAGGAATTGGATGATGTCCCTAAGGACGAGGATTAAGCTATGTTGTTACTGTGTTTGCTCTCTAATTCGTATAAGGGCTTCGTAGAAAGCATGATATACTGAGGTAGGCTGACCATTACTGTTGATGAGGTGAAAAAAAAAACCTTATGAGTAAAGAATAGGGAGTTATCTGACTCGGTGAATGACTTAGGAAGTGGTTTGCATGTGAGAGGTAGATCAGAACATAGGAGATCCAATGGTGGGAAAAGGTCTAGGTCTAAATCTAGACATAAGAACCTGTCGTTCCATTATTGTCACAAGAAATGGCACATAAAGAAAGACTGTTACAAATATAAAAATAAATTGAAAGAAGGTAACAGGGGTGACCAGGGCAAAGATGAGTCCGCTGAGGCTAGTGTTGTAGAGGATGATAGTGAAGGGGAGTTTCTATTAGCTGCTGATTCTCAGTCCAGGTCCAAGGATAAGTGGGTCATGGATTCTGGTTGTTCATATCACGTTTGTCCAAATAGAGACTGGTTCTCCACGTATAAGTCTATACAAGGTGGAGTTATCTTGATGGGTAACGATGCTGCTTGTAAGGTAGTGGGGATTGGGACAATTCGTGTGAGGATGTTTGATGGGCTATTAGAACTTTGAGTGGTGTACGTCACGTCCCGGAGTTGAAGAAAAACTTGATTCCTCTAGGTACCCTCGAGTCTCGTGGGTACAAGTATACTGCTGAAGGTGGAGTCATGCGGGTCTGTAAGGGTGCTTTAGTTGTGATGAAAGGGAATAGGGTAGGTACTTTGTATGAGCTTGTAGGTACTACTGTGACAGGTTCAGTTGCTATTTTTACATCTACTATGACAGATGCAGAAATCACGAGATTGTGGCACATGAGAATGGGTCACATTGGTGATAAGGCATTATCTGAGTTGAGTAAAAGGGGATTGCTTTGTAGTCAGTCAACAGGACGGATGGAATTCTGTGAGCATTGTGTGTATGGGGGAAGTTGAAAAGAGTCAGCTTCAAGTCAGCAGTGCATCAGACAAAGGGAACGTTAGATTATATACATTTTGATATGTGGGGACCTTCCAGAGTGGCTTCTAAAGGTGGGTTCAGGTATCTTCTAACATTTACTGATGATTATTCACGTAAAGTTTGGGTCTATTTTCTGAAGCAAAAAAACAAAGTGTATGATGTCTTTAAGAAATGGAAGATTCTGCTTGAAAAACAGACAGGGAAGCCGATAAAGAGGTTGAGGATTGATAATGGTCTTGAGTTTGTTGAAGGTGACTTCACTCGATTTTGTGAAGATCAGTATATAGTCAGACACAGGACATGTACAGGTCGACCTTAGCAAAATAGAGTGGCTAAAAGATTGAACAAGACGTTACTTGAGAAGGCTTGATGTATGCTTTCAAATGCAGGCTTGAAAAGAGAATGGTGGGCAGAAGCAGCTAGCATGGCTTGCTATCTTGTGAACAAGACACCCCATTCTTCATTGCAGATGAAGACACCTGAAGAGGTATGGTCTGGTTCTACTTTTGATTATTCTTAGATTAAAGTATTTGGTTGTCCTGCATATGCATATGATAATGATGGAAAGCTGGAGCCTGGGGCCAAGAAATGCATCTTTCTTGGTTATTCGTTAGGTCTGAAGGGATATAGATTGTGAGATCCCAGTGCTTAGAAGTTTTTGACTAGTAAAGATGTTACCTTTGATGAGTTGGCTCTACTACATCCGCCACACACACCCTCCATTGACAGTGATTCAGTTCAGGTTGAGACACCTGATGTTACATAGATACAGTTAGATCAGCAGGTCGTTCAGCTAGAGAGCATTCGAGCACCTCAGGTACGAGTTTCTGATGTTGTTATTGATAATGCAGAAACAGGTCAGTAGGTGGAGAATATGACTATAGCTGGTGGTAGACGGAAGCGGCAGATCAGGTAGAGAGATATGGGTATGAAGAGATGATTGCTTAGGCCCTAAATACTGCTGAGTCTTTAGATGATAGTGAGCCGACTTCATCGAGATCAGAAGTTGAGAAGTGGCTCGTTGCTATGAATAAACAGATGTAGTCTCTTCATAAGAACTAGACATGGGAACTGGTGAAGCCTTAAACAGGGAAAAGACTGATTGGTATGGGTCTTCAAAAGAAATGAGGGCATTCCTGGAGTTGAAGATGCAAGATACAAGGCACGTCTGGTAGCTAAAGGCTACAGTCAGATACAGGGTGTTGCTTTTCATGATATATTTTCACCTGTAGTTAGACATACTTCAATTCATGCGCTTTTGTCTTTAGTTGCCATGCATGACTTAGAACTTGAGCAGTTAGATGTAAAGACTGCATTTTTGCATGGTGAACTAGAAAAGAGTATCTATATGCATCAACCCGAGGGTTTTGTTATAGAAGGAAAGGAAGATCATGTATGTTTGCTTAAGAAGTCTTTATATGGTTTGAAGCAGTCTCCTAGGCAATGGTATACGAGATTTGATCAGTTCATGACAGGTCATGGGTACATCAGGAGTAAATACGACAGTTGTGTGTACTTCAGAAAGACTGATACAGGCTTTGTTTATTTGCTTTTGTACGTTGATGATATGTTGATTGCAGCACGAGACATGAAGGATGTTGATGACTTGAAATCTATGTTGAAGTGTGAGTTTGAGATGAAAGATCTTGGAGTAACTAAGAAGATTTTAGGCATGGTGATTCGTAGAGATCGAAAAGCCGGAAAATTATACTTGTCACAGGAGAAGTATATTGATAAGGTGTTAGACATGTTTCATATGAAGGATGCTAATCCAGTTAGCATGCCCTTAGCAGCTCACTTCAGACTTTCAGCATTAGTTTCGCCTCAGACTGAGGTGGATATCAGGTACATGTCTCAGATTCCCTATTTTAGTGCAGTGGGCAGTATTATGTATGCAATGATTTGTACGCGTCCAGATATTGCTTTTGCAGTAAGCAGAGTTAGTAGGTACATGGCGAATCCAGGTAAAGAGCATTGGCATGCTGTGAAGTGGATTTTTAGGTATCTTCGTGGAACTTCTGATATTTGTTTGGAACATGGGAAAAGTAAGTGTTGTTTGGTTGGGTATGTGGATTCTGATTATGGTGGAGACCTCGATAAGAGGAAGTCCACATTAGGGTATGTATTTTGTTTAGGTGACACAGTCATCAGTTAGAGAGCATTTTTTCAGTCTGTTACAGCATAGTCTACTACCGAGGCCAAGTATATGGCAGTCACAGAAGCATTCAAAGAAGCCGTCTGGTTGAAGGGTTTGATTAGTGAGATCAGTGTTGAGCAGAGCATTGTTAGAATCTACTGTGATAGTCAGTCTGCCATTCACCTAGCGAAGGATCAGCTGTCACATCATGACAGAACGAAGCATATAGATGTGAATCATTATTTTATTAGAGATTTGATTGACGAGTGGAAGGTGGATTTGAAAAAGATTAAGACTGAGGACAATCTAGCTGACATGTTCACTATGGTTCTATGAGGGAGCAAATTCGAGCATTGCTCGAATTTGGTGGGTCTTTGCGTTTGATGTGTGTTAGCCCCGGTTGAGGGGGCGTTTGTGGAGAAAGTGGAGTTATTTTACTGTTGATGTTAATTTTGAACCAATGTGGAAATTTGTTAGGAAAATATCTCAAAATTCCTTGGAACTTTAAGTAGGGATGTCGTGAGGAGGCCGATCGATTGGGAAAGTTATGTAAGTGAAGGACGCCAGCAGTAAGCTTGCCGATTGATCGGGACTCTCCGATCGATCGAGAACGGCGTTTTCACGGGGGCTATATATATGGACGTAAGGTTTACGTCATAAGTATCCAATTTCACTTGAGTGTATTCCCAGCGACACCGCAACCAAAAAGAGAGAGAGAGAGAATGAAAAGGAGTGATTGTAATTCTTCTTTTCGATTCAATAATAAGGCTCTAATCTTCGCCTGTGGTTTTCTCCCCTTTCTATTGTAAAGGTGTTTCCACGTAAATCATTGTGTCGTTTGTTTCTTTTCTCTTTTAGTACATTTACTTCTCGTATTGTCGTGATATTTGATTCAGATTGTATACCGGGAGTATTAGTTATTTCCACACAAAAACAGTTAGAGGGTGAGGTAGTGGAGGGTCTCAAGTTTGGCGTTGCCCCAGTTCATCCACCATTCATTTAATCTAGTCCACATCTTACTCAACCTAGCCCCCTGTTAGGATGAGCTAAATTCAGATGGCCTATAAAGATTGTCATGAAAGGTGTTGGGGCATTGGCGCTGGCTGAATTGGGCGGGGACATAGAAGGCTGCTCCTCTTTGTCCCTTTGTTCCCCAGGCACCCATAAGGTGCCTCTAGTCCATTTCTGTGCTCTCTAAGAATGGAATTGTAAGTGTTGGCCCTAAATCCATTTACATTTTTATTTTGATGATAACAATCATTTAATAAGTCATTGTGTTTAAATTGATCTAATCTTTTTTCAAATTGATTCATAAGAAAGTTAGGAAAAACCAAGGCTAATCATATTTATACCAAGCTTTCTAAGACGATGAATCAAGAGAAAATAGATCAAAGTTGAAGAGAAGATTCATCGAAATTGAAGAGAACAAGATCCGAGTTCAAAGCTGCCTTAAGTCATTTATTTTTATTTTCTAGAACTTAGGATCAGGAAATGTCAATTAAGTCAAAATCTCAATATTGATATGTGATGGTCTAATAAAAGTGTTTTTGAAGTATTTTTGAAATTTGATTTACAAATTTTATTTGAAAAATATTCAAGTCAAGATTTAAGCCAATCTAGTTTGTCAATAAAAGTATTTTTCAAGATTGGTATTTTGAAAAACACGATCAAATAAAACAAGATCAAATTCTAAATGAGTTTTTAGCTTGATTCAATCTTTGAATGAGCAAAATGAAGGAAATAAATTCAAAAATTAAGCAAATATGGTAAAGAATCCAATCTTTGAATGAGCAAAATGAAGGAAATTAATTCAAAAATTAAGCTAACACGGTAATCAATCAATCAAGCTAAATAGTCAAAAACATTCAAAAATACCAAGGAATGCTGAGTGTCGGCACACATACATGCAGTAGCCCTCTGGAGCTTCTGAGTGTCGACACATACCCTAGAAAAGGCTTCAAACGGCTACTTTTGACTTGATTTCTTTCCTAATCTTTTTTTCCAACATTTTGAACGTCCCCTAGGCTCTCATTTGCCAATAAATAGGGCTTGAATGCTTTGGTTTAAATCATCCAACACTTTCTAAGCATTAAAGGCTTTTACTTTCTTACGCTTTAACGGTTTGATTTCAAGTGTTGTTTAAAGTTTTTCTTGAGCATCATTAGTTCTCTTTATTGTTTATCATTGAGCTTATTTAGCATATCCTTACCTTTGGCTAAGCTTGATCTAGTGAAAAATCTCTTTGCTTTATTTCAATTATTTGTTGTAGAGGTTAGATCCTCAGTCTACGGTTACAAAAGGATCGATTGTAAGGGCTGGGTCTTGAGCTTACGTACAAAAAGGCAGGTTGTAAGGTTCGATCATGAGTTTGGTTTTTAAAAGGATCTAGCTTAGTTAAAGGCTCAAATGACGAATAGTAGTTGCTTGAAGAGTGGACTAGCTTCCGGTTTGGAAGTGAACCACTGTAAAAATCTTGTGCATCATTTTCTTCTTGCATTTATCTTTTTTCATTTCATATTTATTGTCTAGCTTTCAATTTAATTTTTAGTTCATCAATTTTAATTTTTCACTTATCACGAAATAATCTAGTTCTGGTATTAGAGATAGTACTCGTTTTTTTTTTTTTTTTTGGTCTAACAACCTTAGAGTGATTCAAATGGCAACATTTACTACCTTTCTTGGCCAAGGTTCAATCGACCAACACGCCCTCTTTTTGACAGGGAAAATTTCCCCTAATGGAAGCTTAGGATGTGACTTTTTATTATGTCTATTGATTTTGACTTGTGGCTAATCACTAAAAATGGTGATTTTATTCCTCCAATGGGTAAAGGAAATGCAATTCTTGATAAATTTGAAAATGAACTTATTCAATATGATAAAACAAAGCTTGAGAAAAATGCTAAAGCTCACTTCCAAAGCTATTAATCCCAATGTGTTTAATCGCATCAAATGTTGCAAGACCACAAAGGAGATTTAGGACAAACCAGAAGCCATATTTGGAAGAGTGTCCAATGAAGAATCCCCCCTTCATACAAATGAAGAAGAGCAAGTGGATTCGTGCTCCATGGCCATTGAATCTGAAGAAGAAGAACTTGAAGAAGATGAGGTAAATGTATCTTATGCTGAGCTCATGGATAGTTTTCATGAATTATATGGTGTGTTTGAAAAATTAAGAAACAAATACTCTTTTAAAAAAAAATGAGCTACAAAAAGAGTCAAAACAATGTTTAGTGTTTAAGCTTGAAAGTAAATCTTTTTTAATGGTCATTAAATGATCAAGTTAAAACATTGATCAATGAGAAGCAATTCTAGGATGAAAGGCTCGTTTCAAAAGAAAGTTAAATGAAGAATCTATGGAAAATAAATTATTACTTAAAGAGAATAAGTCTTTAAAAGAACAGTAGAAGGACTCTCACAAATTTTAAGTAAGTTTCTGAATGATCAAGAAATACTTGAAAAAAAAATACTCTCTTTTCAAAGACCCACTTACAATAAAGAGGGAATTGGCTATAAGGAAAATGGTCAAAAGAAAAAATTGAATATACTTTTGTCAAATACTTTTGTCATTATTATGGTGATCATGAGCATATCGTGAATCAATGTCCTTTTAAAAAGAAATTGAGAAAAAATAAAATGGTTTGGGCTCCAAAGAGATCTCAACCACCAAAAGGCAAGACCAACAACGATGGACCCGAGAAGAATTGGGTATCAAAAGATCGTTAAGTTATTTAGGTATGCTTAAATGGTGCTTGAATAGTAGTTTCACAAGTCATATAATTGAAGAACGATGGATGAACACTTTTATCAAACCAAGGAAAGTATATATCACTTTTGTTGACAACAAGAAGAGAAAAATTCTTTGTATCAGTAAAGTTTCTCCCAACTCTTCTCCTTGCATAGATGATGGTTTATTTGTTGATGATCTTATGCAGAATTTTCTTGACATTACTGTGTGAGAGAGTTTATTGTGTGCAATCTTGAGTCATTTAAATATGTAGTGGCGCATGCTTAAATGAACGAATTATTACCTCATCAATTAGCATGTGATAATATTTATAAGATTGATCTTGAATGTATGAACTTTGTGAAATTTTCTAGTGGCTCGAATAAAAATGATCATTGGATTTGAAATAGAAGATTTGACCATGCTAGTATGGACTTAATATCAAAACCTTTGCAAAATGATCTTATTTGACGACTACCAAAGCTTAATTGGAAAATGATCATATTCGTGATGCACTGTATGGAAAACAAACAAGGTCTTCATTCAAACCAATGGTGTAGTTTCTGTCTCAAGGAGTCTTGAACTTTTGCATATAGACTTGTTTGGTCGTACTTGACATTTGATGTATGGACTTGTAATTGTTGATGATTACTCTTATTTTGCTTGGCACTTATTCCTTTCTCATATAAGAATGAAGCCTTTGCAAATTTTGAAAAGTTGTGCAACAAGTGCAAAATGCAAAATATTTGAAATTCATTTCAATTAAAAATGATCGTGGAAGGGAATTTGAAAACATTGATTTTGAAAAATACGTGATTAAATTGAAATCCAGCACAACTTTTTGACTCTCAAAATTCCTAAATAAAGCAAAGTGGTTAAAAAAAATTTGGAACTCTTGAACAAATGGCAAGAACCATGCTTTGCGAAAACAATCCGCAAAATTTTCTTTGGGCCAAAGCTGTTAACTTCACATGGAACATTCTAAATAAGGCCTTAATAAGTCCTATTTTCAAGAAAAACACCCTATAAACGTTTACAGAAAAAGAAATCCAAATATTGCACATATCAAACTGTTTGGGTGTAAAATGCTTTATCCACTACAATGATAAAACAAAACTAGGTAAATTTGATACATGAGTGGATGAAGGCAGTTTTATTGGATATTCTCTAACTAGCAAAGCATATAGAGTCTAAAATAAAATGGATAAGGTTATAGCATAGCTTATACATGTGGTTTTTGATATAACTAATGTCTTCTCCTCTAAAAATGCTTGTGATGATGACAATATAGTAATCAAACAAATAAACATCACGCCCTCATCCGAGGAGCAAGAAAAGGATAAACTCAAAGCTCAAATGGATGAGTCGAAAGGGAAAAAAAATGTAGAATTCAAAGAGGACGACGTGCTACATATGATTGGAAATTCTTAAAGAATCACCCAACAGGTAATCATCTGTGATCCCTTTCAATGTGGTAAGAAATAAGGAAAGGATAGTAGCTCAAAGCAATAACCAAGAAGAAAGTATAGACTATGAAGAGAACTTTGTGCCCTTTTTTAGATTAGAAGCTATTCGACTCTTATGTGCCTTTGCTTTATTCAGAAAATTTTAACTTTTTCAAATGGATGTGAAAAGTGCATGCTTGAATGGTTTTATTACCAAACAAGCTCATGTTAAACAACCACCTGGTTTTGAGGATGACAAATTTCTCAAACATGTTCTTAAACTGAAAAAGACTCTCTATGGATTGAAACGAGATCCTAGAGCTTGGTATGAGATATTGAGTTCCTTTTTAATGCAAAATGGATTTTCATGAGGGAAGATTGACACAACACTTTTTTCAAACACTCTAAAATTGACGTTCTAATTGTGCAAATTTATGTTGATGATAGATTGCTTGGTGCTACTAACCCATCTTGTTGTGAAGAATTTGCAAGTGAAGGAAAGCAAGGAAGGAATTTTCATCAAACAAGTCAATTACATCAAGAAGATATTAAGAAGCTTGGCATAAAAAATTTCAAAAGCAATTGTAATCCCAGTGAGCTCAACACTCAAGTTATACATGAATGAAAAAGGTGAAAAGATGGATCAAAGAGATAAATAGATGCATGATTTGGTCCCTTCTCCACCTAACCACTAGTAGACTTGATATCTTATTCAATGTGTGCGTATATAGTTGATTTCATGCATGTCAAAAAGAGTAGCAATATTGTTCCATGAAAAGAATTTTTTTGATGCCTAGTTGGTACATAGACTTGTTCTATCCCATGTGTGATTTTCTAGATCTAGTTTGATGTAATGATGTAGATTTTACTTGTTATAACGTGGACTAGAAATCAATTTGTGCAACTTGTCTACTTATTGGCCATGCTTTAGTGTCATGGCTTAAAAAAAAATGGAATGTTTCCTGATCCACTGTCGAGGTTAAATACATTGCTTGTGTAAGTCATTATACTCAAATATCTTAGTTAATGCATGAATTTTATGATTAAGGCATTCATATTGATCATGCTTTTGTTATGTATGATAATGCTAGTACAATATGCTTAACCAAACCTTTGGCTCAACATTTTAGAGCCAATCATACAGAGGTTGACATCATACCATTCGTGATCGTGTGCTTAAAGGAGATGTCATAAAATTTGTGCCACAAATGATCAACGACTAGAAAATTTTACTGGGCCTCTATGTGGAACTAATTGTGATACTAAAAGAAGGATTAACACGGTGAATTATATTACTTGCGTACGTTAATTTCATATGCATGGTTATATTGAAAATGGCTCTTAAAGATTTAACATGGTAGCGTACAATTGTCCAGGTACTCTTATCCAATCTAATGGATATTAGTGCTTAGAAACCGCTTTTCAAAGGAAACACCAAAATTGAGTTACCTTCTATCTCTCCAATGTTTGTTTAACTTGAATATTCTCTCACATTCTTGTTCATAATTTCAATTAAGGTTGTAAATATGTTATGAGAATTGCAAAACTTCAAGTTTAAAAATATTTCTTTGTGAAAAATTATTCATGTTCACCTTATTGAGGCATATGGAAACATTTAAAAAAAAAGGGTGAAACATTACATCACAAAAAAGAGGTGAAACTGTCCGTAACATATCGAGCTACATATGTAAAAACTACTTTTACATTTTGAACTTCAATGTATAAATCCCCTCCCTCATTGCTTTTTGTTGATGACAAAGGGGGAGAGAGATTAGTATTGTTTATGTCAGTTATAACATTGGACAAATCTTTCTTTTTCAAAATACTCGCTATATCATGAAGGGAGAGAAATATAAAACACATTGCAATGAATTGATATATTTTCTTTTTGTTGATGACCATGGGAGAGAGAAATTAATGTTTCGTTGATTCATGATAACTCCTAGAATACATCAAGTATGGTATGAAGTTTGTGTTTGATTGAGAAATGTTAAAAATAATGTTGATGTTAACCTATTGAATGTATGATTCCTACAATGCATCAACATAGGGGGAAACAATGGAGTTTTCAAAATGTTATATATAACTCCATGACTTGATATGAAGTGAGAATTTGTATGATTTGAATAGTTAATATTTTTATAGTGAATTCTATACTTTAACCTTCATTTTTCCAAGAGAAAATGCCAAATGTTTGTCATCATCAAAAAGGGGGAGATTGTTGGCCGTAAAGCCATTTAAATTGTAATTTTGATGATAACAATTATTTAATAAGTCATTGTGTTTAAATTATACAAATCTTGTTTTCAGGAAACTCATAAGAAACCTAGAAAAAATCAAGGCTAATCACGTTTATACCAAGCTTTCTAAGACGATGAATCAAGAAGAAAAAAATCAAAATTGAAGAGAAGATTCATCCAAATTGAAGAGAATAAGATCCGAGTCTAAGCGCCTTAAGTCATTTATTTTTATTTTCTAGGACTTATTTTCGTGATATATAAATTGAGTAAAAACCTCGATATTGATATGTGATGGCTTAACAAATATGTTTTTGAAATATTATTGAAATTTGATTCCCAAATTTTATTTGAAAAATATTCAAGTCAAAAATTAAGCCAATCTAGTTTGTCAATAAAAATATTATTTAAGATTAGCATTTTGAAAAGCCTGATCAATTAAAAAAAGATCAAATTCCAAAAGGGTGTGTTTTTAGCCTTGTTGAATCAATTAATTTTTGAATGAGCAAAATGAAGGAAATTAATTCAAAATTTAAGTTAACATGGTAATAAATCAATCAATCAATCAATTTTGCTTAGCTAATATGACAATCAATCAATCAAGCTAAATAGTTAGCTCTTAGGGACAACACCATGCAATTTTTTTGGGTTAAGTTTTTTCATATTTTCAAATACTTTTACATATAATTTAGGTTTATTTACTCCAAAAGTCTCTATACTTTCTCATTATGTTAATTTAGTCCTCATACTTTTAATTGTATCATTTTGTCCCTATACAATTTATATTGTGTCAATTTAGTCCTTTGGTCAAATTTTAGTTAAGTTGTTTATGCAATTTTTAATGACATAACCATGCTAGATACAAGTAACCTACTATAAATCCACCCAATTGACTCAATTTAACTGAAGCCATGGCTGAACCATTAAAAATTTCTTTGAAATTTTAACATAAATTTTACTATAAGGATCAAATTGACACAATATGAATTTTACCGGGACAAAATTAGCACAATAAAAAGTGTAGGAACTAAATTGACGCAACGAGCAAAGTACACTCAAGATATTAAAGTTTGAAATGTATTTTTATTTGTGTAATTATATTAGTTTTATATTTAATGTATATACAGAGCCACACATTTTTTTTAAAGTTCTTCGTATTTGCTTGCTTCATATTTGCATGTAGAGTGGCAATTTGTGCCAATCCAGATGCCACCAATCAGTGTGCAATATGTGATGCTTGCTATCAGCCATCCTTTGTTAAGTGTATGCGGCCAATCACAAGCTGCCACTTGGCATTTTTAATGCGGTGCTACGCTGAATGTTTGAAGTAGTGAAACAGTGCTGTTTTAGCTTATTTTAATGCATGCAACATGAAAAATATTTCTATCCAATAGCCTATTATAAAAGGGGTCTTACTTAATTTAGCAATCCAATAATTCTCTGAAATTTGTTTTTTTCCCTTAGAATTAAAAAGTCGAAAATTTTCAGTTTAAATTTTTTGAGAGCCCATTTTAAATATTATTCTCTTGAAATTTGTTGACATTGCCTTTTATAGTATCTGTGCATTTTAAATATTATTCTCTTGAAATTTTGTTCTTGATTTAAAATTTTTCCTTCATAAAGAATGATATTAAATACTTGTAGACAAGCAATGTTATCACAAAGATTTATACACATAAGCACCCCTCAAACCTAATCACCCAATTAAAAGAAATCCATGGCTGGCCATTACTAGCACATACTTGGGAAAAAGTACAACAACATTAGGCATTGGTGCTATTAAAGTGACTTATGAAGTTAGCTCTTCTTAAATTTTTCCTGTGGCATCTGTAACAAGCTTTCATAATGGTAGCTCTCAATCTAGTTCACTCGGGGTACCAAGTGTTAAAACACCGCTACGAATTTAATTACTCGAGACACAAGGGCAATAAAAATTAACTAGTTAAGGGTACTTACCCAATAGTGAGAATTATAGGCATTGGTACCCCCCTGTTTATGTTTTATTTTTTATTTTTTCCATTTCATATGTCCTTATGAAAGCATACAAAATATATACACGTAATTTTAATATTATTAGGAGTAATGCGTTTAGGCATTAAAACCTAAGATCATTCCTACTAATGCAACTTCACTTGTGGGGCTTGTCAAAAGATTCTAAATAAAAGAAGCATGGTTCAAACTAGAATCAAGAAAATAAAAAATGAGTTCACCAGTAAGATTCTTACATAACAACATTACATAATGGTTTTATTAATGAGGTGTGGATAGCACAACTCTGCCTGTCCAATGGAACAATGAGAAATCTGTTGGCGGATGACCACAAAGTTATTGAGAAACACTTCACTGACATGGAACCAAGTCCTCTGAAAGAGGTGCTAAAGGTGGGAGAGATCGGTCCTAGTACGGCTCCTGCATGTGGCCCGCCAACCATAAGTTGTGTTTGACGATGGTATCCATCAACCAAATGTTAGGTGGCAGAAAAGTTGCATTTTGTTGTGGTTGCATTTTTGTTTAATAAATGACCCTCACAAAGCGCAGTGATGACCTCAATGCAGTTCGTGCTCACTACAAGGGGCTCCCAAGAAGAGCCTTAACAACTATCCAGGACACCAATTGCAGCAACGACGTCATCGAACATTATGCCTCATATAGTTATTGTATTCCATGAGTGACCACTATCACGATCGCACTATAGTGAGGAGTAGAACTCGCTTTCCATGGAGGAATCATCACCCACTCCGTGACGAAGAAAGTAAGTGAAGTGTAACTCCTCATGTTGTGCTATGTCCCACTCACCATAGGCATCCCTACACAATGAATCCACGAAAATTGTTTTTGCCACTGTCTTAGCAACGTGAATAAGGGTTGGCAGAGTTTTTGAGAACTGCTGCCTTTCTCACCTCGTGTCGCCTTAGTTCTCACCATCTCTTGAAAAAGAAAGGATGTGACAAAAATAACTGCAAATAATAGAGTCAACAAATTTGGAGACAAAGCTAAATTAGACCTAACATAAAAATAAAAGAACAAAAAAAAAAAAAAAAAAAAATGGAAGAGGCAAAAACTAAGGGAGGAGATGTAAAAGGGCTAGACCAACATGTGACTTACCCCGCAAACATCACAAAAGAGAAGAACCTTAATTTTTTTTTTTTTTTTTTTTGGGTAAGTTAGTATGATATAATATATATGAAAAAATACATACGTACAAGTCTACGAGGGGCACACCCGAAGTCATGGCCAAAAAAAGCCTACATCGTTAAATCAAATGTGAAAGACAAAGAATCAACAAGCTAAAAAGGCATCAAAGACCAACAAGGCAAAAAAAAAAAAAAAAGGTTTACAAAGGCTAAAAAAGCCGAAACAAAACTAATGCTCTTGTAGAAGCTGAGAGTGACGGTGAGCACCGAGAAGCGTAGGAGCAGCAATAAGGTGGTTATGAACCAATCATGTGATCTCCTCAATAATGGCTAAAAAAGGTCTGGATTGAAAGTGCTGAATCTTTAGGTTACACTCATACCAGAGGATGTAAACTGTCGCAGAGAGGCAAAGGCAGGCTAAAACATGATCTATCCCACGATCACAGAGCCGGGAAGTGGTTCAAGAGACGAACTCACGCTAAGGATGCATGGGCCAATCGAAGGATGTAGGCGATGACACCCTAATCCAAACAGAAGCCGAGAAGCTGCAAGCAAAGAAAAGATGGCTATGTGATTCATCATCTGAACCACAAAGCACGCACAAAGCCTAAGTACCCTGAACTTGATGTCTCAGCAGTTTGTCACGAGTCTAAAGTCGCTCACATGAGGCAAGCTAGAGAAGGAAGGAATTCTTTGGAATGTGCAACAGAAACCAAAAAAGATGATGGATACAGATCATCTGTCATGCCGATCTGGTGGTGAATATCCATGAATGGTCATCCATCCACCTAACATGGTAAGCTACGCTCGGTTGAGGTCTGAAATCCACAATGTCCCTGTTAGGCAGCAGCTCAACCCTCTCTTGCGCAAACCTGCACTGATCACCCTCAATAATATCAAAAACATGAGATACCCAGAGGTGACCAGTAGAGGTCAAAAGACAGTGCATGAACTGACCCTGCAAGTGTCCATAAGGTAGCCAGTAGTCAGCCCAAAGCGTAGTGTCTGAATGCTCCATCACATAGAGACAGAACACTAAGGATGCTCCTCCAACCTCCCAGAAGCTCTTCCCCTGGCATCGGCTGCCTTGAATCCGCCAAGGCCAGAGAGAATCACGATCTGTGAACAGAACCCAGATATCCTTTGATGACTCGGATGTTTTCTTGGCTTACATACATACTTAAATGCTTGCATGTCTATTTCCTTCACTCATTTGGAGATAAATTGGCGGTTTTATTTGCAGGCGCTCCTGTACTTCAGGATGGGGGTCCTCGAAAACAGTCTCCTTTCCACTCGGAAGGGGTATGGCTGCGTACATATACCCCTTCTAGACCCTGCTTTAGAGGGAGCCGCGAGGCACTGGGATTGTTGTTGTTGTTGTTGTTGGCGAATCTCGAGACCACCCTCTCTACGAGGGTAACAAAGATGCCTCCAGGCATCCTTCGCTCCCCCCAGGCCCAGCGAAGTGCCCCTTCACAGAAAGGCAGCAAGCATCAACTTGATTTTTTAATCATTGCCTTTGGGAGAATTGAGAAAGATGACCAACATACTTGAATGGAGAACAACATAGACCGGGGATCAGCTGCAAATGCCCAGCATACGAAAGAGCACGGGAACTCCAAATCTGAATGCGAGCTGGGATGTGATCCAAGAGAGGCTTACAGTGGATGAACTGAAGCCTTGAAGAAACAAGCAGCATCCCCAAATATCTGACCGAACACTGTCCTAATATGAACCTTAGCATATCTAGAATATATTGTTGAGTCTCATAATCAACCACGGTGATGAAAATGGTGCTCTTTGTTGCATTCGAGCAGAGCCTCGAAAGAGTAGCAAAGCGATCCAATGCCTCCCGGATAACCAAAATGCTACTTTGATCAGGCTGACTTAAAATCATCAGATCATCAGCGAAGCAAAGATGTGTGCGCCGTGTACTATAACATTATGGGTGAAATCGAAATAGTAGATCGGAACTAGTAAACCCCATAAACCCTCCATAGCAATGACAAACAAGTAAGGGGAAAGACAATCCCCCTGACAAATGCCTCGGCTAGTGTCAAAAAATCCCTAAAGCTCGCCATTAGTGGCAATAAAGAACCAAGCAGTGGAGAGACACTCCTGCACCCAGCCAGCCATAACCACCGGGATACCCATACAACTCGTAGCAGAAAAAATAAAGTCCCACCGCACTGTGTCAAAGGCATTGTGAATATCAACCTTCAGGGCACACAAAAGTGACACCTGACGATGATAGTCGCACATGAGCTCCTGAGTTGGAAAAATACTATTTGTAAACCTCCTCCTAGGAACGAAGGCAGGCTACGAGTCATCAATCAAAAAGGGTAGAACCCCTTTCAGCATGTTTGTAATGATCTTAGTGATACACTTATAGATCACATTGCAACAGGAGATCGGGAGATAGTCAGCGAAGGTGGAGGGATTTTGTCATGATTCTAGGATTTAGGAAGCATTAATAATTCAATGGTTGTAATAGATTAGCATAAGTCAATTAGTTAGTTGTTTGGGGTCAATTATGCTGGCTGAGTTGTAATGTCGGTTTAAGCATGTGTCCAGGTGCAATGTTCTAGTCTTAATTGCCATTTTCTCTTAGTATAAGTAGATAGTTCCTTCATGTAATGGGTATGTTGATGAATGGTATTGATCTTTCTCGCTCAATTCTCTCTAGATTCTCTCTCTTACGTCTTTTCTTCTCATCTCTATACTCTTCTTATCTCATCTATCTCTCAACTAATTCTATCATCTTCTCATACAATTCTTCTAATTCTCACTCAATTCACTTCTTATTTCAATTTAATCTCTTAAAACCCTAGTTTATGATTTAAGATTAGCTTGAATCATAACAGATTCTCCACCTCAGGAATCAGATTGATACAGGTAGTGTTCAGGGTACCAAGTATACACCCTGATTGACGGAACGAGCAAACAACCTGCACCCACAACATAATCATGAATAAAAGTGGTGTGAAAGCATAATCCCATCTAGCATTCTGAACATGGAAGTAAAAAAAAAAAAAGAAAAATTAAGCCAAAATCAAAAACAATACACAACGAAAACCCTAATCTCAAAATCAAGCAAATATGCACAAGAAAAACTAAAATACCACGCCCTATGAACTTCCATCTCATGATTTCAAGACTCGAAAAGGCTAAAAATGAAGAAGAAGAGCGTACATTGGTTGTGTAAGAGGAAAGAGGAGAGAGAAGTGGGCAAAGGGTAGTGGGTGGTGAAGACAAGGGCGCCAATATCGGTGTTGAAGGTGTGAGGGAGACTATTGTGAGGGGGTGGAAGTGTGGTTGGGATTGGAAATTAAGGTTTGAGGTGAGGGAAAGGAAAGGGAAGGACAGAAGGGTTGGGGGGGGGGGGGGGGGGGGTGTTTAAGTGTGCACTTATCCAATCAATGGAACACACAACCAACCAATCGGATGAAAAAAGATAGGAGGCATGTTAAACTAGGTTTGGTCAATTAAGAGAACACTCGAGTGCTTGGGTGCTGATAATTTAAGGATTTGCGTTGATCTTGTCGATCGAGTGAGCCCTCAATGGATCGGGGGTCAATAGAAACGACTCAGGATTATTCCGATCAATTGGGCAAGCCCTCATCGATTGGTTTTCAACAAAAAACCATCCCTATATATAAAAATATCACCCATAAACATTCTTTCTCCCTTTTGAAAGGCTAAGACAGACGGGGTTGTCTCCCCGTAACGCTCGGTATAAGTGTTTAGCCAAACGCGGTTAAGACTCTAAAATCAGCTTGCACTCAAGGTCGGGTCCTTGAGGTGAACAACCTCAGACTCTAGGGGTCGTTCCCCTAAATCAGCTTGAGATGGTGACCATTCATAGTGAGAACAAGACCAGCTTCGGGGTTTTGGATCTTAATTACAATAGAAGGGTGTTGCAGTAGACATTGAATGGGGGGTTTGTCTTGCTCATTAAATAGGCCCATTGTGGTTCGAAAATCAAACCCCTAGCCTTGAACCTCAGGACATCAGATAGAGCATTTGAGCCATTTTGAGTCACAAAATCATCCAAAAACCCTAGCTCGTGACTCAACGAATGACCTCCTATATAGAAGGATGAAACCGACTTGACTAAAAAGAATCTCATCCACCATACAGAATTCCTAACTATCTCCAACCCCAGAGTGTCTAGCAGCATTAGACACATTCAACTTAACTTTGAGATTACAAAAGGAAACCTCTACGACTCCTGTCCTACAATGAATCACAACATCGATAGTTTCTAAGAATGGTCGGCTAGAAACAATGGGAGTCTATTTCCTTTGAATAGAAGGGGGTCCATGTAAAGCATAATAAAGTTAATCGAGATGAAAAACTTGTCAACGTTAGCAAGTGCATCTTCCAACATCCTGCGCGGTAAATGTTGTGATCTATTGGCCAATTAAAGCGTGACACTAGTTGGCTTAAGATCCCCTAAACCTAATTCCTGAAAAATTGAGTACGGGATGAGATTCACACTAGCTCAAAAATATAAAAAAGCCGACTACAATAGCTCTATCTTATGACACATTGGACCGTGAAGGCCTTGGGATCTCTACAATTAGATGGGACACCAAACACCAAAATGGTATTTACCTACTCAATAAGTCAGACCTTCCTAGGAATATGTGCTTGCATATGTTTCTTCTTTACATAGAGGTCCTTAAAGAGCTTCACACACATTGAAACTTGCTTGATAGAACCAATCAAGGGAAAATTGATGTTCACATCCTTGAAAAGTTTCATCAGCTAAGTCCTTCTTGGGATGTCATTTTCCTTTAATCCAACTAGGGTCGATGGATAAGGTATGACGAGTTTAGACGGTGCTTGAGGAGGCCCTCGTTATCTCTCTCAAGTAGTGGGAAGGGGAGCTACATCCTCCTTCTTAGCCTCAATCCCGTTATCCCTTAACTTTCCCCCAGCTAAAGCTAACACAACCTTAGATTGCTCATGACTGAGCACGCTAGGATTAGAACTGGTCAACACTTTCGGGTTCTTGGGAGGTTGAGAAGGGAGACGTCCTTCTTCTCTCCTATTGAAAGCATATGCCATCTGACCTAACTAGTTCTCTACCTTAGCTATAGACCATACGTATGACAGAACCTGTTGTGTGTTTTACTCCATAAAACACATCACACGCTCCTCTAACTGAGAAGTGTACCTCAGAGGTTGGGGAGGAATTAGCATGCATGTTCCCGGGGGGGGGGGGGGGGGGGGGGGGGCTCTAAGCTGAGAATTATACCTTTACCCTTGTTGAAAAACGGGAGGACTGTGTTGCCTACAAACCCATGCACCTGTTATCTCGCAGGTTGGGTTTGATTATCACGCTATCTCTACAAGAAGTTTGGATGAATTTGTCATCCCATATTGGAAGTTCGAGTACGGGTTGTTGCACTTCGAATAGCCCTACATCGCGAAAACCTCATCCTATGAGGCATATTGAAAATCTAACTTAGAATGGTCCACGTTGAAACAAATACCACATGGGTTACCACCACTCAGTGACTCAGCGACGTTAGAATGCACCATAGTAGGATTAGCTTGTGTAGTCATCATCTGATCCATCTTCCTATGGAGCAACATAATTTTCAAAGCTATACTAACCTAAAGAAGCTTGGTCAAGGAAGTGCTCGATAAAATGCTCAAACAATGTCAACACCTCATCCGCATCCTTTTGATTGAATGCTCCCATGCATAAAGCATTCTCCATCTATTTTTTGTACACTATAAGACTATTATAGAAATTTAATACCAGAGCCCACTTGGGAGATCCATGATGGGGACAACTTCGAAGAAGCTCTTTGAACATGTTCCAACAATCATAAAACTTTTATTGAACCTTATGCTCAAAATTATTTATTATGCACCTAATAGCCATGGGCTTTAGGGTAAATTTGGATCAAGAACTTCTTCTACAAATCCACCTAAGTCGTAATTTCACCCCTAGGTAGGGGGCTGAATCCACAGTTTGGCTACATCTTTAAGCGAGCATGGAAAAATACGTAGCTGAAGTGCGTCTTTCAAGATACCTTGATAGTGATAAGTTTGGCAAATTTCAAGAAAAGTATCAAGGTGCTTGTATGTCCGGCTTCCCATAGAATGTGAGACGCATATTGATGGTCCCAGGCTTGAATTCGAGGAGTGCATTATGCACCAAGCGTACACTAGAATTGAAGGTAACACATCTTCGACAGGCGCAATTTAAGTTTGGGGAACAAAGTGATCCCCCATGGTCTGGGGAGCTTGCTCCATCTCTAGGTTAGGCTCATCAACCATTACGAGAATTGAATTTGACATGGTTTGTTTTCTCCTAAAGCAAGATAATGTTATCGTCATTTCTAGATCAAAAGGAATCAATTCAAGGTCTGGCCAACATCTACCAAGCGTACATTGAGTTAGTTTAATCACAAGCCTCAAGGTGTTAAAATAAATAAATAAATAAAATAAAACACATAATAATAGAAACTGACTCTAAATTTTGGACAAAAGTCCCATTTTGGTCACCAAAGTGACCAAAAATAGACAAGTTGGTCACCCAACTCAAAATTTGAAAATTTTAGTCACCCAACTCTTAAAAAATATTCCATTTGGTCACTAAAGTCATTTAAAATTCGACAAATTAGTCACCCAACTCAAATTATAGATAATTTGGTCACTCAACTCCTAATTAAAATCTCATTTAGTCACCCAAGTGATTTAAAATTGATTAAATTCACTGCTTAAATAAAAAAATAAATTTAATCATATTTTTCAAATTGTTTTACATTGGTCTCTAATTTTATAATTTTGTTGAAATTTATCTATCATTTTTTTTATAATAGTCGATTATATTTTATTTGCAATCAAATTAGTTCTTATTTGATCGTTAACATTGGAAAAAAGTCAAAAGATAAATAATTAATTTTATCATAAAATAAAATATAAAAAATATTTTGAATAAAAATGTAATAATTTAAATATACTTATAATTATAAAAAAAATAAAAAAATTAAAATATTTGTCTAAGTTAAACACTTTACTAAAATTACCCCACAAATTAATTAAAAAAAAAATCATATTTTTCCCCCCAAAACCATTTTCACTGCACAACCCTTCCCTCCTAAACCACATCTGCGAAATCACCCCCTGCAAATTGTTTCACAAGTTTTACAATTTCTTTCACACATAAATCTTTTGGGGCTGTAACAAGATTAGCCAGGTATTTTCTCTATTTTGATATTAAAATTTCTCTTATTAGTCTAAATTAGTGTTTTATTTAGAAGTAGGGTTTAGAATTTTTAGTGTTTGAGAAAGATCACCAAATATTTCTTCTAGCTAATCTCAAAATTATTGGTAGTATTCTAAATTAAAATTTCATTATAATAGTTCTAGTTGCAATTTTGCTACTAATGCTTGTAATCATTTATAGTGCTTTTTCGTAATCTATATGAATAATGTGTTATTGCTGCTTTATCATTGTGTTCATTGACAATCTTCAAATACAATTTTTCTTTTTTGCGAATGTTATACATGTTTTGTACTATTTACTTATTAGTGTCACTCTTTTAAGTATGCAGATGCACGGGCAATTATTCATTCATCATGCAATATTAATGTATATTATCAAAACATTATTTAAAATAGCCATAATTGCTTAAAAAATTTATATATTAGTAATTTATTTTGTCCTTATAAATTTTAGTGCTCAAATTAAAAATATTTTATATTTTTCAATTTGGTAATAAATTTTATCCTTTTAAAAATGTCATTAAAATTTTTAGAGGTATATTAAATTCGTTATTTTTATATTTGAGCTATGAATTTTATCATTTTAAAATCACGCAAGTGATCAAAATATATTCTTTTAAAGTTGGAAAATAGAGTTTTCCAAATTTGATTTGGGTGACCAACTTGTCCATTTCAAACTACTTGGGTGACTAAATAAATTTTTATTAGATGATCGAATCTTTCAAAATATGATTTCACAATGAATTTAATCAATTTTAAATCACGTGGGTGACTAAATGAAATTTTAATTATGAGTTGAGTGACCAAATTATCTAAAATTTGAGTTGGGTGACTAATTTGTCCAATTTTAAATGACTTTAGTGACCAAATGAAACATTTTTTAAGAGTTGGGTGACTAAAATTTCCAAATTTTGAGTTAGGTGACCAACTTGTCCATTTTTGGTCACTTTGGTGACCAAAATGGGACTTTTGTCCAAAAATTTTGACTAACGATTCCTGGGCAACGACGCCAAAAACTTGATGTGGTTTAAAGAGTGAAGAATAGTGCACTTGTAAGCGTACAAGCTTGTCTTCTCTATGGAGAGTACGCGGATATCGAATCCTGAGGAATCAATATAAAAGCTAGAATTTGTATATTTTCAAGCCATCAAAATTCTGGTTTGTTGGAGACTATGAACAAGTAACTAATTTAACAAAAGATAGTTAATCGAAATTGATCAATCAATCAAAGAAGTTTAGAGAATGAATTCAGGTTAGTCAATTTAGGATCGTTGTATCATGGGGCTATTCGGAAATCGAGAATTTTTCAGTTTTCTTGGAAAATTTTCTAGGAAAACTTGAAGAGCTATCTAGAAGCCAGATTTTCAAAATAGTTTTTCATTTTTCCTTACTCTTTTGGAAAATTTTAAAAATAGTTTGAAAATAATTTCTAGAATTTTTCACCTTTGTGTTCCCTTCAAATTTTTCTTCTATTTCTCTTTTTGCTCACTCCACCATTTCTCTTTTTTCAAGTTCTCACACCCTTGCCATCAATTCTAAAATCCAACCCAAAACTTATCCTTCAAGGCTGAAGACGCATAACAAGACCATGTGACATGTTTAATGCTAATCATCATTGCGCAAAGTAATAGAGCACGCCTAAGTTTCCATTTTTAAACTGAAGCCCACATGGGGGAACTCATTTCTGCTTCATACCGAACCATTCATTAAGCTGACAAAAGATAATTTCAATATGTGAATAAACGGAAAATCAGATACATTATTTTTATTGTAGGGTAGAGAAGTGTGGTCGTCTATAGTTAAACAATATTGTCATTGTATAAGATGGCATAAATGTGATATGTCCGGAAAAATGCAAAAGTTAGCGTGTTGTACAATTAGGTTACATTTGTTTTAGAACATACTATGGAGTCAAATCACAACCACGAGGAGGACCATATAACCTAAAGGCATGACTACCTCCATAGATAAAACCGCCAAAGGTACTCCAACTGCCATACCTAGGAGGAACTTGTAGTCCACAACACAACCCCATTATAGCCACGACCACTGCCACATCCATGATCGTGAACCTGACGACCGCAACTGCTAGTAGCTGATTTCCAAGGCTAGCACCCATGCGAAGATTGCGGTAAATGAAAGATATGTGAGGAAAGTGGAAAATTTTAAGTTATGGCAAAGAGCCTAAGGCTGAGAAGAGAAGACGGTAGGTGAAGCTGATGTAACAAAGTCAGCCGCAAGAAGAGAATTACCAAGGCTAGCATTAATTTTCTTCAAAAGAGGGAAATGTCTACTGAGTAGACAAAATAGTTCATATGTTACTATAATTTTAATCTTAAGTAAGACCACCAACAATAGCAAGCACAATGTCAACATCGGTAATTAGACCATCAACAGTAGAGAGACAATCACTTAAGGTTTTCTCAATATTCAAATAAGCGGACAAAGACATTTTGTTTTCGAGGCCAAAAAGTTCTTTCTTGTAAAGAAATTTCGGGGCTTGAGTATGGTCATAAAACATAATGTTAAACTTAGAATAAGCCTAGTTAATGAGACATTTGGAAAAATAACAATGCCAGCAATATTGATTGAAACATTACAGAACAATCCAGAGAAGATAATGTCATCAATCTGAACCCAATTATGGTAAGAAGAGTCATCCTCAGCACGGCAAGAACAAGAACCATCAAGAAATCTGCTTATATCACTTGCAAGCAGAAGTAAAAAACCCATCCCAACCGTGATGTGGGATGGAATGGTGAGATACAGAATAATAGAAACATTGTTGCGAATGTTGAAGACCGTCAATGGAGATCAGGGAGACATAGGGGTGCAAACGAAGCAATCATTTAATGAACTACACGTGTTTGAAATTGATTACGGCTCGTTTGTGTTCATTATGAAGGCTCAATAGCTTATCAAGCCGAGTTTGAGCAAGCTTGATAAGCTTAACGAGCCATGTTCAAACAAGGGGGTGTTTGACTCGTTAACGTTCATGAACCTTCGATAAGGGCTCAATAAGAGCTTGTTTCATTAAGAGTTGGCATTGGTTCGACAATTGTTTGATAATGGCTTAATAATAACTTGAAAAGCTGGGCTTTATATCTAGCTGGAATCGATTTTATACTCTATTGGGCTCGATAAAGAGCTTTAATTAGCTTGATAACCAGCTCAACTCAGCTCGATAACCTATTGAGCTGAACTAAACATTGAACACGCTAAAATATTATCAAATCGAGTTCAAATAAGGGTTTGCTTGATAAGAACTCGGCTCAAGCTCGAGTTCGAATAAGGGGGTGTTCAGCTCTGCTCTTTTACGCCCTTAGGTAGACATTGAAGAAGGGACAATAGGATGGTCGAGTTGAGTAAGTCAAACAAGACTTTTTGTAGTAGACATAGGCGATGTTAGAGAAGCCACGGGTGACTACAATGACGAGCAAGAAAACAACAGAGGAAGAGATTGAGAAGGTAGGGTTTGAATCATAGTGATAAAGTAAGGTCAAGCTTAGAAAGAGGGAAGGATCATTGAATGAAGGTGCAGGAATCCCGTAAGTAGGGAAGACCACAGTGACAACGTATCAGGGTGGGAGCGGTGATAGAGATGTGTAGTTACAATAAATGTGGAGTTGAGATAAGCGGTTGTGAAGGAAAGGAGGACACAAAGGTAGAATTTTGGAGATAAAGGGGTTAAGTGAAAAAACAATTTTGGTCCTGATACCATGTTGGACAAAATGAACAATATATGTATATATAAAGGAATAATATTTATAAAATACATAAAAGTTTTCCTAACAGTGGGATTACTTTTTGTTTAAGAAATGAAGTATTTGTATCATATTTTGTACAGAAACTATCACTTAAGCATCCTAAAATTTGAAGGAAAATTTTTCCTAGATGTCTACGAGATTGTTTTGGGGGGGGGGGGGGGGGGAAGACTCCCTTTCCAGGAAACTTGTAATCTACTCCTAAGCCGAACCAATCGATGTGACTGGTCAAGGGTGAATGTTAGTCCTCCCCATGATATAAAAAAAGAATTAAATGTGGCAATCAATTATCACTAAGTCCGAGATCCTAAGCTACTCCTTTTATGGAACATGTCAGGCTAAGACCATGGTAGGGTGTTACGTGGTACCAATCAATAATAGGAAAATTTTAGTGCCAATCAAGCCCGTATAGGAGTGCAGACCTATCAATGAAACCAAGTGAGTCTAGAGGGACCAACCTTGCTTATGTAGGATAAGTCTCTTGTCTTAACCTAGTTTGTCACTATTGGAAATGTGTAATTTCTAAAATTAAAATTTTCCTAAATTAGCTAAAGCAGACACCGCGGAATTAAATTAAAAATTCTTAATTTTAAATCTAAAGGGCTGATATAATTAAATCTATATCTTACTCTAACAGATTCATAATATGACATGTGAAACACTCAAACGAAACAAGTATAAATATGGTATGTAGAACAAAAGAAATAAAAGAAAAACACATTAAATATAAAATATTACACTAAAGCACACCTAAACCATGAATCCTACTCTGACTTTCACTATGTTAAATTAGAAGAAGCACATCTTGACACCTCAATGTCTTCCTCGCAATGAAATCTTCCGCACTAGGAGTGTGTGCTCCCAAAATATTTAATTTAGAAAAATTGTTGTTGCACTCTAGTGTGTGCTCCATTGAATAATTATTGTTGCACTTTAGAATTAAATATACTCGAGAGAAAAAAATAACTTTAACTACTATCGATTTTTTTTCACATCTTTCACCATAGTTCCCAATTCCCCCTTCTTGAATAATTCATTAATACATAAAATAACTCATGTACTAATTCTAAATGCCAAACATATGGAATACTTTGGCCAAAGATTCTTGAATATATTTGTATATTTGTGAATCAATGGGACATCTTTATCTTGTAAGAAACTATAGATTCCTAGTGAAATACCTGTTCCCACTGCACTTCATGCTGTTACCCTATACACGTAAGATTAATGTAGCATATTGTGACCTTATATTTCTAACACATTAAAGCAATGACCATTTCATGCAAGAGTTCAGACTATTTTCAAGATTTAGATTATCGTCTTACAGAATTATATATATATATATATTTATAGCAGTTATGAAAGAAATAATTTAAGTGGTCCTACTCAGTATGCCAATCATATAGGCAACACCAGTAAAATAATTTTAGATCCCTATCCACATGACTAAGACAAGTAAACTGAAGTATCATATTATAATCTTATCAAACAAGTCGTCCAAACTTATAAACAACTAAGAACATACTTTGCTAATATATATCAGTAATATGATATATGTCTATCCATGGTTCGATCTCATTGACCACTTAAACCAATCTTGACATGTCTAATGTTCAAAAAAAAAAATCTTGACATGTCATCCTAGACTACTTCTATTTCATGGAGCATTTTAGAAAACAGTCACATATATATTTGACTCGTAAATGTAATCGGACTACAAATAAATAAAGCAATTTTATTTATTAATATGTAAAATATAATAAGTAGATTTTTTAGGACACCGATTCCAACAATCACATGAGCTCAAGGGGTGCCCCATGGACCTCTTGAGGGATAGATTACCTTTTGGAGGGTAATTGTTGGTTGTTAACCAGATAGATAATCCTCCTCTCCGTGGACAATTCGGCGGCCATCATTGAGCAATTATACAACTCACGTCTACATTGAGTGAATAAACCTATATAAAATAAATCTTATCCCAACTACATAGGCTAGGATTATCCCTTCCTCAATGGTATAAAAGGTACTTGAGGTTACTCTTTTCTCAAGAGACGGGAACATATATGCTCTCGAGTACTTGGCAAGATTTAGGTAGGGAGCAGCTGATAACCTATACTTCAAAATGAGGCTCTTTCCCAGTTTTTTAACCAGGATAACATAAATGTGGTTTATTAGCCTACCACCCGACTCTGCCTACACCAAGGACAACAGGTTTAGGAAGTTCTAGGGCTAGTTTTCCATGATGGAAGTAGATAGCTCTATGTTTGATTTGGCTCTCCAAAAATAGAAGTTAGGAAGGTGGTGTAAATATTTTCTTATGCTTAATGGACATCACCTCTTAGAACTTATTTAAAAGAAATAGGTGATCATTCTTGGTGGGCCTTAGAATTAGGAATCTTGATTTTGGCTTGTAGGGAATCAACCAAGAGAGAGAGAGAGAGAGAGAGAGAGAGAGAGAGAGAGACTTTATTATTTTTGACTTATCGTGACTTTGATTATTTTTCTTTTTCTAAATATGTTTATTTTTTCAGCTTGCCAAATTGTTTGTATATGCAAGTTAGCACTACTAAAGAAAACATACAAAAAGGGACTCATAGCTATATGGGAGCGAGACTGAATTCCGGACCGCACATGTTTGACCTGAACCATTAACCTTTTCGAGGAAAACGGATAATGCTTTTGGTGAATCCGACTTCAATTTTCAATTAACTTATGGATTCTGCGTAAGCTCCAATCAAGGAGAGTTTAATATATTTGTGAATTTTTATATATATGTTGGACAAAAAAGTAAAAGGATATGGACCTAACTCAAGTGGCAGCAGTTACATTGACAGAGAAAGGCCCACAAACACCTTTCCTCGTACACTTAAAAGTCTGGAACTGGAGTGGAGACAAACTCAAGAGCTTAGCAATCCACTTATAAGCCCGAGTCAATTAGATTTTTAGGCGTGGCACCCTTAACTTGTGATAACTCGAATGAGTTATAGTCCAACAATATTATAATGGAGCAAATCGTGGCTGGGTTATTGGACGGGAACTAACACAATTAAGGTCAAGCCTTGGTAGTCAAAGCCCTTAAACAATAAGGCAAAGCTAAATTCACCATACTTTTAAGTAGTGACACCAGGGTTAAGACCAACGGAATCGAGGTTAAGCCTTAGTTGTTAAATCCTTAAACCAACGCCTCAATTCTCAACTCTTCGATTGCTGGAATAGATTAAAACAAAAACTTCATAACTAAAACCTGAGGAATTGTATTGCTCTAAAGAATGCAAGTACAACTAAGATTTATGTTACGCTACACTAAGCTATGCTAGGCCAAGTTACGCTACTCTTAAGTAAAAAGTACAAGTGTGCTGTAAAGAAACCTGAAGAAGTTTGGATGGATGGTTCTGGTCACTTTACAACTATATTAGTGTCTCTTATTTATAGAAAATGGAAATAACTACTGCATCCTAATTCCCTAGCATTTCCTTCCCATGTATACCTCAAAGCTTCTTTAGCATGCTAAATGGTAGTGAACGTGCCTTGAATTTGCATACTCGAGCATCTTTCTGGAAGCCCCACATCTGCAACGGGAGTTCCTTCTAAATGCCCCAAATTCTATTGGATAAGCTTGAGGCTCACATATCTGGAATTGCGCTCCAAGTAACTGCATCGAGCATCAGAAAAATCCGTCTTGTAGCCTTCTGGGAAGCCCCTTGAACTTGAGGCTCTTTTACACCTTCTACCACCTCGAGCGGCGAATACCCTTAAAAGGATTTTAAAATCCTCAAGCAACTAGCTTGAAATGATGCTATCATCACATATGAAGGCCTTATATCTCTTAAGGATGGCCTCACATGATAAGCGCATGATGCTTTGCTTCAAAATAGTGTTATCTCAAGTCCATCGGTTTGGGGTGTAAACAAATTTCCCCCCTCTTTTGTCGTTGGTAATTTTAGATTTCCAACGGATAAAAAATATGATTGATTTGAACTCCAACAACTACAGGGAGCTCAAGGGAGCACTGTTTGACGTTTCACCTTTCTTCATTCTCACATGTCTATAATTATGACAGTTCGGGCTTTGAAAATTCACTTTTCACTCTGTCTTTCCTTCCATTGTGATCAAGCGCTCTGAACACTTGCCCTCAACTTTTGATTTTTCATTGTCCATTGCTAATTTGTCTTAAAGCCCTTAGAATCTTTAAACCGCTTAAAACGGCTCAAGTCTCTTGTGCCCTTTCTGCTCTCCTCACTTGGGCTGATAGCCCTATAGAGCAGCTAACACGTCTTTTTCAATCAGATGTTTCAGTGGTCTTTGATAGGCTTTAGAGCCCTATTGACTTTAATACCATCGAGGAGGATCTTTCTTGGACGTATGAGAACGGTTCCTCTTCAATCCACAAACCATGTGCCCTATGGATAATTTTGACTCTTTTGAGAACAAGCCTTCTGACAGGTTCTTCTTTTCTACATCTGTGGATTTCTTTGGAAAACCACACACCAATGAAAGTCTATGTTTACCCCTGAGTTTGAGTTGTGTAAAGTGTTATGTTTTGCCCCTTTTTTTTACTTTTGTTTGATGTATCTTGCTTTCACTTGTTGATGTTGATGATAAATCCTAGCAAGATTTAGCACAAGCAATAGCGATAAAAATTTGATATACACTAAAATGAACTAAAATGAATAATTATATACTAAATTGGACTTATCAATTAAGATGTCCAGTTTGTTGCATTGTTTATTTACTGCCCAAACGAATAGTATGTGGTATACCTTAATGTATACCAAAGAGGGCACCAACACGCCGTCACCGGATCCCATTAGAAACTGAAGTTAAGTGTGCTTGGGCGAGAGTAGTACCAGGATGGGTGACCTCCTGGGAAGTCCTAACCCTCAGGTTGGGGGCACTGAAAAACAATCTCTCTTCAGGTTAACACCCTAAAGGTGGAAGGCTGTGTACATCCGCCCCCGCCCCCCCCCCCCCCCCCCCCCCAACCCTTCGTAGGCGGGAGCCCTTGAGGCACTGGGTATGTTCCATGTTCCACCCCTGACTTTGACTTTATTATTTGCCTCAAGCCAATCAAATATTACGTCGGATCTAGAAAGGTCAAATGAATATTTTTTCAAGTCTTGACACTGGTAAAACTTCCTGACTTTAATATCCTTCTTGATCAGAGGATTACAAACCCTAAAAGGTCCCTTGACGTATTAGTTTGTGATGAATTTGGTCAATGTACTTATTTATAGTTTTAGAGTTCTGTATGAGGTAGGGTTCATTAGGGTGAGCTGAACTCAAGCTCTAGCCGCATGCCCAACTTGATATTCCCTGCGAGATTAAACAAATGGTTAGAGGGGCCTGTGGAGTAACCCACGGGGGACCCCTCCGACTCTCAAGTCAGTATCAATATCATGACGTATTAAATATGGGCAAGTAATAAATGGGCACAACAGATATAGAATACGTAGCCTGAGAGGAGTACGACGTTTGAATGATTATTACTTCGGAGAGATGATCGTAGAAGAAAAAGGCGGCGTGTAGCCTTCATCCCCATGCGCCGCACCCCCCCACTCCTCCTTTTCCCTTTCATAAAAGACAGATTAGGTGGATAAGTATGACTTTTAGGATTAACATGCTTGATTTTATCCTTTAATTAGTTGTGTATAAGCGTGTATGGGCGAATAGTGTTGGTAACAAGGCGAATTGAGGTATTGGGAAAATTGGCGAATTGCATTGGCTTGCTGGCGAATTGTATTGGCTAGTAGGCGAATTGCATGGGTGGTGAGCAAATTACATTGCTAAGTAATATAGAATGAGTAGAGTATCAGTCCATGAGGATTGTTATTGAATGAGTTCTTAAATTAGTAGTTTTAGCACTATTTGAATGACCGAAATTTGGGATTTTTTTGTATGAAACAAAAAAAATAAAAAGAACAAACTTAGTTACTAATTTTATGAAAAGTTATCTGGTTTTAGATGATTTTAATGATTTAATAAAATCCAAGGCATCCGATTTTATCAAGTTGTTTGTTGATGATCGAAAACTCTAATTTACTAAATATTCTCTCTCGACCAACATTTAGCATGCTCTTTTACAGATTAACTTATCAATCATTTGCATGAATTTAGACAAAAGTCCCATTTTGGTCACCAAAGTGACCAAAAATGGACAAGTTGGTCACCCAACTCAAAATTTGAAAAATTTAGCCACCCAACTCTTAAAAAATGTTCCATTTGGTCACTAAAGTCATTTAAAATTGGACAAATTAGTCACCCAGCTCAAATTTTAGATAATTTGGTCACTCAACTCCTAATTAAAATCTCATTTAGTCACCCAAGTGATTTAAAATTGATTAAATTCACTGTGAAATCATATTTTGAAAGATTGGATCACATAACTTCTAATAAAAATTTATTTAGTCACCCAAGTAGTTTGAAATGGACAAGTTGGTCACCCAAATCAAATTTGGAAAACTCTATTTTCCAACTTTAAAAGAATATATTTTGATTACTTACGTGATTTTAAAATGTTAAAATTCATAGCTCAAATATAAAAATAACGAATTTAATACACCTCTAAAAATTTTAATGACATATTTTTAAAATGATAAAATTTATTACCTAATTGAAAAATATAAAATATTTTTAATTTGAGCACTAAAATTTATAAGGACAAAATAAATTACTAATATATAAATTTTTTGAGCAATTATGGCTATTTTAAATAATTTTTTGATAATATACATTAATATTGCATGATGAATGAATAATTGCCCGCGCATCTGCATACTTAAAAGAGTGACACTAATAAGTAAATAGTACAAAACATGTATAACATTGGCAAAAAGAAAAATTGTGTTTGAAGATTGTCAATGAACACAATGATAAAGCAACAGTAACACATTATTCATATAGATTACGAAGAAGCACTATAAATGATTACAAGCATTAGTAGCAAAATTGCAACTAGAACTATTTATAATGAAATTTTAAATTAGAATACTACAAATAATTTTGAGATTAGCTAGAAGAAATATTTGGTGATCTTTCTCAAACACTAAAACTTCTAAACCCTACTTCTAAATAAAACACTAATTTGGACTAATAAAAGAAAGTTTAATATCAAAATAGAGAAAATACCTGGCTAATCTTGTTACAGCCCCAAAAGATTTATGTGTGAAAGAAATTGTAAAATTTGTGAAACAATTTGCAGGGGGTGATTTCGCAGATGTGGTTTGGGGGGGAAGGGTTGTGTAGTGAAAATAGTTTTGGGGGGAAAAATATGATTTTTTTTTTTAATTAATTTGGGGGGTAATTTTAGTAAAGTGTTTAACTTAGACAAATATTTTAATTTTTTTAATTTTTTTTATAATTATAAGTATATTTAAATTATTACTTTTTTATTCAAAATATTTTTTATATTTTATTTTATGATAAAATTAATTATTTATCTTTTAACTTTTTTCCAATGTTAACGATCAAATAAGAACTAATTTGATTGCAAATAAAATATAATCGACTCTTTTAAAAAAAAAATGATAGATAAATTTCAACAAAATTATAAAATTAGAGACCAATGAAAAACAATTTGAAAAATATGATTAAATTTATTTTTTTATTTAAGCAGTGAATTTAATCAATTTTAAATCACTTGGGTGACTAAATGAGATTTTAATTAGGAGTTTAGTGACCAAATTATTTAAAATTTGAGTTGGGTGACTAATTTGTCCAATTTTAAATGACTTTAGTGATCAAATGGAACATTTTTTAAGAGTTGGGTGACTAAAATTTCCAAATTTTGAGTTGGATGACCAATTTGTCCATTTTTGGTGACTTTGGTGACCAAAATGGGACTTTTGTCCATGAATTTAAATAAGAAAAGTGTTTTAAAGATCCATGGTTTTCACTTAAGACCACACAAATTACGTTAATCTGTTTCTAGCATTTGCTCAATTTGTGGTGTTTATCACTTTAGAAATCATCATAAATCTCCTCTTGGACTAATTATGAACGGTGATCAATAATTCAAAACTCGTGGAGAACAATGATAAACACTTAAACAATGCAATAAACAAAACATTGAATACGTTGAATTAGAAGAAAGCGTATATTGCAATTAAGGCTGTAGCATAGGCTCGGAAAGACAAAATTAGTTCATGATAGACATAATATAAGGCAAAACTAAGAAAAAATTCATGAACTTTAAAAGAATAAAGGGATAGAAAGAACTTAAAATGCAAAATCACAAAGCCAAACTTTCCTTCCTTCCTTCCTTCCTTCTTCCTCCTCTTGATTGGATGATAAAACACTTCCACAACCTCTCTATTTATGCTGTTTGAGGTTGGAATACTTGAAATAAAAAATTACACAAGCTTTTATTTTCATTTGCTAGATTTGCCACCCATTGCCTCCTATGGATGCAAGTTGCTGTTTTGTTGCTAAATTGTTCAGTTTTATCAGCTTTGCACCATCCAAATTCACTCTTAAAATCATCTTGGACATCCTAATATATTTTTTTAATCCATCCTTGCACTTGATTTGTTCATTTTGTTGCCCATTTTTGCAAGTTGAAATGAATTGTGCATGAACTTGTTGCGTTCTTGCTTAGCCATGTACTAAATAGGACTTATCAAAAAACCCTCAAACTTGAATCTTGCTCGTACTTGAGCAAGGCTAAATATTAAAGCGCAAGATCTCATATGCTTTTTAAGAATTTATCACAATTCAAAGCAAGACTACTTCTTAGAAATGAATGACCGAGACTCAAAGTTTTAAAGTTTTAAAGGCAAAACGATCTTTCCAAGGACAAACCCATCAATCACTTAGGTAGCCAAATACCAAAGTTGGTTAAGCAAATTAATTTTATCCATTCTTTTTAATCTAAGGACATTCAAACTGAATAGATGATACAAATCATGCCATTCATAATAAGACTTCTCAGGTATGCCTAAAACTATATTCACAAAATTTTTTGTTTTCTTCTACTTTTTTATTTATTTATTTGTGAGGGACTGATCTGCCCCAGTCAACCCAGCCTATGAGTATATCTCCAGCGAGAATCTTACTCCTGACTCCTGAGCAAGGACAACATGGGTAAGAGAAGCTGCCACTAGGACGCCCTCATTATGACTACATGAGTATATCTTCAGCGAGAATTAAACTCCTAACCCTGGGCGATGACCGCATGTCTAAGAGAAGCCATCACTGAGACACCCTCATTATGACTTCATGAATATATCTTCAGCGAGAATCAAACTTCTGACCTGAGGGTGATGACCACATGGGTAAGAGAAGGCACCATTGAAACGCCTTTAGGATAGGCAGCACATATCTTAAAATGAGTACATGGGATAGCGGTGCTTAGTGATACTTCTCTCAATTTTTTTTAAATATTTTTCTTTAGACTTAGGCATAACTCTTCAAAGTCTATTATGCAAATGATAACCTTGATGCAATCTATTCAAATTTAAGCATCTTTTAATCAGAAAAAAAGGTAAAACAGCCATGCTAACTAGCACACTCAAATACCATGGTTTTATTAAAATAGTGCCTTAGAATAGATCATGTTTTGCAACTAGAACATAAAAATAATTGATTCTTAGGTTATTCAAATCTGATTAAAGTAAACAAGCTAAAAAGAGTTAAAAATTTTCCAAAAAAGCATGATGATAAAACCGCCCTTTTTTTTTTTTGTGGTTTTAAATTGGTTCAAAAATGCAAGAAAATTTAAATGACGACTGATTTAAAGTACAGAAAATGGAAAATGTTTTTGTTGGCCGACACTATCGACATCCCCATGCAAAGGCTCTGAACCCTGGAGGCACTAAAACCGACTCTAAAAGATAAAGTAGGATTAGAAAAGAAAATGATTTCGAAAAATTTTGTTCAAAATTTAAAAAAGATGTGACAAAATGTCTCCCTCCCCCCGCCCCCCCCCCCCCCCCCCCCCCCCCCCCCCCCCCCCAAAAACTTAAAGTTTAGCATTGTCTTCAATATTAAAAGAAATATAAGAAACGAAGTAGTAGGTGACAGACACTTTCCAGGTTTGAGGATTGTTTTTTTTTATGGTGAATGTTGATATCATACTACCCCCAAACTTGTTTAAAAAAAACATGCAGAACAAAATGTACAAAAGCATAAGAAAATAATTAAAAGGCAATTGAAAGAAAAGAAGTAAGATAGTAAGCTTGGGTTGTCTCCCAAGAAGCGCTTGAGTTATAGTCGTTATCTCAACTTTTTGGGTGGATCATTCGACTTTGTTGAGATGAATGGAGGACCTCTATGGCTCAAGCTCTCCATTAATATAAGGTTTCAGCCTCTGACCATTAACTTTGAATGTGCCCTTCTTCTCATCTTGAATCTCGACAGAGCCATATGGAAGACACGCGTTATAATGAAGGTCCTAACCATCTAGAGTGCAATTTTCCAGGGAAAAGTCATAATTGGGAGTTAAAAAGTAAAACTTTTTGCCTGACTACGAATTCTCTATTCAGAATGTGCTTGTCATGCCATCTTTTGGTTCGGTCCTTGTAAACTCGAGCATTTCATAGGCTTCGTTCCTGAACTCATCCATTTCATTGATTTGCTGTAACCTCTTCTCTTTTTGCAACTTTTAAGTTAAAATTCAATGTTTTTATGGCCCAGTATGCTTTATGCTCTAATTCTACTAGTAAATGACATGTCTTACCATAAATCAGTCGATATGAAGACATTCCAATTGGTGTTTTGAATGTTGTTCTATATGCCCAAAGTGCGTCATCTAACGTTTTCAACAAATCTTTTCTAGAAGCACTAACGGTCTATTCAAGAATAGTTTTCAATTCTCGATTTAAAATTTTCACATGACTGCTCGTTTGAGGATGGTATGGGGTACCCACATAGTGTGTGACTCCATGCTTACTCAATAAAACTTTAAGTTGACGGTCACGAAAATATTTCCCGCCATCACTTATAATTGCTCTAGGAGTTCCAAATCGAGAAAAAAATGTTATTTCTTACAAAGTTGACCACAACTCTTGCATCATTGGTAGGAAAAGCAGCTGCTTCAAACCGTTATGATACATAATCTACAACAACCAAAACAAACTTGTTAGAATATGATGAAGGAAAAGGACCCATGAAATCAATCCCCCAAATGTCAAATAATTCACCAATTAAAATGTTGCTTAGCGGCATTTCATGTCTCATGGAAATATTTTCCCATTCTTTGACTTCGCTCACATTTACTAACAAATTTAAAAGTATCTTTAAAGTGTTGGCTAACAAAATCCTGATTGTAAAACCTTAGCTGCAGTTCTTGTTCCACCATAATGACCACCAGTTTGCAAGGAATGGCAGTAACCCAAAAGAATGGTTCTTCCCAAAAATAGTGCCTTATATTAGTGAACAACTTTTTCTTTATTGATATGTCAGATCCTTGGGTAGTTCCTGTGCAACCAAATGGTTACCAAAGTCGGCACACCATGGATAATCACGATTTTCGCTAACCAACCCAAGACTTTTATCCGGGAATTTTTATCAAAGAGAAGAGAAAATGGCATGTCAAAATAGAAAATGAGGATGGGCGACGAGGAGAAGTCCAGGTGACATATCAGGTATGATGCGCTATCGATAGATTCTATCCACATGATCCAGAATGAGAGCAAAATTCGAATTTTGAGGGAAAAATCATAACATCCAATAACGCTACGAACTAGTACTATGAGAATATGAATATTTGCAAAAGAGTTTGAAGTCTATTTTTACATTATTATCCAAACATTTTTCTCCATTGCCAATAATATTTATCTGGATGCTCTTTTATTTTTATATGGTGAGAATATTCTTATAATTGGACAAGAATTTTGATTGCCACCTTTAGCAAATTTCCACTTTTGGGAAAATTAGAATTTTCTTTGTTAAATTCAGTACATGCTTCCTTTAGACACGGTCCTGTTCATGTAAAACATTTTACCTATTCATAAAATATTTTCAATTTAGAATATTGTTTTTGCTTAAATATTTTTTTTAACAAAACAAAATAGTTTTATTCTATAAATTTTGTACAAGATGTTCCGTCAAGTTGAGTTTGAAGTTCAGCATATGACATGTGATTGCAACGAAAATGCTTTCTCCCTTAAATAAGGAAATTATTTCCCCCCTTTGGTGAGGTGAAGTCAATTTCTCAATAAAGGAAAAATAATTTCATATTTGTGATTATTATTATAAACTTATATAAAGGAATCAAAATCTTGAGAAGAAAAGCGTCTTCCATTAAACATAATCTAAAGAATATGAATAATCTTATATGTACAATATATTAAAAAAAGTACATATATAAATATACACACACACACATATGAGTTATGATATAATGAATATTAAAAAAGAATTCACTTTTATAAAAGAATTAATTGATTACTTTTGATTATGTTGTAACTTTTTTCCGCTTCAGTTACTACACAAATTTGGTAACTAAATTCGATTTATTTAGCAATATCCTACAAATGTATTGATCATTTCAAACTTTCATTTCATTCCATCTTTTGTTTAGCAATATCCTACAAATTCGATTTATTTAGCAATATCCTCTTTTGTTTATTACATCATTTGAAAATCATTTTATTATAGAGGTACTGGAAAACATTTTTGGAACTAGTGACCCAAACACCAGATTATTTGATTTTTAATTTTTAATAAATAAAATAATTTTATTTATTTATGTTTGATTATATTTTACAAGTCGAGTATACATGTGATTATTTGCTAAAATGAGTCAAAGTTTGGTTTCAGTGGTTAACGGGATTGAGCCATGGATAGATTGAAAGCGAAATTATGATAGGTTTTCAAAATGTGTTTCTAATCAGTGATGAGTTTAGAAGACTTCTCCGGTAAAACTATAATATGGTATATGAGATGAATTGTCTAGTCATGTAGATAGGGATCCAGGAATATTATATTGGTGTTTTTCAATGAGATTGTAACACTGAGCTGGAATATTTTGATTAGATGATAACTTTAAATCCTGAGGGTGTCTTGAACTTGTAAACTTAGTGTATGTAGCTTTGATGTACTTAAAAGAGACGCCTCAAAGAGTGATCGATATGTTTTATGCGTTGGGTGAGAGAATGAAGTGAAGCAAGAACAAAACATTATATATATATATATATATATATATATATATATCTCATTTGAGATAGAGATACCATTTGAGTAGATTTGCAAGTGTTAGAAAATTTGGAAATTTAACCAAAGTATCTCAAGTGAATATTATTGAATTGATACAATAAGTATTGTAAGAGTTAGAAAACTCAAAATGTTTAGCAAAAGTATTTTTCAAGTTCCTTAACTCAAGAACTTAAGGAAATATGTGACAAATATAATGATGGTAGTTTGATTATTACTTCTCATGAGTATATAACAGAGGGGTCGATTGTTAGTACAACTGTAATATGGGAACTACTGAATAATTATATGTAGTTTTGAGTGAAGTAATGTATATTTAGAGCTAGAAAGGAATTTTTATTAAGGTCTCTTCGCAAGCCTCTATTCATACACCAATTGAAAATATTTATAACGGATTTATAAGATGAAAGGTCCCTATACTCATTGTATCAATCTCGTCCTTGTACTTTTATTTATTTTAATTTAGTCCCTCTATAATATATATTATGCCAATTTAGTCATTTGGTCAAATTTACTCATTTTAACCCAATCGATGACTGAATCATTGAAATTGCATTAAACACTTGACATAAATTTTACTCGAAGAACCAAATTGACACAATATCAATTATATAGGGACTAAATTGACATAATTAAAAGTACAAGGACTAAGTTGACACAATGAATAAAGTACACATCTTTTATGTAAATAACTATAAATTTGTTTTCCTAAGAAACATCAATAAGATGAATACGCACGTGTGGAAATTAAATGAAAAAAGCAAAATGGACTAAAGCAAAACAAAATAAAAAAAAATAAAAAAATATAAGATGGGCCACGTAGAGCAAGCTTAAACAATTGATTCGCGTGCTCACTCACGGGCCAATAGTGGTGCTACTCATGTCGCGCCTATTATATTGCATATGGCAATCTGCACCTAATGGTGGGCGGCAAATCACAGGCTGCAACGTGGCAATTTTGACGTGTAGTTGCATTGATTGTTTAAAATAGTGAAACCCCATAGTTTTTATTTGTTATTTCCTTTCCACATCGATAAACTACAGTGTTTTCTATCCAATAGGCTATTATAAATATAGGTATTGAAAATTGAGATTCGCATCCAATTATATCTCTGAAAAATAGTTTTTATGAGAATTGAAAAATACCAATTTTTCTTTGAATATTTTCCTTAAGTTAAATATTTTCAAAGCCTAGGCTTCAGGTGGTCAAAAGGAGACTGCAAAGAGATTCTTGCGCTCTCAATAATTCTCTTCATGAGGCATTTTGCAAGTCTTCATCCCAGGTATTTCTAATTCTTTTTTTCATCCTTTCCTTTAATTTTTGCCTTTATATTTATTTATTTCTTGTTTATTATGTTTGATATTTTATGGTGTTACAAATTCTTTATATTAGAGGCCTTACAATTTGGAATTAAGATCTTTTAAATTTTTTTTTTTTTGTTATGCTACTTGGGTCAATTTGAAAAATATTTTTTAAACTATTTATCGACAAGCATTAATTATGCCTGTGAAAGATTAACTCTACCAATGCCAATCATTATCAATATTTTGTCAGATTATTTTTTTTAATATTTCTATAAATATTTTGGGGTTTCCTTAAAAAAGAGATGTTTCCTATCATTTAATACATTCAAAAATTGACGTGATATTCCATACTAATTATTAGCTAAAACATAAATAGTTTCATTAATAAAATGATATATTTTAAAAATATATAGATGTTTATTGCACAAATACTGTTAGAAATAGTGTCCTAAAATCTAGATTTATTCTATAAATATTATTTTATTAAAGAATAAAATTAAAGTTCCAGTCAACTCCTTGTTAAATTTGTATAAGCAAGCATTTATGCTGCATGTGAATTTCCTTTTGGAAGCATCCATGGGATGGGTGCAATCCTCGTACTATAATTTGCATGTTTGTTCTAAGTGATTTATTAGATTAACTCATAGATAGACTTGGAACAAATTGTATGGATTGTTATTTGAAAGACTAGTAGTCAAAGACAAGTTTGGACCACTTAAATGCTAAGACTATAACGCGACACTTTAAATGACTTATCTTAGTCATATGGATGGTGATCCAAAATGTGTTAGGTTGGTGTGTTTAATAAGATTGGCACATTGAGTTAGACCATGTGTGTTGCTTGTTCTAGACTACTATTAGAGATGAGTGATTCATAATGTACTATTTGAACGACGACTCTAAATCCTAAGAGTATTATGGACTTGTGCATTGAGGTTTAGTTACTTTGGTGTACTATAAGTAAGGTCTAAATGCATGACTGAATTTCCACATATATTGGGTAGCGCATGAAGTGTAACAAGGATTAGGTAGTCAATAAGGAATCGACAGTCTTTTATGAGATATAGATGTCCCCTTACGTATATAGTTGAGTAGTTTGGAAACTTTAGCCAAAGTATTCCATGTGTTTGACATTTGGAATTTATACTATGAATGTGTTCAGGTATAAATTAATTATTCAGTAAAGGGCGAGTCGTAACTAATGGTGAAGCTGTGCGAAGGATTATGGTAGTAGTTATACTTATTCTTCGTCATGGACATCTTGTCGAGGGGTTGTTGTCATCAGTACAGTCTATTAGGAATATATCGAATAAATGGTTTAAGTCTGGAGTGCAGTGAGATTTATTTAGTGGAATTAAGTCTTATTAAATGATAATTAAATTATTTTATGAGATGATTAATTTAATCCATTTGAGGCTAGATTTAAATTGTCCCTAAGGTCTCTGCCAAAGCCTCTGTTTTTGCCATCTGAAAAATATTAAAGAACTCATGATATGAGTAAATTTAATTTTGCCAAATATTATTTATGAGATAAATAAAAGTTGTAAGTTAGAAAATAAAATAATTTATTAGAATTAAAATTCATATGATAAATTATCACATAAACAAAGCAAATAAAAAAAGAAAAAAGAAAAATCGCGTGTACAGTGCGATCTTTGTACATATTGGACAAACCAGCGAGCGACATGTGTTGCATGCTGGGATGTCTCCCTGGATCGATCCATGCCTTAGGTCACGGACCAACCAGAGTGTGCCATGTGGCATGCTCTGATGAATAGGGGAGGGGTTGATCCACGCCGAATGTGATATGTGCATAAAGTAGGTGATTTTTGGCTTAATGAAATGCTGCATTTTAAGTTTTGTTTTTAATTAAACGATGCGTTTTGTTTTAAACTGAGCGGTTCGCACATCGAAAAATTCAGAGTTTTTTGCTCTGGTACACTCTTATAAATAGAGATACTAGTTCAGGGGTTTTGCATCGAATTGAAACAAATTATTTTTGATTCCTGAAATTATTTTTGAGACCTAATCGGAGAAAAAAAATGATTCGCAAAGTACTATGTACAAGTATGAGTACTTGGCGCACATGGTTGTGAACTACAATTTCTAATACATAAAAATGATTATAACATAACTAAATTATTAAAATCCAAATAACAATAATAATGGAACATCCCCAACCAATCATGTAACGTGTTTGCAACACTAAACTGGAAAAAAAAATTACAAGACAAAAAAAAATAAAAGGCGGGAGGGGGTGGGGGGAGCGGGGCAAAAGAAAAGGGATTTAGATTAAAAGGCTTAGTTCTCATTTGGACTTTTTTTGAACCAATGACTAATAGTAAAAACCAAGCGAAAACTTGACATCATTTGTACCATCAAAAACCTCTCCCCAAGGAAAGGGTGGACCCTCAATAGTTTGGCCAAGGCTGATGTTGTCGATCTGCGGAAAAAAGTTTGTGCGTATTGAGGAAGAAGGGTCCGTTGAGCCTGCCATTAGGTTGATACCCAATGAAGGATGTAGTTGTGGACCCACTAAAGCATTCCATTAGGAAAAAACACATTGAGGAAGAAGGGTCCACTAAGCTTGCCTGTTTGTGGTGTTTAGTAGGTTGTTTGGAAAAAGCTAAACTCAAGCTGCTTTTATTTTACTTGCCTTGCTTTCCTTGTCACCCTCTTCTTTTCTTTTATAGCGTTCATGTGGTGGAGCTTAGGTGTTCTATGTGGTATGGGTAAAGGGACAAATATCCTTTCTTTCCTTGTAAGATAAGTTTTCTTTTGTTTGTCTTTATCTTTCTTTTGGATATATTTTAAAGGGATTAAAGTGAGTGATTGTGTTGTTTTATTCTTATTTGGGCAAATTACGTTGATTTTTTCCTTCACCGAGCGAATTATGTAGATTTTGTCCCTACCGGCGAATTATGTTGGTTTTGCTCCTTATTGGGCGAATTATGTTGATTTTTCCCATACTGGATAAATTATGTTGATTTTACCATTACTGGGCAAATTATGTTGATTTTACCCTATGTTGGTCTTGCTCCTATAGGGCAAATTGTGTTGATTTTGCTCCTTACTAGGCAAATTTGATATTTTTACCTTTACTGGGCAAATTATGTTGATTTTACTTTTATTGGGCGAATTATGTTAGTTTTGCTACTACTGGGTGAATTATGTTAATTTTACCCCTAGTGGGCGAATTGTGTTGATTTTGCTCGTTATTAGGTAAATTGTGTTAGTTTTGCTCCTTACTAGTCGAATTATGTTAATTTGACCCTTACTGGTCGAATTATATTGGTTTTGCTCCTACTGGGCCAATTGTGTTGGTTTTATTCCTACTGGGTGAATTGTGTTGGTTTTGCTCCTTACTGGGCGAATTGTGTTGGTTTTGCCCCCTACTAGACGAATTATGTTGATTTTACTCCTACTGGGTGAATTGTGTTGATTTTTTGCTTTTATTTATTTTTTCCTGAACTACAAACACTGCCATTAAGTTGATACCCATTGAACGATGTAGTTGTGGTAGTGGTCTACTAAAGCCTTCCATTTGGCCCAAACCCATTGGCGGTGGTAGCAGTCGTAGTGATAGTGCGATACCATGGAAGATTCCATGGGCTTGAAAGCTCATACTGGCTAGTATGTCATTAGAGCTCTTTATGCCTTGCTATAAGGCGGACGGCTTTCATGAACAGGCCAAAACCAAATGAAGATCCAACCTTCATTTAAGTTTGTCGGTTGTCTTGGTGGTGGATGACATTAGTTTTAAGATCCATTAGGGCTCATTGGAGCACCATGAGTTGGCTTTACTCTACATTATCCCTTGAAATGAGCCACCATAGACCATCCTTCTTCACCCTCATGAACTTTTTAAGCTCCTCCCCATGCTTTTTCTCAATGTCCTTGTGGGAATTCAACATGGTAAGCCTAAGGTTAAGCTCGTAAATATCAGCATTTTGCTAAGCGTGGACAAGTTGGTTTACACAGCCAGTGTGCAAAGTTTGAGAAAAAGGAGGGGAATTGATATCAAATGCGTCACCTCCATAGCAAGGTGGTCAAAAGAGAAGGTTTTTCTCACTAGAGAAAAGACAATAATAGCAGCTTTTACACCATATACAGTGAACTAGACTTCCTAAATAACCCAACTCAACAATTTGAAAAGGTAACAAGCCGACAGGTCTCTTTTTCCATTCATATCATTTTTATTCTTTGGCATCCCTAATTCTTCTTGTCAGAACTAGGCATGTATGGATTATTAGCGAAATGCGAAAAATGAGAAAATAAGATTGTCAGAAAGAATGAAGACTTGACTCAAATTCGGGGGAGAATATAAAAGAAGACATATTTTGCTAGTATTTTTAGAATCCATACTTTGTCACCATATAGGTCTAGGATTAGTTACATTGCCTTTTATGCAGCTTCATTTAATATATGCATTCCAATTATATTCTCATTAAACTTAGTTGTTGATTTAACTTTTTTCTTGATAAGAAATGGCAGTAAGCACTTGAATACAAGCAATAACATCACTAAGACTCGTACATATGACAGTTTGTCATGACATTTATCTTGTTTAAAAAATTAAGTATGTGATAATTTCTCACAGTATTTATCTTCTTTAAAAACATTAAGTTTGTTGTAAATTGTTAAATGTTACTTTTATTAATGCGCTCTGAAGTATTTACTTACAATATAAAATAAAGCTACCCGTTAAAAGCAAAAAATAATTAAAAGATTTGAAAAATCATAGCATGCTATTATTTCCACAAAAAAAAAAAAAAAGTAAACAATCAAATCAAGAACACTAATTATAGTTTAGATTATTATTTTCAATAACCATGAATTACAAAGTCTTCATTCAAAGTATTGAAAGTATTTAAATAATTAGTTCATCATTTTGTAATAAAACATGTAAGGAAATAATTCGTTTCATTATGATTTAGTGTAATTAAATGCCCAAAATATGATTGAGCCACAAGTGGTGGGATAAATTGATAATGCATCTTTTAAAATAAAATTGATAAAAAAGCAATAAATCATTTGCATGATGTCATTAGGGTTAAATATGTCTATTCTTATGATGCTTAGAATTAGATGAGTGAAATGGAAATGCAAGATAAATTTTCATCATCCAACGACATCTAATATAAATGAGGCAACATACAATCATACCTAACAGTAAGGGTCAATGATGGAGAATAAGCATGAAGAAGACTGGAACATAGAGTAACAGTTAAACACTTAGAGGTTGATGTACACGAAGAAATTATTTTCAAAACTTGAATCTTGTAAATTCTGGATTGTGATGGAGTAGTCTTATATAATTGCACTAATTCACCTTAGAGTTTCTTGTACTCTTAGTAATAAAATAAATTCCTAAGTGGATAGAAGAAAGAAGAATTTATATAAAAATATTGTTAGGACATTTAAAAGTAGATGAAAAAGGAAGTGGTTGATTTTTTTTAATTGGTAGCAAAATGTTTTGAAACGTCATTGTAATTGACACAACATATCTAATGAATTTTTATGACATACCTGGTTTTGATAAATTGGAAGAACGACATTTTTTTGGAAAGACTACGCAAAGAAATAGTGAAAGTGTTTAGGTGGTCAATGAACACAAATAGTGAAAGTGGTCAAATTATGCAAAATTTATCTGTCTTCTCGATTGCACTCATTCTGAAGCGAAGCGTCACCTACTATTTTAAATAATTAATAAGAATACAAGTATTTAACCCTCATCATATCCTACTATTGATTTAGTATTTGTTTTTATCAATTGCGTCACTAGAAATGTATTATAAAATCATCCTACCACTTGTGGCTAAATCATACTTGCCTGCATTAAATTAAACCAAATCATAAGGAAATGATTTACTTCCTTACATATTGCATTACAAAATTCAAAACTAATTATTTAAATACTTTGAATGAAAACTCTGTGATCGTTTGGTACTCAAATTAGTAATCTAAAGCACTACTCAGTTCTTGTTTCCATTTCTTAGTCTTCTTTTTTAATAATAGCATGTGATGAGTTATCAATTTTTTTATTGTTATTTGTAGTTAACAAGAAGCTTTTCAATATATGGTGTAAGTCGGTACTTCAGAGCGTGCTAATAAAAATTAACATTCAAAATTTTAAAACTTACCATTTATTTGAAGATAAATATTATGATGAACTTACTACCATTCTTATTAAGAAAACCAGTCTTCCTTTATGTCTCCCCCATATTCAAGGCATGTTTCAATCCTTCCTGGCAAACCTATTTTCTCGTTTCTTTATTTGCTCCAATTATCCTTCCATGCTTAGTTTTGTCTGGAAGAACAAAGGACACAAAAATGTAGAAATGGTACGAATGCAGAAAAAGCTCAAACAAATTGCCACCTTATCAATTCATCGAACTGGCTTATGCAAGAAGGTTAATGAGCTACGCACCCTCTATGGTGTAGAAGCTGCAATCAATGTCTTTTTTCCTGGGAAAAAGGCCTTCTCTTTCGCCACGCTACTACAAAGGTGATATTGGACTAGTACCTTATTATTAATCCTCCGCTTCCTTTTTCTCCACCAGTGAATATTGGTAGTATGAAGCAACTTCTCTAGGCTCAGTGCGATGCTGATGTTCGTAAGCTTAACCTTAGGCCCACCTTATAGAATTTTCATAATGAGACTGGAAGAAATTGTGGGAGGGAGCTTAAAAAGTTTAAAAGTGTGAATAAGGATGGGCAATGGTGGCTCATTACAATGGATGACATAGAGTTGTGCCAACTTATGGAGCTCCAAGGAGCACTAAGGGTACTGAAAATTGATGTCATCCACCACCACAACCTACAAATGCAAATGGAGGCTGGATCTTCATCTGGTGTTGGCTCGTTCATGGAAGCCTTCCATCCTATACCAGGCATGATCATGGGCTTTCTAGCCCGCGGTAGCCTTAGTGAGCTCGCACTAGCACTACCTTTATCACCGTCGATAATCGGTTTGGCCTAATGGAAAGCTTCCATGAGACACTATCCTAAACTAATCTGTTTAATAGGTATCGAATCAGTCACAGGCTTAGCAAGCCCTTCTTTCTCAACAAGCACGGTCCTTTATCATAGTTGGTAACATTGGGCTTAGCCGAGTTATTGATGGGTCCTCTCTTCACTTGGGCGTTGACCCAATCGGGGGGGAAATGATTTCCAATTCGGTCCTAGGCTTTACTAGGTGTCATTGATTGGATACAAGCATAAGGGTGAAGGTTTATGTCATAAATTCCCTTTTCTTTTTAGGCTCTTTTAATTTTTTTTTCATCAGCTCGTTAAGTTTTTCTTTTTCATTTTAGTTTTGCAAACACATTGCATGTTTGGTCAAAGATGTCTCATCCATTCTTGTTATAAAAATTTCAACATGTCATGTCATGTTATAGTCATTTTTATGGATTAAGAATTGTATTTTATGTCCATGATGCCCCAAATACTCATAGTTGTTGGCAATATGTTTGTGTGGTAAACAACTATTTATTCTTAAAATATCTTATTATATTAATGAAACCATTGTATGTTTGGTCTACTAATTAATATGGATTATCATGCCTTTTCTCAAATGTACTAAATAGTAGATAGAAACACCTTTGTTTTGAAGAAACCTTAAAATACATCTAGAAATATTACAAAAATATTCTAACGGGATATCAATAGTGGCATGCTTTGGTAGCGTTAATCTTTTTATGACATAGTTAATGTTTTTACTTATCTTTATATAACACTATGATTTTCAAATGATGCAATAAACACACAAGGACAATAGAAAAAGATAAAACAAAATGGAAGTTTATAATAATCATATATTTATTGGAAGATGACAAATTAATGTAATTTAGTTATCAAGTTTGTGTAGTGACGAAGGGAAAAAAAAGTTGTTAGATTCTCAAAATTAATATTAAATTAATTATATTTTATGAAATTGAATATTTTTTAAAGATGCATTTAAAACATAAATTAGATATATTTTCTATACATATGACGTTATTAATATTTATTATAGTATATTTTCCAACGAACAAATAAACATAAATGTTAAATTAGATATAGAACACTCCAAAGAATGAAAGTTTGAAAACATTAATGCTTTGTTTGCTTTGATGGAAAACATTTTCCATCTCAAGTATATTATTTTTTTGTATAACATCATACCAATAATTACAACATTTTCCTTCTAAGAGGGAGAAAGCATTTTCTATCATAATCTCACATCATATGCATAATTTCAACCTCAAATCCGCAAAATATGAAACTTGTACTAATTTTATAAAATAAAACTATTTTCTGTAGATTTAATAAGGAAGCATGCATGTAACTTTAATGAGAAATATTTTTTTTATTTTCTCAAAACTGGTAATTTGCTAAAGCTGGTAATAAAAATTCTTATCTAATTAGATTTCGCCATATAAAAATGAAAAGTATCTGGATAAATATTATTGGCATCAGGGAAAATTGTGTAAAATTAGATTGCATATTCGTTTGTAAGTTTGAAAGGATAAGAAACCAAATGTTCCGAAAGTAAACTTATGCCTATTAGATTTAAAGCATGAATAATATGCATACTCCCTTGATATATTATTCAATTTAAAGCAACATAATTATCTTTTGCTATTCGCTGACAACTTTTCATCCATGCCCATCAAAGCTACGATCAAACGTGCCATTGTGTTCTTATTGACAACATCGTATGCCTCAGTCTTGGATGGAATAAGCCACATGATTCCCAAAACTTACTGGTCCAATAAGCTTAAACTCATCATCCTTCATATCTTCTGACTTCTTCCCTAATAAATGCAATTACAACTGTTTTGTGTACAAGTACTCCTCCGTCCGCATCCATCATTGTATATGAGTGTTTAATGCTCATCGGTATAAAGTTGGAGTTAGTGTAGTCAATGTATTACCTACTGGTCGAAATTCCAATTTTGTAGGTAATGGGAGCAAATTAACTAAGTAACAAAAAACGGTTAATCTAAGTTGATCAATCAATCAAGACTGTTTAGGGAATGAATTTATGTTAGCCCATCTTGGATATGAATATTATACCTCACTGCAATAATGACTTTTAGAATTTAGGCTACGAGGTAAAAATTTGGTTAGTACTCAATTAGAGTTTAGGGTAATAAACTAGTCTATGAACATATCCCATCTAACTACTCTACGTGCTGCTCGACTTATCTCAATAGCACTAATTAATTCAATATTATTTTATTTTAAGTGTTTGTGTTTGGAGTTTGGTGCAATCTCAACCTCGACAGCTCATGAATACCCATTATATTTTAGTCTAAGCTACAAGTATAAAACGACACACAGATAAGTCGGGGAATAAGGTCATAGCTGCAAACATACAAATGAAAAGCCAATTCAATAAAAAAAAATCTCTCTACTGGGGTGTGGAAAGAGTGCAACAAAAGTTATTATCGAAATAGAAATACAAACTTGGGATCCGAATGACTAATTGTCCTTCACCCAAAAACTATGGGTTTGCTTCTCCATAGGGGTTTCACAAATCAAAAACTCAAGAGAGAGAGAAAAGCGAACTCATGAATCATAGACTCCCTTTAATGATAATGTCATGACCCATGTTGTAATTCCTCTATAACCCGACCACTTACCCTTTCAGCCTTCATGAGAACTCCAGTCTCATGGAGTGATTCAAAGAAAGAGAAAATAAGAAAGAATACAAAAGTCAAAAAAACCTAAAGGCTGCTACTATTTATGCCTCAAGGAGAGCCCTAGAGGTCGTCAATGTGGAGGGCTGATCTACTGGACCGACCAACTCCAGAGGCCAAGAATAACAGGGTTTATTTGCCAAATCTTGACATGATGGGTCATTTCTCCACACTTGGTCCGGTTTGCAACATCATCTCCAAATTTGCTCATTTTTTTGCTTATTCTTCACTGCTTTTCATGTCCCTCGCTTTCAAACACAACCCAAGCCTTATAGATTTAAAAATCACACTAAAGTGAGAATCTAATCATTGAAAATGCCACAGTGAATTGGAAATAAAACATGTTATAATAACACATATTAACATCCCTAGAAAACCTTGCTTAACCTCACACAAGATTCATTTCGAACTAGTTGAAAGTATTGAAGAGTGAGTTCAATAATAAATGTGGTTGTATGAACAAGTTGTGAAAAGTATTTTGGTAGGTGTCTATGGATGAAAACAAGAACAAGAATGAATATTCTCATATAATGTAACTAATACTCTGATTCTAGCTTGACGTCTCACTATCAAAGTCTCTAGTAGCACATGGGACTAAAACTTTCATTTTTCTCAGTTTCATTCAAACTTCTCATGTTATGAAAGAAAAGTGGGAATGCTTAAAGAAATAATAAACTGATCGGGTCACTCCTATGAAATACCAGAACTTCAAGTCTAATTTATTTTCTTTTTTTTTTTTTCCATTACAGGACATAATTCTTCCTCTTTTTTCCTTTTATTTTTTTCTTTCTAAAAGTAACTGTAGTTAGGTGTGTCTCCCATCTATGTAACGTGTTTATGGAGGATGACTCCTAATCTATTCAGCTCGAGGCACCGAGTGACAAGCACTTCTTGAAACTAGTTACCCAAGTTAAAGAAATTTACAACCTAAACCGTTACTTGCACATACCTCAAAAATGTACAATAATCATGTTATGATGTGCGACTACGATCAAATACGTTTTCTCCCTCCGAGAAGGAAAATGTGTCCTCTTTCTGTGAGGGGAAGTCAATTTCTTCTTAGTAGAGGAAAAAATTCTTCATATTTGTGATTATTATTATGATGCTATTCAAAGAAACAAAGACTTGAGACAGAAAATCTTTTCCATTAAAACAAATGGCACATTAATGGTTGCAAAGTAATAATAGACTTGACAGATGAAAATGTTCCACATCAAAATAAATAGTGTATTAATGCTTTTGAACTTCCATTCTTGTTCTCTTGTATATCAACATTCATGTTTATTATCACTACTAGATTATATGTATTTAGGAACCGAAATTAGTGATGGCTCAAACTGTCCAAAAAACGTAATGGGCTTTGTGACGGCTATTATGATACAATTGTTATGGTTAACACAGCCACAAAGACCATTACAAAGTCGGTCACAAATAGGTTACAATCATGGTTTTCAATTCAAAAGCAAAAATATCTTCAAATTTGTGACGCCTAAACCCGTCATAGCAACTACATATACAATTCCCAATAAAAAAGCTTACATATTTTTATAAAATAATATGTTTATTTTGAATTTAATTATAAATGAATTGAACCTAAAGTTTTTGAAATATTTAATATAATCGTACCAAAACTATCAATAATTACGATATCATTACATTATTTTTGTTTAAAAAATAAAATGGATACCTCATAAATAATGTACTATTATATAAAAAAACTTAAATTTATGTAATTTTTAATAAATAAATAACACTAAAAAAAATCTTACTTACTGATGGTCGCCACTGTCACAACTATTGTGACCGCTGCAGCCGTCATTGATTTCTGACAACTGCAGCGGTCACAAAACCTGTGACAACTATGACCATTAGAAACTTGAACTTGAACTTTTCCCGCCCATGTTTGAAATTTAAATTTCTTATTTTTACTTAAGAAAACCTAAAATAAAAGTGCGGTTTTAAAAACGACCTAAACTTCCTAATTTTTAAGGTCATATCTACTTTCAAAAAGTCTTCAACTCCACATCATAATTTGACACCTATAACATTCATTCTTTTTCGCTTACGGCATTTAAAAAATATTTTTAAATTTAAATGTTTTTTAAAAATATTTAAAAATTCCTAAAATATATAAATATTTTAAATAATTAAAATATTTACAACTAATTTAAAATGAAACTCATAATTTTAAATTTATTTTTTTTTATTAGGTGTGACATTAAAAAGTTTAAAAAGTTCAGGTGTAGTATTGAAAAATTAAAAGCTTAAGGAAATTTTTTAAAACAAGACCTAAAATTTAGGTAATTTTCAGTAAACAAAAATCTTAAAATTTTTTGAAAAATCTATTTCATAATTTATATAAACAAAATGAAAAAATTATAAAAAAAATTTATTTATAAGGGGAAAATATTTTAACTACACAGTAGCAGTAACATATAGTAATATCATAAAAAATGGTCATAACACACTGTGAATAGAGAATAAATATTTTATTTATTTTATAGATATCTCTTTTAAATGTTATATAGATCCTAATTCAATGGGAATTATATATGATGTTGTGCCTATCAAGTAGTTCAATGTTGAATCGTTACCAACAAGTCCTTTCTAGTATATATTGCGACTTTTAAGTCTTTTATCCCTTTAATTTAATGTCAACATAATTTAATAAAAGATCTTTTGTACTCGATCTTCTTCAAAAACTATGGTGAAGAAATAAGGATTTCTTCAAGCAGCTTAATAGCCTTGTTCAGCTCAAGGTACATAATTGATATGAATAGTAATCAAGATCATAGTAACGGTTTGCTAATTGTAGTCCATTTGTCAATATCACTAGTTGTGGGAAGTAAATATTTCTAGAGCTGAACTCCTCTTAGTGGAGCCTAGCTCTTTGGAGAAAGTAATGCAAGACATAATGCAATGATGAACAATCTTTTTAGCAGCAATTATCACATCAAGCAAGGCTATCTTCAGTCTGTAATTCATATATATAGTTGAAGAGGGAATAACAACAACAAACCCAGGGCCTCAAAGGGCTCCCGGTAAGGCAGAGTTTGGAATAAGGTGAGATGTATATAACCTTATCCCCTACATACATGATTCTACCCTGAATGGAAGAAGCAAGGAAGTATTAATCTTGAAACATTTGAATAAAAAAAGGTGAGGTGTTAGGAAATTCCGTTGGGCTCTACATTAGGCTCATGGAATTGGAATTGAACTATTGGTTTGCAATTCTACGTCAAATACTTCGATTTATTTCGTTAGAAAAAATTGGATGTTGGAATTATAATTCCACAACAAATCATCTCGAGTTTTAAGTCAATTAAGGTCCGATTTCGATTGGATTGGATCATTTCAAATTTAAGTCGCTTCGAGGTTTGGGTTGAGTTCTATAATTTGCTTAAATCTCCATGCTTAAAGTTTTATTAGATCTTGGGTTAATTGCAAAGCTGGGTTTGGTTTTTAGTTGATTAGTAGGGCGATTTAGGTTCCATTTATTAGGACATAAGTCAAATTGTTGTAGGAACTTGATTCAACGGTATGCACGTGTCCTGCATTATAATGCGGTAATTTGTTTTGTCAGATAATGATAAAGTGGCACATTATTTTGATAACATATATACACAATGTACTTATATCATTTTTTTAATCCGTTGTATTTCGTAGAAATAACTAGCGTAAATTTTGTGTGTGTGTGTGTATTGTTGTAGTTCATCTCGCACTAGTATTTCGAGTGCATGGGAATTCTAACGAAAACTACCAGATTCTGACATAAGCTATACGCATATGATAAAATTTTATATCGAAGGGTACCCCATTGTATAGATTAAAATCAATTCGTAAGATCTTCTTTTTATCCTACACAAAGGGAGCAGTGGCGGATCTAGAATTTTGGTTGAGGGTGGGTTTGAATTACAAATTATTTTCACGTTTTACTTTAAATAATTTATTAGTAGTATATTCGTTCTATATTTTCATTCAAAGTCAAAGTGTAGCTCTTAATCACTCTTAAATAAAAGAAATTTTTGGGACAATTTTATTTGAGGCATCCAACCATACAAAAACACATATATATCGAAAATTAATAATTTTCAAATTCAATTCACACTTAAGTTGGGGTCTTACTTTCATTTAAAATATATGTATAAAAACTCTGACGGATAACAAAATTCATACACGTAATGGAAGTAACATAATTTTAAATGATAAATCCAAATTCGTGACTACATGAGAGTTCAACAAATAATTTCAGAATTATGAGTGAAATTTTATTTTTTGTTTTCAACTATTACATGTAAGATATTACCCATTTTTCATACAAGTAAAACTTGAACAAGAATCAATCCATGGATATAAAGTGCAAATATACAACTTCGGTGACCGAAGTTATAAGATTGAAAAGGTTAAAAAGAAAACTTGAAATGATTTGCTTATAAATTAAAAATTTTGAAAGTGCATATGTGTAATTTGTTTATTCTTAAACAAAAGCTATTAAGACTGTTTGCATAAATAAAATTATTTATTTATATTTTTCTTCTAAACTGTGCAATATTTAATATTGTATATAAAAGGCGCTATAAAAATAGTAAGAAGTATAATTAATTGTGGAGAGACATCTCCCAAAATATAAGTAATTTATCCAAAACATGCAATAAATGTAGCCTCATGTGAGAGCCTATCCCGTGTCCCTGCACTGCAATATAAGAACAACTAACCACTAGGCTAGAGATAGGGGTGTAGATTAGCCAAGTTTGTGAGCTGGCTCAATATAAAGCTCGTATAGCTCGGCTAGTCATGAGCTCGAGCCGAGCCCAGTTATTGCTCTAAACGAGCCGAGCTTAAGCGTCACATAGCTCGAGCTCGTGGGCGAGCGAGCCTAAATCAGCTTTATTACTAACATTTTAATTAACAATAATAATTGATATATGCACAACATTTACTTCAACATTAATTGATATTGCTGATTTCTAGTTGTCCATATCTCATCTCAATGTTCAAAAACATTTCCTTTGTCTATAATTGATTATCCTTTTCATTGCCACGAATGCATTTAATACAGTTTGTTTTTCATTATTTCGAAGTTTACAAATGCATAATTTCAAAGCCTTTTCACGCTAGGAATTAATGCCCCATCTAACGAAGCATCAATAGGCTTTGCATGCCATTTATTACTTCTTCATTTGAGGTGTTTTACATTATTTGTTTCAGAATTCATCAATAAAATTAATATTCCACTATTTTCCAAGGAATTCCCAACCAATTAAATCGTGAGCGAACAATAATGACATTATGTTTTGTGAACGTCGAGCGAAGGTCTAGCCGAGCTTGAGGCCAAAATTTCTAGGCTCGGCAAGCTTCAAGCCAAGCCTCAAGCTCATGCCTCGAGCATGACGAACTCGGGCTCGGCTCAGCTTGGCACATTTACACCCCTAGCTAGGAGTGCAAAATTAGTTCTTACTTGTTGATGTAACTACTTATCAAAGTCAAGGTACCCTGAGTTCAACGTAGATCCTCCGCAGAAAGGGAGGGAGTGAGCCATCTCGCTTTAGGTAAATCAGTTTGCGTGTGTTTTAATTTTTAGTGTATTGGTTTCGGTATTTCCAAGTAATTTAAGTTAGATTAAGTCACATGCAAGTTCAAGGAAATCACTTTAGGTATGAAGTGTTCAAGTGAGATCATTTTGAATTTCAGTTATATATATAGATGTACAATCCTTTATCCCCACCGGAAAGAATAAAAATGAATATTTTTTAGTAAAAATTTAAATATTACCGTAAATATTCTGTTATTAATTTTTTTTGAAAAAAATGCATACATAATATCAGATATTTAAAATTATGTAAATTTATACATTATAGTAAAATTTAATTTTTGATGGCTTTTGTCACAAAAATAGCCGTCACAAAACCCTTTCATATTCTTTCTAGTCCTAACACAAAACCCATGGCCCCCCACATTTCCACATCCAAAACCCACGTCCCCACACTTCCCAACATAAGACCCACCATGACCCCCTGGTGCCCTACCGCTCCACCGACACCGCCGTGACATCTTGGTGCTTCGCTGCCACCGCCGTCGCCTGTTACAATTCATATTCAATTTAAAGCAAACTAAGCAATTAAATTACTCAAACCAACCAAGTGGTCCAAAATCAATCAATCAATCACTCTACTCAATAATAGTAGTGTATTAGTGCAAGAAGATGGGGTTTCTCTCATACTAGGCGACAGCATTTTGATGGCATGGCTCAGGGTCGAGGGCAGCCTCCACGGACTGGTGGTCCGTTTAGAGGTGGATATGGGTTTCCTCGCAGGGGCGATGGCGGTGAGTAAAGTGAGCATAGTGAAAGTAGCTAGTCTATTCCAGTTGCAACCTGGGGGGGGGGGGGGGGGGGTGAGCAGAGTGATTGTAATCAAGGTTCTATTCTGGCTCCGATTCGATTAGAGACTGGAGGTCAAGTACTAGGGCTCTCTTCAATCCTATATTTGGCTGTTGAGGAGCCCTTACCGTCGACGACATGGGCTGAGACTGAGGTTGTTCAGGGTGTTGTGTTACATGTGTTGGAAGAGCGGAGTACATATCTAGTGCTAGTTGATCCTCTTCAAGATTTGAATGATAATACATATCTATCCAAACTAAAAGGCAAATGGCGACAGCTATTTAGATCTAATCATTCCCCCAATCAAGGTGTTCCGCTTTGGTATGTTCCAGATGTTGCTGAGGAACAGTGTGTTGAATTGTCGGTTCAAGAGGTTGAAGAAGGGCTGCAGTATTGGAAGTGTACTCTTGTGGGATACTTGGTGGGAGGTACATTATCTTTCTCTGCAATTCGAGATTCAACTCTAGCCCAAAGTTGTAGAACCTGAAGTGCATTTACATGATGAAGGGTGGATGATTTTCGTGGTTGACTCAGTTCATGATTGTGAGCAAATATTAAAAGAGGACCCTTGTATAATGAGGAAGTAACCACTAGTTCTTAAAGAATGGTCTCCTTCCTTTAATTTTGAGGAGGAGGAGAGAAACAAAGTCCATGTTTGGATAAATCTTCCAAACTTGAGACTCCATCTATGGAATGCTAAGGTATTGAGAAAAATTGCTAGTGTTTTGGACACTCCGCTGTATGCCGATAATATGATAGCTGTGAGAAAGCGAGTTACTTATGCTAGAATCCTAGTGGAGATTGATATATCTAAACCTTTGAAGAAGCTCTTTGATATTATTTTACTAGGGGACGGAACAATCTCACAGCTTGTATGGTATGAATTGATGCTTAAGCAATTTTCTAATTGTGGAGAAACTGCACATGAAGTGGCTAAGTGTCCTAAGTAGGCAAAGGGTAGAGAGGTTGTGACTCGGGAGAATGTTGAGTCCCTAGTTGGCTCAACTGCTTTACTTGTTGGTGACGGGACTGTGCAAAATGTTCCTCAGACTGGGAATGTAGTGCAAAATGCTGAGCAAAATGTGGTACATGAAGGGAATGTTGTGTAGGAGGTTATTATTCATGAAGGGAGTGTGGTGCAGAGTACAAGGCAAAATGCAATTTTGGAGGTTGTCCAGGATGTGTGGCCTATGTCTAATTCACGTGAACTTCCTCAGGGAAATGAACAGAATGCTCATCAAGGACCACTTCTTTTTGGTGTTTCCCGTGACAGTTGGAATGAACAGAATGCTCCAGTGTCTCTTGGGGCAGATGCTTTGTGTAATCGATTTTCCATTCTTATGAATGAAGTCACTCGAACAGATAATAGGATTATTCGAAGTACTCCTTAGTGGAAAGAGAAGGCGGTGTCCTCCCGGGGGGGGGGGGGGGGGGGGGGGGGAGAAGAAAACAAATAAGATATCTAAATGACTGCGACGGGTCCTAGAATATTCGGGGCATGAATAACGGGTGTAAGGAAATTGAGGTGACAAGATGGGTTTTGAAGTTTTCGATTTGTATTTTGCCATTCTTGAAGCTTGAATAAAGGAGTGTAAATTTAAGGAATTTAATAGCATGTTCTTTTCTAATTGGCTTATTCATGCCAATTATGAAAATGAAGGTCGAGGTCGTATATGGGTGTTAAGGGATTTGAATTACGTTTTGACTCAAGTTGTTGTTTCTTCTCAAGTGATCCATGTTGCGTTGTGATTTAGAGAAATGCCAGAGATTGATTGCTTGTATGTTTCATTCTGCTATGGCTTGAATTCAGTATCAGATCGTTCATCTTTATGGAGTACTCTTTGAAGTATTGGAGCATCGTTTTGTGGACCACGGTCTCTCTTAGGTGATTTTAGTGCCATGTTAGTAGAGAATGAGTGAAAGGGGGGGGGGGGGGGGGGGGGGGGGGTGTGCCTATGTCTGATGTCGAAACTACTAATTTTTATGACTTTGTCTCTGATTTATAATTGGAGGTGGCTATGTCTGAGGGTCCTTGGTTTACTTGGTGTAATCAACAACAAGGTAGCTGTAGAATTTGGTTGAGAATTGATCGGGTCCTAGTTAATCAAGCGTGGTATGACCGTGTTGAATCTAAAGTGCTGGTCCTCAATCCTGGTGTGTCTGATAATTCTCCGCTACATTTGAGGCCTGGTAAATGTGGTAAAATAGCAAACGGTTACGTCAAATATGGTAATTAGCTCTTCAATGTCTGGATTTGCACAAGTGGTTAAGGAAGCTTGGGATGTTGAAATCATGGGTACTCCTCTTTTTGGCTGCAGAGAAAGTTACGGGGTGTTAAGAAAGCTTTAGAGAGCTTCCAGAGGAACTTTCCCACAGGAATTTCAGCTAGAGCTTGAACGGCTCGAAATGAATTATTTGCCATGCAGGACAAGGCAATGGATGGGGGTTATGATACTACAGTTGACCTACAATTAGCCCAAAAATGCGAAGAATTTATGATGCTTCTAGATGCAGAGCGATTTATGTTGCAGATATCAAAAAAACACTTTTATAGACTTTATGGACCGATCTTCTCACTTTTTTCGCTCTTGGATGAAGATGAGAGGAAAGTGAAACTCAATATGGTCGATTAAAGAAGGTTCTGGTTGGGTTGTTTCTGGTCCACATGGAGTCCTTCAGAATTTCTTAGATTTTTGACTCAAATTCTTGGGGAAGCTCCTACTATGCAGCGGGCAAAGCTTGATGTTATCCAAGATGGTCCTATGCTTTCGATGGCTGATCATTCTTGTCTTCTTGCTCCCATTTCTCGTAAAGAAATTCGTGATGCTATTTGGTCTATTCTGGATGGTAAGGCCCCAGGTCCGGATGGTTTTTCATCATCTTTCTTCAAATCTAACTGGTCAGTTGTTGAGAATGAGGTTTGTACTGCTATCTTGGATTTCTTTAATTGTGATAAGTTGCTTAAGTCCATCAATACTACAATGCTTACATTGATTGCGCAGGTTGATAGTCCGTAGTATGTCGGGGATTTCAGACCTATTGCATGTTGTAATGTTATCTACAAAGTGATTTCTAAGCTTATCTCGATGAGCCTTGGGAGAGATTTGGATAAGCTTACTCCTCGAGATCAGGTGACTTTTGTAAAGGGTAGAGTGATTTTTGAGAATATCTTGCTTGGTCATGAGATTCTTAAGCATTATACTCGATAATCTCCCGTTGTTGCTTTATGAAGGTGGATATTCGTAAAGCTTATGATTTGGTCTCTTGGGACTTCATCTTTGATCTCTTGATGGGTTTTGGTTTCCCTTTGTGTTTTGTGGACTGGATTAAAGAATGTATTACATCTTCGACCTATTCGTTACAAATAAATGGTGGACTTATAGGCTTTTTCAAGGGGAAGAGGGGTCTTCGTCAGGGAGACCCTATGTCTCCATACTTGTTTATAGTTTGTATGGAGTATCTTTCTTGCTCAAATTTGGTATTTTCTTTGCAGGTATGTCACAGTCGAGTCGTAAGGAGATTCTCCAGGATCTTGGTATTAAAGAGATGTTGCTTCCGATTCATTATCTTTGTGTTCTTATTTCTAGATCTCGACTTCAAGTTCGCCAATTTGCTCCACTGGTTCAGAAGATCAAAGAGAAGATATTGGGCTGGCAAGGTAGTTTCTTATCTTATGCTGGTAGAGTTCAGTTGATTAGATCTGTTGATGAGGGAATTATGGGACATCAGAGTAATTTTTTTCTTTTTCCTGCTACTGTCGTTAATCAGATTAAATCTTTGTCAAATCGGTTTATGTGGGGTAAAGATGTAGAGGTGAGAGCCCTTATTCCTATTGCTTGGGATAATGCTTGTCTACCTTTTGAAGAAGGGGGTTTGGATATTAAGCAACTAGATGTGAGGAATATAGCTTGTTTGAATAAGGATTCTTAATGGGTGGCATAGATTCCTGGCTACTAAATGAGGGGTTTGGATATTTGGAATGTCTCTCCTCGAGGTCATGATTTGACTGCATGGAAGGCTCTTCGAAAATATTCAGATAATTAGGTTGTGAAAGCCGAGGGCTGGTAGCAAAAAGTATTGAGGTTGGAGAGTTGTGTTGTTAATTGTCATTTCTTTGTTGGGTTGTTATATCACAAAATCCGATAGCAGGCTTAGCAATCGCATATGAAGCAGAGCATCTGGAATGATGTCATTATGAGATATTGCTTTTGCATTTGGAGATTAGTTCAGGATGGGTTGTGTACAGATTATTGGATGGAGCATCATGGTTGGGCTTTCCCGAGTAGACGTCTTTTTTGTAAATCGGATAGTAAAACCAAAGATCATTTGTCCTTTAATTGCCCATTTTCAAAGAAAGTGTGGTTTGACGTTTCTAGGAGATTTGTGATTCTTCCTTCTTGTGACTTTAGGGGTATCTTAGCTTGGTATGACTCTTATGTTGAGAATAGAAAATGGTTAAGAATAGTTGGACAATTAGTGTTGGCTACTGTTGTGTATAATGTTTGAAGTGAACGCAATAGGCGTCTTTATGGTGACTCCTTACATAGTGAGAGTGATCTAGTAAAAATTATTGCCAGTTAAGTTTGGAGCCGCTTTGTTTTCCTTTGTAAGTGTTGAGTTATTTTATTTTGTTCCTTGTTGATTACTTTGCATTTCCTTGTATTTGTACTCCTTCGTTAGTTAAATGAAAAATCACTCTTGCCGTTTGGCAAAAAATACAAGTACAAGATAAGGAGTAAGTAGGGGGAGAGATAGACTAGAGATATAAAGGGGAGGGAGACATAGAGAGAGATTTCAAATCAATTCATTGATACTTCTCTTTTAACACTTAAGCCCTTATTTATAAGTTAAGGAGAGAGGGGGGGGGGGGGGGGGGGGTATAATTGTAATGAAATGACTTGACCTATTTATTTAACTATTATGTTTTGGTTGTTATCAATATCTTCACCTTTTGATGACTCTTGTCCTTAAGAGTCATGATATTGATATCCAAATTAGTAACCCTCCGAGATTAAAGACGATAACTATAGAATTTACCCAATTAAATTTTAGGTAATTTATATTTTAGTACCCTAATATCTTTGAAAACAATAAAAGAACCCTAACTTTTTTTAATTAATAAAAAGCCCCACCATGTTTTTTTTATGTTAATAAAAGGCCCCTCTCCATCGTGATGATATCATTTTCCGTTTGAGGAGCTAATATGGCGACTGGTTTTTTTAGTAATGCTACAAGAAAATGACAAAAGTACCCTTTGATACCCTTATTATTATAAGCACAAAATTTGAGATGTTGTATTGTGTAGAAACTATCTATTTCTCTTAATTTGCTAGAAAATATGGTTATTAAAGGATAATTTTTGTCATTTTCTTGCAGCATTAATAAAAAATAATAGTTCCATGTCAGTTTTATTGGCAAAAAATGACGTCATCAGGCCAAAGAGGTGTCTTTTTTTAATATGACAAATACTTATAGGCATTTTTATTAATATAATAAAACCTTAGGAGCCTTTTTTAATAATTTAAAAACGTCAAAGTCATTATTATTATTTTCAAAAAGATAAGCGTACTACAATGTAAATAACCTTTTTTTTATTTTTGAACATTATGTAAATAACCTTTAAATTTTCTAAAATTAACAAAATATGTGACATTTTTTTCATAAAAATATTACAACAAACGGTAATTTTGTAATAATAACTGGAAGGGCAATTTCACCATTTTTTCTCTGCACCTCCTCCTCCTCCTCCAGCCCTAACCCCTGACCCTAGCACCATGGAAGCACGACGGCGGTGTTCTATTGACGTTAGGTGGCGCGACGCCAAGGTGACTACGTCGAAGGCTGACCAACAACCTCCATTTTCATCCTGACTGCCTCGACATGGCCAAGGTCTATGTTCTCTCTACCTTTGCATGTAAAAGATCGATGGTGGCGGCATTTTGGGCCTATTAGTTTGGTTCTCCAGTGAGGCGAGGTCCCGATGGAGGTGGTGGTTGTCGACGACGTCCTTTTGTGGCCGGAGTTCTTGATTTCTGTTGAAGGTTCTCATGATAGATCGGTCACCTTCACCTCGATCTTGATCAAAGGCGATGGCTTCGGAGCTTTAATGGCAGTTGAAACATCACTTTTGTCCTCCTATTTGCTACCCGCGTCATCATTGGAATTTTCGGTCAGCATCAGCAGTTCCAGTGTTTTGTTGATCATATTCACCTTTGATTTCAACAGTGCCTAGTTTCAAGTCAGATGAGTTGACTGCAGTGCCTTGGAGGTGGCCAATTGACAATCTTTAGCTCCAATTCGTAATGACTTTCAATACTCCGGTCATTCTCTAATTGCTACTTTATTGATTTTTCAGAAATGAATGATCCTCTTTCATTTGATTTCTCATATCCATGAATTTTTCTTGGATTTTTTCTAACATTTTCAATGCATTCTCGATTGTCCGTTGCATTTTTACTGATTTCAATGGATCAATTTTGACCTCCATGAATTAATGCCTAGGACCACCACCCTGATAGTAATTTTTGCGATTTATATTCAATCCAAAGCAAATTAAGTAATTAAACTACTCAAACCAACCAAAATAATTCAAAGATCGACAATCAAGCAATCAATCCACTCAATGATAGTAGTATATTAGTATAAACTTGATAATCCTTACAATAGTATATGATTTACAAGTATGGGACAAGGGGAAAGTTGGGGGAGAGATAGACTAGAGATTAAAAGGGGAGGGGGGGGAGAGAGAGAGAGAGAAGGAGAGAGAGATTCAATTCATCCATACCTTCTTTTTAACACTTAAGCCCCTATGTACAAAGTTAGAGGAGGCAGTTGACGGATGCACGTTAATGGTACCGGGGTGCATGGGCCCCGCAGCTTTATCACCCAACCTTATGAAGTATATATGTCGCAGTATGATCGAATCCCAAAAAACTTCGTTTGCAACTCAGCATAAATTTTGTTTCGAGGACCAAATTGACACATTTGCAATTTTACGGGGTTTAAATTGATCCAATGGAAAGTACAACAAGTAAATAAACATAATAGATAAAGTACAAGGACCTTTGGTGTTAATAACCCTAGAACTAAACTATAATATTTGATACTTAATTACTCTCTCCCTCTCTCCTCTCTTCCATTTCTCTCTGTTTACCCTAATTTTTGCTACTTTTTGCAAAATTATACCTAATATAATTCTATTCTGATATAAATTTATATTTCTAAATTTCAAATTGATTTTAAAGTTATTTACACCAAAAGTTTCCGTACTTTATGTTAGTATTCCTACAATTTATATTATGTCAATTTAGTCCTTTACTTAAACTTAAGTTATGTTATTGACGTAATTTTTAATGGCATAATTACCTTCAATACAAGTAAGCCTCTAGAAATCCATCATTTGATTCAATTTAACACAATTCATAGCCGAAACATGAAAATTTTTATGAATAACTTAACATAAATTTTATTTTGAGGACCAAATTGAAACAATATCAACTATCCATGAATTAAATTGATACAATTAGAAGTACAACTAAATTGATATATTAGGTGAAATATGTGGACCTTTGGTGCTAATAACCCTTGATTTTATATAATACACATAAGTACTATTTTTGTAATATTTTTGTTTTTATTTTTTTATAAATGTGGACCCTGCATTATTGGAATCCTAAATCCGCCATTGAGACGAGGGGTATCATTGTAATAAAGGACTTAGGCTATTTATTTATACCTAAATTGCCCCTTGCTTAACTAATGTATTTTGGTTTGTATCACCACCAAAACCCAAACAAAACCCTAAAACAATGTCCTAAAATTTCACTAGTCATCCAGTTGTGATACGAGCCAAAATAGAATTAGGGGTATCAATACAAATATAAGTGGGTCCAATCCTGAGCCACATACTTCGACATAATCTTGCTGGTTCTTGCCTCGTCATCGCACCAAATCACTACTGAGGTCCAATCCAACTTAGATATTTTGACTAGATATTTTGTATTGTTCCATTATAAATAGGATTAGATAGTTCGTTAGGGTTTATGTTTTGATGATAATGCATATGTGATGTTTTTCTTTCTCCCTCCTAGTTTCTCTACGTCACCCCCTTCTTCTATATAATTCTTCCCTTTCTTCTATCAATACAATACAATCTTTACATTTTTTTTGCTCGAATACCTTGATCGATGATGATTCGTAACGATTGTTATCAGAGCTACCCATCCTCGGCACCATCAATGGAGTCTATACTTGGTCAATTGATAGCCGCTAGATTGGTGGATGTGCAAAAGAAATTTGGAGTAAATGTTAAAAGAGGTAAGATAAAATGTTGGAAAAATTCAAATTAGTTGTAAAGAGGGGTGCGAAGAGTGGAGATCTATGAGTAGAAGTTGCAAGAGTACTGATTTGGAAGAGGATCAAGCTGTGGTGGGAGATCTGATGATTTTTTCAGACAAACATTTCGATCCGGACATCCTCCAGACACTGGAGCCCCACCCAATTGTGATAGAGATGCCTCTCGTAGCGGTCATGAATACTAACCTCGAAAGGTTTGAGATTGGAGGTGCCGCAATGAATAGTGTCGATCTGGAAGCACCACCAATAGCAGCCACAAACTCCAAGGAAGAGGTCTATAATGATAAGAACAGCGAACACCAGAACAAAGAGCTCAAAGACATTGATGTCGACTGTGAAATGCAAAAAGAAGATCAATGTATGATACTCAAATTTGTTCCAGAATCAAACTCAGCCACCAACATTGAGATCGGAAAACACTACCTCCTTCACCACTGTGCTTTGCCGGCGAAGAAATTGGAAGAGAGAGAACCCGACACCACACATGCGGCCCGTCTTGAAGTCGTTTGAGGGGCTGACGAAGTCGCGAAGGACACCGCATGTGATATGAACTCCACCAACAATTGTGATGAAACCCGATAACAATGATGGTTTGGAACCCCAAGATCGTGTAGACAAGACTTGTTGAGCCTTGACCCATCACCTAACAAGATGAAAACCAAGACTACGAAGGATTGAAACACCACACCAAGAAACCTAAGAATCTCTCAAGAATCAAGGTGATAAGTTTGGTTGTTTGAACGCCACAAGATTAACTAGATAAGTTCAGAGAGTTCTTTCAAGAACGAAGAGGAACACAAGACCTCACAATGATAATAATTTTCTGTAAACAAAATCTGATTCCAAAATTCGTAATGCCCACGTTTTTAGGCCTCTTGGGCTTCTAGAGGCAGCCAAAAAGAACTAAATGACTAAATTCAATGTATTTAACATAACCAGCCATGACCAAGTTCATTCCCCCATTTAATATACTTGAAACTCAACAAATTCACGCCCTTTTATGGTCAGACCATGCTGGTCACGTTTTTGCATGCTAATTAGCCTCATCAATTTCTTTGATGTCATGGACTAAGCCTTGATTAATATTTGAGCCCATCGTAATCTTTTTAGAATCAGCTCAATTCTCTTTGATTAGCCCATTTAGTGCTTCCTTGAAACGTTTGGCTCTAAGTCTTGTAATTGGGGCACTAGGAAGTGATAAAGGGTCTTGTGCAAATTCAGCTCCATTGCCACGTGTATGATCAGCATGTCTGGCTCCTTGATTTGCATCATTCTCCCCCTTTTGAGAAGGATTTGTCCTCAAATCATCACCTACATCAAAAGGAGACAAATCAGCAACATTAAAGCTTGCACTGACACCATACTCACCTGGTAAGTCGAGCTTGTAGGCATTATCATTTATGCGTTCCACTACTTGAAATGGTCCGTCACACCGAGGTAGGAGTTTTGAATGCCGTTTCTCCGGAAAACGGTCCTTCCTTAAGTGCAACCAAACCCAATCTCCTGGTTCAAACACTACCTTCTTGCGTCCCTTGTTGGCTTGATGGACATATTGTTCGGTCCTCCTTTCAATGTTCAGCCGTGCCTTTTCATGAATCATCTTTACAAATTCAGCCTTCTTTTTGCCATCTAAGTTCACACGTTCACTCAAAGGGAAAGGAGTTAAATCCAAAGGATACAATGGATTAAAGCCATAAACAATTTCAAATGGTGAAAACTTAGTTGCAGAATGTATACTTCTGTTGTAAGCAAATTCAACATGTGGCAAACAATCTTCCCATGTTTTCAAGTTCTTTTTAATGATATCACGCAACAAAGAAGACAAAGTTCTATTCACTACTTCAGTTTGACCTTCCGTTTGTGGATGACAAGTAGTAGAAAACAACAAATTGGTTCCCAACTTTCCCCACAAAGTCTTCCAAAAGTAACTCAAAAACTTTGCATCCCTATCAGAAACAACGGTCCTAGGCATGCCATGTAATCTAACAATTTCTTTGAAGAACAAATCATCTATATGTGATGCAGCATCGGTTTTATGACATGCAATGAAGTGTGCCAGCTCGGAAAATCTATCTACCACCACAAAAACTGAATCTCTCCCCCTCTTAGTCCTAGGTAAACCTAAAACAAAATCCATAGAAATATCAGTCCAAGGTTCACTAGGTATTGGCAAAGGGGTGTACAAACCATGGGGTTTCAACTTAGACTTAGCCTGTTTACACATGATACACTTCTCATAGATTCTTTCCACATCACGTTTCATATGAGGCCAACAAAAATGATCATGCAAAATTTCTAAAGTCTTAGCTACACCAAAATGACCCATCAAACCACCACCGTGAGCTTCTCTCACAAGCAATTCACGCAAAGAACACTTAGGCACACACAGTTTATTTTCCCGAAACAAAAATCCATCATGCCTATAAAACTTACCAAACGCCCCTTTTTCACATGCATTGAACACATCACCAAAATCAGAATCTTGTGCATACAAATCCTTAATGTATTCAAAGCCAAGCAATTTTGTATCTAAAATGGAAAGTAAAGCATACCTTCAGGACAATGCATCAGCCACCACATTTTCCTTACGTTGCTTGTATCTGATCACATAAGGAAATGTTTCAATGAATTCCACCCACTTGGCATGGCATTTGTTCAACCTTTGCTGTCCTTTCAAATGCTTCAAAGATTCATGATCTGTGTGAATCACAAATTCCTTTGGCCATAGATAGTGCTGCCAATTTTCCAAAGCCCTTACCAAGGCATACATCTCCTTATCATAAGTAGGGTAATTTAGGGTTGCCCCATTCAACTTTTCACTGAAATAAGCAACTGGACGGCGTTCTTGCATCAAACCAGCTCCAATACCTATTCCTGAAGCATCTCACTCAATTTCAAAAGTTTTAGCAAAGTTAGGTAAAACAGGCAAAGGGGCATTAGTTAATTTTTCTTTGATTAGATTAAATGCCTTTTCTTGTTCTTTCCCCCACTTAAACGGCACATTTTTCTTGATGAATTTAGTAAGAGGGGCGGCTAAGCTACTAAAATCATGCACAAACCATCTATAGAAGCTAGCTAAGCTGTGGAAACTCCTCACTTGGCTGATTGTTGTAGGCGTTGGCCACACTTGGATTGCCTTCGCCTTTTCCTTGTCCACATCAATTCCTCTCTTACTAACAAGAAAACCAAGAAACACAAGCTTATCCGTGCAAAAGGTGCACTTCTTGAAGTTAGCAAACAACTTTTCTTTCCTTAGAATTTCCAAAACAGATTTCAAATGCATTACATGTTCAATCCCTCGGATTGGAGGTAAGCCATAAGGTACCTCTTCGGGAATGACATCTTCAAACTCCTACAAAAGAGAAACAATATCGCTCGGCAAAGCACCGATGAGATCATTAGTACATAAAAGAGCCTCCTTGTACAAGAGTACAATAAGGGGCTGGTGTGAAAATAATGCTCTCTTGATCTCACTTTTTTTTTTGCAATGTAATTGAATTTTTCCTCTCTTGCTCTCACTATGGCCGAAATTCTCTCTCTTTCTTTTTCACAATCAATGTTTTTCTCTCTTTCTTTTTTTTCAAACTCTTTTTTTCTCAATTTCGGCCTTCCTTTCTTTTTCTTTCTTCTTTTCATTTGATCTTGTAACTTTAGTTGGTCCTCCATGACTTGTTTTGGAGTTAATGGCACAAGAGTAATAGGTTGCTTTTTAAGAGTGAAAGAATACCTATTTGTGAATCCATCATGCGTAACCCTCCGATCATATTGCCATGGTCTTCCCAATAATAAATGGCATGCATGCATAGGAACCACATCACAAAGCACCTCATCCTCATATTTGCCAATGGATAATGCCACAAACACTTGCCTTGTCACCTTGATTTCGCACAGTCATTCAGCCACTGAAGCCGGTAAGGGTGAGGATGTTTCAAGGTAGTTAAGGCCAATTTCTCCACGAAATAAGTGCTGGCTACATTTGTGCAACTCCCTCCATCGATAATGACACTGCAAACTTCGTTATTTACAAAGCACTGAGTATGAAACAAGTTCTCCCTTTGGTTACTTTCTTCCTCCTTAACCTACACATTAAGAACTCGCCTTGCTACCAATAAATCTCCAACCACAGCTTTTTGCTCATCATCGGCATCCTCCAAAGGTGGCATGTCATCATCATCAACTTCTTCCTCATTCTCCGACTCTAAGCTCTCCTTGGGTGTTTATCACCATCACCCTTTTGTTTACGCACTGGCTGGCTATGTGTCCCTGCCCCTGACATTTAAAACACTTAATATCACGTGTTTTAGAAGTAGAAGCCTCGGTGTTACCTAAAGTAGTGGCGGTCGTTGGTTTGGCATTCTTGGAGGGTTCAAATTTTGGCTTATTTTGTAGCTGCTCGTCCCTTTTTGGAGCTGTCTTCCACGGGCTGGTGGTAGTCATAGGTTGTCCCCTCCTAGCCAATCCCTTCCGTTTGAATTGTTCCTCCGCCTTTATGGCTTGATGCACCATATCCGACAACTCAACATAGTGCTGCAACCCGACTATATCCGCAATCTCACGATTTAAACCGCGTAAAAACCTTGCCATGGTGGCTTCCCGGTCCTCTTCTACATTAGCTCGGATCATAGCTACCTCCATCTCCTTGTAATACTCATCCACACTCTTGGAACCTTGATTTAACCTCTGCAACTTTTGATACAATCCCCTATAATAGTGGCTGGGTACAAAACGCTTCCTCATAAGCATTTTCATCTCCTCCCAAGTGTCCACGGGTGGCTCTCTATTCCTCCTCCTATTAATGAGTAATTGATCCCACCAAACAATGGCATAATCAGTGAATTCAATTGCAGCCAACTTAACCTTCTTTGTCTCCGAGTAGTTGTGACAGTCAAACACCATCTCCATTTTAGTTTCCCACTCCAAATAAGCTTCAGGATCATTTTTACCTTGAAAAGATGGGATTTTAATCATTGTGTTTCCTAAATCATTATCCCTCCTAGGCCTACCCATCCTAGCTTCTTTATTCCCATACCCACGCTCAAACCTGCCCCGGTTCAAATATGGCTCATCAAACTCCTTCGACTCCACCACTTCCTCAACATTCCGCCACGGAACACGCCCAACTTGCTGCCTATTGGGGATGTCTTGTTGCTGTCCCCTAGGAGTTCCCGCTTCTACCCTGTCCAACCTCTCGTGAATAGGTTCTAATTCAGCCCTCAACATGCACCTCATCTCCCCTAACAACGCTTCCATTTGGAGGTTCGGAACTGCAGGTTGTCGAAATTCTTCGGTTGTGTCTTCTTCTTGAATATTGGACATGTTTAGAATATGCAAAACAAGGTTAGAATCCTCACAAGCACTGCCTCACGTGTTTCACTCAAGGATTGATACACTTGCACTCGTGTTTTCACTCTAAATGGCTTTTACCCTCTTATGGTCTAACACACTCTTGCCTTCTTCCACTCTTTTGTGTCTTCTTTAGTTCTTAATCGAACTTCAAGAAACTAATTTCAAAATAATCCAGCAGCAATTCAAAAATGAGAAACAACCAAAACTCATCAAAAGGTCAAGAACTTGAATAAGGTGAGAAACAAGATTGAAAGGAAGAGATTTTCTTACTGGAATCGTGTACTTTTTTTATTGTTATTTATTTATTTATTTATTTTTGCTTCTGTCCTTTTTATTTTTATTATTTTTTTTTTTACTATAGCAAAGAACAGGAAAAAAGAAAATAAAAGATAGTCAAACTTGTCTTAGAACCAAAGCTCTGATACCAAATGATATGAACTCCACCAACAATTGTGATGAAACCCGATAACTATGATGGTTTGGAACCCCAAGATCATGTAGACAAGATTTGTTGAGCCTTGACCCGTCACCTAACAAGATGAAATCCAAGACTACGAAGGATTGAAACGCCACACCAAGAAACCTAAGAATCTCTCAAGAATCAAGGTGATAAGTTTGGTTGTTTGAACGCCACAAGATTAACTTGATAAGTTCAGAAAGTTCTTTCAAGAACGAAGAGGAACACAAGACCTCACAATGATAATAATTTTCTGAAAACAAAATCTGATTACAAAATTCATAATGCCCATGCTATATACTTGGAACAACCCTCCAAGAATAGGAAAAGTCATAACTACAGCTTTAAAAGCAACACAAACATTAACATAAATAAGTCCCCACGTTTTTAGGCCTCTTAGACTTCTAGAGGCAGCCAAAAATAACTAAATGACTAAATTCAATGTATTTAACATAACCAGCAAGTACCAAGTTCATTCCCCCATTTAATATCCTTGAAATTCAACAAATTCACGCCCTTTTATGTTCAGATCATGCTGGTCACGTTTTTGCATGCTAATTAGCTTCTTTAATTGCTTTGATGACATGGACTAAGCCTTGATTATTATTTGAGCCCATCTTGGTCTTTTTAGAATCAGCCCAATTCTCTTGGATTAGTCCATTTAATGCTTCCCTGAAACGTTTGGCTCTAAGTCTTGTAATTGGGCCACTAGGAAGTGACAAAGGGTCTTGTGCAAATTTAGCTCCATTCCCACGTGTATGATCAGCATGTCCAGCTCCCTGATTTGCATCAGCATGTCCGTTGCCACCTCCTGTCTGTCGCGCCAGCCATTGTGTCCTCCACGACTTTGTCAGCCGGAGATTGGTGGTGGGGCTAGGATTTTGCTGGAATTTTCACAGAGGAGGAAGACAACACAGGTGAAGAGTTAGATATTTAAGCCAAATGCCTTGATCAATAGGATTCGATAGTTCATGAGAGTTTATGTTTTGATGATAATGGTTATGTGATGCTTCTCTTTCTCCCTTCCAATTTCTCTATGTTTTTCCTCACTTCTTCTATGTAGTTCTCCCCTTTCTTCTATCAATACAATACAATCCTTATGTTTTTATGCTCAAATGCCTTGATCAATTGTGATTCGTAACAGGTTGCTATCCTCTGCTTCGCTGTCGCAGCTCGATCCTTCATCATCATTGAGCCGCGTCACTACTGCGCTGCACTTTCTTTCCTTTTTTTTTTTAGTCGCAGTGTTACACTTTCTTGGTATATTTATAACTACTGTTTTTTGTAGATCTTTTTTCTTAAATTAAATATATGTTTAGATTTTAGTTTTTTGAACTTTTTATTTTTTGGATGTAATTTTTGGTATATATTTAGTTTTTCTGTTTATGTTTGCTTATTTTGATTAGATAACTAAGGTTTTTCATATGTTTTACTATCTTGTCCTTCAATTATACTTGAGTCAAATGGCCCTTTTATGTAATTCTCCTTCTCCCCTTTTTCGATAAATAGGGGTCATGCAATACTCTTTTTGTTCTTTTTGTAATTTCACATTGCATTAGAGCGAGAGTAAATATCTCCAATTAATTATTTTTGTTGCTTCTCTCTTTCAGAATTACGTATATTTAGTTCTTTAATTTTTATTTGAAGTAGCTCTCTATTAATTTATTGCATTTCTTTTACTTATTGTAGCCCCTAATCCCTCCCCGTCCCCCAGTCGTCACTCCCCTACCTCTCCAATTCTGACCATCGCAAGCGCAGCCCAAGCATCTTCAGTGACCACCTCCCACCATGGTGCATTCTCTTCCTCTGCTGCTATGTCCACCAACACTGGGGTGGTGCCTAACCTCTCTAATGTCGGCCACCGCACTGATCTCTTTCCTCTTGGGACAAATTAACTCCGATGACGCCATCTCTGAGGTTAATAATGAACCCTGATCCAAGCATGGGCAAGTCACACTCCCTCCCTCCCTCCCTCTCCCCTTCCCCAACCACAATTAATGGCGGTTCTGTAGTGTACTTTGATATCCTAGCTACTGGCGGTACTGTTGTTATCGCCAGAACCTCACCTGTAGCCCCACCTTTGTTTGGTGGCCTCCATGAGCATCTCGAACCACCGGTGTCAATAGCCCCCCTCATGCTCCTCTTATCTAATATAACTAGTATTGTGACTATTAAACTTCAAAATACATCTGGTTATCTTGCGTGCTGTAAGCAATTTTACAGGATACTCATTGCACATCAGCTGATTGGATATATAGATGCTTCACATCCATGTCCTCCATCTACTATCATCGATATCAATTGTATCCCTCACCCAACCTTGAATATACAACCCGGGTTAGAACAGACTAGAGCTTACACTTTGTATTGCTGCCACTTTGTCCATATCTCTTATAAATGACATTATTTGCCAATCCACATAAAAAGCCAAGTGCGATGCCCTAGCAAAACGATTTAGGGATCATTCATTGGGTAAGGAGTTTGACCTTCGCTCTCACCTCCAAAACCTTGAGAAAGAGGACAAGACCATGGACAAATACCTCTCTGACCTCAAAAATATTGCGGGCGACCTTGATACCATAGATTCCCAATTTCAGATAGAGAACTACTTCATTATGCCCTCTATGGGCTTCCCCCTAAATATAGCGCTTTTGGTACATTCATGCATCATTCTCCCACAACTTGACCTATGACAAACTCAAAACTGCACTCCATAATGAGGAGGCTGCAGTCACCAGCAACAGCACTCGCTCTACTTCTGACTCCTTCCATGCTATAGTTGCTACAAATGTAGGTTCAAATGGACAACATCAGGGACATGGAGGATGTGGCCAAGGTAACAAAGGACTCTCCCAAAACTGTCGTGGTGGATGACGAGGATGAAATAGGGACATGGTCAATATCATCAAACTAGTTCTTACAACTCCGGTGGTTCAAGCTCATCTCAATATGGTATTCCTCCTCCCACTCCTAACTCTGCTCAACTTGCAGGCTCAAATTCCTATAACAATGGCCACAGCATTCTCTGTCCACCCCCACAACCTTGCCAAGTATGTGGTCAACAAGGTCAAGCCGCCCTCACCTATTCTCATCGATTTGATAAGTCATCCTTCCCTAATCCCTCCCCGGTCATTCTCTGCCATGTCTATTTAGGAGCCTCACGATTACAACTGGTATCTAGACTCTAGAGCATCCAACAACTTGACATCAAATTCAAGTATCGTACGTAATCCTCTTCCCTATTATTGCCAAAAACTTATTCAAGTTGAAAATGGTGCCTTACTTTCTGTTACTCATGGCTGTTCTGTCATACAAACTAAACAAGGTCCCTTATCTTTTAAAAATGTTTTACTTGTCCCCTAACTCACGCGTAACTTGTGATCAATATAACGTCTATGTCAAGATATTAATTGTATTGTTGAATTTGATGCAATTTTTATCTCTGTTAAGGACAAGGCTACAGGGATGCTCCTATTCCAAGTTCACAATAGAGGCCCCTTTATAGCTTTTCACCTCACAATGCTAGATTCTCGCTCAAGCCCACTCAAGTCAACTTTGGCATAACTGTTTACATCACCTAGGCAGCAATGCTTTTCGAATTCTTTGTAATCCTAAATTAATCCCAAGTGATAAAGTTATGAATTTTTGTCAAACTTGTTGCCCAGGTGAATCTCAACAATTACCTTTTGAGCATGCAACACACACCACTGCAGCACCACTTCAACTAATTCATATTGATATTCGGCAAACCCCCTATTTTCTCCGCTTCACATAACAAGTATTATGTTATATTTGTTGATGACTATTCATGGTTTACTCCACTTTAGCCAATGTAATGCAAATCTGATGTTTTTGAAATTTTTGAAAACTGTAAAATACAAGGGGAAAATGAGTTCACCACAAAAATAAAAATCTTCCAAAGAGATGGAGGTGGTGACTTTGACCACCATAGTATGAATGGTTTCTGTAAACACTTAGGAATGACTTTTTGCTTATTGTGTGCTCATACTGCCCAACAAAATGGGGCGGTGGAGCATCATCAACAGTTAGTTGGTATGGTGCGTACTTTACTTCTTCAATCAAAATTGCCTTATGATTTTGGGGATGACTCAGTGTGCACAGCTTGTTTTACCATAAACCGCCTACCAACACCTCTTCTGAACAATGCCTCCCCTTTGAAGAACTTTTTCAAAGACCACAAGACAATCATTTTCGGGCTTGAGATGTGCGTGTTTTCCGAAAATAACCGCATGTGTCCCTCACAAACTTGCACCTCATTCCATGCCGTGTATGTTTTTAGGCTACACCACTCGCTATAGAGGTTATCGTTGCTTGTAACCCATAACCAATCAAATTTACATAAGCAAGCACGTAGTGTTTGACGAACATAGTTTTCCTTACCTCAAACATACATCAACTAACCCAACTCACAATCTTTCAACCAAGACTCCTAACCCGATCACATTCACCATCACCCAAGCCATGCCCCTAGCCGATGGTATGAGGACCATCCGCTTCAACTCACCGATCCTCCAACCGACCGCCCCTTACCGGCAGCTAGCCACCCGGACCATGCACTGGATCCGCCCAAACCCCATGTCGCTAGGGACACCCACACCATACATCGACCAGCGTAACCAGACCAGACCTGTCCGTGGATCCATCGGTTCATCTTGAACCCACGACTGATCACGTCATTGAACCAGACCTGTCCTTGTCTCGACCCATAGTGGATAACGCACCCAAAACCAACCCAAACCTCCTTCAAACACTCATCACATGCGCACTCGCCTTAAGGATGGCATTCGAAAACCAAAATATCCATTGTCTCTTTCATCAATCACCGTCATACAAGAACCAACCTGCTACTCTCAAGCTGCTAAAAACCTAAAATGGCAAGCGGTTATGGCCAACGAATTCAATGCATTGATCTTAAACAACACTTGGGACCTTGTTCCATTCAACCAAAACAAAAATATTGTAGGAAGTACTTGAAAATATAGGGTTAAATATAAGGCGGATGGCTTAGTTGATCACTTCAAATTTCGCCTAGTAGCTCAAGGGTTTCATTAACGAAATGGCATTGATTTTAAAGAAACTTTCAGCCCTGTTGTATAACAAACTACTATCCGCTTTACACTTTCACTTGCTATTACTCATGATTGGCCCATAAAACTACTTGACATTAAAAATGCATTTTTACATGGTCATCTTAGGAGGAGGTTTACATGCCTCAACCTCAAGGGTTTATCCACGCAAAACTTTCTTATCATGCTTGTCGGCTTCGCAAGGTTCTCTATGGCCTTAAGCAAGCTCCTCGAGCTTGATTTCAACAATTCAATTAGTTCCTATTTGGCATAGATTTTACCTGTAGCGAGGTTGACCCTTTGCTTTTTTCGGCGTACCTCGATTGATCTAACTTTTCTACTTTTTTATGTGGATGACATTACTCCCACAGGCACAAAAACCCAAACTTTCGATACCCGATCAACTCAATTTGAAATGAAAGACCTTGGTCCCCCCACTACTTCCAAGGTATTGAGGTAAAATGATCGTCGACCTTCTAACTCGACTTAACATGCACGACCGTCCCACAAGTACTGATATATTCTTCACCAAGGGTGACCCTCTACTCGACCCAACATAGTATGGAAGTGCGATAAGAGGACTTTATGACCTTTATATGACCCATCCAGATATATATTATGCTGTTAACCTTGTCTCTCAATTTGTGCATGCCCCTAGAACTAATCACCGGCAGATTGTCAAGCACATCCTTCATTAACTCATGGGCACTCCCAACCATGGCCAAACAATACCTCCAGGATCTAGTACCATTGTAGTTACCTATGTTGATGCTGATAGGGGTGATTGTCCTGACACAAGCTTCTGCCACAGGTTACGCCTTCTTACTGGGTCCCAACGTTATAACTTAGAGGGCCAAGAAACAAATTCACAGTGTCCAAATCTACCACTGAATCTGAGTACCACATTGTGGCTCAGGAAATAGCTGAAAGTGACTGGGTTTGTTACCTCATGAGTGATCTCGGTTTAAAACACGTATGACCAATTGTAATCTATTTTGAAAATGTATATGCCTCTTACCTTGCAACCAATGCTATCTCCAATGATAAGAGTAAACATGTTGATGTTGACCACCACTATGCAAGAGAGAATGTGTTAAAAGGTGATCTCCAGGTTCGTTACATGCCCACCACAAAACAATTCGCTGACATCTTCCCAAAAGGTCCCTCCACAGATCATTTCCTCTACCACAAAGCCAATCTTCACGTTGCTCTGCTCCGTGCGGATTGAGGGGGCGTATTAGATGACTAGGGTTTTTCATATATTTTACTATCTTGCCCTTCTATTGTACTAGAGTCAAAGGGCCCTTTTATGTAATTCTTCCCTTTTCCTATAAATAGGGGTCATGTAACACTCTTTTATCATCAATATACAAATCATTCTCTTTATAATTTCGCAATTTCCAATTTTAGTTTTTAATTTTGTTAGTGTAAAAAAAGGTGTATGTTTGGGAGGTATATATCACTATTATGCATTTGGAATGTATTGGTAATGGTCCGTATCTTTCAAGTAATCTTGATTAAGTGAGTTGTGATATTAAGTATGTGGGTGATTTTGAGTAAGTATGTGATAAGTTTGAGTCACTGACAAGTACTTTTGTGTGATTGAGTGATATTACGGTTGGAGTTGGTAATTTTTAGGAATTTGGTGAATATTTTGTTTAGTTAGGTTATTTTGGGTGAATGGTTGGAATTTTATTTAGATAATTTTGTGCAGGTGAATGATTATTTCGAGTGATGGATGATTTTGAGTAAGTTTGTGGTTTTGGTTAATTGGATGGTTTTGAGTAAGTATATGTTAATTTTGAGCAATTGGTAAATTATTCTAAGTGATTAAGTTAATTTTGAGTAATTGGTAACATTTAATATAAATATATATCCTATATCATTTTTACAATTTGTATATTCATAATTTATATTGACTGTAATTTTTTTAAAGATAAAATACATGGAGGAAATGTGGCAAAGGTATATAGAAGGCCTCTCTTGACCAGATTTTGACTTAAATGCTTGGACGGTTGTCAATATTTTAGTCTTTGTAGTTTTATATGTTTGTATGATCACTATTACTTTATATGTACATATGTATTTTGTATGTATTAATATTTTTTATTTTGCATTTTTAATTCTATTTTTATAGTAGTTTCTTGTAAGCCAATAATATTAAGATCAAAATGAATATATTACCTAGTTTTTGTGGTATCAAAACATTTAGAATCCTGTGACCGTGTCACCCGTCACAAATTTCTAACAACTTTTTACCGTCTCATATTTGTGACGGCTGATGGCTCAGAAAATTGTGACCACTTTGGCTGTTACAAAGGAAGTTATAACGCTGTTTCTAAACCAAAACAATTATTTTGGGACAAGGCTTTTTGCAACCACTATTTTGGCATTCTAGATCGGTTGCTAAGCCACCATCTGACAACTTTCCAACGCATTGTGCCGATTTTTGCCATCACAAATCAGGTGTATAAAATAATATATCTAATTTATATTCTAAATACAAAGTGAGAGATTATTCACTTGTATAACAAAAGAATTGATATTTCATCAGAATATTTTTGTTACACTTCTAAATGTATTCTCTGAAAATATGATGTTTCCCTCTAATATTTAGTACATTCAAGAGCTGACATGATACTCCATATTAATTACAACTCAAACACAAAATAGTTTCACTGATATAATAAGATATTTTAAAAATAACTAGATGCTTACTATAAAAAGATTGCATATGACTATGAGTGCTTCGGGTATCATGGTGATGAAATAAATTATTACTTCATAAAGTGACTATAACATTATACACCACATTAAAATCTTGATAAAAATAATACATGGGACATCCCTGATTAATCATGCAATTAATATACATTCTAGCACAAAAATGAAAAGGAAAAATGTTAAAGACATGACGTAAAAATATAAAAAATAGCTAAAAAAGAAAGGATATTCATTTCATAGAACTTCACCCTTGGGCATGTGTCCAATGAAAGACTCCAAGTAAGAACCGTGCCCTAACTTGAAATCTTTTAGACCAGGAAATCGTCCTTTTCTTGGGGCAAGGCCCAAGGGTAGTGTGGACCCTTGAATAGTCTGTCTAAACCCGATGTTGCTGAACCGTGATAAAGGATTTGCTCTCATTGCTGAAGAAGGGACTACTAAGCCTCCATTGGGTTTATACCCTTTGAAGGATGTAGCTCTGGTTGTGTCCTAAAGAAGCCTTCATTTGGGCCAAAACCATTGGTGGTTATGGTATATTGGCGGTGGTAGTACGAGCTCATTGAATCTACTATGGGCATGAAATCCTATACCTACTCGTATGTCACCAGAGCTGTTCATGTCTACCATAAGGTGGAAGGCTTCTATGGACGAGCCAATACCAGATGAAAATCCAACCTCCATTTGCATTTGTAGGTTGTCATGGTGGGGGATGACATCAGATTTAAACTCCCTTTGTACTTTTTGGAGCGCCATGCATCTGCCCAACTCTATGTTTTCCATTGAAGCAAGCCACCGTTGCTCTTGATTCTTCACACCCCTAGGCTCTATAAACTCCTCTCCATGCTTTCTGTCAACCTAATTGTTGGAATTAAATAAGGCGAGTCTAGTGTTGATCTCACAAACATCAACATCGCGTTGAGCCTGGGCAAGTTGCTGTGCATTGCTAGTTTGCATTGGCTCTAAAAAAAGGAGGGAGATTGATATCAAGGTAGCGGTCTAATATCAACTCTATAGAAGGGTGGCCGACAGAGAAGATCTTTTTTACTAGAGAAAAAACAATACTTGCAACTTCTGTACCACATAGGCTGCACAACTCGCTAGCCTTCTCAAATAATCCAACCGGACGCTTTGAAAACGAGACAAGCAGATTGGTCTATTTTTCAATTCATACCATTTCTACCTTTTGGCATCCCTTATTCTTCATGTTAGAACTAGTCATGGATGGATTATTGGAGCAAGTGAGAAAATAGGATTGTCAGGAAGGATGAAAACTTGCCTCGAAATTGGGAGAGATATAAAGGAAGACTAGTTTAGCCATATTTTGAGGAATCCCATATTTTTTTACCATATTTTGGCTTAGGAATTAACGACATTACCTTTTATGCAGCTTCATTGTATCCGTGCATCTCTATGTTTTATGCTTGCTGTACTAGAGGGATACTGTGATACTAATTAGGGTACCATGAATTGAGGTCTTAATTATAAACAATTCTCTACTAGTAGTTATCTTTTTATGCTTGCTAATAGTGTTGTATCTTACAAATTTTGTAAATAGACCTGTGTTGCTAAATCCATGATGGAATTTGATTTTATTATTCTAGAGATGGCAGGTCTGGAGGCTGAATGACTGTGGAATGTGCTACGAGACACTCCATTATGGGGGAAGTCCATGTCATCAGTCTCATTGCATTGTGAGTCACGTGTGGCCATTGTAGTTGCACGGAGTGAGATGTATAATTACGAGCGCAAGCATATTCACCTGAGGCATGGTGTAGTAATGCACCTTATTGAAAATAATGTGATCTCGCTTAAGTTTGTAAGGAGTGAGAAGAATTTTGCAGATCCCCTAACAAAATGCATTTCTAAGAAGGCGGTATGTGATACAATAGAAGGAAATGGGCTTAAGCCCACTTATGAGTTGATCTTGGTGAATACCCATCCCAGGAGTTTTTCTCAATGTTCAATGGGTCAAACGAAGCCAAGATTGAGAAACTTGTGACTAAGCCACCCCAGCCCCCTTCCAAGATAATGCTGCTTATCACTTGGGTCTATCAAATCGTCCATGATGTTAAAGTTGAGCTTCATGCTCTTAATTATGTCCATAACTTGTTAAAGTGGTGTGGGGCAGTACACTTGATGGATTCACTGATCTACCATGATGTTGTGGATGAGCTTAAACCTCTTAATATTGTCCATAACCTTTATAGTGGTGTGGGGCATCACACCTGATGAACTCACCTACTAGAAAATGGGGTGATAAGACATCCTTTGTTGAGAGTAAGGGCTTATTCTCTAGAGCATTCCTAAGTACCCTGGTGTTGAGAAGGACTTCATACATTTGGATTTCGCAGTACATTTCAACTCGAGAACCACAAGAAGAGAAGGTGTGTTCTCTTCACAATGATTGCCCATGTTCAAGACTATGTTACCCTAAGGTGGTTGTGGGACATGCATGTTCATTGCTTTGTAACCTCGTTCCTTCCTTCAATTTTATTCAAATAGAAAAACACTTCAATCCCACATAGGAGGAATATAGAAGAAAAGTCTTGTTCATTGCGTTGTGGTGTGGTGTGATGCAGAATCTTTCTTACCCGATCCTTTATTCTTACAAGCATTATATTTTTAGTTGTGGTAAAAGAACTAGAGGCTAGTTTTCGAGACTAAGCTCGAAGGCATATTATCGATCTATTCGTTATTCAGGGTTCGAGCTCGAGCTTGAGTACACGTTTTGACCGTGTAACTGCCCACTCTTTCTATAAACATGGTTGCCGTAGTTATTTCCTGATTTTTTGGTCCTCCATATCTGCTCACCTTCTTAATTGAGGCCCAATTTCTTCCCCACATTCTATAACTAAATTTTGCTTGAATACAAGGTATTTTTTCTCCAAGTACCGTGCTTTTGGGCGTTGTTAAAAACACTGAATTCACGAAAATTCATTCTCTTCTTGATCACATTTCTTGAGTTGTTCTCCATTACTCTGGTAACTAAGCAAGTTGGGGCATTCTCCGACCCATTATCCGAGAGCACACTCTTGTGTTGGGTGTTATGTTAATCTTGGGAGTCAGAATGCTTGACGATGCAGTGTGTACCATAGCGAGGGTAGGAACGGCTTAGAGTAATGCTAAACTCCATGGCGCAGCAACTTCCTTTGATTCAATCCTTCTACACCAAATCTTTTATTTTCAGTTGTTTAATTATTTTATCTTAAGTACTTTTGTTGTAATTCAAGGTCTATACTACTGGGTTTGAGGCCTTTGTGTTGAAGTTCCTCTTTAAGTCGGTTTAAATTTATTTTTCCCACATCTCAAGTTGGCCTCAAGCATCTTGAGATCGAGATTTGATTGCCCCTTTTCCCTATTTTTCCAACATGTTCTTAACATTTTGTCTACAAAAATAATAAAAGTAGGTCTGACATTAGTTACGATTTGTTTTGGTTGCAGTGCCCACCATTTAGGTCAAGTTACCAAGGACTAGGAGAGCCCCCCTGGTTTGCATCATTTGTCCATCTACCACCATTGCATTCTATTTAATGCAAACCAGCTCAAGTCATTTTTGTTCTACTCACTTGAAATTCATTTTGGCATATAAGGTGAAGTATAGATGAGCAGAGTCGAGTTTGAGCTCCTAAGGCTGGAGCCTTGCCCTGGCAACACCTTCCTAAGCTCAAAGCTTGGTAAAAGCTTTGCTAGGAATGCTTCACATAGCTAGCCAACTCAAGTAGCTTGAGCTTGAAATTAGCCAATCATTATAGTAAAATAACAAGCTGGCTCATGAAGGTTTAGCTCAAGCTCGACTTGAAGCACACCAAGCTCGATGAATTTAAACTTAAGTTCGATTAGGTTCAGCTTGAACCTATCTCCGTGAAGCACTGGTTAAGCTCCCTCATTTAGGCTTGAGCTCATCTTATTAAGGCTCGTAATTCAACTTCGAGCTTGGCTTCTTGCACTTGTTGGCCATTAAAAGCTTTACTAGGCTTGAGCTGGAGCTTCCTTAGCTAGATAATCATGCTCATCTCTTTTACGTACTTTCCTATAACCATACGCCATGTGTGTGTTTGTTAAACTCGAATGCTTTTGGCAAACACATAAACTATTGGCATCAGTTTACAAGCAAGATATTTTCCATGTCTCTTGTTGATTTTATCACCACCCTAATCCTGTTCCACAGTCATTTTCACCATGGGAAAGTACACTACCAGTTCTTTTTTCCCATAATTTTCTATCACTAAAAATGTCTCTAAGCCACATCATTCTTGGTGTGTGTCAGTCAGATGGAAGGTGATAGAGCAATTGTAAAATTTTCACCTATGGTCATCCCTCTTCCACTTGGTTTTCCAAGTTTATATGCATGGAATCAATTTTTGGATCTGGCTTCTATATGATTGATTATTACATAATGATACATATTTTATCTCCTTCATAATGTGTATCTGTTGTAGCGTATTCAGGACCAATACATTTGTAATGGCTAGACTACTGTTAAAAGTCGAAGACCCACCCAACTTTTAATTTAATCAAACTCCCTAAACGTTGGTTTAAATTCATTAAACTCTTAATTCCATCCAAAGTTTTCGCCATTATTTCCAGTTTTCATGTCTCGTGTTTTGTTCCACTCTTGGTTTCCTTGCCTATCAATTTTGTGTGGAGTCATGGCCGGTAATGGATCTTTCACTCCTTTGGGCATCTTGTTCAATCTAGTGGTTGAATGATTTGATCCTTAGTCGAATATAAAGGGCGATTGGGTTGGGTGGGGTTCATCAAGTACCTAGATATCAGAAGAACAAATTACATGATTTTCTTATTTACATAGTCAAAAGAATTAAAATTTGATTGCAAAGCCAAATTAGTAATGAGTGTATTTATTCAAACTGAAAGTTAAGGGAATTACTTTGGGTTCAAGCAAAGTAGGTCTACATGGTACTTGTTTATTCATAACTGTAATTGTGTTTATAGTTTCAAAACTATCAAGAGTATTAAAATTAATGTTTGTTTAACTATTCAATGTACTTTTTGCAAACACTATAATTACAAAAATAATGTATATTTCCTTGAAAATAAATCTAGCCTAGCTGCAACAACTTGTTATTTAATTGCTCGTGAAATCATGCTTCGACAACACTACAACCATCTTTGCTATCTCACCAAGTATGACGTAATGCAGGTGCAAATTTGGGCCAAAGCACGCTCAAACTTTGTCAAAGTAGCAATATTCAACTTTATTCTCCCTACTCATTCCTGGTCTATTGTGAGCTCTTCCTTTAGCTTGCACAGTTATCTACTTTTTAGCATCAACATCATGGAATAAAATAAAAGACATTATTAAGATATTGACAAAATATAATGGATTTGGAACTAACTATTCATTATTGAATCACCTCAGTATGTTAACCAGAGATGAACCTCAACAGATGTAGACTAGTACATTAGACATACTAGCACTTTCAAACTGAACTTAACAAACTCTTTATTAGTTTTATCATCAATCTAGTATCTTTGCCAAAAACTTTTCTAGTTTTAAACCTGGAAATGAGTAACTTTGACTACATTCGAAATTAGTAAATAATCTATTTAGCCCACAAGCGTAGTCAACTCACTCACCTAATAACTTTGTGGTCTCAATTGGTTTGTTTTCTTCCTATTTCCAATAGGTTATGGAACTGACCAACTGGCTTTTAGATGGTTTGGTCTTTGGTCTCAACTTATAAGACTGTTCGATCCTCAACCCGATTTGAGTTGGCCTGATTTGATTTGTTTTGGTTCCAAGACCGATGTGCACCTTTTTTTTTTCCCCCTATATGTCATATTCATAATTGTAACTACCAACACGGAACCATATCTAATATCATGATTGTCATGGATCATACATTTCTTTGTTCATTGGTCATTACCTCAATGTTGGTATCCCAACCTCCGTTCATTGTTCTCCATATTCCTTTAAATTGAATGGAATCAAATAGAACGTAATCACACAATTGTTCTTTATGAAAATTATGAGAGTTATAAAAATTAATATTTTTTAACAAAAACCATCACTAGAAGTCTGAAAATTTTAAATCGACCATTTTAAATCACACTGTTAATTGTTCATGACTTAAGGTGGTTTTAAAAATTTTAGACTTTTGGAGGTGGTTTTTTGAAGATTTTAAAAGTAATATGGTTAAGTGAAAAATAACAATTTAAAACTAATTCTTCATACTAGTTCTCTCAAACATAAGGTTTAGAAGCAACCCATTGTCGTTAACGAAATGCAATCAATTAGATAATATCAACAACAACAATTTAATAGAAACTTTGCTTTCATAATATTTCGTTTCTTTGCTATTCATACTCGTAAAAGAATATGAAGTATACTTCTATACAATTATCCAAACAATTTTCTCCGGTGCCAATAATGTTTATTTGGATATTCTTCCTTTTTATATGGTGAAAAGAATCTAATAATTACCATTTTGGGGAAAATAAAAAATTCTCATGTTAAATTTAATGCATGCTTCCTTATTAAATCTCAAAAAATTAGCTTTATTATATAAATTTGTACAAGGTTCACATTTCACCAATGTTGAGGTTGAAGTTGAGCAAATGATATGGGACTACGATGAAAAATGGTAAGGAGAAGTCAATTTGCCTTGAAAGGAGGAAAAAGTTCTTCATATTTGTGATTATTTTGATTATCTAGTTAAGACTTGAGACGGAAACGCATTTTCCAAAAAAACAAATAGGGCATTAATGTTTGCAAAGAAATAAATTGAGACATAAAAACGCTCTATATCAAAATAAACAGTGCATTAATGTTCTTAGACTTCCAATATATTGACCATTTCAAACTTTCATTTTGTTGTATTTTATTATTTTCCATTATCGTTGTGTGTTTATCACATCAATCACTACAAGGAAATGTGGAAATTCTCGGCGCTTGTTTTTGCAATTCTCGAAGCAAAAAAGCATTGAGAATTTCATTATCGACGCTTAGGACAAGCGCCGAGAAAGCAAACGCCGAGAATAAAAGCCTCGAAAATCTCGGTGCTTTTATGCGCCGAGAGTCTCGGCGTTTTTAAACAACGAAATTCTCGTCTATTTTAAGGGTTGAGATTTTTTGACTTTTTTAGAATACCTAATTTTCTCTTCTCGGCATGGGCATTTTACAAACAGCCTGTATTGCCAATTTATTTGTGCATATTTTCTACACACACACACACACACACATATATATATATATATAATTACTTAATAAAAAAATATCATCTAATACGATAATTTTTTTATAAGACTCCGAATTCGACAATCAAAATATTACAACATTGTCAATGTATCTTGATAGTTCAATACAAAATTTGAGTTTTTTTCCACTCCAAATATCAACATAATTAATCTAATATCAACCAAAATAAAAAAAAGAAAAATACAATGCTAACTTAGTCAAGTACATTCTTCACAAATATATCAATCAATCGAATGAGCTTGGCGTGCTTGGAGATGCAGAAAAATTTGAGGGTTCACGATCACCTGATCCCGATTCATCTCTACCCTGTATAGACAACACAATAATAACATTACTTATATACAAAATATCAATCTACCAGTTTACTATCACATAAATCAATAACAATGAGCACATGAAATCATTCATCGGAACCCGTCAACCCTCAAGTGTCCACAATCCCTTTTGGAAGGGAAGTAGGAGTAGATAGAGCAAGGCCTAGGTTGTGCTGCATCTCATGACTTCCATATCATGTGATTGCCGCCTATTTAGCTTGCCCTCCATTCTCATTTTCATCTAGTATGTGCTTAAAGCAAATGAAGAGTCTGCTACATCTTAAGACGATAATATAGCACATGAGATTCCACTCTCTGCCACATATTGCAAAGCACAACACACATGATTCAAATTATATCTTGTTGTCTAAAGTTAGGCTATTGCTCATATGGGAAAAATTGAAAGAGGATTATCAATGAAGATATTAGACAAAAGATTTAGTAGAAGAAGTGTCAAAACATCCAAAAACCAAACCATCTTATCAAGCAACAAGACAAGCATATCTGATCCAAAATTTTGCTTCACATGGTAAATTCATGTAATTTCCCAAAAGTACCAACCCCAATGCCTCTTTTTGTCTCGATCATTCACATCATCAGTTTCATTATTTACAAAGGATTAGAAAGTCAATTATTTGCATTATAGTACAAACAAATACAAATTAAATAGATTATCTTACCAGATCAGCAACCACAGTAATAACTGCTCGACCTTCTGCTATAATTTCATTTGATGCTTGGCCAGAAGAAACAACATCATAGATGGGTAGGGGCCTTCTCATTTGCTGCTTTACATTGGCCAATTCTATTTTCATATTTTGCACTTCGACATGATCACTGGTACGGTCGAGTCCCCTTTTCTTTAGTTCACCCCTGACTCCATATATATCACTCCTCTTCCCGCCAAATCCATAGCCTACCGCTCGATAGCCCGAATTTTCCTGTTCATACATTAGCTTGGTAAATACTTCCTCCTCGATTTCTGATCGAGGTCTGGAAGAAGATACAAGTCGAGCCTCGACTATTTCTCTAGCTGTATCCTACAAAGAAGAAAAAAAGACACTAAATACATTTAAATTAAAAGAAATGTGAGACAATAATAAAATCCACCATAAATTCTTGCGAAACAGTGTTCCCAAAAAAGCCACCATTTTTCCTGGTATGTGTTTCCTGGTAAAACTCTATACTGGTGGGCTTCCTCCCTTTGTCAATTTCCTACAATCAACACGACAACATAAGTCTTAACTAATTTAACAGGTAGATAGTAATAATATACTAAATATATACTGAAATCCTTGCAAAACTCTCTTTTATTCGTATAACTTGTTGAACCAGTCGTGTGAAACTGATTCTGCTTGGCACGAGCTTCTTTACCGCATTTACTCTTCTCCTGACATTGGAAATCAACATCAATCCAAGAAAAACTTTATATTCATAATCAATATCAATCTGCTTCCCCCTTTTTAACCAATCAAAAATTACTTAAAAAGAAATTGTTTTACCTTGCCTTGTTGAGAAAATAAAAAAATGTACCAAAGTTATCCATTGGTCACGATTAACTCCTAGTGGCACTGTTGCAATAACTTCAGCCTCAGTTTTGTTCCCTTTGCAATATGCTGCTTTCAAACTAGTCTTATAACCCCTCCACATTTTGCCAAGATGCTGTAGTATTGATTTATCAATCAATACGTCATTGGGCATTGAAAATTTTTCCTAAAACATAAAATCCAACAGTAATGTTACAAAAAGGCAAGGGAATAGTAAGAAGGCATAAAGCAGTAGTTGTACTAGTAAGAGAGCAACCACATTTCAGTGCTATATCCACTCTAGCAGGTACTTACTGTAACCTAAATAATACATTTTATACATTTCACTCGAGCAGTAAAATTTGTGTCACTAACCTATACTTCAAATGGCTTAGTGTGATCTGGCAACTGCAATACCCAATTATACTATTGAATTAAATTAACACAATTAAGAGTATAAAACCTTAATTAATACAATGATAAAGCTCAGAAACTTCAGACATACATATTATATCATATATAAAGTAAACTTCAGACATAAATAAGACTTACTCGAATAACCTCAATAACTTCTGCTTTGTATTGGTCATTCATCGTATGCCAATCTCTTACTCCGAGCGGACAAAACCGTCCCGTTTTTGTAACCTCTCCAATAAACCGGACCAACAAATTGCCACCCTTTCTAATTGGTTGGCGTAGGTCATTGAACCGCACAATAATTCTTATACCTTCAGGAAAAGATGCCATAATTCCTTAACCGGTATCGTCCTTAAGGTACTCAAGTTACCTTGGCCATCTATTAACCATTAAGATATACCATTACTTTTCTAATCGATTGAAAAATTATTACCACAATTTATGCTATTCATATGTAAATTTAATGCTATAAAATTGTAAACATTTACCGATAAGTTGAAGTAGCTCCCTCTCATCAAATGGCACGTTAGTGGACCAAACACCAACTTCCCTCACTGGTCCCTCTGCTTGAGATGTTGACGGTCTTGGCCGATTGTCATCACTTCCTTCACGTTCCGGTGTTGCTGTTGACGACTGCACTGATTTGCTACTTCTAAAAAACCTCCTCATTGTGAATCCACGCTTTTTCAAAAACAAAAGAATTAATAGATGTATAATAGAACTTACAAAAATAAAATGAGAAGCAAATATGTTCCGCAAAATAAATAATCAATAATGACAAACCAACATATTTATAACATAACTTTGACTCCGCCGTACAAAATCTTGTAAAAAAGAAAACTAACATACATGGACAAAATGAAACAACACGTAACATTATTTCACAACTCTAAAAAAACAAAGATCAAATCTTGCCTAGATCATACAAGTCCCTAGGTTTAGTCTTAATGACATGATACCATCCCTTTTGCATCTCATCTTGAATATAGAAAACTTGCTTTGCTTGAAATGAGATGACAAATAGATCATCTTTCAACAATCGACCCGTGTGCATCAACTTAGAGAAGTTCACACAAGCTCCATCATTTCTAAATGTTCTTAAGCCCCTATTTATATCTACCCAATCACAACGAAAAATGACAACTTGTAACTCCTATAATAGTCTAGTTCATATATGTCTGTCAACTTGCTATAGTAAACTTGTCCATCAGCTACGACCATGACCCCAGAATTTTGTGTCCTCATATAGCATTCACGATCTTCTGTATGAAACTTGTATCCATTAAGGACAAAGCCCTTCATTCTTTTAGTATACTGATTTAGTCCACCAGCTAAAGCCCTTCTCAATCGGCCTTTTTCGATAGTTGCATCAATTTTGTGCACCTTAATAGAATAAAAGGTAGTATCCAAATTAATGGTGAATATATAATATCAACTTCAACATCGAATAAAATATACTAACCTGGTTTTGAAGCCACTCAGAAAACACTTTAACAATCCACTGATTTTCTAATGTTGCATTAGATCGACCTCTATGGAAATATGCTCGTTGTTTTTCACTTAAAAATTCACTATAATAAGAAAATTATTAGTAGGTCGAACAAAAATAGTTAATATTGACAAAGATGCTTCTATTAACACTTACTCACGAAGTTCCTTGATTTCATCTAGTTGAAGTAGCACATAACGATGCGCTTGTTCCTTACTTCTCATATCAAGGCGAATAATTTTCTTTTTTCCAATTGCACGACCCCCAGAGTGTAACAAGTATTTACCCATACTTGAAATATTATCATCATTTCTTTTAGGTCTATTAAAAATGGTCGTAGCACTTTCTAAGTATCTAGAACAAAATGTAATAGTCTCCTCTATGATGTAGCCTTCAGCAATGGACCCTTCTGGCCGCACCTGGTTACTTACGTATGCTTTCAAATGGGACAAGTACCTTTATTACATAAAGTATAAATAACACGTGAGATCAATTAGTGGATGCCAAATATGAGAGATAAAAATAAATGAAGCATTATCGGCTAACCTTTCCATCGGATACATCCATCTATAGTGAACAGGCCCACCATGCTTAGTGTCACAGTTATTTTATGAGCTAAGTACACGGTGAGGTTTGCTCACCCGAACACGAACAACAACAAAGAAATGAACACAATAGAAATTCAAAGGGAAATGTAAGACACAATTTTTCACACGAAGGGGAGAGGCTTTTCTTATTAATATTTCAGAGATTACAAGATATCAAAAATGAATGCCCATTACATCTATTTATAGCCGTGGTCAACCCCATGAACAAGGGGTAACCGTTCCCGCCATTTTTCCTCTTTCTTCAAGCCGTGCTCCACTCTCCCATGCATGCCTTGGCGGTTACAAGGTGAGCTGGTCAAAGCACATGTTATATTAATTTAGGCGCCTGATTTTAACTGGCGGTTACTTCCACCTCAGCCCACTCTTCCATTTTCCCACACTTTACCTCGTTTGAACTAGTCAATGCTCATTCCCGCTTCTTTTCCTTTGGTAACCGTTACCAATATGTGTCACGTGCTTATTATTACCATTTTACAAGGTCGGGCTTCATTGGGCCTTATTGGGCCTACTTGGGCTTGGGCCGGGCCAGTGCCCTGCCCTGGGCCCGTGCCTATCGCTACTCATCTGTGTCCTTGGGCCGGCCCAGTGCCGTGCCCTGGACCTTGTCATGACACCGTCTAGGTCGCGCCCTGCCTGTGTCATGACACTGTCTCGGGTCGCGCCAGACCCTTGTCATGACACTGTCTTGGGTCGTGCCTGACTCTTGTCACGGCACTGTCTTGGGTCGTGTCAGACCCTTGTCATGACACTGTCTTGGGTCGTGCCTGACCCTTGTCACGGCACTGTCTTGGGTCGTGTCAGACCCTTGTCATGACACTGTCTTGGGTCGTGCCTGGCCCTTGTCACGACACTGTCTTGGGCCGTGCCAGACCCTTGTCACGACACTGTCTTGGGACCGCGTCCGTCTCGGTTCCCACTTCGTCCGTCACTTAGGCCTAGGTCTGTGGAGGCCTAATGCACTCTTAACTGAGTGCGCACCTTGTCCACACAATGCCAATCGTTGGCAGCCCATTTGACACGGCACAGGCGCAAGGCGCACACCTGTGCCCCGGTCCGGAGTGTCACGGGTCTTACAAACCTCCCCCACCCGAAAGACCTGACGTCCTCGGAAGGGAATTAAGGTACTCCGCAACTTTGTCCTCAAATTGCCCCAAAGTTACGTCTCGTTCCCACGTAGCCTCCGTAATAGGAGTGCCTTTCCATTGAACCAGGAAGTCTCGTCTCCTGTTCTTTTTACTCTGACCATACACCCGATGGTCTAGGACTTTTTCCACCTCTTGTGAAAATTGCTTCCGAATGGTAGGTGGCGCCCTTTTTTGCTTTAAGTGTGCACCCATTAGGTCCTCAACGTGAGGTTTAAGAAAACTAACATGAAAAGTGGGGTGCACCTTTATCCTCTGGGGTAAATCCAATCGGTAAGCAACGGGTCCAACCTTTTTAACAATTTCAAAGGGTCCATCATATTTAGGCACTAAGCTACGATGCACTGTTTTACTGTTTATTTTCTTCCATATTTGAGGCGTGAGTTTAAGCATAACTTTGTCCCCTACTTTAAATTCTAAGGGTCTCCTCTTTTTGTCCGCATACTTTTTCATACGCCTAGCTGCCTTGTCAAGGCTGTCCTTCGCCATGTCAAGGAGCTCTTGTTTATCTAACGCAAAGCGTTGTGCAGCCGGGCACTTTCCCCCACTTTGTTTCACAATCTCGTGTGGAGTGAGGGGCTGCCAACCCATGGCCAACTCAAATGGGCTGAAGCCCGTGGCACTGCTCTTGTGCAAGTTATAACAAAATTGAGCAGAGTCCATGAGTTCCACCCAATTCTTTTGGGAGGCCGTCACATAGTGCCTCAAGTATTCTTCCAACAAGGCATTTACTCGTTCCGTTTGCCCATCCGTTTGAGGATGGTTGGCCGTGGAAAATTTTAGTTGAGACCCCATTAAGTTAAACAACGTTGTCCAGAACCGACCCGTGAATCTAGAATCTCGGTCACTTACAATATCTTCGGGTAGACCGAAATACTTGACCACGTTTTTGAAAAAGAGTTGGGCGGCTTGATCTGCTGGACAAGCGTTTGGGGCTGCCATGAAAATGGCATATTTCGAAAATCTATCTACTACAACCATTACCGATTTTTGTCCATCAACACAAGGAAACCCAGAGATAAAATCCATCGACAAAGACTTCCATGGCTTGTCGGGTGTTGGTAGTGGTTGTAGAAGACCCGCTTCGTTTCTTCGCTCAAGTTTGTCTTGTTGGCAAACGAGGCATGACTTGACATAGGCCTCGACCTCCTGTCCCATCTTCGGCCAGTAATAGCTGCGCTCCAGCAATGCCTGGGTTCTTTCGCGCCCTGGATGTCCGGCCCACCTCGCATCGGGACATTCCCGCAACAGTTCTACTCGGATTTTACCTGCAGGGACATATAAACGAGCACCCTGCACAAAGATTAAATCATCATCGATCCAGTACCTGCGTGCTTCGCCACTAATTACCTGCTGTTTTAACCGTTGGTACATAGGGTCGGTCCGGGTCGCTTCCTTGACACGTCCGGTGAAGTCCGTCTCAACCCGTGACAAGGCTGCGACAAGCTCTAGGGTCTTACGACTTAGAGCGTCCGGGACTACGTTATGCTTCCCCTGTTTGTGTTCCCATACAAAATCATACTCTTCTACAAATTCTTGCCAACGGGCTTGTTTGGACGACAACTTCTTTTGTGACTTGAAATATGTGTTCGCAATATTGCCAGTACGAACCACGAATTTCACTCCCAAAAGATAGTGTCTCCATACTCGTAAACAATGTATTACCGCAAGCATCTCTTTCTCATGTGTAGAATACCGTTCTTCATGCTCTTTTAACTTCCTACTTTCGAAGGCTACCGGATGTTTGTCTTGAACAAGCACCCCACCAATGGCACGTCCAGAGGCGTCCGTATGAAGCTCAAAAGGCCTGTCGAAGCATGGCAACTTCAAGACCGGCTCCGTTGACACTGCGCTCTTGAGGGCTCTAAAGGCTTCTTGGCACGGTTCGGACCACGACCACACTCTATCTTTTCTCAACAAATCTGTTAGAGGCGAGACCTTCTTAGAATAGTCAAGTATGAATTTTCTATAATAGTTGGCTAATCCTAAGAACGATCTCAACTCTGATACATTTTTGGGTGAGGGCCAATCCAAGATGGCCTTGACCTTGGCCTCATCCATTTTTACATGTCCTTGACTAATTTTGTGCCCAAGGAACATGATCTCGATTTGGGCAAATTCACATTTCTCTTTCTTTACATAGAGTTCATGTTCCTTTAGCTTTTCAAACACTTTTCTTAAGTGTGTTACATGCTCCTCCAGGGATTCCGAGTATACAACAATATCATCCAAATAAACCACAATAAAACGATCGAGGTAATCGTAAAGAACATCATTCATTAAGTTACAAAAGGTAGCCGGGGCATTAGTGAGCCCAAACGGCATTACAAGAAATTCAAAAGAGCCATAACGAGTGACACAAGTGGTCTTGGGCTCGTCCCCTTCCGCGATCCGAACCTGCCAATAACCCGAGCGCAGGTCCAACTTGGTGAAGTATTTTGCCTTTGACAACCTGTCAAAAAGATCATCGACACGAGGAATAGGATAATTGTTTCTCACCGTTACCTTGTTTAGGGCCCGATAGTCCACACACATTCGTAAGGACCCATCTTGTTTCTTTTGGAACAACACCGGTGCCCCATACGGTGCTTTAGACGGTTGAAAAAAACCTGCATCCAGCAATTCCTCTAGCTGTCTACGCAGCTCGGTTAGTTCTGCCGGCCCCATTCGGTATGGGACTCGCGCAGGGGGTCGGGAGCCCGGCAGTAACTCGATTTTGTGGTCGATGGCCCTCCTAGGCGGTAAATGCTTAGGTAATTCAGAGGGCATCACATCCTTAAACTCGTCTAGTACCCCCACAATTACATCAGGTACTTCCACCTTCTTCCCCGGTTTATCCTCAACTAGGGTCGCTACAAAAGTAGGGAGTCCTTTCCTAAACCCTTTCTTGAGTTGCATTGCGGATAATGTTTGTAACGGGCCCGGGGGTTTCATAGTAGTGGACCACGCCTTGACGAAGCAAGGTTTCATCGGGTCGCTTATCATCATCCCCCCTAGGTGAGGGGTGACCGAGGCCCTTGCTGTCCGAAAGAATTCATTGCCTAGAATCAATTCAAAATCGTCTATGTCTACTACCGTGAAGTCCGTCTTTCCTTCCCAATCCCCTACTTTTAGAGTCACATTTGGGGCTCTACCTTTAGTTGCTATAGCGTTAGAGTTTACAGCTTTCAATCCCGTGTCGGAAGGGACTAAATTCAGTTTCAAAGTCTGGGCGGCCTTCGAGTTCAGGAAATTATGTGAAGCGCCGGTGTCGGCCATAGCAACTATAGGTCTCCCGTTCAACGTTACACGAAAATACATCAGTCCTTCTAAAGAAGGTGTGTCATGACTAATGGCATTAAGTAGTCTCAAAGAGGTGGCCCTAAATTCGTCGTTTTGCACTCGTTGCTCTTCCTCTTGTACTTCCTCACTTAATGCATTTAGGTGCTGTTTCTTGGGGCAATCCCTTGCATAATGCGGTCCGTCGCATATGAAGCAAGTCACTCCCATTTTGTTCTTCTTAGGAACCGGTGCATTTTTCTTAAACGTGGGCTTGGGCGGCCCTGATTGAGGTTGTTTGTTATACCGGTTCCAATTTGATTTGTATTCTCTCTTCCTCATTCTAAATGCAACAGGTTGTTTTTCTTTATCCCCATTTCCGTTAGGTTTAAGGTCTATTAAACCGTCAGCCACAATGATTGCGGAGGTAAGGTCATGAACTCGTTGCCTCCGAATCTCAATTTGGGCCCACGATTTGAGACCCGATACAAAGTTAAACAGTTTATCCTCCTCAGTCATGTCATTTATATCAAGCAATAAAGACGAAAAAGACTTAACATACTCACGGACGGATCCAGTTTGTTTTAGATTCTTTAGCGCCTCTCTTGCCATCCATGAGGTGTTCAATGGCAAGAATTGACTTCGCAGCTCCTTCTTCAAAACGTCCCACATGTTGATGACAGGACGACCAGCAGCCCGGTCGTCGGACACACGAGCTCTCCACCACAGCTTTGCGTCCCCATTGAGGTGCATTGACGCAATCACAACCTTGTCTTCTTCCCTCACTTTAGTGGCATTAAAGTATTGTTCCATATCCCACAGAAAATTCTCAAGGACCCGAGCACTACGTTCTCCTTCATAAGATCTCGGTGTGGGAACTTTAATCCTTCTTTTCTCTAGGCTTTGAGGCCCGGTGTTAATGGCTCTCTTTAACACGGAAATTTCATTTTGAAGGGACTCCATGGTTGGATTAAGGGTCTCGTTTGAGGTTCTTACATTTGAGTTCCCACCCGTGGTTGAATTTTCTCTACGGTATACATTGGGTGGAGCCGGGGGTGTTGGGGACGGGGTCCTATGGGCTTCAAGCAAATTATTCATAACTTCTTTCAAAGATTGAATGTCATTAGAAAGCATTTTGATATTACCGAAAATGGTTCCAGGGGGAGGGTTATCACCGTCTTCACCTTCGGTTCCAACGATCTCCTCAAGTCTGGCTATGCGTTCGCTAGCCTTGAGTTTCTTCAATGGTTCATTTTGATCTCCAGCCATCGTTCACGTAACCAAGGCTCTGATACCACAATTGTCACAGTTATTTTATGAGCTAAGTACACGGTGAGGTTTGCTCACCCGAACACGAACAACAACAAAGAAATGAACACAATAGAAATTCAAAGGGAAATGTAAGACACAATTTTTCACACGAAGGGGAGAGGCTTTTCTTATTAATATTTCAGAGATTACAAGATATCAAAAATGAATGCCCATTACATCTATTTATAGCCGTCGTCAACCCCATGAACAAGGGGTAACCGTTCCCGCCATTTTCCCTCTTTCTTCAAGCCGTGCTCCACTCTCCCATGCATGCCTTGGCGGTTACAAGGTGAGCTGGTCAAAGCACATGTTATATTAATTTAGGCGCCTGATTTTAACTGGCGGTTACTTCCACCTCAGCCCACTCTTCCATTTTCCCGCACTTTACCTCGTTTGAACTAGTCAATGCTCATTCCCGCTTCTTTTCCTTTGGTAACCGATACCAATATGTGTCACGTGCTTATTATTACCATTTTACAAGGTCGGGCTTCATTGGGCCTTATTGGGCCTACTTGAGCTTGGGCCGGGCCAGTGCCCTGCCCTGGGCCCGTGCCTATCGCTACTCATCTGTGTCCTTGGGCCGGCCCAGTGCCGTGCCCTGGACCTTGTCATGACACCGTCTAGGTCGCGCCCCGCCTGTGTCATGACACTGTCTCGGGTCGCGCCAGACCCTTGTCATGACACTGTCTTGGGTCGTGCCTAACTCTTGTCACGGCACTGTCTTGGGTCGTGTCAGACCCTTGTCATGACACTGTCTTGGGTCGTGCCTGACCCTTGTCACGGCACTGTCTTGGGTCGTGTCAGACCCTTGTCATGACACTGTCTTGGGTCGTGCCTGGCCCTTGTCACGACACTGTCTTGGGCCGTGCCAGACCCTTGTCACGACACTGTCTTGGGACCGCGTCCATCTCGGTTCCCACTTCGTCCGTCACTTAGGCCTAGGTCCGTGGAGGCCTAATGCACTCTTAACTGAGTGCGCACCTTGTCCACACAATGCCAATCATTGGCAGCCCATTTGACACGGCACAGGCGCAAGGCGCACACCTGTGCCCCGGTCCGGAGTGTCACGGGTCTTACACTTAGCCTCCTCTACTAAATGAATTAGTAGATGAACCATGACTGTGAAAAATGCAGGTAGAAATTCCATCTTCATCTCACAAAGTGTAATAATAATGTTCGATTGTTGAAGATCAAGCACATTTGAGTCAAGGGTAGTAGAACACAAGTATTTGAAAAAGGAAGACAAGTCTGAAAGCAACTCAATGACTTGTGTGGCATTGGATGCTCGTAAAGCTACAGGAAGAATATCTTGCATAAGAACATGGTTGTCATGACTCTTAAGGTTTAAGAGTTTTCTTAGTTTCAACTTCACACATCTAGAGATGTTAGATCCATATCCATATGGGACCCTAAGTTTCTGTAGAACTCTTAGAAACCGTTCTTTATCATTTGAAGACATATAGTAAGAAGCTAGAGGCATGTACGGATCTCTATTAGGACGAGGTTGTAGCCAAAGATGTGGCTTTATGTTCTTTTCTTCAAGGGCCCTTCTTGCCTTTTCATCATCTCTAGTCTTTCTCTCCATATGTAATAGCGTCCCTAGAACATTATCACACACATTTTTCTCTATGTGCATGACATCTAGATTATGTCGAATGAGATTGTACTCTCAATATGGCAAGTCAAAAAATATGCTTTTTTTCTTCCAAAGCACTTCCTCATTGTCCACTCTTTCTATTGAACTGTTTATGTGGTGCCTTTCTCTTTTCTTCTTACTAGTCTTTTGGATTTTTCCGTACTTGTAACGAACTTGTTCTTGTGCTTTCAAGATATCAGTCCCTGATGCCGGAGTAGGAGCACAAGCATACTCCATTGTCCCATCAAACAATTGACTCTGATATCGAAAAGGGTGATTATTAGATAACCATTTACGGTGTCCATTATAGCAAATCTTGCCCCCAAACTTATAAGAATGTGTATGTTTAGTGCAATAAGGACAAGCTGTGTAGCCCTTTGTACTCCAACCAAACAACATAGCATATGTAGGAAAGTCATTGATAGTCCACACTATACCCTCTTGCATCCTAAAGTTTTGTCCCCTATAGGCATCATATGCATCAATACCTTCCCATAACAATTTCAACTCATGCAGCAATTGTTGTAGGTACACATCAATGTCAAGTCCAGGGCCCGATTTCCTAGGAATAATCGAAGAAAGCATGAATGACGATTGCTTCATACATAGCTATGGGGGCAAGTTGTATGGGATCAACACCACTGGCCATGTACTATAAGTAGTATTCATAAGACGGTACGGATTGAAGCCCTTACTAGCAAGACCAAGCCTAACACTACGAGGATCTAAAGAAAACTCCGGATACCGAGCATCAAATGCCCTCCAAGCTAAGCCATCTGCAGGATGCCTTAATTTCCCATCCTTCAAACGGTCTATCTCATGCCAACTCATATCTTCGGCTGTTTTAGATGACATGTATAATCTTTTGAGCCTTGAAATCAAAGAAAAATACCGCATCACCTTAGCGGGCTCTCCTTTCTTGGTTGACATAGTTTCATCACTACAGCTGTCATCTTCCTTACCCTTAACTGTCTTCCATCTTGAGGTACCGCATGTATAACAACTCTCTTTTTCAGACATTTCACCCCAATACAACATAGAATTATTTGGACAAGCATGAATCTTTTCATATCCAAGACCCAACTCATTGATCATTTTTTGAGCTTCATAATAAGATGATGGAAATACCATAATTTGGGAAAATGCATCAACAAGAAGTCTTAGCAACATCGTGAAGGACTCAGCAGACCAACTATGCATACATTTCAAGTGAAACAAGTGCAAAAGAAATGACTATTTGGAGAATGCGCTACAGCCTGGATATAGTTCTTCATTGGAAGCTTCCAATATCTTCTTACACTTAGCTTTCTCCACAGGAGATTGGTTGGGTTGTTAAAGAGGAACTTGGCCCGACCAATCATGTTCATTAGACAAATGGGGTTGACTTGTGGAGGGAGGAATATCAACTTCGATACTTTCTCGTAGTAATCCACCAATATCATCTCGACCTATGGCCCTTCCCTCATTATTATTGGTAGATGTTTGACTATTGCATCTCAATTGTTGAACAATATCTTCTTTTCCATGAAAAATTCATTTCTTATACTTTGGCCAAAAACCCTTAAAAAGGATATGATATTCCACTTCTTCCAATGAGAGCCATTTGGCTACTTTGCATTTATTACACGGACATCAAGTTTTTCCTTTTATAAGGTTTTCTTTAGCCAACTTAATGAATTCAATGACACCATCAATATAAGCTTGACTAATACTTGGTTGCGTGATCCAACTCGTATCCATATCTCTAAATATTAAGTAGTGCAATCAAATTACCTAAAAGTTGAAAAAAGTTAGAGTTCATAAGACAAATATTTAATCAACCAATCAAAACATATACAAATACAAAAACGAATAATTAATGGGACTTGGAAGAAGTTAGAAATTAAAGTAAGATACATGAGTTCCTTCTAATCAATTTTAATCCTCTAATGTGAAGGTTCCATCTAAACAAGGGATATAGCAACAAAGTTTTGTTTTTCCAAATTCAAAAATTATGAAATCGATATCTAATCTCCCTGACATTAACAAATTGAACTCACAAGCGCCACCAACACATAATTTTAAACATCAATCAAACATGGTAACACAAGAATTTCGTCAAAACAACAATCTTTTGTATTAATCAATTCGAACCACAGAATCATTCGAACCATAGCATTAAGGATGCGCATGATGCAGGGGAAAGTGTGAAACGGCGATAATACAAAACTATAATATAACTACTTCAACCAACTCAAATGATATAACACTTGTAGAAGAATAAGCAGTCTAATAAAAATAAAAACCGAAACTAGGGCAAGGACATCACTTACTAACAGCAAAGCAAGAGCAACTGTGAAACGGTGATTAAATGGCGGCGAAACAGCAGCTTGATGAAGAGGCGGGCAAAATCGGATGTCTCAAATTCGAAATCGGCTATTAAGTATGCAAAATCTGAAGAAGAGGAGGAGAAACGAGCGAAACCTGATGGTTAGACAGTGAGAGGCAAGCGGTTGAGTCCTGGGTTAGGGTTTGTGGGCGAAATCTGATGTTGAGAGCCAGAGGCGAGCGGTGGAGACGATGAGGTTGGAAATCGGATGGTGAGGGTGAGAGACAAACGCTGGCGGCTAGGGTGAGAGACGAACACTGGCGGCGAGGGTGAGAGATGAACGACGGTGAGGGTTGGGCAGTGGAGACGACGAGGTTGGAAATCGGATGGTGAGGGTGAGAGACGAACGTTGGCGGCGAGGGTGAGAGACGAATTCCATGGCGGCGAGGGTGAGAAATGAACAAATGGCAAGGGTGAGAGACAATTTCAATGGCGGCGAGGGTGAGAGATGAGGGTTAGGGTTTGCGGGAGGGTATATATACCCAGTTACAATCTCAACGTTAAAAAACTCATAGATTCTCGGCGCTTATTTGCGCTGAGAATCTTTGAGTTGTTTAAAAGCGGTGAGAATTTTCGACGCTTTGTCTCGACGCATTTAAGCGCCGAGATTTCTCGACATTTGTATAAACGCCGATAATTATGTGTCAAGAATCTACCTTTTTGTTGTAGTGAATTGAAAACTATTTTGTTATAAAGGTAAGGGAAAACATTAATTATGCTATTGAAAGAATAACTCTACAAGAGCCAATCACTATTAGTGATTTGTCAAAATATTTTTGTAATCTTTCTATGTATTTTAGGGTTTCCTCAAAGAGAAGTTGTTTCCCTCTATTATTTTGCACATTCAAGAATTGATGTGATATTCTATATTAATTAATTAGCTTGAACACAAAATAATTTCATGGATATAATAAGATATTTTAAAAATAAATAGTCACTTACTAGAGGAAGATTGCATAAAAATATGAGTGTTTCAAGCATTACGGTCATGAAAATGACTATGACATTACATGACACATAGAAATCTTGATAAAAACAATAAATGGGATAACCCTAACTAATCATGTAATGTGTTTCCAACACTAAAATAAAAAGGAAAAATATTAACGACATGGTGCAAAAAAACAAAGAACTCAAAAAGAAAGAGCATTCATGACATAAACCTTCCCCATTGAGCTTGTGGTGCAAATAGAAATGTTTTGGACTAGGAAATACTCCCTTATCTGGGCCTAGGCCTAAGGGCAGTGTGGACTCATCAAAAAGCTTGGCTAAGACCTATATTTTTTAATTGTCATAAAGGGTTTGTGCCTGTTGATGAAGAAGGGACTACAAAGCCTGCCATTGGGTCGATAAACATTGAAGGATGCAGCTATGACAGCATCTCATGGAAGCCTTCTATTGGGCCCAAACCCATTGGCAGTGGTGGTTGTGTGAGCTCATTAAAGCTACTATGGGCCTGAAATCCCGTATTGGCTAGTATGTCACTAGAACTGTTCATGCCTGCCATAAGGTGGAAGCCTTCAATGAATGTGCCAACACCAAATGAAGATCCAACCTCCATTTGCATTTGTAAGGTTTCACAGTGGTGGATGACATCGGTTTTAAACTCTCTTAGTGCTTTTTGGAGCTCCATGCGCTGCTCGACTCTATGTTATCCATTGCAACAAGCCACCATAGCTCATCATTCTTCACACTCTTAAGCTTTTTGAGCTCCTCACCAAGTTTTGTCTCAACCTCGTTAGAGGAATATAACAATGTGAGTCTGATGTTAAGCTTACTAATATTAGCATCATGCTGACCCTGGACAAGTTGCTCTGCACTGCCAATGTTCATTGGCTCAGAAAGAGGAGGAGGGTGATTGATACCAAGGTAGTGGTCTGGTATCACCTCTATATCAGGGTGGCTGAAAGAGAATGCCTTTCCTCCTAAAGAAAAGACAATACTAGCAACTTCTACACCACATAAAGTGGACAATTCACTAGCCTTCTTAAATAAACCGGCTTGACGTTTTGAAAAGGTTACAAGTCGATTGGTCTCTTTTTCAATTCGTACCATTTCTACCTTTTGGCATCCCCCACTCTTCCTATTAGAACTAGCTATGGATGGATTATTGGAGAAAATGAGCAAATGAGAAAATAGGATTGTCAAGAGATTTGGAAACATGCCTCGAATTTAGGGGAGATATATCGGAGGACTAGTTTAGCCATATTTTGAAGAATCCAGTATTATTATTTTTTTACCATATATTGACTTAAGAATTAGCAAACTTACCTTTTATGTAGCTTTGTTGTATCCGTCCATCTATTAGTTGTTGATATAATTGTTTTTCTTAATAAAAAAAGTAGTAGGTATTTATATACATGTAATGACTTCACCAAGATTTATGCACATGACAGTTTGTCATGACATCTATCTTTTTCTTAAATGACAAGTTCTTTATAAAATTGTAAATATTATTTTTTAATGTGCACTGAAATACCATTTTACACTAATATAAAAGGTACTTGTTTAGTATATAAATAACACTTATAAATTTTGAAAAATCATTGAATTCTATTATTTTCAAAAAAAAAAAAAGTTAACAATGAAAGGAAAATGCTAGTGGCAGTTTTGATTATTATTTTGAATAACCTATGATTGTAAAGTCTTCAAACTATTAAATATTTAATTCTAAATTTTATAATAAGACATGTAAGGAAGTAAGTCATTTTGTTATAATTTTCTTTAAATAAATGCCCATATTATGATTTAGTCATAAGTGGTAGGATGATTTCTAATGTATCTTTCGGATAAAAATAAAAAAAATAAATAAATCTGTAGTATAATATGATGATGATTAATTATGTGTATTCTTATTAATTTTTATAATTAATAAATGATGGTGATGTTTAGCATTAGGACGAGTGCAATGGAGTAGCCGAATAAGTTTCACATAATCCGATTACATCTAAAATAAATGATGCAACAGACAAACATACCTAGGAATAGGGGTCGACGATGGAGAACAAACACACAAAAGCCTAGAAAATGGAGGAAAGGTCAAACATTTAGACTCGAACGTATTTTATATAGGGAAAAAGTACTTTAGCGCTTGAATCTCGTAAACTTTGGATCATGATAACCTTATATATTGCACAAGTTCACCTTAGATTTACTACTCTTAGTAATAAAATAAATTTCGTAGTGGATAAATGAAAAATGCTTTAGGACATTATTTGGAAATACAAATCATTAAGAAAAAAAAAAAAACAACATGCTCGATAGAAAATATTGTAGCAGAAAGACTAGAAAGGACAACATTTTTTAAAAAATGACCAAGAAAGGTCCCAAGTTAACCAGTGGCCTTTAAAATGAATATGGGGTATGGATCAAGTGCTATCCTTCTTGGGGACAACACCATGCAAATTTTTTATTTTTATTTTTATTTTTTTTAAAAGTTTTGCTATATTTTTAAATACTTAGATATATAATTTAGGGCTATTTACACCAAAAGGCCCCCTGTATTTTTCTCATTATTTTAATTTAGTCTTTGTACTTTTAATTACAGCATTTCGTCATATTGTGTCAATTTAGTTCCTTGGTCGAATTTTAGTTAAGTTATTTATGCAAATTTCAATGACACAACCACATTGGATGCAAGTAACCCACTATAAATCCACCCAATTTACTCAATTTAATCGAAGCCATGGACAAACCATTAAAAAAATTCATTGGAATTTTAACATAAATTTTACTGTAAGGATCAAATTGATGCAATATAAATTTTTACAGGGATTAAATTAGCACAATAAGAAGTATTAAGGGTTTTATATCCGATAACCTATTATAAAAGGGGTCATACTTGGCAATCCAATAATTTTCTAAAAATTTTTTTTTTCTAAGAATTATAAAGTACAAACTTTTCTTTAATTTTAGTTTTGACAGCCTGTTCTCTGGATGATCAAGAGGAGATTGAGGAGAAGGTCTCGCAGTCTCAATAATTCCCCTCGGGAGAAATTTTGTTGGTCTTCATTCCAGGTATCTTGATTCTTTTCTTTTTAAGCTTTCATTTAATTTTTGCATATCCTTCAATTGATTTATTTCTTGTTTATTTTGTTTGATATTCTATATTGATATGCATATATTAAATTAGAGCCCTTTAGATTTAGAATTAAGAATTTAAATTGTTCGTCACACTACTCTCGTCAATTTAGGGAACATTTGTGAAATATTTCCCAACATGGAAACATGCCTCGGTTTATTATTTTTATTGTTTTTTGTGGGCGGGGCGGGGGGTGGTTGTAATTATTAAGATGTGTTTAGCCAATTTTGTCGAATACTAACTTTGTAACTATATATAAGCTCAAGGATTAGCAACATTGCCCTTTATAGTATCTGTGCATTTTAAATGTTATTCTCTTGAAATTTTGTTCTTGATGTAAAAATCTTTTTCTTAATAAGAAATGATACTAAATACTTATAGACAAGCAATATTATCACAAAGATTTGTGCATATAAGCACCCCGCAAACCTAATCACCTGATTCAAAGAAATCTTAGCCAGCCATTACTAGCACATACCTGCTAAAAGCACAATAACCGCATCGGGTATTGGTGCTATTAAAGTGACTTGTGAAGTTAGCTCTTCTTAAGTTTTCCCTAAGACATATGTAACGAGCTTTCAAAATAACAACTCTCAATCTAGTTGGCTCAAGGTACCAGGTGTTAAAACACCACTAAGAATATACTTACTCGTGACACAAGGCCTACAAGAACTAACTAGTTAAGGGTACTTACATAACTGTGAGAATTATTGGAGTTGGTAACCCCCCCTCTTGTTTGTTTACGGTTTTTTTTATTTTTTTATTTTTTTTTTAATTTCATACGCTCTAATGAAAGCATAAAAAATAGGCACATAATTTTAATATTATTAGGAGTAATGCGTTTAGGCATTAATTTCTTAGAATGTTCATACTAATTCAATTTCACATGTGGGGCTTGCAAAAGGATTGAAATTGAAAGAAGCATGCCTTCAAACTAGAATCAAGACAATGAAAAATGGAGTTCACCAGTAAGATTCAATCATAATAACATTACATAATGGTTTTCTATAATTAAGACATCCCAAATTCGAACCAAATATTAATCACAGAAAATCATGGCTAACTATCTAAAATTTTAGCGAGTTTAAAAATAAATTGTGCCAAAAGAAAGTGAAATAAAATAAAAATAAACTACTCTGCCACCTTCAAATATAAATCTTGCATAGTCATCAATGCAAAATACATCAACGAAAATGAAGTAAATAGAAGGCAAGAAACAACTTGAATAGATTGGATAGGAAAAGCAAAAAATTGTGACACTTGGTGAAAATTGGAGCATTATGAAAGACAAAAGAAGGAAAAGCTACAAATAAGAAAATCATAGACAAAAGACAAAGTTAACTTGTTAATAGTATTAGGAAAAAAAATTAATCATATACCAGGTTAGTACAAATTGGAGGGACAAAAACAGTCAGGAGGTGAGGTGGTGGAGGGTCTCCAGTTTGGTATCGCCCTAGTTCATGCACCATTTATTTAATTTAATCCACTTTTTACTCAATTCAGCCCACCGTTAGGATGAATTAAATCCAAACAGCCTATAAAGATTATCATGAAAGGTGTTGGGGGCATTAGGGCCAGCTGAAGTGGGCTAGGACATAGAAGGCTGCTCCTCTTTGTCCTTGGTTCCCCTGGCACCCCCTTCGGTGTCTCCAGTCCATGTCTGTGCTGTCTAAGAATGGAATTGTAGGTGTTCACCCTAAAGCCATTTAAATTGTAATTTTGATGATTACAATCATTTAGTGAATCATTGTGTTTTAATTGTTCTAATCTTGTTTCTAACTAATTCATAAGAAAGCTAGGAAAAATTAGGGTAAATCAGGTTTATACTAAGCTTTCAAAAACGATGAATCAAGAGGAAAAGAGATCAAAGTGGAAGAGAAGACAACAACAACAACGACAACAAACCCAGTGCCTCCAAGCGCTCCCACATAAGCAAGGTATGGGGGAGTAGATGTACGCAGCCTTCCCCCTTCAGGGGGCTACCCTGAAGAGAGGCTATTTCCGAGGACCCCCAACCTGAGATTCATCCAAATTGGAAGAGAAGATTCATCCAAATTGAAGAGTATAAGATCCAAGTACAAGCGCCTTAAGTCATTTATTTTTATTTTCTAGGACTTAGGATCAAGATATATGAATTGAGTCAAAATTTCAATATAGATATGTGATGGTCTAACAAAAATGTTTTTGAAATATATTTGAAATTGATTTTCATATTTTATTTGAAAAATGTTCAAGTCAAAATTTAAGCTAATCTAATTTGTTTGTAAAAGAATTTTTCAAGATTGGTATTTTGAAAAGCATGATCAAATAAAAAAAGATCAAATTCTAAATGCATGAATTTTTAGCTTGATTGGATCAATCAATCTTCGAATGAGCAAAATGAAGGAAATGAATTGAAAAATTAAGCTAACATGGCAATGAATCAATTAATCTTTGAATAAGCAAAATGAAGCAAAATTAATTCAAAAATTAAGCAAACATGGTAATCAATCAATTTTGCTTAGCTAATATGGTAATCATTTAATCAATCAAGCTGAATAGTCAAAAAAGTTAAAATCCACCCAGTCATGCTAAGTGTCTACACACAGAAGGCATGTGTCGATACACAGACATGCAGTAGCCCATTGGAGCTTTTGTGTGTTGACACACAACTCCTGTTCTTTTGATCGTCACCTAGGCTCTCATTTGTCTATAAAAGGGGCTAAATGCTTTGGTTTAAATCATCCAACACTTTCTAAGTATTATTTGATAAAATGCTCTTACTTTCTTACGCTTTAATAGTTTGATTTCAAGTTTTGTTTAAAGTTTTCTTGAACATCATTAGTTTTCTTTATTGTAAATCATTGAGCTTAATTGGCATATTCTTAACATGGGCTAACCTTGATCTATTATCAATTTACTCTTGAAAGAGTGAAGAGTCTCATTACTTCAATTCTTCCATCTCTCTATTTCAATTATTTGTTGTAAGGGTTGGATCCTAATCCTACAGTTACAAAATGATTGGTTGTCAAGGTTGGATGTTGAGCCTACGTACAAAAAGACCCGTTGTAAAGGTTTTATCTTGGGCCTAGTTTTAAAAAAGATCAGTTGGTAAACAATAATTGAGTAGCTTGCTATAGTTGAGGGGCAAGTAGGTTGCACAAAAAATTATTTGGACAAAAATTAAAGCAAAATCAGCACTATTCGTCTAATAGAGGCAAAATTAACACTATTCGTCTAGTAGAGGCAAAATCGACACTATTCGCCTAGTATGGGCAAAATAAACACTATTTTTTAGTCTTCCAGAAGGGGGTAAAAAATAACACTATTCACCCAGTAGAGGCAAATCAGTACTATTCACCCAGTACGGGCAAAATAAACACAATTTGTCCCATAGAGGTAAATCAACACTATCATCCAAAAGGGGTATAAAAACAATACTATTCACCCAGTAGAGGCAAAATTAACACAGTTCGCCAAGTAGGAATAAAAAAACAACTTTATTTGCCTAGTAGAGGCAAAATCAACACCATTCGCTCAGTAGGGATAAAAAATAATATTATTCATCCAGTAGCGGTAAAAATAACATTATTCGCTCAGTAGAGGTAGAAAACAACATTATTCGTCTTGTAGGAGAAAAATTAACACTATTCGCTGAGGTGAGGCAAAATCAACACTATTCACCCAATGGAGGCAGAATCAACACTATTCGTCCAATAGAACCAAAATCAACACAATTCGCCCAGTAGAGAAAAAAGCAACACTATTCGCCCAGTAGGGGTCAAAAACAGAATTATTCCAGTAGAGGCAAAATCAACACTATTCGCCCAATAGGGGTAAAAACCAACATTATTCGCCTGGTAGAGGTAAAAATAACATTATTCGCCCAGTAGTGGTAAAAAAACAACATTATTGGCCTAGTAGGAGAAAAATCAGCACAATTCGCCTAATAGAGATAAAAATCAGCATTATTCGCCTAGTAGGAGTAAAAATTAACAAAATTCTCCCATATAATGACCAAACAAATTAAAATTATCCATCTTCACTTCTTTTAAGATACATTTTAAAAATTATAAAAGAAACTTAATTTGTGTGAAAAAGAAAAGGACACTTGTCCAAACACTAAAAACATCATCCTACCACTATAAATAGAGAAAAGGGGGAATGAAAGGAGAGAAAAAAAGAAGGGATAATGGGGATCACGATAATCTTTAAGTAGCTTAACTCCTTTCCGAACACCTACTAAACACTACAAATAGCGAATATCAAGTCAAGCGTGTAGCTAGAGCTTGTGTTCAACTCATGCTAACAAACAGTACCTCATATAGAACGTCAAAATGATGAATAAGCACACTAATCATATTCATCACAAACACATTGGCGTCGTCTTTGGAAAGGACCACAAGCTCACACCCGGTTTGGTGTTCTTGTAAAATTCAAACATTTTTAACATCTTTAGAGGTAATTTTTAGCATTTTTGGTGTTTAATGCATTTTTAAGCATTTCAATACATGCAAAGAGGTATGTTTGAGTAGGTTAAGTATTGTAACCTCCTTTTTCCTCTTTGTTATATTTTCTTTTATCATAATAGCTAAATAGAACTCTTTAAGAGCTTCGTTTTGATATATAATTCAATCCACAAATCTTCATGGATTGAAAGTTATGTTAGTTTTAATTTACAATGTATGTTATACAACTAACAACAACGTTATTCACCCAGTTCATCTTTTCACCTCTCTTTCATATTTTATTTTATCAAAAACTCCTTTTATTTACATATAAATCTTGGAGAGCTACATTTTGATATCTAATTCAATCCATAACTCTTCACGGATTGAAAGTTATGTTCGCTTTAATTTACAATGTATGTTATACAACTAGCACTAACGTTATTCACTTGGTCCATCTTTTTACCTCTCTTTCATAGTTTCTTTGATCAAAAACTCAAAAAATTATTATATTTACATAAAACGCTTCAAGAACTACATTTTGACATATTATCCAATCCATAACTCTTCACAGATTAAAAGTTATGCTCGTTTAAATTTACAGGGTATGTTATATAATTAGCACCAACGTTATTCGCCCGGTTCATCTTTTCACCTCTCTTTCATGTTTTATTTGATCAATAACTCAAAAACATATTATATTTACATATAACTCTTCAAGAGATGTTTTGATATATAATTCAATCCAGAACTATTCAAAGATTGAAATTTATGTTCGTTTTAATTTACAAAGTATGTTATACAACTAGCACAAACATTATTCTCCCCGTTCATCTTTTCACCTCCCTTTCATGCTTTCTTTGATCAAAAACTCAAAAACTCATTATATTTATATATAAATCTTCAAGAGCTTTGTTTTGATATACAACACAATTCATAATTTTTCACGAGTTAAAACTTATGCGTGTTTTAATTTATAAAGTACGTTATACAAAAACCACAATCGGAATTCGCCCGGTTCGAATTTTCACCTCCTTTTCATATTCTCTTTGATCCAAAACTTAAAAACTTATTATAGCTACCTAAGATACTTCTTGAGTTTCATTTTGATAGTGGATTCGTTCATTGATTACGCGGGGATCAAAAGTTATGCTCATTTTTAAGTCAAGGGGTAAAGCTATATAACTATTGGAAGAGGAAAATGCCCACTTCCTCTTTTCACCACCTTTTTATGTTTTCTTCAATCAAAAGCTTTATTAGTCATCAGAATTACATAAAACGCTTCAACAGCTTCGCTTTGATAGGTAATTGAATCCGTAATTCCTTACGAATTAAAAGTTGTGGCCATCTCAAGTCATAAGGTCAAGTTATGTAGCCTGCCAAATTCCTCCATCCGATGAATTCCCTACCCGGCATTATCTATAACCAAGCATCATCTCTAAAACCTAGCGTTATTCTTGACACTTTGCACCATCCTAAGCTGCCATCATCATTCTCACTAACGACAGTCACTTCCGCGACGCTTGGGACTTCAACCACCATCCTATCCAAAGTCGGCACCGCATGATGCCTCATTCACCGCATGTGGAGCTTCATCTTCCACCACCACTATAAATATTCCCGCCACATGTTGACACCGGCATAACACCCCACGATTGCACAACAGCTGCCACTGGCATGCAGGTCGTCACTGGTCATTTTCTCTACTTCAAACCTGAATTTGGGTCAATTCTTATTGCAGTCTTAGTCTAATTCGACTTTGAAAGATTTTTTTTCCTTACTGTCTTAAATCAATTTAGCCCAAAATGGGTTAATTTTTGCTACCATCTCGGTGTGCTTCAACTCTAAATGAGCAACTGCTTACAATCCTTGTTTAAATCAATCATAAGTGCATTAATTGTCGTTACAATCCTAGTTTGATTCAAGCTTGATTTATTCCAATTCTCATTCAAATGAAACCCTAATTGGATCAATTTTAATCACGATCCTGCTTCAGGTCAACTCTAGTTAAGCAATATTTTTATAAGTTTGTTTCAATCTTGATAGTAAATAAAATTCTGATTGAACTAACTCTTGTTCATCATAGATTCATTTTCAATCCCAACCGAATCACCATTTGTATGAGTTTTAGCCTGCTCAAGCCTTGATTATTTCAATTTCTATTTAATCAGCTTCTTAGGAAATCAGTTTTTGTACCAATCCTGCGCTGATGGATTTTAAGCTAAATAAAACTTTGCTAAAATTTCTAATCTAGACCATATGTACTTCAACGCAGTCTTGCTATAACCTTCTAGTTCAATTAGCTTATACTTCGCTAGATTTTTATCCATAAATCGTCAAATTAACAACTAGACACGACAATTTTGAATTAAGGCCATTAAAGCAACAGAGTCACTAACCCTACCCTTAATGATTTTGAAATACAAAACGCACATTATCTAACACAAAAACATTAGTGCAAATCAAAGAACACATATAAGTATTGAGTTCTAGAATAGTAAAAGTACTTATAACAAGATGACAAGATTACGTGATTCATTCCAAGGGCTTTGTTTAAGCGCGTAAGAGACCTCATAACTCCCATTGAATTCACAAGGCATGCCATTTGTCTCTCTCCATCCATGACTGATTCAATTACCCCATGAATTTCTTATTGGCATATTCCATGCACCTACGAAGAAAATCCCGAAGCAAACAATTAATCCAAGGGGAACTCAATGTGCTGTTGTGGTACAAGCTACGTGCCATGTGCCAGCGTGGCAGTTTTTTGCCTACAAAATGCAGGCAAAGGCTATTTAATATTAAAAAAGGGAATTCCATCATACTTACTTCTTTCATAAGTTGCAAGGTATCACTATCTCTCGAAATCGGACGAGGCTGTGGGCTAAGTACCTTCTGAGAAATATTTTTCTGCCTATCTAAATCAAACCGAATCAGAAGTCAAAAATGTATCCGAGTCAAAAATCATTTCGTAAGTATTGGGAGTTGAAAGACTTTGCCTTCATCTGCGATTCCCTATCCATGGTGGTTCAAATCATTTTCGGAGTGGGGGACTTCATCCATGTTCATAGTCCAAACTTAATTTCAACGGTAGTACAAATTATTTTAAGACTGGGGGACTTCGTCCCTGTTCACAGTCCGAACTTCGTTTCAGCGGTGGTACAAATTATTTTCAGATTGGGGGACTTTGTTCCTGTTCACAGTCCAAACTTCATTTTAGCGGTGGCAAAAATTATTTTAGGACTGGGGGACTTCGTCCCTATTCAAAATCTAAACTTCATTTCAGCGGTGGTACAAATTATTTAAGACTGAAGGACTTCATTCCTGTTCACAATCCGAACTTCATTTTAATGGTGGTACAAATTATTTAAAGAATGGGGGACTTTGTCCCTATTCACAGTCCGAACTTCATTTCAACGGTGGTATAAATCATCTTTAGACTATGGACTTCGCCTCAGTCATTCCCTTATTTTAGTAATAAATCCCGTTCACACTGGGGGACTTCACCTCATCCATTTCCTTAGCTTAAGTGGCACGAACCATTTTGGCATTGAGGGACTTCATCTCAATTCACAACTTCAACTTCGTCATCCTAATGGCCCAAATCATTTTTCACGACTATGAGACTTCACCCCCAGCCTCTCATTAGGGTATCCCCCTGATGGGGTAAGGCTGCGTACATCCTACCCCTTCCTGACTCTACTCACGGGAGAGCCCTTGTGGCACTGGGCCTGTTGTTATTGTTGTCGTATGGGACTTCACCCCAGGTCACAGGCTAGGCATTACCTCCATTACAAATGGTAAACCACTCCAAAATTAGGAAGCTTCACTATTAGCAATAGTTAAAACTACAATCTTTTTGCGGGATGTAAAGCAAGTAAAAATAATTACAAGCCAAGAATTGCCCATCCATAAGGGGCAATCCTTTTTTAAAACTAGTAAACTTCGACTTCAATCGTGCTACGTTACGCAACATTATTGCATATCCAGAAGACTTTGCTACTCGTTATAAATCAAACTACAACTGTCAAACTTGGTTGCTTATCGTAGCTTGACAAAATATTTCTAACAAAAGAAACCAAAATAAGCCGCTTTTCTTATTACGCCTGAGTAACTCACACCCAACCAACCGTTTGCTAAGCTATCTAATACCACAAAACTGACTAACAACCTAATAAGGGCAGTGCAAGGTATTATCTTTATTTTCTTAGTCACCTTTATAATCCTATACATACAGTGGTGGCACGTAATTGATAATTCCAAACCACATTATTCAAAATAATGACATATCTGTAAGGTTTCATTACCCATAAGATACCGAACCGCAATTACAAAAATTGGAGGCTCGCTGCGTCTCGGCAAACTATTTCAAATAGGAAGGTCCAACATCGACCGCATCTGTTACCATGCCAGATTAACCCATATCTCAACTTACTGTTTGTTAGTTTGGCACTAATGTTGGCCAATAACTTAAGAAAAACGATACAAGAGGTCACCTAACTCTAGGAACTTATTAACCATCTCGTCAAGATGACGTGTAACAAGCTAATGACATTTGAACATAAATGATAACCCAATAATAAAAAGCCCTTCAGAGTGTGGCAATCTCACCAAAAAGCTGGGAGTAAGATGAACTAGTTCAATATCCGCAATGATCTACTTTAAGATGGTCTTGGACTTTCCTACGGTCCACTTTAAACTCTTGTCATAGCCTATACAACTTAGTAATAGGTGCTGTTTAGCAATAAGTGTCATGATAAGAGGATATTGAAGGCTAGTCGTTGTTAACCCGCATATTGGACATAAGTGCTTCAAAAATTAACAACAGCTAATATGATGAATCACATCCTTCGGATAATATTCGTTCGCAAAGTGCATTATATGAATAGAAGTAATCACTATTCCTGCAATTGTTTATTTGCAACCAATAGACAGAATGCATATCAAGCTCATCAGTTCATAAATGAATGCAGGAGGTAAATCAATGATAGTCAAAGACATCCTTTGGGAATTATATACCATATGCTTGATTTGCTTCTTACTTGGCATGCAACAGCCTTAAAGATGTATTAATTTTAGTAACCCGTCTTGACTTCGATACATATCGTCGATATGCTTGTCATCATATAAGAATACTACTCTGTGTGGTTTTACTATCTTGATTATGCTTGCTACCTTGACTTAACCAGATATTCTGTACATGACACTCAACACCAAGTGTATATACATCACCATGATCCGCCCTGGTACAATCATCCGCAACAGATGCAATAATCATCACCATGGTCTGCCCTAGTACAATCATCCGCAACGAATGCAACATTCGTTACCAAGGTTCGCCCTGGTGCAATCACCCGCAACGGGTGCAACATTGATCACTATGGTCTGCCCTGGTGCAATTACCCGCAGCAGGTTCAACATTCATCACCATTGTCCGCCCTGGTACGATCACCCGTAACGAGTGCAACATTCATGACCATGGTCCGCCCTAGTGTAATCACCCACAATGGGTGCAACATTCATCTCCATAGTCTTCTGCCTAGTGCAATCACTCGCAACTGGTGCAACATTCATCACCATGGTCCAACCCGACTCAATCACCTGCAATTGAGTACAACACCCTTTAAGAACATACTCATCACGTTAACTACAACATGATATATTACATACTATTTACTCGGGCAGTGAACGAACAATGCAATATATTTAGCACTTTAATCACGTTTAAAGCAGGCTACACCTATCATCGGTATACCAGCCAGACGTATGAATTCAACCACCTCTGGTTCTAGCCAGAAGTGTCTTTGTCTATCAAAATAACATGGGATGGATACACCACATTCATCGCCTTGTGGGTGTTATTGACCAAATGCAAATATATCTAGTGACTAATCATGATACTGACATCCTTACATGTTTATCACGTAGAGCTTGAATCGTGATGAACGCTCACTGATATAAAGAGCCAAAATGCTTGAGTACTCTAAATTTCAAAAAAGACCTCTGGTTCTAGCCAGAGGTGTCTTTGTCTATCAAAATAACATGGGATGGATACACCACATTCATCGCCTAGTGGGTGTTATTGACCAAATGCAACTATATCTAGTGATTAATCATGATACTGACATCCTTGCATGTTTATCACGTAGAGCTTGAATCGTGATGAACGCTCACTGATATAAAGAGGCAAAATGCTTGAGTACTCTAAATTTCAAAAAAGACCTTAGAAGTCTGGACTCTTCTAAACGTTCTTACACAAATAAGAGTTGCGACATAAAATGCTCTACCAATACCCACAATTACGCTAAACGCCCTATTAAAGTTCATGAGGGTTCATGGGCCCAATTACAAGTCATGATGGCTTAAACATCCTATTATGTGTCAAATATCTCATTACACATCTTATTCAGATCGTATGCTCTATTGATTTCGAGTAAAAATCAAAATACTCATCAACAAAAATCATGAAGAGCCAAAACAAAACACTAAATATCACCATCACTTAGGAAAACAATGTATAGTAGCAAGCCAAGAACAAGACAGACCTATTACTTCGTGACCGAACTTGCAATTACTAGGGTTTGCTCGCAAAGAAGGGGGACTAGTATGTTGGTAAACTATAATTGAGTAGCTTGCTACTGTAGGAGGGCAAGTAGGTTACTCTGACAATTATTTGGACAAAAATTAAAGCAAAATCAACACTATTCACTTAGTAGAGGCAAAATTAATACTATTTGCCAAGTAGAGGAAAAATCAACACTATTCGACCAGTAGAAGCAAAATCAACACTAGTCGCCCAAAAGGATTAGAAAACAACACTATTCGCTCAATAGAGGCAAAATCAACACTATTCGCCTAGTAGAGGCAAAATCAACACTATTCCCCAAGTTAGGGTAAAAAGCAACATTATTCGCCCAGTAAAGACAAAATCAACATTATTCGCCTAGCAGGTATAAAAAATAACATTATTCGCCCAATAGAGGTAAAAAAACAACATTATTGACCCAGTAGGAGCAAAATCAACACTCTTCGGCTAGTAAAGATAAAATCAACACTATTCGCCCGATAGAGGCAAAATCTACACAATTCGCCCAGTAGAGGCAAAACCAACATTATTTGCCCAACTGGGATAAAAAACAACATTATTTGTCAAGTAGAGGCAAAATCAACAATATTCGCCCAATAGGGATAAAATCAACACTATTCACCCAGTAGTAGCAAAATCAACAATATTCGCCCAATAGAGGCAAAATCAACACTATTCGCCTAGTACGGATAAAAAAATGACGTTATTCGCCTAATAGAGGTAAAAATAATATTATTCACCTAATAGTGGTAAAAAAACAACATTATTCACTCAGTAAGGGTAAAAATTCACATAATTCGCCCATATAATAACCAAACAAATTAAACTTATCCATCTTCACTTCTTTTAAGTTACATTTTAAAAATAATTAAAAAAAACTTAATTTGTAAGAAAAGGAAAAGGACACTTATCCAAACACTAAAAATATCATCCTACCACTATACACAGAGATAACGGGGAATGACAGAAGGAGAGGAAAAACGGAAGGGATAACGTGGATTTCAATAATCTTTAAGTAACTTGAGTTTAAGTTCTTTCCAAATGCCTACTAAACACCAAAAATAGGGAATATCAAGTTCAATGTGCAGCTACAGCTTGAGTTTAGTTCATCCTAACAAACCCCACCTCATATAAAACTTTGAAATGATGACTAAGCACACTAACCAAATTTATCAAAAATAGGATTATCAAGCTTAGTTAAAGGCTCAAGTGACTGATGCGTGCCGAGTGCAGCAAATTAAATTAAACTCTAAATCAACCTAACTAACTAGTAGATAGGGTAAGTAGAGGTCGATCCCACGAGGATTAAAGTGTTTCAATTATCTAAATTCGAGTTTCCTAAATAACTAATCTAATAACGCAAGTAAATTCGGGGGGGGGGGGGGGGGGGGGTGTGTTGGATTTGGATTCAACTATCTAAAGTATGCTAGATGAAGTAATCTATTAAAGATATGAACTTTCTGACGGTTCTTAACAATATATTAAAAACATTCAGTAGAGAATAGAGAAATTCACCATGAATTTAGTAATTAATCATCAACACATTCAATTCACTAGTTTAAATAGATTGACTGTAGAATTCACCAACGAAGCTATTATTCCCTATCTTTCCTTAATTTTGGTTTAATCCGGATGACCTGCAATTAAACCCTAACCACTAAACAACCCTCAAACGATTGAAAAGTTTAATATAATGGCAGCTTTAACGAATAAGAAAGACATCATCAATCCTAGACAATAACATACGATGACGCAGATATTTAATCTAGACTATGAAACACCATAACAGAAAGCATAAACTTGACCATCTATGTCTATTCTTTGCTACTTGGGTTAATTCAACCAAGCAATTATGAACTTAGAATCATTAACTAGCATTAGATACCAAGAAGTAATCGAATAGTAGGCCTCCTACACAACCAATCCATCAATCATGACATGCAAGTATAAATGATTCATAGAGATTTAAACAAAGCGATGTGAAATTCATTAAAATCAAAATACTTGTCTCATGATCACAAATTCATGGTTTCAATCCTTTCTCTACTGAATAATAAAAGATTACACACTCATGATCATTGAAGAAAAAAAAAGAATTAAAGAAAAGATAAGAAGAACTCATGCTGAATTAATTGATGAAGAACACGTCTCTACAGCTCCTTGGATCTTCAAAAACGTGTATCCCTTGATGATTCTTGGTTAGGGCTCTCCATCATATTTTATTATTTTTTTAACTAAATTGTCCTAAAAATTAGGCATGTAATCTTCTTAGAATCCTTTTTGAATTAAGAAACACCTTAAGATAAGCATTTGCGAGCTGAAAAATAAGTCAAAAAGCCCAAAAAAAAAATGTTTTGCCACATAAAACGAGCTTCTTGGCGCCCAATTAACTTCCAATTCTTATCCAATTGAGATTCTAAGTAGATTTTCGTCCAAATTGAAATTCCCTCCAGCTTGCCATCCAAATTTCTTATCAATTAATCCCATATCAGCTCCTAAAATCAAGGAAATAATCAAATAATTACTAAATTTCGAAAATAAAGAATTATTAATTTAAAAACATAAATAATCATAAAAAACAAAACCAAAAAGCATAAAGTATGATAATTAAATATAACATTTCTAGCACTTATTAGTGACAAATAGTAATCACTTAAGGAGTGGACTAGCTTTGAGTTTGGAAGTGAACCACTATACACAAATGCATCGTTTTATTCTTGTCTTTATCTTTTCATTTCACATTCATTGTCTAGCTTTCAATTTAATTTTTGGTTGATCAAGTTTAATTTTTCGCTTATTACCAAAGAAGCTAATTCACCCGCTCCCCCCCCCCCCCCCCCCCCCCCCCCCCCCAAGTTGCTCTTTGGGCCTTCAATTGGTATCAGAGCTAATACTCCCTTTTTTGGTCCAACAACCTTTAGAGTGATCCAAAAGGAAACAATCACTCCTTTCTTGGCCAAGGGTCAATCGACCAACAAGCCTCTTGTTTTTGACGGAAACAATTTCCTATATTGGAAACTTAGGATGAGACTTTTTATTACGTCTATTGATTTTAACTTGTGGCTAATCACTAAAAATGGTGATTTTATTCCTTCAATGGGTAAAGGAAATGCAAATATTAATGAATTTGAAAATGAGCGTATTCAACATGATAAAACAAAGCTTGAGAAAAATAGCTAAAGCTCACTTCCAATTATTATGTGCTATTACTCCCAATGTATTTAATCATGCCAAAAGTTACAAGACCGCAAAGAAGATTTAGGACAAACCAGAAGCCATATTTGGAAGAGTGTCCAATGAAGAATCTCCTAATACAAGTGAAAAGGAGCAAGTGAATTCGTGTCTCATGGCCATTGAATCTGAAGAAGAAGAAGAACTTGAAGAAGATGAGGTAAGTGATTTATCATATAATATGCTCATGGATAGTTTTCTTTAATTATATGGTGCGTTTGAAAAATTGAGAAACAAATATTCTTCTGAGAAAAATGAGCTACCAAAAGAGTCAAAACAATGTTTAGTGTTTAAGCTTGAAAATGAATCTTTGGAAGCAAAAATAGAGTCATTAAAAGATCAAGTTGAAACATTAATCAATGAGAAGCAATTTTTTGGAAGAAAGGCTCATTTAAAAAGAAAGTAAAAATGAAGAATCTAAGAAAGATAAATTATTGCTTGAAGAGAATGAGTCTTTACAAGAACAAGTAGAAGAACTCTCACAAATTTAAAGTTTCTGAATGGTAAGAAATACTTGAAAAAATACTCTCTTCTCAAGGCCCACTTATGATAAATAGGGAATTGGCTATAAGGGAAATGCTCAAAAGAAGAAAATTGAATATACTTTTTGTCAAAGCCTCCTCACCATCGATAAACTCTATAAGATGTCATTATTGTGGTGATTATGGGCATATCTTGCATCAATGTCCTTTTGAAAAGAAATTGAGAAAAGCTAGGATGGTTTGGGTTGCAAAGTGATCTTGACCTCGAAAGAACAAGACCAACAATGAAGGACCCAAGAAAATATGGGTACCAAAAGATCGTTAAGTTATGTAGGTATACTTGAAGTTGTAGAAGAAAAATAAAAAATGGTGCTTGAAAAGTAGTTTCACAGGTCATATAATTGAAGAACGATGGATGAACACTTTTATCCAACCAAGGGAAGTACGTATCAATTTTCGCGACAACAAGAAAAGAAAAATTCCTTTTATCGGTAACATTTCCACTTACTCTTCTCCATGCATACATGATGGTTTACTTGTTGATGGTCTTATGCATAATTTTCTTAACATTACTATGTGAGAGAGTTTATTTTGTACAATATTGAGTCATTTAAATATGTAGTGGCGCATGCTTAAATGAATGAATTATTACTTGATGAATTAAGATGTGATAATGTCTTGATGATTGATCTTGAATGTATGAACTTTGTGAAACGTTCTAGTGTCTCGAACGAAAATGATCATTGGATTTGAAATAGAAGATTTGAACACGCTAGTATGGACTTAATATAAAAATATTTGAAAAATGATCTAATTTGACGGCTACTGAAGCTTAATTGGAAAAAGATCATATTCGTGGTGCACTTCAATATGGAAAACAAATAGCATCTTCATTCAAACCAATGACGTAGCTTCTATATCAAGTCATCTTGAACACTGCTAAGGCACCATAGCGTCCCCTAAAGGCGTAACTAACAGGTTCTGTTCTATCTGCCCATCCGAGTCATCCCGTACTCCAAAAAAGCAGAGGTGAGGTCTGGAGAGGGGGACGGATCTACCTGGCCAAGGTGCCAATGTCAAGTGGTTCTCCAAAATGTTTTAATATGCTCTACCTGCGATACCTAACTAGCCTTTCCCTACAGCAGTTTCATCAACTACAGCAATATCCGATGTAGCGCATTCCCCCTCTTTTGCATATCTTCACAACTGTCAGATAGCTAGTAAGTAGTTCTAGCATTTCCAGTTGTGATAGTTGTTGTCTGAGCTCTTGGCCTTCCTCTGTGATTCAAGACAAAGAATATAGGCATTAGTTGCTTTCCCGAGTGAAAAGGGTCTAGTGGAATCTCCGAACGATTGCTTTTCTTTTTTTGTTTTTGGTAATTATCTTGAACTTTCGCATATAGAATTGTTTGATCGTACTAGACATTTGAGCCTTAGTGAAAAATGTATGGACTTGTAATTGTTGATGATTACTCCTAATATGCTTGGCACTTATTCCTTTGCCATAAGAATGAAGCCTTTGAAAATTTTGAAAAGTTTTGCAAACAAGTGCAAAATGCAAAATATTTGGAAATCATTTCAATTAGAAGTGATTGTGGGATGGAATTAGAAAAAGATGATTTTGAAAAGTTTGTGATTAAATTAAAATCCACTACAATTCTTTGATTCCTAAAATTCCTCAATTCAACAAAGCGGTTAAAAAAATTTTGGAACTCTTGAACAAATGGCAAGAACCATGCCTTGTAAAAACAATTTGCAAAATTCGCTTTGGGCCAAAAGCTGTTAATGCCACTTCATACATTCTAACTACGGGTTTAATAAGTCATATTTTCAAGAAAACACCCTATGAACTTTTAGAAAGAAAGAAATCTAAATATTGCACATACCAAACTCTTTGGGTGTAAAATGCTTCATCCACTACAGTGGTGAAATAAAACTTGGTAAATTTGATCCACAAGTGAGTGAAGACATTTTTATTGGATATTCTCTGACTAGAAAAGCATATAGAGTCTATAATGAAGGTTATAGTAGAGTCTATACATGTGGTTTTTGATGTAACTAATGTCTTGTCCTCTATAATTCCCTGTGATGATGACAATATAGTAATAAAACCAATAAACATCACGCCCTTATCCAAGGAGCAAGAAATGATAAACGCAAAGCTCAAATGGATGAAGCGAAGGACAAAAATGTAGAATCCAAAGGGGAGGATGTGCGACATGTGATTGGAAATTCTTGATGGATCACCCAATAAGTCAAATCATTGGTGATCCCTCTCAATGTGTTAACAAAGAAAGGATAGTAGCTCAAAGAAATAACCAAGAAGAAGGTATAGACTATGAAGAGAACTTTGCACCCCTTATTAGATTAGAAGCTGTTAGACTCTTCAGTGTCTTTGCTTTATTCAAAAATTTTGAACTTTTTCAAATGGATGTGAAAAGTGCATGCTTGAATGGTTTTATTACAAAAGAGGTTTATGTTGAACAACCACTAAGTTTTGAGGATGAAAAATTTCTCAAACTTGTTCTTAAACTTAAAAAGACTCTCTATGGATTGAAACATGCTCCTATAGCTTGGTCTGAGATATTAAGTTCTTTTCTAATGCAAAATGGATTTTCAATAGGAAAGGTTGACACAACACTTTTTCTCAAACACTCTAGAAATGACATTTTCATTGTGCAAATTTATGTTGATGATAGATTGTTTGGCACTACTGACCCATCTTGTTGTGAAGAATTTGCAAGTGAAGCAAAGCAAGGGAGGAATTTTCATCAAACAAGTCAAGTACATCAAGAATATACTTAAGAAGCTTAGCGTAGAAAATTTCAAAAGCAATTGTAATCCCAATGAGCTCAACACTCAAGTTACACATGGATGAAAAAGGTGAAAAGGGGGATTAAAAAGATAAATGGAGGTATGATTGGATCCCATCTCTACCTTTCAATAGTAGACTTGATATCTTGTTAATGTGTGTGTATATGGTTGATTTCATGCATATCCAAAAGAGTAGCAATATTGTTCCAGGAAAAGAATTTTTTCGATGCCTAGTTGGCACTTAGACTTGTTCTATCCCAAGTGCGACTTGCTAGATCTAGTTTGACATAATGATGTGGATTTTACTTGTTACAACATGGACTAGAAATCATATTGCACAACTTGTCTATTTATTGGCCATGCTTTAGTGTCATGGTTTAAAAAAAAGGGAACGTTTCCTCATCCACTGTCGAGGTTAAATACATTGCTTATGCAAGTCATTAGGCTCAAATATCTTGGTTAATGCATGAATTTTATGATTAAGGCATTCATATTGATCGTGCTCTTATTATGTGTGATAATGCATGTACAATATGCTTAACCAAACCCGCTCAACATTTTAGAACCAATCATATAGAGATAGACATCATATCATTCGTGATCATGTGCTTAAAGGTGATGTCATAAAATTTGTGCCCACAAATGATCAACAATTAGAAAATTTTATTGGGCCTCTATGTGGAACTAATTGGTGATACGAAATAAAGGATTAACATGGTGAAATATATTACTTGTGTATGAAGTTCATATGCATGGTTATATTGAAAATGGCTCTCAAAGTTTTAACATGGTGACGTACAATTTTCCAAGTATCCAATCTAATGGGTATTAGTGCTTAGAATCCGCTTTTAAACACCAAAATTGAGTTACCTTCGATCTCTCCAATGTTTGTTTAACCTGAATATTCTCTCACATTCTTGTTCATAATGTCAATCAACATTGTAAATATGCTATGAGAATTACAAAACTTCAATTTTAAAAATCTTGCGTTGTGAAATATTCATATTCACCTTATTAAGGCATATGGAAACATTTAAGAAAAAGGGGGAAAACATAGTATCATAAAAAAAGAGATGAAACTATTCTTAACATATCAAGCTACATACGTAAAATTACTTTTACATTTTGAATTTCAATTTATAAATCCCCACCCTTATTACTTTTTGTTCATGACAAAAGGGAGAGAGATTGGTATCATTTATGTCGGTTTTCACATTGGACAAATCTTTTTTTTTTTTTCAAAATGCTTGCCATATCATGAAGGGAGAGAAATATAAAACACATTACATTGAATTGATATATTCCATTTTGTTGATGACAAAGGGGTAGAGAAATTAATGTTTAGTTGATTCATGATAAGTTGTTTAATGTTATAAAAATGATGCTATGAGTAAGTTATTGAACATCTAACTCCAAGGATGCATCAAGCATGGTATGAAGTTTGTGTTTGATTGAGAAATGTTAAAAACAATGCTGATGTTAACCTATTGAACATATGATTCCTACAATGCATCAACATAGGGGGAGACAATTGAGTTTTTAAAATGTTATATATAACTCCATGACATTATACGAAGCAGAATTTGTATGATTTGAATAGTCAATATTTTTGTGGCAAATTCTTTACTTCGACCCTCATTTTTCCAAGATAAGACACAAAATATTTGTCATCATCAAAAAAGTGGAGATTGTTGGCCCTAAGCAATTTAAGCTGTAATTTTGATGATAGCAATTATTTAGCGAGTCATTGTGTAGCTAGCCTTAGTATGAATGGTCTTGAGTGCCGGGAGCTTAATGCGCGAAAACAATGAGGGATTAGCTCAAGGAGTACTAAAAAAGGCGCTAACGGTAGTGGGACTCCTGCAGGTAATAAGAAGTTTAAAAAATGAAGCCCATTTCTTTCAAGCGGCTCATTTCATTTAAGATTTAAGAAATGAAATTGAAATCCTTTTTTAATTTTTTTTTTCAATCATTGATAAAGAACTAAGAAGTTAAGTTGCAATCAGATTAATCATTTTGGTTCACCGTTTTTACATCGATTCTAAGTGACTCATAAGAAAGCTAGAAATAATCAAGGCTAATCATGTTTATATCAAGCTTTCTAAGATGATGAATCAATAGGAAAAGAGATCAAAGTTGAAGTAAAGATTCATCCAAATTGAAGAGGACAAGATCAAAGTACAAGTGCCTTAAGTCATTTATTTTTATATTCTAGGACTTAGGATCGGGATATATAAATTGAGTCAAAATCTCAATATTGATATGTAACGATCTAACAAAAATATTTTTGAAATTTGATTTCCAAATTTTATTTGAAACATATTCATGTCAAAAAGGCAACCTAGTTTGTCAATAAAAATATTTTTCAATATTGGCATTTTGAAAAGCATGATCAAATCAAACAAGATCAAATTCTAAATGGATGATTTTTTAGCTTGATTTAATCAATCAATCAATCTTAACAATAACAGGCCTAGTGTCACAAGGGCTCCAGCATGAGCAGGGTCTGAGAGGGGTAGGATGTACACAGCCTTACCCCATCAAAGGGATACCCTAATGAGAGGCTTTATCAATCAATCTTTGAATGAGCAAAATAAATTAATCAAATCAAAAATTAAGTTAACATGGTAATGAATCAATCAATCAATCAATTTTACTTAGCTAATATGAATCAATCAATCAATCAAGCTAAATAGTTAGCCCTTAGGGACAACACCATGCAAATTTTTTATTTTTATTTTTTAAGTTTTGCTGTATTTTTAAATAATTATACATATAATTTAGGGTTATTTACTCCAAGGGTCCCTATACTTTCTCATTGTGTCAATTTAGTCCTTGTACTCTTAATTGTATCATTTTATCCCTATAGAATTTATATTGTGTCAATTTAGTCCCTTGGTCAAATTTTAGTTAAGTTGTTTATGCAATTTTTAATGACACAACCACGCCAGATGCAAGTAACCTGCTATAAATCCACCCAAATAACTCAATTTAATTGAAGCCATGGACGAACCGATATTAATGTCTTTGAAATTTTAACATAAATTTTACTATACGGATCAAATTGACACAATATAAATTTTATAGGGACTAAATTGAAACAATAAAAAGAATATGGACTAAATTGACACAACGGGAGAAGTACATGAACCTTATAATTTATGTATTTAGTATATGCTCATAATATTAACGTTTAAAAATATTTTATTCATGTAGTTATATTAGTTTTATATTTAACGTACCTACACAGCCATGCTTTTTTTTTTTTTTTTAAAGTTCTTCATATTTGCTTGATCTCACAAATTGCTTATTTTGGATAGAATCAAATTTCAATCATTAAATTATAGTTCTATTACGTGGACTCTTGCATGTAGTGTGTGTCACTTTATTGTACTCAAAAGTGAGTCGTCGCATGTGTCGCTGCATGAATAGAAGGGAGTGACAATCCATGCCAAACTGGATGCCACTAATAAGTGCGCGACACGTGGCGCTTGCTGTTAGCAATCCTTTGTTAATCGTATGTGGCCAGTGTCGGGAAAGAATACCTCTGATGCCGACTATTTGGTTCTCAATCCTCAACTATGGTCACAACAAAAGGCACCTATTACAGCATTTAGAGTAGGAAACTCTTCTCTTTACCTAAGCCCCCGGTTGGAGAGTCACGCTTTGTGACACCTCACATGCGAAGGGTCCTGGGAAACAGGGTTATCTCTATAAATCCCTTTGTCCTAATATCGGTTGTTGGGACAAATTTTAAAAATTATCCCTAAGTTTATTGAAAAGCGAAAAGTAAAAGAATAAGGAAAGAAAACATACCTAGATTTGCTCCAAATAAGAAAAAAACTAAAATAATAATAATCTTCAAAATCGAAACCTCGTGATCTTCGATGCAATGACCTAGAACTACTCGGAGGGTAGGTTCTGAAAAATAATAAACTGAGGAAAAAAATTTCAACAAAAATTTTTTTCTCTCCAATTACATCTCTAAAACAATTTCAAAACCCTAAAAAATTTGTTTCAATTGAATGGCAAACCCCAAAATAGGTATCTCTATTTATAGTAGGGTACCAGAGCAAAAAAGTCTGATTTTTCAATGTGGGATTCGATGAATTTAATCTGAAACACAATATTTAATATACCTAAGTAACCCCAACCCCGCATTTCAAAATAGGTGAAAAATGGAGTTTATTTTAAATTATACCGTGTGACACGTGGTAGCCCCTAATTGGGCGATGCTTGCACACATGGCTCTCACCCAGAACCAGCATGTGTCGTGTATATGGTGAAATCAGCAATACAATACTGCTTGTCATTCCTCCCACTAATGGCTCCTTCTCCAAGGGTAAAGACATGCACATACGTTGTACGTCTAGCATCTCTATCTAACTGGAAGTCTCAATCCGTATAGCCTACTAGAACTAGCTCTCTTTCCTACCAAAATATAAAAGAGGATCCAAAAGTAAACCACCTCATCAGAAGTGGGCAACATTGTCAACAACCACAGCTTGAAGGTGATAATCCAGTATAGACAATGAAGTCAAGGGAAAGACGAAAGTAGGAAGAGGAAAAAATAGTTGAAAAAGAAGAAGAAGCATTAATAAAATGATTGAAGAAGCACAATGCAAACATCTCTATTTGGAGCCTATTGATTACCTCGCACAGCCATCAGAATGCCCTAGTTAAGCATCTTAGACAAGAGAAAGTCTCTTTGGACACTTCCCCAAATGAGTTGATAGGTGTTGTAAGAATTGGATTAATAGGTCAACTACCATCTAATTCTCTCAAGAAGATTTGCCTATTAATGCGACACATAATGATGCACTACATATCTCGATAACTTGCAATGATAGACGAATATGTATGGTTCTTGTTGTTAATGGCTTAGCAATAAGTGCATGTCCTCCGAGGACAGCGTACGCTTTAGGATACGGAAAAATACACTGCAAACTATCAAGCCAGATGGTTAGGGCATATGATGATACTTATTGGAAGGTTGAAGGGACACTCAACTGCCCCCTTGAAATCGGCCTGTTTAAGAAATTGTAGAATTCTGGGTGATTGATATCCAAACAATTGAAATTCTTTACTAAAGGTGGAATAGTTATAATTACAGGAGAATTAGAAATGATTGCGATGAACGAAATAAGGATATCATAAAAAATGCGTGATAAACCAGATGGAATTTCGCTAGTCAGGTTCCAATTTGAGACATCCCCTATGTTTAGCCATGTGAATAAGCATCAGCACTTGCTTGAAAAGGTGTCACCTTGTTTTGCCCCATTTGGCAATGTTTGTGTGCTTAACATGATGCATACTACTTCTTGGGTTTTGGATTAAAGAGACAACAAGGCCCTCTGGAGAGCTAAACCCTACAACCGCCTATCCCAGTTCTAGCCTAGGATATGAGCCCACAACACTAGAAGTAGAGTCAAAACTTGACGAGCTGAAGAATCATGCCAAAGCTAGAAAAGATAGCAAAGAAATTCAGAATGTATTACCATACTACTACATAACCCTAAAAGCGTACTTTGTCAAAAAAGGGGACGATTTCCCCTATGATGGTTTCCCTTAGCCATGGTTTGATTTTTCCTCTCAAAGCATAATTCCAAGTTTTGAGATTTTTGTATGGAGACATAAAGTGATATTGGGGATGTCAAAATTGAAAATTAGAATAGGCAAAGAGGAGGAAGTCTAGTTGACATATCAATAGATTGTACCCACATGATGCCGAATGGCGAGCAAAAGCTGAATCTCGAGGGAAAAATCATAACATCCAATATACCCTTTACGAACTGGTGATATGAGAATATGAACATTGCTTCTTTAGGCACTTCGCATGGGTCTTGAAAGCTAATAGCTAGACAGTTTAGTATGCCCACCTGGGACTATGATGAGACAACCTCACCATTCGATATTGTTAAATCTTCAATCAACACTTCCTTTGCGCATTTTCATAAAATTGTCGAGCAGATCAAACATTTATAGGTTAATAGATGTGACACTGACAACTTTGATGAATAAGAATTGACCAATGCAAGAAGGGCCTCACCATCTAAGGAAATTGTCACTATTGACATCGCTGAAGAAGGCCTCGATAAATCCCTTAATATTGGATCTACATTAAGTGAGGATAAAAAAATAGAGGCGACATCGCTACTTAAAGAATTCCAAGATGTATTTACATGGACATAAAAAGACATACTAGGGGTAGATCCTAAAATTGCACAACATTGTACTCCACTATACCCTAAGACTAACCAAACAAGCAAAAACTGCAAAGAATGGAACCAGAAATAAATAACTACAAAGAAGAAATCCAAAAATAACTCGATGCAGAAATCATTTGAGAACTAGAGGACTCATAATGGCTATCACACATGGTGGTAGTACCTAATAGGAGATGGACGAATATGAGCGTGTGTGGACCTAAGGCAATTAAACACAGCAAGCCCCAAGGATCAATTTTCCCTCCCTAACATAGATGTACTTGTTGATAACACTATAGAACATGCTTTGTTGTCTTTTTTATGAATGGTTTCTCCAGCTATAACCAAATTCATATGGTCAAGGAGGATGAAGAAAGGACCTCCTTTATCACGCCCTGGGGTATTTACTGCTATAATATGATGCCTTTTAGGTTTAAGAATGCGGGAGTACCATAAAATGTTAATGTGGTACGTAAGTATGATAATATATATGTGTTATGTCAATGTTGTCGTCATGAAGAATAATTCACCAAATTTAGATGTAAGATATCTACCTACTAATGAAATGGTTATCATGTTTAGGATTTTATTATAAAAAATCACAAAATTAAGATATACTTGATGTGTCTCGTATTTTATAGGTTCTATAACACATTCCTATAGTATTTTAGTCTATTTCATGTGTGGTATGGCATGATTTATGTGTATGTAGGCTGGTACCTGTTAGAGCAAGAACGACTTGAAAAGTAGTGACGAATGAACTAAAACGGGCAAATTTGAGGACTACATTGAGAAACTCAATCATGCATGGGAAAAAGGATCCATCAGGTCAAGATTGGGCTTTCAAATATGTAATCCTTAGCCTTGCTAGCCAATCAATCTTTCGAATGGTCGATTGATTGGCCAAGCTGACTGTTTGATGGACTTGCCAACCGATTGACAGACAGAGGCACAACCTATGTCCACCGCTGAATGATCTAGGCATGCTGCCTCTATTTAAGGGGGAGGGATATGATTGTTAGGTACTTTTTCTCCTCATTATCTTCTTCTCCTTCCCCAAGCCACCAAGAAAGACTCAAATTTCTCGAAGGCTAAAGCACAAGTGGTCGAATTACTAGGGGTCAAAGCAAGAATCATGTTAATATTAATTAAGGGAGTCTATTAACTAAGAGTTTTCTTTTACCTTCATCTTTTGATTTTGATATCTGTAAAACTCCCTTGGAGGAGTAGATTACTAGTTTATGACTGAAGGATGGTTAAATGTCCAGATCCTATATTTATATTTTATTTATAATAATGACTTGTGTTATACTATTTTCGCATTCCTATAGGGAATTTTATATTGAGATTTCTTTTCTTTCTTATGTGCTTGTAGCCATGATTAGACTTTCAGTATTTTTGCAATTTGTCTTGTGTTTGTAACCTTGATAATAGTATAACATGTTTTCACAGATGGTCAGGGTTGAGGTTATATCCAATACTGAGCATAATCTACTATATAAAGTAATATTAAAGTTGGCATGAGAAAAGAGTTAAGTAGTGCTATTAAGATAACCCATGCAACATCTAAAGTGATTAAATAGGCTATGCCCTTAGACTAGTTCATTACCCTAAACCCTAATCTAGTGTTAACCCAGGTTTAAAGTAAGTAGCCCAAGCCCTCAAAGTCATTGTCATGGTAAAACATCCGAGTTAGGCTAACCTAATTTCACACCTTATATTGTCCTTGACCGATTTGACAATTTACGTTGTTCAATACTTTGAATTTACTAAATTTTCTTCCAAACCAATAACACTGATTTTCCAACAGCTTTATAATCACTACATTTAAACCTTACAATGATTCCTTGGATACGACAACCATATACTTGACTTAGCTATGACAAACTCATATGCATGCAAGTAAATGATTTTTAAATACTCTTAAAATCACAAGAATACTGTGCCTATATATTGTTGGGAAAAATGACACTGATGCTGACTGTTGGGTTCGCAGTTCTTAACTATGGTCACAACAAAAGGTACCAATTCGAGCACTTAGAGTAGAAGACTCTTTTCTCTACCTAAGCCCCCAGTCGGACAGTCACGCTTCGTGACACCTCGCGCGCGAAAGTTCCTGGCATAGGGTTATCTCTATAAATCTCTTTGCTCTAATATCAGTTGTTGGGATGAATTTAAAAAATTCTCCCTATTTTTATAAAGTTTACACAGTGGAAGGGGTTATTCATAATTTTAAATTTATGGCTGATTTAAAATTCTTATTTTTAAGTCTACAGATTTAGATTCATAATTTAAATCTACAAATCAAAATTCTTAGTTTAGATCTACAGGCCTTTTATAGTAATATATTCATAACAATACATAAACTTAAACAGACATAACAATAAATACTATAAATAAATAGAAAAGCAAAAATTAAAAGTGACGGAAAGAAAACAAACCTGGATTTTCTCCAAATAAAGAGAACAAGAAAATAATAATAATCTTCAAAATCAAGATCCCACAATCTTCTATGCAATAATCTTGAGCTGCCCGGAGGGTGGGCTCCGAAAAAAATAAACTGAGGAAAGAAAAATTTCAACATAAATTTTTCTCCCCAATTAGGTCTCCGAAACAATTCCAGAAACCCAAAGAAATTTATTTCAATTTAATGCCAAACCTTTTGGAATAGGTACCTCTATTTATAGTAGGCTACCCGAGTGAAAAATTACAAAAGTTTCGATATAGGATTCTGTCATGATTCTAAGGGGTTTAGGAAGTATTAGTATTACAATGATGTAATAAGAGACATGAGTCCTTAGTTAAGTCACGTAAATATCTCATGTAAGGGCTTTAGTTCTTGGTGTGGCGGATAGTTAGTTGTTTGGTCAAGGAGTCAGATGATTAAAGTCAATGTTGGTGGACAGTGCTAGCTTAGTCGATTAGGTGGAGTGTCCTTGTGCAACTAATCTCTTTAGCTCCCTCATCTAGAGCATAGTATAAGTAAGAGGCTTGAGTTGTAAGTCTAAGGGAGTTGAATGATAATGAATTGATTCTTTCTCTTGTTCTTGCAAGATTCTTCCTATCTTCTATTTCAGTATTAACTTCTCTTCTCAATCTCTACTCCCCATCTTGATAATCTTCAATTGAACTCATTTTATCTTTCTTATCTCATCTGTAATCTCTAATCCTCAATTGAATTCTACTCAAACAACTCTTGATCTCATTTCTTCATGTAAAAAGAATTTCAAAACCCTAGGTTAGCTTATGATTCATCCAAGAATCATAACAAATTCGCATAATACAAAAGCAAAATGCAACGTATCATTTAAAACACAACGCAAAATGATGCGTTTCGCTTGGAAGAAAATCACGTATTTGAGCCTATCCCTACGTGCCAGATGTCACAGCCTGATTGGCGAAGGCCCGAGATCCGCTTCGGTGCCGCCAGTGAGCGACATGTGTCGCGCTCTGGTTGGCCCATCCACAAATACGTGGATCGTGGCCTGTGAGCAGCAATTTTACCTTTTTTTTTGGCTTTGTTTTCTACATTTAAAAATTCATCTTATGAATTTTAAATTTTCAAAACTATATTATTTTATAATTTTTAATTTTATTTATCTCATGAATAATGTTTGGCAAAATTAAATTACACATCTTATGGATAAATAATTCATCTTATGAATTCTTTAATATTGTTCAAATAGCAATAAATACAGGGGCTTGTGCAGAGACCTCAGAGACAATTTAAATCTAGCTTTAAATGGGTTAAATCAATCATCTCATTAAATAATTTAATTAGCATTTAATGAGACTTAATTCCACTAAATAAATCTCACTTCACTCGAGACTTAAACCATTTATTTGATATCTCACTAATAAACCGTATTGATGACAACAACCTCTCCACTAGATGTACATGATAAAGAATAAATATAACTACTAGCATTATCTTTCTCATAGCTTCCCCATTAGTTTCTAACTTGCCCTTCACTAAATAATTCATTTGTACTAGAACATATTCATAGTATAAATTTCAACTATCAAACACTTGGAATACTTTAGCCATAAGATTTGTTAAGAGTGGTATGAATTTTTGTCCTCTATACTGTTTGAATGTCTTGAGATTTGAATGAACCGATAAACTTAATATGCTTTCTTAACTTTTGAATCTTGGCTACCTAGGTGATTGATAGATTTTTCCTTAGAAAGGATGATTTTTTCCTTTAGAGCCTTAAACGTCGATTTTCGGTTATTCATTTCTGAATCAGAGAACACTTGCTTTAAACAATACAAAAATTCTTGAAAAATATGAGATATGGTGCTAAAATATTCAGCCTTGCTCGAGGACGAGCAAGATTTAAGTTTGGGGGTATTTTGATAACCTTAAATTTGTATATATTTATTTATATCATTTTAATATATTTTTAAACATTTTACTTCTAATTTTAGCATTTTTGCTCCTTTTTTACTATTTCACACACTTTATTGCAAAAACTCCAATTTTGTATTAAATCTTGCTAATTTTATCATTAATATCAATAAGTAAAAGCAAGATAAATCAACAAACTTACAAAATAATAACAAAAATTGTATAAAATTACCAAAAATACCTAACTTCCACCCTATTTTACAAGTTTTGCATCAATTTTTGGATAAAATTCGAGCTTCTATCCTCATTATTCATCTTTTATGCCTTGTATAATATAATTAAACATTACTTAAAGCTTGTTTAAGCATTCTTTTACATAAAAAAAAAATCAGAAAAAAATCAAAAAATATAAACAAATCACAAGTTACAAAGCAGCTGATGCACCTGCTGCAGCAAGCATACTTTACAGCCCCATATTTCTTGATTTTTCTACTAAATACATTAACCCAAAGCTTAAATAAGTTATTCAACATCATCTTAGCTTGTTATTGCAGTATTTGGGCGGTGGTGTGATGAGAAAAAGCAAGATAATTGGTTGAGAAAGTGGCTAGGAGCACACAATGCAGCTGCCGCTGAAATTATCCAATAAAGATGAAGTTTGAGCTAATTTTGAGTGGTGCAGCTAGAAAGAAAATATAAAATAACTTCATTGATGCATCAACCTCAAGTTCAACCAATTCAGATCAAGATTTAGGCGGTGATCAAGCTCAAAATCAATAAAAACTTAGAAACGCAGACAGACCTGCAACTGCCGCTGGAAGCTCCAATGGAGGTCGATTTTTGAGATTTTCTCTTAGTTTTTTATTCCAAACTCAACTTTTATAAATAGGGGAGGATGCAGGGAGTTAAATCATCAAGTTTTCAGATCAAAAAAACAAAAAAAAAAATGAGTGAAAAACGGGTCAGAAGTAGTCGGGTCTGTGCAGTTAGTACCCTGTTCTGTTTCTGGTATTTTGTTCTGTTTTTGTTATTTTTTTTAGTTTTATCATTTTTCTTCATTAGTTCATGTATTTTGATGATTACAATGTTTAATATTGGGTTTAACATGAACTAAATTTATTAATCTAAGGCTACGATGTAGCCTAAGTTGTAAAATACGCTCGTTTCTAATTCAAGATATTCAAAGTTTATGTTATTGCTTTGTTAAAATGTTTATCATTGTTCTTAATGAGTTTTAAATGCTTGATCACCATTTAAGGCCCGTAATAATTCATAATAAGACCGAAAGGCGATTTATGATGATTGCTGAGGTGATAAGCACCACAAATTGAGCGAATGCTCAAAAGAGATTTGCGCGATTTGTGTGCTTTTTCTAAGAAAATCATAGAGTTTTTATAACTCTTTTCTTATTTAAATTCATGCACGAAAGTGATGGGTTAATATGTTAAAGAGTACGCTAAATGTTGCCCGAGAGAGAATGTTTAGTAAATCAGGATTTTCAACCATCAACGCATAGTAACAACTTGAATATCGAGAATAGAAAAGGCGTATTGATGCAACTAAGGTGTAATCGGATGCCTTAGACCTTATTAACTGATAAAAATAACTTAAATCAGCTCATTCTTGTCTAATTTTAGCTTTTACTTTTATTGCATTTTATTTTACTTTATTTCATATCAAAATCCCTAATTTTTTCGACTTTTCAAATAGTAATGAAAACTACTAATTTTGGTAATCACTTAGCAATCCTCGTGGGACGATACTCTATTCACTCTATATTACTTGAAGCGACTAGTACACTTGCTAGTAAAAATACGCATCAAGGACCTCAGGGATAATTTAAATTTAGCTCAAAATGGGTTGAATTAATCATCTCATGAAATAATTTAATTACCATTTAATAAGACTTAATTCCACTAAATAAATCTCATTGCACTCCAGACTTAAATTATTTATTCGATATCTCCCTAATAGACTGTATTGATGGCAACAACGCCTCCACTAGATGTCCATGACAAAGGATAAATATAACCACTACCATTATCTCTCTCACAGCTTCTCTATTAGTTACCGACTCGCCCTTCATTGAATAATTCATTTATACTTGAACATATTCACAGTATAAATTCCAAATGTCAAACACTTGGAATACTTTGGCCAAAGTTTCCGAACTATTCAAATATTTGTGAATCAACTAAGGGGACACCTGTATCTTATAAGAGACTGTAGATTCCCTATTGAATACCTGATTCTTGTCACACTTCACGCCGCTACCCAGTATATATGGGATTTCAGTCATTCGTTTAGACCTAACTTATAGTGCACCAAAGTAACTAACGCTCCATGCACAAGTCCAGAATACCCTCAGTATTTAGAGTCGTCATTCAAACAGTACAACGTGAATCACTCATTTTCGACAGTAGTCTAGAAATAAGTAACCCACATGGTCCAGCTCAGTGTGTCAATCTTATTAAACACACTAACCTAACACTTTTGGATCTCCATCCACATGACCAAGGCAAGTCATCTAAAGTGTCACATTATAGTCTTAACATACAAGTAGTCCAAATTTGTCTTCGACTACGAGTCTTTCAAACAACAATGCATACTATTTGTTCCAAGTCTATCTGTGACTTAGTCTCATAAACCACTTAAAACAAGCATATAAATTGTAGTCTGAGGACTACACACATCTTATAGATGTCTCCCAAAAGAAAATCACATGCAGTATAAATGCTCACATACTCAAATTTAACTAGGAAACGACTGGAACTTCAATTTTATTTATTAATTAAAATAATCTATCCAGAATAAATCTGAATTTCAGGACATTGTTCCAAACATGAGCCCCATCACACAAGAAACAATTCTTTCTCTTGCCTTCGTCCTTTTTACCTTCGTGCCACTTGCCTTTGTCTTTGTGCTTTAGAGGACTGTGAGGCCTTTCTCCCGCACCCTTCTCCTTGTCACTCCTTTGCTCCTTCTTCTTGGTATAGGCTTTAAGGTCCACCAAGTTTTCGGCTTCGGATATGGCTTTGGTTAGATCTTGGACACCTCTTCTTCTCAACTCCAACTCGAACCATGTTTGTAAACCGTCCATGAAGTAGAAGAGTCTATTGGCTTCGGTCATGTTGGAGATTGGTCCTCCATGATGTACTCACGGATTGGCTCAATTTGCTTCAACCCACGAAGCTTCTTTAAGGCCATCAATTCTGCGTTTTTAAGGAAGAATTGCTTTTTGAACTCACGGACAAACTCTTCCCAAGTGTCCACGGTACAAGTCCCACGTGAAATGTCACCGTGTCTTCTCCTTCACCATAGCGCAGCATCATGAGTCAAGTACATGGTGGCTGTGCTAATTTTGGCGTCTTCGTTGTCAATGTGCAGGGCCTCGAAGTATCTCTCCGTACTCCATAGAAAGTTGTGCGCTTCCTTGGCAGTGCATTGCCCATAGAACATGGGCGGTTCCGGGACTTGGGCACGCAGCACTGCAGCCCCAGTGCCCATGCCACCCGCTAGTGCTGGCCCAACCGATTGTCTACGGTCGCCTTCATCTCCTCAAGCGCATAGAGAAGTTTTTCCTCTATTCCTGAGACACGTCCTTTAATAAAGTCCAAGGTTTCAAGGTTTTCACGAACATCACCCATTGCCAACTTCAACCTTTCCAAACGCACCTCAAGTTCTGTGGGTCTTTCACCTTGCACCGAAGGTTCCCTGTTTTTGTGGAACTTTTTTGCTCCCGTTTCTGGCCTCGCTCTCGTTTGCTCCTCTACGACTTGTGACACTCAGACATTTTCTTCTTCCATGGTCACGTACCAACTTATAATACGTTGCTTGCCTCTGATACCACGTTATCACGGGATGACACTTTTACTATGTCCAGGCCCGTGATGACCCTTAACTTCTCCCTTAGGTCCCTCGTTAAGTCCCATGATGCCACTTAGTTTCACTCTCAAAGTACCTCACTAAGTCATGCTCACTCGGTTTTTAGGCCCACGCAAACGGTAGTTGAGTACGTCTACGGAGCGGAATAATTTATAAGTTTGGAAGAATGAAAATGCACACAAGTATATTAGATAGAGAGAGGCTCACGGTTGAGAGGGAGAGGGTTTGATTGAATGGAGAATGTTATGGTGGCGTATCTCCCCACCTTAGTATTTATAGTGCTCGGATTACATTGCATACATTTAATTTAGTTGGTTGATAGAATTCTCTAGAACCTTGCTAGTCCCAACCGTGAGGCTCTTCAAGTGCCATGGTTGAACTTAGCATGAATGAGGTCTAGATTAATTTAGCATGTGTTTGCAGTTTGCTAGGGACACACCTCTTTGGGTGGTCGTGCATTTGATGCTGCCAAGTAGGTTGCCTTACATTCTAGAATATTCCTAACTAGCCTAGTTACAAGCCAACCATGCATTAAGGCCCACACGGCTCCCATGCAACTAGGTCCTTTACTTTTCTTAATTTTAGTTATATATTCGATTGGGCCTATCCTGTACAAAATTATGACATACCAAAATTTCTACTAAAATAGTTAACCCGCGACATTAAGCTATCTCATAATCTATTTTTAGAATCTTCCAAAAATTAAATAAGCATAGACAATCACATATTCTATTTTAGAATCTTATTTTAAAATTGAAGTAATTAATATAATTAATTTTTATTTGAAAATAATATTGACTTAGCCTCTCTCATTGTCTATTTTAGAATATTATTCCAAAATAATTTAAATTAATTTTTATTTAAAATAATTCTAATTTATAACTTCTATTATCTCATAATCTAATTTATAATCTCAATCTAAAAAGAAATTAATTAATAAAATAATTAATGTAATTATTATATAAACCATTACTACCGTCTACACGACCCCACAAATAAATAAATACAAACATCTTTTTATTTTTTATTTTGAAAATGCTGACATCTGCATGATGTCGACTAAGATCGTCAGAATTTTTTTTTAATTTTTAAAATTAAAATATTTAATTTAAAATAATTGAATCTAATATAATTAGATCAATTTTATCCAATTTCAAAAATCATGATTATATGCATAATCTCATTACACAAATAACATAATCGCAAGTTTATATGACACGAATTAACTATTAATTCATTAACAATTTAAACAATTTAAATAGATACCGTAAATAATCTAATTAGCTATTAATTCTTCAACGATTTAAACAATTTAAACCGCTACTTTAAACAACCTAGTTAACTATTAACTTTTTCTAACGTTTTAAGCAATTTAAATTGCTATTTAAGAAAACTTTCCTTCTTAATAAAATCTCAATTTTAATAAACCGCAATTCTATTTATTTCGATCTTGTTATACCTATTCATATGTATTATGAATGTACTCAGAGATTGGCTCCGATACCAATTATTGGGAAAAATAACTCTAATGCCGATTATTGGGTTTACAGTTCTCAACTATGGTAACAACAAAGGAACCTATTAGAGCACTTAGAGTAGAATACTATTCCCTCTACCTAAGCCCCAGTTCGGAGAGTCACGCTTCATGACACCTCACACGCGAGAGTTCCTGGGAATAGGGTTATCTCTATAAATCTCTTTGCTCTAATACCGGTTGTTGGGACGAATTTAAAAAATTCTCCCTAATTTTATAAAGTTTACACAACGGAAGGGGTTTAGAATTCATAGTTTTAAACCTATGGTTGATTTAAAATTCCTAATTTTAGATCTATAGATTTAAATTCATAATTTAAATCTACAAATCTAAATTCTTAATTTAGATCTATAGGCATTTTACTCTAATACAGTCATAACAGTACATAAATTTAAGGAGGCATAATAACAAATATTATAAATAAATAGAAAAGAGAAAACTAAAAGTGAAGGAAAGAAAACATATCTGAATTTGCTCCAACAAAAGAAAACCAGAAAATAATAATAATCTTCAAAATCGAGACCCCGCAATCTTCTACGCAATGACCTCGAGCATCCCGGGGGGTGGGCTCCAAAAAATATTAAACTAAGGAAAGAAAAACTTCAATAGAAAAATTTCTCTCCAATTAGGTCTCCAAAACAATTTCAGAAACCCGTAGAAATTTATTTCAATTCAATGCCAAACCTTTTGGAATAGTTACCTCCATTTATAGTAGGCAATTGAAGCAAAAAATTACACAAATTTCGATGTGGGATTCGCATAACTCAAAAGCAAAACACCATGTATCATTAAAACATAAGCAAAATTACATGTTTCGCTGGGAAGAGAAACACGTGTTTGGGCCTATCACCGCGTGCCACATGTCACGGCTTGATTGGCTATGGCCTGTGCATGTGAATCTGCTCCGGGACCTCTAGCGCGTGACATGTGGCCCATCAGTGAATTTGCGGATTGTGGCCTATGTGCAGCGATTTTACCCTTTTTTTCTGTTTTTCACTCCTAAAAATTTATATGAATTTAAATTTTTCAAAATTATTTTATTTTATAATTTTTAATTTTGCTTATCTCATGAATATTATTTGGTAAAATTAAATTTACCCATCTTATGAATGAATAATTCATCTAATGAATTTTTTAATATTTTTTCAATGGCAATAAATACAAGGGCTTGCAGAGGGGCCTCAAGGACAATTTAAATCTAGCTCCAAATGGGTTAAATCAATCATCTCACTAAATAATTTGATTACCATTTAATGAGACTTAATTCTACTAAATAAATCTCACTGCACTTCAAACTTAAACTATTCATTCGACATCTCCCTAATAAACTATATTAGTGACAACAACCACTCCACTGGATGTCCATGACGAAAAATAAATATAACTACTACCATTATCCTTCTCACAGGTTCTCCATTAGTTACCGACTCGCCATTCACTGAATAATTCATTTATATATGATCATATTCATAGTATAAATTTCAAATGTCAAACACTTGGAATATTTTGGCCAAAGATTCCGAACTATTCAAATATTTGTGAACTACGGAGACATTTGTATTTCATAAGAGACTATACATTTCCTATTGAATTCTTGGTCCTTATCACACTTCACGCCGCTATCTAGTGTACGTGAGAATTCAGTCATGCATTTAGACCTTACTGATAGTACACCAAAATAACTAACACTCCATGCACAAGTCCAGAATACTTTCAGGATTTAGAATCATCGTTCAAACTATACAACATGAATCACTTATCTCTGATAGTAGTCTAGAAACAAGTAATCCACATGGTCCAACTTGATATGTCAATCTTATTAAACACACCAGCATAACACTTTTGGATCACTATCCACACGACCAAGATAAGTCATCTAAAGTGCAACGTTATAGTCGTGGCATACAAGTGGTCCAATCTTGTCCTCGATTACGAGTCTTTCAAACAACAATCCATACCATTTATTCCAAGTCTATCTGTGGGTTAATCTCATAAACCACTAACAAACATGTAAATTATAGTCTGAGGACTACACCCATCTTATGGATGTTTCCAAAAAAATAATCACATGCTGTATAAATGTTTGCTTGCACAAATTTAACAAGGAAATGATTGAAACTTCAATTTTATTCATTAATAAAATAATATTAATAGAATAATCTGGATTTCTGGATACTATTCCTGACATATATTGTAGTAGTTGTGTCATTTATTAGCAATTTATAATAAAAGTCTGATGAAGTTTGGCAAAGGTTACCAGATTGATAAATTTTTAAATTTAAGGTATCTACGTGATATTTTTTTAAAACCTTAGTAGTCATTGTATATTTTAAACTTCAAAGTACATAAATAGGTGATAAATAATGAAGCCGGAGGAAGCCTAAGTGATAAGTTTCCTATAATAAATCTAAATGTTTTCAGACTTTATATGTTTGTACATATGTTAGATATAAAATAATATACTATATAAATATATATATATATATGTTTATTCTTTAATATTTTTAGTGTATACTAAATGTATAGATTTTACTATATCATAGTTACATATATAATGATATAGCAAAACTCTAAAAAAAATGCGTGGTGCTACTTCTAAGAGGGACAACACTTGATCCAAATATGTGATGTAGCAGTGGTGGCGAAGATGTGCAAATATGGCCACTTGTGAGATGATAAGGCTGCAATCATGTTGACATGGTATTGTTAAAAATGAAACAAATTATATAGATATTATAATATATCAAGAAAATAAACTACCCAAAATATGTGACTCTTTTTGTTCTTTTTCCAGCATATTGTTCGATTTGTGTACATAGCAAATATGTCTGTCCTTCTTGAAATTTTTTTTTTCAATCATTGTGATTTTGTTTGAACACTTTTTCAAACATAACATCCTTTTAAGATGTTAATGTCAATGGTAACAGGTAACTTGGTAGAACTTGCAAAGAAAATGGTGAAAGGTATTGTTAAGTAATCTTAGCTATACCATAACTTGGAACTTGAAAGCATTCCAGTTTGTTAGTTTATGAAACATTTTTTTTTCCCGTCAATCTAATTATTTATGCTTTTGGAATATTTGATTTTTTAATACAGTGTCAAAACATTATTAACCAAGAGGTTGGGTGTTTTGATCCTAATAATCCCGATCTTAATACTAGCATATATTTAAAGACAAGGCATGAGGGGTGTATCATATTATTCATGCTTTAAATCAAATAAGCATATCTTTGGTTTTAGAAATACTTGATTCTTTGACACATTTGTACTTGCAAGAATTTTTACACAATTATCTAAACATTTTCCTCTATTGCTAGAAATATTTATCTAGATACTCTTCATTTTTATATGATGAGAAGATCCTTATATTTAGACAAGAATTTTGATTGCCACCTTGAGCAAACTACCACTTTTGGGAAAATTAGAATTTCTTTGTTAAATTCAATGCATGCTCCCTTTAGACTCGACGTTGCTCATGTAAAACATTTTACCTATTCATAAAATAATTTCGATTTAAAATATTATTTTTTCTTAAACATCTTTTTCTTTTTAACTAAAGAAAACAGTTTCATTCTATAAATTTTGTATAAGATGTTCCATCAATTGAGTTTAAAGATCAGCATATGACATGTGATTGCAACGAAAATGCTTTCTCCCTTCAAGAAGGAAATTATTTCCCCCCTTTAAGTGAGGTGAAGTCAATTTCCCCTCCATAGAGGAAAAATAATTTCATATTTGTGATTATTATTATGAAGTTATGTAAAGGAAACAAAAAAAAAAAGAGAAGAAAAGCATTTTCCATTAAATATACTATAATAAATATAAACAATCTTATACGTACAAAAAATATATATCTTATTTATGATATAACGAATATTAAAAAGTATTAACTTCTAAAAAAAAATTTAATTTATTACTTTCGATTTTGTAATAACTTTTTTCCACTTCAGTAACTACACAAATTTGGTGCCTAAATTCGATTTATTTAGCATTTTCCTATAAATTTATTGATCATTTCAAACTTCCATTTCATTGCATCTTTTTTCCTATTATCTTCCTTTGTTTATTACATCATTCGAAAATCATTTTATTATGGAGGTAAGGGAAAGAATTTTGGAACCAGTGTCGTGAACACCAAATTATTGATTTTTTATGTTTAATAAGTAAAATAATTTTATTTACATATGTTTGATTATGTTTTACAAGTCAATTATATGTGCGATTATTTTCTAAAAGGAGTCAAAAGTTTGGTTTAAGTGATCAATGGGATTGAACCATGGATAGATTGAAATCAAAATTATGATAGGTTTTCAAAATATTTTCCTAATCGGTGATGATTTTCGAAGACTTGTCAGGTAAAACTACAAGGCATATGAGATGAATTGTCTATGTCATGTAGATAGAGATCCAAAAATATCATATTGGTGTTTTTTAATCGAGCTGGACTATTTTATTTCTTAACTAGTATCAGAGATAATTTAGTGTAGGGTTATTTATGCTAAAAGTCCCTGTACTTTGTCCATTGTATCAATTTAGTCTTTGTACTTTTAATTGTGTCAATTTAGTCCCTGAACAATTCAAAATGTGTCAATTTGGACCTTAATGAAAATTTAATATTAAGTTTTTAATAAAATTTATAAGGATTCAGCCACGAATTGGATCAAATTGAGAAAACGGATGAATTTATAATAAGTTGCTTGCATCTAACATAATTTTTTCATTCAAAATTACGACATTAACTTAACTTAAGTTTGATGAAAGGACTAAATTGACACATTTTGAATTGTTCAGGGATTAAATTAACATTATTAAAAGTATAAGGACCAAATTGACCCAATAGGCGAAGTACAAGGACTTTTGGTGTAAATAACCCTTTATTCTATTAAGCAATAACTTTAAATCCTGAGGGTGCCTTGAACTTGGGCACGTAGTGTACGTCACTTTTATGTACTCAGAAGAGAGGCCTTTCAAAGTGGTTGACATCCTTTATACGTTGGGTGATAGGATGAAGTGAAGTAGGAACAAAACATTAAATAGAAAATACAGACACGCACACGCGCGCACACACACACACACACACACACTCATATATATATATTGAGATAGAGATACCCTTTCGGTAGATTTGCAAGTGTTAGAAAATTTGGGATTTTGACCAATGTATCTCAAGTGAATGTCACTGAATTAATACAATAAGTATTGCAAGTGTAAGAAAATTCGAAATTTTAGCCAAAGTATTTTTCAAGCTCCTTAAGTCAGAAACTTAAGGAAAAGATGTGAGAAATATAATGATGGTAGTTTGATTAATATTTCACATGATTGTATAATAGAGGGGTCGATTGTTAGTACAATTATAATATGGGAATTATTGAAAAAAAAAAAAAAAAATTTAGTGAAGTAATGTTTATTATTGGAACTAAATATTTCTAAATGATACACCAATTTAAAATATTTACAATGGATTTATAAGATGAATAAATTCATGGGTTATTTATACCAAAGATTCATATACATTTCTCTTTGTGTCAATTTCATCCTTGTACTTTTAATTGTTTCAATTTAGTCCCTCTACAATCTATATTATGCCAATTTAATGATTTGGTCAAGTTAACTTATTTTAACCCAATCGATGACGGAATCATTGAAAATTGCATTAAGCACTTAACATAAATTTTAATCAATGGACTAAATTATATGGGGACTAAATTGACACTAGAACTGTTGTTGTTGTTGTATTTGTAGGGACTAAATTGACATAATTAAAAGGACTAAATTGACACAAAGGATAAAGTACATAGACCTTTTATCTAAATAATTGTAAATTGATTTTCCTAAACAATATTAATAAGGTGAATATGTACATGTGGAAATTAAATGAAAAAAACAAAATGGACTTGAACAAAACAAAACCACAATAATAATAATAAATAAGATGGGCCACTTAGACCAAGCTTAAACGAGTGATTTGCGTGCTTGCCTACAGGCCAATAGTGGTGCAACACCTGTCGCGCCTAGTATGTTGCACATGGCAGTCCGCACCTAATGGTCGGCGGCCAATCACAGGCTGCCACGTACGTATAGTTGCACTGATTGTTTCAAATAGTGTAACAACATGTTTTTTCCTTGTTATTTCCATTCCACATCGATAAAATTGAGTGTTTTCTATCTAGTAGACTATTATAAATATGGGTCTTGAGAATTGAGATTAGCATCCAATTATTTTCTGAAAAATATTTTTTAACAAAATTGAAAAGAAACAATTTCTCTCTGAATATTTTCCTGAAGTTAAATATTTATAAAGCCTATACTTTAGGTTGTCAAAAGGAGATTGCAAAGAGGTTCTTTCACCCTCAATAGTTCCCTTCACGAGGCATTTTTTAGGTCTTCATCTTAGGTATTTCTAATTCATTTTTTTTATGCTTTTCTTTAATTTTTGCCTTTATATTTATTTATCTCTTGTTTATTAGGTTTGATATTTGATGGTGTTCTAAATTTAATATACTATAGGTCTTCAAATTTGGAATTAAGATTTTCTTAATAAAAATTTTTTCCTTTATGCTTCCCGGGACAATTTTGAATTATTTACTGACAAGCTTTAATTATGCCAATGAAAGATTAACTCTGTTATATTTTTTTAGAATATTTTTTCTAATATTTCTATATATATTTTAGGGTTTCCTAAAAAACTAGATGTTTCCTATCATTTAGTACATTCAAGAATTGACATGATATTCCACACTAATTATTAGCTAAAACATAAAATAGTTTTATGAATATAATGATATATTTTAAAAATACATAGTTGTTTATTGTACAAATATGAGTACTTGGCGCACATGGTTGTTAACTACAATTTTTAATCCATAAAAATGATTATAACATAACTGAATTATTGAAATCCAAATAACAACAATAATCACTCGTAAAATGTGTTTGTAAATTGAAAAAAAAAAAAAAAAAAAGAGGGGGGGAGCCAAAAAGAAAAAGGGATTTAGATTGAAAACCTTAGTTCTCATTTTGGCTTTTGTTGAACAAATGACTCCAAGTAAAATGCAGGCACAAACTTGAAATAATTTATACCAACAAAAACCTCCCTTGTTTTGATCTAGGCCCAAGGGAAGTGTGGACCCATCAATAGTTTGGCTGAGGCAGATGTTGTCGAACTGTGGTTGATACAAATTAAAGGATACAATTGCGGTAGCAACTCACTAAAGCCTTCCATTAGGTCCAAACCCATAGAGGAACAAGGGCCCACTCAGTGTGCCATTAAGTTGATACCCATTGAACGATGTAGTTGCTGTAACAATCTACTAAAGCCTTCCATTGGGCCCAACCCCATTGGCGGTGGTAGTAATGGTAGTGATAGTGCGAGATCATGGAAGATTCCATGAGCTTGAAAGCTTATGTTAGCTAGCATGTCTATTAGAGCTCTATATGCCTTGCCACAAGGTGGAAGGCTTCGATGAACCAGCCAACCCCAGATGAAGATCCAACCTTCATTTGAGTTTGTAGGTTATCTTAGTGGTGGATGATGTTAGTTTTAAGATCCAGTAAGGCTCGACTCTACATTATCCCTTGAAACAAGCCACCACCTGCTTCTTCACCCTCATGAACTTTTTAAACTCCTCCCCATGCTTTTTTGCAATATCCTTATGGGAATGCAACAAGGTAAGCCTAAGCTTAAGCTCGCAAATATCAGCATTGTGGTAAGGGTGGACAGGTTCCTTTAAACTGCCAATGTACACTAAAGAGGGGAATTGATATAAAGGGTGGCCTCTATAGTAGGGTGGTCAAAAGAGAAGGCCTTTCTCACTAGAGAAAAGACAATTTGCAGCTTTTACCCATATACGGTGCACAGTTCACTAGACTTCCTAAATAATCCAACTCGATAATTTGAATAGGTAACAAGCTGACTGGTCTCTTTTTCCATTCATATCATTTTATTTTTTTTGTTTGGTGTCCCTTATTCTTCTTGTCAGAACTGGGCATGTATGGATTATTAGAGAAATGTGAAAAATGAGAAAATAAGATTGTCAGAAAGAATGAAGACCTGACTCAAATCTGGGGGGGAATATAAAGGAAGATATATTTAGCTAGTATTTTTAGAATCCAAACTTTTGTTACCATATATAGGTCTAGGATTAGCGACATTACCTTTTATACATCTTCATTTAATCTATGCATTCCATTTATATTCTCATCAAATTTAGTTGCTGATTTAATATTTTTCTTGGTAAGAAATGGTAGTAAGTACTTGAATAGAAGCAATAACATCACCAAGAGTCATACACATGACAATTTGTCATGACATTTAACTTGTTTAAAAAAATAAGTTTGTTGTAAATTGTTAAATGTTATTTTTATTAATGCTCTCTGAAGTACCTACTTACAATATATAAAAAAAGGTACTTGTTAAAAACAAAAATACAATTAAAAGATTTGAAAAATCATTGCATGCTATTATTTCCAAAAAAAGAGTAAACAATCAAATCAAGAAGACTAATTATAGTTTAGATCATTATTTTGAATAACTATAATTACAATGTCTTCATTCAAAGTATTTAAATAATTAGTTCTTCATTTCGTAATAAAATATGTAAGGAAATAAATCATTTCATTATGATTTGGAGTCATTAAATGCCCAAAATGATTGAGCCACAAGTGGTGGGATAAATTCGCAATGCATCTCTTAAAATAAAATTGATAGAATAAGCAATAAATCAATTGCATGATCTCATCAGGGTTAAACATGTCTATTCTTATTAATTTTTTATGGTTTGAAGGTTTATGCTTATCATGCTTAGAATAAGATGAGTGAAATTGAAATGCGGATAAATTTTTATCATCCAACCACATCTAAAATAAATGAGGCAACAAACAAGCATACCTAGCAATAGGGGTCAAGGATGGAGAATAAGCATGATGAAGGCTGGAGCATAGAGTAACTGTTAAACACTTAGAGGTTGATGTACATGAACAAATTATTTTCGAACTTGAATATCATAAACTCTAGATTGTGATGGAGTAGTCTTATATATTGCACCAATTCAACTTAGAGTTTACTATACTTTTAGTAATAAAATAAATTCCTCAGTGGATAGAAGAAAGAAGAATTTGTATAAAAGTATTGTTAGGACATTTAAAAGTAGATGAAAAAGAAACCGTGGGTGATATTTTTTTTCATTGGTGGCAAAATGTTTTGAGACATCATTGCATTTGATACGACATATCAGACAAATTTGTATGACATCCCCTTGTGGTGTTTTTGTTGGTTTTGATAAAGTGGAAGAATGATATTTTTTGGAAAGACTATGCAAAGAAATAGTGAAAGTGTTTAGATGGTCAATGAAGGTAAATAGTGAAAAGGGGTTGAATTGTGCAAAATTTATCTGTCTTCTCGATTGCACTCATTCTGATGCTAAGCATAACCTACTATTTTAAAAAATTAATAAGAATAGACATTTAACTCTCATTATATCCTACTATTGATTTATTATTTGTTTTTATCAATTGTGTCACTAAAAATGTTTTATGAAATCATTTTACCACTTGTGGCTAAATCATGTTTTAGGCATTTAATTAAACCAAATCATAATGAAATGATTTACTTCCATACATATTGCATTACAAAATTCAAAACTAATTATTTAAATACTACGAATGAAGACTCTGTGATCATTTGGTATTCAAATTAGTAATCTAAAGCACTACTAAAGTTATTGTTTCCATTGTTTACTTTTTTTTTTTTTTTTTTTTTTTTTGAAAATAATAGCATGTGATGAGTTTTCAATTTTTTTTTTTATTGTTATTTCGAATTACAAGAAGCTTTTCAATATGGTGTAAGTCAGTACTCATAATGTATTAATAAAAATTAACATTTAAAATTTTTAAACTTACCATTTAATTGAAGATAAATATTATGATGAACTGTCATGTATAGAAATCTTGGTCATGTCATTGCTTGTATACAAGTACTTACTACCATTCTTATTAACAAAACAAGTTCAAATCAACAACCAAAGTCACAAGAGAATATCACCAAAAATGCACAAATACTATGAAGCTACATCAAAGGTAATGTCATTAATCCCTATACCTACATATGGTAACAAATTTTGAATTCTACAAAAGATAGCTGAACTAGCCTTTCTTTATGTCTCCCCCATATTTGAGGCATGTTCCCATCCTTCGCGGCAATCCTCTCCTTTATTTATTTGCTCCAATAATCCTTCCATGGCTAGCTCTGTCTAGAAGAATAAGAGATGCCAAAATGTAGAAATTGTATGAATGGAGCAAAAGACCAATCAAATTTTCTCCTTTTCAATGTGTCGAATAGATTCATACAAGAAGGCTAATGAGTTGCACACCCTATGTGGGATAGAAGTTGCAATTAATGTCTTTTCTCTTGGGAAAAAGGCCTTCTTTTTCGGCCACCCAGCTACAAAGGTGATATTGGACTAGTACCTTGGTGTTAATCCCCCTCTTCCTCTTTCTCTGCCACTGAATATTGGCAGTACAAAGCAACTTCTCTAGGATCAATGCGATGCTGACATTTGTAAGCTTAACCTTAGGCCCACCTTATTGAATTTTTACAATGAGACTAGAAGAAAGTGTGGGAAGGAGTGTAAAAAGTTTTTAGAGTGAGAAGATGAATGGGCTATGGTGGCTCATTTCAACGGATGACATAATGATGTGCGAATGCCTGGAGCTCCAAGGAGTGCTAAGGGTACTGAAAGCCGATGTCATACACCACCATGAAAACCTACAAATGCAAATGGAGGTTTGATCTTCATCTGGTGTTGGCCTGTTCATGGAAGCCTTCCATCCAATAGTAGGCATGAACAACTCCACTGACATACTAGCTGGAATGGGCTTTCTGGCCCATGACAGCTTCAATGAGCTCGCACTAGCACCATGTTTATCACCGCCGCCAATGGGTTTGGCCCAATGGAAGGCTTCCATGAGACACTCCACAAACTAAACACTTCAATAGGTATCGAATCAAAGATAAGCTTAGCAAGCCCTTCTTTCTCACCAAGCACGGTCCTTTATCACATTTTGACAACATCGGGCTTAGCAGAGCTATTGATGGGTCCTTGCTTCACTTGGGCCTTGACCCAACCCGGGGGGTGGTTCATGGTCCAAGCGATTTCTAGTTTGGGCCTGCATTTTACTAGGTGTCATTGATTGGATACAAGCATAATGGTGAAGGTTTATGTCATGAATTTCCTTTCTTTTTTTGCTTTTTTTTAATTTTTTTTCATCATATCCTTTAAGTTTTTCCTTTTCATTTTAGTTTTGAAAACACATTACATGTTTGGTAAGAGATGTCTCATCTATTTTTGTTATATGAATTTCAACATGTCATGTCAAGTTATAATCAATTTTATGGATTAAGAATTGTATTTCATGTCCATGATGCCACAAATACGAGTATTTGTAGGCCATATGTTTGTGTGGTAAACAACTATTTAGTTTTAAAATATCTTACTATATTAATGAAATCATTTTATGTTTGGTCCAGTAATTAGTATGGATTATCATGTCAATTCTCGAATGTAATAAATAGTAGAAGGAAACATCTCCGTTTTGAAGAAACCTTAAAATACATCTAGAAATATTACAAAAATATTCATACAAAATATTACAAAAATATTCTAAAGGGATATTAATAGTGACGTGCTTATAATATTTATTGGAAATGATGTAAGTTAATACTAAGCATCCAAAATAATAGAAAAAGATACAACAAAATGGAAGTTTATAATAATCATATATTTATTGGAAGATGATAAATTAATCGAATTAATTATCAAATTTGTGTAGTGAATGAAGTGGACGAAAGTTGTTAGATTACAAAATTAATATTAAATTAATTATATTTTATTAAATTAATATGCATTTAAAACATAAATTAGATATATTTTTAATACATATGACATTATTAATAAATATTATAGTATATTTACCAATGACAAAATAAACACAAATGTTGATACGAAAGAGAACACCCGAAAGTATGAAAGTTCGAAAATATTAATGCTTTGTTTGTTTTGATGGAAAATATTTTCCATGTCAAGTCTATTGTTTCTTTATGTAACTTTATAATAATAATAATCACAACATTTACCTACTCGGGGAGAAAGCATTTTCTATCATAATCTCATGTCATATGCCTAATTTCAACTCAAATTGCCAAAACATGAAACTCCTACAAATTTTAAAAAATAAAACTTTTTTTTTTGTAGATTTAATAAGGAAGCATGCATATAACTTTAATGAGAAAATTTTTTATTTTTTCAAAAATGGTAATTTGCTAAAATCGGTAATCAAAATTCTTATCTAATTTGATTCTTCTCGCCATATAAAAATGAAGAGTATCTGGATAAATATTATTGGCATCAGAAAAAAACTGCTTGGATAATTGTGTAAAAGTAGGCTTCATATTGCGAGTTTGAAAGGGTAAAAATCAAATATTCCGAAAGCAAACTTATGCCTATTAGACTTAAAGCATAAATAATATGCATACTCTTGATATCTTATTCTATTTAAAGCAACATAATTATCTTTGGTTATTTGCTGAGAACTTTTCGTCCATGCCTTCAAGGCCACCATCAAATGTGCCATTGTGTTCTTATTGACATCATAATGTGCCTCGCTCTTGAATGAAATAAGCCACATGATGCCCAAAACTTATCGGTCCAATAAGCTTCAACTCTTCGTCCTTCATATCTTCTAACTTTTTTGAATACAAGTAATCCCCCATCCGCATCCATCATTGTATATGAGTGTTTAATCCTCATCAATATAATGTTAAAGTTAGTGTAGTCAGTGTATTATCTAATGATCGAAATTCTGATTTTGTTCGTAATGCGAGCAATTAACTGAACTAATAGAAAATAGTTAATCTGAGTAGATCAATCAATCAAGTTTGTTTAGGAAATGAATTTAGGTTATCCAGTCTTGGATATGAATTTGATACCTCACTACGACAATGACTTTTAGAATTTAGGCTACAAGCTAAAAATTCGATTGGTACTCAATTAGGGTTTAGAGTAATGAACTTGTCTATGTACATACCCCGTCTAACTACTATAGTGTTGCACGACTTATCTCAATAGCACCAATTAATTCATTTATCTGGCCTAATTCAATATTAATTTTTTTTTAATGTTTGCATTTGGAGTTTGGTGAAATCTCAACCTCAACAGCTTATGAATACATATTATATTTTAGTCTAAGCTGCAAGTATAAGACGACACATAGATAAATTGGGAAAAATCAGGTCATAGCTACAAACATACAAATGAAAAGGTCAATTCAAAAAACAAATCTCTCTATTGGAGTGTGGAAACAGTGTAACAAAAGTCATTATCGATACAGAAATATAAACTCAGGATCCGGATGATTAATTGTCCTTCACGCAAAAACTAAAGGTCTACTTCTCCATAAGAGTTTACCAAACCGAAAACTCAAAGGAGAAATAGAAAAGAGAGCTGATTAATCATAGACTCCCTTGAATGATTATGGCATGACCCATGCTGTCATTCCGTAATAACTCGACCACTTACCCTTTCATTCTTTGTGAGAACTCCAGTCCCATGGAGGGACTCAAAGAAGTAGAAAATAAGGAAAGAATGCAGAAGTCACCAAAAATCTAAAGGCTACTGCAATTTATGCCTCAAAGAGTGCATTAGAGGTCGTTCATGCAAATGGCTGATCTATTGGATCGACCAACTCCAGAGGCAAAGAATAAGAAGACTTGTGTTGTCGAATCTTAACACACTGGGTCATTTCTCAACACTTGGTCGGCTTTTGCAAAATCATCTCCAAATTTGCTCTTTTTTTGCTTGTTCTTCACTGCTTTTCATGTCCCTCTCCTTCAAACACATTCCAAGCCTATAGATTTAAAAATTGCATTAAAGTAAGAATGTGTGACAAGTCCTCATGTTTTATTCCTCAGGTTCGGGGGGGGGGGAGGGGCGGGCGCGGTGATGATACTTAGAAGTAGCCTCCCTTCAGGGTACCTAAAGGGGGAAGGTTGCATACATCGATCCCCCCCCCCCCCCCCCCCCCCCCCCCCCAAAAACCTTGCTTAAGCGGGAGCCCTTGGGCACTGAGAATGTTTCTTTATTAAGGTAAGAATGTAATCACTGAAAATGGCATGGTGAATGGGAAACAAAACATATTATAATAACACATATTAACATCCCCAAACCCAAACCTTGCTTATCTTCGGCAAGATTCATTTCAAACTCGCTGAAAGTATTGAGAAGATAGTTCAATAATGAATGTGGTTGTATGAATGAGTTATGAAAAGTATTTTGGTGGGTGTTTATGGATGAAAACAAGAACGAATATGCTCATATAATGTAACTAATACTTTGATTCTAGCAAGATATCTAACTATCAAAGTCTCTAGTAGCATGTGGGACTAAAACTTTCATTTTCCTATTTTCATTCGAACTTCTTATGCTATAAAATAAAAGCTGGATTGCTTAAAAATATAATAAATTGATCGGGTCATTCCTAAGAAACACCAAAGCCTCAAGTCTAATTTCTGTTCTTTTTTTTTCCCCCATTACAAGCCATAATTCTTCTTCTTTCTTTCCGTTTTTTTTTTTTTTTTTTTTTTTGTTTAAAGTAACTCTAGTTAAGTGTGTCTCCCTATGATCCATGTAGTGTGTTTTTGGACGGTGACTCCTGATCTAGTAAGCTTGAGGCACTAAGTGACAAGCGTTTCTCAAACCTCGTTACCCAAGTCAAAGAAATTTACAACATAAGCCGTTACTTGTACATACCTCAAAAATGTACAATAGTCACATTATGATGTGAGACTATGATCAAAAAATTTTCTCCCTCTGGAAGGAAAATGTGTCTCCTTTCGGTGAGGGGAAGTCAATTTCTCCTTAATAAAGGAAAAAATTCTTCATATTTCTGATTATTATTATGATGCTCAAAGAAGCAAAAGACTTGAGATAGAAAATCTTTTCCATCAAAACAAATGGACGTTAATGTTTGCAAAGTAATAATAGACTTAAGACATAAAATGTTCCACAACAAAATAAACGGTGTATTAATATTTCTAAACTTTCATTCTCGTTCTCTTCAATATTAACATTCATGTTTATTATCACTACTAGAAAACATGGATTTAGGTACCGAAATTAGTGATGGCTAAAACTTTCTAAATATTACAATGGGCTTTGTGACCGCTATTGTGACACAATTGCTTGAGGCACCGGATCTATTGTTGTTGTTGTTGTTATTATTGTTATTGTGAAATAATTGTGACGGTAAACACGGCCACAAAGACCATTATAGATGCGGTCAAACATGTTTTGCAATTCAAAATCAAAAGTATCTTCAAATTTGTGACGTCTATAATCATCACAACAACTACATATACAATTTCCAATCAAAAAGCTAACATATTTTTATAAAATAAGATATTTTATTTTGATTTTAATTCTATATATATAATTTATTTAATTGAGTTGAAACTGAAGTTTATAAAATATTTGATATAATGATACAAAAACTATCAATAATTACGATATCATTACATTATTTTTTAAAAAATAAAATTGATACCTCATAAATAGTGTATTATTTTAAAAATAAATAAAATTTATAAAATTTATAACAAATAAAAAAGTCATATTTAGTGATGGCTAGCACTGTCACAACTATTGGGACTGCTGCGACTGCCATTGATTTCTAACAACTGCAGGGTCCCCAAAACCTGTGCCAGCTATGACCATTAGTAGTTTTAAATTTATTTTTTTTATTAGGTGTTACATTAAAAAAAGTTTTAAAAGTTTAGGTATGTGATGCGTGCCGAGTGCATAAAATTAAAATTAAACTCAAAATCAACCTAACTAACTAGTAGATAGGGTAAGTACAGGTTGATCCCACGAGGATTAAAGTGTTTCAATTATCTAAATTCAAGTTTCTGAAATAACTAATCTAATAACACAAGTAAATTCTCCGGGGGGGGGGGGGGGGGGGGGGGGGGGGGTTCTGGATTCAACTATTTAAAGTACGCTAGATGCAGTAATCTGTTAAAGATGTGAACTTTCTAAAGGTTCTTAACAATATATTAAAAGCATTCAGTAGGGAATAGAGAAATTCACCATGAATTTAGTAATTAATCATCAACACATTCAATTCACTAGTTTAAATAGATTGACAGTAGAATTCACCAACGGAGCTATTATTCCCTATCTTTCCTTAATTTTTGTTTAATCCGGACGACTTGTAATTAAACCCTAACCACTAAACAACCCTCAAACGATTGAAAATTTTAATCTAATGGTAGCTTTAGGAATGAGAAAGACATCATCAATCCTAGACAATAACATACGACGACGAAGATATTTAATCTAGACTATGAAACACCATAACAGAAAGCCTAAACTTGACCATCCATGTTTCTATTATTTGCTACTTGTGTTAATTTAACCAAGCAATTATGAATTTAGAATCATTAACTAGCATTAGATATCAAGAAGTAATTGAGTAACGGGCCTCCTACCCAACCAATCCATCAATCATGACATTCGAGCATAAATGATTGATAGAGATTTAAACATAGCAATGTGAAATTCATTAAAATCAAAATACTTGTCTCATGATCACAAATTCATGGTTTCAATCCTTTCTCTACTAAATAATAAAAGATTACACACTCATGATCATTGAAGAAAAGAAAGAATTAAAGAAAAGATAAGAAGAACTCATGCTGAATTAATTGATGAAGAACACATCTTTACAGCTCCTTGGATCTTCAAAAACGTGTATCCCCTTGATGATTCTTGGTTAGGGCTCTCCACCATATTTTATATATATATTTTTTTTTAACTGAATTCTCCTAAAAATTAGATATGTAATCTTCTTGGAATCCTTTTTGAACTAGGAAACACCTTGAGATGAACATTTGCCAGCTGGAAAATAAGTCAAAAACCCCAAAAACGTTTTGCCACATAAAACGAGCTTCTTGGCACCCAAGTAACTTCCAATTCTTATCCAATTGAGATTCTAAGTAGAATTTCGTCCAACTGAAATTCCCTCTAGCTTGCCATCCAAATTTCTTATCAATTAATCCCATATCAGCTCCTAAAATCAAAGAAACAATCAATTAATTACTAAAATACGAAAAAAAAGAATTATTAATTTAAAAACATAAATAATAATGAAAAAACACAACCAAAAGGCATAAAGTATGGTAATTAAATATAACATTTCTAGCACTTATCAAATTCCCCCACACTTAGCTTTTGGTCGTCCTCCAGCAAAACCTAAACTACATTTGAACTCTACCTTTCCATAGATGTCAAAGAACCTCACATTATAAGTAAGAACATATCCAAGTAATCCAAGAAACACAAAGTTTCTCAAACAAATCTTCCCAACTAATTCAAACTTTCTTAATATAGACTTTGAATCAAAGAGCTTAACATATGAACATAGTAGATCCTCACACGGCATTGTGTTTGCACTCCAACTCTCATGTGTGCGGTTTCATTTATTATCGCTCAGGTTCAATTCATGAAAATGTACTACCATAGGCTTGCTTGTCCATCTCATCTCCACTACTTAGATCATATGCAAATCATGAATCAGAAGGTCTTTTAATTTGGTTGTAATGGGGCCATGGGTAACAAAGGTATGGAACATTTAGGTTATGTGGTGCTAAAAACCATAGGAAATAGTAGAGCAATTAAATCCTTAACCTAACATTGTAATATCAGGAACAATACAACCACTTTTCACCTCAAAGATGACAATTTATAAGCATAACATACTTCTTTTTTTTTTTTTTTTTTTTCCTCTCCTTCATTACACCTTTTTTTTTTAGATTACATACGAATATTATTTTGATCAAAGCAAATAAGATATGTCATTCCTTGATTACATAAACTCAATTTCCGGTATTATTCCACTTCTTCTAATGAACACCAAAATTCACCATTAAGTCAAGAACTCAAATGCTCTACTAATCCCCAGGTTAGGTAGAAACATTTGGTTTTTCGTGATATTGGCTTATATTGTGGGTTAATACAAAAGAAATAAGGCATATATATGGCTCAAAATTGGCTCACTAGAGATCAAATGTCAGGGTAGGCTTATTTGGCTCAAGTGGTGGAAAGAAACCTAATTGCCTTCATCACTTTCATTTATGCATATGAATCATTGTAATCTCGACAAGATCTAAGGCAAGTTCTAGAGTAACACAATCGAGAATGAACAACACGCATAGAAGAAATCAGATTGATATAAAGATGTATCAATCAAAAGCTCAAAAGCTCGCAAAAGGTCATGATCTACCATATCAACATGCTTCAATTTTTCAACTCAACTCATGACATGTAGAATCTTATCAATCTACGGAAAGTTCCTAAAAACTATCATGAAGTATGTGTTGTGAACAAAATTTCCCCTAATCCCCCCACATTTAATCCTTCTATTGTCCCCAATGGAAGTTTTGCATGCAAAGGAAAGAAAACTTCATATAAGCAGAGAATAGGAGTTAAACCATCAATTTAGAGTCATTTATTCCTAGAAAGAATTAAAAGGTAAGGGATAAAAAATTCAAATCTCTTTATTCTTGGGTTGCCTCCCAAGCAACGCAATTGTTTAAAGTCATTTGTGTGACTTCAAGCTCCATCTACGGATCCTCCATGTTAAGACCATCCATCACTTGCACTTGAAAATTATCATAGAACGGTTTGAGCCTGTGTCCATTCACCTTCAATATCTTATTCGTCTCCAAGCTTTGTATTTCCACTGCACCATGGGAATAAACCTTGGTAACAACAAAAGGACCAATCCACCTAGAACGAAGCTTACCAACATTAAAATTCTTTATAGCAGTCATCTTATCATGAAACGCCTTAGTCTTGTCCTTATAAGTCCTTGCGTTCTCATATGCATCATTCATTATCTCCTCTAGTTCTTGTAGTTGCAACTTCCTTTGTTTTCCGGCTTCATCAAGATCTAAGTTGCATTTCCTAATTGCCCAAAACGCCTTATGTTCTAGCTCCACAGGAAGGTGACAAGCCTTCCCAAACACCAAGCGATATGGGGACATACCAATTGGGGTTTCGTAGGCTGTCCTAAGCCCATAAAGCTTCATGTAGCTACGCACTCCAATCCTTCCTATTGGGATTGACGACCTTCTCAAGAATGGATTTCACCTCTCTATTGGAAATCTCAGCTCGCCCACTTGGTTGGGGGTGATATGCAGTGGACACTTTGTGAGTTACATGGAACTTCTTTACAAGTGCGTCAATAGCCCGGTTGCAAAAATGGGTACCTCGATCACTGATGACAGCCTTAGGTGTTCCAAACCTGTTAAAGATAGAAGTCCTAACAAAGTCTACAACAACTTTAGAATAACAAAGTATGTAAACATTACCATAGAAGGGAGGAAACGGTCCCATAAAATCAATACCCCAAATATCCAAAATTTCACATGCAAGTATAGAAGTTAAGGCCATTTGATTCCTTTGAGAGATGTGACCTGTCCTTTGGCATTGGTCACAAGTCTTATAGAACAAATGTGCATCCTTATGAATAGCAGGCCAATAAAATCCACATTCAAGTACCTAATGTGCTGTCCTTTTTGGGCCAAAGTGACCTCCACCTTCATAAGAGTGACAAAATGTTAGAATAGAATAAAATTCACTCTCCGAAACACACCTTTTTATTACTTGGTCTGCACAATGTTTCTGTAGATATGGATTATCCCAACCATAGTATTTTGCATCACTCCTGATTTTGCCCCTTTGAACTTTTGTCAAGTTGCCAGGAAGTGACTTAGTAACCAAATAATTAACTATATCCGCATACCAAGGCACTCCCATGGACATAGCATACAAATGCTCATCGGGGAAGAGTTCTTCTAAAGGTAGTGCTTCTTCTTCTCGAACTAAGCGACTCAAATGATCTGCCACATAATTCTCTGCACCTCTTCTATCCTTCACCTCGATGTCAAATTCTTGCAACAATAATATTCGTCTTATCAGTCTTGGTTTTGCTTCTTTCTTCTTCCAAAGGTACCCTAGAGCTGTATGATCAGAATACACAATAACTTTAGTACCAAGTAAATAGGAACGAAATTTTTCCAAAGCAAATACAATAGCAAAAAGTTCTTTTTCTGTCGTGGTGTAATTGCATTGGGCAGCATCCAAAGTCCTTGATGCATAGTAGATAACATGAGGTACTCGTCCTACTCGTTGGCCCAGCATGGCCCCCACTGCTGTGTCACTAGCGTCGCACAATATCTCGAATGGTAGGTCCCAATCAGGAGGTTGTATGATTGGAGCTAAAATCAAGTACTCCTTTAGCTTGTTAAACGCCTCCTTGCAACTCTCATCAAACACAAATTCCACATCCTTGCCTAGTAAATTGCATAGGGGCAATGCTATCTTGGAAAAATCTTTGATAAACCTTCGATAAAATCTTGCATGGCCCAAAATAGATCGCACTTCCCGCACATTCATGGGGTAAGGTAAAGATTTTATAACATCTATCTTAGCTTTATCAACTTCAATTCCCCTAGAAGAGACAACATGCCCTAGAACTACACCTCGTTCAACCATAAAATGACACTTTTCAAAATTCAAAACAAGGCTAGTTTCTATGCACCTGTTAAGTACAAGTGTAAGGTTCTCTAAGCATTTATCAAATGAATTTTCGTGAACTGTAAAATCATCCATAAATACTTCCATTATGTGCTCAACATAGTCAGAAAATGTTCTAACCATACACCTTTGGAATGCGACCGGGACGTTGCAAAGTCCAAACGGCATCCTCCGATATGCGAACATCCCGAAAGGACAAGTGAAGGCCGTCTTCTCTTGGTCCAAAGGTGCAATTGCAATCTGGTTATAACCTGAATATCTATCAAGAAAACAATAGTGAGATCTACCAGCCAGACGTTGCCGTATTGAGTTTGCGGTAGTCTATGCACACTCTCTAACCATTCTGTACTCGAATTGGAACGAACTCACCATCTTTCTTTTTTACCACCGTGATCCCGGTCATCTTGGGGACCACATGAATTGAGCTTACCCACTTAGAGTCAGAAATTGGGTAAATCACTCTTGTATCCAACAATTTCAAAATTTCCTTCTTCACCACCTCCATCATAGGTGGGCTCAACCTGCGTTGTGCGTCCTTAGATGGCGTGGCATTCTCCTCTAGCAAAATCAAGTGCATGCATATAGAGGGGCTGATTCCCTTTATGTTGGCAATGGTCCACCCAATTGCGGTCTTATGCTCCCTTAACATGCACACCAAATGCTCCTCTTGAGAATGAGAGAGATCTTTTACAATTATCACGGGAAGTGTCTCTCCTTCTCCCAAATACACATACTTTAAATGGGATGGCAAAGGCTTTAACTCTAACTCCGGTGCCTGCACAATGGAAGGTAGAAGTTTTGTGTAAGAAATAGGTAAACTCAAACTAGATACAACATACCTTTCCATTGGCAAAGATTCCGGTGCCTAACAGCTTCCGTAAGTGACTCACTCATGGCCATCTCGCTTTCACCCATGTTGTCTACATCGAGATTGTGGCTAATCACCACATTCAGGACATCCTCTCCATCTAACTTAAATGTCTCCTGTGCTATCGTGTCAATCACATCAATAGAACAAATAGAATGCACATCACTAGGATATCTCATGGCCTCAAAAATATTAAACTTTACAGTTTCTCCATCAAATTCCATAGTGAGTGTTCCTTCATGCACATCAATCTTAGTTCTAGATGTTTGAAGAAAAGGTCTTCCTAACAAGATTGGAGCATCATTAGAAGTTATATTATCATCCTCCATATCAAGAACATAAAAATCAACAGGAAAGAACAGTTCATTTACTTGCACAAGGACATCCTCAATCACACCATCTGGGTATGCATTTGACTTATCAGCTAGTTGAATGACAATTCCAGTTTCTTTTAATGGCCTTAAGTTTAGGTAAGCATATATAGATCTAGGCATGACATTTATTGATGCTCCTAAATCTAGCATTGCTCTTTCTAACCTAGTATTGCCAATCTTACACGGGACTGAAAACATACCTAGATCCTTGCACTTAGGGCGAAGCTTCTTTTGGATAACAGCTGATACATTTTTCCCCACACTTACCTTTTCATCCCCTTTTAACTTCTTTTTGTTTGTACAAAGTTCCTTGAGGAACTTTGCATATCTCAGCACTTGTTTAATCGCATCTAAAAAGGGAATGTTCACCTCTACTTTCCGAAAAGTCTCCCAAATCTCTTTATCGGCCTCTTCTTTCTTTGATCTTGCTAACCTGCTAGGAAAAGGAGGGCTAAGCTTATATTCAAACGAAGAAGGTGAAGTACATGTTACCTTAGGAATTTCATCCTTCTCTTGTTTGCCCTTGGATTCGGCCTTTTCTAGTGGGGTGGGCTCCACTTGTTTTTCCTCCTCCTCATCTCAGCTGTGGTACTTAGAAGAAGCCTTTGTGGGTGCTCCTATCTCCTTTCCACTCCTCAAAACAATCGCACTAGCATTTTCTTTTGGGTTCACGATTGTTTGAGAAGGGAACTTGTTTGAGGCTTGCACTTCTAGCCTACCAATGGAGGTAGCTAATTGCCTCACTTGAGTTTCCAAGTTTTGGATGCTCGTCCTTGTCGCTCTTTGAAATTGCCCTACAGATTGTTGAAATTGCAAAGAATTATTAGCAAGGGTCTTAACTATATCTTCAAGAGAAGTACCTTGACTTTGATTTTGGTTTTGGTTCATAGGTTGCCTTTGATGAAATTGCAATGGTGAAAAGCTAGGCGGATTGTTAGTAAATGCATTCCTTGCTCCTTGATTGCTGTATCTCAAATTTAGGTGGCCCCTCCATCCCTCATTGCATGTGTTAGCGAATGGGTCATATTTCCTTTGAGGTGGACCAGGGAACCCTCTAATGTCGTTTGCTTGCTCATCTTGCAACGTAGGGCATGCGTCGGTTGGGTGTCCTGCAACCATGCAAATTTCGCAAGTTTTGACTTGTTGTGCATTTCTTGGAATCAATTGACTAACAAGCAAGGTTAAGTGCGAAAGTTGTTGTTCAATAGAATTAACACTTACCTCATTAACATTTTTGGGAATGGGCTCATTCCTTGAGCCAAATTGTTGAGTATTAGCGGCCATGTTGGAGATCAATTCCCTAGTTGTTGTTGGGGTCTTGTCTACCAATGCACCACCACTAGCCGCATCAATCATGGTCCTTTCGGTGGGTAATAGTCCTTCATAGAAATATTGGATGAGCTAATGGTTGCTTATTTGGTGTTGAGGACAGCTAGAGCATAAGCACCTGAATCGCTCCCAATAGTCGTACAAAGTCTCCCCACTAAATTGCCTAATGCCACAAATTTCCTTCTTTATATTAGCTGCTCTTGAAGCTGGGAAAAACTTCCCCAAAAATTGTTTCTTCAATTCATTCGATGTGGTAATGGACCTGGAAGGTAAATAGTAGAGCCAATCCTTTGCTGCATCTTGCAATGAGAAAGGAAAAGCCCTTAATCTTATTTTTTCTTCTTCAACACCCTCTGGTCTCATGGTCGGGCAAACCACATGGAAGTCCTTTAAATGCCTGTGAGGATCTTCACCTGCAAGACCATGAAATTTGGGAAGTAAGTGTATGAATCCAGAATGTAATTTCAACGATACTTCTAAAGCAGGATAAACAATGCATAAAGGTTGTTGATCAAAATTTGGAGCAGCAAGCTCTTTCAAGGTTCGATTAGCCATGCTCGATTGTGTATCTGAACCACGACCACTATCACGATCTCTGAACAAAAGTGGATTAGATGAGCTTGAGTGTTCTTGAATGAATTGTCTAATACGAAAGAGTATAGGATCAGATTCCTCACTCATAAAACCTACAAAAACAAGAAAAAAAAATTTAGAGAGTTTCAAATTCAAATAACAAAATAAGCTATAATCCCCCGCAATGGCGCCAAAATTTGATGCATGCCGAGTGCAGCAAATTAAAATTAACCTTTAAATCAACCAAAACTAGTAGATTGGGTAAGTACAGGTCGATCCCATGAGGATTAAAGTGTTTCAATTATCTAAATTCGAGTTTCCTAAATAACTACTCTAATAACGCAAGTAAATTCCGGGGGGGGGGGGGGGGGGGGGGGGGGGGAGGAGGGTTCTAGATTCGACTATCTAAATTACACTAGATGAAGTAATCTGTTAAAGATGTGAATTTTCTAAAGGTTCTTAACAATATATTAAAAGCATTCAGTAGAGAATAGAGAAATTCACCATGAATTTAGTAAGTAATCATCAACACATTCAATTCACTAGTTTAAATAGATTGACTGCAGAATTCACCAACGAAGCTATTATTCCCTATCTTCCTTAATTTGGTTTAATCCAGACGACCTGCAATTAAACCCTAACCACTAAACAACCCTCAAACGATTGAAAAGTTTAATCTAATGGCAGCTTTAACGAATGAGAAAGACATCATCAATCCTAGACAATAACATACGATGATGCAGATATTTAATCTAGACTATGATACACCATAGCAGAAAGCATAAACTTGACCATCCATGTTTCCATTATTTGCTACTTGTGTTAATTCAACCAAGCAATTACAAACTTAGAATCATTAACTAGCATTAGATATCAAGAAGTAATTGAGTAGTAGGCCTCCCACACAACCAATCCATCAATCATGACATTCAAGCATAAATGATTCATAGAGATTTAAACATAGCAATGTGAAATTCATTAAAATCGAAATACTTGTCTCATGATCACAAATTCATGGTTTCAATCCTTTCTCTACTGAATAATAAAAGATTACATACTCATGGTCATTGAAGAAAAGAAAGAATTAAAGAAAACATAAAAAGAACTCATACTGAATTAATTGATGAAGAACACGTCTCTATAGCTCCTTGGTATTTCAAAAAGTGAATCCCCTTGATGATTCTTGGTTAGGGCTCTCCACCACGTTTTACATATATATATATATATATATATATATTTTAATTGCATTCTCCTAAAAAGTAGGCATGTAATCTTCTTGGAATCCTTTTTGAAAGGAAACACCTTGTGATAAACAATTGCCAGCTGGAAAATAAGTCAAAAAGCCCAAAAATGTATTTCTACATAAAACGAGCTTCTTGGCGCCCAAGTAACTTCCAATTCTTATCCAATTGAGATTCTAAGTAGATTTTCGTCCAACTGAAATTCCCTCCAGCTTGCCATCCAAATTTCTTATCAATTAATCTTATATCAGCTCTTAAAATCAAGGAAACAATCAAATAATAACGAAAATCTGAAAATAAAGAATTATTAATTTAAAAACATAAATAATCATAAAAAAAAGACCATAAAGCATAAAATATGATAATTAAATATAACATTTCTAGCATTTATTAGTATGGCATTGAAAAATTAGAAACTATAGGTATTTTTTTAAAACCACACCTAAAATTTAGGTGTTTTTTATTAAAAAGAACCATAAAAGTTTTGAAAAATCTATTTTATAATTAATATAAACAAAATAAATAAGTTATAAAAAATATATTTATAAGGGAAAAATATTTTAAACTGCACAGCGGTAGTACCAAATAATAATATAATAAAAAATGGTCATAACAAGCTGTGAATATAGACTAAATATTTTAATTTATTTTATAGATATCTCTTGTAAATTTTATGTAGATCCTAATTCAATGGGAGCTATATATGATGTTGTGCGTCTCAAGTGCTTTACCATTGAATCATTACCAAGAAGTCCTTTTTCCTGATATATACTGCGGCTTTCAAGTCTTTTATTGTTTTAATTTAACATCATCAATATAATTGAATGATGAGATCTTTTGTGCTCGATCTTCTTCAAAAACTGTGGTTAAGAAATAAGGATTTCTTCAAGTGGCTTAATAACCTTGTTTTGGTGAAGGTACAAGATTGATATAAATAGTAATCAAGACCATAGTAAAGGTTTGCCATTTGTAGTCCATTCACCAAAATCACTAGTTGTCGGAAGTAAATATTTCTAGAGCCTAACTTCTCTTATTGGAGCCTAGCTCTTTGGAGAAAGTAATGCAAGACATAATGTAATGATAAACAATCTTTTTATCCGCAATCATGACATCAAGCAAGGCTATTTTCAGTCTATAAGTCATATGTATGGTTAAAGATGGGATATCAAAAACAAAAACAACAAATCAGTCCCTCAAAAGGCTCCCGCCAAGGCAATGTTTGAAAAGGTGAGATGTATATAGCCTTACACACAGGATTCTACCCTGAAGGGAATAAGCAATGGAAGTATTTATCTTGTAACATTTTAATATAAAAAAAGGGTAAGGTGTTAGCAAATTCCGTTGGGCTCTGCGTTAGGCCGATGGAGTTTGAATTGAACTATTGGTTTACAATTCTACGTCAAATACTTTAAATTATTTGTTTAAAAAAAACTGGATGTTGGAATTATAATTCAATAACAAATTGTCTTGAGTTTTAAGTCAATTACGGTCCAATTTCGACTGGATTGGATCATTTCAAATTCAAGTTGTTTCGAGGTTCGAGTTGAGTTCTATAATTTGGTTAAATCACCATGCTTAAAGTTATATTAGATTCTGGGTTAATTAGATAGTTGGGTTTGTTTTTAGATGATTAGTAGGGCGATTTAGGTTCCATTTAGTAGGACATAAGTCAAATTGTTGTAGGAATTTGAAACAACGGTGTAGATGCGTCCTCTATTATAATGCAGCAATTTCTTTTGTTAGATAATGGTAACATGGCACATTATTTTGATAACATACATACATGCTATACATATAACGTTTTCGTAATTTGCTGTATTTTCATAGAAATAACAAGCATAGTGGTTTTTTTTTTTTTTTTTTTTTTGTGTATTGTTGTATCTCACATTAGTATTTCTAGGGCATGGGAATTCTATCAAAAACTACCAGATTCTGACATAAGCTATACCTAGCTGATAGGATTTCAAATCTAAGGGTACCTCATTGTATAGATTAAAATCAGTTCGCCAGATCTTTTTTGTATCCTAAACAAAGGGAGCAATGACAGATTTAGAATTTTGGCTAAGAGTGGGCTTGAATTTCAAATTATTTTCACTTTCTACTTTATATAATTTATTAGTCATACATTTGTTCTATATTTTCATTCAAAGTAAAAATGTAACACTTAATCTCTCTTAAATAAGAGAAAATTTTCTAGACAATTTTATTTAAGGCATCCGTCCATACAAAAACACATATATAAAAAATTAATAATTTTCAAATTCAATTCACACTTAAATTGGGGTCTTACTTTCATTTAAAATATTTGTATAAAAACTCTTGCGTATAACATACTTTTATTCATACACGTAATGGAGGGAAGATTATTTTAAATGATAAATACAAATTCTTGACTACATGAGAGTTTAATAAATGATTTCAGAATTATTGGAGAAATTTTATTTTTAGTTGTCAACCATTACATGTAAGATATTACCCATTTTTCATACGAGTAAAATATTACAAGTAAAACTTGAACAAGATTCGATACATTGATATAAAAGTACAAATATACAACTAAGATGATTTAGGTTATAAAATTGAAAAGGTCAAAAAGAAAGCTTGAAGTGATTTGGATAGAAATTAAAATTTTTTGAGAGTGCATATGAGTAATAAAGGTCCAAATATCAACCTATAAAGGGGGTGAATTAGGGTCCTGAGTAATAAATGAAAAATTAAATTTATGAACCTAAAATTAAATTAAAAGATAGACAATAAATATGAAATAAAAAAAGGGCAAGAATAAAAGCGATGCATAAAATTTTTTATATTGGTTCACTTCCAAACCTAAAGCTTGTCTACTTTTTAAGTGACTATTCTTTGTCACTTGAGCCTTTAACTAAGCTAGCTTGTTGATCCTTTTTAAAATTAGGCTCAAGATCCAACCTTTGCCACCGGTCTTTTTGTACGTAGGCTCAAGACCAACCTTTTACAACCGATCTTTTTGTAACAGTAGGCTAAGGATCCAACCTTTACAATGGAATAAATTCGAATAAAGCAATGGAAGAATTAAAGCACTCAAATTCTTCACTCTTTCAAGAGCGAATTGATACTTGATCAAGCTTAGACAAAGCTAAGGATATGCTAGTTAAGCTCAATGATCAACAATAAGAAAACAAATGAAGCTCAAATAAAAACTTTAAACAAAACTTAAAATCAAACCATTAAAGCACTTGTAAGAGAACTTTTTATCAATGAATTCTTAGAGAGTGTTGGAAGATTTGAACCAAAGCATTCAAGCCTTATTTATAGGCAAATGAGAGCCAAGGAGACATTCAAAAAGTTGGAAAAAACAGATTAGTAAAGAAATCAAGTCAAAAGTAGCCATTTTGAGCTTTTTGTGATTTGTGTGTCGACACACAAACAGCAACTCCTAGTCGCTACTGTAAGCCTGTGTGTCGACACTCAGCATGCCTAGGTGGATTTGCACATTTTGGATTAATTAGCTTGATTGATGGGATAATTTTTTCATAGTAGTTAAGTTGATTAATTAATTAATTGACTGCCATATTATCTCAAACTTTTAAATTAATTTCCTACTTTGCTTTGGTCATAAAGATAATTAATTGCATAAATCAAGCTAAATCATCACCCATTAAAATTTTATCTTTATTTGATTTGATCATACTTTTCAAAGTACTAATCTTGAAAATATTTTAATTTAAACTTAGATTGGTTTAAATTTTGACTTGAATATTTTTCAACTAAAATTTAAAAATTAATTTATATAAATATGTTAAAAACATTTTTGTTGAATCATCACATATCAATATTGAGACTTGGACTCAATTGATATAACTCAATCCTAAGTCCTAGACAATAAAAATAAATAACTTAAAGGCGCTTGGACTCAGATTACGTTTTGGATGAATCTTCTCTTCAACTTTGATCACTTTTTCTCTTGATTCACCATCTTAGAAAGCTTCGTATCAACATGATTAACCTTGATTTTCCTAGCTTTCTTATAAGTCACTTAGAAACAAGATTAGAACAATTTAAACACTATGTGAAATGGTTGTTATCATCAAAATTACAATATAAATGGCTTGAGGGCCAACAATCTCCCCCCTTTTGGTGATGGCAAATATTTGGTGTTTTCTCTTGAAAATGTGATAGTTGACGTATAGAATTTCCCATAAAAGTATTCACTTACTAAAGCATACACATGACCATAAACTTATGAAGCAATTTATGCCATGATCAGGGTTCAAACTCAATTGCTCCCCCTAAGTTGATGCATTTTAGGAATCATACATTCGGTATATTAACATCATCATTGTTTTCAATATTTCTCAATCAAACTCATACTTCATACCATGGTAGATGCATTCTTGGTGTTACATGTTCAATTAACTCACACCTATCATCATCCTTATAACATAACTAAGCATGAACACTGAACACCAATACACTAATTTTTCCCCCTTTGTCATCAGCAAAATGCACAAGATATAGAGAAAGTGTCAATAAGAGCATATATAAACACATGAAAATGATACACATTCTTAAATGAACATAGCATTTCATTCAAATTAAATGATGTACAACAATGAAAAATGTAGCTCCAATTTTTTGAAAGAAATGAAAATAAATCTGAGTTGGGGGTCAATTTTTTCAAAATTAGAGATTTGTTCAAAATTGTTCCAAATATTCATAACAAATTTAGAGATTTGTTCAAAATTGTTCAAGAAAATAAAATATTTTTGAAAATAGATATTTTTTTTAATGTCAAAATGAAGATAAAAACTTGATTTTTTGAATTTAGGGGCTGAATTTTTTCTGTGAATTTTTTTTTATAAATAGAAATATCCTTTTTTTAAATAGTCCAAGTTCTTATATCCATGAGTTGGATGAGAATACTTGGCCCTTTGGAGCTCTGTCATATTGAGTATTAAAACTCAATGTTGAATGCAAAAGACTAACGCACACAATCAAATTTAGGTAGATAAATTGCATATGCCGATTCTACATCTGATATCTCAAAAGGTTTCTTCACCTAGAGGTTTAGTAAAAATGCCTGCTAATTGATCATTGATGGGCACAGATTTCACAATGATATCTCCCATAAGCACATGATCATGAATGAAGTGATGTCTAACATTAATATGGTTTATTCTAGAATGTTGAGCTGGATTTTCAGTTAAGCATATAGCACTAGTACTATCACATATTATAGAAGCATGGTTAATATAAATGCCATAGTCATTTATTGATGAATTAACCAAAACATTTGATCACCACATGCGACATATTTAGCCTTGGCGATGGATAAAGCAACGGAATTTTGTATTTTGCTAAACCATGACCTCAAAGAGTGACCAAAAAATTGACAAGTACCACTAGTCAATTTTCAGTCTGCTTTGTATCCGGAAAAATCCACATCACTATATCCAACAAAATCAAAGAAATCACATTTAGGGTAAAATACGCCCAGGTACTAGGTATCAAAATATTCTTTTCATGGCATATAAAAGAGATTCCATAGGATATGCTTGAAATCTAGCACATAAACATATACTAAACAATATATTAGGCCTACAAGCGATAAGGTAAAGAAGGGATCCGATCATACCACAGTATAGTGTTTGGTCCACCTTTTTACATTTTTCATCCATATCTAACTTAAGAGTTAAGCTCATTGGTGTTGCTATTGTCTTGGAATTTTTCATGCCAAATTTCTTAAGCATTTCCTTGATGTACTTGGCTTTGTTGATGAAAATTTCTTCCTTGCCTTGCTTGATTTGCAGTCGAAGGAAGTAATTGAGTTCTCTCATCGTACTCATTTTGAATTCTCTACTCATAAGATTTGTAAATTCTTCACAAAGAGATGGATAATAAGAATGTCATAGCATGTTTAATAAAAAGTGTAGTGTCAACCTTTCCTCTTGAAAATCTATTTTGGATTAAAAAGGAACTCAATCTCTCATACCAAGCTCTTGGAGCTTGTTTCAATCCATAAAGAGCCTTTATTGAGTTTGAAAACATGATCGAAAAATTTGTCATCCTCAAATCCGGGTGGTTGTTCAACATAAACCTCTTCTTCAATAAGACCATTTAAAAATGCACTTTTTACATCCATTTGAAAGTTTAAAATCTTTAAATGAAGCAAATGCGCATAAGAATATAATAGCTTCTAATCTAGCAGCAGGAACAAAGGTTTCCTCATAATCTATGCCTTCCACTTGGTCATAGCCTTTAGCTACTAACCCTGCCGTGTTTCTTACCACGTTACCTTCCTCATTCTTCTTGTTGTGAAAGACCTGCCTGGTACCGATGACTTGATGATCTTGAGGTCTATCCACAAGTTCCCACACATCGCTTCTCTTGAATTGATTTAGCTTTTCCTCCATTGCAATTATTTAATTTGTGTCATTGAGAGATTCTTTTGTGCTCTTGGGTTCTTCAAGAGAGATGAATGCAGCTAAATGACAATATTCGGTTAATGCATGCCTTGTTTTTGCACCTTGAGAGGGATCGCCAATGATTTGACTTATTGGGTCATTCTTCAAGTATTTCCAATCTCATGGAAACTTTGCCTCTTTAGATTCTACATTTTTGTTATATCCTTTTGGTTCATCCATTTCACCTTTAAGTTTATCTTTTTTTTTTTTTTTTTTTGCTCCTCGGATGAGTGTGTGATGTTTATTGGTTTGATTACGATATCATCATCATCACAAGGAGTTCTAGAGGACAAGACATTTATTTTATCAAAAACTACTTGTATAGACTCTTCGACAACCTTTTTCTTTTTATTATAGACTCCATATGCTTTGCTTGTTAGGGAATATCCAATGAAAATACCTTCATCAACTCATGAATCAAATTTGCCAAGATTTGTTTTTCCATTGTTGTGAATGAAGCATTTGCACCCAAATGGTTTAAAATATGCAATGTTTGGTTTTCTACCTTTATAAAGTTCATGTTTTCTTCAAAATTGGCCTTATTAAAGCTCGATTTAAAATATAGCAAGCCATGTTAATGACTTCAGCCCAAAATGATTTAGGCAAGTTACTTTCGCAAATTATGGTTCTTGCCATTTCTTCAAATGTTTTATTTTTCCTTTCAACCACGCCATTTTGTTAAAGAGTTCTAGGTGCTGAAAAAATGTGGTCAATTCCAAAGTAATCATAATAATTTTCAAAATCATCATTTTCAAATTCCCTTCCCTGAACATTTCTAACCGAAATAATTTTCAAATCGTTTTCATTTTGCACCTTTTTGCAAATTTTTTTAAATTTATCAAATGCTTTACTCTTATGAGAAAAGAATAGGATCCAAGTAAAACAGGAGTAATCATATACAATTACAAAATCATCATTTTAAAATTCCTCACCATGATCACTTCTAACTGAAATAATTTTCAACTTGTTTTCGTTTTGCATCTTTTTGCAAAATTTTTGAAATGCTTCATTTTTATGAGAAAGAAATAGGTCCCAAGTAAAATGGGAGTAATCATCAACAATTACAAAACTATATCGCTTTCCACCAAGGCTCAAATGACGAGTGGGACCAAACAAGTCTATTGTAAGAGTTCAAGATGCCTTGATGCTGAAACTACATTCTTGGATCTGAAAGAAGATATAGTTTATTTTCCATATTAACATCACAAATATGATCATTTTTTGAAAGTTTTGAAATCAAATCCATACTAGCATGTCTAAATCTTCTATATCAAATGCAGGGATCATTTTCATCTAAGACACTAAAACATTTTAATGAATCTACACAATCAAGATCAATCATACAGACATTTTCACATCGTAGACCAACAAGCAAAATTTCATTTGTTTTAGCATGCTTAACTATGCTTCTAAATGATTCAAAGTTAACCCAATAGCCTTTATCACATAATTGACTAATGCTTAGAAGATTATGCTTAAGAGCTTCAACACGTAAGACATCCTCAATGCAAGGAGGAGAGTTAGAAGCAACATTACTAATACCAATTATTTTTCTTTCTTATTGTTTCAAAAGTGACATTTCCTTTTTTTGGCACTAGTGAAGTGGACTTGAATTTATCTCTGCTCATGTTTCTTGAGCAACCACTATCCAAGTACTACGATTGGTTTTTACTTTGGATTTTCATACACACCTATCACAATTCAAATGCTTTTAGGTACCAAAATTTTTTTGGGTCCTTTGTTATTATCCTTTACATTAGGTGGTTGAGATCCTTTTGAGACCCAAACCATCTTTGTCTTTTATCAAATTTCTTTTGAAAGAGGATTAGTAAACGATGTGCCCACGGTCACCACAATAGTTGCACCTTATGGAGTTCATTGAAGGTGATGAGGCTTTAACAAAAAGAATATTCAAGCTTTTCTTTTGAACATTTCCATTATAACCAATTCCTTCTTTGTTGTAGACCGGTTTTTGAGATGAAATAATTTTGTCAAGTGTTTCTTGCCCTTTGAAAAATTTGCTTGAGATTTTCAAAAGTTCTTCCATTCTTTCTTTTAAAGACTCGTTTTCCTTCAAAAGTGATTCGTCTCCCTTGGATTTTCCTTTTTCAGTTAAAAGATGAAGTGTTTCTTCCAAGGATTACTTTTCATTGGTTAGTTTAATGATTTCATTATTTAAAAATTCGATCTCTTTCTTTAGTTATTCATTTTCAAGTTCAAGCAATTGATGTTGTTTTGAGTCCTTATTCAAACCCGTCTTTTCAAAACCTTTTATGAAAACGTTTTGTTGTTTTTTTTTTAATTTTTTATATTTCTCATACAAATCATAAAAACCAACAACAAGCTCATCATAGGATCGATCGGTTATCTCATCTTCTTCAATACTATCATCATGAGACAAAAGTCAGCTATTTCCTCTTCACTCTCTTCATCGAAATCATAGTCACTATTTCCCAAAGCCAGAAATGCTTTCTTTCGTTCTTCCTTTTTGTCCTTCTTTTTAAACTTGTTGAAGAATTTCTTATTTTTTGGCTTTAGATAATCTCTCTCAAGATGTCTGATTTCTCTATACTCGTAGCAAGTTGGTTCATCTTTGGAGGAAGATGAACCATTTTTACAATTTTTTTTAAACTTTTTCTTTTCAAGACGTTTGTAAAACTTTTTTGCCAACATAACAACTTCATCATCACTTTCTTCACTTAGAAATGATTTAAATGCTATGTCTTTACTTTTCTTTTTTTTTTTTCTTCTTCTTTAAATTGTTCCATGTCAATCTCATAGGTCATGAGATTTCCAATTAGTTGATCAAGTTTATAAGTGGAGAGGTTATGAGCTTCTCGAATAGCGGTAACCTTGCCTTGCCATGAAATAGGAAGACATCTAAGGATTTTACTAACTTGCTCCTCATTTGAATACATTTTTCCAAGAGCTTGGAGTTGGTTAGTAATATCGAAAAATCTGGTGTATATCTCTTTTATTAATTCCTTCGGAAAATTTTAAAAAGTTCGTAAGATATTACCAACACTTTTATTTTTGAAGACTCTTGCTTGATCCTCAACCGGACACATGATTAAAGACATTTGGGGCAATAGCACACAATTGTTGATAATGAGCTTTTGCATTTTTTGCAAGTTTTTCTTTATCATCTTGCATAAGCTCATTTTCCTCCTTTTTTATTGTCTTTTTCACCTTGTTTCTTTGAAGGTGCATAATCACTAGTTTATCTTATAAGCTATAAATCAAAATCAATGGATATAATGTAAAATCTCATTCTGAGTTTCTAATTGGGGAAATTTTCCCCATTAAAAAGGGGAGGCTTTTTGGTCGATTGACCCTCGGCTAAGATCGGAGTGAAGGTTTCCATAGGATCACTCTGAGGTTTTAGGCGCGAAAAAAGAATTAGAGTACTAGCTCAAATACCAATTGAAGGTCCATAGAGCAGCCTAAGAGGGTGTGAATTAGGTTCTTCAGTAATAAAGAATAATTAAATTTATGAGCCTAAAATTAAATTAAAAGATAGCCAATAAATATGAAATGAAAAAGATAAAGGCAAGAATAAATGTGACGCACAATAATTTTTATAGTGGTTCACTTCCAAACCGGAAGCTAGTCCATTTTTCAAGTGACCATTCTTTATCACTTGAGCCTTTAACTAAGATTGATGATCCTTTTTAAAATCAGGCTCAAGATCCAAACTTTACAACCAGTCTTTTTGTACGTGGGCTCAATAACAACCTTTTACAATCAATCCTTACAATAACAACCTTTTACAATCAATCCTTACTCTAGTATAAGGATCCGACCTTTACAATGAAATATATTAGAATAAAGCAATGGAAGAATTAAAGCCCAAATTCTTCACTCTTTCAAGAGCGAATTGACATTTGATCAAGCTTAGGCAAAGCTAAGCATATGCCAATTAAGTTCAAAGATCAAAGAACTAGTGTTGCTCGAATAAAAATTTAAACAAAACTTAAAATCAAACCGTTAAAGCACAAGAATGCAAGATAACTTTTTATCAAAGAATGCTTATAGAGTGTTGGATGATTGAACCCAAGCATTCAAGCCCTATTTATAGGCAAAGGGCCAAGGGGATGTTCAAAAAGTTGCAAAAAAGATTAGAAAAGAAATTAAGTAAAAAAGTTGTCGTTTTTAGCTTTTTCTGATCTGTGTGTCGACACAGGGGCTATGTGTCAATATATAGCAGCTCCCGATGGTTAATGTAAGCCTATGTGTCAACACATACCTTCTATGTGTCCACATTCAGCATGCTTGGGTGGATTTGCACGTTTTTTATCAATTAGCTTGATTGATGAGATAATTTTACCATATTAGCTAAGTTGATTAATTGATTAATGGATTGCCATACTAGATCAAATTTTTGAATTAAATTCCTACTTTGCTTTGATCATAAAGATAATTGCCTGTGTAAATCAAGCTATATCATCACCCATTAAAATTTTATCTTTATTTGATTTGATCATATTTTTCAAAGTACCAATCTTGAAAAATATTTTAATTGAGAACTTAGATAGGTTTAAATTTTGACTTGAGTATTTTTCAAACAAAATTTAAAAATTAATTTTGAAAAATATTTTTGTTATAGCATCACATATCAATATTGAGACTTGGACTCAATTGATATATCCCGATCCTAAGTCTTAGAAAATAATAATAAATAACCTGAAGGCGTTTGGACTCGGATCACGTTCTCTTTAATTTGGATAAATCTTCTCTTCAACTTTGATCTCTTTTCCTCTTGATTCATCATCTTAGAAAGCTTCATATCAACATCATTAACCTTGATTTTTCTAGCTTTCTTATGAGATTAGAACAATTTAAACACAACAACAACAACAATCTTGGTACCTCAAGGGCCCCCGCAAAAGCGGGGTCGGGGGGGGGGGGGGGGGGTTAAAGTACGCAGCCTTCTCTTTTTAGGGTGTTAACCTGAAGTGAGGCTGTTTTCGAGGACCCCCAACCTGAGAGAACAATTTAAACACCATAGCTGACTAAATGATTGTTATCATCAAAATTACAATACAAATAGCTTTAGGGCCTACAAGAAATTTGTGTATTTTTAAACAAAAACTATTGAGGCTGTTGGCATAAATAAAATTATTGATTTTTGTTTTTCTTCTAAAATGTGGAATATTTAATGCATACATAATATGATCAAATAAATTTTTTTTGGAAAAATGCATACATAATATCGGATATTTAAAATCAGTAAAATTTAATTTTTGACGGCTACTGTCACCAAAATAGCCATCATAAAGCCCTTTCATATTCTTTATAGTCCCAACATAAAACCAATGCCCCCCCATGTTTCCACATCCAAAACCCACGTTGCCACACTTCCCAACCCAAGACGCACCATGACCCTAGCCCTACCGCTCTGTCGACACAGCCATGACCCGTGGTGCTTTGCCGCCACCTCCTCCGCCTGTTATGATTTATATTTCAATCCAAAGCGAATTAAGCAATTAAATTACTCAAACAAATAGTAGTATATTAGTATAAACTAGATAATCCTTATAGTAGTACAGGGAGAATATAGGGGAAGAGACGCACTAGAGATAAAAATGGGAAGGAGACTTAGAAAGAGAAAGAAAGGGAGAAAGAGATTTCAAATCAATTCATCAATACCTCCATTCTCACACTTAAGCCACTATTTATAAGTTAGGAGAGGGGTATAATTGTAGTAAAAAGACTTAACTTATTTATTTGTACTTAAATTACCCATCCTTTAACTATTATATTTTGGTTTGTACCAATATCTTCCCCTTTTAATGACCCTTGTCCTCAAGATTCAAGATATTGATACCCAAATTAGTAACCCTCTGGGATTAAAGATGACAACTACAAAATTTATCCAATTAAATTTTACGTAATTTATATTTTAGTACTCAAATATTTTTGGAAATAATAAAAACGACACACACTTTTGAATTAATAAAAAGGCCCTCTCTCCAGTGTCATGATATCATTTTTTGTCGGAAGAGATGAAGTGGAGACCGTTTTTTTAGTAATGCTACAAGAAAATGACAAAAGTACCTTCAATACCACTATTATTTGTTATTAACACAAAATTTGAGACGTTGTATTGTTTAGAAAGTATTTGTTTCTCTTAATTTGTTAGAAAGTATGGTTATTAAACAATATTTTTGTCATTTTGCTGTGCCATTAATAAAAAAAAATAGTTTCCTTGTGAGTTCTGTTGATAAAACATGACACCATCAGGCCAAAGAGGGGTCATTTTATTAACGCGACAAATATTTATGCACATTTTATTAATATGACAAAAACTTAGGGGCCTTTTTAAAAATTTAAAAGAGTGAGAGCCCTTTTTATTATTTAAAAAAATATTAGGGTAGTAAAATATAAATAACCTTTAAATTTTCTAAAATTAACAATAGATGCGATATTTTTTTTATTAAAACTATTATAATGAAGAGTAATTTTGTAGTTATAAGTAACTAGAAGGGCAATTTCACCATTTTCTCTCTACACTAGCTCCTTCTCTAGCCCCAACGCCTGACCCTAGTGTTGGTAAACTATAATTGAGCAACTTGCTACTATAGATGGGCAAGTAGGTTACATGAAAAATCATTTAGATAAAAATTTAAAAAAACACCATGCACCTAGTAGGTGTAATTCCCCCAGTAAGGGTAAAACAACACAATTCACCCGGTAGGCGCAATTCGCCCAAGAAGGGTAAAACAACACAATTGGCCCAATGAGCGCGATTTGCCAAGTTATGGTAAAACAACGCAATTCACCCAGTAAGGGTAAAACCAACGTAATTCGTCCCGTGGAGGTAAAAACTAACACAATTCACCAAGTACGAATAAAATAAACATAATTCACCCTGTAGAGGTAAAACCAAGTAAAATCAACATAATCCCCCCCGTAGAGATAAAAATCAACATAATTTGCCCAATAGAGATAAAACTAACATAATTTACCCAGTAGAGGTAAAACCAACACAATTTGCCCAGTAGAGGTAAAACAAACATAATTCACCCAGTGGAGGTGAAATCAACATAATTCGCCCAATAAAACTAGAATCAACAGAGTTCGCCCACTAGGTCCAATTGAACGCAATTCGCCTACTTCGTTGATAATGCAATTCGCCCACTTTAACCTACTTAACACAATTCACCTACTTTATTCCCCCAAAACACACTTACACTCAAATACAAAAGGATAGAATCAAACATACTTATCAAAAAAGTGATACTTATCCAAAAAGCGATACTCATCCAAAAACATCACTCCTCTATAAAAACAGGGCTACACGCCTCCTTCAAAGGTATCCCATTCCTACGATCACCTCTCCAGGGCAATAATCGTTCAAACGCCTTACTCTTTTTAGGCTTAGTATTTTATCTCATTTATTACTTGCCCTTACTTACTATTTCATAATATTGATACTGACTTAAGCGTCGGAGAGGTCCCTCATGAGTTACTCCAAAAACATCAAGTCGGGCGTGCAACTACAGCTTGAGTTCAGCTCATCCTAACGAACCCACAATGTATCAAACTCCAAAATGATGAATAAGATCACTACCCAAATTCATCACAAATATATTGGCGACGTCTAAGGGAAGGATCATAAGCGCATGCCTAGCTTGGTGTTTCTTGGAAGATTCAAACATTTTAAATGTCATTCGAGGTAGTTTTCAACATTTTTTTGGTATTTGACACATTTTCTAATACAAAAGAGCTTATTCAAGCAAAGTAAGCCAAAAAAGCTCTGTACTATTCCTTAAAGCACTTTTAAGCATATCCATAATGGAAAATGGTATGTTGGGGTAAGTCAAGTATTGTGATATACTTTTTTACCCCTTTCTTAAATTTTGTTTGATCAAAAATTCAAAAAAATATCATAGCTAAATAAAACTCTACGATATCTTTATTTTGATATGTAATGCAATCCATAACTCTTCACAGATTAAAAGTTAGCCTTATTTTAAGTTATAAGGTACATTATACAACCACCACAACTAGAATTCGCCCGATTCATCTTTTCACCTCCTTTTCATATTCTTTGTGATCTAAAGGGTTAAAAGTCATTATTGTTACATAGAACTCTTCAAGAGCTTTGTTTTGATAAGTAATTCAATCCGTAACTCTTCACGGATTAAAATTTATCTTTGTTTCAAGTTACAAGGTACGTTATACAACAACCACAATTGGAATTCGCCTGGTTTATCTTTTCACCTCCTTTTCATATTCTCTTTGATATAAAGAGTTAAAAATCATTATGGTTACATATAACTCTTCAAGAGTTTCATTTTGATATATAGCTCAATCTATTTCACAGATTAAAAGTTATCTTTGTTTTAAATTATAAGGTAAATTAAATAATAACCACAACCATAATTCGCCCAGTTCATCTTTTCACCTTCCTTTCATATTCGCTTTGATCCAAAGCCTTAAAAATCATTATAGTTACATAGAACTCTTCAAGAGCTTTATTTTGATATATAGCTCAATCTATTTCATTGATTAAAAGTTATCCTTGTTTCAAATTACAAGGTACATTATACAACAACCACAACCGAAATTCACCCGGTTTATCTTTTCACCTTCTTTTCATGTTCTATTTTATTAAAGCCTTAAAATTCATTATAGTTATATAGACCTCTTCAAGAGTTTCATTTTGATCGATAATTCAACCCGTAACTCCTCACGGATTAAAAGTTGAGCCCATCTTAAGTCACAAGGTCAAGTTACGTAGCACGACGAATTCCACCATCCGACGAATTCCCTACCCGGTGTTTTCCACAACCAGGTGAATTCCACAATCTGGCGTTATCCACAACCAGGCGTCATCCTTGACACTTTTGTTACCGCATAACTATCACCATCCCAAGCAATTCTCAATAATGACCGTCACTTCCGCGACGCTTGGGACTTCAACAATCGCCCTCTCAAAAGCCGCTACCGTGCGATGCTTTGTTCACCGCGTGTGAAGCTTCATCTTCCAACACCACTATCTGTAGTCCTATTAAATGTTAGCACTCGCATAACAACCATATCCACCACTTCCATCGGCTACACAACAGCAGCCACTGGCTTGCCAGTCGTTCAGTAGTCGTTTGCCACCCACCATGGTCAAACCCTTGCTCTCTCTTTGAAACCCAAATTTGGGTAAATTTTTTTGTCAATCTTTGTTCAATTCAACCTCGAAAGATTTGTTTTCATTACTATCTTATTTTTATTTAACCCTAAATGGGTCAATTTTTGCTACCATCTCGGTTTACTTCAACCTCAAACAGGTCAATTATCGCTACCATCTCGGTTTACTCTAACCCAAAATGGGTCAATTTTCGTTACAATCTCAATTACTTTAGCCCTAAATGGGCAACATTTTGTTACAACCTTTAATCAAATAAACCATGAGTGCGTCAATTGTCGTTACAATCTTAGTTGGATCCAATTTTGACTTGTTCCAATTCTCGTTCAAATTAAACCCCAATTGGATCAATTTTCATCACAATCCTACCTCAAGTCAACTCTAGTTAAGTAAATTTTTTATAATTCTGGTTTGACTAAGTTGTAATTTGGCAGATCCTTATCATAAATTGTCAAATTAACAATTAGACATGACAATTCTAAATTAAGGGTATTAACGAAACAAGGTCATCGACCCTATCCTTAATGACTTTGAAATACAAAACGCACATTATCCAACGCCCAAACATGAGTATAAATCGAAAAACATATATAAGTACTGAGTTCTAGGATAGTAAAAGTACTTATAACAAGACAACTAGGTTACACGATTCATTCTAAGGACTTTGTTTGGGCACGTAATAGACCTCATAACTCCCTAGGAATTCACAAGGCATGTCTGTTTTCTCTCTCCATCCATGACAAATTCAAAAACTCCATGAATTTCTTATTGGCATATTCTATACACCTGCGAAGAAAATCCCGAAGCAAACAATTCTTCCAAGGGGATTTCAATGTTTTGTTATGGCACAAGCTACTCGTCATGTGCCAGCGTGGTAACTATTCACCTATAAAGCATTAGCAAGGGTTCTTTAGTCAAAAAGACAGAGTTTCACCATACTTGAATTACTTTATAAGCTGCGCAATATCACTATCTCCCAAAATTGGACTTGGTCGTATGCTAAGTACCTTTTGGGAAATACTACTTAGCTGGCTAAATCAAGTAAGGTAAAATTTCAAAAATGCGTCCACGATAAAAATCATTTCATAAGCAGTAGGTGATAGAAGACTTTTCCTCCATTCGCGATTCCTTATCCGTGGTGGTGTGAAAATCATTTTAGGATTGGGGGACTTTGTCTGTATTCACAGTCCGAACTTCATTTCAATGATAGTATAAATCATTTTAGGACTGGGGAATTTCGTCTCTATTCACAGTCCGAACTTCATTTCAACGATAGTATAAATCATTTTAGGACTGGGGGCTTCGTCTCGATTCACAACTTCAGCTTTTTCACCTATATGGCGTAAATTATTTTTCACTACTATGGGACTTCAACCCCAAGTCACAAGTAATGCATAACCTCCATCACAAAAAGTAAACCACTCCAGTATCAGGAGGTTTCACAATTAGCAATAGTTAAAAGTAAATTCTTTTCACACGATGTCAAGAATTGCCCACCCATAAGAGGCAATCCCTTTTAGCGCTAGTGAACTTCATCCTCAATCGAGCTACGTCAATGTTGTGGCATATCCAAAAGATTTCGCTGCTCGTCATAAATTGAATTATAATTGTCAAACTTGGTTGCTTATCGCAACTTGACAAAATATTTCCAATAAGAGAATCCAAAATGAGCCGCATTTCTTATTACATCTAAGTAACTCGCACTCCAACCAACCTTCTGCTAAGCTACCTAATACCACAACTGGTAAACAACTTAATAAGGGCAATGTGAGGTATTGTTTTTATCTTCTTAGCCACCTTTATAATCCCATACATACATTAGTGGCATGTAATTGGTAATTCTAAACCAAGTTACACAAAAGAATGACATATCTATAAGGCTTTATTGCCCATAAGGAATCGAACTACGATTATAAAACTCGAAGGCTCATCGCAGCTCGGCAAACTATTCCTAATAGGAAGGTCCAACATGATCCACACTTATTATTATGCCTGAGCAACCTACACCTTAATTAACTTTCTATTAGTTGGGCACTACTATTGGTCAATAACTTTAAAAAAAATAAATAAATACAAGAGGTCACTTTTACCTGCCTAGCTCTAGGCACTCATTGGCCACATACTCAGAACGAAGAGTCACAAGCCAATGACATGTGAACATAAATGATAACTCAATATTAAAGAGCCCTTCAGAGTATAGCAGTCTATACAAAAAGCTAGAAATAAGACGAACTAGTTCAATATCCATAATGACCTACTTTGAGATTGTCACGGACTTCGTTATAGTCTATTTTAAACTCCTGTCACAGCCTATTCAATTAAACAATGGGTGCTATCTAGCAATATATGTCATGATAAGAAACTATTGAATGTCGTTCGTTATTAAGCTGTGTATTAGACATAAGTGCATTGAGAACTAGCAACAGTCTATATGATGAATCACATCCTTCGGATGATATTCGTTTACAAAGTGCATTGTATGAATACTACTAACCAATACTTATGCAATTGTTCATTTGCAACTACTAGACATGGGGGATATCAAGTTCATCGGTTCATAGATGAATGCCGGAGGTAAAGCAATGCTAGACAAGGACATCTTTTAAGAATGATATACCACACGCTTGATCTATTTCTTGCCTGGCATGTCATAGCCCTCAAGTTGTGTTAATTCTAGCAACTTGTCTTCATTTTGACATATGTTCTAAACTAAGAATATTACGCCGTGTGGTTTTACTATCTTGATTATACTTGCTACCGTGACTTTATCCAGGTATTCTATACATGACACTTAACATTTAACATGTGCATACTTGTCACCATGGTCCGCCCCGATGCAAATCACCCACAATGGGTGCACCACTCGTCACAACGGTCTGCCCTGGTGCAATCACCCACAACGGGTGCAATGCTCTTCACTATGGTTTGTCCTAGTGCAATCACTTGCAATGGGTGCAATACTCATCGTGATCCACTCGAGAGTTACCTAAGGATGATTAATTGATCACCATTGTCTATTTTTTTTTAATGCATATGATTTGCAGTTCATTACCTAGGATATGCAAGCTTAAGGGATGTACCAATCTCCATGACATATGTTTTGTCTACTTATCGGACAGTTACACCAATTACATGCTTATCCCCATCGGACCAATATGACATATTCATTGTCCAGGATCCAAGAATGTCAGGGCATATTCACCACATTAACTTCATGAAGACATACCACATACCATTTATCTAGGAAATAAATAATCAATGGAACATATGAGGCATCTCAATCTTGTCTAGGCATGTTACACCTATCACCTATATACTAACTGAGTACATGGATTCAACCACCTTTAATTCTAGCCAGAAGTGTCTTTGCCTATCAAAGCAACATGAGCTAGATGCATCACATTCATCGCTTTGTTGATGTTACAGACCAAATGCAAATATGCCTAGTCGCTAGTCATGATAGTGATATGCTTACATGTTTATCACATAAAGCTTAAATTGCCATGAATGCTCACTGATAAAAATTCTTGGGTACTCTAAGTTTCAAAAGACCTTAGAGGCCCGGAATCTTCTAAACATTCTTAAACCAATAAGAGCTGCGGTATGGAACGCTCTACCAAGTTCCTCGATTACGCTAAACACCCTATTAAAGCTCATAATGGGTCATGTGCTCAATTGCAAGTCGTAATGGCTTAAACATCCTATTAAGTGCCAAATACCTTGTTATGCATCTTGTCCAGATCATACGCTCTAATGATTTCTAGTAAAAATCAAAATACACATGAATAACAATTATGAAGGGCCAAAACAGAACACTGAATGCCTCCATCACTCAATAAAACACTGTGTAGTAGCAAGCTAAGAGAAAAACAGGTTTATTACTTTGTGACCGAAATTGGAATGATCAGGGTTCGCTCAAGAAGTAAGGGGCCTAATATATTGGTAAACTATAATTGAGCAACTTGCTACTATAGATGGGCAAGTAGGTTACACGGACAATTATGTGGACAAAAATTTAGAATAATGCAATTCGCCCAGTAAGGCTAAAACAACACAATTAGCCTAGTAGGCGCAATTTGCCCAGTAAGGGTATAACAACAAAATTTGCCCAGTAGGTGCAATTCGCCCAGTAGGGGTAAAACCAGCATAACTCACCCGTAGAGGTAAAATAATAACAATTTGCCCACTATGGGTAAAATCGACTCAATTGCCCAGTACAGGTAAAATCTACATAATTCGCCCCATAGAGGTTTCACCTAGTACGAGGAAAATAAACATAATTCACCTAGTAGAGGTAATACCAATATAATTCGCCCAATAGAGGTAAAACCAACAGAATTCGCATAGTAGAGGTAAAACTAACATAATTCGCCGAGTTGAGGGAAATCAACATAAGTTGCCCAACAAAGGTAGAATCAACATAATTTAACCACTAGGTCGAATTCAATGCAATTTTCCGACTTCATTAATAATGTAATTCGCCCACTTTATCTGACTTAACACAATTTGCCTACTTTATCCCCCCAAAACACACTTATACACAAGTACAGAAGGATAGAATCAAACACACTTATCAAAAAAATGACACTTATCCAGAAAGTGATACTCATCCAAAAGCATCCTTCTTCTATATGAAGGGGGCTACATGCCTCCTTGAAAGGCATCCCATTCCTACGATCACCTTTTCGGAGTAATAATTGTTCAAACGCCTTACTCCTCTTAGGCTAAGTATTTTATCTCTATCTCATCTATTACTTGTCCTTACTTTTTCATAATATTGATACTAACTTTTGAATCGGAGGGGCCCCCATGGGTTACTCCACGGGCCCCTCTAACAGTTTGTTTGATCTTGCAGGGAATATCAAGTAGGGCCTGATGCTAGAACTTGAGTTCAGCTCATCGTAATGAACCCCACCACGTATCGAACTCCAAAATGATGAATACGCTAACGAACCAAATTCATCACAAATGCCTAACATCACTAAAGTGCGACGGCAGCATTCTATCGACGTCAGCTAGCATGATGTCAGGGCGATGTCATCAAAGGTTAACCGACAACCTCCATTTTTGTGCTAACCACCATGACATGGCCGACGTCCATGTTCTCTTCCTTTTCATGTACAAGATTGAGGTGGCATCATATGACGCGTATCAGCTTGGTTCTCCAATGAGGCGAGGTCCCGATAGAGGTGGAGGTTATCGACAACGCCCTATTTGTGGTAGGAGTTCTTGATTTCTGTTAAAGGTTCCAATGATAGATTGGTCACCTTCACCTTGATCTCGATTGAAGGCAGTGGTTTTGGATCTTTAATGGCAATCGAAACGTCGCATTCCTCCTACGATTTGGTACCTGCGTGGTGGCAGGAATTTTCGATCGGTGTTGGCAATTCTTATGTTTCATCAATGACATTCAACTTTGATTTTGAAAGTGCCTGGTTTCAAGTCATATGAGGTGACTTCAGCACCTCGGAGGTGGCCAAATCGACGGTCTTTAGCTCCTATTCGTACTGAATTTCAATACTCCATTAATTCCCAAATTGCTCCTTTGTTTATTTTTTCAGAAAGGAATGATCCTCTTTCAATTGATTTCTCATATCCACGAGTTTCTCTTGAATTTTTTCAAACATTTTTGATATATTCTCGCTTGTCCTTTGCATTTTGGCTGATCTCAATGGATCAATTTTGACCTTCATGAATTAATGCCGAGGACCACCACTCTTATACCAATTGTTACGATTTATATTCAATCCAAAGAAAATTAAGTAATAAAACTACTCAAACCAACCAAAATAATTTAAAGATTGACAATCAAGCAAATCAAACCAGTCATTGATAGTAGTATATTAGTATAAACTTGATAATCCTTACAATAGTATAGGATTTACAAGTATAAGGAGATGGGGAATGTAAAGGGGAGATAGACCAAAGATTAAAAGGGGAGGGAGAGAGAGAGAGTGAGAGGGGGAGAGCGAGATTCGATTTATGCATACCTCCTTTCTAACACTTAATCCCCTATATATAAAGTTGGAGGAGGCGGTGGTGAATGCACGTTAATGGTGCCGAGGTGCACAGACTTTACAGCTTTATCACCTAATCTTTAAAAGTATGTATGTGGCAGTATCAAAACTAAAGATAAGATTTATGATACGTAATACGTGAACTACTGCGTAAATGACCTTCTAGGGTAGTGGCACACACTTGTCACCCACTTGCATCTGGTTACAGGTTAAAAACACATGGTTCCCCAAGTTTATTACCTTTTTACAAAAATTTTGCTTCCTTTTAACCATTAATAAAACTAAGGGTTGAACATACCCAGTGTCTTAAGGGCTCCCGCCTACGCAGGGTCTCGAGGTGGCGGATGTATGCAGCCCTCCCCCTTCAGGGTGTGAAACCTAAGGAAAGGATGTTTCTAATTGCCCCCAACCTGAGAGTGAGGACTTCCCAAGAGGCCACCCATCCTGGTGCTAAGTGTTTAACCATTAACAAAACTAAGGGTTATTAACACTAAAGGTCCCAATACTTTGTTTAATGTGTCAATTTCATTCTTGTACTTTTAATTGTGTCAATTTAGTCCACTACAATTGATATTGAGTTAGTTCTGTCACTTTGTTAAATTTAAGTTAAGCTATTAACATAATTTTTAATAACGCAGTCATGTTAGATTCAGGTAACCTACTATAAATCTACTCTTTTGACTCAGTTTAACATAATCTATGACCGAATCACAAAAAATTTCATTAGCAACTTAACATAAATTTGTTCCAAGGACCAAATTTACACAATTGCAATAGTACAGGGACTAAATTGACCCAATGAAAAGTACAAGGACTAAATTAACACAATTGACAAAGTACAAGGATCTTTGGGGTTAACAGCCCTAAAACTAAACTCTAATTTTTGATACTTAATTAATCTCTCCCTCTCTCCTCTTTTACTCTTCTCTCTCCCTACCGTAATTCTTGCAGCTCTTTTCAAAATTATACCTAATATAATTTTATTATGATATAAGTATGTTAATATTTCTAAATTTCAAATTAATTTTAGAGTTAGTAATACCAAACATTTTTGTCCTTTGCCTATGTTAGTTTAGCCCTCTACAAATTATATTATGTCAAGTTAGCCTTTTGCTTAAATTGAAGTTATTGACATAATTTTTAAAGGCACAATTATATTGGATACAAGTAAGCCTCCAGAAATTCATCATTTGACTCAATTTAATCCAATTAATGGCCGAATCATAAAAATTTATATGAATAACTTAACATAAGTTTTATTTTGAGGTTCAAATTATAACAATATCAATTATACAGGGACTAAATTGACACAGTTAAAAGTACAAGAACTAAATTGATATAATAGGCAAAATATGTGGACCTTTGTTGTTAATAACCCATGAGTTTACATTATATAAACACAAAAATATTATTTTTGTTTTTTTTATTTATTATTTTTTATAAATGTAGACCCCTCATCATTCGAATTGATGTAATGCGTAAAGGGAAAATAAGGGAAGTCCTTGTGCACCCCTCAGTTTCGGGGTTTTTGCAGGAATTTTCGATCGGTGTTGGCAGTTCTAGTGTTTCGTCAGTGACATTAAACTTTGATTTTGAAAGTGCCTGGTTTCAAGTCATAGGAGGTGACTTCAGCACCTCGGAGGTGGCCAAATAGACGTTCTTTAGCTCCAATTCGTACTGAATTTCAATACTCCATTAATTCCCAAATTGCTTCGTTGTTTATTTTTTCAGAAAGGAATGATCCTCTTTCAATTGAGTTCTCATATCCACGACTTTCTCTTGAATTTTTTCAAACATTTTTGATATATTCTCGATTGTCCTTTGCATTTTGGCTGATCTCAGTGGATCAATTTTGACCTTCATGAATTAATGCCGAGGACCACCACTCTTATACCAATTGTTACGATTTATATTCAATTCAAAGCAAATTAAGTAATTAAACTACTCAAACCAACCAAAATAATTTAAAGATCGACAATCAAGCAAATTAAACCAGTCATTGATAGTAGTATATTAGTATAAACTTGATAATCTTTACAATAGTATAGGATTTACAAGTATAAGGATATGGGGAATGTAAAGGGGAGATAGAACAAAGATTAAAAAGGGAGGGAGAGAGAGAGAGTGAGAGGGGGAGAGCGAGATTCGATTTATGCATACCTCCTTTCTAACACTTAATCCCCTATATATAAAGTTGGAGGAGGCGGTGGTGAATGCACGTTAATGGTGCCGAGGTGCACAGACTTTACAGCTTTATCACCTAATATTTAAAAGTATGTATGTGGCAGTATCAAAACTAAAGATAGGATTTATGATACGTAATACGTGAACTACTGCAAAAATGACCTTCTTGGGTAGTGGCACACACTTGTCACCCACTTGCCTCTGGTTACAGGTTAAAAACACATGGTTTCCCAAGTTTATTACCTTTTTACAAAAATTTTGCTTCCTTTTAACCATTAATAAAACTACGGGTTGAACATACCCAGTACCTCAAGGGCTCCCGCCTACACAGGGTCTCGAGGTGGCAGATGTATGCAGCCCTCCCCTTTCAGGGTGTAAACCTAAGGAAATGATGTTTCTAATTGCCCCCAACCTGAGGGTGAGGACTTCCCAAGAGGCTACCCATCCTAGTACTAAGGGTTTAACCATTAATAAAACTAAGGGTTATTAACACTAATGGTCCCAATACTTTGTTTATTGTGTCAATTTCATCCTTGTACTTTTGATTGTGTCAATTTAGTCCACTACAATTGATATTGAGTTAGTTTTGTCATTTAGTTAAATTTAAGTTAAGCTATTGACATAATTTTTAATAACGCAGTCATGTTAGATTCAGGTAACCTACTATAAATCTATTCTTTTGACTCAGTTTAACATAATCTATGACCGAATCACAAAAAATTTCATTAGCAACTTAACATAAATTTGTTCCAAGGACCAAATTTACACAATTGCAATAGTACAGGGACTAAATTGACCCAATAAAAAGTACAAGGACTGAATTAACACAATTGACAAAGTACAAGGATCTTTGGGGTTAACAGCCCTAAAACTAAACTCTAATTTTTGATACTTAATTAATCTCTCCCTCTCTCCTCTTTTACTCTTCTCTCTCCCTATCGTAATTCTTGCAGCTCTTTGCAAAATTATACCTAATATAATTTTATTATGATATAAGTATGTTAATATTTTTAAATTTCAAATTAATTTTAGAGTTAGTAGTACCAAACATTTTTGTACTTTGCCTATGTTAGTTTAGCCCTCTACAAATTATATTATGTCAATTTAGCCTTTTGCTTAAATTGAAGTTATTGACATAATTTTTAATGGCACAATTACATTTGATACAAGTAAGCCTCCAGAAATTCATCATTTGACTCAATTTAATCCAATTCATGGCCGAATTATAAAAATTTATACGAATAACTTAACATAAGTTTTATTTTGAGGTTCAAATTATAACACTATTAATTATACAGGGACTAAATTGACACAATTAAAAGTACAAGAACTAAATTGATATAATAGGCAAAATATGTGGACCTTTGTTGTTAATAGCCCATGAGTTTATATTATATAAACACAAAATATTATTTTTGTTTTTTTTATTTATTATTTTTTATAAATGTAGACCCCTCATCATTGGAATTGAGGTAGTGCGTAAAGGGAAAATAAGGGAAGTCCTTGTGCACCCCTCAGGTTCGGGGTTTTTGGAAACAGACTCCCATCCGTGTAACACCCTAAAGGGGAAAGGTTGCATACGCGCCCCCCCCCCCCCCCCCCCCCCCCCAAAAATACCCTACTTAGACGGGAGCCCTTTGGGTACTAGGAATGTTTCTTTTTAGTGTAATAGCTAAATAATCGAATAGATGACAAACTCTTGAATCCATATCTCTAGCTGTGTATCAAGGTTGGCATGACTAGGATTTTGGCAAGTCTATCCATCCTCTAAGCCCAATCTACCAATTTTCGGGCTACATCAGTCTCGCCGAGTTGGAGAGAATTCGCCCTTGAATTCAAATCATAATGTGGGTTACTCTCGCCAATCTACGCTTCTGCATGCCGGCCCCCCAACTCGTCAAGTTCACCCTGTTGTAGACCGTCGACACAGTTCGCCAAGACGTGAGTTGTAACCCATCCCCCTATGATGTGGGCTGCATCATCCTCCATGGCTTGGAAAGAATTTGCCCTTGAATTCACCAACAATGCTTCCAAAACATTCTCACCAAGTCAAGGGTTACATCACTCTCGCCAATGTCTCGATTATTCGCCATTTTTTACAATGGTTTTCAAGAATAGTGCATAAAACATAAATCCAAATATGACACAATATTGGTGGGGTCTCATGCTTATGCCCCCCAATTAGTCTTCTGGAGGAATTTGACTCATGATCTTACTGATTGTTCTATTGTCACGGAATACCCAACAAGTCTCTTCCTTTTTTGGTTTCAAGGCACCTAATCCACCCTTCAAGCTCCCTTGAATGTAACTCCCGCCAAGTAGTCCTCCATCTTGGCACCAAATATCCCTATGCTCTGTAAGGCTTTCTCAGCAACGGGGCCTACCTGGTAAGGTAACTCCTAGAATCCAATCTAATAGGTATTGAGTCTCCCTTGCTAGCGGCAAGAAATACGCCAATCCTTCTGGAAAATCCTCCTCTAATAGAGACTCCACCACATCCTGCATTTCTTCCTTTCCATAGATGGGCTCATTAGAGATGGGTGGAGAAGATAAATCAAGATAGGTTGGCTCCTCCGTCACTATCATGCCTTAGACTTCAAACTATGGATATTCATCCTGAAGCCCAAACTCCCATCCATGATCGTCTAAACAATCAGAAGCCCTAGTAATTGGTTGAGCTCGTCTCATATTCTGCCCCCAATCTTCAACCTCCGAAAATGTATTGTGGAGACACACGCCCGTACTTTCCTCGTCACCCCCTGCCGGTGGGTTTTGAGGGTGAGCTCCAGGTGCTTGATCGGAATTTGTCCCAATTGAATCAAACACAGCTCCATGCCGCGGAATGTCTCTTCCAAGTCCTCAAATCTCCTCTCGTTCTGTCGTTGAACATCATGCTCTTAAAAGTATCCCACGGCGGCGTATCTCTGTCTCCCACGAGCCATCTTAGAAGTCGTTCTGAGCTTTAATACCAACTAATGCAACACATTGATGGAAAATTAGGAAAACGAGAAGGTTCAACAGCCTTTCCTTAATTCTTATTACGAAAATAAGAAAGAATAAGGGGAAAAGTATCTCAAATTCTCATAACCCAAGAATAAGGGAAAACTGTAGAGAAAATAATATAAATCTATGAAATTGAATAATATCTAAACCCTAGTCTTCCTCTTGTATAAATAGAGGAGAAAACTAATCTAGAATAAAAAGACTTTAAAACATAAAGGATAAATAAAAGACTAAAAGATAAATGTAAAACCAACTACTAATTATCTAAATAACAAATATTTATCTATAGTCTAATAACCAAATAACCTAATAGATGACAAACTCTTGAATCCATATCTCTAGCCGTGTATCTAGCTCACCACGATTGGGATCTTGCCAAGTCTATCAATCTGTCAAACCCCATTCACCAACTTCCGGGCTGCATCAAGAGTCCTTAATTCGCCACTTAGAGGAGGGGTATCATTATAATAAAGGACGTAACCTATTTATTTGTACCTAAATTACTCCTCACCTAACTACTATCATTTTGTTTGTTTCACCGCTAGAATCCAAAGCCAAAAACCCGAACAAAACCCAAAAAAGTTCTCTTAAAACTTCACCTGTCATCTAGTTGCTCTCCTCTGCCTTTACTGCCGCAGCCCTGTCCTTAGTCATCGCTGCTGCTGCCGCTGCGTCACTTCTGCGCTGCACTTTCTTGGTATATTTAGAAGTATTATTTTTTGTAGATCTTTTTTTCATAAATTAAATGTATTTTATATCTTAGGTTTTTTATCCTTTCACTTTTTAGATGTAATATTTGGTATATTTAGTTTTTATGTTTATATTTGCTTACTTTCAATTTTTGTTTTCATTTATGTTAGTGTAAAAGGTGTATTTTTGGGAGGTATATTATCACTATTATGTATTTGGGATGTATTGGTTAATGGTCGGTGTCTTTTAAGTAATCTTGATTAAGTGACTTGTGACTTTAAGTATATAGGAGAGATTTTGACTGAGTATATGATAATTTTGATTCATTGACAAGTAATTTTGAGTGATTGAGTTATATTGAGGTTGGAGTTGGTGATTTTTAGTAATTTGGAGAATATTTTGTTCAAATAGATTATTTTGGGTGAATTGTTGGAATTTTATTTAGATAATGTTATGCAAGTGAATGATTATTTCAAGTGGTGATGATTTTGGGTAAGTGGGTGTTGACTGAAATTGGAATGATCACGGTTCGCTCACGAAGTAGGGGGACTAATATGTTGGTAAACTATAATAGTGCAGCCATCTACTGTAGATGGGCAAGTAGGTTACACGGACAATTATGTGGACAAAAATTTGAAATAACGCAATTCGCCCAGTAAGGCTAAAACAACTTAATTCGCCCAGTAAGGGTAGAACAACACAATTCACCTAGTAGGCGCAATTCGCCCAGTACGGGTGCAACAATAAAATTCGCCCAGTAGGTGCAATTCGGCCAATAAGGGGAAAACCGGCGTAACTCACCCACAGAGGTAAAAATAATAACAATTCACCCACTACGGGTAAAATCAACACAATTGCCTAGTACAGGTAAAATCTGCATAATTTGCCCCATAGAGGTTTCACCTAGTATGGGTAAAATAAACGTAATTCACCCAGTATAGGCAAGACCAACATAATTTGCCCAGTAGAGGTAAAACCAAAACAATTCGCCTAGTTTAACCAGCATAATTCGCCGAGTTGAGGGAAATCAACATAAGTTGCCCAGTAAAGGTAGAATCAACATAATTTAACCACTAGATCCAATTCAGCAAAATTCGTCGGCTTCCTTAATAATGCAATTCGCCCACTTTAACTGACTTAACACAATTGACCTACTTTATCCCCCCAAAACACACTTATCTAGAAAGTGATAGAATCAAACATACTTATCAAAAAAGTGATACTTATCTAGAACTGATACTTATCCAAAAACATCCTTCCTCTATATAAAGAGGGCTACATGCCTCCTTCAAAGGCATCCCATTCCTACGATCACCTCTTCGGAGCAACAATTGTTCAAATGCCTTACTCCTCTTAGGCTAAGTATTTTATCTCTATCTCATTTATTGCATGCTCTTACTTACTATTTCATAATATTGATACTGACTTGAGCATCGGAGGGGTCCCCCATGGATTGCTCCATGGGCCCATCTAATAGTTTGTTTGATCTTGCAGGGAATATCAAGTAGGGTCTGATGTTATAACTTGAGTTCAGCTCATCCTAATGAGCCCCACCTTGTACCAAACTCCAAAATAATGAATAATCTCGCTTACCAAATTGCTCACAAATGCCTAGCATCACCAAAGCACGACGACAGCATTATATCGACGTCAGCTAGCGCGACACCAGGGTGATGACAGCGAAGGTTAACCGACAACCTCCATTTTCGTTCTAACCACCATGATAGGGCCAATGTCTACGTTCTCTACCCTTTCATGTACAAGATTGAGGTGGCATCATATGGCGCTTATTAGCTTGGTTCTCCAATGAGGCGAGGTCCGGATAGAGGTGGAGGTTGTCGACAATGCCCTCTTTGTGGTAGGAGTTCTTGATTTCTGTTAAAGGATCCAATGATAGATCGGTCACCTTCACCTCGATCTCGATTGAAGGCTGTGGTTTTGAATCTTTAAGGGCAGTTGAAACGTCACATTTCTCCTCCAATTTGGTACCTGCATGGTGGCTGGAATTTTCAATCGGTGTTGGCAGTTTCAGGAGGTGGCCAAATCGACATTCTTTAGCTCCAATTCGTACTGACTTTCAATACTCCATTAATTCCCAAATTATTGCTTTGTTTATTTTTTCCAAATGGAATGATCCTCTTTCAATTGATTTCTCATATCCACGAATTTCTCTTGAATTTTTTCAGACATTTTTGATATATTCTCGATTGTCCTTTTCATTTTGGCTGATCTCAATGGATCAATTTTGACCTTCATGAATTAATGCCGAGGACCTTATACCAATTGTTACGATTTATATTCAATCCAAAGAAAATTAAGTAATTAAACTACTCAAACCAACTAAAATAATTGAAAGATCGAAAATCAAGCAAACCAAACCACTCAATGATAATAGTATATTAGTATAAACTTAATAATCCTTACAATAGTATAGGATTTACAAGTATAGGATATGGGGAATGTAAGGGGGAGATAGACTAAAGATTGAAAGGGTAGGTGGAGAGAGAGAGCGAGAGGGGCAGAGAGAGATTTGATTCATCCATACCTCCTTTCTTACACTTAATCCCCTGTATATAAAGTTAGAGGAGGCGGTGGCGAATGCACGTTAATGGTGTCGGGGTGCATAGACCCTGCAACTTTATCACCTAATCTTTAAAAGTATATATGTGGCAGTATGAAAAATACAGATAAGATTTATTATATGTAATACGTGAACTGCAGTATAAATGACCTTCTAATGTAGTGGCACACACTTGTCACCCACTTGCCTCTAGTCACGGGTTTAAAACACACGGCTTCCCAGGTTTATTACCTTTTTACAAAAAATTTTCTTCCATTTAACCATTAATAAAACTAAGGATTATTAACACCAAAGGCCCCTATACTTTGTTTGTTTCGTCAATTTCATCATTGGACTTCTAATTGTGTCAATTTCGTCCTCTACAATTCATATTGTGTTAGTTTAGTCCTTTGGTTAAATTTAAGTTAAGTTTTTGACATAATTTATAATGGCATAATTATGTTAGATTCAAGTAACCTGCTATAAATGCATTCTTTTGACTCAGTTTAACATAATCTATGACCGAATCACAAAAAATTTCATTAGCAACTTAACATAAATTTGTTCCAAGGACCAAATTGACACAATTGCAATAGCACAGGGATTAAATTAACCCAATAAAAAGTATAAGGATTAAATTAACACAATGGATAAAGTACAAGGATCTTTGGGGCTAATAGCCCTAAAACTAAACTCTATTTTTTGATACTTAATTAATCTCGCCCTGTCTCCTCTTTTACTCTTCTCTCTCCCTACCCTAATTCTTGCAGCTCTTTGCAAAATTATACCTAATATAATTTTATTATGATATAAGTATGTTAATATTTGTAAATTTCAAATTAATTTTAGAGTTAGTAATACCAAATATTTCTGTACTTTGCCTATGTTAGTTTAGCCCTCTACAAATTATATTATGTCAATTTAGCCTTTTGCTTAAATTGAAGTTATTGATATAATTTTTAATGGCACAATTACATTCAATACAAGTAAGCCTATACAAATCCATCATTTGACTCAATTTAATCCAATTCATGGCTTAATCATAAAATTTTTATGAATAACTTAACATAAATTTTATTTTGAGGTTCAAATTAAAACAATATCAATTATACAAAGACTAAATTGATACAATAAAAAGTACAAGAACTAAATTGATATAATAGGCAAAATATGTGGACATTTGGTGTTAATAACCCTTGAGTTTATATTATTTAAACACATAAATATTATTTTTATTTATTATTTTTTATAAATGTGGACCCCTCATCATTGAAATTGATGCAATGTGTAAAGGAAAAATAAGGGAAACGAAAAGGTTCAACAGTCTTCGTTTAATTCTTAGTATGAAAATAATAAAGAATAACGGAAAAACTACCTCAAATTCTCACAACCTATGAATAGGAGATATCTCAAGAGAAAATATTGAAAAATCTATGAAATTGAATAATATCTAAATCCTAGTCTACCTCTTGCTTAATACGGGACGAAACTAATCCAGAATAAAAAACTTAAAAAGATAAAGCATAAATAAAAGATTGAAAGATAAATATAAAACAAACTATTAATTATCTAACAACTAATACTTCTCTATAGTCCAATAACTAACAACCTACGAGAGTACTAACAAGCAAGCATATGATCCCATTAGAACTCCGAAGTTAAGCGTGCTTGGACAAGAGTAGTACCAAGATGGGTGACCACCTGGGAAGTCCTTGTGTTGCACCCCTTAGGTGCGGGGTTTTTGAAAACAACCTTCCTTCCGTGTAACACCCCAAAGGGGGAAGGTTGCATACCCCCCCCCCCCCCCCCCCGACCCTACTTAGACGGGAGCCCTAGGAATGTTTCTTTATAGTGTAATAACTAAATAATCGAATAGATGACAAACTCTTGAATCCATATCTCTAGCTGTGTATCAAGGTCGCCACGACCGGGATTTTGCCAAGCCTATACATCCTCCAAGCCCAATCTGCCAATTATCGGGCTACAACATTGTTGCCGAGTTGGAGAGGATTCGTCCTTGAATTTAGATGATCATGTGGGTTACTCTCACCAATCTATGCCTCCGCATGCCTGGCCCCCAACTCGCCGAGCTCCAACTCGTCAAGTTCACCCAGTTGTAGATTGTTGACACAATTCGCCAAGACGTGAGTTGTAACCCATCTCCCCATGATGTGGGCTGCATCATCCTCCCTGACTTGAAAAGAATTCGCCCTCGAATCCCCTAACGATGCTTCCAAAACATTCCCACCAAGTCAAGGGTTACATCACTCTCGCCAATGTCTCGATTATTCGTCATCTTCCACAATGGTTTCCAAGAATAGTGCATAAAACATATAGCCAAATAAGACACAATATTGGTCGGGTCGCCATGCTTATGCCCCCCCAATTAGTCTTCTGGCGGAATTTGACTCATGATCTTACTGATTGTTCTATTGTCAAGGAATACCCAACAAGTCTCGTCCTTTGTTGGTGTCAAGGCACCTAATCCACCCTTCAAGTTCTCTTGAATGTAACTCCTAGAAGGTAGTCCTCCATCTTGGCGCCAAAGATCCCTATGCTTGGCAAGGCTTTCTCAACAACGGGGCCTACTCGATAGGGTAACTCCTAGAACCCAATCTAATAGGTATTGAATCTCCCTTGCTAGCGACAAGAAGTACGCCAATCCTTCTGGAAAATCCACCTCTAATAGAGACTCCACCTTATCCTACACTTTTTCATTTTCATAGATGGGCTCAGTAAAGATGGGTGGAGAAGATAAATCATGATAGGCTGGCTCTTCCGTCACCATCATGCCATAGACTTCAAACTATGGATATTCATCCTAAAGCCCAGACTCTCATCCATGATCGTCTAAACAATCAGAAGCCCTGGTAATTGGCTGAGCTCCTCTCGCATTCTACCCAAAGTCTTCAACCTCCGAAAATGTATTGTGGAGACACACACCCGTACTTTCCTTGTCACCTCATGCTGGTGGGTTTTGAGGCTGAGCTCCAGGTGCTTGATCAGGATTTTTCCCAATTGAATCAGGCACAGCTCCATGCGCCAGAATGTCTCTTTCAAGTCCTTGAATCTCCTCTCATTCTGTCGTTGAGCATCATGCTTACAAAAGTATCCGACAGGGGGCGTATCTCTGTCTCCCATGGGCCATCTCAGAAGTTGTTCTGAGCTCTGATACCAACTGATGCAATGCGTAGATGAAAAATTAGGAAAACGAGAAGGTTCAATAGTCTTTCCTTAATTCTTATTACGAAAATAAGAAAGAATAAGTGGGAAAGTAACTCAAATTCACATAACCCGAGAATAAGAGAAAATTGTAGAGAAAATAATGTAAATCTACAAAATTGAATAATATCTAAACCCTAGTCTTCCTCTTGTTTAAATAGAGGAGAAAACTAATCTAGAATAAAAGACTTTAAAAAATAAAGGATAAATAAAAGACTAAAAGATAAATATAAAACCAACTATTAATTATCTAAATAACTAATATTTATATATAGTCTAATAACTAAATAACCTAATAGATGACAAACTCTTGAATCCATATCTCTAGCCGTGTATCTAGCTCGCCACGACCGGGATCTCGCCAAGTCTATCAATCTGTCAAACCCCATCCACCAACTTCCGGGCTGCATCAAGAGTCCTAAATCCGCTACTGAGAGGAGGGGTATCATTATAATAAAGGATATAACCTATTTATTTGTACCTAAATTACTCCTCACTTAACTACTGTATTTTGGTTGTATCACCACTAGAATCCAAAGCCAAAAACCCGAACAAAACCCAAAAAGTTCTCTTAAAACTTCACTTGTCATCTAGTTGCTATCCTCTGCCTTTATTGCTGTAGCCATGTCCTTAGTCATCGCTATTGCTGCCGCTGTCGTTGCCGCTGCGTCATTGCTACGCTGCACTTTCTTGGTATATTTAGAAGTATTGTTTTTTGTGGATCTCTTTTTCTTAAATTAAATGTATTTTATATCTTAGTTATTTTAACCTTTTACTTTTTAGATGTAATACTTTTTAGATCTAATATTTGGTATATATTTAGTTTTTATGTTTATATTTTCTTACTTTCAGTGTTAGTTTTCATTTTTGTTAGTGTAAAAGGTGTATGTTTGGGAGGTATATTATCACTATTTTGCATTTGGGATGCATTGGTTAATGGTCGGGTCTTTTAAGTAATCTTGATTAAGTGAGTTGTGACATTTAGTATATGGGTGAGATTTTGACTGAGTATATGATAATTTTGAGTCATTGACAGGTAATTTTTAGTGATTGAGTGATATTAAGGTTGGAGTTGGTGATTTTTAGTAATTTGGAGAATAATTTGTTCAATTAGGTTATTTTGGGTGAATTGTTGGAATTTTATTTAGAGAAGTTTATGCAAGTGAATGATTATTTCAAGTGGTGATGAGTTTGAGTAAGTGGCTGATTTTGGTTTATTAAATAGTTTTAAGTATATGTTAATTTTGGGCAATTGGTAAATTATTTTGAGTAATTGGTAAATTATTTTGAGTGATTGTGTTAATTTTCAGTAATATATCATTTTTTCTTACAATTTGTATATAAATAATTTATATTCACTGTTGTTTTTTTCAGAGAAAATACATGGACGAAACGCGGCAAAGGTCAAGGCCCCTCTTAACCGGATTTTGACTTAAATGCTTGGATGGTTGTCAATATTTTAGTCTTTGTAGTTTTATATATTTATATGGACAGTATTACTTTATATGTATATATGTATTTTGTATGTATTAATATTTTTTTATTTTACATTTTTAATTCTATTTTTATTGTAGTTTTCTTATAAACGAATAATATTAAGATCAGCATGCATATATTACATAGTATTTGAGGTATACAAAATTAATATTATATTATATAAATATAATAAAAAATACCAAAAATCAATGATAAATGTTTTGGATGTAAAATAAAAATTGAGGATAATAAAAAATAAATAAATTGTAATTGTGATTGCTTGAGGAGTTAGAAAACTGTTTCGAATTCTGTGACCGTGTCAATCGCAACAAATTTCTGACAGCTTTTTACCGTCTCATATTTGTGACGGCTGACGGGGTCATAAAATTCTAACCACTTTGACTGTTACAAAAGAAGTTACAATGTCGTTTCTAAACTGTCACAATTATTTTGCGACAAGGCTTTTTTAAACCAATATTTTGGCATTCCAGAGCGGCTGCTAAGCCACTTTCTGACGACTTTTTGACCGCATTGTGATGATTTTTGCCGTCACAAATTAGGTGTATAAAATAGTATATCTAACTTATATACTAAATACGAAAAAAATAAGATTATTCACTTTTATTTCATTAGAATATTTTTGTTATATTTCTAAATGTATTCCCTCAAAATAAGATGTTTCCCTCTAATATTTAGTAAATTCAAGAACTGACATGATATTCTATAGTAACTACAACTCAAACATAAAATAGTTTCACTGATATAATAAGATATTTTACAAATAATTAGATGCTTACTATAGAAAGATTGCATACAACTATGAGTGCTTTAGATATTATGGCCTTGAAATAAATTATTACTTCATAAAGTGACTATAACATTATAAAACACAGTAAAATCTCGATAAAAGTAAAAAATTTTTTTTTTTTGATAAGGTCAGTGTTATATATCAAAAAAGTCGCACCGATGTACTTCCATACATGAGTACGAGGGGCATACCCCAAGCCGGCCGAAGCCTACAAGCAATCCGAAAGAAAGCAACAAGCAAAAGCAACAAAGAGTAAATACAAAGAAACATCAAAGGAAATTCCTAAGTACAAACTCTAAGCAAAGGAAAAACAAAGCGAATAAACGCCAACAGGAATCAGGATTTCATCTTGGACTTCTTATTCTTCGCTGCAGGCTGTGTATGCTTCCCAAGCTTCAAACAACTAGTCTAAGGCGAAACCACTGAATTCACATCGTGCAAAACAGAAGTCCCAATGTCCATAGAAACGGTCACCCGAACTAACGGGGATATGGATGGTACTTGTGGTCCATTATTATAGACTGAGCTTCCCTCAACATATCCAGCACCCACCCGAACCATCAAAACTTCTCCAGACAAGCCCAAGTGGGGAACGATCCCTCTAGCGCAAGGACGGCCAGGGGGAAAGAAGGGAGACCCGCGTGGGCCCGATGGATTCAGGCCCAACACGGGCCCAGCGCAAAACCAGGAGGCTGGTACAAGACCAACCCCAAAATAAAGAAATCGGGCCTGCGGGCCTAGCCCAAAAAATTTTTGTTTTTTTTTTTTTAATTTTTTGAAACCCCCATTAACATGAGAGTTAAGTGGGTCAAGGCCTGCGATGATCCATTCCAAGGCCCAGCGAACTCAGCCCAGTTGTAGTCCATCACTACCCATAACTCAAACACCATGGTGGGCCATAAGTGACAAGCCCATGGAAAGTAGAGTACTTGCAACCAAACCTGGGCCCGAAAGCCCACTCCCATCAGGCCTGGATGTCCCACAACTTAGGATGGCAATGGGGTGGGTAAAACCCGCTACCCGCGGGTACCCGCCCCGTTTGGGGTAGGTACGGGTATAAGTGGAGCGGATAGTGGGTACGGGTTCGGTGTACCCACTCCGTACCCTTCATGAGTATGGGGCTGGTACGGGTACCGCTCCATACCCGCCCCGCTCCACCTCATACCTGCCATACCGGCTTTATTTTGTACATAATTAACCTTCAAATTAAAAAATACGTGTTTAAATTCAATAACTCAAATTGTTTATCAATGTTATAAAAAAATATAATTGATTTTTAAAAGTAGTTTTAAATAACTAATATGACCCGGTATAGATAATCGTTTTCTACGCATATTAGAGAGGGTACGGGCAGGTAATGCATACCCGTTGGATACCCATGGGTAATGGAGCGGGTACGGGTATGAGTTTGTATCCGCCGGGGCGGGTACGGGTATCCACTTCATACCCATGGCGGGCAATGGGGCAGGTACGGGTATATGATTTGGGTGGCAGGTACAGGTATGGAGGAGACACCCCCCGTACCCGCCCCGCCCCATTGCCATCCCTACCTACAACGTGGTCCCATCAACAAGCCCAATACAGCACAAACCCTAGCACTCCAACAAACCCTATCCGCCACTAGCCGTCACCCTTATGAGCCCCCGCCTGGCCTAGCCGCCAGTAGCAATCGGCCACCAAGAGGGAGGTGAGAGGACGTGACAGCAAGCCATCAACGAGTAAGAAAACCAGGAGACGCCGACCATCCTCATCAACGAACAACATCATGCCCGGAGAAGTCGACCGGAGTAACACAAAATCAGCCCACAACCACGAGGAGGTGGGACCAAACCAAACAAAATAAGGAAGGATGCATAAATTAAGGGGAGAATCCAAAATATATGCACTTTCCGAATCCGGCATCGTTTGAGGGAGAAATTAGGGTTTTGGCCGCACACAACCACCGCGCGCCGCCACCCGCTTTCACCGGCCAAAACAACCGACCAAAGGGGACCCTAATTAACCGGAGACACCACACGTAGGAGGACTTAAGGAAACTTACATGCTAAAGCCCCAAAATCTGGAGAGAGAAATCGTAGACCCCAATTTCGCTAGGAGAGAGAAAGCGGCCGCAGTGCCGTCGTTGCGCAGCCAATGGGCACGGGATCACCGCAAAAAGGTCGACAAGGGAGAGGCGAACCACCAAGGACCGGTTGCCGGTGATGGGCCTACCGGAGCGAGCCGCTAACGTCCTACGCTATTCACCCAACGAACCTAACCCTAGCACCCTCTCTCACACTTTTCACCCTTAACGGTCACTGGTAACCACCAGAGGGTACCATCACCAGGAAGTGGAAGCACCGGCGAACACAACGGTACCGGACCCAACCCCGTACGACGCCGCACGCGCCCTCACGGGCGTGCCCTAGTCGGTGGCAAAAAATCGCCTAGATTTCGCCCCCCAGTCGCCCTCCCTGTCGGCAGACCTGACGCGCGCACAGTGCCTTATTATTGTTAGTTGCGATAAAAGCAATAAATGGAACACCCCAGACTAATAGTGCAATTAATGTGTTTCTAGAACTAAAATAAAAAGGAAAAATAGTAAAGACATGACGTAAAAATATTAAAAAGAGCCAACGAGAAAGGGTATTGATGACATAAAACTTAACCCTTGGGCATGTGTCCAATGAAAGACTCCTGGTAAGAACCAAGCCTTAACTTGAAATCCTTTAAGACCAGGAAACTCTCCTTTGCTTGGGGCTTTTCCCGAGGGTAGTGTGGATGCTTCAGTAGTCTGGCTAAGCCCGATTTTGCTGAACCGTGATTAAGGATTTGTGCCCGTTGATGAAGAAGGGACTACTAAGCCTCCATTGGGTTGATGACCTTTGAAGAATGTAGCTATGGTTGCGTCCCAAGAAGCCTTCTTTTGGGCCAAAACTCATTGGTGGTTATGGTAGTGGTGATGGTATTGTGAGCTCAAGGAAGGTATCCAAAAAAGTTAAATTTTTAAAATTTACTGACATAAAAATCATTTAAATAAATATGTCACTCGATGACATCGGCTAGTATGTCACTAGAACTGTTCATGTCTTCCATAGGGAGGAAGGCTTCCATGGACGAGCCAACACTAGATGAAGATCCAACCTCCATTTGCATTTATAGGTTGTCATGGGGGTAGATGACATCGAATTTAAACTGCCTTAGTACTTTTTGGATGGCCATGCAGGGCTGAACTCTATATTATCTATTGAAACAAGCCACCGTAGCTCATGATTCTTCACACCCTTAAGCTATATAAGCTCCTCTCCACGCTTTTTGTCAACCTCATTGTGGAAATTAAACAAGGTGAGTCTAATGTTGAGCAAACAAACATCAACATAGCATTGAGCCTGGGCAAGTTGCTCTGCACTGCCAGTGTGCATTGGCTCTGAAAAAGGAGGGGGATTAACATCAAGGTAGCAGTCTAGTATCACCTCTCTAGCAGGGTGGCCGAAAGAGAAGGTCTTTTTTCCTTGGAGAAAAGACAATACTTGCTACTTCTATACCACATAGGATGCACAACTCGCTAGCCTTCTTAAATCTTGACGCTTTTAAAAGGAGACAAGCAGATTTGTCTATTTTTCAATTCATACCAATACTATATTTCGGCATCCCTCAATCTTCTTATCAGAACTAGCCATGGATGAAGTATTAGGTAAAATGAGCACAAAAGGAAATAGGATTGTTAGGAAGGATGGAAACATGCCTTAAATTTGGGGGAGATATAAAAGAAGACTAGTTTAGCCATATTTTGAAGAATCTAATATTTTTGACCATATATTAACTTAGGAATCAAGGACATTACCTTTTATGTAACTTCATTGTATTCGTTCATTTTTGGCTTTTTATGCCTGTTGTACTAGAGGGATACCATGATGCCAATTGGCGTACCATGAATTGGGGTCTTAATTATAAATAATTCTCTGCTATATAAGTCAGGTTAGGGGGTCCTGGGAAACAGCCTCCCTTCAGGGTAGCTCCTAGAGGGGGGAAGTCTGTGTACATCTACCTCCCTGACCCTACTTATGCAGGAGCCCTTTGAGGCACTGGATTTGTTGTTGTTGTTGTTGTTCTGTACTATATAAGAGGGATACTGTAATGCCAATTAGATATCTAATAGTAATGAAATTTAACTCTACTAGTGGCTATGTTTTTAAACTTGCTAATGGTGTTGTGTCTTAGAAATTTTGTAAACAGGCATGCACTGCTAAATCCATGATGGAATTTGATTTTATTATTCTAGAGATGGTAGGTCTAGAAGATGAAATGGTTGAGGACTGTGCTGCATGACACTCCATTATGAGGGACGTCCATTTTGTCAGTCTTTAATGCACTGTGACTCACATGTGGCCATTAGAGTGCCGCAAAGTGAGATGTGTAATTGCAAGCGTAAGCATATACACCTGAGGCACGATGTACTAGTGCACCTTATTGAAAATAATTTGATTTCACTCAAGTTTGTAAGGATTGAGTAGAATTTGGTAGATCTCCTTACTAAAGGCATTTCTAAGAAGCCGATATGTGATACAACAGAGGGAATAGGGCTTAAGCCCACTTGTGAGTCCTAATCTTGGTGGATACCCATCACAAGAGTTTTTTTCGATGCACAATGGGTCAAATGAAGCAAAGGTTGAGCAATTTGTGATTAAGCCACCCTTGTCCCTTCCGAGATAATTCTGCTTATGTCTTGCGTTGGTCAAATCTCCCATGGTGTTCAGGTTAAGCTTTACGCTCTTAATAATGTCCATAGCTTGTTATGGTGGTATGGGGCAGTACACTTTATAGACTCACTGATCTACCATGATGTTGCGAATGAGCTTAAAGCTCTTAATATTGTCCATAGCCTTCATAATGGTGTGGGGCAGCACACCTGATGAACTCATTTACAAGAATGTGGGGGTGGTAAGACATCCTTTGTTGAGAGTCAGGGCTTACTCTCTAGAGCATTCTTGAGTACCTAGGTGTTGAGAAGGACATTATACATTTTGATTTTGAAGTGCATTTCAACCTGAGAACCACAGGAAGAGGATGTGTATGCTTTTCACTATGACTGCCTAGGTTCAAGACTATGTTCACTTAGGATGATTGTCGGACATGCATGTTCACCAAGTGTCAATTCATGTTCAAAAGATATTAGTATTGTCTAGTATGGGTCTCGTTGCTTAGTAACTTCTTTCCTTCCTTCCTTTCTCAAAATTGAATTATGTGGAGGATTATTGGCATATGGGGGATGATGTGCTTTAATTTTTTTCAAATTGCAAAATACCTCAATCCCACATTGGAAGAATTGTGGTGGGAAGTCTTGTTTATATACCCCCTTGTCCTTTCTCTTGAGAAAGTCTTGTTGGCCTATAGTGGGCTTAGTGGACCACACGCGAGGGCCTAGCAGTCATGTCACGTTGTGTCATGTCACGGTGTGGTGTGGACTTTATCCGACCCAAACCTTTATTCTTAAGGCTAGTTTTTGGGATTGAGCGCGAGGGTTTATGGTCGAGCTTGAGGTCCTATTCCTTATTATTCAGGGTTCAAGCTTAAGCTGTGTTTTGACCGTGTAACTGCCCACTCTTTCTATAATCATGGCTGCCCTAGTTATTTCTAGGTTTTTTGCTCCTCTACATCTGCTCACCTGCCTAATTAAGGCCAAATTTCTTCCCCACATTCAATAATTGACTTCTGCATAAACATTAAGTATTTTTTCCGTAAGTAACATGCTTTTGGGCATTGTTAGAAAACACTAAATTCACATAAATTCATTCTCTTCCTTATTATTTTCCTTATGTTATTCTCCACAACTCTGGTAACTGAGCAAGTTCAGACATTCTCCGACCTATTATCTAAGAGTATACTTTTGTGTTGGATACTATGTTAACCCTTGGGAGTTGGGATGCTGGACGATGCCGTCTGTACCATAGCGGGGGCTTAAGCAGTGGTGAACTCCATAGCGTGGAAATTTTCTTCGGTTCAATCCTTCTATTCTAAATCTTTTAATTTCAGTTGTTTAATTATTTTGTCTTAAGCCTTTTTGCGGCAATTCAAGATCTGTAGTGCTCAGTTTGAGGCCTTTGTGTTGAAGTTCCTCTTTAACTCGATTCAAATCTAATTTTCCCACATTATGAGTTGGCCTCAAGCATTTCAAGATCAAGATTTACCCATTTTCCTTATTTTTCAAACATGTTCTTAACATTTAGGCTACAAAAATAATAAAGGTAGGTCTAACATTAGTTAGGATTTGTTTTGTTGCAATGCCCACACTTACAAAAAAAGTTGTTGCAATGCCCACCGTTTATGTTAAGTTATGAAGGACTAGGAGAGCCACTTTGGTTTGCATCATTTGCCCATTTGCCAGCACTATGTTCTATTTGATGCAAACTAGCTCAAGTAATTTTTGTTCTACTCACTTGAAATTCATTTTGGCCTACAAGTGGATTATAGACAAGCAGAGTCGAGCTTGAGCTCCTCAGGCTGGAGCCTTGCCTTGGCAACACTTTTCTGAGCTCAAAGCTGAGCAAAAGCTTTACTAGGAAGGATTCACATATTTATCCAACTCAGGTGGTTTGAGCTTGAAATTAGCCAATCATTAGAGCCAAATAACATGCTGGCTCGTAAAGATTTAGCTCAAACTTGGCTTGAAGCTCACCAAGCTTGAAGAATTTAAGTGTAAGTTTGATTAGGTTTAGCTTGAACCTAGCTCAGTGAAGTCCTGGTCAAACTCGCTCATTTAGGCTTAAGCTCATCTCATTAAGGCTCATAATTCAATTTGGAGTTTGGCTACTTACACTTGTGAGCCATTAAATGTCGGCTGGAGCTCTCTTACCTAATTTCCTACAACCATGTGCCATGTATGTGTTTGCTAATTTCGATTGCTTTTGGCAGACACATAAACTATTGGAAGCAGTTTACAAGCAAGATAGTTTCCACATCTCTTCGTGCTGGTTTTATGACCACCCAAATCCTGTTCCACAATCATTTTCACCAGGAGAAAGTTCGCGACCAGTTTTTTTTTCCTCATAACTTTTTATCACTAAAAATGTCACTAAGCCACATTGTTCTTGTTGTGTTCCAATCAAATGGAAGGTGATGGAGCAATTGTAAAATTTTCACCTATGGTAATCCCTCTTCTACTTGGTTTCCCAAGTTTATATGCATGGAATCAACTTTTGGATCTAGCTACTATATGATTGATTATTACGTAATGATACATCTATCATCTCCTTCATAATTTGCATCTATTGTAGCGTATTCAGGACAAATACATTTGTAATGCCTAGACTATTGTTTAAAATCAAAGACCCACTCCACTTTTCATTTAATCAAACTCCCTAAGTGTTGGTTTAAATTCATTAAACTCTTAATTCCATCAAACGCTTTCACTATTATTTTCAGTTTTCATATCCCGTGTTTTATTCCACCCTTGGTTTCCTTGCCTTTCAATTTTGTGCGGAGTCATAGGCGCTAATGGATCTTTCTCTCCTTTGGGCATCTTGTTCAATCTAGTTATTGAACAATTTCATCCCTATCGAACACAAAGGGTTCTTGGGTTGGGTTCATCATGTACATAGATATCAAAAGAACTAGTCATATGATTTTCTTATTTATATAGTCTAAAAAAATTAGAATTTGATTACATAGCCAAATTAGTTTAAAATGATAATTTAAGGGGTGTATTTATTCTAATTGAACTTGGAGTTAATGCAAAAGTATTGGGATCTGCGTGGTATTTGTTTCTTTATAATTGTAATTGTGTTTATAAATTCAAAACTATAAGGAGTATTAAAATTAATGATTGTTTAACTATTTAGTATACTTTTTACAAACACAAGAATTGTGAAAAAAAAAATGTATATTTCCTTGAAAACAAATCTAGCTTAGCTGCACCAACTTTTTATGTAATTGGTCGTGAAATCATGCTTCCAAAACACTACAACGACCTTTGCTCTCACCAAGTATTGACGGATGTAGGTGCTGATTCGCACTGGAGTAGGCTTAAGCATTGTCAAAGTAGCAATACTCAAACATTATTCTCCTTACTCATTCTCGGACTTTTGAGAGCTCTTCCTTTGGCTTGCACGGTTATCAACTTTTTAGCCTCAACATCATGGAATAAAATAAATGACATTATTAAGATATTGACATAATGTAATGGATTTGGAACTAACTATTCATTATTGAATCACTTCAACATGTTTTATAGCTAGAGATGAACCTCAATGGATGTAGACTAGTACACTAGACATACTAGCACTTTCAAATTGAACTTAACAAACACTTCATTGGTTTTATCATCAATCTAGTATCTTTGCCAAAAACCTATCTAGTTTAAGACATGGAAATGGGCAACTTTGACTACATTCAAAATTAGTAAATAACCTATTAAGCCCACAAGCGCAGTCAACTCACTAACCCAACCACTTTGTGCTCTCAATTGGTTTGTTATGTTCCTATTTCTAATAGGTTATGGATCTAACCAACTAGATATTAGATGGTTTCGTCTTTTTTGTCAACTTATAAAATTGTTCGATCCTTAACCTGATTCGAATAGGTCTGATTTTGTTTGTTTTGGTTCCAAGACCAATGTGGACCCTATATGTCATATTCATAATCGTAACTATGAACAAGGAGCCATATCTAATATCATAATTGTCATAGAACATACATTTCTTTGTTCATTGGTCATTACATCAATGTCGATATCTCAACTTACATTCATGGTTTTCCATATTCCTTTAAATTCAATGGAATCAAATAGAATGTAATGATTGTTAGGTAACGTATTTTGAATTAACAATTGTATTTTATGCAAATATATTGTGTTTTAATTATTATAACATATTTATAAATGTGTCTATATATTGAAAATTATAAGTGTTAAAAAAATTAATTTTTTTTAACGAAAACCACCCCTAAGAGTCTGAGAATTTTCAATCAACCATTGTAAATCACGCCGTTAATTGTTCATGATTTAAGGTGGTCTTAAAAATTGACTTTTGGAGGTAATTTTGTAAAACTTTTAAAAGTAATCCTTCATACTAGTAAGCACATATAAGGTTTAGACGCAACCCATTGTCCTTAACAAAATGCAATCAATTAAATAATGTTAGCAACAACAACTTAAGTGAAAGTTTTCTTTCATAATATTTCATTTCTTAGCTATTCATACTCGTAAAAGAATATGAAGTATACTTCTATACAATTATCCAAACAATTTTCTCCGATACCAAAAATATTTATTTGGATATTCTTCATTTTTATATGGTGACAAGAATCTAATAATTACCATTTTTGCAAAAATAAAAAATTTTCATATTAAATTTAATACATGCTTCCTTATTAAATCTAAAAAATAGCTTTATTCTATAAATTTGTACAAGGTTCACATTTCACCAATGTTGAGGTTGAAGTTAGGCATATGGTATGAGACTACGATGAAAAATGGTAATGTGGAGTCAATTTTAGACAAATAGAGCATTAATGTTTGCAAGGAAATAAATTTTAGACATAAAAATGTTCTATATCAAAATAAATAGTGCATTAATATTCTTAGACTTCCAATATATTGATCATTTCAAACCTTCATTTTGTTGTATTTTATTTTTTCTGTTATCTTGTTGTTTTTATCACATCAATTGAAAATCATTTTGTTATAAAGGTAAGGGAAAGCATTAATTATTCCATTGAAAGATTAACTCTACGAGAGCCAATAACTATTAATGATTCGTCAAAATATTTTTGTAATCTTTCTATATGTATTTAGGGTTTCCTCAAAAAAAGTTGTTTCCCTCTTTTATTTTGCACATTCTAGAATTGACGTGATATTCAATATTAATTGACTAGCTTGAACATAAAATAGTTTCATGGATATAATAAAATTTTTTAAAAATAAATTGTCGCTTACTGGACAAAGATTGCGTACAAATATGATTGTTTCAAGCGTTATGGTCATGAAAAAGACTATGACAATACGTGACACCTAGAAATCCTAACAAAAACAATAAATGGGATAACCATAACTGATCACGTAATGTGTTTCCAACACTCAAATTAAAAGGAAAAATATTAACAACATGGTGAGAAAAAAGAACTAAAAAAGAAAGAGCATTCATAACATTAACCTTTGTTGTCCAAACTAGACATGTTCTGGACAAGGAAATACTCCCTTGGCTGGATCTAGGCCTAAGGGCAGTGTGGACTCATCAAAAGGTTGGCTAAGACCTATATTCTTGAATTGTCATAAAAGGGATTGTGCCCGTTGACGAAGAAGGGACTACAAAGCTTGCCATTGGGTTGATAAACGTTGAAGGTTGTAGCTGTGGTAGTGTCTCACGGATGGCTTCTATTGGGCCCAAATCCATTGGCGGTGGTGGTAGTCTGAGTGCATTGAAGCTACTATGGGCCTGAAATCCTGTACTGGCTAGTATGTCACTAGAACTGTTCATGCCTACCATAGGGTAGAAGGCTTCAATGAATGAGCCAACACCAGATGAAGATCCAAACTCCATTTGCATTTGTAAATTGTCACGATGGTGGATGACATCGATTTTCAACTCCCTTAATGCTTTTTGGAGCTCCAAGCGCCGAGTTGGCTCTATGTTATCCATTGCAACAAGCCACCATAGCTCATCATTCTTCGCACCCTTTAGCTTTTTGAGCTCCTCCCCACGCTTTGTCTCAACCTCGTTATAGGAATTAAAAAAAGTGAGTCTAATGTTAAGCTCACATACATTAGCATCATGCTGAGCCTGGACAAGTTGATCTGCACTACCAATGTTCATTGGCTCAGCAAGAGGACGAGGGCAATTAATACCATGGTAGCGGTCTAGTATCACCTCTATATCCGGGTGGCCGAAAGAGAATGCCTTTCTTCCTGGAGAAAAGACAATACTTGCAACTGCTACACCACATAGAGTGCACAATTCACTAGCGTTCTTAAATAACCCAGCTCGACGCTTTGAAAAGGTTACAAGTCGATTAGTCTCTTTTTCAATTCGTACCATTTCTACCTTTTGGCGTCCCGCACTCTTCCTATTAGAACTAGCCATGGATGGATTATTGGGGAAAACGAGCAAATGAGAAAATAGGATTGTCTGGAAGGATGAAAACATGCCTCGAATTTAGGGGAGATATAAACGAAGACTAGTTTATCCACATTTTGAAGAATCCAACATTTTTTACCATATGTTGACTTAAGAGTTAGCAAAATTACCTTTTACGCAGCTTCGTTGTATCCGTGCATTTCAATGATATTCTCATGAATATTTAGTTGATATAATATTTTTCTTAATAAGAAAAGGGAGCAAGTACTTATATACGAATGACATCACTAAGATTTATAAACATGACAGTTTTTCATGATATTTATCTTCTATTAAATGACAAGTTTGTTATAAAATTATAAATATTATTTTTTAAATGCGCTATAAAATGCCATTTTACCCTAATAGAAAAGGTAGTTGTTAAGTATATAAATAACACTTAAAAATTTTGACAAATCATCGCATTCTATTATTTCCCAAAAAAAAAAAAAGAAGTTAATAATGAAAGCAAAATGCTAGTAGGAGTGTTGATTATTATTTTGAATAACTCATGATTACAATGTCTTCATTGAAAAATAAATAATTAATTTTAAATTTTATAATAAGACATGCAAGGAAGTAAATCATTTTGTTATAATTTTCTTTAAATAAATGCCCATATTATGATTTAGTCACAAGTGGTAGATGATTTGATAATGTATCTTTGTGCAAAATTGATAAAAAAAATTCAATAGTATAATATGATGATGATGGATTACGTGTAGTCTTATTAATTTTTATAATTAGTAGGTAATGCTTGACATTTGAACGAGTGCAATTGAGTAGCCAAATAAATATCGCATAATCCGACTACATCTAAAATAAATGGCAACAGACAAATATACCTAGGAATTGGGGTCGACGATGGAGAACAATCATGAAGAAGGCCGGAAAATGGAGGAAAGATCAAACATCTAGAGACTAATGTATTTTTATATACGGAAAAAGTACTTTCAGCCCTTGAATCTCGTAAACTCTGGATCGAGATGAGGTAACCTTATATATTGCACAAATTCACCTTAGATTTACCACTCTTAGAAATAAAATAAATTTTGTAGTGGATAAATGAAGAATACTTTGGGACATTATTAGGAAATACAAATCATGAAAAATGACATGTTCGATGGAAACTATACTAGTAGAAAGACTAGAAAGGACGACATTTTTTTAAAAATGACCAAGAAAGGTCCCATGTTAAACAGTGGCCTTTAATATGAATATGGGGTATGGATCAAGTGCTATCCTGCTTGGGGACAACACCATGCAAATTTTATTAATTTTTATTTTTTAAGTTTTTCTATATTTAGAAATACTTAGATATATAATTTAGGGTTATTTTTATCAAAGGTCCCTGTACTTTTCTCATTATATTAATTTAGTCCTTGTACTTTTAGTAGGGTCATTTAGTCCCTATACAATTTATAGTGTGTCATTTTATTTCCTCGGTCAAATTTTACTTATGTTATTTATGCAATTTTTTATGACACAACACGTTAGATGCAAGTAACCCTCTATAAATCCACCCAATTTAGTCAATTTAATCGAAGCCATGGATGAAACATTAAAAATTCATTGAAATTATAACATAAATTTTACTATAAAGATCAAATTGTCAGAATATGAATTTTACTGGGACTAAATAAGCACAATAAAAAGTATGTGGACTAAATTGACAAAATAGACAAAGTATAGGGACTTTTGGTGCAAATAACCCTTTAATTTATATATTTTGTATCTGCTCAAAATATTAAAGCTTAAAAATATTTTTATTTATGCAATTATATTAGTTTTACATTAAACTTATATACAGAGCCATGCATTTTCTTTAAATTCTTATTTGCTTGATCTAACAAAAGGCTTATTTTGGATAGAATAAAATTTCAATCATTAAATTATAGTTCTGTCATTGTGGATTCGTGCACGCAGTGTGTGCTCTTTAATGTGCTTTGGAGCAAGTCCTCAAATTTGTCTCTCCACGGATAGAAAGGTGCGGCAATCCACACCAGTCCAATGCTGCCAATTAGTGCATGACATAAGACGTGTGCTGTTAGTGATCCTTTGTTAAGTGTATGCGGCCAATCGCAAGCTGCCACTTGGCATTTTTAATGTGGTGCTACGCTGACTGTTTGAAATAATTACACAATGTCGTTTTCACTTATTTTAATGCATACGACATCAGAAATATTAAGGATTTTATATCCAGTAACCAATAAGGGTTGTACTTAGCAATCCAATAATTTTCTCAAAAAATATTTTTTTCTTAGAATTAAAAAGTAGAAACTTTTCTTTAATTTAAATTTTTTGAGAGCCCGTTCTCTGGGTGGTCAAGAGAAGATTGAGGACAAGGTCTTGTGGTCTCAATAATTCCATTTAGGAGGAATTTTGTTGGTTTTCATTCCAGATATCTTTATTCTTTAAAATTTTTTTTTGAGCTTTCATTTAATTTTAGCATATCTATTTATTCATTTATTTCTTGTTTATTATGTTTGATATTCTATAGTGTTATGCATATATTAGATTAGATGTCTTTAGATTTAGAATTAAAAATTTAAATTTTCCGTTACTCTACTCTGGTCAATTTGGGGAACATTTGTGCAATACTCCCCAACATGGAAACATGCCTCGGTTATTTACACTCATAAAAGAATATGAAATATACTTTTATACTATTATCCAACCAATTTTTTCCAATGCCTATAATAATTTTTTGGATATTCTTCGTTTTTATAAGGTGAGAAGGATGTAATAATTACAATTTTTGAGAAAATCAAAATATGTCATATGAAATTTAAGGCGTGGTTCCTTTTTAAATCTAAAATATTTTTATTCTATAAATTTGTATAAGGTTCATATTTCACCAATGTTGAGGTTCAAGTTAAGCATATGATATGAGACTACGATGAAAAACGGTAAGGGGAAGTGAATTTGCCTTGAATGGAGGAATTTTTTTTTCATATTTGTGATTATTGTGAACATGATGCAGTTAAGACTTGAGATGGAAACGCATTTTCCACGAAAACAAATAGAGCATTAATGTTTGCAAAGAAATAATAGACTTTAGGCATAAAAATATTCTATATCAAAATAAACAGTGCATTAATGTTCTTGGACTTCCAATATATTGATCATTTCAAACTTTTATTTTGCTGTATTTTATTTTTTCTATTTTCTTTGTGTGTTTATCACATCAATTGAAAATCATTTTGTTATAAAGGTAAGCGAACGAATTAATTATTCCATTGAAAGATTAACTCTACTAGAGCCAATCACTATTTTGCCCATTCTAGAATTGATTTGATATTCCATATTAATTGACTAGCTGAACATAAAATAGTTTCATGGATATAATAAGACATTTCAAAAATAAATTGTTGCTTACTACACAAAGATTGCATACAAATAGGAGTGTTTCAAGCGTTATGGTCATGAAAATGACTATAACATTACATGACACATTATAATCTTGACAAAAACAATAACTGGGATATCCTTGACTAATCATGTAATGTGTTTCCAACACTAAAACAGAAAGGAAAAATATGAAAGACATGATGAGAAAAAAAGCATTAAAAATGAAAGAGCACTCATGACATAAACCTTCCCCCTTGAGCTAGGGCTCAAAACTAGAAATGTTTTGAGCTAGGAAATACCCCCTTGGCTGGGTCTAGGCGTAAGAGCAATGTAGCCTCATCAAAAGCTAGGCTAGTATGTAGCTGTGGTGGCTTGGCTAGTATTGTTGAATTGTCACAAAGGATTTGTGCCTACCATTGTGTCGATAAACGCCGAAGGCTATAGCTGTGGCAGCGCTCCATAGAAGCCTTCCATTGGGCCCATATCCATTGGTAGTGGTGGTAGCGCGAGCTCATTAACTCTACTACGGGCCCAAAATCCTAGACCAGCTAGTATGTCCCTAGAACTGTTCATGCTTGCCATAGGGTGGAGGCTTCCATGAACGAGCCAACACCATATGAAGTTCCAACCTCCATTTACATTTGTAAGTTTTCATGGTAGTGGATGACATCGGTTTTCAACTCCCTGAATGCTTTTTGGAGCTCCATGCACCGGCTCGACTCTATGTTATCCATTGCAACAAGCCACCACAGCTCATCATTCTTTGCACCCTTTAGCTTTTTGTGCTCCTCCCCGCGCTTTCTCTCAACCTCATTATAGGAATTGAACAAGGTGAGTCTAATGTTAAGCCCACAGACATTAGCATCATGCTGAGCCTGGACAAGTTGTTTTGCACTGCCAATGTTCATTGGCTCAGAAAGAGGAGGAGGGTGATTGATAGCGAGGTAGCAGTCTAGTATCACCTCTATAGCAGGGTGGCGGAAAAAGAATGCCTTTCCTCCTGGAGAAAAGACAATACTTGCAACTTCTACACAACATAGAGTGCGTAACTCGCTAGCTTTCTTAAATAACCCTACTCGATGTTTGAAAATGTTACACACCGATTGGTCTCCTTTTCAGTTAGTACCATATCTGCCTTTTGGCATCCCTTACTCTTCTTATCAGAACTAGCCATCGAGGGCTTATTGGAGAAAAATGAAAAATGAAAAAAATATGGTTTTCGAGAAGAATAGAAACATGCCTCGAAATTGGGAGAGATATAAAGGAAGACTAATTTAGCTATCTTTTGCAGAATCCACTATTTTTTTTTTTTACCGTATATTGGTTTAGGGATTAGCGACATTGCCTTTTAAGCAGCCTCGTTGGATTTGTACATTTCAATGATATTGTCATGAATATTTAGTGGTTGATATAACTTTTTTCTCAACAAGAAAAGGTACAAAGTATTTATATACAAGTAATGACATCACTAAGATTTCAAAGTATTAAACAATTAATTCTAAATTTTATAATAAGACATGTAAGGAAGTAAATCATTTTTTTTTTCTTAAATTCCCATATTGTAATTTGGCCACTAAGTGGTAGGATGATTTCATTATGTATCTTTTGGACAAACTTGATAAAAAAAAAAATTAGCAGCATAATATGGTGATGATTAATTATGTGTATTCTTATTAATTTTCATAATTAGTAGGTGATGTTTAGCATTAGAACGAGTACAATCGGGTAGCCAATTAAATTTCACATAATCGGACCACGTCTAAAATAAATGAGGCAACAGACAAACGGACCTAAGAATAGGGATCGACGATGAAGAACAAACATGAAGAAGGCTGTATTTTCATCTACGGAAAAAAGTACTTTTAGCGCTTGAATCTAGTATATTCTTGATCGTGATGAGGTAGCCTTTTACATTCCATAAATTCACCTTACATTTACTACTCTACGTAATAAAATAAATTTCGTAGTGGATAAAAGAAGAATTTGAATAGAAAGTAATGTTAGGGACATTTAGCACGAGACGAGAAAACAAAAATAAGATGGTAGAGAGAAACCCTAACATGACATGGGACGACTTAAATTTGACTTAAGTGACCAAAATTATTAACATATATATTGTATAACTAATTGTTACTATGAATTTTATGTAAACAAATATCCAAGTGACTAAAATCATTGTAGTTTTAAATTCCTTCATTTGTTAAATAATCGATAATCGTAAGCAAGAATAATTTAGGAATTTATTAAGAAAATGAATCATGAAAAACAACATGTTCTATGTACATGTACAAGAAAATTTATTAGTAAAAAATAAGATGATGCAACAGGGTTACTGCACACGGGAGCTCTAGGCAGACCACCTTGGCACCACTCGAGACAAGTGTTGGTGTCACCAAGTGTATTGCTTAACTAAGCGGCACCGCCAGCCCGTGGGCTCGTTCAACGTAGGATTCTCGGCGACAGTTGGGATGGAGATTAGACCACGGGTAGTTATGGAATTAATCGAGCAATACGGTTTTGGCAAGATTTGGAGGACGGTTTTGGCAAGATTTCATTTGACTTTATTTCGATTTTGATTTTTGAATTTCTTTCCCTTTTTTAGCTCTTTTTTTCCTCTATACAAAGGAGGACTTTAGGCTTAGTTGAGCAGCTTTTTCCAATTAATATTTTAAATTGTTTACCTTTTTCCTCGTTTCTCAACCTGTGGGAATTCGAGCTTTTATCACCTCTTTGTAATTTTGTTATTTCTTTAATAAAATGCAAAAGGAAGGTCGTTGAACTTTCCCGTAGCCCTTATTTCCTATCACGCACTGCATCAGTTGGTATCAAAGCGTTGGAATGCTTCCTGAAGAACTAGGGCCCCTAGACAACAGAAGAATGCTGCAGTTGAAGAGGTGACTGACCGTGACCGACATCAGTAGTATGAATAGAGATTTGAGGAACTGGAGGAGAAATTTCGGTGGGTCAAGGATGCTTGATCCAACATGGAGCCAATCCCGACCTCTCAGACGGAGTTAGGCTCCAACGCCATCCTTCACCCGTTATTAATGGTGGAAACATGGATGATCCTTTCTTGAACCAATTTCATGACCAAGGTCTACCGAAGCCAAGGTTGAGGCGCCAATTGCCTAACAGGAGGTGGGAATACGGAATTCGGAGTGAGATTCTAGAATTTAATGGAGGAGGACGTCCAGAAGAGTTCCTTGATTGGCTCATTGGTGTTGAGGAAGTCTTGGTGTATCGAGAGATCCTAGAATAAAAGTAGGCGCCACTTGTTTCTACGCTCCTTCGCGGAAGGGCAGCCGCCTGGTGGCATCAATACAAGCAGACCCGACTCCGACAAGGCAAGTCCAAGATCGAATCTTGGGAGAAGATGAAGCAGAGTCTACGAGGAGCATTCTTGCCTCACAATCATGCTCACTTGATGTATCAATGCCTACAGATCCTTTGCTAAGGGTCAACGACCATGGAAGATTACACATCTGAATTCCATGCCTTGGTCACCAGGAATGATTTGGCTGAATCGAGGGAGCAGTTGGCTGATAGATACACTGATGGCTTGAGGGGGAGCATACAAGATGTCCTTCACATGTTTGACATCTTCACTGTGTCAGAGGCCGCTCAGAGAGTTCCACAAGTGGAGAGACAACAAAGGCACCGCCCTGTTGGCGGTTCCTGGACCACGCCTACTAGTGGGAGACAACAAACCCAGGCAACACCAAACCTGGTTGCTCAACTGAGAATGCCACCCACTAACACTATCAAGCAAGTGAATCAGGAAGTAGTGGGCTCTTGTAGAACTCGTTGTTTTAAGTGTGGAGAAGTAGGGCACCCAGCTTTGGATTGCCATAAAGGCGACAGGCCCGTTAAGACCCTTCTCATTGAGGACCCAAGAGCTGATGAAGACGAGATCGATGAAGAGAACCATTTTGAAGAGTTGTTGGACCCAGAACTTGTAGACGTTATCGGCGATGGAGGTCAATGCCTTGTTAGGCTTGGGTACTTCACACCAAGAGAACAGAATGGGGGCAGCTAGTTGCAGAACAACATTTTTCAGACTACCTGCACTGTTGGCAGAAATGTATGCCAAATGGTAATTGGTTTGGGGAGCTGTGAAAATGTAATTTCAGAAGAGGCCTTGACGAAGTTGGGACTAAAGATGAAAACACGCCCGCACCCTTACAAACTTTCCTGGCTCAAGAAAGGGAACCAGGTAACGGTTTCCAAGCAATGTTTTGTCAATTTTTCCATTGGCATGAGATATAAAGAAGGCATGTGGTGTGGCGTAGTGACCATGGACGCTTGCCACTTGTTATTGGGGTGTTCTTGGCAATTTGACCGCGGAGCAAAGCACGACGGAAAGAAGAATACTTACAGCTTCCTTTATGAGGGAGTTAAGATAGTGTTGCATTCGACGAAGGAAGCGAAGGCCAAAGCTCCTGAAGCCCATCATCCGAATGTCCAGGGCCGTGCACTATTCTCCAAAGAAGTTGGCGAGACCAAAATGTTATTCGTCTTGATTGGTGAGGAGAGCACAGTCATTTGCAAAGAAGTACCGAGTGAGATAAAGGCTTTATTAGAAGAGTATGCTGACATTTTTGCTAAAGAGCTCCCAGCTTCCCTTATGCTATTAAGGGACGTGCAGCATCGTATCGACCTCATGCTAGGCTCTTCCTTACCCAACCGCCCTCACTACCAAATGAGCCCTACCGAACATGAAGAGTTAAGATGACAAGTCGAAGAACTCCTCGCCAAGGGGTTCATTAAAGAAAGCCTGAGCCCATGCCTGCTTTGCTCACGCCAAAAAAGGATGGGTTATGGAGCATGCTCATGGACAGTCATGCCATAAATAGGATCACGGTACGATATAGGTTTCCACTTCCGAGACTTGATGATTTGTTAGTTCAGTTTTGGTGCGCCAAGGTCTTCACCAAGCTCGATCTCAAGCACGGGTATCATCAAATCCACATTATTCCTGGAGATGAGTGGAAGACAGGGTTCAAGACAAGAGAAGGACTTTATGGGCGGATAGTCATGTCGTTTGGCCTATCCAATGCTCCGAGTACGTTTATGAGATTTATAAATCAGGTGCTTCGCTCATTCATTGGTAAATTCATGGTTGTATACATTGATTACATCCTCATCTTTAGCTGATACCATGGATATCATCTTAGCCACCTCCAAGAGGTGCTTCAGACACTGCGAGTACAAAGCTTAGTTGCCACCCTTAAAAAATGTGAGTTCATGAAGGACCGGGTAACATTCCTTGGGTTCGTTGTGTGCAAGGATGGGATCTAAGTGGACGAAGGTAAGATCAAGGCCATCAAAGAGTGGTCAGAACTGGAAACAATTAGCAAGGTGAGAAGCTTTCATGGATTGGCGTCGTTCTATAGGCGTTTTGTTCCAGCCTTCTGTACAATCATGGGGCCAATCACCAAGGGCATGAAGAAGGGAACCTTTCGTGTGGACACCGCAAGCGACCTCAGCATTCACCAAGATCAAAGCGAAATTGACAACGGCTCTAGTGCTCGCACTCCCAGATTTCCAACGAACTTTTAAATTGCACATTGATGCATCCAAGGTGGGTATTGGCGCCGTGCTTAGCCAACAAGGGAGACCCGTCACCTACTTTAGTGAAAAGTTGGATGGGAGCAAGTTGAACTGCTCTATGTATGATTTGGAGTTTTGTGCTGTGGTTAGAGCTTTGCGGCATTGGCGAGCATACTTGGCAAACCGAGAATTTATTCTGTATTCGAACAATGTGGCCCATAAATTCATCAACAGCCAAGAAAAACTATCTAATAGACATGCCAAATGGGCTAGCTACATTCAACTATTCCACTTCACCAGCAAACACAAGTCAGGCGAGCTGAACAAGGTCGCAAAGGCATTGAGTAGGAGAACCTTAGTCTTGGCGCAAAGTAGAACAAAAGTCACGGGTTTTAATACTTAGCGAGAGACACAAGAAGGGATCAACCCGGACTACTCCATTCATGCAGGCTTCTTGTTCAGAGGCAACCTATTGTTTATTCCCTGATTGAGATAGCGTATCAAAATAATAGAAGAGAAGCACAGCGCGGGTCACATAGGGTGTGACAAGACGCTCAAACACATTTCCACCAACTATTACTGGCCCACATTGCGCCATGGAGTGGAACGTTTTGTCCAACATTGCCGTGTTTGTCAAGTACCCAAGGAAGGTGTCACCAATGTTAGGTTGTATTTATCATTACCTATTCTGAGTCAGCCATGGGCAAATGTTAGCATAGATTTCATATTGGGCTTACCGGGAACCACTGGCGGTATTGATTCAATATTCATAATGGCTGATCACTTTTCAAAAATGGCGCACTTCATAGGGTGCAAGAGAGCTGCAGACACCATTCATGTTGCGGGATTGTACTTCAAAGAGGTTTACAAGCTTCATGGTTTGCCTTTGAGTTTTGTATCCAATAGGGATGTATGCTTTGTCATCCATTTTTGGAGGACCGTATGGAAGATGGCCAACACATCCTTAGCATTCAGTACCGTCCATCACCCCAAACCGATGGACACACCGAGGCCATCAACCGTTCCATTGGCAACCTTCTTTGTTGCCTTATCACTGAAAATGCCAAGGGATGTGAGTCCAAGCTTCACTAAGTGAAGTTTGCTTATAATAACTCCGTCAACCGCACTACCAGCTTTGCTTCTTTCCACATTGTTTATGACTTTGTTCCTCGCACTCCAATGCATTTGGCGCCAGCTCTTGACTTGACCAGGCCACATGGAAAGACAGAAGACTTCATCAATTCCCTTAAAGTCATTCACGAACAAATACAAGCTCCATAGTTATAAGATACTGCCAGGTACAAATTAGACTCTAACAAGAAGAGGAGGCGGGTTCCATTTCAAATTGGTCATAAAGTGTGGGATGTGGTAACTCGAGAAAGGTTTTCCACTTGGGAATACAATGAACTCATCGTGTGCAAGATTGGGGCCTTTAATGATTCTAGAGAGGATTAATGACAATGCTTACCGCCTTCAGCTCCCTCCAGGAATGATGACCTCCAATGTCTTCAATGTCAAGCACCTCACTCCATACCCCGGCGAGAATGACGCTGCAGAACCCCAAGTGAATTCGAGGGCGAATTCTCCTCAACTCGGGGAGGATGATGTAGCAGGGTTATTGTACACGGGGAGCTCAGGATTGACCACCTTGGCGCCACCTAAGACAAGTGTTGGAGCCACCGAGTGTATTGCTTAACTAGGTGGCACCGCCAACTTGTGGGTTTGTTCAACGCAGGATTCTCGGTGACAGTTGGGAAGGAGATCAGATCACAAGTAGTTATGGCAAGAATTAAGCAATACGGCCTGGGCAAGATTTGGAAGACGGTTTTGGCAAGATTTCATTTGACTTTAATTTGATTTTAATTTTTGAATTTCTTTCCCCCTATTTAGCACTTTTCCTCCTTTATATAAAGAAAAACTTTAGGCTTAGTTGAGCAGTTTTTTCCAATTAAAATTTCAAATTGTTTATCTTTTTCCCGTTTGTCAACATGTGGGAATTCGAGCTTTTACCACCTCTTTGTAATTTTATTACATCCTTAATAAAAATTCAAAGGGAAGACGGTTGAACCATCGCGTAGCCCTTATTTCCTAACACGCGCTGCATCACTAGAAAGGACGGCATTTTTTTAAAATATTACCAATAAAGGTCTCAAGTTATGGATCAAGTGCTATAGGGACAACTTCATGCAAAATTTTTTTTAAGTTTCGCTTTAATTTTTAAGTACTTGGATATATAATTTAGGGTTATTTACATCAAAGGTCCCTATACTTTTCTCACTATGTCAATTTAGTCATTGTAATTTTAATTGCACCATTTAGTCCCTATACAATTTATATTATGTCAATTTAGTTCCTTGGTCAAATTTTAGTTAAGATATAATGCAATTTTTAATGACACAACCACATTAGACGCAAGTAATCCATTATAAATCCACCCAATTGACTCTATTTAACTGAAGCCATAGATGAACCATTAAAAATTTTATTTAAATTTTAACATAAATTTTTTATAAGGATCAAATTAATACAATATGAATTTTACAGGGACTAAATTAACACAATAAAAAGTATAGGGACTAAATTGACACAATGGGCAAAGTACAGGAACCTTTGTTGTAAATAACCTTGTAATTTATAATTTAGTATATGCTCAAAATATTAAATTTTAAAAATATTTATATTCTATGTAATTATATTAGTTTTATATTTAGTGTGCATACAAAGCCATGCATTTTTTTTTGAAATTCTTATATGCTTGATCTCACAAATGGCTTATTTTGGATAGAATTGGATTTCAATCACTAAATTATAGTTCCATCATTGTGGACTCATGCACGTAGTATGTGTCACTTTAATATGCTCACAACTAAGTCCTCAAATGTGTTGCTTCATGGATAGAAAGGTGTGGCAATCCACGCCTCCAGATGCCGCCATTCAGTGCGTGGCATGTGATGCATGCTGTCAGCCACCCTTTTTTAATTGTATGCGGTCAATTACAAGCTACCATTTGGCATTTTTAGTACGATGTTGTGCTGACTGTTTGAAGCAGTGAAACGGCATTGTTTGAGCTTATTTTAATGCACGCGACATCGGAAATAGTAAGGCTTTTCTATCCAATAACCTATTATAAAAGGGGCCTGACTTAGCAATCTAAGAATTAAAAAGTAGAAAATTTTCTTTAAGTTAAATTTTTTGAGAGCCCATTCTCTCAGTGATCAAGAGGAGATTGAGGAGAAGGTCTTGCGGTCTCAATAATTCCCTTTAGGAGGCATTTAGTTGGTCTTTGTTGCAGTTATATTGATTCTTTTCTTTTTAAGCTTTCATTTAATTTTTGCTTTTATATATACTCATTTATTTCTCGTTTATTCTGTTTGATATTCTATTTTGTAATGCATATATTAGATTAGATATCTTTAGATTTAGAATTAAGGATTTAAATTTTTCGTTGCGCTACTCTAGTTAATTTAGGGAACATTTGTGACATATTTTCCAACATAAACAAGCCTTAGTTTTTTTTTTTTTTTTTAGGCGGTGGGGTTTGGTAAATAGGAAGACATGTTTAGCAAATTTTGTAGAATACTAACTTTATAATGATATATAAGTTTAGGAATTAGCGACATTGCCTTTTATAGCATCTGTGCATTTTGAATGTTATTCTCATGAAATTTTGTTCTTGATTTAAAATTTTTTTTTTCTTAATAAGGAAAGATACTAAATACTTGCAGACAAGCAATGTTATCACAAAGATTTATACACATAAGCAGCCCTCAAACCTAATCACCCGCTTCAAAGAAATCCATATCCAGTCGTTACTAGCACATACCTGGGAAAAGTACAATAAACATATTAGGCATTGGTGCTATTAAAGTGACTTATGAAGTTAGCTTTTTTTATGTTTTCTGAATGGCCTATGTATCGAGCTTTCAAAACGGTAGCTCTTAATCTAGTTGGCATGATGCACCATGTGTTGAAACACCGCTACAAATCTACTTGTAGAGCTAGCAAATTTTGACCCGACCCATTCAACCTGCTACCTGACCCGATCCTGACCAGAAAAATTTTAAATTTATTGTGGCCTGAACTTGAAAATGAACCAACATGAATTTGACCTAATCCTAAGTTGACTCGACCTAACCTGACCCGAACCCCAAAACGACCCAACCCATGAGGATCTAAGACCCGAACCAGACCCGTCTTATATCATGAAATAACCCAAAAAGAAATCTAATTTATCATAGAATCCAAATAAAATGCCAATTATAGTCATTGCGTTTTATAGTTTTAGTTATAAATTTTAAGACAGAATAAATATATTATCAAAATAACCTGATTGGTCAACCTGAAATCCGACCTAACAAAAGGATACTTGACCTGAAGTTGACCTAACCCAAGGTTAACCCAACCTGATGTCGACTCAACCCAAGGTCGATCTGAACCTGTGGATGACTGGACCTTAGTCCAACCGAACCCGAATTTGACCCGACCCGAGATAGACCCAAATGTGGCAGCAACCTGACTTGATCTCGACCTGACCCTACCCAATTGCGAGGTCTACTTAATCGAGACACAAGGGCTACAAGAATTAACTAGTTAATGGTACTTACATAATTGTTTGAATTATAGGCATTTGTACCCCGTCCCCCTATTTGTTTATGTTTTATTTTTTTCATTTCATATGTCCTCATGAAAGCATAAAAACTTAGACATGTAATTTTAATATTATTAGGAGTAATGCATTTAGGCATTAATTCCTAAGACTATTCATACTAATGCAACTTCACATGTGGGGCTTGTAAAAAGATTGAAAATGAAAGAAGCATGCCTTCAAACTAGAATCAAGACAATGAAAAATGAGTTCACCAGTAAGACTCAGATATAAGAGCATGGCATAATTGTTTTCTATAATTGAGACATCCCAAATTTGGGCCAAATATTAATCACTCAAAATTATAGTTAATAGCGAGTTTAAAATAAATCGTGCCAAAAGAAAGAGAAATAAAATTAAAACAAACTACTCAGCCATCTCCAAGCATAAATCTTGCTTTGCCCTCAATGCAAATAACATCAAAGAAAATGAAGTAAATAGAAGGAAAGAACAACTTAAAAGGAATGGCACCGTGCCAAAAAGCAAAAATGGGCGACTTTGGGTGAAAATAGGAGCATTATGAAAGACAAAAGATGAAAAAGCTACAAATAAGAATACCAAAGACAAAAGACAAAGCTGACTTGTTACTAGTATCCAGAAAAATTAATGATTTAAGAGGTTGGTACATATCAGAGAGGAAAAAAAAGTTTGGTGTCTCCCCATTTCATCCACATTAATTTAACCTAATCAACTTTTTACTCAACTCAACCTACCGTCATGATGAGTTAATCCAGACAGTATATAAAGACTGTCATGAAAGGTAATCGGCATTGGGGCCAGCTAAAGTGGGCTGGGACATAGAAGGCTGCTCCTTTTTGTCCCTGGGTTACTCAGGCACCCCCTGAGGTGCCTCTAGGTCATGTCTGTGCTCTCTAAGAATGAAATTGCAGGATTTGCGGAACAAGACCAAAGTTTAGGTTTGTGTAGAAGCAGAAGAATTCTAGTGCTTTCTGGTGAAGCTTGTATCTTTCCGCTGTAGGAGTCTCTTGATGAGACATGGACAACACAACTTGACCCGTCCAACGGAACAATGAAATCCATTGGCGGATGGCCATAAAGCTATTGAGAAACACTTCACCGTGCTAGACCCAAGTCTTCTTATAGAGGTGCTAAATGAGAGAGAGAGAGAGAGAATCTAGTACCGCTTCTGCATGTGGCCAGCCAACCATAGGTTGTGGTTGATGATGGAATCCATCAACCAAATATTGGGTGGGAGGAAGCGGATTTCATTGTGGTGGTGGTGTTGTTTAATAAATGACCTCGCAAAACACAATGATGAGCTCAATGGTGGCGCTTGCTACAAAGGGATCCTAAGAAGAGACTAAACAACTGTCCAAGACACCAATTGCAGCCGCGATGTCATCGGGCACTATGCCTCATATAGTTATTATACAACATGGGTGACCATTGTCACGATTGCATTGGAGTGAGGAGTAGAACTCCCTAACCATGGACAAATCGTCACGCACTCCAAGACCAAGAAAGTAAGTGATGTTTAAATCCTCACATTGTGCTATGTCCCACTCACCATAGGCCTCCTTATACACTGGATCCTTGAAAACTGTTTTGGCCACTATCTTAGCATTGTGAAACATAGAGGGCAGAGTTTCTAAGATCTGCTACCTTTCTCACCTCGTGTCCTCTTAGTTCACACCATCTCTTCAAAAAGAAAGGATGTGACAAAGATAACTCAAATAACAGAGTCAACAAATCATAAGATAAAGCTAAATTACGCCAAACAAAAAAACAAAAGAACAAAGGAACCTAGAAGAGGGCAAAACTAAAGGAGGAGATGTAAAACGGCCAGATCAACAGGTGACCTACCCCTTAAACATCACACAATAGCAGAACCCTAACATTTAAAACCATAATCATGAATAAAAGTGGAGTTAAAGCATATTACCATACATAATAGCCCAAACCCCATCTAGCATTGTGAACATTGAAGTAAAAAAAGTGGGAAAATGGAGCCAAAATCAAACACTATTCACAATGAAAACTCTAATCTCAAAATCAACCAAATATGCACAAGAGAAAAAAAGATACCATGCCTTAAGAACTTCCATCTCATGATTTCAGGATTAAAAATAAAGAAGAAGAGCGTACCTTGGTTATGTAAGGTGCCTATGTCAGTGTTGAAGGTGTGGGAGAGACTGTGGGGTAGGGGTGCAAGTGTGGTTGGGATTAGAAATAAGGGTTTTGAGGTAAGTGAAAGGAAATGGCAAGACCGCCCCGGGGGGGGGGGGGGGGGGGTGGTGTGGTTTAAATATGCATTGATCTTATCGATCGAACACAACCAATCAATTAGATGGAAAAAGGTGGGAGGCATGTCAAACGTTGTTTCGTCGATTAGGAGAACACCCGATCGTTGGGGCGCTGATGGTCCAAGGGTTTGTGTTGATCTTATTGATCGAGTAAGCACTCAATGGATCGGGTGTCAACAAAAATGACCCCATGTTATTCCTATCAATAAGATCGGCTCGATCGATCGGTTTTTAATAGAAACCATCCCTGTACATAAAAATATTACCACTAAACATTATCTCTCCTATTTCATAAACAAAATGCAAATGAAATTGAAAGGTTACGACGGACGGGGTTGCCTCCAAATAGCGCTATAAGACTCAAAAGTCAGCTTACATTCAAGGTCGGGTCCTTAAGGTGAACAACTTCAGACTCTTGGGTCATTTCCCTAACTTAACAGCATACGCTTGAAACGATGACCATTCAGAGTGATAACATGGACAACTTCACGGTATCGGATCTCAATTACACTACAAGGGTGTCGCATTAGACACTCAATAGAAGGGTTGGTCGGGCTCATTAAGGAGGCCCCTTAGGGTTCGAAAGTCAAAGCACTAGCCTTGACCCTCAGGACATTAGATAGAACATTTGAGTCATTTTAAGTCACTAAATCATCAAAAAACCCTAGCTCATGACTCCAGGAATCACCTCCTATATAAAAGGATGAAACAAACTGGACCAAAAGATTAATCTCGTCCAACATATAAAATTCCTTACCATCCCCAATCCCGGATTTCCTTGCAGCATTAGACATATTTAACTTGACTTCGAGATTACAAAAGTAAACCTTTGGTAATGCTGTTCTATAATGAATCACAGCATTTAATAGTACTAAGAATGGTTGGCTCAAAGCATTACAATGTGGGATTCGCCAGTTTTACAATAAAACGTGTCATTTCATTTAAAAAACAACACCAAACGCTGTGTTTCATAACCAAAAACCCGCGCCCTCATACCCATTCAAAACGCGTGCCACGTGGTACATTTCTACTGGTCCTCGCCCAAAGGCGTGGATCACCCCCTGGGCAGCCTCAGTGTGCGACACGTGTTGCGTGCTGATTGGCTGTCAGCGGAGTACGAGGATCGCCATTATTTAAAAGCGATTTTGATTTTTTTTGTGCTTTGTTTTTCACATGTAAAAAATTCATCTTATGAATTTTAATTTCCTAAAATTATTTTATTTTATTATTTTCAATTTTATTCATCTCATAAATAATGTTTGGCGAAATTTACTTTGCCATCTCATGGATAAATAATTCATCTTATGAATTCTTTAATATTTTTTCAATAGCAATAAATACAAAGGCATGCGCAGGGACCTTAGGGACAGTTTAAAACTTGCTCCAAATGGGTTAAATTAATCATCTCATGAAATAATTTAATTACTATTTAATGAGACTCAATTCCACTTAATAAATCTCACTGCACTCTAGACTTAAATTATTTATTCGATATCTCCCCAATAGACTGTATTGATGACAACGACCTCTCCACTATTTGTTCATGACAAAGGATAAATATAACCACTACCATTGTCCTTCTCATAGCTTCTCCAATAGTTACCGACTCGTCCTTCACTGAATAATTCATTTATACTTTAACGTATTCATAGTATAAATCCCAAATGTCAAACACTTGGAATACTTTGGCCAAAGTTTCCTAACAATTCAAATATTTGTGAATCAACTAAGGGGATATCTGTATCTCATAAGAGACTGTAGATTCCCTATTGAATACCTAATCTTTGTCACACTTTACGCCGCTATCCAGTGTACGTATAGTACACCAAAGTAATGAACGCTCCGTGCATAAGTCCAAAATACCCTTAGGATTTAGAGTCGTTATTCAAACAGTAAAATGTGAATCACTCATCTCCGATAGTAGTCTAGAAATAAGTAACCCACATGGTCCAACTCAGTATGTCAATCTTATTAAACACACTAACTCAACACTTTTGGATCTTCATCCACATGACTAAGACAAGTCATGTAAAGTGTTGGGTCATGGTCTTAACAGAGAAGCAGTCCAAGCTCATCGTTGACCACGAGTTATTCAAATAACATTCCATACCATTTGTTTCAAGTCTGTCTGTGAATAAATCTCATTATCCACTTAGAATAAACATGTAAAATGTAATTTGAGGACTCCGTCCATATCATGGACAATACTTAAAAGAAAATCACATGCAATATATATGCTCACTTTACACAAATTCAATTAGGAAACGACTGAAACTTCAATTTTGTTCTTAAATAAAATAATATTACAAAATAAATATTGATTTCAGGACACTATTCCTAACAATCTTCCACTTGTTCTAAATCCAATTTACTATATACTTCATACCCATCCCCTCTAAATGTGACTTAAAAATCTTTTGGGTCAGAGTCTTTGTAAAAGGATCTGCAAGATTATGGATAGTGTCTATCTTCAGGATGGCCAACTCACCGTTCTTCAAATAGTCTCTAATGAGGTGGTACTTCCTTTCAATGTGCTTGGACGTCTTGTGTCTTCAATGCTCTTTAGAATTAGCTACCGCACCTGAGTTATCACAAAAGACCATAACTGGTGTTAGACCATTCCTAACAACCTCAAGATCTAATAGGAACTTTCTAAGACAACATGCCTCCTTTGCAACTTCTGAAGCTGCAACGTACTCTGCCTCTATAGCGGAGTCAGTAATACAAGATTGCTTAACACTCCTCCAACTGATGGCTCCCCCTCCAAAGGTAAAGACATATCCAGACGTTGAACGTCTGGCATCTCTAACTGCCTAGAAGTCTGAATCAGTATAGCCAACTGAAACCAGCTCGTCACTTTGAAAGATCAATATATAGTCTCTAGTTTTTCTCAAGTACTTAAGAATGTGCTTCACTACCACCTAGGGCATCAGACCCGGATTAGACTGATATCTGCTTAGCATACCAGTAGCATAGCTGATATCTGGTCTCGTGCACAGCATGACATACATGAGGCTTCCCACAGCCGAAGCATATGGAACATTCCTCATATGCTCCTCCTCTTGAGGTGTCATAGGACATTGCTCTAAAGAAAGAGGGCCTCCGTTCCTAAAACATAAATGCCCTTTCTTAGAGTCCTCCATGCGATACCTTGCAAACACCTTATTAATATAAGTGGCCTGAGAGGACCCAGCATGCTACTTTTACGATCTCATAAAAGTTTGATCCCAAGAATATAGCTGGCTTCTCCTTAGTCTTTCATATTGAACTGACCTAACAACCAAATATTTACAGCCGATAACACCCCTACATCATTCCCAATGAGTAGTATATCATCGACATATAACACTTAGAAAGTCGCTGCTTTCTCTTGATGTCGTTTGTACACGCATGGTTCGTCAACTGATTGCTCAAAACCATAAGACTTATTTGCTTCGTTGAATCTAATATTCCATGAGCGTGATGCTTGTTTCAGTCCATATATAGACTTCTTCAATTTGCATACCATATGCTCCTAATTCTTGCCAATGAAACCATCTGGTTGCACCATTTAGATGTCTTCTTCAAGACGACCATTCAGAAAGGCCGTCTTAACATCCATTTGCCAAATCTCATAATCATAATGAGCTGCAATGGATAGGAGTATCTTTATGGACTTTAGCATGGCTACTGGCGAGAAGGTCTCATCATAATCGATCCCTTCCTTTTGGGTAAAACCCTTGGCAACCAGCTTTGCCTTGAAGGTCTCCACCTTCCCGTCCACTCCTCTTTTCCTCTTATAGACCCATTTACAACCAATGTATTTAATGCCAACATGTGCCTCTACAAGATCCCAGGCCTAATTAGAATACATAGACCCTATCTCAGATTTTATTACCAAGACCCATTGGTCAGCATCCTTGTCTTTGATTGCCTCATTGTAGCTGAGAGACAGAAATCAAATTTCTGCACAATGCAATTGGTCAGCATCCTTGTCTTTAATTTCCTAAAATTATTTTATTTTATAATTGTTAATTTTATTCAACTCATGAATAATGTTTGGCAAAATTAACTTTACCTATCTCATTGATAAATAATTCATCTTATAAATTCTATAATATTTTTATGATGGCAATAAATAAAGAGGCATGCCTAGGGACCTCAGGGACAATTTAAATATAGCACCAAATAGATTAAATTAATCATCTCATAAAATAATTTAATTACCATTTAATGAGACTTAATTCCACTAAATAAATCTCACTGCACTTCAGACTTAAATAATTTATTTGATGTCCCCCCCAATAGACTGTATTGATGAAAACAACCTCTCCACTAGATGTCCATGACAAAGGATAAATATAACCACTACCATTATCCTTCTCACAGCTTCACCATTAGTTACTAACTCGCCCTTCACTGAATAATTCATTTATACTTGAACATATTTATAGTATAAATCCCAAATGTCAAACACTTGAAATATTTTGGCCAAAGTTTCCAAACTATTCAAACATTTGTGAATCGACTAAGGGGACATCTGTATCTCATAAGAGACTGTAGATTCCCTATTGAATACCTGATCTTTGTCACACTTCACGCCGCTACCCGGTGTACGTGGGAATTCAGTCATGCGTTTGGACCTTACTTATAGTCCACCAAAGTAACTAACGCTCCATGCAAAAGTCCAGAGTACCCTCAGGATTTAGAGTTTCAGTTCAAATAGTACAACATGAATCACTCATCTCCGATAGTAATCTAGAAATAAATAACCCACATGGTCCAACTCAGTGTGTCAATCTTATTAAACACACCAACCCAACTCTTTCGGATCTCCATCCACATGTCCGAGACAAGTCATCTAAAGTGTTAGGTGATGGTCTTAACAGACAAGTTGTCCGAGCTCATTTTTGACCACGAGTTATTTAAATAACATTCAATACCATTTATTCTAAATCTATCCGTGGGTAAATCTCATTATCCACTTAGAACAAACATGTTAAATGTAATCTGAGGACTCCGTCCATCTCATGGGCAATACTTAAAAGAAAATCACATGCACTACATAAGCTCACTTTACACAAATTCAATTAGGAAATGACTGGAGCTTCAATTTTATTCCTAAATAAAATAATATTACAAAATAAATTTGGATTTTAGGATACTATTCCTAACATCTTATTGTTGTACACCTGAGTTATGTACAATGGAAGTTGAGTTGCTTAAGCATTGGTGTTGATGATGCAGCTGGAAGAAGCACTCACCAAACCAGGTAACTTGCCATTTTCCACTACCTTAAGCATGAAGAACTCCTAGAGTTCACCCACTTGGATTGACCTCCTTTAATGCCCACACACTCTACGATCTTATATCCCATGTTCCCGGCTTCTGCCAAAGATGCTTGCATTTAATTTGAGGAACGTACATCAGGAGGTCTGCCTTTGCCATACCAAATAAGCCAAACTTTAACACCAATAGCCACACTGATGAGCCTCTTGGTGTGATTAATGCGGTCAAACATCACTATCTCGCAGCTGAGATGCACTGATGGCCAGGATTGCAGAGGCTGTCGCCCATGAACTTCAGCCATCAACCTGAACTTCAATTGTGTAATCATTCATAGGCAGAACCAGAGTGTTGTTTGCTGTTAACCTTGCAAAACTCTATTCTTTTCTTGCTTTGGAAAAGTTTCTCAACTGATCTCGAGTTCCCAAGGCTCTCCGGAATCTGACTTGCACAACCCATCATTCTTTTGGCATCCATAAGTGTTAACAAATGAACTAATATTAGCCTTCCTGAAATTTGCTAGCTGCATACCAGATATGACCTTGGGTTTCAAAAGCATCTCAACTTTCTTTGCGCAAGAATCTTTGTCCACAAAATCAGGTTTATCTTTAACACTACTACAAATCTTATTCAGTTTCACTAACATCTTTTGCCAAGGTATAATGGATTTGCTCAAGAGCCACTTAAGAAACCAAGTCTCCAAATTTCCTTGTGTGGGAATTGATGCTTCCTTCCCCTGACTTGCCCTAATCTCCACAACCACTTGCAATGAAGTCCCATATAACCTTGTACTTGTAATGTTGATGTTCCCTGATGTTCTACTTTTGAATGGAGCCAAATCAAATTACCTATGTTTTGCATCGGAGACTTCTCATTCAGCCACTTAAGGAACCGGCTTTAGTATGGTCATGAAACATAATTTTAAACTTAAAATAAGCCCTGACAATAGTTAATGAGATATTTGGCAAAATAACAATACTAGCAATATTGACCAAAACAGTGCAAAACAACCCAGAGAAGACCAGGTTTGAACACAACTACCATAACAGGGGTCATCCTCGGCACGGCAAGAACAAGACCCATCAAGAAAACCATAGAAATTACATCCCTCGCAAGTAGAGTAAAAAAAAAAAAACATACCATATCGTGACACAGGATGGAATTGGTGAGATCAAGAATAATAGAAATGTTGTTGCGAATATTGGAGACCATTCATGGTGATGGGGTAGACATAGGGGTATAAACGAACCAAACACCTAACAAACTTCTCATATTCAAAATTGATTAGGACTCATTTTTGTTCATTATGAGAGTTCAACAGCTTATCAAGCTGAGTTCGAGCAAGCTCGATAAGCTTAAGGAGTCGAGTTCGTACAAGGGTTTGCTTAATGCGTTAGCGGCACAAATTGTTTGATAAGGGTTCGATAAGAACTCGTTAAGGGGCTTGATATGAGCTCATTAGAAGCTCGTTAAGGGCTCATTAAGAGTTGGTATTGGTTTGAAAATGATTTCATAATGGCTCGACAATAACTTGAAAAGCTTAACTTGATAGCGAGCTCGGCTCGATTTAAGCTCGATTGGCTCGATAAAGAGCTCAACTCAACTCGATAACAAGCACGACTCGGCTTGATAAACCTAATGAGCCAAGCCGAGTATCGAACACACTAAAATATAATTTGAAATGCTCGATAAGAGCTCGGCTTAAGCTCAATAAGCTTTATCGAGCTCGAGTTCGAACAAGAGGGTGTTTGGCTTGGCTTTGCTCATTTACAGTCCTAGGTTTATACAAAAGAGGGGACAATAGGATGGTTAAGTTATGAGTGAAACAGGAGTTTCTGTAGTAGATGGAGGCGATGTTGGAGTAGCCATGGGAGACTATAATGATGAGGAAGAAAACAACAACAAAGGAGGAGATTGAGAAGGTGCGGTTTGAGTTAGAAAAGAAACAGTGTGAAAAATTGATGATGGTGAGAAAGTAAGTTTGGATTTCGAAAGAGGGAAGGTCTATTAAACGACGGAGTGGGAATCCGGCAGGTAGGGAGGACCCAATGACTACGTATCAGGGTAGGAGCAGTGATGGAGATGAGCAGTTATGATAAACATGGAGTTGACATACGAGCTTGTGAAGGAAAAAGGAGGATACAAAGGCAAAATTTTGGAAATCGAGAGGTTAAATGGAAAAACAATTTTTATTTGGCAAAATGTTGGCAAAATGAGCCGTTCAACCAAATAATGCGTGCATTTGTACACACACACGCGCACACAAACAAAATAAACTTAAGTGGTGAATGCGGGCGAACTTGACTCAGCTCGATAACGAGCTCAACTCGGCTCAATAAGCCTAATGAGTCGAGCCGAGCTGAGTATCGAACACACTAAAATCTTATTGAATCGAGCATAAACAAGGGTTTTAAATGCTTGATAAGAGCTCAACTTAAGCTCAATAAGCTTTATCAAGCTCGAGTTCGAACATGGGGTGTTCAGCTCAGCTCGGCTTGTTTACGTTCCGAGACCAAACCAATCTTGAGACTAGGGATGGGTGAATGTTGGTCCTCTCCATGATATAATCAAAGGATTAATTCTACAATGAACTACCACTAGGTCCTAGATCCTAGATTACTCCTTTATGGAACATGTCAGGCTGAGACCATGGTAGGGTCTTCTGCGGTACCAATGAATAGTAGAGGAAATTTAAGTGCCAGTCAAGCCCCTATTGGAGTGCAGACCTATCAACGGGACCAATTGGGCCTAAAGGGACTAACCTTGCTCATGTAGGACAAGTCCCTAGCCTTAAGCCAGTAGTCAATGATGGGAATATTTAATTTCTAAAACAAAAATTTTCCTAAAGTGGTTAAAGCAGCTGCAGTGCAAATAAATTTAAAATTATTAATTTTAAATCTTAAAGGCTGATATAATTAAACTATTTTAATAAATCTATATCTTACTCTAATAGGTTCTTAATATGATAAATGAAAATATCAAATAAAACAAGTCTAAACATGGTATATAAAACAAACGAAATAAAGGAAGAACACATTAAATATCAAATATTTAACTAAAACATACTTGGAGCACATCCCAGAACACCTCAGCTTTCTTCGTAAGAACCACGACAGCACCAGGAGTGTGGGCTCCCAAAATTTTTCATTTAGGAAAAATTTTAGAACAAAATTTTTCCTTTGAATCTTTCTAAAAAACAAATTTTCAGAAAATATGCTAACTTTTAATTTAAAAACTCCCAAAATAATTTTAGGGTTTGCCATGGGAGAGAATCCTACTTTCTACATGCAAGTTCATAACCAGTAAACATATATACACACACACACACACACACATGATTTTATCTCATAGTATAATGTGCAATAAACAAATCAAATCGTCCCATCACGCCAGCCCATGTGTCATCCCTCTATTAGTCCATGTCAAGGGTAGCGTGCTGGCAAGTAATATATTTTTTGTGAGAGAATCAGCAGCAAATCTTAGCCGTCCATTGGAATGGACAGTCAAGATTCGGTCTTTTTCTAGGGGAATCCTAAAAAAATAAATTTTTTTTCTCCTCAACCCTTCCTTTCTCTCCCTCTCACCCCCACCACCATAGTTGTTGAGGATCAACATCATTGCGTGCCCGTCGCCCCTCATTTTTCTCTCTCCCCCATATTCCTTCACCGCCCATCCGCTGCTCCTCCTTTTCTCTCTCTTTCAAATTCTCTCTCTCCCATCTCCACTAAGCACATCCCGAAACACGACAACTCTGAAGCACATGCAATAAATCACATTGACATTGGCAAGCCAACAAACAACTCGTCTGTCTTGATCTCAAAAAAGTCCACATTTACAGATCATTGCTTAGCAACCTTGTGCGCTATGATGACATTTGAAGGTGCAATAAAAGATGAACCCAAAGATATCTCCCCCGTCTTGACTAATGAAAATCTTGATGAGTTTATGCCCTCTTCTCTACTGGGGTTTCTTTCCTATAAAAATATAGAAGAGGGTCCAAAAGTAAACCACCTCACGAAAGGTGGGCGACATCTTAAACCACCACTATTTGAAGGTGATAATCCAGTAGAGACAATAAATATAAGGGATAGAGAAAAGCAGGAAGAGGGGAAAATACTTGAATTAAATAAATGATTGAAGATGCTCAATGCAAACATCTTTATTTGGAGGCTATTGTTGACCTTGTACAGCCATCGAAAAACCCTACTTATAAAAGAATGTATCTTTGGACACTTCCCCAGATGAGTTGATAGGTGTTGTAAGAATTGGATTAATAGGTCAACTACCATCTCATTCTCTCGAGAAGATTTTCCTATTAATAAAACACATAATGATGCACTACTTATCTTTGTAACCTACAATGATAGACAAATATGTATGGTTCTTGTTGATAATGGCTCAGCAATTAATGTATGTCCTCTGAGGACTGTGTATGCCCTAGGGTATGGAAAAATACACTTTGAACTATCAAGCTAGATGATTAGAGAATGTGATGACACTCATAGGAAGGTTGAAGGGACACTCAAACTCCCCCTCAAAATCAGCGCATTTAAGAACTTGTAGAATTCTAGGTGATTGATATCCCAGCATGCTTCACTTTACTAGTAGAAAGACCATGGATACATGACATTGGTGCTGTTCCCTTCACCCTACACCAAAAATTGAAATTTCCTACTGTAGGAGGAATAGTTATAATAATTGATGAATTAGAAATAATTGTGGTGAACAAAATCTGGATATCATAAAAAATGGTTGCTAAACAAGACGAAATTTCATTTGTCAAATTCCGGTTGAGACACCCCCTGTGGTTAGCCATGTGAATAACCATTAGCACTCGCTTGAAAAGGTGTCACCTTGTTTTACCATGTTTGTGTGCTCAACATGATGCATAAAATGAACTACTTCTTGGGTTTTGGATTAAGGAGACAACAAGGCACTTCTGAAAACCTAAACCCTGCAACTACCTATCTCTGTTTTGGCCTAGGATATGAACCCAACCCACTAGAAGTAGAGTTAAAATTGAGGGGCTTAAGATTTGTGCCAAAGCTAAAAAAGATAGCAAAGAAGTTGAGAATGTATTACCATACTACTATAGAACCCTAAAAGGGTACTTTTTGTAAAAAAAAGGGGACGATTTCCCTTATCATGGTTTCCCTTAGCCGTGGTTTGATTTTTCCTTTGAAAGCATAATTCCAAGTTTTGAGATTTTATTTATGGAGCCTTAGGGTGATATTAAGGATGTCAAAATAGAAAATGAGGATGGAAGACTAGGAGAAGTCCAAGTGACATAACTGGCATGATGGGCTATCGATAGATTCTATCCACATGATCGAGAATGGTGAGCAAAATTTGAAATTTGAGGGAAAAATCATAGCATCTGATAAGCCCTTTACGAACTGGTAGTATGAAAATATGAACATTTCTTCTTTAAGCTCTTCGCATGGTCTTGAAAGCTATTAGCTAGACAATTTATTATGCACACCTGGGACAATGATGAGACAATCCCACCATTCGATATTGTTAAATCTTCGATCAACCCTTCCTTTGCGCATTTTCGAAAAATTGATGAACAGACCAAACATTTATGGGTGAAGAGCCGTGACACTAACCACTTTGATGAAGAAGAATTCACCAATGCAAGAAGGGCCTCACCATATTAGGAAACATGCACTATTGACATCGTTGAAGAAGGCCCCAAGAAATTTCTTAAGATTCAATCTATATTAAATGAGGGTGAAAAAATAGAGATGACATCGCTACATAAAGAATTCCAAGACGTATTTACATGGACATAAGAAGACATACTAGGGGTAGATCCTAAAATTGCACAACATTGAACTCCACTATACCTTAGGACTAAACCAAATAAGCAAAAGCTGCGAAGAATGAAGTTAGAAATAACTTTGAAAATCAAAGAAGAAATCAAAAAATGACTCGATGCAAAAAACTTGAGCATTAGAGTACTCAAAATGGCTTTCAAACAGGCGGTACCTAATAAAAGATGGACGAATATGGGTGTGTGTGGATCTAAGGCAGTTAAATGAGGCAAGCCCTAAGGATCAATTATTCCTCCCTCACATAGATGTACTTGTGGATAACACTATAGAACATGCTTTGCTGTCTTTTATGGATGGTTTCTCTAGCTCTAACCGAATCCATATGGCTAAGGATGATGAAAAAAAGACCTCCTTTATCACATCCGATGGTGCTTACGACTATAATTTGATGCTTTTTGGGTTTAAGAATGCCGAAGAACCATAAAATATTAAAAAAAAAAAATTAGGTAAAGAGAACGCTAAGGAGCCTACCAATAGTTAAGAAAACTTAGCGCATCCTCATTAACAATCCTATTGAAATCTAAAAACCCAGTGTTTGTGATGAATTTGGTCAGTATGCTTATTCATCATTTTGAAGTTCTGTACGAGATGAGGTTTGTTAGGATGAGCTAAACTCAAGCTCTAGCTGCATGATGAACTTGATATTCCCAGTGTGTGGTGTTTAGTAGGTGTTTGGGAAGAAATTATACTCAAGCTGCATAAACATTGTTGAGATCCCCGTTATCCCTTCCTTTTTCTCCCCTTCTTTCATTTCCCGTTTTCCCCTATTTACAGTGGTAGGATGATATTTTTAGTGTTTGGATAAGTGTCCTTTTCCTTTTCTTACAAGTAACGTATCTTTTATTATTTTGAAAATGTATCTTAAAAGAAGTGAAGATGGATAAGTTTAATTTGTTTAGTCATTATGTGAATTTTTACCCCTACTGGGTGAATAATGTCTGGGCGAATTGTGTTGATTTTCCTCCTACTTGGCGAATAATGTCGTTTTTTAGCACTACTAGGCGAGTAATGTTATTTTTATCACTACTGGGCGAATAATGTTAATTTTTTACCCCTACTAGGGGAATAGTGTTGATTTTGCCTCTACTGGGCGAATAATGTTGTTTTTCATTCCTACTGGGTGAATAGCGTTGATTTTGCCTTTACTGGGCAAATAGTATTGGTTTTGCCTCTACTGGGCAAATTGTGTTGATTTTGCCTCTACTGGGCGAATAGTGTTGATTTTACTTCTACTGGGCGAATAATATTGATTTTGCCTCTATTGGGCGAGTAGTGTTGGTTTCGCCTCTATTGGGCAAATAGTGTTAATTTTTCCTCTACTGGGCGAATAGTATTTTTTTCCCCTCTACTGGGCGAATAATGAAACTTTTACCTCTACTGGGTGAATAATATTATTTTTTTTATCACTACTGGGCGAATGGTGTTGATTTTACTTCTACTAGGCGAATAATATTTTTTTTATCCCTACTGAGCGAATAGTGTTGATTTATCCTTTACTGGGCGAATATTGTTGATTTTGCCTCTACTTGCTGAATACTGTTAATTTTGCCTCTACTGGGCAAATAGTGTTGATTTTGCTTAAATTTTTGACCAAATAATTATCTGTGCAATCTACTTGCCCCTCTACATTAGCAAGGTGCTCAATTATAGTTTACCAACATATTAGTCCCCTACTACGTGAGCGAACCATGGTAATTCCAAGTTCGGCCATGAAGTAATAGACCTGTCTTGTTCTTGGCTTGCTACTATACATTGTTTTCCTGAATGATGGCGATATTTAGTGTTTTGTTTTGTCCCTTCATAATTTTTGGTGATGTGTATTTTGATGTTCACTCAAAATCAATCGAGCATACGATCTGAATAAGATGTGTAACGAGGTATTTGACACTTGGGAGGATGTTTAGGCCCTCATAACTTGTAATTGGGCGTATGAACCCTCATGAACCCTCATGACTTGTAATTGGGAGCATACGATCTGAATAATATAGGGCATTTAGCGTAATCGTTGGTATTGGTAGAGTGTTTTTTGTCACAACTCTTATTTGTATAAGAATGTGTAGAAGATTCCGGGCTTCTATGGTCCTTTTTGAAACTTAGAGTACTCAAGCATTTTGCCTCTTTATACCAGTGAGCGTTCATCATGATTCAAGCTCTACATGATTAACATGTAAGGATATCAGTATCATGATTAATCACTAGATATATTTGCATTTGGCCAATAACACCCACAAGGCGATGAATGTGGTATTATCCATCTCATGTTATTTTGATAGACAAAGACACCTTTGGCTATATCCAGAGGTGGTTGAATTCATACACCTGGTTGGTATATCAATGAAAGGTGTAGCATGCTTTAAACAAGATTAAAGCGCCAAATATATTGTGTTGTTCATTTAATGCTCGAGTAAACAGTATGTAATATGTCATGTTGTAGTTAATGTGATGAGTAAGTTCCTAAGGGATATTATACTCAATTGCGGGTGATTGTGCTGTGGCGGACCATAGTGATAAATGTTGCACCTGTTGTGGGTGATTGCACAAGGGTGAACCATGGTGATGAATGTTACTCATGTTGCGGGTGATTGCACCAGGGCGGAGCATGGTGATGAATGTTGCATCGGTTTCGGGTGATTGCATCAGGGCAGATCATGGTAGTGAGTGTTGGACCAATTGCGAGTGATTGCACCAAGGTGGACCATAGAGATGAATGTTGCACCTGTTGCGGGTGATTGCACCTGGGTGATGAACGTTGCACCCGTTGTGGGTGATTGCACAAGGGCGGACCACGGTGATGAACGTTGCACCCGTTGCGGGTGATTGCGCCATGGCTAGCCACGGTGATGAATGTTGCACTTGTTGCGGGTGATTGCACCAGGGCGAACCATGGTGATGAATGTTGCACCCATTGCTGGGGATTCCATCAGGGCGGACTATGGCGATGAATATACACTTGGTAAATGTTGAGTGTCATATACAAAGTACCTGGGTAAGTCAAGGGAGCAAGCATAATTGAGGTAATAAAACCACGTAGGTTAGTATTCTTATGTGATGATAAGCATATTGATAACATATATCGAAGTAAAGACGGGTTACTAAAATTAACACACCTTAAAGGCTGTTACATGCAAAGCATAAAGTAAATCAAGCATATGGTATATCATTCCCAAAGTATGCCTTCGACTGTCAATTATTTACCTCTGGGATTCATCTATGAATTCGGGAGCTTGATCTGCCTTATGTTAGTGGTTGCAAATAAACAATCGCAGGAATAGTGATTACTAGTATTCATATAATGCATTTTGCAAGCGAATATTATCCAAAGTATGTGATTCATCATATAGACTATTGTTAATTTTTGAAGCACTTATATCTCATACGTGGCTTAACAATGACCAGCCTTCAATATCCTCTTACCATGATGCGTATTGCTAAATAGCACCTATTGCTAAGTTGTATAGGCTATGACAGGAGTTTAAAGTGGACTGCAGGAAAGTCCAAGAGCATCTTGAACTAGGTCATTGCGGATATTGAACTAGTTCATCTTACTCCTAGACTTTTGTTCAAAGTACCACACACTGAAATATTATTGAATTATCATTTATGTTCATATGTCACTAGCTTATTACTCGTCATCTTAAGTAGGTGGTTAATAAGTGCCTAGAGTTACGCAGATAAAAGCGACCTCTTGTATTGTTTTTCCTTAAGTTATTGGCCAATAGTAGTGCCTAACTAACAGACAGTTAGTTGAGGTGTGGGTTGCTCAGGCATGGTAACAAGTGCGGTCTATGTTGGACCTTCTTATTAGAAATAGTTTGCCAAGCTGCGACAGGCCTCCAATTTTTGTAATCGTAGTTCGTTTTCTTATGGGTAATGTGTTGGTAAACTATAATTGAGCAGCTTGCTACTATAGAGCAGTAAATAGGTTACAAGGCAATTATTTGGACAAAAATTAAAGCAATATCGATACTATTCATCCGGTAGAGGTAAAATCAATACTATTCGCCCAGTAGAGGTGAAATCAACACTATTTGCCTAGTCGTGGCGAAATCAACACTATTTGCCCAGTCGAGGCGAAATCAACACTATTTGCCCAGTCGAGGAAAAATCAACACTATTGGCCCAGACGGGCAAAATCAACACCATTCACCGAGTAGAGGCAAAACCAACACTATTCGCCCAGTAGAGGCAAAATCAACACTATTAACCCAGTAGAAATACAACGCAATTCGCCCAGTAGCGAAACAATTTAATTCGCCCACTAGGTTCAGCTTAACACAATTCGCTTATTTTATCCCTCAAAAACACATTTATGCACAAGTACAAAAGATAGAATCAAACATATACAAATATTCTTCCTTGTTAATAAAATCATACTCACCCACAAATAAGCTTCCTCTATAAAAAGGACTACATTCCTCCGTCACCTTCACCCATTCCGACGGTCATCTCCCCGGAGCAATAATAGTTTAAACGCCTTACTCTCCTCAGGGAAAATCAAATCGAGTGTGCAGCTAGAGCTAGAGTTCAATGCATCCTAATGAGCCCCACCTTGAACAGAACTCCAAAGTGATGAATAAGCACATTGACCAAATGCATCACAAACATAATGGCACCATTTGTGGGAAGGATCGCAAACTCATTCTTGGCTTGGTGTTCTTGTAAAATTCAAACATTCTTAACGTCATTCGAGGTAAGTTTTAGCAAGTTTTGGTGTTTAGCACATCTTTCTAACAAAAACAAACTTAGTCAAGCAAAGCAAGTCAAAAAAGCTCTATATTATTCCTTTGAGCACCTTTAACCATATCAATACATGCAAAGAGGCATGTTTGAGTAAGTCAAGTATTGTAACCTACTTTTGACCTCTTTTTTATATTTTCTTTGATCAAAAGTTATAGTAATAATAATATCGTAGTAAAATAGAACCCCTCAAGAGCTTTGTTTTGATATATAATTCAATCCATAACTCTTCACGGATTGAATGTTATGATCGTTTTACATTACAACGTATGTTATACAACTAGTACAAACATTATTCGCCCGGTTCATCTTTTTCCCCTCTCTTTCGTATTTTCTTTGATCAAATATTCAAAAACTCATTATATTTCTATATAACTCTTCAGTAGCCTTGTTTTGATATATAATTCAATCTATAACTCCTCACGTATTGAAAGTTATGTTCGTTTTAATTTACAAGGTATGTTATACAACTAGCACCAATGTTATTCTCCCGGTTCATCTTTTCACCTCTCTTTCATATTTTCTTTGAAGAAAAACTCAAAAACTTATTACATTTACATATGACCCTTTAAGAGCTTCGTGTTGATACATGCTTCAGTCCATAACTCCTCACGAATTGAAAGTTATGTCTGTTTTAATTTAAAAGGTATGTTATACAACTAGCACCAATGTTATTCGCCCGGTTCCTCTTTTCACCTCACTTTCATTATTTCTTTGATAAAAAAAACTCGTTATATTTACATATTACTCTTCAAGAGCTTCATTTTGATACATAATTCAATTAATAACGCTTCACGGATTGAAAGTTATGTTCGTTTTAATTTACAAGTTATGTTATACAACTACCACTAACGTTATTCGTCCAGTTCATCTTTTCAGCTCTCTTTCATATATTATTTGATGAAAAACTTATACTTACATGTAACTCTTCAAGAGATTCATTTTTATATGCAACACAATCCATAATTCTTCATGAGTTAAAACTTATTCGTGTTTTAAGTTGCAAGGTACATTATACAGCAACCACAATCGGAATTCGCCCAGTTCGAATTTTCACCTCCTTTTCACATTCTCTTTGATCCCAAAATTTAAAAGCTAATTATAGTTACCTAATACACTTCCCAAGTTTCATTTTGACAGCTGATTCGTTCCATAATTGCTCGCAAATTAAGTGAAGGGTTCAAGCTATACAACTATTACAAGAGGAAAATGCCGCACTTCATCTTTTCACCTCCTCTTTATGTTTTCTTCATCAAAAACTATAAAAGTCATCATAATTACATAAAACACTTCAACAGCTTCGCTTTGATAGGCAATTGAATCCATAACTCCTTATGGATTAAGAGTTGTGGCCGCCTTAAGTCACAAGTTTAAGTTACGTAGCCTGCCAAATTCCACCATCCGATGAATTCCCTACCCGGTGTTATCTACAACTAGGCATTATCCCTTAAACCTAGCATTTCTTCGATTACCACACCACAATCAGCATCCCAAGCCGATGTCATTATTTTCACCAACGATCATCGCTTCCGCGAGGCATGGGACTTCAAGCACCATCCTCTCCAAAGTTGCCACTGCATGATGCTTCGCTCATCACATGTGAAGCCTCACCTTCCACCACCACTATCAATATTCCCGCCACATGTTGGCACCGGCATAACACCCATATCCACCGTTGCCCTCAGTTGCACAACAGCCACCACTGACACACCAATCGTCATTCGTCATTCGCCACCCACCATGGTCAAACCCATGCTCTCTCCTTCAAATTCGAATTTGGGTCAATTTCTATGACAATCTTAGTTCAACTCAACCTTCATATTCAATCAAATTCTGATTGAACTAATTCTTGTTGCATCATAAGTTCATTTCAATCCCAGCTGAATCACTACATGCAGGAGTTTTAGCTTGCTCAAGTCCTGATTATGTCAATTTCTATTCAATAAACACATGAAGGAATTAGTCCTCGTCGCAACTCCGCTCTAATGGATTTTAAGCTGAGTAAACCATTGCTAAGATTTATAGTCTACATAAACTGTGCTTCAACACACTCTTGCTATAAGTTCTAGTTCAACTAAGTTATACTTCGCTAGATCCTTACCCATAAATTGTCAAATTAGCAATTACGCACGACAATTCTAAATTAAGAGCATTACAGGAACAGAGTCATCGACCCTACCCTTAACGATTCTGAAATACAAAACATACATTATTCAACACTAACACATGAGTACAAATCAAAGCACACATAAGTACCAAGTTCCAGAATAGTAAAAGTATTTATAACAAGACGGCCATGCCATACGATTCATTCCAAGGACCTTGTTTGGGCATGTAAGAGACCTCATAACTCCCTTGGAATTTACAAGGCATATATGTTATTTCTGTCCATCCATGACTAATCCAATTACTCCATGAACTTCTTATTAGCATATCCTATACACCTACGAAAAAAATTCCAAAGCAAACAATTCGTACATGGGGAACTCAATGTGTTGTTATGGCACAAGCTACTCGTCGTGCGCCAGCATGCCAATTATTCACCTACAAAGTACTAGCAAGGATTATTTAGTCAAAAAATGGGAATTCCACCATACTTAACTTACTTCATAAGCTATGAGATATCACTATCTCTCAAAATCGGATGTGACTGTATGCTAAGTGTCTTTTAGGAGATATTTTCGGCCTAGCTACATCAAGTAAAATCAAAAGTCAAAAATGCGTTCGAGTCAGAAATTGTTTCATAAGTATTAGGAGTTGGAAGACTTTGCTTTCATTTGCAATTCCCTATCTATGGTGGAGTAAAAATCAATTTGGGACTAGGGAACTTCGTCCCGGTTCGCAGTCCGAACTTAATTCCAGTAATGGTACAAGTCAACTTAGGACTGGTGGACTTCGTCCCTGTTCATAGTCCGAACTTCAGTTCAGCGGCGGTACAAATCACTCTAGGATTGGGCGACTTAGTCCTTATTCACAGTACGAACTTCATTTGAGCGGTGGTACAATTCATTTTAGCACTAGGGGATTTCGTCCCTGTTCATAGTCCGAACTTCAGTTCAGCGGTTGTACAAATCATTTTAGGAATGGGGGACTTCGTCCCAGTTCATAATCCGAACTTCAATTCAGCGATGGTACAAATCAATTTAGAACTGGGGGACTTCGTCCCTGCTTCACAGTCAAAACTTCAATTCAGCAGTGGTACAATTTATTTTAGGATCGAGGGACTTAATCCTTGTTCAAAGTACGGACTTTATTTCAGCCGTGGTACAAATCATTTTAGGACTGGGGGGGCTTCGTCCCTATCTACAGTCCAAATTTCATTTCAACGGTGGTATAAATCATCTTTAGACTTAGAGATTTCGCCTCTATCATTCCCTTATTTTAGTAACGAATCCCTTTCACTTTGGGAGACTTCACCTCATACATTTCCTTATCTTAAGTGGTGCAAACCATTTTGGAATTGAGGGACTTCATCTCAATTCACAACTTCGGCTTCTTCAACCCAATGGCGTAAATCATTTTTCACGGCTATGGGATTTCATCTCCAGGTCATAGGCTAGGCATTCCCTCCATCACAAATGGTAAACCACTCCAAAATCAAGAAGCTTCACAATTAGCAATTGTTAAAAGTACACTCTTTTTGCGCGATGCAAAGCAAGTAAAAATAATTACAAGTTAAGAATTGCCCATTAGTAAGGGGCAGTTCTTTTCAAAACTAGTAAATTTTGTCCTCAATCGCGCTATGTTATATACAACATTATGGCATATCTGGAAGACTTCGCTACTCGTCATAAATCAAACTACAACTGTCAAACTTGGTTGCTTATCGCAGCTTGACAAAATATTTCTAATAAATGAATCCAAAATAAGTCACATTCCGTATTGCACCTGAGTAACTCACACTCCAACGAACCTTCTGCTAAGCTATCTAATACCACAACAGATCAACAACTTAAAAAGGGCAGTGCAAGGTATTATCTTTATCTTCTTAGCCACCTTTATAATTCTATTGTGGCACGTAATAGGTAATTCCAAACCACGTTATTCAAAATAATGACCTATCTGCAAGGCTTTATTACCCATAAGAAACTGAACTATGATTACAAAAACCAGAGGTTAGTTGTAGCCTGGCAAACTATTTCTAATAGGAAGGTCCAACATAGACCGCTCCTGCTACCATGCCTGAGCAACCCACACCTTAACTAACTGTTTGTTAGTTAGGCACTATTATTGGCCAATAACTTAAGAAAAAAAAATACAAGAGATCGCTTTTATCTACCTAACTCTAGGCACTTATTAAGCACCTACTCAAGATGACGAGTAGCAAGCTTGTGACATATGAACATAAATGATAACTCATTAGTATAATGCCCTTCAGAATGTGGCTGCCTGAACAAAAAGCTGGATGTAAAATGAACTAGTTTAATATCCGCAATGACCTACTTCAAGGTGGTCTTGGACTTTCCCATAGTCCACTTTAAATTCCTACCATAGTCTATTCAACTTATCCATAGGTGCTATTTAACAATAAGCTTCATGATGAGAAGATATTGAAGGCTGGTCATTGTTAAGCCGCATATTAGACATAAGTGCTTCAAAAATTAATAATAGTCTATACGATGAATCACATCCTTCGGATAATATTCATGTGCAAAGGGCATTATATGAATTCTTGTAATCACTATTCCTATGATTGTTTATTTGTAATCACTAAATAGAATGTATATCGGGCTCATCAGTTCATAGATAAATGCCAGAGGTAAATCAATGATAGTCAAATACATCCTTAGGGAATGATATACCATATGCTTGATTTACTTCTTGCTTGGCGAGTAACAGCCCTTAAGGTGTGTTAATTTTAGTAACCTCTCGTTACTTTGATATATGCCATTATGCTTATCATCTGATAAGAATACTACCCTCTGTAGTTTTACTATCTCGATTATGCTTGCTACCTTGACTTACCCAGGTATTATGTACATGACACTCAACATTTGCCAAGTGTATATTCATCACCATGGCTGCCCTAGTGCAATCACCCACAACGGGTGCAGCAATCATCACCATGGTGCACCCTGGTGCAATCACCCGCAATGGGTGCAACATTCATCTCCACAGTCTGCCCTGGTGCAATCACCTGCAATGGGTGCAACATTCATCACCGTGGTCCGCCTTGGTGCAATCACCCGCAATGGGTGCAACATTCATCGCCGTGGTCTGCCCTGGTGCAATCACCCGCAATGGGTGCACCATTCATCACCGTGGTCCGCCCTGATGCAATCACCCGCAACGGGTGCAACATTCATCACCATGGTCTGCCCGGGTGCAATCACCTGCAATGGGTGCAACATTAATCACCGTGGTTCGCCATGCTGCAATCAGCCGCAATGGATGCAACATTCATCACCATGCTCCGCGCTGGAGGAATCACCTGCAACAAGTGCAACATTCATCACCATGGTCCACCCTGGTGCAATCACCCATAACAGGTGAAACATTCATCAGCTTGGTCCGCCCTGGTGCAATCGCCCGCAATTGAGTACAACATCCCTCTAGAGCATACTCATCACATTAACTACAACATGATATATTACATACTGTTTACTGGGCAGTAAATGAACAATGCAATATATTTTGCATTTTAATCTCGTTTAAAGCAGGCTACACCTATCACCAGTATACCAACCATGTGTATGAATTCAACCACCTCTGGGCTAGAGGTGTCTTTGTCTATCAAAATAATATGGGATGATACACCGCATTCATCGCCTTGTGGGGGTTATTGACCCAATGCAAATATATCCAGTGACTAATCATGATACTAATATCCTTAAATGTTTATCACGTAGAGCTTAAATCATGATGAATGCTCACTAATATAAAGGCGCAAATGCTTGGGTACTCTAAATTTCAAAAAAAAGACCTTGAAAGCCTGGACTCTTTTAAACGTTCTTACACAAATAAGAGTTTTGACATAAAATGCTCTACCAATACCCACAACTATGCTGAACGCCCTATTAAAGATCATGAGGGGTCATGTGCCCAATTACAAGTCATGATGGCTTAAACATCCTATTAAGTGTCAAATACCTCGTTACATATCTTATTCGGATCATACGCTCTATTGATTTCGAGTAAAAATCAAAATACACATCAACGAAAATTATGAACGGCTAAAACATAACACTAAATATTGGCATCACTCAAGAAAACGATGTATAGTAGCAAGCTCAGAATAAGACAGATCTTCATGACCAAACTTGGAATGACCAGGGTTCGCGCATGAAATATGGAGAATAATATGTTGGTAAACTATAATTGAGCGGCTTGCTACTATAAAAGGGCAAGTAGGTTACACAGATAATAATTTAGACAAAAATTAAAGCAAATTCAACACTATTTGCACATCAGAGGCAAAATCAACACTATTTGTCTGATAAAGGCGAAATCAACACTTTCTCTGGGCAAAATCAACACTATTCACCCAGTAGGGGCGAAATCAACACTATTCGCCCATTAGAGGCAAAATTAACACTATTTGCTCGGTCGAGGCCAAATCAACACTATTCGCCAAGTAGAGGCAAAATCAACACAATTTGCCCGATAGAGGCAAAATTAACACTATTCGCCCAATAGAGGTAAAATCAACACTATTTGCCCAGTACTGACAAAATTAACACTAATCGCGTAGTAGAACTGCAACGCACTTCGCCCAGTAGTGAAACAATTTAATTCGCCCACTAGGTTCAACTTAACACAATTTGTCTGCTTTATCCCTAAAAAACACATTTATGCACAAGTACAAAAGATAGAATTGAACATTCTAAAGTATTCCTCCTCTTTAAGTAAATTCATACTCACCCACAAATAAGCTTCTTCTATAAAAAGGACTACATGCCTCCTTCTCCTTCACCCATTCCGACGATCATCTCTCTGGAGCAAAAATCGTTCAAACGCCTTACTCTCCTCAGGGAATATCAAATCGAGTGTGCAGCTAGAGCTTGTGTTCAGCTCATCCTAATGAACCCCACCTCGTACAGAACTCCAAAGTGATGAAAAAGCACACTAACCATATTCATCCCAAACATAATGAAGCCTTGCAAATATGTCATTGTTTTGAATAACGTGGTTTGGAATTACTGATTATGTGCCACCGCTCTATGTATAGGATTGTAAAGGTGGCTTAGAGGATAAAGATAATACCTTGCACTACCCTTATTGAGTTGTTGATCAGTTTGTGGTATTAGATGGCTTAGCAAAAGGTCAGTTGGAGCATGAGTTACTCAGGCATAATAAGAAATGCGGCTTAATTCATATTCTTTTATTTGAAATACTTTGTCAAGCTACGATAAGCAACCAAGTTTGACAGTTGTAGTTTGATTTATGACAAGTAGCTAAGTCTTTCGGATATGCCATAATGTTGTGTAACGTAGCACGATTGAGGACGAAGTTTACTAGTTTTGAAAAGGATTGCCCCTTATGGATGGGCAATTCTTGACTTGTAATTGTTTTTACTTGCTTTACATTAGGGAAAAAAAATGTACTTTTAACTATTGCTAATTGTGAAGCTTCCTGATTTTAGAGTGCTTTACCATTTGTGATGGAGGTAATACATAACCTGTGACGTGGGCGCGAAGTCCCATAGTCATGAAAAATGACTTGCGCCATTAGGATGAAGAAGCTCAAGTTGTGAGTTGAGATAACGTCCCTCAATGCCAAAATAGTTCGCGCCCCTTAAGATAAGGAAATGGATGAAGTGAAGTCTCCCAGTGTGAAAGGGATTTATTCCTAAAATAAGGGAATGACTAAGGTAAAGTCCCCAGTCTAAAGGTGATTTATACTACCGTTGAAATGAAGTTCAGACTGTGAACTGGGACGAAGTCCCCCAGTCTTAAATAATTTGTTTGACTGCTAAAATGAAGTTCAGACTGTGAATAGGCTCGAAGTTCCCCAATCTTAAAATACTTTGTACCACCTCTGAAATGAAGTATGGACTGTGAACAGGGACAAAGTCCCCAGTGCTAAAATGATTTGCACCATCGCTGAACTGAAGTTTGGACTGTGAACAGGGACGAAATACCCCAATCCTAAAATGATTTGTACCACAGCTGAAATGAAGTTCGGACTGTGAATAGGGACGAAGTCCCCTGGTCTTAAAATAACTTGTACCACCACTGAAATAAAATTCCGACTGTGAATAGGGACGAAGTCCCCTAGTCTTAAAATAATTTGTACCGCCACTGAAATGAAGTTCGGACTGTGAACAGGGATGAAGTCCCCCAGTCCTTAAATGATTTGTACTACCACTGAAATGAAGTTCGGACTGTGAATAGGGACAAAGTCCCCCAGTCTTGAAATAATTTGAACCACCATCAAAATAAAGTTTGAACTGTGAACAGGGATACATTTTTGACTTTTGGTTTGGTTTGATTTAACTAGGCTGAAAAGTATCTCTCAAAAGATACTTAGCCCACAGCCATGTCCAATTTCGAAAGATAGTGATATCTTGCAGCTTATGAAATAATTTTAGAGCGGCGGAATTTCCTTTTTTATTTAATAGCCTTTGCTAGCATTTTGTAGGCATAAAATTGCCACGCTGGCACATGAAAAGTAGCTTGTACCATAACAGAACATTGAGTTCCCCCTTGGATTAATTGTTTGCTCCGAGATTTTCTTTGTAGGTGTATGGAATATGCCAATAAGAAATTCATGGAGTAATTGGATTAGTCCTGGATTAAGAGAGACAAATGACATGCCTTGTGAACTCCATGGGAGTTATGAGATCTCTTACGTGCCTAAACAAAGCCCTTGGAATGAATCATGTAATCTGGCCATCTTGTTATAAGTACTTTTATATTCCAGAACTTAATACTTATATGTGTTCTTTGATTTGCACTCATGTTTTGGTGTTGGATAATGTGCTTTTTGTATTTCAAAATCATTAAGGGCAAGGTTAGTGACTCTGTTTTTTAATGCCCTTAATCTAGAATAGTCGTGACTAATTGTTAATTTGACAATTTATAGGTAAGGATCTAGCGAAGTATTGTTGGAAAAAAGTAACTCTGATGCCGACTATTAGATTTACAGTTCTTAACTATCGTCACAACAAAGGGCACCTATTAGAGCAGTTAGAGTAGGAGACTCCTCTCTCTACCTAAGCCCCCGGTCCGAGAGTCATGTTTTGTGACATCTCACGTGCGAGAGCTCTCAGGAATAGGGTTATCTCTATAAAGTCCTTAGCTCTAATAACAGTTGTTGGGACGAATTTCAAAAATTCTCTCTCATTTTATGAAGTTTACGCAGCAGAAGGGGTTTAGAATCCATAATTCTAAACTTAGGGTCGATTTAAAAATCATAATTTTAAATCTAGATCTAAATTCATAAATAAAATCTACAGATCTAAATTCTTAATTAAGATCTACAGGCCGTTTACTCTAATACATTCATAACAATGCACAAACTTAAACAGGCATAATAACGAATACTATAAATAAATGGACAAGCAAAAAGAATAAGGAAAGAAGAACATACCTAAAATTGCGCCAATAATAAAGAATACTATAAATAAATAGAAAAGCGAAAACAAAAGTGAGGGAAAGAAGACACACCTAGAATTGCTTCAATATGAGAAAAACCAGAAAGAAATAATAATCTTCAAAAGAATACAAAAAATTGAGACCCCGCGATCTTCTACGTAATGACCTCGAACTGCCCGGAGGACGGGCTCCGAAAAATATTAAACTAGGAAAGAAAAATTTTATTGAAAATTTCTCTCTCCAATTAAGTCTCAGAGAAAATTCATGAAACCCAAAATAATTTTTTTCAATTGACTGTCAAACTCTTGGAATACATACCTCTACTTATAGTAGTATACTAGAGTGAAAACAAGCTGGAATTTCAATGTGGGATTCGCAGAATTTAAACAAAACGCATCATTTTAACATAAAAAACAGCAAAACCTATCACCGCATTGCACATGGCATGAAATGATTCGTCCGCTTATGCGAACGCGGATGCCTAGGGGAACGTTCGTCAGATCCGAATCACACGGATCATGCCTTGGGATTTTTTACGACTATTAATTTTTTTAAAATATATTTTGCTTAGTTTTCCACATATAAAAATTAATCTTATGAATTTAAATTATTTTATTTTATAAGTTTCAGCTTTTATCTCATGAATAATGTTTTGAAAAAGTAAATTTACCCATCTTATCGATAAATAATTCATCTCATGAATTCTTTAATATTTTTCCAATGGCAACAAATACAATGCGTAGGGACCTCATGGACAATATAAGTCTTGTTCCAAATGCTTTAAACTATTCGTCTCATGAAATAATTTAATTACCATTTAAAGAGACTTAGTTCTATTAAATAAATCTCACTGCACTCCGGACTTAAACCATTTATTTGATATCTCCCTAATAGGCCATATTGATAACAACAACCCCTCCACTAGATGTCCATGACAAAAGATAAATATAACTACTACAGCTTCTCCATTAGTTACCGACTCGCCCTTCACTGAATAATCCATTTATACTTGAATATATTCGTAGTATAAAACCCAAATGTTATACATTTTAAATACTTTGGCCAAAGTTTCTGAACTATTCAGATATTTGTGAATCAACTAAGGGGACATATGTATCTCATAAGAGACTATAAATTCCCTATTGAATACCTAATCCTTGTCCCACTTTATGCCACTACCCAATGTACGTGGGAATTCAGTCTTGCGTTTAGACCTTACTTATAATACACTAAAGTAACTAACGCTCCATGCACAAGTCAAGAATACTCTCAGGATTTAGACTCATCGCTCAAACTGTACAACATGAATAACTAGTCTCCGATTGTAGTTTAGAGAAAGGTAATTCACAGGGTCCAACTCCGTATGTGAATCTTAAAAACACCAACATAACACTTTTAGATCACTATCCACGTGACTAAGACAAGTCATATAAAGTGTCACGTTATAATCATAGCATACAAGTGGTCCAAACTCATCTTTGACTACGAATTTTTCAAATAACAATCTATACCATTTGTTCCATGCCTATCTGTGGATTAATCTCATAAACCAATTGGAACAAACATGTAAATTATAGTCTGAGGACTGCACCCATCTCTTGGATGTTTCCCAAAAGAAAATCACATGCAGTATAAATGCTCGCTTACAAAAATTCACCGAGGAAACGACTGAAACTTTAATTTTAGTCTTTAATAAAATTATATTGACAAAATAAACCTGAATTTTAGGACACTATTCCTAACAAGTATAACCTAGTTGAACCAGAGGGTTATAGCAAGAGTGTGTTGAAGTACAGCTGGTCTAGATTACAAATCTTTGCAAAGATTTATTTAGCTTAAAACCCATCAGAGCGGGATTGCTACGAAAGCTGATTGCCTTAGAAGTTGATTGAATAGAAATTGACATAATCAGGACTTGAGCAGGCTAAAACTTCCGCAAGTGGTGATTCAGTTGGGATTGAAATGAACCTATGATGCAACAAGGATTAGTTCAATTAGAATTTGATTTACTATGAAGATTGAACCAAACTTATAAAAAAATTGCTTAACTAGAGTTGACCTGAATCGCGATGAAAATTGATCCAATTAGGGTTTCATTTGAATGAGAATTGGAACAAATCAAGATTGGATCAAACTAGGAATTTAACAACAATTAACACACTTGTGACTAATTTGAACAAGGATTGTAAAAAGTGGCTTTTTTAGGGTTGAAGTACACCAAGATAGTAGCAAGAATTGACCCATTTAGGGCTAAATAGAATTACGACAGTAAGGAAAACAAATCTTTCAAAGTGGAATTAGACTAAGATTGTAGTAAGAATTGGTCCAAATTCGAGTTTGAAGGACAGAACAAGGGTTTGACCATGGTAGTGGCGAACGACCAGTGACGAGCGGAGTGCCGCTGGCAGCTGTTGTGCAATCGAGGGCAGCGGTGGATATGGGTGTTATGTCGGTGCAAAAATGTTGCAGGAATATTGATAGAGGTGGAGGAAGATGAAGCTCCACATGCGGTGAACTAGGCATCACATAGTGGCGACTTTGGAGAGGATGGTGGTTGAAGTCCCAAGCATCGCGGAAGTGACGATCGTTAGTGAGAAAGATGATGGCGGCTTGGGATGGTGATTGTGGTGCGGTAGGAAGAGCGTCAAGAATAACGCTAGGTTTTAGGGATGGCGCTTGGTTGTAGATAACGCCGGGTAGGGGATTCATTGGATGGTAGAATTTGGCGGGCTATGTAACTTGAACTTGTGACTTAAGACGACCACAACCTTTAATCGGTAAGGAGTTACGGATTCAATTACCTATCGAAGGGAAGCTGCTGAAGCGTTTTATGTAACTATGATGACTTATAAAGCTTTTGATTGAAGAAAACATAAAGAGGAGGTGAACGGACGAAGTGGGCATTTTCCTCTTGTGATAGTTATATAGCTTGACCCTTTAACTTAAAATGAGCATAACTTTTAATCCACAAGTAATCATGGGACAAATTTGTTGTCAAAATGAAACTCTATAAGTATATTAAGAAGCTATAATGAGGTTTTATGTTTTGGATCGAAGAAATTATGAAAAGCAGGTGAAAATTCGAACTGGGTGAATTCTGATTGTGGTTGCTGTATAATGTACCTTGCAAATTTAAACACGGATAAGTTTCAACTCATGAAAAATTATGGATTTTGTTGCATATCAAAACAAAGCTCTTGAAGAGTTACATTTAAGTATAATAATTTTTTGAGTTTTTGATCAAAGAAAATATGAAAGACAAGTGAAAAGATGAACCAGAAGAATAACGTTGATGCTAGTTGTATAACATACCTTGTAAATTAAAATGAAAAACTTTTAATGCTTGAAGAGTTATGGATTGAATTATATATCAAAATGAAGCACTTGAATAGTTATATGTAAATATAATGGGTTTTTGAGTTTTTGATCAAAAAATATGAAAGAGAGGTGAAAAGATGAACCCGGCGAATAATGTTGGTGCTAGTTGTATAACATACCTTGTAAATTAAAATGAATATAACTTTCAATATGTGAAGAGTTATGGATTGAATTGTATATTAAAATGAATCACTTGAAGCATTACATGTAAATATAATAAGTTTTTGAGTTTTTGATTAAAGAAAATATGAAAGAGAGGTGAAAAGATGAACCAAGCGAATAACATTAGCGCAAGTTGTATAACATACCTGTAAATTAAAACGAACATAACTTTTAATCCATAAAGAGATGGATTGAACTATATATCAAAACGAAGCTCTTAAAGAATTATAAGTAAATATAATTGGTTTTTGAGTTTTTAATCAAAGAAAATATGAAAAAGAGGTGAAAGGATGAACCAGGCGAATAACGGTGGCACTAGTTGTATAACATACCTTGTAAATTAAAACGAACATAACTTTCAATCCGTGAAGAGTTGTGGATTGAATTAGATATCAAAACCAATTTGTTGAAGAGTTATATGTAAATATAATGAGTTTTTGGGGTTTTGATCAAAGAAAATATGAAATAACGGTGAAAAGATGAAACGGGCGAATAACATTGGTGCTAGTTATTTAACATACCCTGCAATTAAAGCAAACATAACTTTCAATCCATGAAGATTTATGGATTGGATTATATATCAAAATGAAGCTCTTGAAGTGTTATATATAAATATAATGAATTTTTGAATCAAATAAAATATGAAAGAGAGGTGAAAAGATGAACCGGGTGAATAACGTTGGTGCTAGTTGTATAATATACCTTGTAAATTAAAATGAACATAACTTTCAATCTATGAAGAGTTATAGATTAAATTAAGTATCAAAATGAAGCTCTTGAAGAGTTATATGCAAATATAATGATTTTTTGAGTTTTTGATCACAGAAAGAATGAAGGAGAGGTGAAAAGATGAACTGGGCGAATAGCATTGTTACTAGTTGTATAACATACCTTGTAAATTAAAACAAACATAAATTTCAATCCTTGAAGAGTTATAGATTGAATTATATATCAAAACAAAGATATTGGAGAGTTCTATTTAGCTATGATAAAAAGGAACATACCCAGTGCCTCAAGGGCTGCCGCCTATGCAGGGTTGGGGGGGGGGGGGGGGTACGCAGCCTTACCCCTTCAGGGTTTTAACCTGAAGAGAGGTTGTTTCCTAATGCCCCTAACCTGAGGGTGAGGACTTTCCAGGAGGTCACCTATCCTGGTACTACTCTCACCCAAGCATGCTTGACTTCGGAGTTCTAATGGGATCCGGTGACGGCATGTTGGTGCCCTCTTTGGTAATCAAAGAAAAAATATAAAAGAGGTAAAAAGTAGGTAACAATACCTGACTTACTCAAACATACCTCTTTGCATGTATTGATATGCTTAAAAGCGCTCAAGGGAATAGTAGAGAGCTTTTTTGACTTGCTTTGATTGAATAAGCTCGTTCTTGTTAGAAAACTGTGTTAAACCCCAAAAACTGCTGAAAATTACCTCGAATAATGTTAAAACTGTTTCAATTTTACAAGAACACCGAGCTAGATGCGAGCTTGTGATGCTTCCCACAGACGGTGCCAATATGTTTGTAATGAATTTGGTTAGTGTGCTTATTCATCATTTTGTTCTGTATGAGGTTGCATTTGTTAGGATGAGCTGAACTCCAACTCTAGCTACATGCTCGACTTGATAATCCTTGTTTGTGGTCTGTAGCAGGTGTTTGGGAAGAAGTTGAACTCAAGCTACTTAAAGATTATCGAGATCCCCGTTATCCCTTCCTTTTTTCTCCCCTTGTTTCATTCCCCATGTTTTTCTTTTTATCGTGGTAGGATGATGTTTTTAGTGTTTGGAGAACTATCCTTTTGCTTTTCTTACAAATTAAGTTTCTTTTATTGTTTAAATTCATATTTTAAATCTAAATATCTAAATTCTTAATTTAGATCGACAGCCCTTCGACTCTAATACATTCATAACAATATATAAAGTTAAATAGGCATGATAAAAAATACTATAAATAAATAGAAAAGCGAAAAGAATAAGGAAAGAAGAACCTATACGGAATTGCTCTAATAATAAAGAATATTATAAATAAATGGAAAAGTAAAAACAAAAATGAAGGAAAGAAAACGTACCTAGAATTGCTTCAATAAGAGAAAAACCAGAAAGAAATAATAATCTTCCAAAGAATACAAAAAATTGAGACCCCGTGATCTTCTACGCAATGACCTCGAACTGCCCACAGGATCGGCTAGGAAAAATATTAAACTAGGACAGAAAAATTTTAATGGAAATTTCTCTCTCCAATTAGGCCTCAGATACAATTCCAGAAACCAAAAATAATTTTTTTCAATTGAATGCGAAACCCTTGGAATATGAACCACTATTTATAGTAGTATACCGGAGTGAAAACAAGCTGGAATTTCAATGTGGGATTTGCAGAATTTAAACAAAACGGGTCATTTTAACATAAAAAATAGCTGATGTGTTTTTTTTAATGTCTATCAAAATTTAATATAAAACTCTATCTACTAAACACATCTAAATTAGAGCATAGAGCGAGAGGGTATCGAATCACAGGGACTAAGAGTGCGTGAAATTATTCTATAACCTAAATTGATTTAAATAAAATTGAGAGATTTTTGTATTAATTAATTTAAAGAAACGAAAATTAAATTAACGCAATCTACTTCTACACTCAAAGGTGAATTAAATTGGAACCTAGGGTTGCGAATCAATCATTAGCCAATTATTTTTGCATTTACTTTTAACTAAGGATTATTAATTGTCACACAGGTAGTGGATTAGGCTATAAGCTTCAACCTACTAAGGAGATGTTGTTAGTATCGCGTATTGACCCTATCTAATAAAAGAATAAAGAAAATAGTCTCTACCTAACGTATTGTTAGTTACTATGTATTGACCCTATCTAACTAAACCATATGGAAGATAGGCTTTAATTAACAATTCGGTTAATACTATTGCTTGATTAATTAATCTTAAGGCTACAAGCACATTGAATTAATTTATAAATATCAATATCAACAATTAAAGGTTATAAACTCAATAATTATGTCAATTGAATAAACGACTAAAGCACAGTACTTCATAGTATTTCTCACAATCAAGCAATTCATGTAACAACTAATTATCCCGTAATTAAAAGTAATACAAAGTAAAAAGGCTAAGACTTCATGTAACCTCTGAGAGCAAGTTAGCTCTCCATCAAGGATTAACCGGTGAAGGAGGAGATGTAGAAACTCATGTCGATCGCCATGTTAATTTTGCTCTTGTTCCAATTTAAGGGAAAAAAAAGAAATAACAACTTAGAGAGAGAGAGAGAGGGCTGCGAAAAGAGAGACTTCAAAACCCAGAACCAACCAAATCTTCAAATCCAAAAACGAGAGCCTTTAAATCGTCGCCACCACACCAACTCTTCTTCCTCCTCTCTAAGCCCTACTAGATCTGGGCTTCATGTTGGGTGTAGGCCTACGTGTGGAAGACGGTGTGGACAGGACAATACTGAGCCTTCACTGGGATGTATTTGGGCCGGACGATCTGGGCTTACGTTGGGCCGCTGCTGAGTGTTGGACTGGAGTTTGGTCGATGATGGGCTAGTGCTTGGGCTGATGGGTTTGGGTCGGAGAGTTTGTTGATGATGGGCCGAAATTGAAGACGGGCAGAAGGGATAGGCTTGTGGTCAAGATGCTGTTGGTGTGGGTCGGGGTCGGGCTCGGGTTTCAGGCTTATACGTTCTTGTCCCGAATCCTGATTGACTTGATTTAATTGTTTACGCATCGAATTCGTTTATTTACACCAAATTTGACAATTACCGGAACTTTAATCTTCAAACTTATAACATTAAAATTGTCAAAGTGAGTATAAAATTGTAACTAATCAGGTGCAAAGTAACTAAAATAGCACTTAAAAGATGCGTAAATTGACTCATCAACACCCCCACGCCTTACGTTTGCTAGTCTTCGAGCAAAGCATATGATTTAACATAAAGACTACAGCAACCAACTGCTCCAACTATCCAACCCCTTACCAAGTTTTCCGAGATTAACACCTATATTACAATTCAAGACAAGATTAAATCAGCTAGAGCATTCTGCAATTCCATGAATTCAGATGATTAAACTTCAGAACTCGTCATAGAATTTTATTTGCCCGGTATCAACTAATAGGAACTACTCAAGCAATTTAAGCACACAAGTGAAAGTGAATAGGATTTCATGTCACAGAATTTCCTCGAATTCTTGCTTCCAACCAAATACATAAAGGTTTTGTACACCCACACCATTGAATCACCTAAACACGAGCCTATACATAGAGATATTCTAAGTGGCAGAAGAGTGACCACTTTACAACATTTTAACCTCGATATAGCACCAGAGAAGAACAACTTTATCATGAATGTACATCAATTTTCACTTTATTCTTCTTGTTTTGCTTTTTTTTTTTTCCTTTTCTTTGGAGGAAACTTTTTTTCTTTCTTACTTTTCATTTTTTTGTTCCTTTTTTTTTCTTCATTTCCTCTTCTTTTTCTGTCCAATTTTTGGACTTTTGCATAACAAGTATCTCAACTTTACTACTGACATTGATCAACAAGTACTTTACATCGTATCTAGAGGCGAGGATTAGGATAATCCAATAGGGCAAGCTTGCAAAACTTAAGATATATAGGGTTGTTTAGTCAAATTCTTCAGATTTTCAAAAACACGAAAGTCCTATGCTTAGTGAATATGTCAGCGGCATGAGTAGAACCCATTAACATCAACAATGATCAACAATACTCATTAACAAGTACGAAGTAGAATCATTTAACTTTATGGAATTAAGAGAACAAAATAAACGACTAATCCCTTTGTCATCATAACATACGCGTCAATCAAGGAAAACTTGGTTAAACGGTTATAATGCATGCTCAAAATACACAAAAAATGCCAAAATTTTTAAAATTTGACCAAAAAGAAAATGGGCACATGCAAATGAGCCTCAACCCCACACCTAAATCATGCATTGTCCTCAATGCATCAACAAAAATCATTAAAGCACAAGAAGTAGGTGAGATAGAGCAATACAACCTAACAAGGCGGCATGAACATTTATACATGACTTCTTCAACCCGGGACAAGAACCTGCAAAGAGAGAAAACAAGTCTCCAAGAAACTAATTAGTTTAAAAAACTAAACTAAAACTAAGATTTAACAAAACCTATGCTACCTTCTACGAGCGCTAAGTTTTACACCTTCAGTTGGGTGCAATGGGTCCAGTGAAGATAGAGTAATGGCATCAACCAAAGAAGCAACTTCACTAAACTCACCTAAAACAAGATCTACAGCACAATGAAAAGTGTCACACATGATTTCAGAAGGGAGAGAGTAGTCGGATGGAAGCCTAATGGGAGCAGTAAAAAGTGTAGATCAAAGCTTATGAACAGCTTCTAACCAAGACTCATCGAGCTCAACTGATATGTCCTTGGATAGCACACTAGTCAATGGTCTAGTCAACTTCCCACGGTCCTTAAGGAATTCGTTATAGAAACTCGCCTGACCTAGAGAGGCTCTAACTTACTTGACATTTAAGGGAGAGGGCGAGTTCACATTCAAATCTATCGTAGCTCTATCAACCTCCACATCCTCCTTAGACAACCTATTGCCTAGTACAATTTTCTCCTGAACCATAACATCGTGATTCTTGTCCCAACCCAAGATTTCTTTCACGTTCGAGTTCAACCTTCGTTGCATCTTTTTAGAAGGTTTTGAATTTTCATCAAAAGGATTGCTAACTAGGGAAGAGGAGAGTGTTTGGTCCACCAAATCTTTAGTATTATCCACATAAAAACACTCCGACTCATCCTCACTAGTGAGTGACAAAGAAGCCTTAAAAATGTTTAACCTAATAGTTATATTTGCAAAACTAACATCCATTACCCCTGATCTACAATTAATTGTGGCATTGGCTGTGGCTAAGAAAGGCCGACCTAGAATGACGGGGATATGGTTTTTTGGATGACTAGACGGTTCCATATCAAGCACAAAAAAATCAGCAAGAAACATGGCTTTGTCCACCCTCACTAGCACGTTAATTAGTTCACCACGGGGGATCTAAGGTGATCTATCTGCTAACTGCAAGGTCACCATGGTGGTTTGCAACTCTCCTAGGTCTAACTTCTCATAAACCGAGTAAGGAATAATGTTGACACTCGCTCCTAAGTCCAGTAAAGCTTTATCGATCGGGTAGCCTTCAAGTGAACAAGAGATAGTGGGGACACCAGGGTCTTTGTACTTAATTGGAGTGTCACACTTGAGAATAGAGCTTACTTGCTCGGCTAAAAATACTTTTTTAGGCAGATGTGCTCTAGATCACCTCTTTTGGTTTAGTAGATCCTTAATGACCTTCGCATAGGCAAGGATCTGTTTAATCGCATCAAGAAGGGGAATGTTAATCTTTACTTGCCTAAATGTCTCCAAAATGTCTTCCCACTTCTTGTCCTTCCCATTTGGATGTGGTGCAACTAAAGCCTGGGGGAAGGGTACTCTAGGTACATATGAGGAGGGAAGATAAGAGGTCTTAGGAGTGGGAGAAGGGTGCTTGACCTCATCGGTCTCCTTCTATCTTTCCTTGCTCTTCTCTTCTCCCTCACAACTTATGGGTACTTCAGTCTCAACACTCACCCTATTGTCAACCTCCGTCCCACTTCTTAACACTGTAAAGCACTTTGCTTGTTCTTGATGGGGAGGATAGATGTCTTGCCTCACACAGTTCCTAGGGTTTTCTACGGTTTGGCTAGGGAGTCTTCCTTCATCTCTCCTACTCAAAGTGTTAGTTAGTTGACCTATTTGGCTTTCTAGCTTTGAGATCGATTGTGTATGGGAGTGGAGGAGTTGGGAATTAGCTTCCAAACCTTTCAGCGCACTCAAGACCTTCTCTTCGAAATTCGAATTGGAGCTCAAATTAGAAGGGTGAGAGTAGTTAGAGGTATACCCTTGTGGTTGGAAACCGATGGGTCGTGTCACACCAGGTGATTGAGGTCGTGGGTGAGATTGTTCTGGCACAAATTGTGCGTCTCCTCCTTGGCTCCGGGAGAAGTTAGGATGGTTTCTCTAGCCAGAATTGTACGTGTTGGAGTATGGGTCGTTTCGTGAGAATCCTTGGGCTGCATTGACTTGTTCCTCCGACCACTCCACATAAGGTGAAGCAGAGGGGCAATCTTGTGTAAAATGAGAGACACTAGAGCATGAAGAACAAACACTATGTATGTTTTGAACATTAGACACATTAGGCATAGTAGAGGTAGTGAAGGTCGTCTTAAATAAGGAAGTAAGCTGCTTCATAGAAGAGGCAAGAAAGTTTACTTTCTTATATAAGATAGAGGTATGAGAAACTTCATGTACTCCTCCTCTATTCAACCTAGAAGCATTTAGACGTGCATGTGTGACAGATTGTTGTGAATTCTCATTCAAATGTTTAAACAATTCCCACACCTTATCCTCATTCTTCCTAAGGAACTGACCACCGCATGAGGCATCAACAGTTTGTTGACCCTTTTTATTTAACCCATAATAGAAATTTTGGACTACCATTTAGGGATAGCATGATGTGGACAAGCTCGTAAGAGTTCCCTAAACCTATGCCAACTCTCGTAAAAGTCCTTGTTAGGGAGTTGGGCGAAGGTGTTAATGGCTCTCCTAGCAGTGTTAGTCTTACTAATGGGATAGAATTTCTTAAGAAATTCTTGTTGCATTTGAGTCCAAGTACTAATCGTCCCACTAGGTAAGGTGCCAAACCAATACTTAGCCTTATCCTTCAAAGAGAAAGGAAAATGGTGAAGTAAGATGGCGTCATCACTAATGTTAGGAATCTTGAAGGTTGAGCAAACCTCCATGAAATTGTCCAAATGTGTGTACGGGTTCTCATTACCTAAGTCATGGAATGAAGGAAGTATTTGTATGGTATGTGGCTTCAGCTCGAGCTGATGGGCTACAGGTGGAAACCTAATGCATGAGGGTGAAGCGTATATGATGGGAGTAAAATACTCCATAAGTGGACGTAGTTGTTGTTTGTCAGCCATTGCGGTATTTGCTCGGTGTTGGGCTTTAAAGTCTCTTTAGGTCCTTTCAATTCCGGGGTCGAATCTAGCAAGGTCAAGAGACAAAGAGTGGTGACCATGCATAATAAACAATCACAAGAAGCAAATAAACCTAAAAACTAAAACTAGCAAAACAAACAAAACAAACACTTAAAAAGAAAAACAATTAATAAACTATCCTAAAATCAACCTATGCATGAAAATCCCAAGATAAATAATGCTTTAAAAATAAATAAATAATATAAATCAATAACCTTTTTAAGATAAGTAAAGAAAATATTTTTTTTATGCTTTTTATGTTTTTATTTTTTAAAGAAAGAGATAATAACAATTAAAAACAATTAAAGAAAATTAAAAACCAAAGAGAATCACAAAAATAAAATCACAAACGTTGCCTAGTCCCTGGCAACGACAACAAAATCTTGATGTGTTCTTTTTTTACGTCTATCAAAATTTAATATAAAACCCTATCTACTAAACACATCTAAATTATAGTATGGAGCGAGAGGGTGTCAAACCCCAGGGACTAAGAGTGCTTGAAATTATTCTATAACCTAAATTAATTTAAATAAAATTGAGAGATTTTTGCATTGATTAATCCAAAGAAATGAAAATTAAACTAAGTCAATCTACTTCTACGCTCATAGGTGAATTAAATTTGAACCTAGGGTTGCAAATCCATTATTAGCCAATTATTTTTGCGTTAACTTTTAACTTGGGATTATTAATTGTCACAATATAGTGGATTAGGCTACAAGCTTCAACTTACTAAGGAGATGCTGTTAGTATCGCGTATTGACCCTATCTAACTAAAACATAAGAAAAATAGACTCTACCTAACGTATTGTTAGTTATTACGTATTGACCCTGTCTAATTAAAGCACAGGAAAGATAGGCTTTAATTAACAATTCGGTTAAAACTGTTGCTTGATTAATTAATCCTAAGGCTATAAGTACAAAAAATTAATTTATAAATATGAATATCAACAATTAAAGGTTACAAACTCAGTAATCATATGAATTGGATGAACAACTAAAGCACAACACTTCACAGTATTTTTCACAATCAAGCAATTCATGTAACAACTAATTATCTTGAAATTAAAAGTAATGCAAAGTAAAAAGGCTAAGACTTCATCTAACCTTAGAGAACAAGTTAGCTCTCCATCACGGATGAACTGGGGAAAGAGGAGATGTAGAAACTCATGTTGATCTTCACGTTAATTTTGCCGTTATTCCAATTTAACGAGAAAATAAGAAATAAAAACTGAGAGAGAGAAAGAAAGAGAGAGCTCTGCGAAAAGAGAGAGTTTAAAACCCAAAACCAACCAAATCTTCAAATCCAAAAACGAGAGCCTTTAAATCGTCCCCACCACACTGACTCTTCTTCCTCCTCTCTAAGCCCTACCGGATCTGGGCTTCGTGTTGGGTCTGAGCTTGCATGTGGAAGACGGTGTGGACGGGACAATGCTGAGCCTGCGTTGGGATGTATTTGGGCCGAACAATTTGGGCTTACGTTGGGCCACTGCTGCGTGTTGGACTGGAGTTTGGATGATGATGGGCTAGTGGTTGGGCTGATGGGTCTGGGTCTGAGAGTTTGTTGATGATGGGTTAAAGTTGAAGACGGGTAGCAGGGATAGGCTTGTGGTCAAGATGCTGTTGGTGTGGGTCGGGCTTGGGTTCCGGGCTTATACGTTCTAGTCCCAAATCCTGATTGACTTGATTTAATTGTTTCCGCATCGAATTTGTCTTATTTATACCAAATTTGACAATTTCCGAAACTTTAATCTTCAAACCTATAAACACTAAAATTGTCAAAGTGAGTATAAAATTATAATTAATCAGGTGCAAAATAACTAAAATAACAATTAAAAGATGCGTAAATTTGAGACTCATCAACAGCAAAACGCATCGTTTCAATGTTCACCTCACCCGCACTCTCGCCTGTCACCGCGTGCCATGTGGCACGAAATGATTCATCCGCTTACGCGGATGCGGATGGCCAGGGGGACGTTCGTCAGATCCAAATCACACAGATCATACCGTGGCATTTTTTGCGATTATTAATTTTTTTAAAAATTTATTTTGCTCAGTTTTCCACATGTAAACATTCGTCTTATGAATTTAATTTTTTTTAAATTATTTTATTTTATAAGTTTTAGCTTTTATCTCATGAATAATGTTTGAAAAAATTAAATTTGCCTATCTTATTGATAAATAATTCATCTCATGAATTCTTTAATATTTTTTCGATAGCAATAAATACATAGGCTTGCGTAGGGACCTCAAAGACAATTTAAATCTATCTCCAAATGGATAAAAGTAATCATCTCATGAAATAATTTAATTACCATTTAATGAGACTTAGGTCTATTAAATAAATCTCACTGCACTCTAGACTTAAACCATTTATTCGATATCTCCCTAATAGGTTGTAATGATAACAACCCCTCCACTAGATGTTCATGACAAAGGATAAATATAACTATTACTATTATCTTTCTCACAGCTTCTTCATTAGTTACCGACTTGGCCTTCACTGAATAATCTATTTATACTTGAACATATTCATAGTATAAATCCCAAATGTCAAACATTTTAAATACTTTTGCCAAAGTTTTTAAACTATTCAGATATTTGTGAATCAACTTAGGGGACATCTGTGTCTTATAAAAGACTGTAGATTCTCTATTGAATAACTAATCCTTGTCATACTTCATGCTGCTACCCAATGTACGTGGGACTTCAGTCATGCGTTTAGACCTTACTTATAGTACGCCAAAGTAACTAACGCTTCATACACAAGTCCAGAGTACCCTCAAGATTTAGGGTCATCGTTCAAACTGTACAACATGAATAACTCATCTCCGATTATAGTCTAGAGACAGGTAATCCATATGGTCCAACTCTGTGTGTCAATCTTATTAAACACACCAATATAACACTTTTGGATCACTATCCATGTGACCAAGACAAGTCATCTAAAGTGTCACATTATAGTCTTAGCATACAAGTGGTCCAAACTTTTCTTCAACTACGAATTTTTCAAATAACAATCTATACCATTTGTTGCATGTCTATCTATGGGTTCATCTCATAAACCATTTAGAACAAACATGTAAATTGAGGTATGAGGACTACACCTATCTCATGGATGTTTCCCAAAAGAAAATCACATGCAGTATAAATGCTCGCTTGCACAAATTTAACAAGGAAACGACTGGAACTTCAATTTTATTTTTTAATAAAATAATATTAACGAACTAAATTTGGATTTTGGGACACTATTCCTAACAAGTATGACCTAGTTGAACCAAGAGGTTATAGCAAGATTGTGTTAAAGTACAACTGGTCTAGATTACAAATCTTAGCAAAGATTTATTTAACTTAAAATCCATCAGAGCGGGATTGCTACGAAAACTAAATTTCCTTAGAAGCTGATTGAATAGAAATCTACATAATCAAGGCTTGAGCAGGCTAAAATTTCCGCAAGTGGTGATTCAGTTGGGATTGAAATGAACCCATGATGCAACAAGGATTAGTTTAATTAGAATTTGATTTACCATGAAGATTGAACCAAACTTATAAAAAATATGCTTAACTAGAGTTGACCTGAATCGTGATGAAAATTGATCCAATTAGGGTTTCATTTGAATGAAAATTGGAACAAATCAATATTGGATCAAACTAGGATTGTAGCGACAATTAACACACTTGTGATTGATTTGAATAAGGATTGTAAAAGTGGCTTATTTAAGGTTGAAGTACACCAAGATAGTAGCAAGAATTGACCCATTTAGGGCTAAATTGAAATAAGACGGTATGGAAAACAAATCTTTCAAAGTCGAATTAGACTAAGCTTGTAATAAGAATTGGTCCAAATTCAAATTTGAAGAAAAGAGCAAGAGTTTGACCATGGTGGTGGCGAACGACCAGTGACGACCGGTGTGCCACTGGCAGCTGTTGTGAATCGAGGGTAGCGGTGGATATGGGTGTTATGCCGGTGCCAACACGTTGCAGGAATATTGATATTGGTGATGGAATATGAAGCTCCACATGCGGTGAATGAGGCATCAAGCAGTGACGACTTTGGAGGGGATGGTGGTTGAAGTCCCAAGCATCGTGGAAGTGACGGTCGTTAGTGAGAATGATGAAGGCGGCTTAGGATGGTGGTTATGGTGTGGTAGGAGAAGCGTCAAGAATAACGCTAGGTTTTAGGGATGGCGCTTGGTTGTAGATAACGCCGGGTAGGGGAATCATCGGATGGTGGAATTTGACGGGCTATGTAACTTGACCTTGTGACTTAAGATGGCCACAACCTTTAATCCGTAAGGAGTTACGAATTCTATTACCTATCAAAGTGAAGTTGTTGAAGTGTTTTATGTAACGATGATGACTTCTAAAGCTTTTGATTGAAGAAAAAATAAAGAGGAGGTGAAAAGACGAAGTGGGCATTTTCCTCTTGTGATAGTTGTATAGCCTGACCCTTTAATTTGAAATGAGCATAACTTTTGATCCACAAGGAATCATGGGACAAATCTATTGTCAAAATGAAACACCGGAAGTATCTTAAGAAGCTATAATGAGGTTTTATGTTTTGGATCGATGAGATTATGAAAAGCAGGTGAAAATTGAAACTGGGAGAATTCCGATTATGGTTGCTGTACAATGTACCATGTAAATTAAAACACAGATAAGTTTTAACTCATGAAGAATTATGGATTTTGTTGCATATCAAAACGAAGCGCTTGAAGAGTTATATTTAAATATAATGATTTTTTTAGTTTTTGATCAAAGAAAATATGAAAGAGAGGTGAAAAGATGAACCAGACAAATAACGTTGATGCAAGTTGTATAACATACCTTGTAAATTAAAATGAATCCTTGAAGAGTTATGGATTGAATGATACATCAAAATGAAGCACTTGAAGAGTTATATGTAAATATAATGGGTTTTTGAGTTTTTGATTAAAAAAAAAATAAAATGAAAGAGAGGTGAAAAGATGAACCCTACAAATAACATTGGTGCTAGTTACATAACATACTTTATAAATTAAAACGAACATAACTTTAAATCTGTGAAGAGTTAGGGATTGAATTGTTTGTAAAAATGAAGCTCTAGAAGCGTTATATGTAAATATAATAAGTTTTTTAGTTTTTGATTAAAGAAAATATGGAAGAGAGGTGAAAAGATGAGCCGGGTGAATAACGTTGGCGCAAGTTGTATAACATACCTTGTAAATTAAAACGAACATAACTTTTAATCTATAAAGAGTTATGGATTGAACTATATATCAAAACAAAGGTCTTGAAAGGTTATAAGTAAATATAATGGGTTTTTGAGTTTTTGATGAAAGCAAATATGAAAGAGAGGTAAAAAGATGAACCGAGTGAATAACGGTGGTGCTAGTTGTATAACATACCTCAGAAATTAAACGAACATAACTTTTAATCTGCGAAGAGTTGTGGACTGAATTAGATATCAAAACAAATTTGTTGAAGAGTTATATGTAAATATAATGAGTTTTTGATCAAAGAAACTATGAAAGAAAGGTGAAAAGATGAACTGGACGAATAACGTAGGTGCTAGTTATTTAACATACCTTGCAATTAAAACAAACATAACTTTCAATCCTTGAAGATTTATGGATTGAAGTATATATCAAAACGAAGCTCTTGAAGTGTTATATATAAATATAATGAGTTTTTGAGTTTTTGATCAAAGAAAATATGAAAGAGAGTCGAAAAGATCAACTGGGTGAATAATGTTGGTGCTAGTTGTGTAATATACCTTGTAAATTAAAACGAACATAACTTTCAATTTGTAAAGAGTTATAGATTAAATTACGTATCAAAATGGAGCTCTTGAAGAGTTATATATAAATATAATGATTTTTTGAGTTTTTGATCAAAGAAAATATGACTGAGAGGTGAAAGATGAACCTGGCAAATAACACTGTTGCTAGTTGTATAACATACCTTGTAAATTAAAACAAACATAACTTTCGATCCGTGCGAAGTTATGGATTGAATTATATATCAAAACAAAGATATTGGAGAGTTCTATTTAGGTTACAATACTTGACTTACTCAAACATACCTCTTTGCATGTATTGATATGCTTAAAAGTGCCCAAGGGAAGAGTGGAGAGCTTTTTTTACTTACTTTGATTGAATAAGCTCATTCTTGTTAGAAAATTGTGTCAAACACCAAAAACTGCTGAAAATTACCTCGAATAATGTTAAAGCTGTTTGAATGTTACAAGAACACTGAGCCAGGTGTGAGCTTGTGATGCTTCCCACAGACGGTGCCAATATGTTTGTAATGAATTCAGTTAGTGTGCTTATTCATCATTTTGTTTTGTATGAGGTAGGGTTTGTTAGGATGAGCTGAACTCAAGCTCTAACTGCACACTTGACTTTATATTCCCTGTTTGTGGTGTTCAGTAGGTGTTTGGTAAGAAGTTAAACTCAAGTTGCTTAAAGATTCTAGAGATTCCCGTTATCCCTTCCTTTTTTCTCCCCTTGTTTCATTCCCCATGTTTTTCTTTTTGTACTAGTAGGATGATGTTTTTAGTGTTTGGAAAAGTGTCCTTTTCTTTTTCTTACAAATTAAGTTTCTTTTATTATTTTCAAACTGTATCTTAAAAGAAGTGAAGATGGATAAGTTTAATTTGTTTGGTCATTGTATGGGCAAATTATGTGAATTTTTATCCCTACTGCGTGAATGATGTTGATTTTTATCCCTACTAGGCGAATTGTGTGAATTTTCCTCCTACTACTAGGTGAATAATGTTATTTTTATCTTTACTGGGTAAATAATATTGCTTTTTACCCCTACTGGACGAATAGTGTTGATTTTGCCTCTACTAGGCAAATAATGTTGTTTTTTTACCTCTACTAGGCAAATAGTGTTGATTGTGCTCCTACTAGATGAATAATGTTGTTTATTTACCTCTACTGGGTGAATAATGTTATTTTTACCTCCACTAGGTGAATAACATTATTTTTTCATCCCTACTGGGCGAATAGTGTTGATTTAGCCTCTACTGGGCAAATAATGTTGTTTCTTATCCATACTTGGCCAATAGTGTTGGTTTGCCTCTATTGGGCGAATAGTGTTGCTTTTGACTGTACTGAGCGAAAAGTGTTGATTTTGCGCCTACTGGGCGAATAGTCTTGATTTTGCCTGTACTGGGTGAATAGCGTTGATTTTGCCTCTAGTGGGCAAATAGTGCTAATTTTGCATGTACTGGGTGAATAATGTTGTTTTTTACCTCTACTGGGCGAATATTGTTACTTTTATCTCTACTACGTGAATAATGTTGTTTTTTATCCCTGCTGGGGGGAATAGTATTGATTTTGCTTCTACTGCACGAATAATGTTGATTTTTCCTCTACTTGGCGAATAATGTTGTGTTTTATTCCTATTGGGCGAATAGTTTTGATTTTTCCTCTACTGGGTGAATAATGTTTATTTTGCCTCTACCGGACAACTAGTGTTAATTTTGCCTCTACTGGACGAATAGTGTTGATTTTGCTTTAATTTTTTTCCAAATAATTGTCTTTGCAACCTACTTGCCCTTCTACAGTAGCAAGCTGCTCAATTATAGTTTTGCAACACCTAATCCTCGAAGAAAATCAACATTTTAGTGTCTGGAATTCCTCTAGCAGCCAACCTGTCCATAGCCCTATTACCTTCACGATAAAATGTTAATGTGGTATATAAGTACGACAATATATATGAGCTATGTCAATAGTGTCATCATGAAAAATAATTCACCAAATTTAGATGGAAAATATCTACCTATTAATAAAATGGTTATCATGTCAGTGTTTTATTACAAAAGAATCACAAAATTAAGATATACTAAATGTGTTACGTATTTTATATGTTCTATAGCACATTCCTATGATATTTTAGTATACTACATGTGTGGTATGGCATGATTTATGTGTATGCAGGCTTGGTACTTGTTGGTGCCAGATCGACTTGAAAAGTAGTGAAGAACGAAATAAAACAGACAAATTTGAGGACTACATTGAGAAACTCAACCACATCGGAAAAGGACCCATCAGGTCAAGATTGGGCTTTCAAATATGTAATCCGTAGGCTTATAGTGCTTACCGATCAAACTGTCAAAGGGCGGATCGATTGGCCAAGCCGACTAATTGATGGACTTGTCAACCGACCGACAGACAGACAAAGGCACAACCTATGTTCGTTGCTGATTGATCTAGGCACGCTGCCTCTATTTAAGGGGGAGGGATATGATTTTTTAGGTAATTTTTCTCCTTGTTATCTTTTCCTCCTTCCCCAAGCCACCAAGAAAGACTCGATTTTCTCGAAGGTTGAAGCACAAGTGGTCGGATTACTAGGGGGATCAAAGCAAGAGTCACGTTAATATTGATCAAGGGAGTCTATTATCTGTGATTTCTCTTTTGCCTTCATCTTTTGATTTTGAGATTTGTAGAACCCCCATGAGGAGGAGATTACTAGTTTAAGGCTGAAGGATCGTTAAACGTCTAGAACGTAGATTTATATTTTATCAATGATAATGACTTGTTTTATACTATTTTCGCATCTTTATATTGAGTTTTGTTTTTTTTTTTTTTCTTATGTGCTTGCAGCCATTGTGTTTGTAGCCTAGATAATAGTAGTATAACATGTTTTCACGAATGGTCAGGGTTAAGGTTGTACCCAACACTTAGCATAATCTCTTATATAAATCAACATTAAATTAGCCGTGAGAAAGGATAGTAATGCTATTGAGATAACCCCTGCAATGGTTAGATGGGCTAGCCCTTAGACTAATTTATCAGCCTAAGCCCTAATCTAGTGTTAACCCAGGTTTAAAGCAAGTAGCCCAAGCCCTTAAAGTCATTGTCATGGTAAAATATATTGATGGGATCCGAGTTAGGCTAACCTAAATTCAGACCTTAAAGTATCCTTGACCTATTTGACAATTTACGTTGTTGTTCAATTCTTTGAATTTCACTAAATCTTTTTCCAAACCAATAATGCTAAATTTTCAACTGCTCTATAATCGCTGAAGTTTGACCTTATAATGATTCTTGTGGATACGACACTCATATACTTGACTTAGCCACAGTGAACTCATACGCTTGCGAGTACACAATTTTTAAACACTCCTAAAACCACATCAATACTACACCTACATATTGTAGTAGTTATGTCATATACTAGCAATTTATAATAAAAGACCAACGAATTTTGGAAAAGGTTTCCAAATTGTTAAATTTCAAATTTAAGTTACCTAAGTGATAAATTTTTTTAAAATCTTACACTATGTCATTGTATATTTTGAACTTCAGAGTACTTAATTAGGTGATAAATAATGAAGCCTGAGGATGCCTAAGTGATGAATTTCCTATAATAAATCTAAATTTTTTCAAGTTTTATATTTTTGTAAATATGTTAAATATAAAATAATATACTATATAAATATAAATATAAATATATTTATTCTTTCATATTTTTAATGTATACTAAATCTATAGATTTTATTATATTATAGTTACATATATAAAGATATGGCAAAACTTTAAACAATAAATGCATGGCGTTGCTCCTAAGAGAAAAAACACCTGATCCAAATCAGTAGAGATGATAGGGCTCCAGTCTTGTTGACATATTATTGTTAAAAATAAAATAAATTTTATGGATATTATTATACAGCAAGCAAATAAACTACCCCCAAATATGATACCCTTTTTGGTTTTTTTTTTCGAGCATATTGATCAATTTGTGTACATAGCAAATATGTTTGTCCTTCTTGAAATTTTTTTTTTTTTTTTCAATAATTGCGATTTTGTTTGAACTGTTTTTCAATCATAACATCCATTTACGATGTTCATATAAATAATAATAATAGGCAACTTAGCAAAACTTGTATAGGAAATGTTAAAGGAATTGTAAGGTAATCTTAGCTGTACCATGATTTGGAACTTGAAAGCATTCCAGTTTGTTAGTTTATAAAAAAATTTTGTCTTCAATCTAATTAGTTATGCTTTTGGAATATTTAATTTTTTGATACAATATCAAAACATTGTTCACCGAGAGGTTGGGTGTTTCGATCCTAATAATCCCAATATTAATACTCACATATATGTAAAGATAAGGCATGAGGGGTGTATGCTATTCATGCTTTAATTAGAATAAGCATATCTTTGATTTCAGAATTGCGTGATTCTTTGACACATTTGTATTTGCAAAAGAGTGTGAAGTCTAGTTTTACATAATTATCTAAACATTTTTGTCCCTTGCCAATAATATTTATCTAGATGCTCTTCATTTTTAGGTGATGAGAATATTCTTATAATTAGATAAGAATTTTGATTGCCACCTTTAGCAAATTTCCACGTTTGGGAAAATTAGATTTTTCTTTGTTAAATATGTTCAATGTAAACCATTTTACCTATTCATAAAATATGTTCAATTTAGAATATTAGTTTTTCTTAAACATCATTTTTCTTTTTTAATAAAGAAAAAATTTCATTCTATAAATTTTGCACAAGATGTTCTGTCAAGTTGAGTTTAAAGTTCGGCATATGACATGCGATTGCAGTAAAAATACTTTCTCACTTCAAGAAGGAAATTATTTCCCCACCTTTGGTGAGGTGAAGTCAATTTTCCCTCAATAGAGGAAAAATAATTCAATATTTGTGATTATTATTATGAAGTTATGTAAATGAACCGAAAACTTGAGAAGAAAAGCATCTTCCATTAAATGTACTATAATAAATATGAATAATGTAATATGTACAAATACATATGCATTATGATATAACGAATATTAAAAATGTATTCAATTTTATAAAAACAAATTAATTGATTACTTCTGATCATGTAATAACTTTTTTTGCTTCAGTTACTACACAAATTTGGGACCTAAATTTGATTTATTTAGCATTTTCCTATAAATGTATTGATCATTTCAAACTTCTAATTCGTTCGATCTTTTTTCCTATTATTTTCCTTTGCTTATTACATCATTCGAAAATCATTTTATTATAGAGGTAAGGGAAAACATTTTTGGAATCAGTGTCATGAACACCAAATTATTTAATTTTTAATTTTAATAAATAAAATAATTTTATTTATTTATGCCTGATTATGTATTACAAGTCAAGTATACGTGTGATTATTTTCTAAAATGAGTCACAGTTTGGTTTAAATGGTAAATAGGATTGAGCCACGGATAGATTGAAATCAAAATTATGATAGGTTCTAAATGTATGTTTCTAATCGGTGATGAGTTTCGAAGACTTGTCCGGTAAAACTATAATATGGTATATGAGATGAATTGTCTAGGTCATGTACATAGTGATCCAAAAATATCATATTGGTGTTTTTCAATGAGATTGGAACACCGAGCTAGACTATTAGAATTATTTATTTCTTAACTACTATCAAAGATAATTTATTCTTTTAAATAATAACTTTAAATCCTGAGGCCGTCTTGAACTTGTAAACGTAGTGTATGTAACTTTGATGTACTCAAAAGAGAGGCCTCAAAAAGTGATCGATATTCTTTATATGTTGGGCGAGAGGATGAAGTGAAGCGGGAGCAAAACATTAAATAGTATATATGTATACCCCTTGAGTAGATTTGCAAATATTAGAAAATTTGGAATTTTGACCAAATTATCTCAAGTGAATGTCTTTGAATTGATACAATAAGTATTGCAAGTGTTAGAAAACTCAAAATCTTTAGCCAATGTATTTTTTATGTTCCTTGATTCAGAAACTTAAGGAAAATATGCGAGAAATATAATGATGGTAGTTTGATTATTATTTCTCATGAGTATATAATAGAGGGGTGGATTGTTAATAAAGCTTTAATTTGGGAATTATTGAATAATTACATTTAGTTTTGAGTGAAGTAATGTTTACTTATTACAACCAAATATTAATAAATGATAATCAAATGTTCTGATAAGATAATAATCAGATTTGCCTCATTTAGAGCTAGAATTAAATTTTCATTAAGGTCCCTTTGCAAGCCTATATTCATACACCAATTGAAAATATTTATAATGGATTTATAAGATGAAAGGTCCCTATACATTTTTCATTGTATCAATTTCATCCCTGTACTTTTAATTGTTTCAATTTAGTCCCCCTATAATCTATTATTATGCTAATTTAGTCATTTAGTCAAATTTACTCTCTTTAACCCAATCGATAACCGAATAATTGAAAATTGCTTTAAGCACTTAACATAAATTTTATTTAAAGGACCAACTTGATACACTATCAATTGTATTGGGAATAAATTGACATAATTAAAAGTGCAAGGACTAAATTGACACAATGAATAAAGTACATTGACCTTTTATGTAAATAACTGTAAGTTTATTTTCTAAGAAGCATTAATGAGATGAATATGCACATGTGGAATTTAAATAAAAAAAAAAAAGAAAAATGGACTTAAACAAAACAAAATAAAACAAAATAATAATAATAATAATAATAATAATAATATTAATAATAATAATAATAATAAATAAGATGGGCTGCGTAGACCAAGCTTAAACAAGTGATTCACGTGCTCACCCACGGGCCACTAGTGGCGCTAGACATGTCGCGCCTAGTATGTTGCATATGGCAATCCGCACCTAATCGTGGGCGGCCAATCACAGGCTGCTACGTGGCAATTTCGTTGTGTTGTAGCATTGATTGTTTCAAATAGTGAAACGTCGTGGTTTTTGCTTCTTATTTCTATTCCACATCAAAAAACTTTGAGTGTTTTCTATCCAATAGCCTGTTATAAATATGGGTCTTGAAAATTGAGATTAGCATCCAATTATATCTATGAAAATAGTTTTTAAGACAATTGAAAGTAACAATTTCTCTTTGAATATTTTTCTTAAGTTCAATATTTTCAAACCCTATACTTCGGGTCAAAAGGAATTGCAAAGAGGTTCTTGCGCTTGCAATTTTCCATTCATGAGGCATTTTGCAAGCCTTCATCCTAGGTATTTCTAATTTCTATTTTTATTCTTTCCTTTAATCTTTGCCTTTATAGTTATTTATTTCTTGTTTATTATGTTTGATATTTTATGGTGTCAAAAATGTATCATATTAGAGGTCTTCAAATTTGGCATTAAGAATTTTTTTTTATAAAAAACTTTCCAGTATGCTAATTGGGTCAATTTCGAAAATATTTTTGAAATATTTATCAACAAGCATTAATTATGCCTATGAAAGATTAACTCTACCAATGCCAATCCTTAATAATATTTTGTCAAAATATTTTTTCTAATATTTCTATAAATATTTTAGGGTTTCCTAAAAAATAAGATGTTTCCTATCTTTTAGTACGTTCGATAATTGACATGATGTTCCATACTAATTATTAGCTAAAACATAAATAGTTTCATTAGTATAATGACATATTTGAAAATACGTAATTGTTTTTTGCACAAATATTATGTATTGTGAACTACAATTTCTAATCCATAAAAATGATTATAACATACCTAAATTATTGAAATCCAAATAACAACAATAATAGAATATCCCAAACCAATTAGGTAATGTGTTTGTAACACTAAACTGAAAAAGATAATTATAAGATGAAAAAAGTAAGGGGGGGGGGGGGGGGAAGGGATTCAGATTAAAAAGCTTAGTTCTCATTTCAGCTTTTGTTGAAGCAATGACTAATAGTAAAATCAAGCACAAACTGACATTATTTGTACCATCAAAAACCTCCCCCCAAAGAAAGTGTTGACCCATCAATAGTTTGGCTGTGGCTGACATTGTTGAACTATGGTAAAAAGTTTATGTATATTGAGGGAGAAGGGTCTGCTGAGCCTGCCATTAGGTTGATACTCATTGAAAGATGTAGTTATAGTAGCGACCAGGTAAACCCTTCCATTAGGGCCAAACCCATTGAGGAAGAAGGATCCACTAAACCTACCCATAAGTTGATACCCATTGAACGATGGGGTAGTGGTAGTGGTCCACTAAAGCCTTCCATTTGGACCAAACCCATTGGCAGTGGTAGTACTGGTAGTGATAGTTCGAGATCATGGAAGATTCCGCGAGCTTGAAGGCTCATACTGGCTAGTATTTCATTAGAGCGCTTTATGCCTTGCCACGAGGTGGAAGGCTTCCATGAATGAGCCAACCCCAGATGAAGATCCAACCTTCATTTGAGTTTGTAGGTTGTCTTGGTGGTGGATGACATCAGTTTTAATATCAATTAGGGTTCATTGGAGCTCCATGACTTGGCTTGACTCTACATTATCCCCTTAAACAAGCCACCATAATCCATTCTTCTTCACCCTCATGAACTTTTTAAACACCCCTCCCCATGCTTTTTCTCAATGTCCTTGTGGGAATTCAATAAGGTAAGCCTAAGGTTAAGCGTGCAAATATTAGCAATGTGCTAATCGTGGACAAATTGCATTACATTGCCAATGTGCACTAGTTGACGAAAAGGAGGGGAATTGATATCAAGGGTGTCACCTCTATATCAGCGTGGTCAAAAGAGAAGGCCATTCTCACTAGAGAAAAGACAATAATTGCATCTTTTACACCATATATCGTGCCCAATTCACTAGACTTCCTAAATAACACAGCTCGACAATTTGAAAAGGTGATAAGCCGACTGGTCTCTTTTTTCCATTCATATCATTTTTAGTCGTTTGGCATCTTGTATTCTTCTTGTAAAAACTACACATGTATGGATTATTAGAGAAATGCAAAAAACGAGAAAGTAGGATTGACTAAAATTTTTGGCAGAATATAAAGCAAGACATATTTAGCTACTATTTTTTTAATCCAAACTTTGTTACCATATATAGGTCTAGGATTTGCGACATTGCCTTTTATGCAGCTTCATTTAATCTATGCATTCCAATTATATTCTCATCAAATTTCAGTTGTTGATTTAACCTTTTTCTTGGCAAGAAATGGTAGTAAGTACTCGAGTACAAGCAATAACATCACCAAGATTCATACACATGACAGTTTGTCATGACATTTGTCCTGTTTAAAACCATAAGTTTATGATAATTCGTCATATTATTTATCTTCTTTAAAATAATAAATTTGTTGTAAATTGTTAAATGTCATTTTTATCAATGTGCTCTAAAATACCTACTTACAACATATAAAATGCTACTTGTTAAAAAAAAAAAAAAAGATTTGAAAAATCATAGCATGATATTATTTCCAAAAAAACAAAAAAAAAAAAAAAAGTAAACAATCAAATCAAGAATACTAATCACAGTTTAGATTACTATTTTAAATAACCATGATTGCAAAATCTTCAAAGTATTTAAATAATTAGTTCTTCATTTTGTAATAAAACTTTAAGGAAATAAATCGTTTCATTATGATTTAGATTAATAAAGTGCCCAAAATATGATTGAGCCACAAGTGGTGGGATAAATTTACAATGCACCTTTTAAAATAAAATTGATAAAAAAAAAAAAAGCAATAAGTCATTTGCATGATCTCATCAGGGTTAAATATGTCTATTTTTATTAATTGTTTTCATAGTTTGTAGGTTATGCTTATCATGCTTAGAATTAGATGAGTAAAATTGAAATGCAAGATAAATTTTCATCATCCAACCGCATCGAAAATAAATGAGGCAACATAAAATCATACCTAACAATAGGGGTCAAGGATGGATAATAAGCATGAAGAAGGCTGGAACATAGAGTAACCATTAAACACTTAGAGGTTGATGTACTAAAAAAAATTATTTTTGAAACTTGAATCTTGTAAACTCGGGATTGTGATGGAGGAGAATATGATGCACCAATTCACCTTTGAGTTTACTGTACTCTTAGTAATAAAATACATTCCTTAGTGGATAGAAGAAGGAAGAATTTGCATAAAAATATTGTTAGGACATTTAAAAATAGATGAAAAAGAAAGTGGATGTTATTTTTTCCAGTAATAGCAAAATGTTTTGAGACGTCATTGTATTTGACACAACATATCTAATAAATATTTATAGCATACGCTGTGGTGTTTTTGTTGGTTTTGATAAAGTGGAAGAACGACATTTTTGTAAAGACTATGCAAAAAAAAGTGAAACTATTTAGGTGGTCAATGAACGCAAATAGTGAAAGTGGTCGAATTATGCAAAATTTATCTGTTTTCATGATTCTAGTCATTCTGATGCAAAGCATCACCTACTATTTTCAAAAATTAATAAGAATACACATATTTAACCATCATCATATCCTGCTTTTGATTTATTATTTGTTTTTACCAATTTTGTCATTAAAAATGTATTATGAAGTCATTCTACCACTTGTGGCTCAATCATATTTTAGCCCTTTAATTAAACCAAATCATAATGAAATGATTTACTTCCTTACATATTGCATTACAAAATTCAAAACTAATTATTTAAATACTTTGAATGAAGACTCTGTGATCTTTTGGTAATCAAATGAGTAAACCAAAGCACTATTAAAGTTCTTGTTTCCATTGTTTACTCTTTTTTTTTTTAAATAATAGCATGTGATGAGTTATCAACTTCTTTTTAGTGTTGTTTATAATTAAAAAGAAGCTTTTCAATATGGTGTAAGTTAGTACTTCAGAGTGTATTAAAAAAACTAACATTTAAAATTTTAAAACTTACCATTTAATTGAAGATAAATATTATGATGAACTATCATGTATAGAAATCTCTATCATGTCATTGCCTACATGTACTTTCTATCATGTCATTGCCTACATGTACTTACTACCATTCTTATCAAGAAAACAAGTTTAAATCAACAACCAAAATTACAGGAGAATATCATTGGAAATGCACAAATATTTTGAAGCTACACCAAAGGTAATGTTGTTAATCCCTATGTCGACATATGGTAACAAAGTTTGAATTCTACAAAAGATAGCTGAACTAGTCTTCCTTTATGTCTCCCCCAGATTCAAGGCATGTTTCCATCCTTCCCAGTAATCCTATTTTCTCTTTTTTTTTTTATTTGCTCCAATAATCCTTCCATGGCTAGTTCTGTCTAAAAAAATAAGGAACGTAAAACTGTAGAAATGGTACAAATGAAGAAAGAGATCAATCAAATTGCCACCTTTTCAATGCGTTAAACCGGGTTATACGAGCAAGTTAATGAGCTATGCACAGTTTGTGGGGGTCGAAGCTGCAATTAATATTTGTTTCTCCTAGAAAAAAGGCCTTCCCTTTTGGCCACCATGCTACAAAGGTGATATTGGACTAGTACCTTGGTATTATTCCCCCTCTTCCTCTTTCTCCACCAGTGAATATTGGCAATACAAAGCAACTTTTTTGGGCTCAGTGCGATGCTGATGGATAAAGTACATCAACCTTTTATCTAAATAATTGTAAATTGATTTTCTAAACAATATTAATAAGATGAATATGTACATGTGGAAATTAAATGAAAAAAGCAAAATGGACTTGAACAAAACAAAACCACAATAATAATAATAAATAAGATGGGCCGCGTAGACCAAGCTTAAACGAGTGATTTGCGTGCTTGCCTACGGGCCAATAGTGGTGCGACACCTGTCGTGCCTAGTATGTTGCACATGGTAGTCCGCACCTAATGGTCGGCGGCCAATCACAGGCTGCCACGTGGCAATTTTGACGTATAGTTGCTCTAATTGTTTCAAATAGTGTAACAACGTGTTTTTTTCCTTGTTATTTCCATTCCACATCGATAAAATTGAGTGTTTTCTATCTAGTAGACTATTATAAATATGGGTCTTGAGAATTGAGATTAGCATCCAATTATTTTCTGAAAAATATTTTTTAACAAAATTGAAAAGAAACAATTTCTCTCTGAATATTTTCCTGAAGTTAAATATTTATAAAGCCTATACTTCAGGTTCTCAAAAGGCGATTGCAAAGAGGTTCTTTCACCCTCAATAGTTCCCTTCACTAGGCATTTTTCAGGTCTTCATCTTAGGTATTTCTAATTCATTTTTTTTATGCTTTTCTTTAATTTTTTCCTTTATATTTATTTATCTCTTGTTTATTAGGTTTGATATTTGATGGTGTTATAAATTTATTATACTATAGGTCTTCAAATTTGGAATTAAGATTTTCTTAATAAAAAATTTTTCCTTTATGCTTACTGGGACAATTTTGAAATATTTACCGATAAGCTTTAATTATGCCAATGAAAGATTAACTCTGTTATATTTTGTTAGAATATTTTTTCTAATATTTCTATATATATGTTAGGGTTTCCTAAAAAACGAGATGTTTCCTATCATTTAGTACATTCAAGAATTGACATGATATTCCATACTAATTATTAGCCAAAACATAAAATAGTTTTATGAATATAATGATATATTTTAAAAATACATAGTTGTTTATTGTGCAAATATTATGTACAAATATGAGTACTTGGCGCTCATGGTTGTGAACTACAATTTTTAATCCATAAAAATGATTATAACATAACTGAATGATTGAAATCCAAATAACAACAATAATCACTCGTTAATGTGTTTGCAAAATGAAAAAAGAAAAAAAAAGAGAAAAGGGGGGGGGGGGGGGGGGGGGGGGGGGCGCGGGCCAAAAAGAAAAAGGGATTTAGATTGAAAACCTTAGTTCTCATTTTGGCTTTTGTTGAACAAATGACTCCTAGTAAAATGCAAGCACAAACTTGAAATGATTTATACCAACAAAAACCTCCCTTGTTTTGATCTAGGCCCAAGGGAAGTGTGGACCCATCAATAGTTTGGCTCAGGCAGATGTTGTCAAACTGTGGTTGATACACATTAAAGGATGTAGTTGGGGTAGCAACTCACTAAAGCCTTCCATTAGGTCCAAACCCATTGAGGAATAGGGGTCCACTCAGCCTGCCATTAAGTTGATACCCATTGAACGATGTAGTTGCTGTAACAATCCACTAAAGCCTTCCATTGGGCCCAAACCCATTGGCGTTGGTAGTAATGGTAGTGATCGTGCGAGATCATGGAAGATTCCATGAGCTTGAAAGCTTATGTTAGCTAGCATGTCATTAGAGCTCTATATGCCTTGCCACAAGGTGGAAGGCTTCGATGAACGAGGCAACCCCAGATGAAGATCCAACCTTCATTTGAGTTTGTAGGTTATCTTAGTGGTGGATGACATTAGTTTTAAGATCCATTAAGGCTCGTTTAGTTGGCTCGTCTCTACATTATCCCTTGAAACAAGCCACCACATCCTTCTTCACCCTCATGAACTTTTTAAGCTCCTTCCCATGCTTTTTTGCAATATCCTTATGGGAATGCAACAAGGTAAGCCTAAGCTTAAGCTCGCAAATATCAGCATTGTGGTAAGGGTGGACAAGTTCCTTTACACTGCGAATGTACACTAAAGAGGGGAATTGATAAAAAGGGTGTCACCTCTATAGTAGGGTGGTCAAAAGAGAAGGCCTTTCTCACTAGAGAAAAGACAATTTGCAGCTTTTACCCATATACAGTGCACAGTTCACTAGACTTCCTAAATAATCCAACTCGATAATTTGAATAGGTGACAAGCTGACTGGTCTCTTTTTCCATTCATATCATTTTTTTATTGTTTGGTGTCCCTTATTCTTCTTGTCAGAACTAGGCATGTATGGATTATTTGAGAAATGTGAAAAATGAGAAAATAAGATTGTCAGAAAGAATGAAGACCTGACTCAAATCTGGGAGAGAATATAAAGGAAGATATATTTAGCTAGTATTTTTAGAATCCAAACTTTTGTTACCATATATAGGTCTAGGATTAGCGACATTACGTTTTATACATCTTCATTTAATCCATGCATTCCAATTATATTCTCATAAAATTTAGTTGTTGATTTAATATTTTTCTTGGTAAGAAATGGTAGAAAGTACTTGAATAGAAGCAATAACATCACCAAGAGTCATACACATGACAATTTGCCATGACATTTATCTTGTTTAAAACAATAAGTTTGTTGTAAATTGTTAAATGTTATTTTTATTAATGCTCTCTGAAGTACCTACTTACAATATATAAAAAAAGGTACTTGTTAAAAAAAAAAAACAATTAAAAGATTTGAAAAATCATTGCATGCTATTATTTCCAAAAAAAAGAGTAAACAATCAAATCAAGAATACTAATTATAGTTTAGATCATTATTTTGAATAACTATAATTACAATGTCTTCATTCAAAGTATTTAAATAATTAGTTCTTCATTTCGTAATAAAATATGTAAGGAAATCAATCATTTCATTATGATTTGGAGTCATTAAATGCCCAAATATGATTGAGCCACAAGTGGTGGGATAAATTCGCAATGCATCTTTTAAAACAAAATTGATACAATAAGCAATAAATCAATTGCATGATCTCATTAGGGTTAAATATGTCTATTCTTATTAATTTTTTATGGTTTGAAGGTTTATGCTTATCATACTTAGAATAAGATGAGTGAAATCGAAATGCGGATAAATTTTTATCATCCAACCACATCTAAAATAAATGAGGCAACATACAAGCATACCTAGCTATAGGGGTCAAGGATGGAGAATAAGCATGACGAAGGCTGGAGCATAGAGTAACCGTTAAACACTTAGAGGTTGATGCACAAGAACAAATTATTTTCGAACTTGAATCTCATAAACTCTGGATTGTGATGGAGTAGTCTTATATATTGCACCAATTCAACTTAGAGTTGACTATACTCTTAGTAATAAAATAAATTCTTCAGTGGATAGAAGAAAGAAGAATTTGTATAAAAGTATTGTTAGGACATTTAAAAGTAGATGAAAAAGAAACCGTGGGTGATATTTTTTTCATTGGTGGCAAAATGTTCTGAGACATCATTGCATTTGATACGACATATCAGACAAATTTGTATGACATCCCCTTGTGGTGTTTTTGTTGGTTTTGATAAAGTGGAAGAATGATATTTTTTGTAAAGACTACGCAAAGAAATAGTGAAAGTGTTTAGATGGTCAATGAAGGTAAATAGTGAAAGTGGTTGAATTGTGCAAAATTTATCCGTCTTCTCGATTGCACTCATTCTGATGCTAAGCATCACCTACTATTTTAAAAAATTAATAAGAATAGACATTTAACTCTCATTATATCCTACTATTGCTTTATTATTTGTTTTTATCAATTGTGTCACTAAAAATGTTTTATGAAATCATTTTACCACTTGTGGCTAAATCATATTTTAGGTATTTAATTAAACCAAATCATAATGAAATGATTTACTTCCTTACATATTGCATTACAAAATTCAAAACTAATGATTTAAATACTTTGAATGAAGACTCTGTGATCATTTGGTATTCAAATTAGTAATCTAAAGCACTACTAAGTTCCTGTTTCCATTGTTTACTTTTTGTTTTTTTTTTTTTTTTGAAAATAATAGCATGGGATGAGTTTTCAATTTTTTTTATTGTTATTTGGAATTTAAAAGAAGCTTTTCAATATGGTGTAAGTCCGTACTCATAATGTATTAATAAAAATTAAGATTTAAAATTTTTAAACTTACCATTTAATTGAAGATACATATTATGATGAACTATCATGTATAGAAATCTTGGTCATGTCATTGCTTGTATACAAGTACTTACTACCATTCTTATTAACAAAACAAGTTCAAATCAACAACCAAAGTCACAAGAGAATATCACCAAAAATGCACAAATACTATGAAGCTACATCAAAGGTAATGTCGTTAATCCCTATACCTACATATGGTAACAAATTTTGGATTCTACAAAAGATAGCTGAACTAGCCTTTCTTTATGTCTCCCCCATATTTGAGGCATGTTTCCATCCTTCGCGGCAATCCTGTTTTCTCCTTTATTTATTTGCTCCAATAATCCTTCCATGGCTAGCTCTGTCTAGAAGAATAAGGGACGCCAAAATGTAGAAATTGTACGAATGGAGCAAAAGACCAATCAAATTTTCTCCTTGTCAATGTGTCGAACCGATTCATACAAGAAGGCTAATGAGTTGCACACCCTATGTGGTATAGAAGTTGCAATTAATGTCTTTTCTCTTGGGAAAAAGGCCTTCTCTTTTAGCCACCCTGGTACAAAGGTGATATTGTACTAGTACCTTGGTATTAATCCCCCTCTTCCTCTTTCTCCGCCAGTGAATATTGGCAGTACAAAGCAACTTCTTTGGGCTGAATGTGATGCTGATATTTGTAAGCTTAACCTTAGGCCCACCTTATTGAATTTTCACAATGAGACTGGAAGAAATTGTGGGAAGGAGCTTAAAAAGTTTAAAAGTGTGAAGAAGGATGGGTTATGGTGGTTCATTTCAACGGATGACATAGAGATGTTCCAACACATGGAGCTCCAAGGAGCACGAAGGGTGCTGAAAGCCGATGTCATCCACCACCACGGCAACCTACAAATTCAAAATGGAGGTTGGATCGTCATCTGGTGTTGGCTTGTTCATGGAAACCTTCCATCCTATAACATGCATGAACAATTGTAGTGACATAGTAGCTGGCATGGTCTTTCTAGCCCATGGTAGCTTCAATAAGCTCTTTTTTTTTGGTAATTCAGCGAAATATATAGAAAAGAAAGAAATATTTTTACAAGCTGCAAGGAGCATACCCCAGGCCATGCCCAAGCCTACAAAAAAGAACTAACATCAAAACAAAGTCCAGACATAGTTCATACATCAACCAAGAAATACAAGGAAACAAAGAGGGAACTCAGGCTCAAAGCCCCACTGTCGAAGCAAATCCGCATGTCGATGAGCTCCTCTGAACGAGGGAGCCACAAGAAGGTGGCTCCTGACTAAACCCGTAATCTCCTCTCACACGGCCGCAGCCGATCTGGATTGACAGCATTGCACCCGAAGGTTACGCTCATACCAGATAGTGTACACTGTCATTGAGAAGCAGAGTTGAGCAATGATGGTGCCAATCTCTCGACCCTTGGGGTGCTAAGCAGCCCAAGTGACGAGATCATCCCAAGGAAGGGTAGGCAATGCAATAGATGCACGTTGGACGATGGAACTCCAGACCCATGCAGAAAAATCACAAGCAAAGAAGTGGTGCTCATGGGTCTCATCAGCTAGGCTACAGAGAACACAAACACCCTAAACTCCAAGTGCTCTAAAACGTAAAAGAAGGTCTCTAGTCCAAAGTCACTTTTGGGAAGCAATCCATAGAAGAAAGGAGTGTCTCGAAATATGCATCTGAAACCACAGAAGATGATGAATGGTGCCCTCCTCTCTCCTACTCCGTACAATCTCCCAAGCAAACTTGGTGGTGAATTTCCCCGAAGGGTCACCCATCCACCTAACGGTGTCTGCTACACCATCCCAAGGGCTGAAGTCAATCATGCCTAAAATGGGTCAGAGCTCCGAACAGCCCTATGGAAGTCTCCACTGATCTCTCTCAATAATAGCTGAGAGTCAAGAATCCCAAAGAAGTCATGACAAAGTGAGCAGTCGAGCAGGGAAGCGCTCTGAAAGACTGCTGCATGGGAGCTAAAAATTAGTCCACAGAGCGGTGTCAAAGTCATCACCAATGACGTGGAAGATCATACCTGAACAGAGCTGACGAACTAACAAAATTTGACGCCGGCACCACGAAGCAGATTTCGGACTACGGATCGTCTGAAAACTCCGTCCTCGGAGCCGGTTCATATGGACCCAGTGCAGCCACAAAGAGGAAGGTTCAGAAAGAAGAAACCAGATGTGCTTCATGATCGAAGCCTGGTTCCACTCGGCAAGACGACGAATCCCTAAACCTCCATTCCGACGAGGAAAACACAAGTGCCTCCTAGCAACCTTCGCCCCACCAGGGGTCAGTAAAGAGCCACGCCAGAAAAAAGCCACTAACACTTCAATGGGTATCAAATCAATGATAGGCTTAGCAAGCCCTTCTTTCTCAACAAGCACTGTCCTTTATCATATTTCGACAACATTAGCCAAGCTATTGATGGGTCCTTGCTTCACTTGGGCCTTGACCCAACCCCGGGGAGGGGGGGGGGGGATGTATCATGGTCCAAACGAATTCCAATTTGACCCAACCTCGGAACAAGCAGGCCACTCGAAAAAGTGAGACCTGAACCCACTCGAACAAGAGCAGGGAAAACAAGCGGCAACCAAAAAAAACACAAAGAAAAACAAAAACTACGAAAACAAACGCACGAGAAACATGGGCACACAAAAACAACGAAATAAAAAAAACACTCCTTCGTTAGTTGAATGAAAAATCTCTCTTGCCATTTGGCAAAAAATGCAAGTACAGGATAAGGAAAAGTAGGGGGAGAGATAGACCAGAGATATAATGGGAAAGGAGACTTAGAGAGAGGGAGAGAGAGATTTCAAATGAATTCATCGATACGTCCCTTCTAACACAAAAGCCCCTATCTATAAGTTAAGGGAAGGGTATAATTGTAATAAAAGGACTTGACCTATTTATTTAACCATTATATTTTTGTTTGTAGCAATGTCTTTCCTTTTGAAGACCCTTGTCCTCGAGAGTCTAAGATATTGATACCCAAATTAGTAACCGTCCGAGATAAAAGATGATAACTACAAAATTTAGCCAATTAATTTTAGGTAATTTACATTTTAGTACCCCAATATATTTAAAAATAATAAAAAGGACCCTGACAATTTTTAATTATTAAAAAGACCCCTATGTGTTTGTAATATTAATAAAAAGGTCCCTCTCCATTGTGATGATATCACTTTCTGTTGGAAAAGCTAATGTGGCGACTAGTTTTTTAGTAATGCTACAGGAAAATGACAAAAGTATCCTTCAATACCCTTCTTATTATTTTATAAGCACAAAATTTGAGATGTTGTATTATATAGAAACTGCCTATTTCTCTTAATTTGTTAGAAAATAATTGTTAATGAAGGATATTTTTGTCCTTTTGCTATAGCATTAATATAAAAAAAATAGTTGCCATGTCATTTTTTTCAACAAAAAATGACGTCATCATGCCAAAGAGGGGTCTTTTATTAATACGACAAATACTTGTAGGCATTTTTATTAATATGACAAAACTTTATGCGCCTTTTATATAATTCAAAAATAACCTTTAAATTTTCTAAAATTAACAAAAGACGTGATTTTTTTTTCATAAAAATATTACAACAAATGGCAATTTTGTAATAATAATTAGGTTTTTTGCATTTTACCACCTAGGTTTTATTCCATCTAGCTTTTAACCACCTAAAAATTTTTTTTGTTGCAAATGACCACCATATGGAATATTTCGTTATAAAACAGAATATTCTATCCACTTTTAAAATATTCCATGTTCATTCTCAATTTTAGTGATCAAGAGCTATATATTATAAAATACAAGTGATTAAAAGCTATAAATCATAAGATATAGGTGGTTATTTGCAAACAATGCTAAAATTGTGAGGAACACTTAGTGTACTCTTACATATTAACTCTTCAATATCACTCAAAGAAGTGAGTTAAAAGATATATATCATACAATATTTAAAAATTGTATGGAATGTTATATTTTTTGTAACGAAATATTCCATCAGGTGGTCATTTGCAACCAAGAAAATTTTTTAGGTGGTTAAAAGCTAGATGACATAAAACCTAGGTGGTAAAATGTAAAAAACCCTAATAATTAACTATAAGGGCAATTTCATCATTTTCTCTCGGCACCTCCTCCTCCAGCCCTAACCCCTGACCCTAGCATCATTGAGGTGCGGTAGTGGCGTTCTACTAATATCAGGTGAAGCGCCAAGGCGATGACGTTGAAGGCTAACCAACGATCTCCATTTTTGTCCTGACTGTCTCGACATGGCCAATGTTTATGTTCTTTGCCCTTGCATGTAAAAGATCGACGATGGTGTTATTTGGGGTGTATGAGTTAGCTTCTCCAGCGAGGCGAGGTCCCGAAGGAGGTGGTGGTTGTCGAAGACATCCTCTTTGTTGCCGGAGTTCTTGATTTCTGTTGAAGGTTCTAAAGATACATCGGTTACCTTCACCTCGATCTCGATCAAAGGTAGCGGCTTTGGAGCTTTAGTGGCAGTTGAAACGTCGCATTTCTTCTCCTATTTAGTGGTTGTAAGTTTCGGATAGTGTAAGCAGTTCTAGTGTTTTATCGATGACATTCACTTTTGATTTCGACAGGGCCTAGTTTCAAGTCAGATGAGGTGACTCCGGCACCTTGGAGGTGGCCAAATTGATGATCTTTAGCTCCAATTTGTACCGACTTCTAGTATTCTAGCAATCCTCAAATTGCCCTTTTATTTTATTTTTCAGAAAGAAATGATCCTCTTTCATTTGGTTTCTCATATCCACAAATTTTTCTTGAATTTTTTCTTACATTTTTGATGCATTCTCAATTGTCCTTTACATTTTGGCTAATCTGAATGGAACAATTTTGACCTCCATGAATTAAAACCAAGGACCACTGCTCTAATAGCAATTGTTGCGATTTAAATTCAATACAATGTAAATTAAGTAATTAAACTACTCAAACCACCCAAAATAAATTCAAAGATCGACAACCAAGCAATCAATCCACTCAATGATAGCAGTATATTAGTATAAACTTGATAGTCCTTACAATTGTATATAATTTAAAAGTATACGATAGGAGAAAGGTAGGGAAGAGATATACTAGAGATTAAAAGGGGAGGGGGGAGACAGAGATTAAATTCATCCATAACTTTTTTAACACTTAATCCCCTATATATAAAGTTAGGGAAGGCAGTTGCGGTTGCACGTTAATGGTAACAAGGTGCACGGACCCACAGCTTTATCACCCGACCTTTAAAAGTACATATATGTGGTAGTATGAATAATGTATAGATAAGATATATGATATGTATTATGTGAACCTGCAGCATAAATGAACTTCCAGTCTAGTAGCACACACTTCTAGGCCACTTGCTTGAGGTCACGGGTTCAAAACACACGAGTTTCCAAGTTTTTTTTTAAAAAAAAAAACATTTTGCTTCCTTTTAACCATTAATAAAACTAAGGGTTATTAACACCAAAGGCCCATATATTTTGCTCATTGTGTCAATTTAATCCTTGTACTTTAATTATATCAATTTAGCCCCTCAACAACTGATATTTCGTCAATTTAGTCCCTTGCTTAAATTTAAGTTCACGTTAGATGCAAGTAACCTGCCATAAATCCATTCGTTGACTCAATTTAATCTAATCTATGACCAAATCACAAAAAAATTTCATTAGCAACTTAACACAAATTTTGTTCCAAGGACCAAATTCACACAATTGCTATTGTACAGGGACTAAATTGACCCATTGAAAAGTACATGGACTAAGTTAATATGAGGGACAAAATACAAAGATCTTTGGTGTTAATAACCCTAAAACTAAACTCTAATATTTGATACTTAATAATTCTCTCTCTCTCCTTACCCTAATTTTTGCTGCTCTTTGCAAAATTATACCTATTATAATTTTATTTTGATATAAGTATGTTTATATTTCGAAATTTCAAATTGATTTTAGAGTTATTAACACCAACAGTTTCCGTACTCTTCCTATGTTAGTTTAGTCCTTAACAATTTTTATGATGTCAATTACTCCTTTGCTTAAAATTAAGTTAAGTTATTGATGTACTTTTTAACGGCATAATTACGTTCGGTACAAGTAAGCCTTTGCAAATCCATCATTTGACTCAATCTAACACAATTCATGGCCGAACCATGAGAATTTTTATGAATAACTTAATATAAATTTTATTTTGAGGACCAATTGAAACAATATCAATTATACATGAATTAAATTAACACAATTAAAAGTACAACAACTAAATTGATATATTCGGTGAAATATGTGTACCTTCGGTGCTAATAACCCTTGATTTAATATTATAAGTATTATTATTATTATTATTACTATTATTATTATTATTTTTTTTTTTATTATTTATAAATGTCGACCCCGCATCATTGAAATCCTAGATTCGCAACCGAAAGGAGGGGTATCATTGTAATAAAGGACTTAACCTATTTAGTTATACTTAAATTACCCCTTACTTAACTAATATATGTTTGTATCACCACAGGAACCTAAAAAAAAAACCCAAAAACAATGTCTTTAAATTTCATTTGTCATCTGGTTGTGATATGAGCCAAAAAAGGATTAGGGGTATCAATACAAATATACCCGGGTCCAATCCCGAACCTCTGACTTTGATATAATCTTATTGGTCCTTGCCTTGTCATCGCACCATATCACTACTGAGGTGGCATGCCTAGTCATCCAACTTAGATATTTTAACTTGATATTTAGTTAGATATTTTATATTGTTCCATTATAAATAGGATTAGATAGTTCGTTAGTGTTTATGTTTTGATGATAATGCTTATGTGATATTTCTTTTTCTCCCTCCCAATTGCCCTATTTCTCCCCTCTCTCTCCCCCCCCCCCCCCCCCCCCCCCCCCCCCCCCTCCCCCTCTTCTATGTGATTCCCCCCTTTCTTCTATCAATACAATACAATCTTTACATTTTTTTTCCTCGAATACCCCAATCGATTATGATTCGTAACAAATGTTATCAGAGCTACCCATCCTCGGAACCATCAATGAAGTCTACACTTGATCAATTGGTAGTGGCTGGAGTGGTAGATGTGCAAAGGAAATTGGAGTAAATGTCAAAAAGGTGAGATAAAATACAAGAGTGATTATCATCGGGTAGGACAACTCTACTCAATTGCTCCTGCTGTAAAGTCTGATCATGCTGATGCCAGGTTTCCTTTGGATGCTTTGTTGGATCCGTTTCGGGATTTGTTTGAGCAGCCAGAGGAATTACCTCCAAGAAGGGCACTTGATCACTCTATTCCACTCAAAGAGGGGTCTAATCCAGTTAATCTGCGCCCATACAAATACCCCAATTCTCAGAAAGATGAGATTGACAGGTAAGTTGATGAACTACTAAGGTCCAAATTTATAAGGCATAGCCTTAGTCCCTTTGCATCTCCGGTGAATTTGGTGAAGAAGAAAGATGGAACATCAAGAATGTGTATTGATTATCGATAATTGAACTCCCTTACAGTCAAAGACAAGTTCCCAATCCCTGTCATTGATGACTTGCTTGATGAACTCTATGGAGCGTGCCACATCTCCGAGTTGGATCTTCGATAGGGGTATTATCAGATGAGAGTAGGAAAAAGACATCCATAAGAAAGCCTTGAGGACTCATTAAGGGCATTATGAATTTGTAGTAATGCCTTTTGGACTGTCCAATGCTCCGGCAACTTTCCAAGCTTTGATGAACAAGGTGTTCAAGGCTTATTTGAGGAGGTTTGTCCTTGTTTTCTTCGATGACATACTGGTCTACAACCCCACATTACAGCAGCACCTTGAGCACTTGAGGCTAGTTTTCCAGACTATGTCAGACCACAAGTTGTTTGCTAAGCTCTCCAAATGTGTTTTTTCCAAGATACAGGTTGAATATTTGGGTCATATTATCTCTGCTGAGGGGCTGCCACTGATACTAGTGAGGTTCAAGCTATGTTGAGTTGGCCAGAGCCCAAATCACTTAAAGGGTTGAGAGGATTCTTGGGCTTAACAGGGTATTATCGCAAGTTCATTGTTGGTTATGGCATACTTGCTAAGCCTTTGATAGATTTGTTGAAGAAGGACAACTTCCATTGGACTGAATCAGTTAGGGAGGCTTTTGTATCATTCAAACAGGCTATGACTCAGGCACCATTCTTAACCATGCCAGATTTCAGCCAACCCTTCATACTTGTAACTGATGCAAGCAGTTGGGGTATTGGGGCAATGCTTTCATAAGGAGCCAGACCCTTGGCTTATCTAAGCAAGCTTTGGGACCCAAGAATCAGAGGCTTTCCATCTACTAGAAGGAGTATATGGCAATACTTCTAGCTATTCAAAAATGGTGACATTACTTGGCTTATCACTCAAACAAGTTCTTTGCTAAGCTCTCCAAATGTGCTTTTGCCAAGACACAGGTTGAGTATCTGGGTCATATTATCTCTGCTGAGGGGTTGCCACTGATACTAGTAAGGTTCAAGCTATGTTGAGTTGGCTAGAGCCCAAATCACTTAAAGAGTTGAGAGGATTCTTGGGCTTAACAGGGTATTATCGCAAGTTCATTGTTGGTTATGGCCTACTTGCTAAGCCTTTGATAGATTTGTTGAAGAAGGACAACTTCCATTGGACTGAATCAGTTAGGGGGGCTATTGTATCACTCAAACAGGCTATGACTCAGGCACCAGTCTTAGCCATGCCAAATTTCAACCAACCCTTCATACTTGTAACTGATGCAAGCAGCTTGGGTATTGAGGCAATGCTTTCATAAGGAGACAGACCCTTGGCTTATCTAAGTCAAGCTTTGGGACCCAAGAATCAGAGGCTTTCCATCTACGAGAAGGAGTATATGACAATACTTCTAGCTGTTCAAAAATGGTGACATTACTTGGCTTATCACTCGAACAAGTTCTTTGCTAAGCTCTCCAAATGTGCTTTTGCCAAGACACAGGTTGAATATTTGGGTCATATTACCTCTGCTGAGGGGTTGCCACTAATACTAGTAAGGTTCAAGCTATGTTGAGTTGGCTAGAGCCCAAATCACTTAAAGAGTTGAGAAGATTCTTGGGCTTAACAGGGTATTATTGCAAGTTCATTGTTGGTTATGGCCTACTTGCTAAGCCTTTGATAGATTTGTTGAAGAAGGACAACTTCCATTGGACTGAATCAGTTAGGGAGGCTTTTATATCACTCAAACAGGCTATGACTCAGGCACCAGTCGTAGCCATGCCAGATTTCAGCCAACCCTTCATACTTGTAACTGATGCAAGCAGCTTGGGTATTGGGGCAATGCTTTCATAAGGAGACAGACCCTTGGCTTATCTAAGCCAAGCTTTGGGACCCAAGAATCAGAGGCTTTCCATCTACGAGAAGGAGTATATGGCAATACTTCTAGCTGTTCAAAAATGGTGACATTACTTGGAGGGCCATGAATTTGGTATTAAAACAGACCACCAAAACCTCAAGTACCTATTTGAGCAGAGAATTTCCACAAGGGTGCAGAGGAAAGGCTTAACGAAGATGTTGGGGTTGGAGTATACCACTGAGTACAGAAAAGGGGCTAAGAACATCGTGGCTAATGCACTTTCTAGACTTGCTGAAGAAGGGGAAACAGAAGGCCTTGAGAAGGCTATGTGTGCTGCAGTTACTCAAGTATTACCCCTGTGGATGACTAAAGTAATTAAGTCGTATGAGTTTGATGAATTTGTCCAATCACACATTGTTCCTCACTATATCCAACCGTTGTCTGCGAGAGTGTGTCTGTTAGGAAGGGAATAATTCGGATTAATGGCAAGATCTATGTGGGTGGCAGTTGTGAATTGAGGAAACAAATTATTGCAGCTTCCCATGACTCTCCATGGGGTGGACATTCTGGAATGGATGGCACTTACCAGATAGTCAAGCAATACTTTCAGTGGGCAGGGTCGAAGAGGCATGTGCTGGATTTTATGCAGCAATGTGATACTTGTCAGTAGATTAAGGTTGAGCACACACCTTATAAGGGGTTATTGCAACCTCTACTAGTTCCTGAGGGGTCATGGACTCACATTAGTATGGATTTTATTGAGGGACTACCAAAATCTGAAGGCAGGGAAATCATTTGGGTGGTCATTGATCGTTTTACTCAATATGGCCACTTCATTTGCTCTTCATCACCCCATTACTGCTGAGAAACTTGCTCGATCGTTCTTAGATCACATATACAAACTCCATGGGCTTCCTCAAACAATAGTTTCAGATAGGGATAGGTTGTTTACTAGTAACTTATCGTGAGTTGTTTCTACTACTTTGCACTACATTAGCTCTGAGTTCATCCTCTCACCCGCAGTCTGATGGGCAAACCAGTGTGTAGAGCAGTATCCGTGTGGAATGACATTCTCACATCCCAAACAATGGCATAAATGGATCTCCCTTGCTGAGTATTGGTATAATACTCACTTTCATAGTTACTTGGAACTACTCCCTTTAAGGCCCTCTATGGGTATGATCCTCCTTCTCCCATGCTCAATCAAGGTGTGGTGTCTCATGTGCAAGGACTTCATGATTTACTTCAGCAAAGAATCCAGCTAGCTTGACAGCTCAGGGACAATTTGCAGTTGGCTCAAGCTAGGATGAAATTTTATGCTAATAAGAAGAGAATTGATAGATGTTTCAATGTGGGAGACTTAGTTTATCTTAAATTGCAGCCTTACAGGCAGAGTTCGTTGGAAGTACGTAAGAACATCAAGCTGTCAGCTCAATTTTATGGCCCTTAGAAAGTTATTGAATGAATTGGTAAGGTAGCATACAGGTTGGAGCTTCCTTCGGACTGCTTGGTTCATCCTGTTTTCAATGAATCCTTGTTGAAGAAACAGATAACAGACAAGTCAAAAGGAGCAGCTGGTACAGATCCGGGGGTAGCAGCTAGCTTACAAGCTGGAACTGATGGGCAGCTGATCTTGGAACCTGAGGTAATCCTTGACACTCGCATGGTGCAGCAGCAAGGAGTTGATACTAAGCAAGTTGAGATCCAATGGACCAATTTGGGTCCTGCACAGGCTACATGGGAGAACTGCAGCTTCATTGAGTCCCAATTCCCTTCAATCCATTCTTGAGACAAGAATAAATTGAAGGGGAGGGAATTGTCATGTCCCGAAACATGTAATAATTGAAATTGTAATACGGCGGGAAAGGTAGTCTCAAATTGTATTGTGGCGGGAAAGTTAGTTGTGGCTCTAGGCGCGTGTCCGATTGTTGTTTGGGTCTTGTATTAGCTAGAAGAGGTTAGTTGAGTTGTAAGAATCAATCATCCAATAATAAACTCAAAATATCTTTGATATTTTCTCTCTATTCTCTCATCTCCTTCCCTTCTTTCTCTCATCTCAACTCTCTCTTCTAGGTTAAGTATCAAGATCCATCTTGATACTTAACACCTTTAACACTTTCTCTCTTACATAATGGTGGTCAAAATCGACATGTTTACTTTTATCATTGGAGGTAGCGTTAGCAGCAAGGTAAGAAGCAAATATATTATCACAATAGATTAAAATTGGTCCAATGTGTTTTAAACCGAGATCTCTCATGAGGTAATGAACCCAGTCACTTTTAGCTATTTCCTGAGCCATGGCACAGTACTCAGATTGAGTGGTTGATTTGGACACTGTGATTTGTTTCTTGGCCCTCCATGATATGGGGTTAGGACCCAGGAAAAAGGCATAACTTGTGGTAGATCGGCGTGTGTCAGTACAACCACCTCAATCAGCATCGGCATAGGCAACTACAGTGGTACAAGATCATGGAGGTATCATTTGGCAATGGTTGGGAGTTTCCCTGAGGTAACGAAGGATGCCCTTGACAAAGTGACTAGTTCTAGGGGAATGCATAAACTGCGAGACAATGTTAACAGCATGACATATATTTGGACGGGTCATACTAAGGTACTGAAGTCCTCCTGTCACACTTCCATACTTTGTTGGGTTGGGTAGAGGGTCTCTCTCAGTTAAGTATGTATTAGTACAGGTTGGTACGGGGGTTTTTAAAGGGCTTGGCATCATGCAAGTTGAGCCAAGTTACAAGGTCGGTGGTCATTTTACCTCAATACCTAGAAAGTATTGGAGGGGCCCAAGGTCTTTCATTGACAATTGAGTTAAAATGGTCAAAACCGTTGCATAATGGGGGCCTAATGCAACGGTTTATAAACCGCAGCATAAACTGACGCATATATATTATGTAATGCAACGGTTTTGTAAACGTTGTAAAACCGTTGCATAAAATAACATTATGCAACTGTTTCAGAACCGCTGGAAAAAAACCGCTGCTTATGTCCAATTATGTAGTAGTGTCATAAACTTCATTGCTATCCCTCACCGTAACCTTGAATATACAACCTGGGCTAGAACAGACCAAATTTTACGCTCTTGTATTGTTGCCACTCTGTCTAGATCTCTCATGAATGACATCATTTTCCAACCCACATAAAAAGCCATGTGGGATTTCCTAGCAAAACGATTTTGTGATCATTCATTGGCCAAGGAGTTTGACTTTCACTCTCAACTACAAAACCTTGAGAAAGATGACAAGACCAAGGAAAAATACCTCTCTGACCTCAAAAAAATTGCCAACGACCTTGCTACCATCGATTCCCCAATTTTAGATAGGGAACTACTTCATTATGCCTTCTATGGACTTTGCCATAAATATTGTGTTTTTGGTACATTCATGTGTCAATCCTCCAGGAATCTGACCTATGAGAAACTCAAAACTGTGCTCCTAAATGACAAGGCAGTAGTCACCCGCTACAGCACTCGTCCTATTACTAACTCCTTCCATGCTTTAGTTGCTACAAATGTAGGTTCAAATGGACAATGTCAGGGACATGGAGGACGTGGCCGAGGTAATAAAGGATGCTCCCAAAACTGCTGTGTTGAGGCGGGGGACGAAATGGGGACACGGTCAATATCATCAAACTAGTTCTCACAACTCTGTGTGGTTTGAGCTCATCGCAGTATTGTAGTCCTCCCACTTCTAACTCTGCTCGACTTGTAGGCTCATATTCCTATAACAATGGCCACAACATTCTCGGTCCTCCCCCAGGACCTTGCCAAATCTATGGTCAACTTGGTGATGCTGCCCTCACCTGTTCTCACCGATTTGATCAGTCATCCTTCCCCGATCCCTCGCATTCATTCTCAGCCATGTCTATTAGGGAGCCTCATGATTACAACTAGTATCTGTACTCTAGAACATCCAACCACATGACATCAAATTCAGGTATGGTACGTAATCCTGTTCCCTATCATGGCCAAAAACTTATTCAATTTTGAAATGGTTCCTTACTTCCTACTACTTATGGCTTTTCTGTCATACAAACTAATCAAGGTCCCTTATCTCATAAAAATGTTTCACTTGTCCCCCAACTCGTGCATAACTTATTATCAATAAAACGTCTCTATTAAGATAATAATTCTGTTGTTGAATTTGATACAAATTTTTTCTCTGTCAAGGACAAGGCTACAGGGACGCTCCTGCTCTAGGTTCACAATAACGGCCCCCTTCATAGCTTTTCGCCTCACAATGCTTCAAGCCCACTCAAGTCAACTTTGGCATAATCGTTTACGTCACATAGGTAGCAATGTTTTTAGAATTCTTTGTAATCATAAATTTATCCTGAGTAATAAAGTTATGAATTTTTGTCCAACTGGTTGCCTAGGTAAATCTCGACGGTTACCTTTTGAACGTACAACACATACCACTACGGCACCACTTCAACTAGTTTATTCTGATACATGGCAATCCCCCTATTTTCTCCATTGCACATAACAAGTATTATGTTATATTTGTTGATGACAATTCCTGGTTTACTCTGCTTTACCTAATGCAATGCAAATCTAATGTTTTTGAAATTTCTGAAAACTTTAAAACACTAGGGGAAATCAATTCACCACAAAATAAAAATCTTCCAAAGAGGTGGTGGTGAATTTGACCACCGTGGCACGAATGGTTATGTAAACGATTAGCAATAATTTTTCGCTTATCGTGTCCTCATACTCCACAATAAAATGGAGTGGCGTAACATCATCAACACTTGGTTGGCATGCTGCGTGCTTTATTTCTTCAATCAAAATTGCCTTATTAATTTTGCGATGACTCAGTGTGCACAGCTTGTTTTACCATAAATCACCTACCAACACCTCTTTTAGACAATGCCTCCCCTTTTGAAAAACTTTTTCAAAAACCACTAGACTATCGTTTTTAGGTTTTCGGATGTGTGTGTTATCCTGACCTAACTGCACGTGCCCCTCAGAAACTTGCACCTCGTTCCACGCCATGAATTTTTTTTAGGCCATGCCACTCGCTACAAAGGTTACCACTACTTATAACCCAAAACCAAGCGAATTTACATTAGCAAGCATGTAGTGTTTGGTGAACATAGTTTTCCCTACCCCGAAATTATTTCATCTAACCCAACTCACAATCATTAGATAGAGACTCCTAACCCGGTCACATTCACAATCACCCAAGCCATGCCTCCAGCCAATGGTCCAAAGACAATCAGCTACAACTCACCGAACCTGCAACCGACTGCCCCTTATCAGCAGCTAGCCACCCGAGCCGCATAGTGGATCCACCCAAACCTGCTACAGACACCCGCAATGGTACATCGACCAGCACACCCCCCCCCCCCCCCCCAATTCACCCGTGGATCCATCAATTCATCCTGAACCCACGACTGACCACATCATGGAACCAGACCCATCCTTGTCTCGACCCATAGTGGATCACGGACCACAAACCAACCCAAACCTCCCGCCAACACTCATCACATGCACACTCACCTTAAGGATGGTATTCGAAAACAAAAATATCCCTTGTTCCTTTCATCCATCACCATCATACAAGAACCAACCTGCTACTCTCAAGCCGCTGAAAACCCAAAATGGCAAGAGGCTATGACCGGAAAATTCAATACATTGATCTTGAACAACACTTGGGACCTTGTTCCATTCAACCCAAATAAAAATGTTGTAGGAAGTACTTGGAAATATCGGGTTAATATAAAGCAGTTGGCTTAGTTGATCGCCTCAAAGCTCGCCTAGTAGCTCAAGGGTTTCGTCTATGAAAGGGCATTGATTTTAAAGAAACTTTCAGCCCTATTGTATAACCAACTACTATCCGCTTTATACTTTTACTCGCTATTACTCATGATTGGCCCATAAAACAACTTGATATTAAAAATGCATTTTTACATGGTCATCTTAGATGGAGGTTTACATGCGTCAACCTCAAGGGTCTATCCACCCGAAATTTTCTGAACATGTGTATCGGCTTCGCAAGGATCTCTTGGGCCTTAAGCAAGCTCCTCGAGCTTGGTTTCAACGGTTCAGTCAGTTCCTATTTAGCATAGATTTCACCTCCATTGATCTGACATGTCTACTTTTGTATGTGGTTTACATTATTTTCACAGGCACAAAAACCCATACTCTCGGCACTCTCATTAACACCCTATTAACTCAATTGTCAATGAAAGACCTTGGGCCCCTCCAATACTTTCTAGGTATTGAGGTAAAATGACCACCGACCTTGTAACTTGGCTCAACTTGCATGATGCCAAGCCCTTTAAAAACCCCCGTACCAACCTGTACTAATACATACTTAACTGAGAGAGACCCTCTACCCAACCCAACAAAGTATGGAAGTGTGACAGGAGGACTTCAGTACCTTAGTATGACCCGTCCAAATATATGTCATGCTGTTAACATTGTCTCGCAGTTTATGCATTCCCCTAGAACTAGTCACTTTGTCAAGGGCATCCTTCGTTACCTCAGGGAAACTCCCAACCATTGCCAAATGATACCTCCATGATCTTGTACCACTGTAGTTGCCTATGCCGATGCTGATTGAGGTGGTTGTACTGACACACGCCGATCTACCACAAGTTATGCCTTTTTCCTGGGTCCTAACCCCATATCATGGAGGGCCAAGAAACAAATCACAGTGTCCAAATCAACCACTCAATCTGAGTACTGTGCCATGGCTCAGGAAATAGCTAAAAGTGACTGGGTTCATTACCTCATGAGAGATCTCGGTTTAAAACACATTGGACCAATTTTAATCTATTGTGATAATATATTTGCTTCTTACCTTGCTGCTAACGCTACCTCCAATGATAAAAGTAAACATGTCGATTTTGACCACCATTATGTAAGAGAGAAAGTGTTAAAGGTGTTAAGTATCAAGATGGATCTTGATACTTAACCTAGAAGAGAGAGTTGAGATGAGAGAAAGAAGGGAAGGAGATGAGAGAATAGAGAGAAAATATCAAAGATATTTTGAGTTTATTATTGGATGATTGATTCTTACAACTCAACTAACCTCTTCTAGCTAATACAAGACCCAAACAACAATCGGACACGCGCCTAGAGCCACAACTAACTTTCCCGCCACAATACAATTTGAGACTACCTTTCCCGCCGTATTACAATTTCAATTATTACATGTTTCGGGACATGACAATTCCCTCCCCTTCAATTTATTCTTGTCTCAAGAATGGATTGAAGGGAATTGGGACTCAATGAAGCTGCAATTCTCCCATGTAGCCTGTGCAGGACCCAAATTGGTCCATTGGATCTCAACTTGCTTAGTATCAACTCCTTGCTGCTGCACCATGCGAGTGTCAAGGATTACCTCAGGTTCCAAGATCAGCTGCCCATCAGTTCCAGCTTGTAAGCTAGCTGCTACCCCCGGATCTGTACCAGCTGCTCCTTTTGACTTGTCTGTTATCTATTTCTTCAACAAGGATTCATTGAAAACAGGATGAACCAAGCAGTCCGAAGGAAGCTCCAACCTGTATGCTACCTTACCAATTCATTCAATAACTTTCTAAGGGCCATAAAATTGAGCTGACAGCTTGATGTTCTTACGTACTTCCAACGAACTCTGCCTGTAAGGCTGCAATTTAAGATAAACTAAGTCTCCCACATTGAAACATCTATCAATTCTCTTCTTATTAGCATAAAATTTCATCCTAGCTTGAGCCAACTGCAAATTGTCCCTGAGCTGTCAAGCTAGCTGGATTCTTTGCTGAAGTAAATCATGAAGTCCTTGCACATGAGACACCACACCTTGATTGAGCATGGGAGAAGAAGGATCATACCCATAGAGGGCCTTAAAGGGAGTAGTTCCAAGTAACTATGAAAGTGAGTATTATACCAATACTCAGCAAGGGAGATCCATTTATGCCATTGTTTGGGATGTGAGAATGTCATTCCACACGGATACTGCTCTACACACTGGTTTGCCCATCAGACTGCGGGTGAGAGGATGAACTCAGAGCTAATGTAGTGCAAAGTAGTAGAAACAACTCACGATAAGTTACTAGTAAACAACCTATCCCTATCTGAAACTATTGTTTGAGGAAGCCCATGGAGTTTGTATATGTGATCTAAGAACGATCGAGCAAGTTTCTCAGCAGTAATGGGGTGATGAAGAGCAAATGAAGTGGCCATATTGAGTAAAACGATCAATGACCACCCAAATGATTTCCCTGCCTTCAGATTTTGGTAGTCCCTCAATAAAATCCATGCTAATGTGAGTCCATGACCCCTCAGGAACTAGTAGAGGTTGCAATAACCCCTTATAAGGTGTGTGCTCAACCTTAATCTACTGACAAGTATCACATTGCTGCATAAAATCCAGCACATGCCTCTTCGACCCTGCCCACTGAAAGTATTGCTTGACTATCTGGTAAGTGCCATCCATTCCAGAATGTCCACCCCATGGAGAGTCATGGGAAGCTGCAATAATTTGTTTCCTCAATTCACAACTGCCACCCACATAGATCTTGCCATTAATCCGAATTATTCCCTTCCTAACAGACACACTCTCGCAGACAACGGTTGGATATAGTGAGGAACAATGTGTGATTGGACAAATTCATCAAACTCATACGACTTAATTACTTTAGTCATCCACAGGGGTAATACTTGAGTAACTGCAGCACACATAGCCTTCTCAAGGCCTTCTGTTTCCCCTTCTTCAGCAAGTCTAGAAAGTGCATTAGCCACGATGTTCTTAGCCCCTTTTCTGTACTCAGTGGTATACTCCAACCCCAACATCTTCATTAAGCCTTTCCTCTGCACCCTTGTGGAAATTCTCTGCTCAAATAGGTACTTGAGGTTTTGGTGGTCTGTTTTAATACCAAATTCATGGCCCTCCAAGTAATGTCACCATTTTTGAACAGCTAGAAGTATTGCCATATACTCCTTCTCGTAGATGGAAAGCCTCTGATTCTTGGGTCCCAAAGCTTGGCTTAGATAAGCCAAGGGTCTGTCTCCTTATGAAAGCATTGCCCCAATACCCAAGCTGCTTGCATCAGTTACAAGTATGAAGGGTTGGCTGAAATCTGGCATGGCTAAGACTTGTGCCTGAGTCATAGCCTGTTTGAGTGATATAAAAGCCTCCCTAACTGATTCAGTCCAATGGAAGTTGTCCTTCTTCAACAAATCTATCAAAGGCTTAGCAAGTAGGCCATAACCAACAATGAACTTGCAGTAATACCCTGTTAAGCCCAAGAATCTTCTCAACTCTTTAAGTGATTTGGGCTCCAGCCAACTCAACATAGCTTGAACCTTACTAGTATTAGTGGCAACCCCTCAGCAGAGGTAATATGACCCAAATATTCAACCTGTGTCTTGGCAAAAGCACATTTGGAGAGCTTAGCAAAGAACTTGTTCGAGTGATAAGCCAAGTAATGTCACCATTTTTGAACAGCTAGAAGTATTGTCATATACTCCTTCTCGTAGATGGAAAGCCTCTGATTCTTGGGTCCCAAAGCTTGGCTTAGATAAGCCAAGGGTCTATCTCCTTATGAAAGCATTACCCCAATACCCAAGCTGCTTGCATCAGTTACAAGTATGAAGGGTTGGTTGAAATCTGGCATGGCTAAGACTGGTGCCTGAGTCATAGCCTGTTTGAGTGATACAATAGCCCCCCTAACTGATTCAGTCCAATGGAAGTTGTCCTTCTCCAACAAATCTATCAAAGGCTTAGCAAGTAGGCCATAACCAACAATGAACTTGCGATAATACCCTGTTAAGCCCAAGAATCCTCTCAACTCTTTAAGTGATTTGGGCTCTAGCCAACTCAACATAGCTTGAACCTTACTAGTATCAGTGGCAACCCCTCAGCAGAGATAATATGACCCAGATACTCAACCTGTGTCTTGGCAAAAGCACATTTGGAGAGCTTAGCAAAGAACTTGTTTGAGTGATAAGCCAAGTAATGTCACCATTTTTGAATAGCTAGAAGTATTGCCATATACTCCTTCTAGTAGATGGAAAGCCTCTGATTCTTGGGTCCCAAAGCTTGCTTAGATAAGCCAAGGGTCTGGCTCCTTATGAAAGCATTGCCCCAATACCCCAACTGCTTGCATCAGTTACAAGTATGAAGGGTTGGCTGAAATCTGGCATGGTTAAGAATGGTGCCTGAGTCATAGCCTGTTTGAATGATACAAAAGCCTCCCTAACTGATTCAGTCCAATGGAAGTTGTCCTTCTTCAACAAATCTATCAAAGGCTTAGCAAGTATGCCATAACCAACAATGAACTTGCGATAATACCCTGTTAAGCCCAAGAATCCTCTCAACCCTTTAAGTGATTTGGGCTCTGGCCAACTCAACATAGCTTGAACCTCACTAGTATCAGTGGCAGCCCCTCAGCAGAGATAATATGACCCAAATATTCAACCTGTATCTTGGAAAAAACACATTTGGAGAGCTTAGCAAACAACTTGTGGTCTGACATAGTCTGGAAAACTAGCCTCAAGTGCTCAAGGTGCTGCTGTAATGTGGGGTTGTAGACCAGTATGTCATCGAAGAAAACAAGGACAAACCTCCTCAAATAAGCCTTGAACACCTTGTTCATCAAAGCTTGGAAAGTTGCCGGAGCATTGGACAGTCCAAAAGGCATTACTACAAATTCATAATGCCCTTAATGAGTCCTCAAGGCTTTCTTATGGATGTCTTTTTCCTACTCTCATCTGATAATACCCCTATCGAAGATCCAACTCGGAGATGTGGCACGCTCCATAGAGTTCATCAAGCAAGTCATCAATGACAGGGATTGGGAACTTGTCTTTGACTGTAAGGGAGTTCAATTATCGATAATCAATACACATTCTTGATGTTCCATCTTTCTTCTTCACCAAATTCACCGGAGATGCAAAGGGACTAAGGCTATGCCTTATAAATTTGGACCTTAGTAGTTCATCAACTTACCTATCAATCTCATCTTTCTGAGAATTGGGGTATTTGTATGGGCGCAGATTAACTGGATTAGACCCCTCTTTGAGTGGAATAGAGTGATCAAGTGCCCTTCTTGGAGGTAATTCCTCTGGCTGCTCAAACAAATCCCAAAACGGATCCAACAAAGCATCCAAAGGAAACCTGGCATCAGCATGATCAGACTTTACAGCAGGAGCAATTGAGTAGAGTTGTCCTACCCGATGATAATCACTCTTGTTGAGGACCTTTCCCAGCTGTTTGCCCTTCATAAATTAAAGTTGGCCTTGCTCAACTATGCCCTGCAACTTGATCTTGAGACCATCTTTCTCATAGGTTACCACCAGTTGCGAGAAATCAAAGAGTATTGGACTATAGGACTTCATCCAATCCACCCCTAAAACCATATCGCAGCCTCCTAGCCTCAAGAGTCAAAAATCATAGACAAATTTATGTCCTTGTATCTTCTAGTTGAAGTTCTTACATTTAGTGTGTGTTAGGAGTGAATTTCCATCAGCCACCGTAACTGGCAAAGGGTTGGTTTTGATGATCTCTTGTCCCACAGCTCGCACAACCTTAGGATCAATAAAACTGTGTGTACTCCCGCTATCAATGAGTATCAACAATGACTATTGTCCTGCAACTCTCTTGATGTGAATGGTGTCATGAGAACCAGTGCCAGTTAGAGCCTTCATAGAGATCTCAACAGAATTGTCATCATCAGTGTCTATACCTTCTTCCTCCAAGTGTGGTTCCTGATGAACCTCATCATCCGACTCATCATCCTCATTCTCTTCTCCAGTGACTGTCATGAAGTACTTTGGATCACACTTGTGACCAAAGAAGTACTTTTGATTACATTTATAGCATAACCTCTGAGGCTTCTTATAATCAAAGCTGCCATTCTTACTGCTAGGCTGTGTAGCTCGCGTGGATGAAGAACCAGGAAAGTTCTCCTTCACCTTAGGAGTATCCACATTCAATGACAAAGAGCTCTCCACCTTCCTAGCTTTAGTGTATGCTTGAGTCAAGTTTTCAGGTTCAAAAGCTTTCACCAAGCTCTTGATGCGTGGTTTGAGTCCACTCACAAAACTGGACACATAAAAGTTTTCAGGAGCATCAGGATAAACGGAGAGCATTCTAGCTCTCAATCCTTCAAATCGTGCCATATAGTCCTTAACGGAAGCAGATTGCACCAGCTTGTTGAAGTTATCAATGACTTCACTTACATCTTCATCACCATAGCTGGAGCATAATTCATTCGAGAATGTAGTCCAGGTGAGGTTAGGCTTAGTGCGTATCAGTCCATAGTACCATGTCTCCATCTCACCACGAAAGTAAACTACTGCAAGTTCTACCCTCTCGTGCTCCTCAATGTTATAGAACTTGAAGTATCTTTCGTATTTCCTCAACCATGATTGAGGCAAAGTACCATCAAATGGTTCCAAATCAACCCGAGGCTGTCTGTAGGCATAATACCTTACATTAGAGGCACTGTCACTCGAATCAATAGCTGGAGGATTGGGATCTGGTGGTCTAACTGGCTGTCGAAATGTTTACTGGCTAGCTGGAAGGAGAATTCCACCACCAGGCTGCTAAGATTCACTTCTTCTTTGCCAATCAGAGAGATGTTGAGAGAATTGTTGCGATTGATTCTCAATTTTCTGATCCAACCTCTGAGTTTGATTCTCTAGCTTTTGATCCAGCTTGTCCTCCATATCCTACTACAAATTCCGGAGCATGTTCTGCATCATCTGCAGCACTTTATCCATCTACATTCCTTGGACATTGCCTCCATCAGCTCCAGCAACAGCAGCATAAGTAGGGGCTCCACCAGCTGCACTAATAGGTGCAACATTTGGCACGGTACTAGGTGCATTGTTAGCTGCATTGGAACGAGTAGTAGGAGCCATATCCAACCTTCTTTTCCAAGCCAGACTTGAATCAAACTCAATTTAGCTCGAAGGCGAATCAAAAGTGCTCAATCAATTGAATTGGAGTAAAAACAATTCGATCAAGTGCCTAGCTCGAGGCTTTAATACCAAATGTGAAGTATCAAGATGGATCTTGATACTTAACCTAGAAGAGAGAGTTGAGGTGAGAGAAAGAAGGGAAGGAGTTGAGAGAATAGAGAGAAAATATCAAAGATATTTTGAGTTCATTATTGGATGAGTACGACTTTACTTAAAGAAGAAGCATACTTTTGAATGAGTATGACTTTACTTAAAGAGGAAGAATATTTGTGCATATTTGATTCTATCACTTGTACTTGATTTGAACCTAGTGGGCGAATTACGTTGTTTTGCTACGGGCGAATTGTGCTAATTTTCTCTCTATTTGGCAAATAGTGTTGATTTTACCTCTTTTGGGCGAATTGTGTTGATTTTGCCTCTACTGAAAAAATTGTGTTGATTTTATTTTTACAGGGCAAACAGTGTTGATTTTGCCCCTACTGGGCGAATAGTGCTAATTTTGCCTCTATTGGGCGAATAAGATTGATTTTGTCTCTACTGGGCGAATAGTGTTGATTTTTCTTCTATTGGGCGAATAGCTTTGATTTTGCCCCTACTGGGTGAATAGTATTGATTTTGCCTCTATTGGGCGAATAGTGCTAATTTTGCCTCTATTGGGCGAATAGGATTGATTTTGGCTCTACTGGGCGAATAGTGTTGATTTTTCTTCTGTTGGGCGAATAGCTTTGATTTTGCCCCTACTGGGTGAATAGTATTAATTTTGCCCCTACTGGGAATTTTTGTCCAAATAATTGTTTGTGTGACCTTCTTACCCATCTACAGTAGCAAACTGCTCAATTATAGTTTACCAACATAGTAGTCCCCTTACTTCGTGAGTGAATCCTGGTTAAGTTTGGTCACGAAGTAATAAACCTGTCTTGCCCTTAGCTTGTTAATATACATCGTTCTCTTAAATGATGGCGATATTTAGTGCCTTGTTTTGGCCCTTCATAATTTTCGTTGATGAGTATTTCAATTTTTACTCGAAATCAATAGAGCATATGGCCTAAATAAGATGTGTAGCGAGGTATTTGACACTTAATAGGATGTTTAAGCTATTTTGACTTGTAACTTAGCGCATGACCTACCATGAACTTTAATGGGGCGTTTTAACTTAATCGTGGGGATTGTTACATCGTTTTTTGTTGCAACTCTTATTTGTGTAAGAATGCTTAGAAGAGTCCGGGCTTCTAAGGTTTTTTTGAAACTTAAAGTACTCAAGCATTTTGCCCCTTTATATGAGTGAGCATTCATGGCGATTCAAGCTCTATGTGACAGATGTGTAAGGATATCGCTGTCATAATTAGTCACTTAGGAATATTTGGTCAACAACATCCATAAAGCGATGACTGCTTTGCATCTAGCCCATGCTACTTTGATAGGCAACGACACTTCTGGCTAGAGCCAGAAATGGTTGAATTCATACACCTAGTCAATATATTGGTGATAGTTGTAGCCTATTTAAACGGGATTAAAGTGCCAACTATATTGCATTGTACGTTTACTGCCCGAGTAAACAATATGTAATGTACCATAATGCAGTTAACGTGATGAGTATGTCTCTAAGGGGTGTTGCGCTCATTGCAGGTGGTTGCACCAAGGCGACCATGGTGAGGAATGTTGCACTCGTTCCAGGTGATTGCAATGCAGGTGATTTCACCAGGGCTGGCCATGGTGATGTATATTGCACCTATTGCGGGGTGATTGCACTAGGGTGGACCATGGTGATGAATGTTACACCCATTGCAGGTAATTGCACTAGGGCAGACCATGGTGTGGAATGCTGCACCCGTTGCAGGTAATTGCACTAGGGCAGACCATGGTGATTGCACTAGGGTGGGCCATGGTGATAAATATTGCACCCTTTGCGGGTGATTACACTAGGGCGGACCATGGTTATGAATGTTGCACCCATTGCAGGTGATTGCACTTGGGCCGACCATGGTGAGGAATGTTGCATCCATTGCGAGTGATTGCTCCAGGGCAGACCATGGTGACGAATGTTGCACTTATTGCGGGTGATTGCACCAAGGCAGACCATGGTGGTACGTACGCACTTGGTGAATGCTGAGTATCATGTATAGAATACCTGCATAAAGTAAAGGTAGCAAGTATAACCGAAATAGTAAAACCACACAGGGCATTATTCTTGTTTGACGATAAGCATATCGAGAACATATATCTGAGCAAAGACGGGGTTCTAGAATTAACACACCTTGAGTGCTGTTACATGCCAACAAGAAGTGAATCAAGCGTATAATATATCATTCTTAAAGGATGTCTTTGGCCAGCATTAGTTTACCTCTGACATTTTTCTATGCATTGATGAACATAGTATGCCTCTTGTTTAATAGTGGTGAATAAACAATCGCACTAATAGCAATTATCAGTATTCAGACAATACACTTTACACCGGAACATTAACCGAAGGATGTGATTTATTATAAGACTATTGCTAACTTTTGAAGCACTTATGTCCAATAAGTGACTTAGTAACGACCATCCTCAATATCTTCTTATCATGACTCTTATTGCTAAACAGCACCTATTGCTAAATTGAATAGGTTACTACAGGAGTTTAAAGTGGATTGTAAGAAAGTCCAAGACCATCTTACAGCAAGTCATCGTAGATATAACTAGTCCATCTCATTCCTTACTTTTTTTTTCATACTGCCACACTTTGGAGGGCTTTTTACTATTGAATTATCATTTATTTCATATGTTATTAGCTTGTGACTCTTCTCTTGAGTCGGTGGTTAATAAGTGCCTAGACTTAGGCAGATAAAAGCGACATCTTGTATTGTTTTTCTTATGTTATTGACCAATAGTAGTGCCCAACAAACAAAGAGTTAATTGAGGTGTGGGTTGTTCAGGCATAGTAACAGGTGTGGTCCATATTGGATCTTCTTATTAAAATTTGTTTATCGGGCTACGACAAGCCTCCAAGTTTTGTAATCGTAGTTCGATTCCTTATGGGTAATAAAGCCTTACATATATGTCATTGTTTTGCATAACGTGGTTTGGAATTACCGATTACGTGCCACCACTATATGTACCAGATTATAAAGGTGGCTAAGAAGATAAAGATAATACATTACAATGCCCTTATTAAGTTGTTAACCAATTGTGGTATTAGGTAGCTTAGTAGAAGGTTGGTTAGAGCGTGAGTTGCTCAGGCTTAATAAGAAAGGCGGCTTATTTCGGATTCTCTTATTGGAAATATTTCATCAAGTTGCGATAAGCAACCTAGTTTGACAATCATAGTTCAATTTATGACAAGTAGCGAAGTCTTCCGGATATGACATAATGTTGTATAATGTAGCACAATTGAGGATAAAGTTCACTAGCTTTGAAAAGGATTGTCCGTTATGGATGGGCAATTTTTGACTTGTAATTGTTTTTACCTTCTTTGCATTACACGAAAAGGATGTACTTTCAACCATTGCTAATTTGAATCTCCTAGATTTTGAGGTGGTTTAGCCTCTATGACGGTGGTAATGCCTAGCCTGCGACCTAGGGATGAAGTCCCAGAGTCGTGAAAAATGATTTGTGCCATCAAGATGAAGAGGCCGAAGTTGTGAATCGAGACGAAGTCTCCCAATCCTATAATGATTTACACTATCATTTAAATAAAGTTCGGACTATAAACAGTGATGAAGTCCCCCATTCCAGGAATTATATGCAATATCATTGAAATGGAATTCGAGCTGTGAACAGGGATGAAGTTCCCCAAGCCTTAAATTGATTTGCGCCACCACTGAGAGAGATAGAGAGAAAGAAGTGATTGAATTGGGAGTTGAGAGAGAGAGAGAGACAGAAGATATTATTTTCATTTATCAATGAAGAATCACAATACAATCTAACCCATTTATACCAAGAGCCACTTAAGGCGGCAAAACACAAAAATATCTAACAAACTCAACCGCCTTTCCCACCACAAGCTAAATTCAAAGCATTATAAGAGACTACTAAAGAATTACAGGCATTACATCAAGAAGTACATCATAAAGACTCTAATTGACTCCGGGATATGACAACTTATAAGATTGTTCGATCCTGAACCTGATTCGAATAGGTCTAATTTGGTTTGTTTCGGTTCCAAGACTGATGTGCACCCCTATGTGTCATATTCATAATTATAACTATGAACAAGGAACCATATCTAATATCATGATTGTCACAGAACATACATTTCTTTGTTCATTGGTCATTACATCAATGTCAGTATCTCAACTTACATTCATGGTTGTCCATATTCGTTTAAGTGGAATGGAATGTAATGATTGTTAGGTAATGTATTGTGTATACAATTGTCTTTTACGCAAATATATTGTTATGATCTGAGATTTCAAGATTTGAGCTGTTGGGAGTTAGTTGCGCTTCTACGATGTGATGTGCTGATTCGGTTGGTGTATATGCTGTTGCTATTGAATTCTGCTGCAAGTTACTAATGTTAGTTGTTGATTAGTCTGATTAGTTAGTCAATGATGCATGTGCGTAGTAGTTATATTAGTTGTTGCATTGTATTGTAATAAGCTGCAAGTGTTATCTGCATGTTAATGCTACAGCAGGTTGTTAGGTTCGGTTAGGCTAGTGTCTTGGCGCCAATAAGGCCTTAAATGTTAGTTAGTATATTCTAGATGGTTCTAGATGGTTCCTAGCCTAAGTCGGTTAGAGAGGGATTGTCTTGATTCAATGTATTAGTTAGTTCTTGGTTGCTATAAGTAGAAGTGCTGCTGTAATTAGATTCATTCAATCCAATACATGAAAACTATCTCAATTTGAGATCAAATATTTTCCCACTCATCTAACGCTCTCTATTTCTCATCTCCTTTCCATTCTTATCTCATCTTAACTCTAAATTCTCTATTTCTCATCTAATTTTCCTTCTTTCTCATCACAAATTCTCAACTTATCCCTATTTTACTTAGCTAATGTTTGGGAATCGATCCCGATCATAACAATTGGTATCAGAGCCTTGATTTGGCTTCGGAATTAAGCTCATATCCAAAAAAAAATTACAAAATATGATTAATTGTATTGCAATTAATCAATAAAAACAATTGTGTCAGACTTAGTTTAGATTGTGTGATCAAAAGTCAATTTTGAAATTTGAAAAAGTGTGATTGGCGGTTACTGCATCAGTTTACTACAAGGCCTAGGAAGTTGCTTTCGGTTAGGAATTAAAGTGATCAAATTACATTGTAAAAAGTTCAATTGTTCAGTACTTATTGAGTACATTCAACATCAAGCTGATTCAAATTGAAATTCAGTAGGATCAATCAAGCTTCAGCTGCTGGTTGAGTGCTGAACAAAGCTTTAGTTGTTGAAGTTGAGCTGAATTGTTCTTGATCAATCATTCATTTGATCTGTTGAGAAGAAGATAAAAGTGAGCTAATTGATCCACATTGCACTTCATTGTAATCACAAGATCAGAAACCAGCTGAATTGAGGTTAATTTAGATTCTACGATTCAGAATCTGAGATTGAGGTGAAATTCTGACAACGAACTTAGCACCGAAGGTGATGAATTCCGCTATTGTTCTTGAAGATTGTCGTGTATTGTGTGTTTAAATCATCATTACAGGAAAAAATCGAACCAATTCATATTCTTAGTCTGAATTATTCAAGATAGCGTCTCTATCAGAAATCGTTCGCAGTTAGGGTTTGTTCGCGACTCTGCATATTGAGGTTTGTGATAAGTGACGATTGCCGAATCAATAGCAACGGATTGTTTGTACGAACGAAGGCGTACAACTTCATAAAACAATCGATTGCTGAAGAGTTGCGAAACACGTTTCACATTTCTGCGATTTTCAAACTGTATTCTACGAATTGAACTGGTTCAAGATTGAAGTTGTTGGTCATTGTCAATATGGCTGATATGAGCTCTTTTCAATCAAAGTTGGATGAGCTTTTTGAGAAATTTAGACAAGAACGTGAGGAATTTTGGCAGAAAAAGCAACAAGAACGTGAGCAGAAAAGGAGACAGGAATGGGACGAAATGATGCAGCGAATTATGATTCGGCAATGTTTAGCTTATCCTAACATCAGTTGTGATTGTGCTAGTGTTCTTCATGCAAATGAGTTTCCGGAGCTAGCGGATAGCGTTAGACAACGGAAGTTCAATGTTAAGCAAGGAAAGAAAGTGGAACCTGTTGCTGTTGGAGATGAATTCGACCACGACAATGCCGAAATTGATGAAAACAAGCTTGAAGAGCCTGAGTTTGAACAAGATGATCCTTATGAAGACTCTTTGCTAGAGTTAGAGTATCTTGATGACGTTGAGGCACAATATGACATGCATCCAGAATGGGAATATGATTTCCATGTCAAGGGAATGTTAAAGAAAGCAAAGAGTAAGACGAAAAGGAACCATCTAAACAAAGCGTTGAAGGATTTTTGGGGTAACAAGAAGTTGACAAAGCTGAAGTTGAAGTGTGAGGTTGTGTTTCAGCTTAGTAGGTTTGATGATCAGTAAGAACTAACTCAAGATGCTGCTTTTACCAATCTACTTGCTCGTATACAAGATTCTGAAATGTGTGTTGGTATACAAGGGTTGGGTGCAGCAGAATCTGAGATTCCAACTCAAAAACTAGATGTTACTGCTGTAATATCACTGAATACATCTCCAAATCAGTTAAGTGATACTCCATGGAAAGATGGAAGGCTGAACCGAAGTGCTTTCACTGATGAGCAATGCTATTCTGTTGGGAAATCAATTGTTCCTGCTGCAGTGTCATCAAATATAGATCAGTGTATGCATAAGTTCACTCTTTGGCGTGCTAGAGCGTTAACTCAGGACCAGAACAACATCATCTTGGAGGCTTTGCAAGGTCCCTTGTGTTGGGTAAATGATTACGCATGTGTAGTGGTTGAAATGCACTGTCGGCATGCCGATCTGCAAGTTCGGGATGATCTATTCCTTTATTGGAGGGAAGTTGTGGGTCATCCACGTGCAAGTTCTTGGGATAAGCTGCCTCCTGACCCAGGAGAAGATTCTCAAGACTATATGAAGCTGAGAGGAGTCGAATTTTTGCTGAAAAGAAGCACTCGAGCTGCGAGAGTGCGTTTCAAGGTTCATAACAAACAAAGCTTGGCTCTTATGCAAGAAATTGAGCTGATAAATGTGCTTGGGAATGGTGGACATCAATTGCAACATTAAGATGAGCTAGCTGATGGGAATCAAAGACTTAATTCCACGAATGCAATTCTGCAGCAGGCTATGGTCGTTGCTGTAAGGTTGGTTTGGTTTGGGTTGTGCAGACCACTAGAGCTGAATTTTCTAAATCAAGATCCAAGCATTGGCAACAAAGACTTTGGGCTGGGATTACATCACAATCAACATCCACATGGAATTCTTCAGCTGCATTTTGGACCTTGTGACTTACATGTTCTTGCTGGTGCATGAATTTGCAAGACAACAAGTGATATTCAAAGTCTCAACTCTCTTCCATTCTTGAGGACAAGAATGTTTTTAAGGAGAAGGGAATGTTATGATCCGACATTTCAAGATTTGAGCTGTTAGGAGTTAGTTGTGCTGCTGCTGTGTGATGTGCTGATTCGGTTGGTGTATATGTTGCTGCTATTGAATTCTGCTGCAAGTTACTGCTATTAGTTGTTGATTAGTTTGATTAGTTAGTCAATGATGCATGTGCTTAGTCGTTATATTAGTTGTTGCATTGTATTGTAATAAGCTGCAAGTGTTATCTGCATGTTAATGCTGCAGCAGGTTGTTAGGTTCGGTTAGGCTAGTGTCTTGGTGCCAATAAGGCCTTAAATGTTAGTTAGTATATTCTAGATGGTTCCTAGCCTAAGTCGGTTAGAGAGGGATTGTCTTGATTCAATGTATTAGTTAGTTCTTAGTTGCTATAAGTAGAAGTGCTGTTGTAATCAGATTCATTCAATCCAATGCATGAAAACTATCTCAATTTGAGATCAAATATTCTCTCTCTCATCTAACTCTCTCTATTTTTCATCTCCTATCCGTTCTTATCTCATCTTAACTCTAAATTCTCTATTTCTCATCTAATTTTCCTTCTTTCTCATCTCAAATTCTCAACCTATCCCTATTTTACTTGGCTTATGTTTGGGAATCGATCCCGATCAGAACATAAATTGTGTTTTAATTATCATAATATATCTATAAATGTGTCCACATATTGAAAATTGTGAGAGTTATAAAAACTAACTTTTTTTTTTAAAGAAAAGCCACCACTAGAAGCCTGAAAATTTTCAATCAACTATCTTTAATCATGCTGCTAATTGTTCATGATTAAGGTTGTTTTAAAAATTTTAGGCTTTTGGAGGTAGTTTTTTGAAAATATTTAAAGTAATATGGTTAAGTGAAAAATGATAATTTAAAATTAATCCTTCATACTAGTTCTTGCAAACGTAAGGTTTAGAAGCAACCCATTATCCTTAATGAAATGCAATCAATTAGATAATGTCAGCAACAACAATTTAAATGATAGTTTGCATTCATAATATTTCATTTCTTACCTATTCATACTTATAAAAGAATACAAAGTATACTTCTATACAATTATGCAAACAATTTTCTCTAATGCCAATACTATTTATTTGGATATTCTTCATTTTTATATGGTGAGAAGAATCCAATAATTACCATTTTTGGGAAAATCAAAATTTTCCATATTAAAGTTAATTTGTACTTCCTTATTAAATATAAAAAATAGCTTTGCTCTATAAATTTGTACAAGGCTCACATTTCACCATTGTTGAGGTTCAAGTTAAGTATATGATATGAGACTAGAATGAAAAATGGTAAGGGAAAATCAATTTACCTTGAATAGAGGAAAAAGTTTTTTCATATTTGTGATTATTAAGATTCTATAGCTAAGACTTGAGATGGAAACACATTTTCTATGAAAACAAATAGAGCATTATTGTTTGCAAAGAAATAAATTGAGACATAAAAATGTTCTATATCAAAATAAACAATGCTTTAATTGTCATGGACTTCCAATATATTGATCATTTCAAACTTTCATTTTGTTGTATTTTTTTTTTTTTTTTTCTGTTGTCTCTGTGTGTTGCATCAATTGAAAATTATTTTGTTATAAAGGTAAGGGAAAGCATTAAATATGCCATTGAAAGATTAACTCTACCAGAGCCAATCACTATTAATGATTCATCAAAATATTTTTGTTATCTTTGTATATATATTTTAGGGTTTCCTCAAAAACAAGTTGTTTCCCTCTATTATTTTGCACATTCAAGAATTGACTTGATGTTCCATATTAATTAACTAGATTGAACATAAAATAGTTTAATGGATATAATAAGATATTTTAAAAATAAATTGTTGCTTACTGCACGAAGATTGCATACAAATCTGAGTGTTTCAAGCGTTATAGTCATGAAAATGACTATGACATTACATGACACATAAAAATTCTAATAAAAACAATAAATGGGATAGCCCTAACTAATCATGTAATGTGTTTCCAACACTAAAATAAAAGGGGAAAATATTAATGACATGGTGAGAAAAAAAGAACTAAAAAAGAAAGAGAATTTATGACATAGACCTTCCCCCTCGAGCTTGTGGTCCAAACTAGAAATGTTTTGGACTAGGAAATACTCCCTTGGCTGAGTGTAGGCAGAAGGGCAGTGTGGACTCATCAAAAGCTTGGCTAGGACCTATATTGATGAACTGTCATAAAGGGTTTATGCCTGTTGATATAGAAGGGACTACAAAGCCTGCCATTGGGTCAATAGACGTTGAAGGATGCAGCCGTGGTAGCATCTCACAGAAGCCTTCTATTGGTCCCAAACCCATCGGTGGTGGTAGTGTGAGCTCATTGAAGCTACTGTGGGCCTGAAATTCTGTACTAGCTAGTATGTCACTAGAATTGTTCTTGCCTGCCATATGGTGGAAGGATTCCTTGAACGAGCCAACACCAAATGAAGATCCAACCTTCATTTGCATTTGTAACTTGTCATAGTGGTGGATGACATTGGTTTTCAAATCCCTTAGTGTTTTTTAAAGATCCATGCGCCGGCTCGACTCTATGTTATCCATTGCAACAAGTCACCGTAGCTCATCATTCTTCACACCCTTAAGCTTTTTGAGCTCCTCCCCACGCTTTCTCTCAACCTCATTATAGGAATTAAACAAGGCGAGTCTAATGTTAAGCTCACAAACATTAGCATCGTGCTGAGCTTGGACAAGTTGTTCTACACTGCCAATGTTCATTGGCTCGGAAAGAGGAGGAGGGCAATTGATACCAAGGTAGCAATCTAAAATCACCTCTATATCTGGGTGGTCGAAAGAGAATGCCTTTCTTCCCGAAGAAAACACAATATTTGCAACTTCTACATCACATAGAGTGCACAACTCACTAGACTTCTTAAATAACCTAGCTCGACGCTTTCAAAAGGTTATAAGCCGATTGGTCTCTTTTTCAAATCGTATCATTTCTACCTTTTGGCGTCCCGCATTCTTCCTATTAGAACTAGCCATGGATGGATTATTGGAAAAAATGAGCAAATGCAAAAATAGGATTGTCAGGAAGGATGGAAACATGCCTCAAATTTCGGGGAGATATAAAGGAAGACTCGTTTAGCCATATTTTGAAGAATCCAATATTTTTTACCTTATATTGACTTACGAATCAGCGAAATTTCCTTTTATGCAGCTTCATTGTATCTGTGCATTTCAATGATAGTCTCATAAATATTTAGTTGTTGATATAATTTTTTTCTTAATAAGAAAAGGTAGTGAGTACTAATATACAAGTAATGACATCACCAAGATTTATGAGCATGACAATTTGTCATTACATTTATCTTCTATTAAATGACAAGTTTGTTATAAAATTGTAAATATTATTTTTATTAATGCCCTATGAAGTACCATTTTACACTAATAGAAAAGGTATTTCTTATGTATATAAATAACACTTAAAATTTTTGAAAAATCATCAAATTCTATTATTTAAAAAAAATTAATAATGAAAGCAAAATGCTAGTAGTAGTTCCGATAATTATTTTGAATAACCTATGATTACAAAGTCTTCATTCGAAGTACTAAATAATTAATTCTAAATTTTATAATAAGACATGTAAGGAAGTAAATCATTTTGTTATAATTTTCTTCAAATAAATGCCCATATTATGGCTTAGTCACAAGTGGTAGGATGATTTCATAATGTATCTTTTGGACAAAATTGATTAAAAAAAATAGTAGTATACTATGATGATGATTAATTTTGTGTATTCTTATTAATTTTTATAAATAGTAGGTGATGCTTAGCATTAGGACGAGTGCAATCGAGTAGCCAAATAAATTTCATATAATCTGACTACATCTAAAATAAAAGAGGCAGCCGCCAAACATACCTAGGGATAGGGGTCGACGATGGAGAACAAACAAGAAGAAGGCCTGAAAATGGAGGAAAGGTCAAACATTTAGAGGCTAATGTATTTTTATATATGAAAAAAAAAGCACTTTTAGCTTTTGAATATCCTAAACTCTGGATCTTAATGAAATAGTCTTATATATTGCACAAATTCACCTTAGATTTACTACTCTTAGTAATAAAATAAATTTCGCAGCCGACATTATTAGGAAATACAAATCACGAAGAACGACATGTTCAATGGAAAATATATTAGTAAAAAGACTAGAAAGGACGACATTTTTTTTTAAAAATGACCAAGAAAGGTCCCAAGTTAACAAGTGGCCTTTAATATGAATATGGGGTATGGATCAAGTGGTATCCTTCTAGGGGACAACACCATGGAAATATATATATATATATATATTTTAAAGTTTCGCTATATTTTCAAATACTTAGATATATAATTTAGGGTTATTTACACCAAAGGTTCCTATACTTTTCTCATTATGTCATTTTAGCCCTTGTACTTTTAATTGCATTATTTAGTCTCTATACAATTTATATTGTGTCAATTTAGTTCCTTGGTCAAATTTTAGTTAAGTTATTTATGCAATTTTTAAAGACACAACCTCGTTAGATGCAAGTAACACACTTTAAATCCACCCAATTTTCTTCAATTTAAATGAAGTCATGGACGAACCATTTAAATTGATTGAAATTTTAACATAAGTTTTACTATAAGGATCAAATTGACACAATACGAATTTTACAATGACTAAATTGGCACAATAAAAAGTATATGGACTAAATTGACAAAATTGGCAAAGTACAGGGACCTTTAATGTAAATAACCCTATAATTTATATATTTTGTATATGCTCAAAATATTAAATCTCAAAAATATTTTTATTTATGCAATTATATGTGTTTTATATTAACTTTTATATAGAGCCATGCATTTTTTTAAAATTCTTATTTGCTTGATCTTACAAATGGCTTATTTTGGATAGAATCGATTTTCAATCATTAATATTATAGTTCTATCATTATGGATTCGTGCATGTGGTGTGTGCACTTTAATGTACTTAGGAGCGAGTCCTCAAATGTCTCGCTCCATGGATAGAAAGGTGCGGCAATCCACGCCTGTCCAAATGCCGCCAATTAGTGCGTGACATGTGACGCGTGCTGTCAGCCATCCTTTGTTAAGTGTATGCGGCCAATCACAAGCTGCCACTTGGCATTTTTAATGCAGTGCTGTGCTGATTGTTTGAAGCAGTGAAACGACGTTGTTTTTGCTTATTTTAATGCATGCGACATAAAAACTATTAAGGATCTTATATCCAATAACCTATTAATAAGGGGTCTTACTTAGCAATCCAATAATTTTCTAAAAAAATATATATATTTTTTTTTTGAGAAATAAGAAGTAGAAACTTTTCTTTAATTTAAATTTTTTGAGAGCTCATTCTTTGGGTGGTCAAGTGGAGATTAAGGAGAAGTTCTCATGGTCTCAACAACTTCCTGCAGGAGGTATTTTGTTGGTCTTCATTCCTGGTATCTTGATTCTTTTCTTTTTAAACTTTCATTTTAATTTTGCATATCTATTTATTCATTTATTTCTTGTTTATCATGTTTGATATTTTATATTGTTATGCATATATTAGATTAGATGTCTTTAGATTTAGAATTTAAATTTTTCGTTGCACTACTTTGATCAATTTAGGGAACATTTGTGAAATATTTCCCGACATGGAAGCATGCCTTGGATTTTCTTTGGTTGTTTTTTTTTTTTTTTTTTTTTTTGTGGTGTGGGCTGGGCAGCCTGGGGGTGTGTAAATATGAAGACATGTTTAGCCGATTACGTAGAACACTATAACTTTGTCACCATATATAATTTTAGGGATTAGCGATATTGCCTTTTATAGCATCTGTGCATTTTAAATGTTATTCTCTTGAAATTTTGTTCTTGATTTAAAAATATTTTCCTTTATAAGCAATGATACTGAATACTAGTAGACAAGCAATGTTATCACAAATATTTGTGCACATAAGTACTCCCCAAACCTAATCACCCGATTCAAAGAAATCCATAGACAACCGTTACTAGCACACACCTGTTAAAAGTACAATAACCACATCGGGTATTGGTGCTATTAAAGTGACTTATGAAGTTAGATCTTCTTATGTTTTCCCTATGGCATATATACAGAGCTTTCAAAGCAACAGCTCTTAATCTAGTTGGCTCGAGGTACTAGGTGTTAAAACTGCGCTACGAATCTACTTACTCTTGACACAAGGGCTACAAGAACTAACTAAGGGTACTTGCATAATTGCGAGAATGATAGGCATTGGTAACCCCCCCCCCCCCCCCCCCCCCCCCCCAAAAAAAAATTTGTTTTATGTTTTTTTCATTTCATATGTCCTCATGAAAGCATCAAAAATAGGCACGCAATTTTAATAGTATCAAGAGTAACGCTTTTAGGCATTAATTCCTAAGAATGTTCATAGTAATTCAACTTCACATGTGGGGCTGGTAAAAAGATTAAAAATGAAAGAAGCATGCCTTCAAACTAGAACCAAGACAATGAAAAATGGAGTTCGCCAACAAGATTCAATCATAACAACATTACATAATGGTTTTCTATAATTGAGACATCCCAAATTTTAACCAAATATTAATCACTAAATTTGAACAAATTTGAACAACGTTTTGGCAGGAAGTGCTTGTACTTGTGAAGTTCTTAGTCTTAAGTAGTTGATTTGCTTTGTACATATTTGAACAAGGTTTTGGCAGGAAGTGCTTATTCTTGTGTTTGGCAGTAGATTTAGTTAGTGGTGGTTAAGAGTGATTTGATGCATTGTATTGGAAGATATTTCTGGCTCACCGACTTAGCTAGGAATTGAGCATAAGTAATTGGATTGTTCTTGTATTGAGATTCATTGAATGAAATAAATTCCAATCTTTTTTTCTCATTTCAACTCTCCCTCTATTTCCCATCTCCTCTTCTTCTCAACTAAAATTCTTTCTCTGTCCTAGGTTATGATTCCAAATTGATCTTGAATCCTAACAATTGGTATCAGAGCTTGCAGACTTGCTTGATCACGCTCCATTGTGAATCAATCAAGCTGGCCAGAGGTAGAAAACAAGCAATTATGGCTGGAGTTGCAGCTGCAGACTGAAATCAAGCTAAGAGGAGAGTTCAATTGCAGCAATAGATATAGGATTTAGTGTTAGCAGTTGGAAATATGAATTAAACTGTCAGAAATATGTCACAATCACTGCAGCAAGTATAGCAGCAATTGGTAGGATTGCAAGAACAAATCAATCGCCAAGTTATACCTCCTGGTGGTGGAATACTGTCTTATGGTAGTTAGCATGCAAGACCTCCTGATCCATTATATCCTGGAGCATCTGAAGAAACCACAGAAAGTGTGGCTGATGTTAGGAGCACTAGATTTTGACATCATAAGGTTGAGATTGACATGTTTGATGGAATGCAACCACAATCTTGGATTAGGAGATGTGAGAGGTACTTTCGCTTCTATCACATCATTGATTCTTAGAAGGTGGAGCTCGCAGTAGTGCATTTACAAGGAGATCAGGAAGCGTGGTTCCATAGCCTGATTCTTAGCAAACCTTCCCTCACTTGGCCTAAATTTGTGGATGAGTTCTATGAGAGATATGGAGATGAGGACCTGGGGGATGTGGTGGATAATTTCAACAAAGTGACACAGACAACTTTGGTGATGGAGTACATGACACAATTTGAGAATTTGAGAGCTAAAATGATGGCTATGAATCCTGGAGCTAGTGAAGCATATTATGTCTCTAGTTTCACTAGTGGCCTCAAGCCAAACATCAAAAATTCGGTTACGGCAATGAATCCATTGACCTTGTCCAAGGCTTATTTGAAATCTAAGCCGTTTAAATCCACTATCCTTACAAGTTTTGATGTACAAAGAAGTAAGAGTGGCCAAGCAGCACCATCACTGGAGCATAGTTCTACTGTGGCTCCTAAATCCTTGAGTTTGGAGGAGAAGAAAGCTTAGAGGTTGTGTTTTAAGTGCAATTAGAGATATTTCTTCAGACATAAATGCAATCCTGAGCTCCTAATGTCTGTATCTGGAGTTGAGACTGAGGATGGATAAGAAGGAGAGGAAGTGGAAGTTGGATCTTATGATCAAATGGAAGAAGTACAAGAGGATCCAGAAGAAGATGAAATGGAGATCTAAGTAAGAGCCTCAACAAGAATTGGCTCTCATAATACAATCAGAATCAAAGGGGAAGCTAGCCATAAGCCACTTCCGATCTTAATTGACAGTGGAAGCACACACAACTTTGTTGATCTAAAGATTGTCAAGAGTGCGGGTCATGAAATGATCAAGACAAGTCCCTTGGCTTTGACAATTGTTGATGGGAATTTGATGCTAACTTAAAACAAATGCAAGCAAGTTAGCTAGCAGATGCAGCGCCATCAATTTGTGTATGATTTCAGATATTTAAAATTGGGTGGATGTGACATGGTTCCTGGCATAGATTGGATGAAGACAATTAGTCCATTGGTGTTTGATTTTGCTCAGCTATCAGTTTCCTTTGATTTGAATGGCAATGCTGTCAAGTTGCAAGGCATTATGGAGCAAAGGATGATGAGTGGCAAAAGGTTGGAAGGGGTGATCAAGAAGAGAGATTATTAGTGAATAGGACATTTGTTCTCCATTAATACTGAGTCAGTTGAAGCTTAAGTGAATTCCAATCCCTCAATAAGAAGTTGATTAAAGATTACAAAGATATGTTTGAGCAACCAACCCGCCTCCCGCCCAAAAGGCCCTTGGATCATGCTATACCATTAAAATCCAATTTAGACCCAGTCAATTTGAGGCCTTATAAGTATTCTCATTCATAAGAAAGTGAGATTGAGAGATAGGTGAATGAGCCTTTGAAAGCTAACTTTATCAAACACAACCATAGTCCTTTTACTTCACATATGATATTAGTCAAGAAGATGGATGGGTCTTCAAGGATGTGCATAGATTACAGGCAGCTCAATTCCCTCACAATCAAAGATAAGTTCTCAATTCCTCTCATTGATGATCTCCTAGATGAATGCATGGACCTCATTACTTCTCTTAGCTAGATTTAAGGCAGGGGTATTATCAGATTTAAGTGTTGGAATAAGACATACACAGGACTACTTTTAGAACTCATCATGGGCACTATGAATTTGTGGTTATGCCATTTTGTTTGTTAAATGCTCTAGCCACGTTTCAAGCTTTGATGAATTTTGTCTTCAAATCATTCTTGAGGAAGTTTGTTCAACATTTCTTTAATGACATTTTAGTGTATATTCCTACCTTGGATTCTCATGTTAACCATCTCTGCTTAGTATTCAAGATCTGTGCAAACACAAGCTGTATGCTAAGCTCTTCATGTGCTCTTTTTCTCAGTCTCAAGGTGAGTACTTGGGACATGTCATCTCTTGCAGTGGAGTAGCCACGGATCTATCTAACAGCCAAGCCATGAAGTAGTGGCCAACACCTGCGTCCATCAAGCAATTGAGAGGATTCTTGGGTCTGATCGGGTATTGAAGAAAATTTGTGGCTGGATATGATGTGATAGTCGAGCCATTAACTGATCTCCTCAAAAAGGATGCCTTTATGGGGTCCGAAGTAGCTCAGGAAGCATTTGAGAGGCTAAATGCAGCTATGTGCTCAGCTTCTATACTTGCAATGCCGAATTTTAGTATGCCTTGTGTATTGGAAACAGATGCTAGTGGTAAAGGTGTAGGAGCAGTTTTATCTCAGAGGGGAAGACTTGTGCTTACCTTAGCTAAGCTCTCAGTCATAAGCATTTGAGCTTATTCATTTACGAGAAATAGTACCTTACAGTAAAGAAGTGTAGACATTATCTAGAGGGCCACCATTTTATCATTAGAACTAATCACCAAAGTCTCAAGTACTTGCTGGAATAGAAAATCACCACAAGAGTGCAGCGCAAGGCCCTCATGAAGATGCTTGGGTTGGATTATTCGATTGAGTATCTCAGTGGGAGGGAAAATCATGGTGCAGATGCTTTATCATGCAGATAAGAAGAGATAGAATTAGCTTCTTGCCTAGCTATTTCAGTTGTGTTGCCTGCTTGGATGGAGGATGTGTATAAATCCTATGAAGGTGATGGCCTTGCTCAAGATGTATTACAACATTTAGCATCAAGAACTGGCCTTCTATTGTAGATTCTAAGGTGAATGTCACTAATGGCAGTGTGAAAATGAAGGGGAAGGTGTACATAGGTTCAGTGACAGACTTAAAGAGGCAGGTCATCTTGGGTTTTCATGATTCTGCCTGTGGAGGACACTCCAGGATTGAGGGGACCTATCAAAGATTGAAGCAATAGTTCCATTGGCCAAGAATGAAGAAGGATGTAGTGGACTGTGTTCAAACTTGTGATGTGTGTCAGCGTACTAAAACTAATCATATGCACTATCATGGCTTGCCTCGGCCCTTACCTATTCCAAATAGAGCTTGGCAACATATAAGTATGGATTTTATTGAGGGACTGCCTAAATCTGAAAGAAAGGAGATTATTTGGGTTGTTGTGGATTGATTCACTAAGTTTTGACACTTTCTTTTAGCTGAAAAACTTGCTAATGTATTCTTGGATTACATTTACAAGCTCCATGGGTTGCCTCAATCCATTATTACAGATCGGGATAGGTTGTTCACCAGTCATTTCTAGCGTCACTGGTTCTAGTTGTTGGGATGTTCTCTTCCTCCTATCACCTTAGACAGATGGATAGACAGAAAAGGTGAATCAGTTTGTTGAGAAGTATGACATTTAGCTATCCCAAGCATTAGCACAGATGGCTATCTTTGGCAGAGTTTTGGTATAACACGGATGCTCATTCTGCTTTGGGAACAACTCCCTTCAATGTATTCTATGGATATGATCACCCTCCCCCCCCCCCCTGCCCCCGCCGCGATGGTGCTACAAGGAGCTACTTCTTGTGTGACAAAAGTTAATGAATTGTTGTTCTAGAGGACACAATTAGTGCAACAACATGAGGACAATTTGTAATTGGCCTAATCAAAGATGAAGTTCTTTACTGATAGGAAGCATTCTAATAAGTCTTTTAAGGTTGGAGATTTAGTTTATTTGAAGCTGCAACCTTACTGGCAATCAATTGCGGTAGTGAGCAAGAATGTTAAGATTAGTGCACATTATTTTGGGCCTTAAAAGGTGCTAGAAAATCTGGGAAGTGTTGCTTAAAAGCTGGAGCTACCCCTCGATTCTTATGTTCACCTAGTATTTCATGTGTCTCTTTTGAAGAAGCATGTGGCAGATGGTAAAATCTGTTCAGCTACACCTCCAGAAATAACTCTCAGTGGTGAAATTGTGCAAGAGCTAGTCGTAACTTTGGGTTCTCACTTAATTAAGCAGCAGGCCAAGAAGATTGAGGAAGTGCTGGTACAATGGGTTAATTTGGATCAAGAAGATGCCAATTGGGAGGACTTGAAGTTCATCAAGAGTCAATTTCTCTCTTTCCATTCTTGAGATAAGAATGTTCTTAAGGAGGGAGTATTGTCATGATTGCAAAGTTCTTGGTCTTAAGTAGTTGATTTGCTTTGTACATATTTGAATAAGGTTTTGGGGGGGAAGTGCTTGTACTTGTGTTTGGTGGCAGATTTAGTTAGTAGCGGTTAAGAGTAACTTGATGCATTGTATTGGAAGATATTTCTAGCTCACCAACTTAGCTAGGAATTGAGTATAAGTAGTTGGATTCTTCTTGTATTGAGATTCATTTAATTAAATACATTGCAATCTTCTTCTCTCATCTCATCTCTTTATTTATTTCGCATTTCTTATCTTCTTCTCAACTCAAATTCTTTCTCTCTTCTAGGCTATGATTCAAGATTTTTTTTGAATCATAACAGGTCTCCTGATTGGTGCCGGCCCAGTTCATCCACCATTAACTTAATCTAATCCACTTTTTACTCAACTCAGCTCACCGTTAGGATGAATTAAATCCAAACGGCTATAAAGATCGTCATGACAGGTGTTGGGGCATTGGGCCCAACTGAAGTGGGCCGGGACATAGAAGGCCACTCCTCTTTGCCCCTTAGATCCCCAGGCACCCCTAAAGTGCCTGTAGTCCTTGTCTATTTTCTCTAAGAATGGAATTGTTGGTGTTGGCCCTAAAGCCATTTAAATTGTAATTTTGATGATAATAATCATTAAGTGAGTCATTGCGTTTAAATTGTCCTAATCTTATTTCTAACTGACTCATAAGAAAGCGAAGAAAAATCAGGGCTAATCATGCTTATATCAAGCTTTCTAAGACGATGAATCAAGAAAAAAAGATATTAAGGTTGAAGAGAAGATTCATCCAAATTGAAGAAAACAAGATCCAACTACAAGTGCCTTAAGTCATATATTTTTATTTTCTAAGACTTAGGATCAAGATATATTAATTAAGTCAAAATCTCAATATTGATTTGTGATGGTCTAAAAAAAGGTTTTTGAAATAATGTTAAAATTTGATTTCCAAATGTTATTTAAAAATATTCAAGTCAAAATTTAAGCCGATCTAATTTGTCAATAAAAGTATTTTTCAAGAATGGTATTTTAAAAAGCATGATCAAATCGAACAATATCAAATTGTAAATGCGTGAGTTTTTAGCTTGATTGAATCAATCAATATTTGGATGAGCAAAATGAAGGAAATGAATTCAAAAATTAAGCTAACATGGTAACGAATCAATCAATTTTTGAATGAGCAGAATGAAGGAAATGAATTCAAAAATTAAGATAACATTGTATTGCCATGAATCAAGATGAATCTTGATCATAACCTAGAGATAATAGAATATGAGATGAGAAACAAGTGAGAGGGGAAGGGAATTAGAGATGAGAGAGAGAATTCAATCAATTATTATTCAACATAAACTTTCTTACAATGCAAGACTACTACTTATACTAATTCTAACCTACGTGATTACAAAGGAAAATATCTAACAATTCACTACACCTAGACAAACCACCTAACTCACCTCTTAACCGGCATTCCCTCCAAAATAACTAAATTATTACAAGTACCAATATAACTAATACTAGAACTTCAACTACTTTATTACAATCAATGACTACTTAGTGCTTAAATCCAATCCCGGGTCATGACAATACTCTCCCCTTTAGAGATTCTTGTCCTCAAGAATCTGAGTAGAGAGGTTGTAGACTTGAAGAACTCTTGATGTAGATCTGTCTCAGTATGTAATATGCTAGCTGTTCCTGACATTGATGCTTCACAAGTGATGCACTCACCACAACTTGAGTTTACTTCTTGACTTGTATACATGCTGCAACACATCCAGTACTGCTCCTGTAACAGCTCCAAACCCAATTCTAATCACTTCTCGAAACACAATTCTCATCAACCCATGCACTCACCTCTTGCAGTTGTGCTTTCATTTGTGTTATGATTCTCATAGTAGGGGCATATGAATTAGAGTATGAATGTAATAAGTGACGTATGTTAGATGATTGATGTCATGACGGTCTAACTAGTTAAGGTAGGCTATGTCATTAGTCAAGGCTAGTCCTTTGTGGCGCCTAGCTTAGGCATTAGTATGATTGGATTGTCTTGATTCAAGGCATTAGCTCATAGCTAGTAAGTAGTATATAAATGTAAGCTCAAGATTGTAATCTCATAACTTTGATAATAAAAATATCTCTTTTGAGATCAATTCTCTTTTATCTGATTCTTTCTCTATTTTCTCAACTCAATTCAATTCTCTTATCATCTAAACTCTCTTAATTCTATCCTTCCCTAGGTTATGATTGAGATTACATCTTGATCATAACAATTGGTATCAGAGCCTTGTTTGGCTTTCAAACAAAACGTGATTTGATATCAAATATCTTTGATTGCATTGCCAATTGATTAGGAGTTCAATTTTGAATACTTGATTAATTGCTATCAAGTTCTTGAGTATTTGATCAAGAACATATCTAAAAATTACGTTGAAACAAATAAAAAGAGGTTGAATTGATTCAGTTACTATGAGTCTTGATTCAATGTGAAGCAAGATGTTGAAGTTGTACTACAGACTCATTACAATCTGCTGGTTTCATCATATCCTGATAAAGAAGTCTGCAAATTGACTTGGTAAAGCTGCAGTACGCTGTTGGAATGGGTTGGGTTATTCTTGATCAAAATCAAAAGAATCAGCTTAGTAAATCCCGTGCTTCTGTGACTTAGAAGTTTTACAACTGCAGATCGTTTAACATTTTAGTGCCTTGGAGCGGTGATACATCAGATTAGCAGTTTACAAGTGCAAAATGTATGCTCAATCTTTTCGCCAATTCTCCAACGAAGATGCTACACCCTTAGTAGAGTTTTTCGCTACTCTTCGTCACATCACCGATGATGTTGTTCATCAATTGTTCAGTCCCCATGGTTATCCTGAGAGTATTAAAGAGGTTTCAAGGTCCTACTTCATGGTGGAAGCGAGGGTGACCTATGCCTTCCAAAGTTATGCCGAAAGTGCACTTAAACACCTGCAATTTAAACTATCACAGAAAGGGTACTGCGAAGATTATTTTTAGGTGATAAAAGTCAAATATCTCAATCCTTGTAAGGACTTTAGATAAGAAATGAAGATGCCGGCTCTTATGGAAACAATTAAGGGTACGAAATACTCAAATAAATGTGAGAATATGATGCACAATTGGAACAAGCAAGATCAATTCTTACTAAATGAAGAGGCAGCAGTGAAGGTTGAAGAAGTAGCTGCTCATCCTGGTGTTGATGAATGGGAACAAGGGTTTAAAGAAATGTCGCTCTCTCTACAGGAGAAATGGGAACCGATGTTGTATCTGTATTTCCAACAATTTTATCCGAAAATTAATGGCCAAGGTGAAGTTCCTTATGCAAGGGAGCTCTTAGATGGTGTTGTGCGTCCTGTGCTCAATGTTGATCGAGAAGAGGGGTTAAATGAAGAGTATGTTGTATCAATGGAAGACAAAGACCCGGATTTGCTACACATGTCGCACTCAGAAAAGATAGAAATGGAGTATGGTGTTGTTAATGCTGAATTAGAGCTCGAAAGTGTTGAAGTAGAAGATCACAAGTTCGGAGTAGTAGATGATTCATTAGGGGATAGTGATGTAGCTCGTGAGGAGAAGTTTAATCAAGAGAATGTGCTAGTTGAAGAGGTTGTTATGCCTAAGGATGATAGAGGTCCTGATCTGCCGCAGGTCTTGCAGATAAATGAGGTGGAAATAGAATCTTGTGTTGCTGGTGAATGCTTCGGGCATGATAATGTCGAAGAAGAAGCTCACAAGTCAGAAAAATTGTTGAATAGCTCTTTAAAACTAGTCTTTGAAATTGGTGCAGTAGGTTTGGATTCAAATCAGGTTGAAATGGAGCCTGTAGCAACGAAGAGTGTTCTAGTGCAACTTACTAAAGTGATGTCACAAGATTCTGAAAATAGAAACACTCAAGCCAAGTGCACACAAGAAGCTTTTACTGTAGAACTTCTGAATTCAGTGGAGAAACCAGTTGACGTTGCCGTGGTATCATAAAATACAACAACAAATGTGCTCCTTAATAGTCCTGGACACTCGATTATATCACTTCAGCCAAGAAGTATGCGAGATCCGGATGCATGGCAAGGTTCTTTGTGTGAAGAGAAGGTTTATCCAAGTACAATTGTGAGTGTAAAACCTCCTCCTCAACCGGGTGAAGAGATGTGTGTACTTAAGCAAGTTGAAGCACACTGTCAGATGGAGAAAATGTAAGCATAAGATGATTTGTGTCCTTTTTCAAGTAGTGTTATGACTTGTCAAAGTGCAAACTCTTTTAACAAGCTTCCTCTGGATCTGGGAAAAGAAAATCGTGGCTTTAAAGAGCTGAAACAAGTAGCTTCGTTGGTGAAATGTGTTACCCAATCTACTAATGTGCATCTCAGATTTCAGCAAAAGAAAGACCTAGTTTTTGATTTCAGATTTATGTTCAGACTTGGAAATGTAGAGCAGATAGCTGATATGTTGAAGGTGAACAAATGAGTTCAAGTGCCTATTGATCAATTCGAATTTAAGTACCAAGGGGTCTTGTTTAGAAGGATCAACATGGTGGTGAATTTACTTGTCAAGAAGGAATGTGTTCTGCTGCTGCAGCTTTTGTTTGAGTGCTTACAGGGTTATGGACTTAAGTGCAGCATAGCTGAAGTGGTTTTGTAAGTTTGGGGTTTGAATAAAAGATGAGTTTAGCAGCAAGTGGGCTAGTTGAAGGAATCCGAAAGCTTATTGACAGAAATTCAGCTATGCAGCGTGTTGATATTTGTGGAAGTACTAGTCCAGTGCAAGCAGGCCAACAGGTTCAGTTGCATGGGGCATATTGGTACTCAATTATGACTACTAATAGTAGGCCTCCTGATTTAGCTGTTTAAGGCGGCAGTGTGAAGGTTTTGGTGGTTCAAGCTGCAACAGAGAAGGCAAAACCAGGCTTGGAAACATGTAGAGATCAAGCTGAAATGAAAGGAAACGTTACAAAGGTGGAAGCAACTGTGAGGCCACCTGAGCATTCTGTGGAAAAGCATTGTTATGGTGGTTTCATCTTTGACAGCAGAAATGAGATAAGATGAAGTCCAGCTGAAATGGGAACACACATCAGCAAGGAACTTGGAAACAGATCAGTTCTTGAATTGATGATGTACAGGGTTGTTTCAATGTTCCATTGGTCTCATGGGCTAGTGGAATTTGCATTCTTACTTGTGCTTATTGATAAAGGATTAGGATTGCTTCATTTGAATCAATTTAGCTGCAGCATGTCAATTGAAGGCAGAAAACTAAAGGAGGTTCAAACAAGAGCTGAAAATTTTTTGAACAACCTGGAAATTGAGGGCTACACTAGAGCTTGGCTAATTTGGTTTGAAAGTGGTAGACCTCTTGATTTGTGCACTACGAATCAAATTTTCCTGGCCAATGACAACAAGAGACTAGCATCAAGTAGCAAGAACAAGTGCAGTACAGATTCAGATGCAAAACCAATTCATAGTAAGTTTCAACCTACAATTCCAATTCAGATTAGAAAGTTCATATCTCAGATATACGTACTGCATCAACAAGCTCTCTTTAGCTGCAAGATTCTGCATTCAGAAGTTCTTTACAGCTACAATTTTTCAACAATGGAATTCATCTCCTTTAGCTCTCGTTTCTGCAGCAATAATTGATTTTGATCTTCAAGTCTCAACTTTTTTTTTATTCTTGAGGACAAGAATTGCTTATGGGGAGAGTGTTGTTATAATTCTCATAGTAGGGGCATATGAATTAGATTATGGATGTAATAAGTGATGTATGTTAGTTGATTGATATCATGACGGTCTAACTAGTTAAGGTCGGTTATGTCGTTTGTCAAGGCTAGTCCTTTGTGGCGGCTAGCTTAGGCATTGGTATGATTAGATTGTCTTGATTCAAGGTATTAGCCATAGCTAGTAAGTAGTATATAAATGTAATCTCAAGATTGTAATCTCATAACTTTGATAATGAAAATATCTCTTTTGAGATCAATTCTATCTCTCATCTAATTCTTTCTCTATTTTTTCATCTCAATTCAATTCTCTTCTCATCTAAACTCTCTTAATTCTATCCTTCCCTAGGTTATGATTGAGATTATATCTCGATCATAACAATTTGTCAGCCACATCACCTGGAAAAGCTTGCAAATCTCATCCCATTTGAGAGGCTTCACAATGAAATGCTCATTGCTATTGAACATGACTTGAATGCTCTTGAACCCTTGTTGATTTTCAAAAATTTGCATACCATTCTCCATCCTCCTCTTCATGTCTTCCCCACTTGCAGCTGTTATAACAGAAAAACAGTCCCAAACAACTTGTGTCAAGCTCTGAATCCTCTGCTCTGCAGCCATTTCTCTTCTTTCCTTAGCAAGGAATGCTCTTAACCTCATACTTAGCTCCAGGTCTTGTACATTTTTATTCAACTGATCACTAATAGCAGACCCCTCGCAATCCATAACTATATGATCTTGTTGCTTGCAAAATGACTTTGCTGCTTCACCCAAGTGAACAAGTTGCTGTTGGAGTAAAATTCCAAGGAATTCAGGAGGCCTTACGTTAGCTTAGACCCTTAGAGGATGCCCTTCACCCTTAATTTGGCTCACACAAGCACCTAGCTCCTATCCAAACTGCACTGCTAATTCATCATCTGAAGCCAACGAATTCTGTTCAAATTGACATTTAAAGCCAAACTTGAATTCTTGAATGCCATTACATCCTATCCCATCAGCCTTCCTCACTTCTTTTCTCACTATGAAACTAATTTTTAACTCAATTGTTCCACTCCATGGGCTCCAAAGATGAGATTGATCAACCAAAGTATGTTGCAACACTACTTCTCTGCTGAATTTGTCTTTACTAAAATTAACAGTTAGCTCTAACACTTTCTGTTCAAGAGGACCGTTGTTGGTGTTCTTAGATGTGTAAATATCAACTCCCCTCAATTGACCCAACACCTTGACTGATTTAGCAAATTGCTTACAATGGATAACAACAGAATGTTTCTTAACTGTATTTGCTTGTATTGCAGTAAGAATAAGCTAATTTCTTGATGAATTTACATCTTTCATGAGTGAATTCCCCTGTCCTGGATAAAAAGGCCTCAAAAGAGTCTGCCATTGAACCTGATCTTGCAATTTTTCCAACTGAACAGATTGTTTTGTAACTGTAACACTTTGATATTTCACTGAATTTGGTTGCACTGCAGCAGCTTCACCTTGATCTCTTGCTGAAATCTTCATTTTCCTTTCCTTCTTTAACATCCTCTTGATTCAAGAAGATGCTCCAAGTCTATTATTTGACCACAACATCGTCCTAGGATGCCCTAATTCTAAATCCTTTAGTATGTTATCCTTGTCAAGAAACATCTTATTTTCCTTAAGAAGTAGAAAATTTGGAGCACTTCTCTTGTAAACTATAAATGGTCTTTCCAATGCTCTCAATCTCTTACTTGAATAACACTTCTTTTGGTTAAGGTGAGTGACCAAATTGATCCCAATCCCTTCCTGCAATGTGAACTTAGCTCGTAACTTCCTAATGCTAAGAATTCAATGTATGCTTGTAAACATTTGCAATAGCTCACTTTCATTCTGAATTGGTGCTGCCACTCTAGAGTTGAGCTTCTGCAACTTCTGAAATTCAGCCAAAACAAGATTATTCTGAGTTCCAAAGCAGGGTGTGATGTTCATTTCTTGATTTATAGCTGCAGCACTTGATTTCCCACTGAATTCAATAGTGTCAGTGGAATTTCGGCCCTTGTTCTACTGTGTTTGTTGTGCTCCTACCCAAGTTTTGTCAATGTTCTCCCTTCCCGAATCAAATGGTCTCATTTGAACCTGATTTGTAGCTATAAAATCACCTACTTGTAGAAATGAAGGGTCAAGAACACTTTCTACTACTGCTACATCCAACTCTGCTGTTACCTCAACCTTATCTTGCATTTTCAGATCATGTTGTTGCTCTACCACTTCAATCTGATCCCGTACCACTTTCATCTGACCCTCTGAATACAAATCTGCCTCATTAACCCGGTTTGTTGCTGCACGTTCTAGATTCAAGCTGTTTCCAGCACGAACAATCACTGGTCGCTCAACTTCTCGCTCAAACTCCTCAATTACTTCAACCATTGATTATTTAACATTTGCGAATCTCGAAATGTCATTCTCCATAAGAGAGAGTTGATCTAATGGCATAGAATCCGGCCCCTTAGTTTGACAACTATTAGCTGTTATCACCTCTAGCTCCCCTTCCCTTTTATCACACACCTTGAGGTAGCTTATGTCCATAGCACAACATCCAACAAAGATGTTTGTCTCGTGTAATGAATTGAGAGCTGAGTCGGCACTCCTTCTCGTGTAATAACTAATGTGAGCCGTATCCTCAGTGATGGAAGTTGAGACCACCTCGATACTTTCAAGAGGACTGTAAGGCCAAAATACTTGGTAGAGAACATCCTCATTTATAAGGTAAAGAGGCTTTAATACTTTGACAAAAAGTCTAACAACTTGAACCGAAGCTGGATCAAGCCACGCAGCATTGCATATTGTACCATTTTGACAATACTTGAATAGAATCCAGTGAGGTCAAGTGCACCTCAGTAGTTCAAGATTGAATTAACATAATGTCCACACTCTAACTGATTCAGCTCCTTGTTCACTAGAACAATACTTTAAGCTAACAAGGTCTCAAGTGTGGAGCTCAGTTTGAGATCACTTGCAGCAGGTTCAATATGTAATCAGCTAGATATAGTCCACATCTAGCTTAACCAATGACTCAAATTCACAATATCACAAGAATTAGCTACCGCACACACAAACGACAAGATTTTTGAACCAAATTCACGATCAAGCATAACCTAACAGTTAGAACCTGTTGCCGATGCAGCAAAGTCTGAGAATCTGGACAGCTAACCGAAATCTTGATCCAATGCAACACTGAGCAGCAAAACCTAGCTTGGATGTAGCACGAACTGAAATTTCTACAGTTGAAGCACAAATTCACGATTAAGCATAACCTGACAGAACTTGCTGCCGATGCAACAAAGTCTGAGAATCTGGACAGCTAACCGAAATCTTGATCCCATGCAACACTGAGCAGCAAAACCTAGCTTGGATGTAGCATGAACCGAAATTTCAGCAGTTGAAACACAATTTCTGGATCACACATCACCGGAATAGAACCTGATCTCAGTCTAGAGATAATGCAGCAAATTCACGTTGAAATCTTGAGTCAGTCGCAAGCTTTTGCCAAGGACTTCAAAGCGCTGAAGATCAGCTCCAATTTCTAACTTCCTTTTGCTTGAATCAATACAAGCTTAACCTAATTGAAGTAAATTCAACTAAGCCAAATGCAAATCATGAAGCTACAGCGACGTAGTAGCTGAATTTAGATAGCAGCCGCAAGTTTATTAATTAAGAATTCAAAATTGAACTCCTAATCAATTTGCAATGCGATCAAGGATATTTGATATCAAATTACGCTTGATTTGGAATCAAATCAAGGCTTTGATATCCTTTTTCATGAATCAAGATGAATCTTAATCATAACCTAGGGATAGTAGAATATAAGATGAGAAAGAAGTGAAAGAGGATGAAAATTAGAGAGAGAATTCGAGATGAGAGAGAGAAATCAATCAATTATCATTCAACATAACCTTTCCTATAATGCAAGACTACTACTTATACTAATTCTTGCCTAAGTGATTACAAGGGAAAATATCTAACAATTCACTTCACCTAGACAAACCACCTAACTCACCTCTTAACAAGCATTCCCTCCAAAATAACTAGATTATTACAAGTACTAATATGACTAATACTAGAACTTAAACTACTTTATTACAATCAATGACTACTTAGTGCTTAAATCCAATCCCGGGTCATGACAGTAATCAATCAATCAATCAAATTTGCTTAGCTAATGTGGTAATTAATCAATCAATCAAGCTAAATAGTCAAAAGTGTTCAAATCCACCCACGCGTGCTAACTGTCGATACACAAAAGGCATGTGTCGACGCAAAGACATGCAGTAGCCTGCACAACTCTTGGTTGTCGACGCATAGCCTAGAAAAGGCTCCTTACGGCTACTTTTTGACTTGATTTATTTCTTAATATTTTTTCCTACATTTTGAATGTCCTCTAGGCTCTCATTTGCCTATAAATAGGGGTTGAATGCTTTGGTTTAAATTGTCCAACACTTTCTAAGTGTTATTTGATAAAGGGCTCTTACTTTCTTGAGCTTTAACGATTTGACTTCAAGTTTTGTTTAAAGTTTTTTCTTGAGCATCACTAATTTTCTTTATTGTTGATCATTGAACTTAAATGGCTTATCCTTAGCTTTGACTAAACTTGATTTATTGTAAATTCACTCTTGAAATAGTGAAGAGTCTCATTGCTTTAATTATTTTCTTTATTTCAATGATTTATCATAAAAGTTGGATCCTAAACCCATGGTTACAAACGATTGGTTGTAAAGGTTGGATCTTGAGCCTAAGTACAAAAAGGCATGTTGCAAAGATTTTATCTGGAGCCTGGTTTTAAAATGGATCATCAAGCTTAGTTAAAGGCTCAAGTGACAAATAATAGTCATTTAAGGAGTGGACAAGCTTCCTGTTTGGAAGTGAATTGTTTGTAATTTAGAAAAAAAATAACTAAAAATTAATGCAATTCGCCCAGTAGGAGAAAATCAACAAAATTCACCTAGTGGAGGTAAAAACAATAGTATTCGCCTAGCAGGGGCAAAGAACAACGTTATTTGCCATGCAAGGGTAAAAAACAAAACGTTATTTGCCCAGTAGGAGAAAATCAACACAATTCGCCCAGTATGGGTGAAAAACAACATTATTCATCCAGTACGGCCAAAGAACAACGTTATTCTTCCAGTAAGGGAAAAGAACAACATTATTTACCCAGTAACAGAAAATCAACCCAATTCACCCAGTAGAGGTAAAAAATGACTTTATTCACCCTGTAGGTGGTAAAAGCAACGTTATTCACCCAGTAGGAGAAATCAACACAATTCGCCCAGTGGAGGTAAAAAAATAACATTATTCGCCCAGTAGGGGTAAAAAACAACATTATCCGCCCGGTATAAGAAAATCAACACAATTCTCCCAGTAAAGGCAAAAAAACAACATTATTCGCCCAGTAGGGGCAAAGAACAATGTTATTCGTCCAATAGGGGTAAAGAACAACATTATTCACCCAATAGGAGAAAATCAACACAATTCGCCCAGTAGAGGTAAAAACAACATTATTCACCCAAAAGGGGCAAAGAACAACGTTATTCGCCCAGCAGGGGAAAAGAACAATGTTATTCGCCCAGTAGGGAAAGATCATCACAATTCGCCCAGTAGAGGTAAAAAATAACATTCGCCCAGTAGGGGTAAAAAGAAACGTTGTTCGCCTAGTAAGAGAAAATCAACAAAACTTGCCTAGTAGATATAAAAAATAATATTATTCGCTTAGCAGGGGGAAAAAACAACGTTATTCGCCCAGTAAGAGAAAATCAACACAATTCGCCCAGTAGAGGTAAAAAACAACATTATTCACCCAGTAGCGGCAAAGAAAAACATTATTCGCCCAGTAGGAGTAAAGAACAACATTATTCACCCAGTAAGAGAAAATCAGTACAATTCACCTAGTAGAGGTTAAGAATAACACTGTTCGCCCAGAAGGGAGAAAAAACAGTGTTATTCACCCAGTAGGAGAAAAATCAATACTATTCGCCTAGTAAAGGTAAAAATCTACGCAACGACCAAAAAACATAACCTTATTCATTTATGCATCTTTTGAGATACGTCCTAAAAAGAATAATAAAAACTTAATTTGTAAGAAAAAAAAGGACACTTATCCCAACACTAAAATTATCACCCTACCACTATAAATAGAGAAAAGGGGAAATGAAAGAAGGTTAGGAAAAAGCAGGGGATAACGGGGATCTCGATAATCTTTAAGTAGCTTGAGTTTAGCTTCTTCCCAAACACCTACTAAACACAACAAACATAATTAGCACTGTCTGTGGGAAAGTCACGATATGACCAAATTATCGAGATCCTCGGATCCCCCAACTCAAGCTAGTGAAATCGAACATGTTCTAAAAAAACCAACTCCAAAATATACAAAAGGCTTTTGAACAACTTGTGACAAATTAATAGAACAAAGGCCCGAAGACAAATCAGACCCTAAAATGTAAGGTTACCAGGGGATAAGCATGATTATGCTCGCGAACCTCAGCGAAAAGAAAATATAAAAAAAGAAAAGTTCAACATCGTGAACCCAATAGTACAACAAAAATTCAAAAAGCATACAGATGGACCAGGACAGTATGAAGGATGAATCTACAACCAACATCAACAACGTACATAAAAGCCGGCTAGATTTTGGGCTACATTGTTAGTGCTCGTGGGATTGAGGCCAATCTGGTGAAAATAAAAGCCATTCAAGAAATGGGGACTCCGAAAACGATTAACGATGTACAACAACTTAGGGGATGGTTATGGGATAAGGAGTGTGAACGTGCCTTCCAACATGTCAAAGAACATCTTGCACATCTTCCCTCTATGGCCAAGCCCAATCTAAGGAGAGATCCTGACTTTATATGTAACAGCCACATATAAGACCATTAGTGCCATTTTAGCAGCCAATCGCTCGAAAGGACAAATTCCGGTATATTTTGTCAGCTAGGAGTTGAAAGAGGCCGAATTAAGATATCCTCTGTTAGAAAAAATGGTGTTTGCCATTATAATGGCCTCAAGAAAACTTCGACCTTACTTTCAGGCACATACTATAAATGTATTAATAGATGAACCCGTCAAGAAACTATTATCGAATTTAGAATGCTCAGGCCAATTATTGGCTTGGGCCTTAGAGTTATCAGAATATGACCTACGTTATTTACCACGAACTGCCATAAAAGCACAAGCCCTGGCAGACTTCCTTGCTGAATGGAACTTCAAAGAAGGGCCAAGTCCCGAGCCAGAAAATGTTACTGAAGAAAAGAAAGAAAAAATTGAAGACTCAAGTACTGAGACGCCGAAAAAATTCCCAATATGGAATATATTTCTAGACGATTCTTCATGCCAAGAGGGTTCGGAAGCCAGAATTTTCATTCAAGATCCATAAGGGGTGACATACCGTTACGCCCTACGTTTCCACTATCCACTGATTAATAATGAAATAGAGTATGAGGCCTTAATGCACGGAGCTGGTCTTGCATATAGATCGCTGGAGCTCGCTCTGTAGGAATTTATAGTGACTCGCAGATAGTAGTTAGCATGGTAAACGAAGAATATGAAGCTAAGGGGTCTAACATGCTTTGATACCTTAAAATGTTACAAGAACTGGTCGTAAACTTTGTAAAGGCAAATGTAGACAGAAATTATAATCACATAGTACATGAGTTGAGCGAATTAGCTAGCTCTCATAAGGTAGATCTTGAAAACACCGAGATAATCATTAAACAAATATGCCCCCAGGATTCTACAGGGGGAGTCATAAAAAGAATTTGTTACCTCGGAACACCACCTGGTTGGACACAGCAAGTAATCAAATCCCTCTGTCACGTAAAACAACCTTCAGATCCTTTTGAAGCCAAGAAGTTAAGACGACAAGCATCTCAATTTGTGCAAATCACGGCCCAACTTTATAAGCGATCTCACTCTCATCCGTTACTCAAATGTGTGGAAACCGATGAAGGACGAGAGATTCTAGAAGAAATTCATGAGGGCAAATGCGGACGACATATAGGATGATATAAACTTGCAAATGAAACTCTGCGAGCAGGATACTTCCAGCCCACCTTCAAGAAAGATGACAAAGAATTAGTACACCATTACAAGCTTGCCAACGATTTGCCCCGATATATCACGCACCTCCCACCACTCTACAAACATTGACTAGTCAACTACCTTTTGCGTAATGGGGAATTGACATGTTGGGTGCCTTTCCTCTAGCCTTGGGACAAAGAAAATTCGTGATACCAGCCATCGATTACTTCACTAAATAGGTTGAAGCCGAACTAGTGGCAAAAATATTAGATCAAGCAACGCAATGCTTCCTATGGAAAAATGTTATTACCCGCTTTGGAGTACCCAGAATACTTGTGACAGATAATGGATCCTAGTTCCACTCAACCAGGTTTCAATCCTATTGCGAAGAAGTGGGCATCAGTCGGCATTTTTCTACCATAGCCCACCCTCAAAGTAATGGACAGATCGAGGCAGCTAACAGATACTAAAAGGCATTAAGAGAAGGCTATATAAAGCAAAAAGTTTATGAGTTGAAGAGCTGCCCAGTATACTACGGTCCTATCAATTCATTGCAAAAAGTGCAACTGGAGAAACCTCTTTTATGCTGATGTATGGAGTAGAAGCTATCCTACCAATAGAAATACAGGACCCTACGTTCCTTGGAAAGTACTGCAATCCAGAAGAAAATGCAGCACTAATGATAAACTTTTTATATTTTGTAGTAGAAGTTCGATCTGAAGCTCTATTACAGATGGTAGCATAAAAACAACCAATGGCAAAATACTTCAACCGTAAAGCTAGAGCCTTCAACCGTAAAGTTAGAGCCTGACAATTTCAAGTAGGAGATTTCATTTTAAGATGCACAGAAGCTGCAAGAAAAGGTGCGGAATTTGAAAAACTCACACCTAATTGGGAAGGTCCTCAAAGTAATCTAAGTCCGAAGAGAGAGAAGTTATCAACTCTGCTGCTTGGACGAAATCAGGATATCCAGAAGTTCGAATGCGCAAAACCTCAGAAAATATTACCCGTAACTATGCGACATCTTTAGGCATAAAATGAACCTTCTTTTTGTGTAAACGTACGTTAGTTGTCTTGCACATTCGTAAATACATGTTGAATAAATGTGACAGTGGTTATGTATGTAAACTATAAAGGTTTTCTATTTTTGTTAAATACTGAAAGACAAATTTAAGCGCACAGATATCAGATTATTCTTATATCACAGGCAAAAAAGTTAATAAAAAAAAATAGAGCGGGGAGATACAACTACATTTTTTCACCTGTTGAAGGTGCTGCCCTTCACCAGTTGTAGGCGCTGCCCTTCACCTGTTGAAGGTGCAACCCTTCACCTACTAAAGGTTGGAAAGAAAGATACCACACACCTATCAACGATAGGAATAACACAACATTGTCAATCAAACGACATGACTTTACACTTGTAAAAAAGAAAGATACCATACACTAATCAACAATACAAAACAACACAACATTGTTAATCAAATGATATGACTTTCCACCTGTTAGAAAGAATGATACCATACACCTATCAACAATACGAAACAACACAACATTGTAAATCAAATGACATGATTTTCCACATGTTAAACCAAAAGATACCATACACCTATCAGCGATACGAAACAACACAACATTGTCAATCAAACGACATGATTTTCCACCTGTTAAAAAGAAAGTTACCATACACTTATCAACAATATGAAATAATACGACATTATCAATTAAACGACATGACTTTCCACCTGGTAAAAAGAAAGATACCATACACTTGTCAACAATACAAAATAACACAACATTGTCAATCAAATGACATGATTTTCTACCTGTTAAAAAGAAAGATACCGTACACTTATCAAGAATACGAGATAACACAACATAGTCAATCAAACAACATGGCTATTCACTTGTTAAGAGGAGAAAACTATCACATACTTATCAAAGATACAAAACAACATGATGTTGTTAAGTAAAACACACAACTCTGCACCTGTTTAAAAGACTATCCTACACTTGTTGAAAGTACAACAATACATTCTCATACAAAGTCAAGTATACAAATTTGCAAAGCAAACTTCCCATTTGAACATACAAGTGTCTCACATACCAAGATACCATCACCCATGTTTATCCATCATACTATCAACAGGAAAAGAAGAGAGAATGAATGAAAGTTGTAACCTCATAAAACCTAAGCTCACGAGTGAGCATTACCTCCAACAGAGGGAGAAGCATCCCTCTGAGATAACTCTTTATTAATCTCGTTAGTAATTTGAGAGTTTAAGAAATCTACCATGGGACGAGTAAAGTTGGGACCGCCAACATCAAGCTTCTGAGATATGCGAGCAAAAGCCGAATCTATGCCGGCCCAATAAAAGTCACTCTGGATGATCTAAAATTCAGAGCTGCACTTAAAAGCAGCAACATCCTCCTCGGGAGCTCAAAGAAACGCAGCCTAAAGATCATCAATCTGCACATCCTTATTACGTAAATCTCTCGCTTGATGACAATTATCAACTTGCGCCTCATCCAACCTTCTTTGGAACTGCTCCACTTCGCGATGAAAGGCTTCTTGTTGCCTTAGAGATGCATTTCAAACGGCCTGAAGCTCCTCTTATAGGTCCTGACAATAGGTCATGGCGTCAATATAAGATGAGGCCATCTGACTCAAATAACCGAGGACACCTAGATGCTGCAAAAATAATCCATATAAGCACACCAATAGTAAGCAAGAGTACTAATAAAAAGAAAAAGAAGAAGAGGAATGAATAAATAAAGCACAAGTCATTACCTCTGACAGGGTAAAAGAGCTCTAAGGGCGAAAGGTCCCAGGAGGTGACAACTCTTCGAAAACCCTGAGCAAGGACGTAGAATCTGTTAGGGGACAGGGGAAAGTAGAAGTGTTCCCCCTGCGAGCTAAGATATTGTCCATTGGAAAATCCCTTACAGCAGGAGCGGCAGGAGGTGCCGGCAAATAGATGACAGCAGAAGCATCCAGTATAGCGAGATTTTGCACCAACTCGGAACGTGCTCAAACGTTCCTCCCTTCAGGATGTGAGTCTAACTGAGTAAACCGACCCCAAGGAGGTAGCTGTGTAATGTCGCTACGTACGCGACGTTGAGTACAGCTTTCACCCTCATAAACCGGTTATGTAACGCGAGGAGGGGGGTCCTCAGAAGGAGGTTGTACCAAGGGTTCGGCAAAAGAATCCATATCGGTATGCTCCGAGCTGCCCTGAGAAGAATCTGAAACCAAGTAGCGGGCAAAATTAAAGTTATCTACTTCCTCCGTTGCATTAGAAAAAAGAAACAGTAGCAAAAGTAAAAAACAATAAACACTCACCGTTATATAATAAAAAAAATAGAATAATTTAGCAAAAAATGTCAAACATTCGAGACTCATATACCTGGAAAAGGTTTCTCGCTTAACCCAACCTTGGCAAGCACCATCTCTTTACTAAGAAGTGAGTGAGTGGCTACAAAACGATCCTCGTCAGAATTTGTACCAAAAAAGTTCTAAACGTGGTCTAGAGGCAGGGGTTAACTTATGCCACACCACAGGATAACTAGGAATAGTAGGCGAGCGAACCCATGAAAACTTGTTCAACCAAGTCTTAAAGTTGGACGGATTATCCTCAACAAAGCGCCAACTCCCACGACTCTTGAAAGAAAAGGTGCTCTGGCTCTTTTTGCCCTTAAATAAATAGTCAAAAGTTTTGTCAGAAGCCGTAAAACCTTTAACAAAACAAGCAATCAAAAATTCATATACATTATGAGGACCATTAGGGGTCACTTGGCTTGGGTATAGGGTATACCGCTCCAATAAATTAGACACAAATAAAGGAAGCAGAAATTTAAGCCCTGCACTTAAAGACTGTAGTGACACAGTAAAACAGTCATGCCAAGGGGGAATAATATATGGTCCATTTCTTTAGGAGCCCATATTTCGTACTCCAAAGGAAAATAGTACTTCTCTCTAATAAAAGCGATCTTTTCTACATTCGAATAACATTAAGCAAACCGTTTAAACGGCCTAATATCTACAATATGTGGGAATTTGGCCCGCACTCTAGCTTCATTAAAGGTTATAAAGGTAGAAGCAAGATTAGACACAAGACTAGAAGTGGAAGTCCGGTTTTCGACTTGATCGCCTTGATTCATACTTCAAGTCCTACTTCTACCCTAAACCATTTTTAATCTGGATTAAAATCACCCCAATAAGTATAACATAAATCAAAGAACACATACACACACGCGAATAGAGGCCATGATCCTCCTTCTGGATACGAAAAGAAGGCAAAGGCAATGCGATAACTGATCCCTGATTCATAGGAGATAAAATATCTTCTAGCCTACCAGGAACAACGGGGTATCTAAAACACACCGATAGTAGGAAGAACCATAGCTGTTGGCACTCGAGCTCATTTCACAAACAAAATCACCTTAACCACAACAACAACAACAACAAAGTTTTTTAAGGTGAATGGGACACAATAAGGAGGTCAGGTAAAATGAAGCTGTTAACGCCCACCAATCAACATGATACATGTTACAAAGAAGATTTTAACAAAATTAATAGCCAAAAACATCCATGGAATAACATGACAAAGCACATGTTATATTAGAAAGTGGGAGATTTTAATCAAAGGCATGTAAGCGAAAGCTGTTAACACCCACAAGTCAACATGGCACATGCTACGATGGATATTTTTAACCAAATTAGTAGCTAGAAACATTCACAAACAGTTAATAACATTCACAACCAAACACAATAGGGCACACGTTACAAACAGTAAGTTACTACCATCTAAAGAAGGCAAGTGTAACTTGTAAAACTACAATATACCCTAAAAGATAAACTCTTTCATAAAACTAGAACAAAATCAAAGTTAAAGCTTAAACAATCTAATCCATGTAGAAAACCCAAGAATCACAGCCAACAGCCTCCATTTCCAACCTATGGTAAAAAACCTCATATATTTCTATGAAACTAGGGCAAAAAGAGACAAAAGACATCATACCTAGTATCAAAGCCAATCAAAATGGCAAGAAATGGAAGAAAAACGAGCCAAATGGCCACAATAAGGGTGGATGGAGGAAGGCTTGGTGAAGAAGAAAGGGAGAAGGGAATAAAGGGTGGAGGAAAGGAAAAAGAAAAAAGGAAGAAAAAGAAAAAAGAAAAAGAAGAAAAAAAGAAAAAAGAAAAAAGAAAAAAAAGGAGTAAGAAAAAAAACAATAGTGGTATAAATAATTTTATACACTAGGGGCTATATTAAACGCCCATTGATGTAAAAATAAGAGATATAAGTAGTAGAAATTATAAATAATTTTACACATTAGGGGCTCCGTTAAACGCCTATCAGTGTAAAAATGGAAGGTATAAGTAGTCAAAATTATTAATAATTTTATACAATGGGGCTACGTTAAACACCCACCAGTGTAAAAATGGGAGACACAAGCAGTTGAAATTATACGTAATTTCATACACTGGGGGCTACTTTAAATGCCCATCAGTGTAAAAATGGGAGATATAAGCAGTTAAAATTATAAATAATTTCATACACTAGAAGCTAAATTAAACGCCCAGTAGTGTAAAACATAGAAGATGCAAGTAGTTAAAATTATAAATAATTTCATACACTAGGGGCTACATTTAAATGCCTACTAGTGTAAAAATGAGAGATATAAGTAGTTAAAATTATAAATAATTTTATACACTGAGGGCTACGTTAATTCCCTGCTAGTGTAAAAATGAGAGATATAAGTGATTGAAATTATTTTTTTACAATAGGGGCTATGTTAAACGCCCACCAGTGTAAAAAATCGGAGATACAAGTAGTTAAAATTATAAATAAATTTATACACTGGGAATTATGTTAACCTCTAACCAATATACAAAAGAATAACATAAGTAATCGAAGTGGATCTTCGCCCTAAGGAACGATGTAAAATGCTTACTAATATAGAATTAAAAGCATGGATAACCCCCCCATAATAAAGACTATTCAGAATTCATAACCAATTTATTGCCTACGGGGAATAAAACAAAAAAATTGCCTAAGTACCTAAATAAAAATTATCAAATAGTTATACATACCTAATTCGTACAATTCACCTATTTTATTTCCCTCACTACACATCCATAACACTGTCTTTCAATCGTACGAACTTATTTACATAACACACCTAGTAAAAGCCTATCCTATAGCTCAGAACCAACCACGACAAAGTACAGGGTTATATATCTACAACACTTACCCTCAATATACACAAGAAGCCATCAAAATAAAGTAGAAACAACACACTCAAACTAAAAAATTACCACCAAACTTGTGTAGGTAAAGTTCAAAATACATCCTAGTTGCAAAGTATCCCACGAGCATAAATTGGAGAGCCACAATAATGGAGTGAACTCCAATATGCATACAAGCACACCCATTCCCAATATTCATGCAGACATATGACCCGGAGTGCCCCATGATGAGGCCCAGAGAAAGCATAACTATAAACTTCAAACTTAGTAGAAAAGATCACGAGAGAATCCGGCACGATAAAACCTGTTACACCTAGATTTCCTTGCATATTTTGATGACGGATGTTGAAAAAAATGTTTTGAATCAAAGACCACAAATTCGCATCCCTTTGATTTGAAAGACTCCACAAGGAAAGACCCAATCCATGTAACACGGCTAAACCAAGACGTCGTTGCCAGCGGAAAATTCCTAAACTTTGACTATGAACGACTTCCTCACGAATACTCAGAGGAAAGAAAGGAATAAGAGTGTAGCAGAGCCCTCTCTTATATCCCACGACACAATACGGATAAAAGTATGGAGAATCTGGGATAAAATAACCACTACGCCATGATAAAAGTTACACTACTTCGTCGCAAAGCACTGGACAAGTGAAATCTATTGTACCTCCGCTCGTATTAACGTCCGCCCGATAACGCCAGGTATCGCGACCAAAATAAAAGACTAAGTGCCAGTCCCCTTTAACCCAAGAGTTGCTTCTTATGTTGACCTCAAGATTATGAGCAAACACGAAAATATGGTAATTAAAAGGGTAAAGAGAAACATTTTAAGAACAAACAAACACCACATCAAGAGTGCTACTCAGATAGCTTAACTCTTCTGGTAAGAAGAATGGAAGATATGTTCTGGTAGTTGGATAACATACAGATAAGCCCATAGGCCCAGAAAAGGAATACCCCGACATAAGACTAATCAATTACTCACCCCCACGATTTCTTTATCCTCCGTTAAAAAATGTAGGGACCTTGGAAGAAGGCAAGGAGCGAAAAAGGGCGGGTGTAACGATTGCATCTCCACATGTTCGTCAAAGAAGGACGATACCCATTTAAGAAAAGTCGGAAGCAATTCATGGATTGACCTTTTACAAAATCCGCCCGTAAGAAAAGTTGATGGCAAAATTGAGAAACTTCACGAAATCGGTTTAAAGCCAAAATAGACAGCCACAGGAATATTAGAGACAAAATATCTGTCGAAAACATTTCCAACTTGAAGTGTTATAAGGAAGAAAACTGAAAACAAAGGAAAATTTATCAAAAGTGGTTTTCATAAAAGAAAGAAAGAAGAAGTAACTTAAACATTACAAGTAAAATTTGAAAATTAAAGAGAAATTATCACATTAAAGTAACATTTATAAAAGCAAGAGTAGAAGAAATTAACATGCCCAGAGGGGTATTTATAGAAATGACAAGTTAACACTTTCAAAACAAAAGGATAAAATTTGTTTAAAATGTGGAGGGCTAATATGTTTGTAATTCAGAAAATATAAAAATTAATGTAATTCGCCCAATAGAGGTAAAAAATAATGTTATTCGCCCAGTAGGAAAAAATCAACTCAATTCTCCCAGTAGAGGTAAAAATAACATTATTTGCCCAGTAGGGCAAAGAACAACGTTATTCGTTCAGTAGGGGTAAAGAACAACGTCATTATTCCAGTTGTAGAAAATCAATACAATTCTCTGAGTAGAGGTAAAAACAACATTATTCACCCAGTAGGGAAAAAGAACAACGTTATTCACCCTGTAGGAGAAAATCAACACAATTCGCCCAGTAGAGGTAAAAACAAACATTATTCGCCTAGTAGGGGTAAAATGCAGCGTTATTCGCCCAGCAGGAGAAAATCAACACAATTCGCCCGGTAGAGATAAAAAAATAATATTATTCGCCCAGTAGGGGTAAAAAATGACGTTGTTCGCCCAGTAATTGAAAATCAACACAATTCACCCAATAGAGGTAAAAAAACTACATTATTCGCCTAGTAGGGGCAAAGAACAATGTTATTCGCCCAGTTGGGGTAAAGAACAACGTTATTCACCCAGTAGGAGAAAATCAACACAATTCACCCACTAGAGTTAAAAACAACATTATTTGCCCAGTAGGGGCGAAGAACAACATTATTCGCCCAATAGGAGAAAATTAACACAATTCGCTCGGTAGAGCTAAAAATTAACATTATTCGCCCAGTAGGGGAAAAAAGCAACGTTGTTCGCCCAGTCGGATAAAATCAACGCAATTCGCCCAGCAAAGGTAAAAAATAACATTATTTGCCCAGTAGGGGTAAAAAACAACATTATTTGCCCAGTAGGAGAAAATCAACACAATTCGCCCAATAAAGGTAAAACATGACATTATTCACCTAGTAGGGGCAAAGAACAACGTTATTTGCCAAGTGGGAGTAAAGAACGACGTTAATCGCCCAATAAGAGAAAATCTACACAATTTGCCCAGTAGAGGTAGAGAATAACATTATTCGTCCAGTAGGAAAAAAAACAACGTTGTTCGCCCAGTATAGGTGAAAATCCACGGAATGACCAAACAACATAAACTTATCCTTTTTGTGGTAAATCAGTGATAAATACCATATATGAACAAATATATGTACAAGTCTACGAGGGGCATACCCTAAGCCTGGGACAAAAGGCCTACATCAAAGAATCAATCAAAGAAAGAAACAAAGCAAGAAGTATCAACGGTCAATAAGACAAAACAAAGAGAACAAGCAAATGAAAGCAATCAAAGCTAATGCTCAATCCCCCACTCCTGCAGAAGCTGGGAGTGGCGATGAGCACCGTGAAGTGTAGGAGCAGCAATGAGACGACTGCGGACCAATCCTGTGATCTCCTCAGTGATGACTGCAGAAGGCCTGGACTGGGAGCGAAGAATCCTCAGGTTACGCTCATACCAGAGGATGTAAACGGTAGTGGGGAAATAGAGGCGGGCAAGGATCCGATCCACTCAGCGGCCACGGAGCCTGGAAGCAGCCCACTGAACCAGCTCGAGCCATGGAAGCTTGGGCCAGGCAAAAGAAGTGCGAGAGGACACCCTGGACCAAACAGTAGCAGAGTAGTTGCAGGTGAAGAAGAGATGGTCATGCGACTTAGCATCTGACCCGCACAACATGCAAGTAGCCCGTACATTCTGCACTTAATGTCTCAGCAATCTGTCAAATGTCCATAGTGACCCACAGGAGGCAAGCCACAAAATGAAGGAGTGCCTCGGGATGTGAAGCCTAAACCAAAGGAGATGATGAATAGAGTCCTCCTCCCTCCGACTGCGAATCATCTCCCATGTCGATCTAGTGGTGAAAACCCCAGATGGGTCCGTCATCCATCATACACTGTCAGCCACCCCCGGTTGGGGACTAATGTCAACAAAATCCCAGATAGGAAGCAGCTCATCAATATCCTGTGGGAAACGCCACTGATCACCCTTAAAAATATCTGAAACTCGAGAGCCCAAAAGATGACTAGTGGAATGGAGGAGGCGGAAAGTGAACCACCCCTCCAGACATCCACATGGCAGCCAGTAATCGAACCACAAAGCAGTGTCTCACCCATCACCACTGATATGCCGAAAGGCCCCAACACAAAGCGATCTAACACCAAGAATGCTCCTCCAAGACCATGAAATCGAACCTCTCGGCTGAATATCCCAGAAGGACTTCTCCTAGAGTCGGTTGGCATGAATCCACCGAGGCCAGAGAGAGTCACGATCGGTGAGTAGAACCCAAATATGCTTCATGAGAGAAGCCGGGTTCCACTCATGCAGACGCCGAACCCCGAGACCGCCCTCCCTGCGAGGGTAACAGAGATGCTTCCAGGAGAGCTCTACAAGAGTTGACTCAATCTTCTTGATCATCAGCTTTAGGAGAATGAAGACAGATGACCAGAAGACCTGAATAGAGAACAAGACCGATCTGATAAGCTGCAAGTGCCCAGCATAAGATAAAGCACGAGATGTCCAAAGCTAGATGTGAGTAAGGATGCGGTCTAAAAGAGGCTCACAATCAATGAACCGTAGCCTCATCATGATGAGCGGTACTCCCAAATACCTGACCGGGCACTGACCCAACCGAAACCCCAAAATATTGAGGAGAGTCTGCTGAAGCTCAGAGTCAACCCCAACAATGAAGACTGTGCTCTTGGCTGCATTCGAGGACAACCCCGACAGTGCAGTAAAACAATCTAAAGTCTCACGAATAACTGGCAAACTGCTTTCATTAGCCTCACTAAAAATCATAAGGTCATCAGCAAAGCACAAGTGAGTAAGGCTAGTACTCTGGCAACGAGGATGAAAGCGAAACCTCGGATCAAAAGATGCACGGCGAAGCAAACCCCGTAAGCCCTCCATGACAATAACAAAGAGGTAGGGTGAGAGAGGATCCCCCTGCCTGATGCCCCTACTCGTGCCGGAAAAACCATGAAGCTCGCCGTTAATTCAACCAAGCAATTACGAACTTAGAATCATTAACTAGCATTAGATATCAAGAAGTAATTGAGTAGTGAGCCTCCTACACAACCAATCCATCAACCATGACATTCAAGCATAGATGATTCACAGATATTTAAACATAGCGATGTGAAATTCGTTAAAATCAAAACACTTGTCTCATGATCAAAAATTCATGGTTTCAATCCTTTCTCTACTGAATAATAAAAGATTACACACTCATGATCGTCGAAGAAAAGAAAGAACTAAAGAAAAGATAGGAAGAACTCATGCTGAATTAAATGAGGAAGAACACATCTCTACAGCTCCTTGGATCTTCAAAACGTGTATCCCCTGATGATGCTTGGTTAGGGCTCTCCACCACATTTTATATATATATTTTTTTAACAGAATTCTCCTAAAAATTAGGCATGTAATCTTCTTGGAATCCTTTTTGAATTAGGAAACACCCTAAGATAAACATTTGCCAGCTGAAAAATAAGTCAAAAAGCCCAAAAACGTTTTGCCACATAAAACGAGCTTCTTGGCGCCCAAGTAACTTCCAGTTCTTATCCAATTGAGATTCTAAGTATATTTTCATCCAACTAAAATTTTCTCTAGCTTGCCATCCAAATTTCTTATCAATTAATCCCATATCAGCTCCTAAAATCAAGCAAACAAACAAATAATTACTAAAATCCGAAAATAAAGAATTATTAATTTAAAAACGTAAATAATCATAAAAAAAACACAACCAAAAAGCATAAAGTATGATAATTAAATATAACATTTCTAGCACTTATCATATCCCCCCATACTTAGCTTTTGGTCGTCCTCAAGCAAAACCTAAACTACATTTGAACTCTACCTTTCCATAGATGTCAAAGAACCTCACATCATAAGTAAGAACATATCCAAGTAATCCAAGAAACACAGAATTTCTCAAACAAATCTTCCCAACTAATTCAAAATTTCTTAATATAGACTTTGAATCGAAGTGCTTAACATATCAACATAGTAGATTCTCACACGGTATTGTGTTTGCACTCCAACTCTCTTGTGTTTCGGTTTCATTTATTATCACTCAGGTTCAATTCATGAAAATGTACCACCATAGGCTTGCTTGTCCATCTCATCTCCACTACTTAGATCATATGCAAATCATGAATCAGAAGGTCTTTTAATTTGGCTGTAACGGGGCCGTGGGTAACAAAGGTATGGAACATTTAGGTTATGTGGGGCTAAAAACCATAGGAAATAGTGAAGCAATTAAATCCTTAGCCTAACATTGTAATATCAGGAACAATACAACCACTTTCCACCTCAAAGAAGACAATTTATGAGCATAACATATTTCTTTTTTTTTTTTTCTGCTTCATTAAACCTTTTTTTTTTAGATGTTTTTTTATCACATATGAATATTATTTTGATAAAAGCAAATAAGATATGTCATTCCTTGATTACATAAACTCAATTTCAGGTCTTATTCCAACTTCACCATTAAGTCAAGAACTCAAATGCTCTACTAATTCCTTAGGTTAGCTATAAACATTTGGTTTTCGTGATAATGGCTCATATTGTGGGTTAATACAAAAGAAATAAGGCATATATATGGCTTAAAATTGGCTCACTAGAGATCAAATGTCAGGATAGGCTTATTTGGCTCAAGTGGTGGAAAGAAACCTAATTGCCTTCATCACTTTCATGTATATCAGTGTAATCTCGACAAGATCTAAGACAAGTTCTAGGGTAACACAATCAAGAATGAACAACACACATAGAAGAAATCAGACTGATATAAAGATGTATCAATCAAAGGCTCAAAAGCTCGCAAAAGGTTATGATTTACCATATCAACATGCTTTAACTTTTCAACTCAATTACCATATCAAGAATTTCTCAACACATGACATGTAGAATCTTATCAATCTAAGGAAAGTTCCTAAAAACGATCATAAAATATGTGTTGTGCACAAAATTTCCCCTAATCCCCCCCACACTCAATCCTTCCATTGTCCCCAATGGAAGTCTTGCATGCAAAGGAAAGAAAACTTCATATAAGCAGAGAACAGGAGTGAAACCATCAACCTAGAGTAATAATTCCTAGAAAGCATTAAAAGATAAGGGATAGAAAATTCAAATCTCTTTATTCTTGGGTTGCCTCCCAAGCTGCGCAATTGTCTAGAGTCGTTTGGCCGACTTCAAGCTCCATCTACGGATCCTCCATTTTAAGACCATCCATCACTTGCACTTGAAAATTGTCATAGAATGGTTTGAGCCTGTGTCCATTCACCTTGAATACCTTATTCGTCTCCAAGCTTTGTATTTCCACTGCACCATGAGAATAAACCTTGGTAATAGCAAAAGTACCAATCCACCTGGAACGAAGCTTACCAAGAAAAAGTCTGAGTCTAGAATCATAAAGGAGAACTTTTTGCCCAACATTAAAATTCTTTATAGTAATCATCTTATCATAAAACGCCTTAGTCTTGTCCTTATAAATCCTTGCGTTCTCATATGCATCATTCCTTATCTCCTCCAGTTCTTGTAGCTGCAACTTCCTCTGTTTTTCGGCTTCCTCAAGATCTAAGTTGCATTTCTTAATTGCCCAAAACGCCTTATGTTCTAGCTCCACAGGAAGATGACAAGCCTTCCCAAACACCAAGCGATATGGGGACATACCAATTGGCATTTTGTAGGCTGCCCTATAAGCCCATAAAGCTTCATCTAGCTTCGCACTCCAATTCTTAGTATTGGGATTGACGACCTTCTCAAGAATGGATTTCACCTCTCTATTGGAAATCTCAGCTTGCCCACTTGTTTGGGGGTAATATGCGGTGGACACTTTGTGAGTTACATGGTACTTCCTTAAAAGTGCATCAACAGCCCGGTTGCAAAAATGGGTGCCTCAATCACTGATGATAGCCTTAGGTGTTCCAAACCTATTAAAGATAGAAGTCCTAACAAAGTCTACAACTACTTTAGAATCATCAGTCCTGGTGGCTTTAGCTTCCACCCATTTGGAAACATAATCAACAGCTAAAAGTATGTAAACATTACCATAGGAGAGAGGAAATTGTCCCATAAAATCAGTACCCCCAACATAAAAAATTTCACATGCAAGTACAGAAGTTAAGGGGCATTTGATTCCTTTGAGAGATGTTACCTGTGCTTTGGCAATGTTCACATGTCTTACAAAACAAATATGCATCCTTATGAATAGAAGGCCAATAAAATCCACATTCAAGTACCTTATGTGCTGTCCTTTTTTGGGCCAAAGTGACCTCCACCTTCATAAGAGTGAAAAAAAGTTAGAATAGAATAAAATTCACTCTCCGGAACACACCTTCTTATTACTTGGTCTGCACAATGTTTCCATAGATATGGATTATCTCAAACATAGTATTTTGCATCACTCTTGATTTTGTCTCTTTGAGCTTTTGTCAAGCTGCTAGGAAGTGACTTAGTAACCAAATAATTAACTATATCCGCATACCAAGGCACTCCCATTGACATTGCATACAAATGCTCATCGGGGAAGAGTTCCTCTAAAGGCAGTGCTTCTTCTTCTCGAACTAAGTGGCTCAAATGATCTGCCACATAATTCTCTGCACCTCTTCTATCCCTCACCTCGATGTCAAATTCTTGCAACAACAATTTCCATCTTATCAGTCTTGGTTTTGCTTCTTTCTTCTTCCAAAGGTACCTTAGAGCTGCATGATCAGAATACACAATAACTTTAGTACCAAGCAAATAGGAATGAAAATCTTTCAAAGCAAATACAATAGCAAAAAGTTCTTTTTCTGTCGTGGTGTAATTGCATTGGGCAGCATCCAAAGTCCTTGATGCATAGTATATAACATGAGGTACTCGTCCTACTTGTTGGCCCAGCACGGCCCCCACTGCTCTGTCACTAGCATCACACATTATCTCGAACGGTAGGTCCCAATTAGGAGGTTGTATGATTGGAGCTGAAATCAAGTACTCCATTATCTTGTTAAACACCTCCTTGCAACTCTCATCAAACACAAATTCCACATCCTTGCCTAGCAAATTGCATAGGGGCAATGCTATCTTGGAAAAATCTTTGATAAACCTTCGATAGAATCCTGCATGGCCCAAAAAAGATAGCACTCCCCGCCCATTCGTGGGGTAAGGTAAAGATTTTCTAACATCGATCTTAGCTTTATCAACTTCAATTCCCCTAGAAAAGACAACATGCCCTAGAACTACACCCTATTCAACCATAAAATGACGCTTTTTAAAATTCAAAACAAGGCTAGTTTCTATGCACCTTTTAAATACAAGTGTAAGGTTCTGTAAGCATTAATCAAATGAATTTCCATTAACTGTAAAATCATCCATAAATACTTCCATTATGCGCTCAACATAGTCAGAAAAAATGCTAACTGTACACCTTTGGAATGTGGCCGGGGCCTTGCAAAGTCCAAACGGCATCCTCCAATATGCGAAGATCCCGAAAGGACAAGTGAAGGTTGTCTTCTCTTGGTCCTCTGGTGCAATTGCAATTTGGTTATAACCTAAATATCCATCAAGAAAACAATAGTGAGATCTACCAGCCAGATGTTCTATCATTTGATCTATGAAAGGTAAAGGAAAATGATCCTTTCTAGTTGCCGCATTGAGTTTGCGGTAGTCTATGCACACTCTCCAACCATTCTGTGCTCGAGTTGGAATGAACTCACCATCTTTGTTTGTTACCACCGTGATCCCGGTTTTCTTGGGGACCACATGAATTGGGCTTACCCACTTAGAGTCAGAAATTGGGTAAATCACTCCTGCATCCAACAGTTTCAAAATTTCCTTCTTCACCACCACCATCATAGGTGGGTTCAACCTGCATTGTGCCTCCCTTGATGGCGTGGCATTCTCCTCCAGCAAAATCCAGTGCATGCACATAGAGGGGTTGATTCCCTTTATGTCGGCAATGGTCCACCCAATTGCGGTCTTATGCTCCCCTAACACGCGCACCAAACGCTCCTCTTGAGAATGAGAGAGATCTTTTGCAATTATCATAGGAAGTGTCTCTCCTTCTCCCAAATACACGTACTTTAAATGGGATGGTAGAGGCTTTAACTCCAACTCCGGTGCCTGCACAATGGAAGGTAAAAGTTTTGTATAAGAAATAGGTAAACTCGAACTAGATACAACATACCTTTCCATTGGTAAAGATTCCAGTGCCATAACAGCTTCCTCGAGTGACTCACTCATGGCCATCTCACTTTCACCCATGTTGTCTACATCGAGATTGTGGTTAATCACCACATTCATGACATCCTCTCCATCTAACTCAAATGTCTCCTGCGCGAACGTGTCAATTACATCAATAGAACAAATAGAATGCACATCACTAGGATATCTCATGGCCTCAAAAATATTAAACTTTACAGTTTCTCCATCAAATTCCATAGTGAGTGTTCCTTCATGCACATCAATCTTAGTTCTAGATGTTTTAAGAAAAGGTCTTCCTAACATGATTGGAGAATCATTCGAAGCTATATTATCATCCTCCATATCAAGAACATAAAAATCAGCAAGAAAGACCAGTTCATTTACTTGCACAAGGACATCCTCAATCACACCATCTGGGTATGCATTTGACCTATCAGCTAGTTGAATGACAATTCTAGTTTCTTTTAATGGCCCTAAATTTAGGTAAGCATATATAGATCTAGGCATGACATTTATTGATGCTCCTAAATCTAGCATTGCTCTTTCTAACCTAGTATTGCCAATCTTACACGGGACTGAAAACATACCTCGATCCTTGCACTTAGGGGGAAGCTTCTTTTGGATAGCAGCTGATACGTTTTCCCCCACACTTACCTTTTCATCCCCTTTGAACTTCCTTTTGTTTGTACAAAGTTCCTTGAGGAACTTTGCATATCTCGGCACTTGTTTAATCGCATCTAAAAGGGGAATGTTCACCTCTACTTTCCGAAAAGTCTCCCAAATCTCTTTATCGGCCTCTTCTTTCTTTGATCTTGCTAACCTACTAGGAAAAGGAGGGATAGGCTTATATTCAAACAAAGAAGGTGAATTACATGTTACCTCGGGAATTTCATGCTTCCTTTGTTTGCCCTTGGATCCAGCCTTTTCTTGTGGGCTGGGCTCCACTTCTTTCTCCTCCTCCACGTCTCGGCTGTGGTACCTAGAAGAAGCCTTTATGGGTGCTTCTACCTCCTTCCCACTCCTCAAAATAATCGCACTAGCATTTTCCTTTAGGTTCACGATTGTTTGAGAAGGGGACTTGTTTGAGGCTTGCGCTTCTAGCCTACCAATGGAGGTAGCTAATTGCCCCACTTGAGTTTCCAAGTTTTGGATGCTTGTACTTGTCTCTTTTTGAAATTGCCCTATAGATTGTTGAAATTACAAAGAATTATTAGCAAGGGTCTTAACTATATCCTCAATAGATGTACCTTGACTTTGATTTTAGTTTTGGTTCATGGGCTGCCTTTGTTGAAATTGCAATTGTGAAAAGCTGGATGGATTGGTAGGACACCCATTCCTTGCCCCTTGATTGCCGTATCTCAAATTGGGGTGGTCCCTCCATCCCTCATTGTATGTGTTAGCGAATGGGTCATATTTCCTTTGAGGTGGACCAGGGAACCCACCACTAGCGTTTGCTTGCTCATCTTGCAACGTAAGGCATGCGTCGGTTGGGTGTCCCGCTACCATGCAAATTCTGCAAGTTTTGTCTTGATGTGCATTTCCTGGAATCAATCGACTAACAAGCGAGGTTAAGTTCGAAAGCTGTTGTTCAATAGAATTAACACTTACCTCATTAACCCTTTTAGGAGTGGGCTCATTCCTTGAGCCAAATTGTTGGGTATTGGCGGCCATGTTGGAGATCAATTCCCTACACACTGGATCATCAAAAACTATTTTGACCGCTATTTTAGCAGTGTGAATCAAGGAGGGCAGAGTTTCTAAGATCTACTACCTTTCTCGCCTCTTGTCTTCTTAGTTCTCACCATTTCTTGAAAAAGAAAAGATGTGAGAAAGATAACTACAAATAATAGAGTAAACAAATTGTGAGACAAAGCCAAATTGGACTTAAGAGAAAAATGAAAGAACAAAAGAACCTAGAAGAGGAAAAAATTAAAGGAGGAGATGTAAATTGACTAGATCAACAGGTGAGCTACCCCATAAACATCACACAATAGCAGAACCCTAACATTTAAAACCATAATCATAAATAAAAAGTGTAATTAAGGTATAATCCCATCCATAATAGCCCAAACCCCATCTAACATTGTGAACATGGAAGCAAAAATATAGAAAATCAAGCCAAAATCATCACTATTCCCAACGAGAACCCTAATCTCAAAATCAAGCAAATATGCACAAGAAAAACCAAAATACCACACCCTATAAACTTCCATCTCATGATTTCAAGATTAAAAATGAAGAAGAAGAGCATGCGTTGGTTATGTTAGAGGAAAGAGGAGATAGAAGTCAAGGGTGACGAAGACAAGGGCGCCTGTGGGAGAGACTATGATGAAGGCGTGCAAGTGTGGTTTGGATTGAAAGTTAAACTTTGAGGTGAGCGAAAGGAACGGGCAAGACCCCTGTTGGGGGGGGGGGGGGTGTTCAGTGTGCATTGATCCGATCGATCGAACACACAACTTATCAATTAGATGGAAAAAGGCGGGAGGCATGTGAAATGTTGTTTGGTCAATTAAGAGAACACATGATCACTAGGGAACTGATAGTTCAAGGGTTTGTGTTGATCTTATCGTTCGAGTAAGAACTCAATGGATTGGGTGTCAACAAAAACGACCCCATGTTATTCCTATCGATCACGTAAGCCCCCAATCGACGGTTTTTAACAGGAACCATCCCTGTACGTAAAAATATTACCCCTAAACATTCTCTCTCCTTTTTTTATAAACAAAATGCAAATGAAATTTAAAGGTTAAGACAGACGGGGTTGCCTTCCAATGGCGCTAAGTATAAGTCTTCAACCAACACGGTAAAGACTCAAAAATTAGCTTGCATTCAAGGTCGAGGCCTTGAGGTGAACAACTTTAGACTCTTGGGTTCATTCCTTAAAATTAACAGCATGCTTGAAACAGTGACCATTCATAGTGAGAAGACGGCCAGCTTTGCAATTTCAGATCTCAATTACACTACAAGGGTGTCGTAGTAGACACTCAATGGGAGGGGTTAGGAGGCCCATTGGGTTCAAAAATCAAACCCTTATCCTTGATCCTCAAGACATCAAACAGAGCACTTTAGTCATTTTAAGTCACTAAATCATCCAAAAACCCTAGCTTATGACTCAAGGAATCACCTTCGATATAGAAGGATGAAATTGACATGACCGAATGATTAAAAGCATTCAGATGAAATTGACATTGACATGACCGAAATTGACTCAATTTGGGGGGGGGGGGGGGGGGGGGTTTGGATTCAACTATCTAGATGAAGTAATATATTAAAAGCATTCAGTAGAGAATAGAGAAATTCACCACGAATTTAGTAATTAATCATCAGCACATTCAATTCACTAGTTTAAATAGATTGACTGTAGAATTCATGAACGAAAATCTATTGTGTTTTAATTATCATAACATATTTATAAATGTGTCTAGATAATGAAAATCTTGAGAGTTATAAAAATTAAATTTTATTTAACAAAAACCACCACTAGAAGTCTGAAAATTTGCAATCAACCATCCTAAATCGCACCATTAATTGTTCATGATTTAAAGTGGTTTTAAAACTTTTAGACTTTTAGAGGTGGTTTTTTTGAAGATTTTAAACTAATATGGTTAAGTGAAAAATGACAATTCAAAATTAATCCTTCATACTAGTTCTTGCAGACATAAGATTTAGAAGCAACCCATTGTCCTTAACTAAATGCAATCAATTAGATAATGTCAGCAACAACAATTTAAATGAAAGTTTGCTTTCATAATATTTTGTTTGTTAGCTATTCATGCTCATAAAAGAATATCAAGTATACTTCTATACAATTATCCAAACAATTTTGTACGATGCCAATAATATTTATTTAAATAATAATCATTTTTATATGGTGAGAAGAATCTAACAATTACCACTTTTCAGAAAATCAAAAATTTTTCATATTAAATTAATGCGTGCTTCCTTATTAAATCTTTAAAAAAAAAAAAGCTTTATTCTATAAATTTGTACAAGGTTCACATTTCACCAATGTTCAGGTTGAAGTTAAGCATATGATATGAGGCTACGGTGAAAAACGGTAAGGGGGTGTCAATTTGCCTTGAATAGATGGAAGCACATATTTTTTTCATATTTTTAATTATTATGATAATGTAGTCAAGAGTTGAGATGGAAGCACATTTTCCATAAAAACAAATAGAGCATTAATGTTTGCAAAGAAATAAATTGAGACATAAAAATGTTCCATATCAACATAAAGAGAGGATTAATGTTCTTCCACATCCAATATAATGATCATTTAAAACTTTCATTTTGTTGTATTTTATTTTTTCAATTATCTTTGTGTGTTTGTCACATCAATTGAAAATCATTTTGTTATAAGGACAAGGAAAAGCATTAATTATGCCATTGAAAGGTTAACTCTACCGGAGCCAATCACTATTAATGATTCGTCAAAATATTTTGTAATCTTTCTATGTATTTTAGGGTTTCCCTAAAAACAAGTTGTTTCCCCCTATTAGTTTGTGCATTCAAGAATGGACATGATATTCCATATTAATTGACTAGATTGAACATAAAATAGTTTCATGGACATAATAAGATATTTTAAGGAATTGTCACTCAGTACTCAAAGATTGCATACAAATATGAGTGTTTCAAGCGTTATGGTCATGAAAATGACTATGACATTACATGATGCATAGAAATCCTCATAAAAACAATAAATGGGATAACCCTAACTAATCATGTAATGTGTTTCCAACACTAGAATAAAAAGGAAAAATATTAACGATATGGTGAGAAAAAAATAACTAAAAAAGAAAGAACATTCATGATATAAACTTTCCCCCTTGAAGTAGTGGTCAAAACTAGAAATGTTTTGGACTAGGCAATACTCCCATGGCTGGATCTAGGCCTAAGGGTTGTGTGGCCTCATCATAAGCTTGGCTAAGACCTATATTGTTGATTTGTCATAAAGGGTTTGTGCTTGTTGATGAAGAAGGGACTACAAAGCCTGCCATTGGGTCAATAAATGTTGAAGAATGTGGCTATGGTAGTGTTTCGTGGAAGCTTTTTATTTGGCCCAAACCCATTGGTGGTGCTGGTAGTGTGAACTTATTGAAGCCACTATGAGCCTGAAATCGCGCAGTAGCTAGTATGTCACTAGAACTATTCATGCCTGCCATAAGGTGGAAAGCTTCAATGAACGAGCCAATGCCAGATGAAGATCCAACATCCATTTGCATTTGTAAGTTGTCATGGCGGTGGATGACATCAGTTTTCAACTCCCTTAGTGCTTTTTGGAGCTCCATGCCCCGGCTCGACTCTATGTTATCCATTGCAACAAGTCACCAAAGCTCCGCATTTTTTGCACCGTTAAGCATCATGCTAAGCCTTTCTCTTAACCTTGTTAGAGGAATTAAACAAAGTGAGTCTAATGTTAAGCTCACAAACAGTAGCATCATGTTGAGCCTGGACAAGTTGCTCTACACTGCCAATGTTCATTGTCTCAGAATGAGGAGGAGTGCGATTGATACCAAGGCAGTGTTCTACTATCTCCTCTGTATTAGGGTGGCTGAAAGAGAATTCCTTTCTTCTTGGAGAAAAGACAATACTTGCAACTTCTACACCACATAGAGTACACAAATCGCTAGCCTTCTTAAATAACCTAGCTCGATGCATGGAAAAGGTTACAAGTCGATTGGTGTCATTTTCAGCTTGAAACCTAATCCACTTTAACCTAATCCACTTTTTACTCAACTCAGCCCATCGTAAAGATGAGTTAATCTAGATGGCCTATAAAGATTGTCATGAAAGGTGTTGGGGCATTGGGTCCAGCTAAAGTGGGCTGGGACATAGAAGGCTGCTCCTCTTTGTCCCTTGGTTCCTTAGGCACCCCTACAGTGCCTCAAGTTCATGTCTATGCTCTCTAAGAATGGAATTGTAGGATTTGCGAAACAAGACCAAGGTTTAGGTTTGTATAGAGTCATAAAAATTCTAGAGCTTTTGAATGAAGCATATATCTTTCCGCTGTAGGAGTCTCTTGATGAGATGTGGACAACACAACTTGATCTGTCCAATGAAACAATGAGAAATCCATTGGCGGATGGCCATAAAGCTATTGAGAAACACTTCACCGAGCTAGACCGAAGTCTTCTGATAGAGGTGCTAAAGGGAGGAGAGATGGAGAATGTAGTACCGCTCCTGCACGCGGGCTGCCACCATAGGTTGTGATTGACGATGGAATCCATCAACCAAATAATGGGTGGGAGGAAAGCGCATTTCATTGTGGTGGTCGTGTTGTTTAATAAATGACCCTCACAAAACACAGTGATGAGCTCAATGGAGACGCTTGCAACAAAGGGATCCTAAGAAGAGCCTAAGCGCCTGTCCAGGACATCAATTGCAGCCGTGATGTCATTGGGCACTATGCCTCATATAGTTTGTTATATACCATGGGTGACCGTTGTCACGATCGCATTGGACTGAGGAGTAGAACTCCTTAACCATTAAGGAATCATCATCCACTCCAAAACCAAGAAAGTAAGTGAAGTTCAACTCCTCATGCTGTGATATGTCCCACTTACCATAGGCATCCCTACACACTGGATCATCGAAAACTATTTTGACCACTATTTTAGCAGTGTGAATCAAGGAGGGCAGAGTTTCCAGGATCTACTACCTTTGTCGCCTCTTGTCTTCTTAGTTCTCACCATTTCTTGAAAAAGAAAAGATGTGACAAAGATAACTACAAATAATAGAGTAAACAAATTGTGAGACAAAGCCAAATTGGACTTAAGAGAAAAATGAAAGAACAAAAGAACCTAGAAGAGGAAAAAATTAAAGGAGGAGATGTAAATTGACTAGATCAACAGGTGAGCTACCCCATAAACATCACACAATAGCAGAACCCTAACATTTAAAACCATAATCATAAATAAAAAGTGTAATTAAGGTATAATCCCATACATAATAGCCCAAACCCCATCTACCATTGTGAACATGGAAGTAAAAATAGAGAAAATCAAGCCAAAATCATCACTATTCCCAACGAGAACCCTAATCTCAAAATCAAGCAAATATGCACAAGAAAAACCAAAATACCACACCCTATAAACTTCCACCTCATGATTTCAAGATTAAAAATGAAGAAGAAGAGCACGCGTTGGTTATGTTAGAGGAAAGGGGAGATAGAAGTCAAGGGTGGCGAAGACAAGGGCGCCTGTGGGAGAGACCATGATGAAGGCGTGCAAGTGTGGTTTGGATTGAAAGTTAAACTTTGAGGTAAGCGAAAGGAAAGGGCAAGACCCCTGGGGGGGGGGGGGGGGGGGGGGGGGGGGGGGGTGTTGGGTGTTAAGTGTGCATTGATTCGATCGATCGAACACACAACTGATCAATTAGATGGAAAAAGGCGGGAGGCATGTGAAATGTTGTTTGGTCAATTAAGAGAACACATGATCACTAGGGAACTGATAGTTCAAGGGTTTGTGTTGATCTTATCGTTCGAGTAAGAACTCAATGGATTGGGTGTCAACAAAAACGACCCCATGTTATTCCTATCAATCACGTAAGCCCCCAATCGACGGTTTTTAACAGAAACCATCGCTGTACGTAAAAATATTACCCCTAAACATTCTCTCTCCTTTTTTTATAAACAAAATGCAAATGAAATTTAAAGGTTAAGACAGACGGGGTTGCCTTCCAATGGCGCTAAGTATAAGTCTTCAACCAACGCGGTAAAGACTCAAAAATTAGCTTGCATTCAAGGTCGAGTCCTTGAGGTGAACAACTTTAGACTCTTGGGTTCATTCCTTAAAATTAACAGCATGCTTGAAACAGTGACCATTCATAGTGAGAAGACGGCTAGCTTTGCAATTTCAGATCTCAATTACACTACAAGGGTGTTGCAGTAGACACTCAATGGGAGGGGTTAGGAGGCCCATTGGGTTCAAAAATCAAACCCTTATCCTTGATCCTCAAGACATCAAACAGAGCACTTTAGTCATTTTAAGTCGCTAAATCATCCAAAAAACCTAGCTTATGACTCAAGGAATCACCTTCGATATAGAAGGATGAAATTGACATGACCGAATGATTAATCTCATCCACCATATAGAATTCTTAACCATCCCCAATCTCGGATTACCTAGCAGCATCAGACACATTCAACTTGATTTCAAGATTACAAAAGGAAACTTCTAGTAATCCCGACCTATAATGAATCACGGCATTGACAGCTACTAAGGATGGTCGGCCTGAAATATTAGGACTCTATTTCCTCTAATTAGAAGTGAGGTCCATGTAAAGCACAATAAAACCAGACGACAAGACAAACATGTCAACCTTTGCAAGTACATCTTCCAACATCCCGCGAGGTCAACGCTCGAATCTATTGGCCAATTAAAGCATGACACTAGTTGGCTTCAGATCTCCCAAAACCAATTCCAGAAAAATCGAGTACGAGATGAGATTCATAGTAGCTCACAAATATAAAAAAGGCCAACTAGTAGAGCAAACTCCTATGACACATTGGACCATGAATGCCCTAGGATCTCTATGCTGAGGTGGGATACCTGACACCAGAATGCTACTCACCTTCTTAGTAAGTCAGACCTTCCAAGGAATATGCGCTTACAGATGTTTCTTCTTTATGCAGAGGTCCTTAAGGAGCTTCACACACATCTAAACTTTCTTGGTAGTATCAATTAATGGTAAATTGATCTTCACATCGTTGAAAAGTTTCATCAGCTAAGTCCTTCTTGCGACGACCTCTTCCTTTGGCCCAATAAGGGTCGATGGATAAGATACAATAGTTTAGACAGTGAAATTTGAGGAGGCCCTCGTTGTCCCTCTCCATCAGTAGTGGGAGGGGCACCTACGTCCTCCTTCTTAGCCTCAACATTTTTATCCCTTAACTTCCCCTCATTTAAAGCTATCACAACCTTAGATTGCTCATGATTGAGCACGCTACGATTAAAAATGGCTAACCTTTTCAGGATCTTGAATAGTTGAGAAGGTAGTCACCCTTCTTCTCTCCTATTGAGAACATGTACCAATAGACCTAACTAGTTCTCTAACGTAGCTATAGGCTGTGAGTGTGATTGAACCTGTTGAGTGTTTTACTCCATAAAAGACATCTTACGCTCTACAAATTGATAAATGTACCTCGAAGGTTGGGGGGGGTACGCTAAGAATTATACCTTTGCCCTCCTTGAAAAACTGGAAGGGGTGCATTACCTACAAACCCAAGCGTTTGTTATCTCATGGGTTGGTTCTGATTATCATGCTGTCTCCATGAAAAGTTTGGGTGATTTTGTCATCCCACATTGTAAGTTCGAGTACGGGTTTTTTGTACTCCGAATAGCCCTACACCATGCAAACCTTGTCCTATATGATTCACGATCATGTGAGGCATAAGGAAAATCTAACATAGAATGGTAAACATTGTAACAAATACAACATGGGTTACCACCACTCAATGACTCAAAGACGTTAGGATGCACCTTAGTAGGCTTAGCTTGCCTTGTCATCATCTAATCCATTATTCTTATGGAGTGTCTTAATCATCAAAGCTATGTCATTGCTTGGTGCCACTTTGTAGACATTTTATACCCCCTAACTACCCTAGCTAAAGAAGCTTGGCCAAAGGAGTGCGTGATAAAGTGGTCAAACGACATCCGTGCCTCATCAGCATCCTTATGGTTGAATGCTACCATGCACAAAGCATTTCTCCATATGTTTGTTGGACACTGTAAGACTATTACAGAAATTCTCTACCAGAGCCCACTAGGGAGATTTATGGTGGGGACAACTTCGTAGAAGCTCTTTGAACCTGTTCCAACACTCATGATATTGTTATTGAACCTTTTGTTCAAAATTGTTTATTACGTACCTAATAGCCAAGATCTTGGCTTTAGGGTAAAAGTGGACCAAGAACTTCTTCTACAGATTCACCTAAGTCATAATTTAACCCCTAGGTAGGGGCTAAATCAACCGTTTGGCTACATCTTTAAGCAAGAATGGAAAAATACGTAGCTGAAGTGTGCCTTTCAAGAAACCTTGATAATGACAAGTTTTGCAAATTTCTAGAAAAGTGCCAAGGTGCTCTATGGACTTTCATTTGGCTTCCCATAGAATGTGAGATGCATGCTATTGGTCCCAGGCTTGATTTTGAGGTGTGCATTATGCATGCTGGGTAGCACAACTCTGGCTAGTAAAATGTAAGTTTGGGGAACAAAGTGATCCCAAATGGTATATGGAGCTTGCTCCATCTCTAGGTTAGGTTCATTGACCATTACTGGAATTGAATTTGATATGGTCTTGTTTCTCCTAAAGCAAGATAATGTTAACCTAATTTTTAGATCAAAGAAATCAATTCAGGGTCTTGTGAACTTCTACCAAGCGTACACTATAGATCGAGTCAATTCAACTCAAATCGCTATCCAAAACCAAGAAAACAAGTAAAGGAAAACAAAAGAAACAAATCACCAATAAAAGAAACTAACTGTGGATTTTGAGTAACAATTCCTGGGCAATGATGCCAAAAACTAATATAAAGATAGAATTTGTATATTATGGAGCGACTTTGATGGAGAATATGAACAATTAACTAATTTAGCAAAAGATAGTTAATCTAAATTGATCAATTATTCAGAGTAGTTTAGGGAATATATTCAAGTTAGCTAATCTAGGATCCTAGTGTCATGCACAATTTGAAGATCGAGAATTTTTTGGTTTTCTTGGAAATTTTTTGGAAAACTTGAAAAGATATTTGGAAGCCAAAATTTGCGAGAAAACAGTGTTCAATTTTTCCTTACTCTTTTAGAAAATTTGAAATTAGTTTCAAATTAATTTCTAAAATTTTTCACCTCTGTATTCCCTCAAAAGTTCTTCGTATTCATTTGTGTTCTCAACTTTTCTTCTCTTTCTCTTTTTCCTCGCTCCACCATTTCTCTTTCTCTCAAGTCTAATTCCCTTGCCATCAATTCTAACATCCAACCCAAAACATCCCCTAAATCTCACTACGGCAATGACTTTTACAATTTAAGCTACAAGCCCTCATTTCAAGTTAATATTCAATTAGGATTCAGGGGAATGAATTAGTCTAAGGGCATTCCCTATCTAACGACTCTTAGGTGTTTCATGAGTTATCTCAATTAAACTAATTAAATACTTTATCATGCCTCTTTCAGTATTAATATAAGATTTGCGCTCAGGCTAGATACAAACTCAACCTTAATAGCTCATAAAAACCGGTTAAGCATAAGAAGATAAGCAAGTAAAGTTGAAATTCAAACATGGCTACAAGCATACAAACATATAACCAATTCATTAAATAAATCTCCTAATAGAGGAGCGAAAAGGGTGTAACTATAGTCATTATTGTCATAGAAACATAAACTTGGGATCCAGATAACTAACCATCCTTCACCCCTAAACTAAAGGTGTACTCTCCATAAGTGTTTTACAAATCCAAGCTTTAAAATAGAAAATAAAAGAAAAATCATAAATTGTGGACTCCCTTGATCGATGACACCTTGTTGTAATCCCCGAAAACTCCAACCATGTGCTCTTCGGCCTTGGTGAGTTCTTTGGTCTCTTAAGGTGGCTTTGACGAAAGAGAAAATAAAAGAAAATGGAAAAAGTCCCTAAATCTTTGAACGGGCATCCATTTTATCAAGGCAGTGTGTCTTAGGTACTGCTCGTGCTATCATTTGATCGATCGGGTGCAAATTTGATCCATTGAATGTTAACAGTGATGAAGATTCAGTGTGGCCTATTAGTCGACATCCTGGCCGATTGATAGGCTAATGTCAAAGGCAAAAATAACATAATATAAATGTTGTCGAATCTTTGAACTGATGGGTCTTTTTGCCACATGTGGTTGGGTTTCTCAATGTTGTCTCCTGATTCACTCGTTTTTGCTAGTTCTTCACCACTTTCCATGTCCCACTCATTCCAGCACATTCCAATCCCATAAATATGAAAAACACATTAAAGTATGCATGCAATGCCCAAAACATCGTGGTGAATGGGGAATAATTAAAGTATGCATGCAATGCCCAAAACATCGTGGTGAATGGGTAATAAAACATATAAAAATATGACACTTCAAGAACATACTAAGGAGTCAGATCACAGCCTCAAGGAGGACCATATCCACTAAAACCATGACTACCTCCATAACTAAAACCACCAAAGGGACTCCAATTACCATACTGAGGAGAAACTTATGCCTCATGACACAACCCCAACAACCACGACCATCGCCCCATCCATGATCTTGCACCCGACAACCGCAACCGCTAGTAGCTTATTGCCAAGGCTAGCACCCATGCAAATGTTGCGCTAAATGAATGACAGATAAGGAAGGTAGAAAATTTTGAGTCATGGCAAAGAGCCAGAGTTTGAGAATAGAAGAAAATAGGTGAAGCTAATGTAAGAAAGTCAGCAGCAACGAGAGAATGACCGGGGCTAGCAAAAATTTTCTTCGAACGATGGAAGTGGCTACTGAATAGACAAAATAGTTGATATATTACTGTAATTTTTTTCTTCAGTAAGACCACTAATAACAAGTACAATGTCAACATCAGCAATTGGAGCCTCAACAGCACAGAGACAATCACATAAAATTTTCTTACTATGCAAATAAGCGGACATAGACATTTTTTTTTTCTCAAGGCCAAAAATTTCTTTCTTGTATTGAAATTCAGAGCTTGATTATGGTCATGAAACATAATTTTAAACTTAGATTACCTTTGACAAAAGTCATTTAGCAAAATAACAATAGTAGCAATATCGACCCAAACAGTACAAAACAACCAAGAGAAGACAAGGTTTAAACACAGTTACTGTAACAAGGGTAATCCTTGGCAATGCAAGAACAAGAACCATTAAGAAATCCGTAGAAATTATAACCCTGGCAAGCAGAAGTAAAAAAAACAATCCAATACCATGACACAGGATGACATTGTGGGCTCAAGAATAATAGGAATTTTGTTGTGAATATTGGAGACCATTCATGGAGATGGGGTAGACGGAGGTGATGGTGGAGCATGGGAGACTACAATGACAAGGAGGAAAACAACAACAAAGCAGGAGACTAAGAAGGTGGGGTTTGAATTAGAAAAGAAAGAGTGTAAAATTGATGATGGTGAGAAAGTAAGGTTGGATTTAGAAAGAGGGAAGGTCCATTGAACGAAGGTGCAGGAATCCGACGGGTAGGGAAGACCCAATGACTGCATATCAGGGTGGGAGTGGTCATCGAGATGGAGAGTTATGATAAATGTGGAGTTGAGATACAAGGTTGTGAAGGAAAAAGGAGGACACAAAGGCAGAATTTCGGAGATCAAGAGGATAAGTAGAAAAACAATTTTGGTTTTGATACCATGTTGGTAAAATGAGCAATCCAACCAAATAATGGCTGCGCACACACAAACGCACAAAAAAACAATTACACACACAACACACACACACACACACAAACAAAATAAACTTAAGTGGTGAATGTGGGTGAACTTGACTCAGCTCGATAACAAGCTCAACTCGGCTTAATAAGCCTAACAAGCCGAGCTGAGTATCAAACACCCTCAAATCTTATCAAATCGAGTTCAAACATGGTTTTGAAATGCTTGATAAGAGCTTGATTTAAGCTCGGTAAGCTTTATCATGGGGTTTTTCGGCTCGGTTTGGCTTGTTTACACTCCTAGGCCGAATCAATCTATAAGACTGGGGAAGGGTGAATGTTGGTCCTCCCCACAATATAATCAAAGGGTTAAATCCTACAATGAACTATCACTCGGTCCTAGATCCTAGGTTACTCCTTTGCAGAACATGTCAGGCTGAGACCATGGTAAGGTCTTCTGTGGTACCAATGAATAATAAAGAAAATTTAAGAGCCAATCCAACCCCTATTGGAGCACAGACATATCAACGAGACCGATTGGGTCTAAAGCGACTAACCTTAGTTTTGTAGGACAAGTCAGTTGCCTTAACCTAGTAGTTAATGTCGGGAATATTTAATTTCTAAAACAAAAATTTTCCTGAACTGGTTAAAGCAGGCGCAACGAAAGGAAATTTAAAATTCTTAATTTTAGATCTAAAGGCTGATATAATTAAACTAGTTAATTAAATCTATATCTTACTCTAATAAATTCATAATATAACAAATGAAAAACTCAAGTAAAAGAAGTGTAAACATGGCATGTAGAACAAACGAAATAAAGGAAAAACACATTAAATATCAAATATTTAACTAAAACATACTTGGAGCTTAATCCTATTCTAACTTTCACTGCCCAAAATTTTGAAGAAGAATATCTTAACACCTTAAGGCTTTCTTTACAATAACCTCTATAGCACCAGGAGGGTGGGCTCCTAAAAATTTTAATTTAGGAAACACTTCAGAACAAAATTTTTCCTTTGATTCTTTTAGAAAAAAAAATTTGCTAAATTTTAATTTGAAAACTCCCAAAAAAAAAAAAAAAATGACTGTAAGGTTTTGCCATGGGAGAGAACCCCTACTTTCTATATGCTGGTCAATAACCAACAAACAAACAAATATATATGTAAACACTCATACGCGCACATATATATACACGCACACATGATTTTATCTCATAGAATAATGTGCAATAAACAAATCAAATCATCCCATCACGCTAGCCCATGTATCATCGCTTTATTGGTCCATGTCAGGGGCAGCATGCTGGCAAGATATATATATATTATAAAATTCTCATGAGAGGGTGAGGGGTGAATCTGAGCTGTCCATTGAAATAGACAGTCAAGATTCGCCCCTTTTGTACGGGAATCCCAAAAAAATAAAATTATTTTCTCCCAAACCCTTCCTTTCGCTCTCTCAACCCCACCACCGTAGTTGTCGCCGATCAACATCGCCACCTGCCCGCCGCCCCTCACGTTTTTCTCTCTCTCATATTCCTTCACCGCCCATCCGCCGCCCCACCTTTTCTCTCTTTCAATACCCCTTTCTCTCTCTCCCATCTCCACTGAGCCCATCCCAAAACACAACAACTGTGAAGCACATGCAATAAACTAAAATTCATTGGCAAGCAAACAAACAACCCATCTATCTTGATCTCAAAAAATTCGACAATTACATGTCATCACTCAGCAACCTTGTGTGCTATTATGACATTTGAAGGTGCAATGATAGATGAACCCAAATATACCTCCTATGTCTTGACTGATGAAAACCCTGATGAGTTTATGCATTCTTATATATTGGGATTTCTTTCCTACAAAAATATAGAAGAGGATCCAAAAAGTAAACCACCTCACCAAAAGTGGGCAACATTTTAAACCACCACTGCTTGAAGGTGATAATCTAGTAGAGACTATAAAGATAGGGATATAGGAAAGCATTAAATGATTGAAAGGGCTCAATGCAAACATCTTTATTTGGAGCCTATCGATGACCTCGTACAGCCATCGGAAAGCCCTACTTAAGCATCTTAGATAAGAGAAAATCTCTCTGGACACTTCCACACATGAGATGATCGGTGTTGTAAGAATTGGATTAATAGGTCAACTACTATCTCATTCTCTCTAGAATATTTTCCAATTACTGCAACACATAATGACGCACTACATATCTTCATAACCTACAATGATAGACAAATATATATATGGTTCTTGTCTATAATGGCTCAGCAATTAATGTATGTCCTCTGAGGACTGTGTACGCCTAAGAATATAGAAAAATACACATCAAACTATCAAGTTAGATGGTTAGAGCATGTGATGATACTTGTCGAAAGTTTGAAGGGACACTTAAATTCCCCCTCGAAATCGGCCCGTTTAAGAAATTGTAGAATTCTGGGTGATTGATATCCCAACATGCTTCACTTTACTAGTAGGAAGACCACGGATACATGACATTGGTGCTGTCCCCTACACCCTACACCAAAAATTGAAATTTCATACTATAGGATGAATAGTTATAATCACAGGAGAATTAGAAATGATTGCGGTGAACAAAAGTGGGATATCATAAAAAATGCTTGCTAAACCAGACGGAATTTTTCTAGTCGGATTCCGACTCAAGACACGCCCTATGGTTAGCCATGTGGATAACCATTAGCACTCGCTTAAAAAGGTGTCATCTTGTTTTACCCCATTCGGCAATGTTTGTGTGCTCAACATCATGCATAAAATGAACTACTTCTTGGGTTTTGGATTAAAGAGAAAATAACGCACTTCTAAAAGCTTAAACCCTACAACTATCTATCTCTATTTTAGCCAGGAATATGAACCCAACCCACTAGAAGTAGAGTTAAAACTTAAGGAGCTGAAGATTCATGCCAGAGCTAGAAAAGATTTCAAAGAAGTTGAGAATGTACTACCATACTACTGCAGAACCCTAAAAGGATACTTTTGTCAAAAAGGGGACGATTTCACTCATGATGGTTTCCCTTTGTCGTGGTTTGATTTTTCCTCCGATAGCATAATTCCAAGTTTTGCGATTTTTTTATGGAGACTTAGACTGATATTGAGGATGTCAAAATAGAAAATTAGAATGGGCGACGAGGAGAAGTCCAGGTGACATATCAGGTATGATACGTTATCAATAGATTCTATCCACATGATCCTGAATGGCGAGCAAGATTCGAATTTTGAGGGAAAAATCATAACATCCAATAAGGCCTCTACGAACTGGTAGTATGAGAATATGAACATTTGCAAAAGAGTGTGAAGTCTATTTTTACATAATTATCGAAACATTTTTCTCCATTGGCAATAATATATATCTAGATGCTCTTTATTGTTATCTGATGAGAATATTCTTATAATTGGACAAGAATTTTGATTGCCACCTTTAGCAAATTTCCACCTTTGGGAAAATTAGAATTTTCTTTGTTAAATTTAGTACATGCTTCCTTTAGACTCGGTCTTGTTCATGTAAAACATTTTACATATTCATAAAATATTTTCAATTTAGAATATTATTTTTGCTTAAGCATCTTTTTTTTTAACTAAATAGAATAGTTTTATTCTATAAATTTTGTACAAGATGTTCTGTCAAGTTGAGTTTGAAGTTCTGCATATGACATGTGATTGCAACGATAATGCTTTCTCCCTTCAAGAAGGAAATTATTTCCCCCCTTCGATGAGGTGAAGTCAATTTCTCAATAGAGGAAAAATAATTTCATATTTGTGATTATTATTATGAACTTATATAAAGGAACCAAAATCTTGAGAAGAAAAGCATCTTCCATTAAACATACTCTAATAAATATGAATAATCTTATGTGTACAAATATATATATACACACACATATGAGTTATGATTTAATGACTATTAAAAAAGTATTCATTTTTATAAAAAAATTTATTGCTTACTTTTGATTATGTAATAACTTTTTTCCGCTTCAGTTACTACACAAATTTGGTAACTAAATTCGATTTATTTAGCAATATCCTATAACTGTATTGATCATTTCAAACTTTCATTTCATTCCATCTTTTTTTCTATTATCCTCATTTGTTTATTATATCATTTGAAAATCATATTATTATTGAGGTATGGGAAAACATTTTTGGAACTAGTGTCCTAAACACCAAATTATTTGAGTTTTAATTTTTAATAAATAAAATAATTTTATTTATTTAGGTTTGATTATATTTTACAAGTCGAGTATACATGTGATTATTTTCTAAAATGAGTCGAAGTTTGGTTTAAGTGGTTAACGGGATTGAGCCATGGATAGTTGAAATTAAAATTATGATAGGTTTTCAAAATATGTTTCTAATCGGTGATGAGTTTAGAAGACTTGTCCGGTAAAACTATAATATGGTATATGAGATGAATTGTTTAGATCATGTAGATAGAGATCCAAAAATATCATATTAGTGTTTTTCAATGAGATTGGAACACGAAGCTGGACTATCTACCAAGCTGGACTATCTTGATTACTTATTTCTTAACAATCAGAGATAATTTATTCTATTAAGTGGTAACTTGAAATCGTGAGGGTGTCTTGAACTTGTAAACTTAGTGTATGTAACTTTGATGTACTCAAAAGAGAGGCCTCAAAAAGTGATCAATATTTTTTATACGTTGGGAGAGAGGATGAAGTGAAGCAAGGACAAAATATTATATATATATATATAGTCTCATTTGAGATAGAGATACCATTTCAGTAGATTTGCAAGTGTTAGAAAATTTTGAAATTTAACCAAAGTATCTCAAGTGAATGTTATTGAATTGATACAATAGGTATTGTAAGTGTTAGAAAACTCGAAATCTTTAGACAAAGTATTTTTCTAGTTCCTTAACTCAAGAACTTAAGGAAATATGTGACAAATATAATGATGGTAGTTTGATTATTACTTCTCATGAGTATATAACAGAGGGGTCGATTGTTAGTACAACTGTAATATGGGAACTACTGAATAATTATATTTAGTTTTGAGTGAAGTAATGTTTATTTAGAGCTAGAATTGAATTTTTATTAAGGTCCCTTCGCAAGCCTCTATTCATACACGAATTGAAAATATTTATAATGGATTTATAAGATGAAAGGTCGCTATACTCATTATATCAATTTCGTCCTTATACTTTTAATTGTTTCAATTTGGTCCCTCTATAATCTATATTATGCCAATTTAATTATTTAGTCAAATTTACTCATTTCAACCCAATCGATGACCGAATCATTGAAAATTGCATTAAACACTTCACATAAATTTTACTTGAAGGACCAAATTGAAACAATATCAATTATATAGGGACGAAATTAATATAATAAAAAGTACAAGGACTAAATTCACATTATGAATAAAGTACATATCTTTTATGTAAATAACTATAAATTTATTTTCCTAAGAAACCTCAATAAGATGAATAGGCACATGTTGAATTTAAATAAAAAAAAAAGCAAAATGGACTTAAGCAAAACAAAATAAAACAAAAATAATAATAATAAATAAGATGGGCTGCATAGACCAAGCTTAAACAAGTGATTCGCGTGCTCACTCACGGGCCAATAGTGGTGCTACTCATGTTGCGCCTAGTATGTTGCATATGGCAATTACCACCTAATGGGGTGCGGCAAATCACAGGCTGCGATGTGGCAATTTTGACACGTAGTTGCACTGATTGTTTAAAATAGTGAAATCCCATAGAGTTTGCTTGTTATTTCTGTTCCACATTGATAAACTAGAGTGTTTTCTATCCAATAGCCTATTATAAATATGGGTATTGAAAATTGAGATTAGCATCCAATTATGTCTGAAAAATAGTTTTTAAGAATTGAAAAGTAACAATTTTTCTTTGAATATTTTCCTTAAGTTAAATATTTTCAAAGCCTAAGCTTCGGGTGGTCAAAAGGCAATTGCAAAGAGATTCTTGCGCTCTCAATAATTCCCTTCATGAGGCATTTCACAGGTCTTCATCCCAAGTATTTTTAATTCCTTTTTTCATTCTTTCCTTCAATTTTTGTCTTTATATTTATTTATTTCTTGTTTATTATGTTTGATATTTTATGGTGTTACAAATTCTTTATATTAGAGGCCTTAAAATTTGGAATTAAGGTCTTTTTTAATAAAAAAATAAAATAAAATTTTGTTATGCTACTTGGGTCAATTTAAATAATATTTTTTAAAATATTTATTGACAAGCATTAATTATGCCTATGAAAGATTAACTCTACCAATGCCAATCATTATTAATATTTTTCCAGAATACTTTTTTTAATATTTCTATAAATATTTTGGGGTTTCCTAAAAAAACGAGATGTTTCCTATCATTTAGTACATTTGAAAATTGACGTGATATTCCATACTAATTATTAGCTAAAACATAAATAGCTTCATTAATAAAATGATATATTTTAAAAATACATAGTTGTGTATTCCACAAATACTATTAGAAATACTGTCCTAAAATCTAGATTTATTCTGTTAATATTATTTTATTAAAGAATAAAATTAAAGTTCCAGTCATCTCCTTGTTAAATTTGTGTAATCGAGCATTTATGCTGCATGTGAATTTCTTATTTGGAAAAATCTATGAGATTGTTGTAGTCCTCATACTACAATTTACATGTTTGTTCTAAGTGGTTTATAAGATTAACCCATAGATAGACTTGGAGCAAATGGTATGGATTGTTATTTGAAAGACTCGTAGTCAAAGACAAGTTTGGACCACTTATATACTAAGACTATAATGTGACACTTTAGATGATTTGTCTTGGTCATGTGGATGGTGATCCAAAATGTGTTAGGTTGGTGTGTTTAATAAGATTGGCACATTGGGTTAGACCATGTGTGTTATTTGTTTCTAGACTACTATCAGAGATGAGTGATTCATGTTGCACTGTTTGAACGACGACTCTAAATCCTGGGAGTATTATGGACTTGTGCATGGAGCTTTAGTTACTTTGGTGTACTATAAGTAAGGTCCAAACGCATGACTGAATTCCCACGTATACTGGGTAGCACATGAAGTGTGACAAGGATTAGGTATTCAATAGGGAATCTACAGTCTCTTATGAGATACAGATATCCCCTTACGTATATAGTTGAATAGTTTGGAATCTTTGGCCAAAGTATTCAAGCGTTTGACATTTAAAAATTATACTATGAATATGTTCAGGTATAAATGAATTATTCAGTACAAGGAGAGTCGTAACTAATGGTGAAACCGTGGGAAGGATTATGGTAGTAGTTATACTTATTCTTCGTCATGGACATCTTGTGGAGAGGTTGTTGTCATCAATACAGCCTTTGGGAGATATCGAACAAATGGTTTAAGTCTGGAGTGCAGTGAGATTTATTTAGTGGAATTAAGTCTCATTAAATGGTAATTAAATTATTTTATGAGATGATCAATTTAATCCATTTGGAGCTGGATTTAAATTGTCCTTGAGGTCCTTGCGTAAGTCTTTGTTTTTATTGCCATTTGAAAAATATAAAAGAATTCACGATATGAGTAAATTTAATTTTGTTAATTACTATTCATTAGATAAAGAAAAGCTAAAAGTTATAAAATAAAAAAATATATTAGAATTAAAATTAATAAGATAAATTTTTACATGTGAAAAACTAAGCAAAAAAAAAAAATTTGCGTTTACAGTGCGATCTTTGTGCACTGAATTGGACGCACCAGCAAGCGACATGTGTTGCACACTAGGACGTCTCCCTGGATCGATCCGTGCCTTAGGTCATGGACCAACCAGAGTGTGCCACGTGGCACGCTCTATTGAATAGGGGAGGGGTTGATCCGCACCATTAGGCGCTGGTCAATCCGAACGTGACACATGTCACATGTTTGAAAAATGGTGATTTTTGGCTTGATGAAACGCTGCGTTTTAAGTTTTGTTTTTACTTAAATGATGCATTTTGTTTTAAACTAGACGGTACCCACATCGAAAAATTGAGAGTTTTTTGCTCTGGTACGCTCTTATAACTAGAGCTACCAGTTCAGGGTTTTGCATCGAATTGAAACAAATTATTTTGGGTTCCTGGAATTGTTTTGGAGACGTAATTGGAGAAAAAAATTTCGTTAAAATTTTTCTTTCCACAGTTTAATATTTTTTCAGAACCCACCCTCCGGGCAACTCAAGGTCATTGCGTAGAAGATCGTGGGGTCTCGATTTTTGTATTCTTGTGAATATTATTATTCTTTCTGGTACTCTTATATTGGTGCAATTTCAGGTACATTTTCCTTCCTTCACTTCTAGTTTTCACTTTTCTATTTATTTACAGTATTTGTTATTATGCCTGTTTAAGTTTATGTATTGTTATGAATGCATTAGAGTAAAAGGCCTATAGATCTAAATTAAGAGTTTTGATTTGTATATTTAAATTATGAATTCAAATATGTAGATTTAAAATTATAAATTTTAAATCAACCCAAGGTTTAGAATTATAAATTCTAAACCCCTTTTCATTTCATAAACTTTATAAAATTAGGGAGAATTTTTGAAAATTGTCCCAACAATTGGTATTAGAGCAAAGACATTTATAGAGATAACACTATTCCTGGGAGCTCTTGCACGTGAGGTGTCAAAAAGCGTGACTCTCCGACCGGGGAACTTAGGTAGACATAAGAGTCTCCTACTCTAAGTGCGCTAATAGGTGTCTTTTGTTGTAACCATAATTGAGACCTGTGAACCCAATGATTCGCATCAGAGTTATTTTCTTCCCAACAAATACTATGTACAAATATGAGTACTTGGTGCACATTGTTGTGAACTACAATTTGTAATACATAAAAATGATTATAACATAACTAAATTATTGAAATCCAAATAACAATAATAATGAAACATCCCCAACCAATCCTATAATGTGTTTGCTACACTAAACTGGAAAAAAAAAATTTTACAAGACGAAAAAATTAAAAAAAAAAGGGGGCCAAAAGAAAAGGGATTTAGATTAAAAGGCTTAGTTCTCATTTCGCCTTTTGTTGAACCAATGACTGATAACCAAGCGCTAACTTGACATCATTTGTACCATAAAAAACCTCTCCCCAAGGAAAGTGTGGACCCTCAATAGTTTGGCCAAGGCTGATATATTCGAACTGTGGTAAAAGGTTTGTGCCTATTGAGGAAGAATGGTCCGCTGAGCCTGCCATTAGGTTGATACCCAATGAAGGATGTAGTTGTGGTAGCGACCCACTAAAGCATTCCATTAGGCCGAAACCCATTGCGGAAGAAAGGTCCACTTAGCTTGCTTGTTTGTGGTGTTTAGTAGGTAGTTTGGAAGAAGCTAAACTCAAGCTACTTTAAAGATTATCAAGATCCCCTTCTTCCTTTTTTGTTTTACTTGCCTTGCTTTCCTTGTCACCCTCTTCTTTTCTTTTATAGTGTTCATGTGGTGGAGCTTAGGTGTTCTATGTTGTATGGGTAAGGGGACAAGTATCCTTTCTTTCCTTGTAAGATAAGTTTTCTTTTGTTTGTGCTTATCTTTCTTTTGGATATATTTTAAAGGGATTAAAGTGGGTGAGTTGTGTTGTTTTATTCTTATTTGGGCGAATTACGTTGATTTTTTCCTTCACCGAGCGAATTGTGTTGGTTTTGCTCCCTATTGGGTGAATTATGTTGTTTTTTCCCTTACTGGGTGAATTATGTTGATTTTACCCTTACTGGGCGAATTGTGTTGGTCTTGCTCCTATTAGGCAAATTGTGTTGATTTTACCCCTACTGGACGAATTGTGTTGATTTTTCTCCTTACTAGGCAAATTTGATGATTTTACCTTTACTGGGCGAATTGTGTTGATTTTACTCTTATTGGGCGAATTGTGTTAGTTTTGCTACTAATGGGCGAATTGTGTTAGTTTTTCTACTACTGGGTGAATTATGTTTATTTTATCCCTAGTGAGCGAATTGTGTTGATTTTGCTCCTTATTAGGCAAATTGTGTTGGTTTTGCTCCTTACTGGTCGAATTATGTTAATTTGACCCATACTGGGAGAATTCTGTTGGTTTTGCTCCTACTGGGCAAATTGTGTTGATTTTATTCCTACTGCGTGAATTGTGTTGATTTTGCTCCGTACTGGGCTTATTGTGTTGGTTTTGCCCCTACTAGGTTAATTATGTTGATTTTACCCTTACTGGGGGCATTGTGTTGATTTTGCTCTTTGTTTTTTTTTTTTTCCTGAACTACAAACACTGCCATTAAGTTGATACCCGTTGAACGATGTAGTTGTGGTAGTGGTCTACTAAAGCCTTCCATTTGGCCCAAACCCATTGGCGGCGGTAGCGGCGGTAGTGATAGTGCGATATCATGGAAGATTCCATGGGCTTGAAAGCTCATACTGGCTAGTATGTCATTAGAGCTCTTTATGCCTTGCTATAAGGTGGACGGCTTCCATGAACGAGCCAACACCAAATGAAGATCCAACCTTCATTTGAGTTTGTAGGTTGTCTTGGTGGTGGATGACATTAGTTTTAAGATCCATTAGGGCTTATTTAAGCTCCACGAGTTGGCTTGACTCTACATTATCCCTTGAAACGAGCCACCATAGACCATCTTTCTTCACCCTCATGAACTTTTTAAGCTCCTCCCCTTGCTTTTTCTCAATATCCATGCGGGAATTCAACATGGTAAGCCTAAGGTTAAGCTCGCAAATATTAGCATTGTGCTAAGCATGGACAAGTTGGTTTACAAGGCCAGTGTGCAAAGGTTGAGAAACAGGAGGGGAATTGATATCAAAGGCGTCACCTCAATAGCAGGGTGGTAAAAAGATAAGGCTTTTCTTACAAGAGAAAAGACAATAATAGCAGCTTTTACACCATATACGGTGCATAGTTCACTAGACTTCCTAAATACCCAACTCAACTTCGGGGATAGCTTTTACACCGTATACGGTGCATTGTTCAAAAGACAATAATAGCAGCTTTTATCAAATATTTTCTTTTTAAGTCTAGTATGAAAGATTAGTTTTAAATTGTCGTTTTTCACTTAACCATATTATGTTTGCATCCCTTATTCTTCTTGTCAGAACTAGACATGTATGGATTATTAGTGAAATGCGAAAAATGAGAAAATAAGATTGTCAGAAAGAATGAAGTCTTGACTCAAATTCGGGGGAGAATAAAAAAGAAGACATATTTAGCTTGTATTTTTAGAATCCAAACTTGTTACCATATATAGGTCTAGGATTAGTCACATTGCCTTTTATGTAGCTTCATTTAATCTATGCATTCCAATTATATTCTCATTAAACTTAGTTGTTGATTTAACTTTTTTCTTGGTAAGAAATGGCTGTAGGTACTTGAATACAAGCAATAACATCACCAAGACTCATACATATGATAGTTTGTCATTACATTTATCTTGTTTAAAAAAATAAGTTCTGATAGTTCGTCCTAGTATTTGTCTTCTTTAAAATAATAAGTTTGTTGTAAATTGTTAAATGTTATTTTTATAAATGCGCTTTGAAGTACCTACTTACAATATATAATAAACAACCCGTTAAAAATAAAAAACAATTAAAACATTTGAGAAATCATAGCATGCTATTATTTCCACACAAAAAAGTAAACAATCAAATCAAGAATACTAATTATAGTTTAGATTATTATTTTGAATAACCATGAATTACAAAGTCTTCATTCAAAGTATTTAAATAACAAGTTAATCATTTTGTAATAAAACATGTAAGGAGATAACTCGTTTCCCAGACCCCGCTTCTGCGGGAGCCCTTGAGGCACTAGGATTGTTGTTGTTGTTGTAAATGCCCAAAATATGATTGAGCCACAAGTGGTGGGATAAATTTAAAATGCATCTTTTAAAATAAAATTGATAAAAAAGCAATAAATCATTTGCATGATCTCATTAGGGTTAAATATGTCTATTCTTATTAATTTTTTTTTTTATAGTTTTTAGTTTATGCTTATGATGCTTAGAATTAGATGAGTGAAATTGAAATGCAAGATAAATTTTCATCATCCAACCACATCTAAAATAAATGAGGCAAAATACAATCATACCTAACAATAGGGGTCAGAGATGGAGAATAATCATGAAGAAGGTTGGAACATAGAGTAACTGTTAAACATTTAGAGGTTGATGTACATGAAAAAATTAATTTCAAAACTTGAATCTCGTAAATTCGGGATTGTTTTGGAGTAGTCTTATATATTGCACCAATTCACCTTGGAGTAACTGTACTCTTAGTAATAAAATATTTTCCCAAGTGGATAAAAGAAAGAAGAATTTATAAAAAAAAATATTGTTAGGACATTTAAAAGTAGATGAAAAAGGAAGTGGATGATTTTTTTTTTTTTTTTTTTTTTTATCGGTAGCAAAATGTTTTGAGACGTCATTGTAAATGGCACAACGTATTTAATGAATTTTTATGACATTCCTGGTTTTGATAAATTGGAAGAACGACATTTTTTGAAAAGACTATGCAAAGAAATAGTGAAAGTGTTTAGGTGGTCAATGAACGCAAATAGTGAAAGTGGTCGAATTATGATAAATTTATCTGTCTTCCCGATTGCACTCATTCTGATGATGAGCGTCACCTACTATTTAAAAAAATTAATAAGAATACACATATTTAACCCTGATCATATCCTACTATTGATTTAGCATTTGTTTTTATCAATTGTGTCACTAAAAATGTATTATCAAATCATCCTACCACTTGTGGCTAAATCATACTCTAGGCATTTAATTAAACCAAATCATAAGGAAATGATTTACTTCCTTACATATTGCATTACAAAATTCAAAACTAATTATTTAAATACTTTGAATGAAAACTCAGTGATCGTTTGGTACTCAAATTAGTAATTTAAAGCACTACTCAGTTCTTGTTTCCATTTTTTACTCTTTTTTTTTTATAATAATATCATGTGATGAGTTACAATTTTTTTTATTGTTATTTGTAATTAACACGCCGTCATCGAATCCCATTAGAACTCCGAAGTTAAGTGTGCTTGGGTGAGAGTAATACCAGGATGGGTGACCTCTTAGAAAGTCTTCACCCTCAGGTTGGGGACACTGGGAAACAGCCTCTCTTCAGGTTAACACCCTGAAGGGGAAAGGCTGTGTACATCTGCCCCCCCTGACCCTACGTAGGCGAGAGCCCTTGAGGCACAGGGTATGTTCCTTTTTTTTTTGTAATTAACAAGAAGGTTTTCAATATGGTGTAAGTCGGTACTTCAGAGTGTACTAATATAAATTAACATTCAAAATTTTAAAACTTACCAATTATTTGAAGATAAATATTATGATGAACTGTCATATATAGAAATCTTGGTCATGTCATTGCTTGTATACATGTACTTACTACCATTCTTATTAAGAAAACTAGTCTTCCTTTATGTCTTCCCCGTATTCCAGGCATGTTTCAATCCTTCGTGGCAATCCTATTTTCTCATTTGTTTATTTGCTCTAATTATCCTTCCATACCTAATTCTGTCTAGAAGAATAAAGGACACTAAAATGTAGAAATGGTATGAATGCAGAAGGAGATCAAACAAATTGCCACCTTTTCAATGCGTCGAACCGGCTTATGCAAGAAGGCTAACACCCTCTATGGTGTAGAAGTTGCAATTAATGTCTTTTCTCCGGGATAAAAGGCCTTCTCTTTCACCACCCTGCTACAAAGGTGATATTGGACTAGTACCTTGGTATTAATCCCCCTCTTCGTTTTTCTCCGCTAGTGAATATTGGCATCACACGGCAACTTCTCCAGGCTCAGTGCGATGCTGATATTTGTAAGCTTAACCTTAGGCCCACCTTATAGAATTTTCATAATGAGACTGGAAGAAATTGTAGGAAGTAGCTTAAAAAGTTTAAAAGTGTAAAGAAGGATGGGAAAAGGTGGCTCATTACAATGGATGACATAGATTTATGCCAACGTATGGAGCTCCAAGGAGAACTAAGGGTGCTAAAAATCAATGTCATCCACTACCACAACAACCTACAAATGCAAATGGAGGCTGAAAATCTGGTGCTAGCTTGTTCATGGAAGCCTTCCACCCTATATCAGGCATGAACAACTCTAGTGACATAGTAGCTGGCACGGGCTTTCTAGCCCGTGGTAGCTTCAGTGAGCTCGCACTAGCACTACCTCTATCACTGTCGACAATGGGTTCGGCCTAATGGAAGGCTTCCATGAGACACTATCTTAAACTAAACTGTTGAATAGGTATCCAATCAGTGACAGGCTTATCAAGCCCTTCTTTCTCAACAGGCATGGTCCTTTATCATAGTTTGATAACATCAGGCTTAGCCGAGCTATTGATGGGTCCTCTCTTCACTTGGGCATTGACCTAACCGGGGGGGGAGGGGGGTTCATGGTCCAAACGATTTCCAATTTGGGCCTAGTCTTTACTAGGTGTCATTGATTGGATACAAGCATAAGGGTGAAGGTTTATGTCATGAATTCCCTTTCTTTTTAGGCTCTTTTTAATTTTTTTATTTCATCAGTTCGTTAAGTTTTTCTTTTTCACTTTAGTTTTGCAAACACATTGCATTGGTCAAAGATGTCTCATCTATTCTTATTATAAAAATTTCAACATGTCATGTCATGTTATAGTCATTTTTATGGATTAAAAATTGTATTTTATGTCCATGATGCCCCAAATACTTATATTTGTTGGCAATATGTTTCTGTGGTAAACAACTATTTATTCTTAAAATATCTCGTTATATTAAGAAAACCATTGTATGTTTGGTCTAGTAATTAATATGGATTATCATGTCAATTCTCAAGTGTACTAAATAGTAGATAGAAACATCTCTATTTTGAAAAAACTTTAAAATACATCTAGAAATATTACAAAAATATTCTAACGGGATATTAATAGTGACATGCTTTGGTTGGGTTAATCGTTTTTTGACATAATTAATGTTTTCACTTATCTCTATATAACACTATGATTTTCAAATGATGTAATTAACAGACAAAGATAATAGAAAAATATAAAACAAAATGGAAGTTTATAATAATCATATATTTATTGCAAGATGACACATTAATCTAATTAAGCTTTCATTTACTTTTTACACATCCATTTATTCATTTATTTCTTGTTTATTATGTTTTATATTCTATATTGATGTACATATATTAAATTAGATGCCTTTAGATTTAGAATTAAGAATTTAAATTTTTCGTCACACTACTCTGGTCAATTTAGGGAACATTTGTGAAATATCTCCCAACATGGAAACGTGCCTTGGTTATTTATTTTTATTTTTTCTGTGGACGGGGCACGGGGGGAGGGGGGGGGGGTGTAATTATGAAGACATGTTTAGCCAATTTTGTAGAATACTAACTTTGTAATTATATATAAATTCAAGGATTAGCGACATTGCCTTTTATAGTATCGGTGCATTTTAAATGTCATTATCATGAAAATTTGTTCTTGATGTAAAAATCTTTTTTTTAATAAGAAATGATACTAAATACTTATAGACAAGCAATATTATCACAAAGATTTGTACAAAAAATGTGACGCTTGGTGAAAATAGGAGCATTATGTAAGACAAAAGAAGAAAAAGCTACAAATAAGAAAATCATAGACAAAAGACAAAGCTAACTTGTTAATAGTATTAGGGAAAAAAAAATTAATCATATACCAGGTTAGTACAAATTAGAGGGGAAAAAAAACAATCAGGGGGTGAGGTGGTGGAGGGTCTCCAGTTTTGTGTTGCCCGAGTTCATCTACCATTTATTTAATCTAATCCACTTTTTACTCAATTCAGCCCACCATTAGGATGAGTTTACCATGTGTAGTGACAAAAAAAGTTGATTTTAAAAATATTAAAGTCAAAATTTAAGCCAATCTAATTTGTCTGTAAAAGTATTTTTCAAGATTGTTATTTTAAAAAGCATGATCAAATAAAAAAAGATCAAATTCTAAATGCGTGAGTTTTTAGCTTGATTGAATCAATCAGTCTTTGAATGAGCAAGATGAAGGAAAAGAATTCAAAAATTAAGTTAACATGGTAATGAATCAATTAAACTTTGAATGAGAAAAATGAAGGAAATTAATTCAAAAATTAAGCAAACATGGTAATCAATCAATCAATCAATTTTGCTTAGCTAATATGGTAATCATTTAATCAATCAAGCTAAATGGTAAAAAAGTTAAAATCTACCCAAACATGCTAAGTGTCAACACACAGAAGGCATGTGCCGACACAGAGACATGTAGTAGCCCTTTGGAGTTTTTGTGTGTTGACACACAACTCCTGTGTGTCAACACATAGCACCGAAAGGCACTAAACGGCTACTTTTGACTTCTTTTTCTTTCCTATTCTTTTTTCCAACATTTTGAACGTCCCTTGGGCTCTCATTTGTCTATAAAAGGGCTTGAATGCTTTGGTTTAAATCATCCAACACTTTCTAAGTATTATTTGATAAAAGGCTCTTACTTTCTTACTCTTTAACAGTTTGATTTCAAGTTTTGTTTAAACTTTTTCTTGAGCATTATTAGTTTTCTTTATTGCTGATCATTGAGCTTAATTGGCATATCCTTAGCATTGGCTAACCTTAATCTATTATCAATTCAGTCTTGAAAGAGAGAAGAGTCTCATTACTTTAATTCTTCCATTGCTCTATTTCAATTATTTATTTTAAAGGTTGGATCCTGATCCTATGGTTACAAAATGATTGGTGGTAAAGGTTGGATGGTGAGCCTATGTACAAAAAGGCTAGTTGTAAAGGATTGATCATGAGCCTAGTTTTAAAAAGGATCAGTTGGTAAAGTATAATTGAGCAGCTTGCCACTGTAGAAAGGGACAAGTAGGTTATACAAATAATTATTTGGACAAAAATTAAAGCAAAATCAATACTCTTCATCCAGTAGAGGCAAAATTAACACTATTCGCCCAGTAGAGGTAAAATAAACACTATTCGTCTAGTATGGGCAAAGTAAACACTATTTACCCAATAGAGACAAAATCAACACTATCGTCCAAAAGGGAGTAAAAAATAATACTATTCACCCAGTAGAGGCAAAATCAACACTATTCGTCCATTACGGGCAAAATAAACACTATTTGGCCAGTAGAGGCAAAATCAATACTATCATCTAGAAGGGGTCAAAAGCAACACTATTCACCCCAGTAGAGGCAAAATCAACACCGTTCGCCCAGTAGGGAAAAAAAAAATAATACTATTCACCCAGTAGCGGTAAAAATAACATTATTCGCTCAGTAGAGGTAGAAAACAACATTATTCGTCTAGTAGGAGAAAAATTAATAATATTCGCCGAGTAGAGGCAAAATCAATACTATTCACCCAATAGAGGCAAAATCAATACTATTCGTCCAGTAGAGCCAAAATCGACCCAATTCACCTAGTAAAGACAAAAGCAACACTATTCGCCAATTCGGGGTAAAAAAACGACATTATTCACCCAGTAAAGGCAAAATCAGTTCTTGCCTCGTTGCTTTGTATTGCTCCTCGAACATTTCTTGCAAATGTTTAATCATTTCAGCAGCTGTTTTTTTCTCTATCATCTGATGCCTGAGCACTTCTAACATTGAGGTCAATATATAGCACTTAGCTAATTCATTAGCCCCGTTCCAGTGTTCATAACGCTCTTTTTCAGTAGTTGTGTAATTAGCATGTCATGATTCTGATGTTTAGTTAGTAGTAGTGTTGAAGTCAAGATTAAGTCAAATGTGGCAGCTATTTTTGTACAAGTATTAGCTCTTATAGGTTGATATCTCTTGTGATCTATATGATGTGAATGATAATGATTTGATTTCCATCTTGTTCTCTCAAGTTCTACCAAGTTTCTCTCTCAATCCTCTTGATTCTGATCTCAATCTTTACCTCTCATCCTATCCTTCTTAAATATCATCTTTAGTCCTCAATTCTTTTCTAAATTCAATTGATCGTCTCATTTGATCTGCTTTTCAAGTACAAATTCATAAAAACCCTAGGTACTTGAATCATAACAATTGGTATCAGAGCCTTAATTTGCTTCCAAATCAAGTTAAAATTGATGTCAAATTGTTAATCAAGTTGTGCTGATCAAGAAATTGAGATTGAACTATCTGAAATTCAGTTTAAGCTTGCGGTTACTGCGGATTGTTAGTGAATCATAACAATTAATGCAATTTGAACAAGCTTGTTGAATTTACGTTGAACAAAGGTGTAGAAAACAAATTTTTGTTCGTGCTGATCAAGAAATTGTGCTGAATTGTGCTAACTTTCAAATTATGCTGTGTTAACCTAGGTTCTGCTGTTCCGATTGAGTTTGATCAAAGATTCAATTCATAAGTTGTTGTAATTGTGTTCTGAAGCTGAATTCTTGTGATCTTGTGCTGTTAAGCCATCCATCAAGCTAGATTTGCACTAGAACTCAGCTGATTTCATAGGTTCAGTACAGTGAAAGCTTGGGCAGAGTAAACTTGATTCATTTGCGGTTCTGTACTTCTTACATTGAATCAAGCTGCATTCCTGAGATCTTACAAGTTAAATTTGCTGCACTTGACAAAGCGTTACTGCAACATTGAACATTAAACAATTGAATTTGATTAAGCAATTCAGTTCCTTGTTGCTACCGGAGCAATCACTAGCTGACTTTTGTCAAAATGAATGCTCAATTTTTCCAAGTCTCCAACAATGCTACTTTATTGGTGAAAATTAAGAATGTCATCTATCCCATCACCAAGGATATCCTTAGCCAAGTATTCTTCCCCTATGGCTACATTGAAGGTATTGAAGTTACTTCCATGTCAAATATAGAGGTTGAAGCTCAAGTGACCTATACTTGAAGGAAAGATGCTGAAAGTGCACGCAAACAATCGCATGGAAGAAACATCTACGACCATTGTTGTGAGATGGACATTCAATTCCGCACTCCATCTCTTCAAGTCTCCTTTGATGCTTACCATAGATCTTGCCATGAGTCAATAGATAGCTATTTTGAGCAAATACGAGACTCGCAGGAACAATTACGACAGCAAATTCAAGACTCACTGCAGCAAATGCAAGACTTATTGTTAGCATGTGTGCAAAGTCTTCAATTAAGGCTAGAAGAACAACAAAGTAAACAAGTTCCTAAGGTGACGACGCATGTTGCAGTACAAGTTGTTGAAGAGCAAGGCACCAAAGTTCCTCACATGCAGCAGGAATTCGAACAAGGAGCGAAGCAAAATGTTACTGTGGAACACTCTAATTTAAAAAAGAAGGGGGCTGATACTTCTGCAGCAACCAATAATTCAATTCATAAACATGCTTTTTTTTTTTTCCTTCCATTCAAGTAAACGACCCTTTTCTAAAAGAAAACATGCCTAATCACAACAAAGAGGAGGCTCTTTTGATGCTAATGATGCTGAATTCTGTTGGGAATCAGGAGCTGCGGTTAACTTGTTGGGCAGTAAGGTGTTTCGGCTGAAGTTTTCAACAAGCCCAGAAGTGCAACCTAGTGTGAGACCTCCGGAACTAATAATTCAAGATTGTGATACAGTTCATAGCTCCAACAACAACATTAAGGTCAAGATCAAAGACATGGGACATTTCAAGAAGAAACTCTTCTCTTGGGAAGAGATATGCAAGTTGTTTACTTTTATTGCTGCAGCAAGCAATTGGATTCAAAGTAAGCTAAGTTAGGCTGAATTTCAGAGGCTAATTTCAGCATTTATAGCTCCTACTGAGCACAAACACACTCAAAGGCTTGATAAAGTGATCTAATTCACTGGGCATTTCATGAAGAAACCTCTCTATTGGGAGGAAATTTGCACGATCTTTTTCAAACCTGTTGTTAAAGCTTCTACAGTGTGGCGGTATGCCCTACACAAGTGCTTGATGATGATTCTTCAAGGAAAAACATATATGGAAGACGAGGGAGTGAAGCAAGATGCAAGTGTTGCTGATTTGGGATTGAGTTGCAGCTGTAACTACAAGGATAATAAGCATCTTGAAGCTGTTTGGCAGATCTAATAAGAGCCTTGAAGCTTCTACTTCTCCCTTAGATTCTTGTGAACATTGGTGGACAAGCTTCAGTGAGAACAAACTCAAGTCCCTTATCAATAATAACTAAGTCCAACTTGCTTTTCCTAAGCGAAGTAATTTGGTCCAATGAGTTCATTATGCATTAGTAATCAAGTGAAGTTCACCAGCCGTATCCATTCAAAAAACCACTGTAAATACAAATATTTATGTAACTGTCTAATAAGAGTCATGTATAATGCAGTGATATCGAATCTTTTATTTTAGCATACCTAATAAGTCATATATCTGCCAAACTATACCATTTGCAATATCATGATGACCAAAACACACCACTTCTTACTCCCCGGCAGCGGGGTCGCACGAAGCTAGTTCGGGGGAGAACTATTCTCAATTAACCTATTTTCTTGTAACTCTTACTAAACATAATTAACTCACCACTTTGACTTTAGTCTCTAACATAACACAGCAAAGCTCCTCGGCGAGTCTAATGCATCACGCTAGTCAAGTGCAAACCATTACCTAAACCTCCACACAAATACTCATAATATTCCATGGTAGCGTGGTCGCATCGCTTCTTTGTACTTTGGCTATCCTAATCGAAGTTTAACCCTGTAATCTGCAAACTAACATCCTCCACAGGGAGGTCTATTGATCTACTATACTGCTAGACCGGTAATGGAGACAGTCAGGTTACAACAACTGAAACCTTGCTCCCACTTGATTTTTAAAACTAGTGGTTCTTAATTAACTTGCATTTACAACTTGGATTATCTTATAACCCCCTTTAGAATCTCATTCTAAAATTAACCAAATTCAATTAATTAATTCATTCAAAACATTATCGTTTCACAACATCAATTATCTTGTAATCTTACTTGAGAATCTCATTCTAAATTTATTCAATAAAATTAATTAATTAATTTTACTTTTAAAAAGGATACCATAGATTATCTCATAACCTATTCTTTAGAATCCAATTCTAAGCTAAAAAAATTAATATAAATTAATTTAATTTTGTTATTTAAAATAATACCGAAATTAAGATTATCTTCATAGTCTATTTTTAGAATCTAACTCTAAAGTTAAATAAATTAATAAAAATAATTTTATTTAAAATCAGTAGCGATTTAGAGCTTAGACTATCTCATAGTCTATTTTTAGAATCTCATTCCAAAATTTAAATAAACTTAGACTATCTCAAAGTCTATTTTAGAATCTTATTCTAAAATAATTTAAAATTAACTTTTGTTTAAAAATAACACTAATTCACAACATAGATTATCTCATAATCTAATTTAGACTAATTAATAAAACAATTAATTTAATTATTATATAAGCCAGTACTAACACCTACACGTCCCAAAATTGAATAAAAAATAATTTCAATCAAATAATTTAAATATTGAAGTATTTAATCTAAAATTAATTGAATCTAATCTTATTAGATTAACTTTATCCAATTTCTTAAAATTAATTCAATCTAATCTCATTAGATCAACTTTATATGATTTCCCAAAACTTATTGAATAATCTCATTAGATCAACTTTATCTGATTTTGGTAAAAACTAATTGAATCTAATCTCGTGGGATCAATTTTATCCGATTTCAAAAATTATGATTATATATGCAAAATCTCATCATGTGTATAATATGAATATAATTTTATGAATTGACAAATCCAAATTAAAAAATAATACATTAATAATTTAAACAATTTAAATGAACTAATTAACTATTAATTAATTAACAATTTAAACAATTCAAATCGTTACTTTATATAATCTTAATTAACTATTAATTGATCCAGGATTTAAACAATTTAAACCGTTAATTTATACAATCATCGAAATTAACTTTTAATTCAATATCGATTTAAACAATTTAAATCGAATCGTAGATTATAATCAATATCAAATTAAACTAACTTTCCTTCTTAATAAAATCTCTATTTTATTAAATCGCAAATCTATTTATTTCGATCTTATTACACCTATTCATATATATTATGAATATAATCAGAGACTGGCTCTGATACCAATTGTTGGGAAAGAAATAACTCTAACGCCGACTGTTGGGTTTACAGTTCTCAACTACGGTAACAACAAAAGGCACCTATTAGAGCATTTAGAGTAGGAGACTCTTCTCTTTACCTAAGCCCCTAGTCGGAGAGTCATGCTTCGTGACATCTCATGTGCGAGAGGTCTCGAGAATATGGTTATCTCTATAAATCCCTTTGCTCTAAATTCTTAATATAGATCTACATGACTTTTACTCTAATACATTCATAACAATACATAAACTTAAAAAGACATAATAACGAATACTGAAAATGAATAGAAAAGTTTTACGTATAATAAATCTTAGTTCATGGATGTTTAGTATAATAGTTAGTATCAAATGTAATGGAATAGTATAAAAGGAAAGTGTCGGTCTCATTTGAGAAAAATGCCAAAAAAATATTCATTTCTCTCTCATCGTTCTCTCTCTACCTCTCTTCTTCTTCAATTCTTCATCTCATCTCATCCCAATTCATGTAAAACCCTAACCCAAGCTTGGTTACACTATATTAGTGTTACAATTGGTATCAGAGTCTAGTATCGATTTATGTTTTCGTGTTTCTTCATGTCGGTTCGCAGCCTTCCTCGCAATCGCATCCATGGCGGAAGGCACCAAATGTGCCACCTACTTGCGCCGCTTAGAGGCTAGGATTGAGGAGACCGAGGTCCCATTGAGGCTCGTTTCCAGACTGTTCACGGTGAAATTGCTCAAATTTTGGAGATCCTCCGCGATGTTCAGCGGTATCAAAGGTAGGGCGCTGGTCTTCTTCCTCGTCCTTCAGGTTCGGCACCCACTCCGACAACCGATTCGGTTCCGGACTCTAGTATTGCGTCCTCTACTACATCTACGTATCAATTTCGTCCTAGATTGGCAAAAATAGATTTCCCTCGCTTTGGAGGTAGTCTTGATGTAAAAAATTGGGTGCGGAATGTGGATCAATTCCTTGATTTGATCACACAGCTATTTTGGCACAAGTAAAGCTCACTTCTATGCATCTTGAGGGCGATGCACTTAAGTGGCATCATACATTCCTCAAAACCCTAACCCGACCGATTGAGGGAGTGTTGTGGTCGGAGTACTCGACTTTGATGATACAACGTTTTGGCCTTAGTTATGAGGATCCGATGTCGGAATTGATTAAATTGCGTCAACATAGTAGTGTCTCGGCTTATCAGGCACAATTTGTGCGTTCAGTTCCACGTCTCAATTTAACCGAGGAGTACCTGGTTTTGTGCTTTGTCACGAGCCTTAAGGAATCTATTCGATATCCGGTCTTGATACTACAACCAAGCTCTTTACATCATGCTATGAGATTGGCCCATTTACAAGAGGATAACTTGTTTTCCAGATCTCATTCTTCATTGTCTGGATCGGTCAGACCTCCTTTTTACTGTTCCCTCTTCAGTTTCCCCGTGTGGGTCTGTGCTTCATTCTTCTTCAGATTCGGTAGCTAGCCCTCGTTCCCAAAAGAAAGAAGGTCACATTATAACCGCTGCCGAAATTTAGGATAGGCGTACTAAAGGCCTTTGTTTGTATTTCAATGATCCTTTTGTACCCGGGCATATGAAAGTGTGTCGGGTAAAGAATCCGCAGTTGCGTATGATTTTTGGTGATTTGGATGAACCACCCGATGAGTTGACCGACCCTTCACTGTTGGATTTGGTTGAGGAAGAGCATGATGATACTCCTCATATTTCTTGCAATGCTTTGGCAGGTTTATCTTCCTATAACACAATGCGTGTGACGGGCTATCATAACTTCAAGCGCTTACACATACTGGAGGATAGTTGTAGCATGCATAATTTTCTTGATTTTGGGAAGGCTCGTTGGCTAGGATGTGTCCTTACACCAATCTCTAGACATTAATTGTCGCCGCTGATGGAATTGGCCTTACTTGTAGGACCATTTGTCATGATTTCCGATGGAGCATTTAGGGCAATGACTTTATGTGTGATGTTGTCATCATTGATTTGGGTGGCTGTGACATGGTTCTCGGTATCCAGTGGCTCCCTACGCTCGGATCTATTGTATTGAACTTGGAGTGCCACCACATGGCTTTTGAATGGAATGGGAAGCCTTGTACTTGGCGTGGTCAATAGCCTTCGGCCTCTATTACGATTGCATTGACACGTGGACGACGTCACGGAGGGGCACCCAAGCGCCTTACCTCATCTTCCAAGGCATCAGTGGCAACCCGAGTCTATTTTGGATCGCCGATCATCAAGCGTTGAAATGCGGTGGCCACACAGTTCCTTGTCAAATGGTTGGACCATGCGGTTGAGGAGGCGACATGGGAGGATGCTGATACATTCTAACTACGATACTCGAGCTTTCTTCCTTCAGGACAAAGAAGTTCTTATGCGGGGGGTACTGTTACGTATAATAAATTTTAGTTCTTGGATGTTTAGTATAATAGTTAGTAACAAACGTAATGGAATAGTATAAAAGGAAAGTGTCGGTCTCATTTGAGAAAAATGGCAAAAAAAATATTCATTTCTCTCTCATCTTTCTCTGTCTCTACCTCTCTTCTTCTTTAATTCTTCTTCTCATCTCATCTCAATTCATTTAAAAAACCCTAGCTCTTGCTTGGTTACACTATATTAGTGTAACAATTGGTATCGGAGTCCAGTATTGATTTATGTTTCCGTGTTTCTTCATGTGGATTTGCAGCCTTCCTTGCACTCGCATCCATGGCGGAAGGCACCAAAGGCACCACCGACTTGCGCCGCTTAGGGGCTAGGGTTGAGGAGACCGAGGTTCGCATTGAGGCTCTTTTCCAAGCTGTTCATGGTGAAATTGCTCAAATTTTGGAGGTCCTTCGCGATGTTCAGTAGTATCAAAGGAAGAGCGATGGTCTTCTTCCTCGTCCTTCGGGTTCGGCACCCACTTCGGTAACCGATTCGGTTCCGGACTCTGGTATTGCATCCTCTACATCTACGTATCAATTTCATACTAGATTGTCAAAAATCGATTTCCCTGGCTTTGGAGGTAGTCTTGATGTAAAAAAATTGGGAACGAAAGGTGGATCAATACCTTGCACTTGATCACACAGCTATTTTAGCACATGTAAAGCTCGCTTCTATGCATCTTGAGGGCGATGCACTTGAGTGGCATCGTACATTCCTCAAATCCCTCACCCGACTGATTGAGGATGTGTTGTGGTCGGAGTACTCAACTTTGATGATACAATGTTTTGGCCTTAGTTATGAGGATCCAATGTTGGAATTGATGAAATTGCGTCAACATAGTAGTGTCTCGACTTATCAAGCACAATATTTGCGCTTAGTTACACGTCTCAATTTAACCGAGGAGTACCTGGTTTCGTGCTTTGTCACGGGCCTTAAGGACTATATTCTATATCCAGTCTTGATGCTACAACTGAGCTCTTTACATCATGCCATGAGATTGGCCCGATTACAAGAGGATAACTTGTTTTCCAAATCTCGTTCTTCATTGTCTTGATCGGTCAGACCTCCTTTTTCTCAGGTGACTGTTCCCTCTTCAGTTTCACCGCGTGGGTCTGTGCTTTGTTCTTCTTCAGATTCAGTAGCTAGCCCTCAACCCCAAAAGGAGGGCCACACTATAACCGTAGCAGAAATTGAGGATAGGCTTACCAAAGGCCTTTTTTTCTTTTGGAATGATCCTTTCGTACCCAGGCAAATGAAAGTGTGTCGGGTAAAGAATCCGCAGTTAAATATGATTTTTGGTGATTTGGATAAACCACCCGATGAGCTGACCGACCCTTCACTGTAGGATTTGGTTGAGGAAGAGCATGATGATAGTCCCCATATTTCTTGAAATGCTTTAGTGGATTTATCTCCCTATAACACAATTCGTATGATGGGTTATCAAAACCGGAAGCCCTTACACATACTGGTGGATAGTTGTAGCACGCGTAATTTTCTTGATTTTGGGAAGGTTCGTTGGCTAGGATGTGTCCTTACACCAATCTCTCGACATCAATTGTCGTTGCTTATGGCAATCGACTTGTCGGGCCATTTGTCGTGATTTCTGATGGAGCGTTCAGGGCAATGACTTTATGTGTGACATTGTCATCATTGATTTGGGTGGCCCTGACATGCTTCTCGGTATCTAGTGGCTCGCTATGCTCAGATCTATTGTATGGAACTTCGAGCGCCTCCATATGTCTTTTGAATGGAATGGGAAGCCTTGTACTTGGCGTGGTCAACAGCCCTCGGTCTCTATTACGATTGCATCCGCACGTGGGCGATGTCACGAAGGGGCACCCAAGTGCGTTACCCCATCTTCCAAGGCATCAGTGGCAACCTGAGGCTATTTTGGATCACCTTCTCATTAAGCGTCGAAATGCGGCGGCCACACAGTTCCTTGTCAAATGGTTGGACCACGGGGTTGAGGAGGTGACATGGGAGGATGCTGATACATTCCGACTACGATTCCTGAGCTTTCTTCCTTGAGGACAAAGAAGTTCTTATGCGGGGGGTGCTGTTACGTATAATAAATATTAGTTCCTTGATGTTTAGTGTAATAGTTAGTATCAACTGTAATGGAATAGTATAAAAGGAAAGTATTGGTCTCATTTGAGAAAAATGCCAAAAAAATATTCTTTTCTCTCTCTCTACTTCTCTTCTTCTTCTTCAATTCTTCTTCTCATCGCATCTCAATTCATCTAAAACCGTAACCCTAGCTTGGCTACATTATATTAGTGTAACAAAAAGCTAAACGTAAAAGAAGGAAAAAACATACCTGGATTTGCTCCAAATAAAAAAAATTAAAAAATAATAATAATCGTCAAAATCGAGACCCTACAATCTTCTAAGCAATAACCGCGAGCTACCAGGAGGGTAGGCTCCAAAAAATATTAAAGTGAAGAAAGAAAATTTTCAATGAAAAGTTTTCTCTCCGATTAAGTCTCTAAAACAATTTCAGAAAAAATAAAAAATTTGTTTCAATTGAATGCCAAACCGCAAAATAGGTACCTCTATTTACAGTAGGGTACCGGAGTGAAAAAAATCTGATTTTTTGATGTGGGATTTACTGACTTTAATCCTAAATGCGACATTTTATACACCGTTTCAAAACAGGTCAAAAATGGGGTTTATTTTAAATTATACCGTGTGACACGTGGAGGCCCCTGATTGGGCCGTGCGTGCATACACTGCTCTCGCCCAGAACTAGCATGTGTCGCATGCTGGTTGGTTCGTTTCCTTAGGCACGGATCGTTGAGCTATTTTGCAATTTTTTTGATTTTTTTTGGTTTGTTTCCCACATGTAAAAACTAATCTTATGAATTTTGATTTTTAAAATTATTTTATTTTATAATTTTTAACTTTTATTCATCTCATAAATAATGTTTGGCAAAATTAAATTTACCAATTCATCTCATGAATTCTTTAATATTTTTTCAATGGCAATAAATATAGAGGCTTGCACATTGACCTCGGGAACAATTTAAATATAGCTCCAAATGTCAATCTTCTCATGAAATAATTTAATTACCATTTAATGAGACTTAATTCCACTATATAAATCTCACTGCACTTCAGACTTGAACCATTTATTTGATATCTCCCTAATAGACTGTGTTGATGACAACAACCCCTTCACTAGATTTCCATGACAAAGAATAGGTATAACTACTTCTCACAGCTTCTCCATTAGTTACTAACTCGCCCTTCACTGAATAATCCATTTATACTTGAACATATTCACGATATAAATTCCAAATATCGAACACTTGGAATAATTTGGCCAAACTTTCAGAACTATTCAAATATTTGCGAATCAACTAAGGGGACATCTGTATCTCATAAGAGACTGTAGATTTCCTATTGAATACCTGATCCTTGTAACATTTCACGCCGCTACCTAGTGTATGTGGGAATTCAGTCATGCGTTTAGACCTTACATATAGTACACCAAAGTAACTAACGCTCCATGCATAAGTCCAGAATACTCTCAGGATTTACAGTCATTGTTCAAACAGTACAACATGAATCATTCATCTCCGATAGTAGTCTAGAAACAAGTAATCCACATGGTCCAGCTCAATGTGCCAAGCTTATTAAACACACCAATTTAACACTATTGGATCACCATCCACATGACCAAGACAAGTTATCTAAAGTGTCACGCTATAGTCTTAGCATACAAGTGGTCCAAACTTATCTTCGACTACGAGTTTTTCAAACAACAATCCATATCATTTGTTCGAAGTCTATCTGTGGGTTAATTTCATAAACCAATTAGAACAAATATATAAATTGTAGTTTGAGGACTACACCCATCACATGGGTGTTTCCAAAAACAAATCGCATGTAGTATAAATACTCATTTACACAAATTAAACAAGAAAACGGCTGGATCTGCAATTTTATTCTTTAATAAAATAATACTAACAGAGAAAATCTGGATTTTAGGACACTATTCCTAACAGTCAGTCACAATCTACCACTTGGCATTTTTAATGCGGTGATGCGCTGAATGTTCGAAGTAGGGAAATGGCATTGTTTTAGCTTGTTTTATTGCATGCAACATCAAAAATATTTCTATCCAATAGCCTATTATAAAAGGGGTCTTACTTAATTTAGCAATGTAGGAATGTTTTGAAATTTTTTTCCTGTCAATTAAAAAGTACAAAATTTTTCCTAAGTTAAATTTTTGAAGGCCCATTTTCTTTGTGGTCAAGATAAGATTCAGGAGAAGGTCTTGTGGTCTCGATGATTCCCCTTAGTGGCATTGAGGAGAATCTTTTCTTTTTAAGTTTTCATTCAATTTTGGCATTTCTATGTACTCATTTTTTTCTTGTTTATTATGTTTGATATTGGATTTAGAATTATGAATTAAATTTTTTTTTTTGCCTACTCTAGTCAATTTAGGAACATATGTGAAATATTTACCAATTTGGAAACATTCCTCGACCTTTATTTTTTTTTTTGGGGGGGGGGGGGGGGGAGGTTTAAATAGGAAGACATGTTTAGCTAATTCAGTAGAATCCTAACTTTGTAACGATACATAAGTTTAAGGATTAGTGACATTGCCTTTTATAGTATCTGTGCATTTTAAATGTTATTCTCTGGAAATTTTGTTCTTGATTTTAAATTTTTTTTTTCTTCATAAGGAATGGCATTAAATACTCGTACAAGCAATGTTATCACAGAGATTTGTACACATAAGCACCCGTCAAACCTAATCACCAAATTCAAAGAAATGTATAGCCGGCCATTACTCGCTTATACCTGGGGAAATGTACAATAACAACCTCTGGCATTGGTGCTATTAAAGAGAATTATGAATTTAGCTCTTCTTAAGCTTTCCCTATGGCATATGTAACAAGCTTTCAAAATGGTAGCTCTCAATCTGGTTGGCTCGGGGTACCAAGTGTTAAAACACCAATATGAATTTAGACACAAGTGTTGCAAGAACTAACTAGTTAAGGGTACTTACCTAATTGTGACAATTATAAGCATTGGTACGTAAACACACCCCCCCCCCCCCCCCCCCCCCCCCCTTGGTTTGTTTATGTTTTTTTTTTTTCATTTCATATGTTCTCATGAAAGTATAAAAAAATGTGTTTAGGCATTAATTCCTAAGATCATTCCTACTAATGCAACTTCACATATAGAGGTTGTCAAAAGATTGAAAACGAAAGAAGCATGCCCTCAAACTAGAATGAAGACAATGACAAATGAGTTCACCAGTAAGATTCATACTTAACAACATTACATAATGTTTTTCTGTAGGAGACGTGGATAGCACAACTTGGCTCGTCCAATGGAGCAATGAGAAATCCGTTGGCAGATGGCCATAATGTTGTTGAGAAACACTTCACTAACATGGACCTTGAGGCTTTTTGTTAGATTTCTTCGATGATATCGATTCCCCGTGGGGAGAATGACCAAGGGTAGCTGAGAGTATATAAAGGCATTGGAGGTTGATGATGGAGATTGCTGTAGTGTTGGCTCTTATGGCATTGTTTTAAAAAATGATGAGCAATCTGGCTCCATGGCTGTCCGATAATATTTCATCTTGATTAATTTCGTTCCAAGGTTTAGCCCATTCATGTGCGAGCAACATACTCCTTCATGTACATTTTTCATAATTCTTTTTGCTTCCACTTCATCGACATAGAGAAGGTGGATTTTGTCATAACTTCTCTCATATAGCTTTTCCCTGCAGAGCATGAATTGAGATGCTAAGCTTCTGAGAGTAACTTTATCCTTTGGAGTAGCTTTTACTTAAGAAATTGAATACATTTGCAAACAAAGGTGTGGATTCCGACATTTGTTCTGCTTTAACTATCGTCACACAATAATATGTCGGTTCCATTCTCCATTGAAATTCAAATGGATGGATAATGACATCTTTATGTATTTTGATTGTGGATGCTAAAATGGTTAATGCATCAACAAACTAATTTTCCTCATAAGGTAGATAATAGAAATCAATTTCCCTAAATTGAGGAGTTAGTCGTTCAAGATGGAAGTGATATGATTGTAGCTTTTCATCGCAGACTTGCCATGTCCCTCGAGCATGATAATAATGAGCACCTTTGAAAGTGGAGTTGAAAAGCATCTCATAACCAGTTGACATCACGTTTGGCCAAGAGGGGTTTTTTTTATATTACCATGGAAAATTATTTCTCCTTACGAGTAGGAAAATGTCTTCAGAATCAATAAGGCAAGCCAATTTTTCCCTAAATAATGGAAAAAATTATCATGATTGGGATTATTGTTATGAAGTTATGCATAGAAACAGTAGACTTGAGACAGAAAATGTTTTCCATCAAAAAGGTGAGACAGAAACTTTTCCCATTACATTTGGGGTATATCAAGAATCAGCTTTGAGTTCCTTTCTTTTCATTCTAGTCATGGGCGAGCTCAATAGGCACATCTAAGGGAGTGTGCTTTAGTGCATGCTTTTCACGGATGATATAGCCCTGGTTGGGGAGTCTAGAGAAGAGATGAATTAGAAGTTGGAAGTTTGGAAAATATTGGAATCGAAAGGCTAACGACTCAATAAATATAAGACCGAGTATATGGAACTCAAGTTCTACACCTCAACCAAGATAAGCATAGAAGACATCAAGATTGGACTGGAAGCAATACCAAAAAAAAAAAAGACAGTTTTAAATATTTGGGTTCCACGGTGCAACAATGTGGTGATGTTGCCGAGGAAGTCAACAACTGGATTAAAATAGGATAGCATAAATGGAGGATGGTTTATACAGTACTATGCGATAGAAAGTTCCTGTTAAGGTTAAAAGGAAAATACTATAACACGATAGTGACGCCAACTATGCCAACAGTGCAGAGTGTTGCCAGTTGAACAACATTATACGCGGAAGTTGAAGGTGGTAGAGATGAGAATGCTGCGGTGGATGTCTAGACACACAATGAAGGATAGGGTAAGAAATTAAGTTATAAGAAGCAAATTGGGAGTGGCTCCAGTAAGGATAAGTTGAGAGAGCAATGTTTGTTACAGTTTGGACATGTTAGAGGAGACCAGCCACTACCCCTGTGAGAAGATGTGAATAACTCCATACTATGCACAAGAGAAGAAGGAGAGGCAGGCAAAAGAAGAGTTGGATGGAGACGATTTATCATGACCTCACCCACGTAAACCTAAATGAGAAGATGACCTTAGATAGAGCTGAGTGGAGCACAACCAAGGTAGTCCTAGAACCATTAGCCTTACATATATGCCGATTTTCTTATACTTGCTACTTGCTTTTGATGTGTGCTATTTATTGCTTGTTGCTTGCTACTAGCACGATGCTTTGTGTTTTGTGAAGCTATGAGTTTTGTTCTTAGCTGCTTTATTTATTATTGTTGTTTTATGCCATCTCTGTGCTAGTGCTTGTATGCTTTGTAGGTTGGAGGTTCTCGACATAGCCTTTCATTAGGCTAACGCCCTGAAAAGGTAACACTACATGCATCTTACCCTTCCTAGACCTTGCAGTGGCGGAAGCCCTAGATGTACTAGGTTTGTTGTTTTTGTACCCACAAGCAAAAACTTCATAAATGTGAGCCCATGAAATTAGAAGATCCATTGGGTAATTAATCGAACTAAATGAGTTTTGATCCACTCACAACGGCATGTAACCGACTTGCACTAAGAAGGTTCAAGCCCAATTATAATCTAACTCAAATTTCCTTTTATTTCTTATCATATAAGAAAGCATCATTCTTGCAATTATCATATGTTGTTATTATTTTGACAATTATAAGATTGTTAATTGTTACTAATCCTAAATCTAACAATCTAATTTAACTTCTTTTAATATTACTTATTATCCATATATTTAATTATAATCAGTAATAATTTTACTTTTTATCATCATCACTATTATTATTATTTTATTGCTATTTTTATTATTTTATTGTTATTATTTTGTTATCTCATCAATAACATCATTACGATAATCAATTTTATTACTCTTATCTAATGATTTACTATTATTTTTATTATTACCGTACCATCATCATCATTACTATTCTAATCTTCTCACTATTGCATTTTTGTTTATCTAATTTTATCACTATTTTTAATATATCATTATTTATTGTTATTATTTTTCTTATCATTATCTCTGTTATCAGTATCATTATTATTGTTATTATTTTTATTATTATTGTTGTTGTTGTTGTTATTCTTCTTATTATTATTATTACTACTACTACTACCACCACTACTATAATTTTATCACTACTACTCCTACAACTCAATGTAACAATATAAATGGCTATTACTACTGTTGTTGGTGGTAACAGTATAAGTTGCTACTACTCTTCATAATATCAGTATAAACAACTACTTTTTTACTGCTCGTGGTAACAACTTGAGCTACTAATACTACTACTACAACTTGTGGTAACAGTATAAACTACTACAACTACTGGTAATAAAACAATCTACTACCTCTACTGTTACTGTCGACAATAATACAAACTACTACTGCCATTACTACTAGTAGTATTAGCACACACTATCACACCCACGGTTTCTATTATAGTTGCTGCTATTAATATTTCCACAACTGCTGCGATTACCACTAATCCTACCGTTACTACAGTTGCTTCCAATTATTCTTGACAAATACTATTTCTATCCTACAATATTATTCATTTATTTGCCATTCATTCCTATCATTTTCCATTGCTAACTCATTATATGCTTTCACTTATCCATTAGTATCTCACTTCTGTCACCATATATAATTGATACTCTTATTGCCATTACCATCACCTCCATGAATGCTTACATTATTACATTATGATCCATTCCCACCTCAATTAATTTCATAATTCTTCAAATATTTAACCTATTTAATACACCCTTTAAAAGGATCCTCAATCATTATTTTTCAATTGGCGGTTAATCCCTGTCAGTTATGTTATCTATGTATCAGAATAATACATCTAAGCATGATTTTTTTTTCATCCTTTTTTAACTCTCAAATCACGCATGGTGTTTTTCCTACTCGTACATGATCTATAATTCACAACTTATTGTCCCATTGTTATTACATAATAATCATTCTATATATGCTCTTTTATAATGCATAACTCTTTGCCTAAACATTTTTTTGTCTCTCATAAGCTATTATTTCACTACTTTGTTGTATATCAAGAACTCTTTAATCTTACAACCTCACCATAAAGTCATATATGTGGTTATGAATGACAAGGATAGAAGTAAAGACCGTAATGGGGGGAGTAGGTGCTTAACACCTTCCCACTCCTTAACTTGGTCCTCAAACCCAACATCTCATGTTAGACTGGATATTAGAGTCATCTTTACTATTTGATGTACTACTCCTGGTTTTGTGTAAAACTAGGTGGTGACTCTTTGCCAAAGAAAATAGCTCAAGAGCTAGGGTCCCAAAACGTGGCGATTCTATTGGGGAACTTACCTAAATAAGAGGACTAGACTTGAAAATATCATTTTCCTTATCTTTCATTCCTTTCCTCTTATTACTACTTCTTCTTTGTTCATCCATCCATTCCATTTATATTTCCTCTTTTCTTTCCTGGTCATATGACAACACCAAAAGCTATTTTTTCTTAAGAGCAACTTTTCATCTCTTCATGAAACAAGTTGTGGCCAGTTGTAAGGTAAAATCCACAAGAACTACATAGGAGACTAAGTTATGGCACGTTTTGCAACGTTGCAATCCTTGAGCAATATGAGGAACTCCACCACATGTTGTCTGCCCTAGTGAATACGTAGAATCAGCTCGAAAGTCTAATCACATCTATTAAAAAGCAGGCCGGCACTCGTTCCAGTCTCAAACACTCCACTCATCAACCTTGAAAACATTAAGCCGAATGATGATGACTCTCTTGATGAACAGATTGAAAAGGACAAAGTGTTCAAGAGGAATTTGAAAAAGATGAAGTCGCTATTAAAATTAATTAAAATAAGTTAGAGAATATTTTTGACGTCAATGACTAGTCCCTGTTTCAGAAGCAAGATTGTCATCCTAATTTTAAATGCCCAGCCTGGACAAGTTTGACGGCACTGGTGATCCGAAACTTCATCTGAAAATGTACACACGAGCAATGACGCTATTAGGAGTCAACATGGCCCTTATGGCCCAATTATTTCACCAAACATTGACTGGTGTTGGTTTAAGATGGTTCTTATCTTTGGATGATACTAAAATTAAAAGCTATAAACAATTTGTAAGGATTTTGTAGCTCAATAAGGCTATAAAATAGAAGTTGATGTAACATGCCAATATTTAGACACTATGAAGCAAAACAAGAATGAAACATTCTCGGCCCTTTATAATAAGATAGAGATCAAAGATAGCCAAAATGACCCTACGGCCAACTAAGAAAGAGCGAGTACAAATCATTGTCAAAAACCTTCTCCTTGTATATAATAAACATATGTCTCTATGTTACTTTCCCAACATGGAATCCATGGTTGGAGAAGGATCTTTGGTTGAAGATGCTATTCAAAGAGGCAAATTCAAGGAGAAAGAATACATGCGATTCAATAGGACAGCCCCTCCCCCTAATCAAGGAGAGAAAAGTTTTGAAGTGAATGTCATTGCACATCCAAACTCGGGTCAACCTTACAAGCTTGAGGGTGGGTCCAGTCAACAATTCGATGAACTCTATCGACCATTAGGGATTATCTTGCAAAACTTGTGAACAAGGGCCCTTCTTAAACCTCTTGAAGCTCAAACTCTACCCAAAAAACCCTCCCCCTCATTTTTAGTTTGATCGTCATTGTGAGTATGTCATGAATTTGTTTGTTTAGGGATCAATTTTGTAAACAGTTAATAATTCCACTGCTAAATTCCTCAGTTGTAAGCTGGTGTCTTGTTGTTGGTGCCAAATTGATGTTTGAAATGTGGTTGTACGTCTGTTAGTTAGTTGTGTCTTGATGCATTGCATTCTTTAGCTGCCTTTGGCTAGTTTTAGTTATATAAGCAATGGTTGGATTCCTTTGTTAGATTCATTCAAGGAAAATATCAATCTACTTCTCTTCTCAATTCTCTTTTATTCTCTCTCAGCTCCTCTATTCTTTCTCTATCTCTTTCTCTCTCCTAGGTTTTGATTTGAGGTTTGCTTGAATCATAACAGAGGTATTAGAGCTTGCTCTTTGTCATTGGTTAGCTTGCTTGTAGTTCGATCAAGCTGGCTAGGAGCAAGAAACTTACTGTGATGCCAGGCGGTTCAGTAGATGATTGGTTTGCTTAGTTTCAGTTGCAATTGCAAGAGATGCTACAACAGATGAGCTCGAATCATCAATCTCTACAGCAACAATCAATGCAATTGCAACAATAGATGGATCAGAGGTTTGATTGAATGCAAGAGCAAATTAATAGACAATCAATTCCTATTAGAGTTGGAATTCTTCCTGTATGAGCACAACACGCTAGACCTCCTATTTTTGTGGCTGATAAACAATTAGAGAATTCCAGTGAGATGATGCCTATTAATACTTTTGATGGATTTCAACCTCAATCGTGGATTAGAAGGTGCGAGAGGTACTTTCGTTTCTATTCCATTCCTGAAACACAAAAGGTAGAGCTGGCTGCCATATATTTACAAGGTGATTGAGAAGTGTGGTTCCATAGTTTGATGTTAAGCAATCCTGGAATCTCTTGGCAAGGTTTTGTCAATGAAATGTGTGGTAGATATGCTGATGAGGACCCCGGGAAGGTGATTGACAAGTATAATATGGTTGCTCAATTGAGTAGTGTCAAGGAGTACATGATAAGATTTGAGAGCTTGAAGGCAAGGATGATGTCAATTAATCCAGGGGAAAAAAAAAGAGTATTATGTGTCCAGCTTTATCAGTGGTCTTAAACTAAGAATAAAGAACCTAGTTAAAGCTTTGAATCCTCCTACACTGTCAAAGGCTTATGCCAAAGCTCGTTTATTTGAGTCTGCGGTGCTAGCTTATCCTGAAATAGGGCAGAAAGGCAAGACAATGTTGCAATCTTGAAATCAAATGACTCCTGCTGCTAAACCTTTGAGTATAGAGGAGAAGAAAGCTCAAAGGTTGTGTTTCAAATGCAATCAAAGGTACTTCTTTCGACACGTGTAATCCTAAGCAATTAATGAATGTAACTGGAAATGAAATTGATGAAGATCAAGAGGATCTGGGGCAGGAGAATTCAGCAGAAATGTCAGATTAGGAAGAGGACATGGCTGCAGTTTTTGAAGAGGATGAGGTGGAAATTTCAATGAGAGCTTTGACGGGCAGTGGATCTCACAACACTGTAAGGATCAAGGGAATGGCTTGACAGAAATCAATGCTGATCTTGATAGAATGATCCTAGAATTGTGAGAAGGGTGGGACATGAGGTGATTAAGGCTAGTCCCCTATCAATTACAGTAGAAGATAAAAACTCCATGCTCACATAGACAAAATGTAAGCAGTTTTCTTGGGAGATGCAGGGCCATCAGTTCGAGTATGACTTCAGAATTTTGAAATTAGGGGGTTGTGACATGGTCTTAGGGGTTGATTAGATGAAGACATTTAGTCCCTTGGTGTTTGATTTTGTGCAATTGTCAGTTTCTTTTGACAAGGAACGCATGACAGTATAGCTGTAAGGAATTGTTGAACAAGGGCAAATACAATTGATGAGTGGAAAGAAGCTTGAAGGAGGAATCAAGAAGGGAGCTTTTCATTGGGTTGGTGAGTTGTTTTCTCTTCAGGTTGAATATGAGACCGCCAAGGTGAATTCTAACTCAGCTATTGATCAATTGATACATGAGTTCAGTGATTTGTTTAAAGCTCTTACAGCATTGCCTCCAAAGAGGTCCTTGGATCATGATATTCCACTCCTGTCTGGTTTAAGTCCGGTCAATCTTAGGCCATACAGATATCCTCATTCTTAGAAAAAATGAGATTAAAAAGCAAGTAGAAGAGCTTTTAAAGAAAAACTTTATCAAACGAAGCCACAGTCCCTATGTTTCCCCCGTTATTCTGGTTAAGAAGAAAGATGAAACATCAAGGATGTGCATTAGCTATAGGCAATTTAATTTGCTTACAATCAAAGATACGTTTCCTATTCTGATCATCAATGATCTATTAGATTAATTATATGGCTCCAAGTTCTATTCTAAATTGGATTTGTGGAATGTTATTACAAGATTAGAGTGTTGGACCAAGATGTTCATAAGATTGCCTTCCGAACTCATCAGGGGCATTATGAGTTTGTAGTAATGCCATTTGGATTTTCTAATGCTCCAGCTACCTTCCGAGCTTTGATAAATATAGTCTTTAAGCCATATTTGAGGAGGATTGTTTTAGTGTTTTTTTGATGATATATTGGTGTATAGTCCAACAATTGAGACACATTTGTATCATCTTGAGCAAGGGTTCAAGACCATGAGGCAACATAAGCTTTTTGCTGAACTTTCCAAGTGTTCCTTTGGGCAAGTGCATGTAGTGTATCTGGGGCATGTAATCTCTAGAGAAGGAGTTGCTACTGATGCTGCAAAGATAGAAGCAGTTAAGCAATGGCCTGCACCTTCTACCATTAAATAGTTGAGAGGATTTGTTGGTCTTACCAGATATTACTGGAAGTTTGTGGTTGGATATGGGGTAAAGGTTAAGCCTTTAACAGAGTTACTCAAGAAGGATGCATTTAAATGGAAAGAAAGGGTGCAAGAGGCATTTGAAAGATTAAAGTCAGTGATGCGTGCTGCTCTGGTATTAGCCATGCCTGATTTCTATGTTCCTTTTACAATTGAAATAGATGCTTGGGGGAAGGGAGTGAGAGTTGTTTTATCTCAAAAGAGAAGACCAATTGCTTTCCTAAGTCAGGCACTCTGTCCTAAACATTTGAGCCTATCCATCTATGAAAAAGAATACATGGCTATTCTGATGGCTGTGCAAAGGTGGAGGGGCATCATTTCATTATTAGGACATATCACCAAAGCCTCAAGTTCTTATTAGAGTAATGCATCACTGCAAGAGTACAACGTCAAGGGCTCATGCAGATGTTAGGATTGGATTACTCCATTATGTACTATAGGGGAAGGGAAAATTCAGCGGTCGATGCTCTTTCTAAGAGTCAAGATAAAGAGGAAGTGCAATTTGGTTCATGTCAAGCAATTTCAGCAGTAGTGCCAGCTTGGATGGATCAGAAGTCTTATGAAGGGGACAAATTTGCTCAAGAATGCATAGTAGCTTCCAGTGTTGCTGCTAGACAGGACTTGGAAACGGATATTTTAGTGGTCAGTGGAGTTGTTAGAAGGAAAGGGAAAGTTTAGGTTGGCATCACTTCTAATTTAAGGAAGCAAATCAATTTGGCATTCCATGAATCAGCTTTAGGAGGTCACTCTCGCATTGAGAGTACCTATCAGAGACTTAAGCAATACTTCTATTGGCCTGGAATGAAGACAGGGGTGGTTGATTTGGTTTAGGTTTGCACGGTCTGTCAGCAAACCAAGAGTGATCATACTTAGTACCCAGGGTTGCTTCAGCCATTACTAATTTCAAACAGAGCTTGGCAACATATTAGGATGGATTTCATAGAAGGTTTGCCTAAGTCTAAAGGGAAGGAGATCATTTAGGTGGTCGATCAATTCACAAAATTTGGTCATTTCATTGGTTTTAGCCATCCTATTACAGTTGAGAGGTTGGCTAAATTTTTCTTGGATAACATCTATAACCTTCATGGGCTACCTCAGTCCATTGTGTCAGATCGAGCCAGGTTGTTCACTAGTAATTTCGTACCATCCACAGTCGGATAGGCAAACTGAGCAAGTGAATCAATGTGTTGAACAATACTTAAGAAGCATGACTTTCCTTCATCCTAAGAATTGGCTTATGTGGTTAACTTTGGCAGAGTTCTGGTATATCACACATGCTCACACTTCCTTAGGGACAACTCCATTCAAGGCTCTATATGGGTATGATCCACCTTTTCCAACCCTTCCTCAAGGGGCAACGCCAACAGTAAAGGAAGTGACTAACATATTGGATTAAAGGGAGCAACTGACGCCACAACTCAAGGATAACTGACAGGTAGCCCAATCAAGAATGAAGTTCTTTGTAGATAAGAAAAGGAGTGATAGAACCTTCAAGGTCGGAGACATGGCGTTGTCATGACTCAAGAACAATCTTGAATCATAACCAAGGGACAAAGAGAGCATGAGATGAGAAAGAATTGAGGGAGATGAGAAATAGAGAGAAATAAGGGTGCAGAGCAGAGATCAATTTCATCCATAAACTACTTCAATACAAGCTAGATTACTCTTATACAATTAGAACCAACCAAAACAAGAGGAAAATGTCTAGAATTATAATGAATCTAGACACTAGTTCAATCAACTCACCTAACAATCAAATATTGGCGCAAAAATCACCAACCAAACCCCTATGGTTTATTACATCAGCAAAACACAACATTTAGATGATTTTAACAGCTTATTGGAACTAGAATCATAACAATGCCTCCCTCTTAAGAACATTCTTATCTCAAGATCTGAAAGATAAAAATTGGCATTGGAGGAACTTCAAGCTCTCCCAAGTTAAGTCCTCTTTAGGCAAGTTGCTTCACCACACCAAGACCTCCCTACTCTGCTTCCCAGCTTACTGAATCACTTGAGAATCCAGAATGGCAGCAGGTGCCTGCAAAAGAGCTCCACTAGAACTAACCTCAGGGGGGTTAGGAGAGCAAGACTTCCCCCTTTCCTCATGTTTCTTCAGAAGGGAAACATGGAACACTGGGTGGACATATGAACTAGATGGAAGCTCCAATTTTTAAGCAACCTTTCCCAACTTCTTAAGAATTTTATAGGGGCCAAAATATCGAGCACTTAGTTTAACATTCTTACGTACTGCCATTGTGGATTGTCTATAGAGCTGCAGCTTCCGATACACCAAATCCCCTACTTCAAAGATTTTGTTTGAATGCTCTATCAGCATAATACTTCATCTTTGCCTGAGCCAAGTGAAGATTATCTTAGAGAAGCTTAACTAACTGTCTTCTCTTTAAGGGTTTAATTTAGCAGATCATCAATGGCTATTCGGTCCATTTAGCAACATCTGGCACTGAGGTGTTTATCCTTTGTAAAATTGAAGGAGAAGGAGGATCATTTCCATATAATACCTTGAAGGGAGTAGTGCCAATAAAGGAACGAGCATGCGTATTGGACCAAAACTCTACCACGGACAACCACCTACATCAGTCCTTAGGATGACTGAATGTCATGCTCCTCAAGAATTACTCAATGCACTAATTAATCCTCTCTGATTATCCATCAATCTGAGGATGATAGGAGGAACTCAAGGCCAAGGTAATATCCAAGAGCAGGAACAATTCCCTTTAGAAATTGCTAGTAAAAAGCCTGTCACAATCAGAAACTATGGAATGTGGCAATCCATGCAGCTTGTAAATGCTATCCAAGAAGACCCTTGCAAGTCTTTCAGCTGCAATTGGGTGGGACAAAGCTAGAAAGTGACTAAATTTGGTGAAATGATCCACAACCACCCATACAACTTATTTTCCCTCATATTTAGGCAACCCTTCAATAAAATACATGCTTATATGTTGCCACACACACTTAGGAATGGGAAGAGGCTGGAGCAGGCCTTGATACTTTTTTCTATCTGATTTTGTTTGCTAACATGCTTCACAAGATTAGACAAAATCCATCACCTCCTTTCTCATACCAAACCAACTGAAATAACTCTTGACTCTCTAATAAGTCCCTTTTATACCTGAATGCCCAGCCAAGTTGAATCATGGGAAGCCTCAATGATATGCTTCCTCACATCAGTGGATGATCCAACATACAAATTTCCCTTTATCCTAATGATCCCTTTTGTCACTGAAATATTAGCATCTGATGTAGCAGGAGAGGCTTTACTGATGCTCAAAGCTGTCACATATTCCTCAGCAAAGCTATCATCTTCATAAGATCTATAAATCTCTTCCATCCAAGCTGGTAGTACCACTGATACAGCTCCACTAAAACCAGTTCTAGACTCCTCCAATCTGCGAGATAAAGCTTCCGTAGTCAGATTCTCCTTTTCTTTCAAATACTGGATCGAATAGCCTAAAGCAAGCACCCTTATCAAGCCTTTATGTTGGACTTGTATTGTTATCTTCTATTCTAACAAGTATTGAAGGCTTTGATGGTCTGTTTTGATGACAAAATGATGTCCCTCCAAATAAAGTCTAAACTTCTTGACAGCCAAGAGGATAGCAAGATACTCTTTATCGTATATAGAAACCTCTTGATGCCTTGGACTCAATGCATGATTGAGATAAGGCACATGTCTTGCCATCTGAGATAAGACTGCCCCAACTTGTTTACCACAAGTATCAATCTCTAGCACAAAATCCTTACTAAAATCAGGCATAGCCAACACTGGTGCTACACACATTGCTGCTTTCAATGCTTCAAAAGCATCTTGAGCTGCCTCATACCACTTAAAGCCATCCTTCTTCAAGAAATCGGTTAATGGCTTGGCAATGATTCCATACCCAGCTACAAACTTCCGTCAATATCCAATCAAGCCTAGAAATCCCCTCAATTGCTCCGACATAATAGGAATTGGCCAATCCCTCATAGCCTAGATCTTAGAAGGATCCATGGATACTCCTTCATAGGAGATGATGTGGCCTAGATGCTCCACTTGTGACTGAGCAAAGGAGCATTTGGATAACTTAGCATAAAGCTTGTGACTATGCATCACACTGAAAACCTCCTTTATATGAGCCACAAGGTCCTCCAATGTAGCACTATAAATCAGAATATCATCGAAGAAAACTAATACAAATTTTCCCAAGAAATCCTTAAACACATCGTTCATCACAGCCTGAAATGTAGCTGGAGCATCAGTTAAGCCAAATGGCATCACCACGAACTCATAATGCCCATGGTGAGTTCTGAAGGTAGCCCTGTATATGTCCTGCTCCAAGACTCTGATCTGATAGTATCCTTGTCGCAGATCCAGCTTAGAAAAGAAGTGTGAGCCATTAAGTTCATCCAGGGGATCATTAATGATTGGGATGGGGAGCTTGTCCTTGACTGTAAGCGAGTTTATCTGCCTATAATTAATGCACAGTCTAGCCGATCCAGCCTTCCTCTTGACTAGGATAACTGGAGAGGCAAATGGGTTGTGACTTCGCCTGATGAAACAAGTTTTGAGAAGCTCTTCCACTTGCCTTTAAATCTCTATCTTCTACGAGTGTGGGTACTTATAAGGTCTCAAGTTCACTTGATTTGAATTGGACTTCAATGGAATTACATGATCAAGAGCTCTTTTGGGAGGTAAAGATACTGGTTGCTTGAACAAGTCTTTGTATTCATCAATCAGTGGACTAATTTTTGGATGAAGTGGTGCCTGAACCTCAGAATGAACTATTGAAAACAATTGTCCTATCCATTGACAAGATCCTTTCTTGACAAGTACTTCCACCCTCTTGCTTTTCATTAACTGCAGCTGACCCTGCTCCACAATCCCCTTCAATCTAACAGTAGCCCCTTGCATTTGAAATGAAACTCACAATTGAGAGAAATTTAAAATCAGTGGACTGAAAGTCTTCATCCAATCAACACGAAAACCATGTCACAACCTCCTAACTAAAGAATCCTAAAATCATACACAAACTTATTAGTTCTGCATTTGCCAACTAAAGCCTTGGCATTTTTTAGATTTTTTTTGAGTGAGTATTAAATGCCCATCAGCCACTGTCATAGCTAAGGGACTTGTCTTAATCACTTCATGTCCACTTAACTTACAACATTAGGATCAACAAAGCGGTGAGTACTGCCACTATCTATTAAAATCAAGATAGATTTGCGTCCTGGCTCTCCCTTGACTCTAATAGTACTGTGAGATGTTAGTGCCTTCACAAAAATTTCCATCTCATCATTCACCAATTCCTCCGGTATTTCCTGTTCTTGCTAATTTAAATCAACCTCCAGTTCTTCCTCTTCAGTGTCCTCTTCTGCCACAGCACCACTAGCAGAAATTAAAAGCTTTGGGTTCCACTTATGTCTAAAGAAATATCGCTCATTGCATTTGAAACACAACCTCAGAGCCTTCTTTTCTTCCACACTCATGGGCTTGGCCTTGGAATGAACATTCTACTGCTGATAGGAACCTTAATGACTTCTATTGCTCTGGCCATCAAACGTTGCCAATACTGTGGATTCAAACAATTTAGCCTTGGCATAGGCTTTTGATAGTGTACTTGGACTCAAGGCCTTGACAAGACTATTAATCTTTGGCTTCAAGCCACTGATAAAGCTCGAGACATAGTAGGCTTCACTTGCATTAGGATTAACAAAAATTTTTCCATATACTCTTTCACTGCTGTGGTTTGCACCACCTTATTGAAGTTAACAACAATATCACTGGGGTCCTCATCACCACATCTTGTACAAAGCTCTTCCACAAATTCAAACCAAGACAATGAAGGATTACTGTGCATAAGGCTATAACACCATACCTCGTGATCTTCTTGAAGGTGAACTGCAACCAATTCCACCTTCTCAGCCTCACTTATGTAATAAAAATGGAAGCACCTCCTGCATCTTCTCAACCAAGACCAAGGTTGCCTGCCATCGAATTGCTCGACCTTGACTCTAGGCTGTCTGAATCTGTTGCTTCAGCTACTGTTTGAGACACTGTCACTCGCTCCTAAAGTCTGTTGTTGCATCAAATCAGGTGGATGATCAAATTGTCTAGCAGCTGTCTGAGGTTGCATAACTTCTGGAGGACGATCAGCCTAACTTGCAGCTAACAAAACTCCAACTTTAGAAGGAAAATTCTACCTTGTGATATGCTGCTATAATCCTTGAATTCTCACTTCCATTTGCTACGAGTGTTGATCCAACTTTTCAGCCAACTTTTGCTCTTGCGATTGCTGCATTTTAACAAACATCTCCTTCATTTGAAGCCTTAATTGCTCAAATTGATTGACTTTAGTGCTTGCACCTGCAACAGTAGCATAAGTAGCATTCATAGCAACATTTGCTCGTGTTGTAACTCCACCAGCCATTGGTACGCTTTTCTTGCTTCTAGCCAGCTCCAATCGGCCAAATCAAGATCAATTGATAGAAAACACAAGCTCTTATACCAATTGTTGTGGTTCAAGAATGATCGTGAATCATAATCAAGGGATAAAGAGAGTATGAGATGAGAAAGAATTGAGGGAGATGAGAAATAGAGAGAAATTAGGGTTAAGAGAAGATAAGATCAATTTCATTCGCAAACTTCTTCAATACAAGGTAGATTGCTCTTATACAATTAGAACAAACCAAAACAAGAAGAAAATATCTAGAATTACAATGAATCTAGAAACTAGCTCAACCGACTTAACTAACAATCAAATATTGGGGCCAAAATCACCAGCCAATCCCCTACAGTTTTTTACATCAATATTTAGATGATTTTTACAGCTTATTGGAGCTAGAATCATAACATGTGTATTTGAAGTTACAGCCGTATAGACAATCATCAGTGGCTATACGCAAAAAATGCCAAGTTGTGTACTAGATACTTTGGTCCATACGAAGTTCTTGGGAAATTGTGCAATGTTACATACAAGTTGGAGCTACCTCCAGAGACCAGCATTCATCCTGTATTTCATGTTGCCTTATTAAAGAAGCACATGGATGAATGCAGCACAAGCTCATCTAACCCTCCAGCAACTTCTTCTCATGGTTTAATTTTGCAGGAACCTCTAGCAATTTTAGGTACCCGCGTGGAGCAGCTAAATAACAGACCAGTGGAGCAGGTTCTGGTTCAATGGGCCTATCTCAAAGTCGAAGATGCAACTTGGGAAGACAAGAACTTCATTAGAAACCCGTTCCCTTCTTTCCATTCTTCAGACAATAATTGTTTCAAGGGAGGGATATTGTCATGAATGTGTTTGTTTAGGGATCAATTTTGTAAATAGTTAATAATTCCCTTGCTGAATTTCTCGATTGTAAGCAGGTGTCTATTTGTTGGTAACAAATTGAAGTTGAAATGTGATTGTAAGTTGGTTAGTTAGTTGTTTCTTGATGCGTTGCATTCTTTAGCCTCCTTTGGCTAGTTTTAGTTATATATGTAATGGTTGGATTCCTTTGTAAGATTCATTCAAGGGAAATATTAATCTGCTTCTCTTCTTAATTCTCTTCTATTCTCTCTCAACTCCTCTATTCTTTCTCTATCTCTTTCTCCCTCCTAGGTTTTGATTCAAGTTTTGCTTGAATCACAACAGAGCACCACCAGGGACTTGGCCACTCGACAATTAATTGCCATGCCCTTAGAAACACAATTTAGAATTAATAAAGGAAAATTGTCCAAATCTGCACCTCCTAAAAAGTGCCCAACATCTCCACTGAGCCACCCCAAAACACGACGACTCTAAAGCACATGCAGTAAACCATATTGACATTGGCGAGCCAACAAACAAGTTTTCTATCTTAATCTCAAAAAAGTCCACAATTACAGATCATCGCTCCGTAACCTTGTGCGCTATGATGACATTTGAAGGTGTGATAACAGATGAACCCTAAGATATCTCTTATGTCTTGACTGATGAAAACCCTAATGAGTTTAAGCCTTCTTATCTATTGGGATTTCTTTCCTACCAAAATATAGTCGAGGATCCAAAAGTAAACCACCTCACCAGAAGTGGGCGACATTGTAAATAACCACTGCTTGAAGGTGATAATCCAGTACAGACAATGAAGTCAAGGGAAAAAGGAAAGCAGGAAGAGGAAAAAATAGTTGAAAAAGAAGAAGAAGCATTAATAAATCGATTGAAGAAGCTCAATGCAAACATCTGTACTTGGAGCCTGTTGATTACCTTACACAACCATCAAAATGCCCTAGTTAAGCATCTTAGGCAAGAGAAAGTCTCTTTGGACACTTCCCCAGATGAGTTGATAGGTGTTGTAAGAATTGGATTAATAGGTCAACTACCATCTCATTCTCTCAAAAAGATTTTCCTATTAATGCAACACATAATGACGCACTACATATCTCGATAACTTGCATTGATAGATGAATATGTATGGTTCTTCTTGTTAATGGCTCATCAATAAGTGTATGTCCTCTAAGGACAGCGGATATGGAAAATAGACTTCAAACTATCAAGCCAGAGGGCATATGATGGTACTCATTGGAAGGATGACGGGACACTCAACCGCCCCCTTGAAATCGGCCTGTTTAAGAAATTATAGAATTCTGGGCGATCGATATCCCAGCATGCTTCACTTTATTACTGGGAAGACCATGGATACATGACATTGGTGCTATTCCCTAATAGTTATAATCACAGGAGAATTAGAAATGATTGCGGTGAAGGAAATAAGGATATCATTAAAAATGCATGCTAAACTAGATGGAATTTCGCTAGTCAGGTTTTGATTTAAGACACCCCCTATGTTTAGCCATGTGAATAAGCATCAGCACTTGCTTGAAAAGGTGTCACCTTGTTTTGCCCCATTCGGCAATGTTTGTGTGCTCAACATGATGTTTTGGATTAAAGAGACAACAAGGCCCTATGAAGACCTAAACCCTACAACTGTCTATCTCAGTTCTAGCATGGGATATGAGCCCACAACACTAGAAGTAGAGTCAAAACTTGAGGAGCTGAAGAATCATGCCTAAGCTAGAAAAGATAGCAAAGAAATTGAGAATGTATTACCATACTGCAGAACCCTACAAGGGTACTTTGTCAAAAAAGGGGACGATTTCCCCTATGATGGTTTCCCTTAGCCATGGTTTGATTTTTCCTCTCAAAGCATAATTCCAGGTTTTGAGATTTTTTTTATGGAGACATAAAGTAATATTAAGGATGTCAAAATTGGAAATTATAATAGGCAACGAGGAGGAAGTCTAGGTGACATGTCAGGAATTGATGCACTATCAATAGATTGTACCCACATGATCCCGAATGGCGAGCAAAAGCTGAATCTCGAGGGAAAAATCCTAACATCTAGTAAGCCCTTTACGAACTGGCGATATGAGAATATGAACATTGCTTCTTTAGGCACTTCGCATGGGTCTTGGAAGCTAATAGCTAGACAGTTTAGTATGCCCACCTAGGACTAAGATGAGACAACCTCACCATTCAATAGTGTTAAATCTTCGACCAACCCTTCTTTTGTGCATTTTCATAAAATTGCTGAACAGATCTAACATTTATAGGTAAATAGATGTGACACTAACAACTTTGATGAAGAACAATTGACCAATGCAAGAAGGGCCTCACCATCTGAGGAAATTGTCACTATTGACATTGCTGAAGAAGGCCCCAATAAATCACTTAAGATTGAGGATTAAAAAAATAGAGACGACATCGCTACTTAAAGAATTCCAAGATGTATTTTACATGAACATAAAAAGACATGCTAGGTGTAGATCCTAAAATTGCACAACATTGTACTCCACTATACCCTAAGACTAAACCAAACAAGCAAAAGCTACGAAGAATGGAACCAGAAATAAACAACTTTGATAATCAAAGAAGAAATCCAAAAATAACTCGATGCCGAAATCATTTGTGAACTCGAGGACTCATAATGGCTATCACACATGGTGATAGTACCTAATATGAGATGGACGAATATGCGTGTGTGTGGACCCAAGGCAATTAAACAAAGCAAGCACCAAGGATCAATTTTCCCTCCCTAACATAGATATGCTTTTTGATAACACTGTAAAACATGCTTTGTCATCTTTGTGGATGGTTTCTCCGGCTATAACCAAATCCATATGGTCAAGGAGGATGAAGAAAGGACCTTGTTTATCATGCCCTGGGGTATTTACTGCTATAATATGATGCCTTTTAGGTTTAAGAATGCAGCAGTACCATAAAATTTTAATGTGGTATATAAGTATGATAATATATATGTGTTACGTCAATGTTGTCATCGTGAAAAATAATTCACCAAATTTAGATGGAAGATATCTATCTTCTAATGAAATGGTTATCATGTTTAGCATTTTATTATAAAAAATCACAAAATTAAGATATACTTGATGTGTCTCGTATTTTATATGTTCTATAACACATTCCTATGATATTTTAGTCTATTACATGTGTGGTATGGCATGATTTACGTGTATGTAGGCTTGGTACATGTTAGAGCAAGAATGACTTGAAAAGTAGTAAAGAATAAACTAAAACGGACAAATTTGAGGACTGCATTGAGAAACTCGATCATGTGTGGGAAAAAGGACCCATCAGGTCAAGATTGGGCTTTCAAATATGTAATCTTTAGCCTTATAGTGCTTGCCAATCAATTTGTCAAAAGGTCGATCGATTGGCCAAGCTGACTGATTGATGGACTTGCCGACCGATTGATAGACAGAGACACAGCCAATGTCCACTGCTGAATGATCTAGGCACGCTGCCTCTATTTAAGGGGGAGGGATATGATTGTTAGGTACTTTTTCTCCTCATTATCTTCTTCTCTTTCCCCAAGCCGCCAAGAGAGACTCAAATTTCTCGAAGGCTGAAGCGCAAGTGGTTGAATTATCAGGGGTCAAAGCAAGAATTATGTTAATATTAATTAAGGGAGTCTATTATCTATGAGTTTTCTTTTATCTTCATCTTTTGATTTTGATATCTGTAAAACTCCCTTGGAGGAGTAGATTACTAGTCTATGACTGAAGGATGGTTCAATGTCCGGATCCCATATTTATATTCTATTTATGATAATGACTTGTGTTATACTATTTTCGCATTCCTATGGCGAATTTTATATTGAGATGTCTTCTTTCTTATGTGCTTGTAGCCATGATTAGACTTTCAGTATTTTTGCGATTTGTCTTGTATTTGTAGCCTAGACAATAGTATAACATGTTTTCACGAATGGTCAGGGTCGAGGTTGTATCCAACACTGAGCACAATCTGCTATATAAAGTAATATTAAAGTAGGCATGAGAAAGGAGTTAAGTAGTGTTATTGGGATAACCCATGCAACACCTAAAGTGATTAAATGGGCTATGCCCTTAGACTAGTTCATTACCCTAAACCCTAATCTAGTGTTAACCCAGGTTTAAAGCAAGTAGCCTAAGCCCTAAAAGTCGTTGTCATAGTAAAATATCTTAGTTAGGCTAACCTAATTTCACACCTTAAACTATCCTTGACCTATTTGACAATTTATGTTGCTGTTCAAATCTTTGAATTTACTAAATTTTCTTCCAAACCAATAACACCGATTTTCCAATAGCTTTATAATCATTGAATTTAAACCTTACAATGATTCCTTGGATACAAAAACCGTATACTTGACTTAGCAATGACAAACTCATACACATGCAAGTAAATGATTTTTAAATACTCTTAAAATCACAAGAATACTGCGCCTATATATCGTTGGGAAGAATAACTCTGATGCCGATAGTTGGGTTTGCAGTTCTTAACTATGCTTGCAACAAAAGGCACCTATTAGAGTACTTAGAGTAGAAGACTCTTTTCTCTACCTAAGCCTCCGGTCGGAAAGTCATGCTTCGTGACACCTCACGCGCGAGAGTTCCTGAGTAGGGTTATCACTATAAGCCCCTTTGCTTTAATACTGGTTGTTGGGATGTATTTCAAAAATTCACCCTAATTTTATAAAATTTCCATAGTGGAAGGAGTTTAGAATTCATAATTTTAAATCTATGGAAGGAGTTTAGAATTCATAATTTTAAATCTATGGCTGATTTAAAATTTTAAATCTACAGATTTAAATTCATAATTTAAATCTACAAATCTAAATTCATAATTTAAATCTACAAATCTAAATTCTTAATTTAGATCTACAAGCCTTTTACAGTAATACATTCGTAATAATACATAAACTTAAATAGGCATAATAACAAATACTATAAATAAATATAAAAGCGAAAACTAAAAGTGAAGGAAAGAAATCAAACCTAGATTTGCTCCAAATAAAGAAAACAAGAAAATAATAATAATCTTCAAAATCAAGATCCTACGATCTTCTACGAAATGACCTCGAGCTGCCCGGAGGGTGGGCTCCCAAAAAAATTAAACTGAGGAAAGAAAAACTTCAACATAAATTTTTCTGCCCAAGTAGGTCTCCAAAATAATTCCAGAAACCAGAGAAATTTATTTCAATTCAGTGCCAAATCTTTTTGGAATAGGTACCTCTATTTATAGTAGGTTACCCGAGTGAAAACTTACAAAAATTTTGATGTGGTATTTTGTCATGATTCTAAGGGGTTTAGGAAGTATTAGTATTACAATGATGTAATAAGAGACATGAGTCCTTAGTTAAGTCATGTAAATATCTCATGTAAGGGCTTTAGTTCTTGATGTGGCGGTTAGTTAATAGTTTGGTCAAGGAGTTAGTTGGTTATAGTCAATGTTGGTGGGTAGTGCTAGCTTAGTCGGTTAGGTGGAGTGTCCTTGTGCATTGAATCTCTTTAGCTGGATCATCTAGAGCATAGTATAAGTAAGAGGCTTGTTTTGTAAGTCCAAGGGGGTTGAATGATAATAAATTGATTCTTTCTCTAGTTCTTGCAAGATTCTTCCTAGCTTCTATTTCAATCTTAACTTCTCTTCTCAATCTCTACTTCCCATCTTGATAAACTTCAATTGATCTCATCTTATCTTTCTTATCTCATCTTTAATCTCTAATCCTCAATTGAATTCTACTCAAACAACACTTAATCTCATTTCTTCATGTAAAAACAATGTCAAAACCCTAGGTTAGCTTATGATTCATCGAAGAATCATAACAATGGTATCAGAGCTTGAAGATCAGCTTCCAATTGCTTAGAATCGTTGATTTATGGTGCTGAGTTCTGTTCAATCAGATTTAGATGCTGTGTTAGAGCTGTGTATGAGCCGATAGCTCACCATCTAGAGTATAAGATGTTGTTTAGAGTGAATTCTGCAGAAACGTTGCAGAATCACTGAGATTGAGCTCAAATTACCTGAGTTTTGATTCAAGTTCTCCGTTTCGAGACCTAAGCTTGCTGAACAGATCGAGTTCGGTTCTGATTGTGTTGATCAAGATTGCATTTCTCATTGTTCTGAGCTTAAGCCTGCTGCTGCGTTTCAGATGAAGCAGCAGAAACTTGAATTCTGTTGTTCAGAACAAATTTGATCAAGAATCAGCTCGCTTCGCAATGCTTAAGCAATTCAGTTCAAGTCGTGGTTCAGGTGTTCAGATTACAGTTAATCAAGTCCAGTAGCTGCTGATTTTGTGATCAAGCAAGGTCAAATTCAGTTCAAGTGCTCAAGATCTTGTTAGTGTCCAGCTGCAGTGCAATCATTTCCTGAGGTGAATCAAGCTCAGGTTGAGCAATCAATCAAGAATAAAGAGTAACAGAATGAGTGATGAAGAAATTCTAACAATTCATGAACTTCTTGAGGACTTTAGGTGACAAATCTCTCAGCTATTTCAAGGAATGATGAGCAAAAGCCTAGTATTACAGCAGCAAGAGTTTCTTGAGTTTCTTGAATCTTATCAAAATCTTGCTACAATGCATTCATGTGTAGCAGGGAATATGGAAGTACACCAAATTGAACACGTTCCTGAGGATGAATCAGAGATTTCCATAGGTCGATCATGGTGAATCAACAACAGGTGTTGAGGTTGTGTCACAACCACGAGCAGCAGCTGCACAGCAACAGAAGGATAACAGATTGAATTCATTGGATCAAATTGAATTGTAACAACCACAACATGACCTGAATCTTCGTGAAGAGATTACACCTTTGCAAGTGGTTGAACCATTGGACCTTGCAGTAAAGAAGTTACAAGTACATCTTGAAATTTTTAGTGTTAGGAGGTCAAGACTGAAATTCCAAGTGCTGCAGGGACTTGAACTCAAATTTATGATTCATCTAAATCTCAAGAGGTGTTATTCAAGTAGGAAATCGAGGAAAATAGAAAGGCCAATTTTGGTCTATCTTGCAAGAGCTCCTAATTTCCTACATCTCAAGTTAAACAAAGCGGTTCTTGACAAGCTAGCTATGTTTAAGGACACGAAGATGCGGCAGCCCAAAGTGGTCATGTTAGCAATTGATAAACTTAAGGCCACCTCTTAGATCAAGCGTATTATCAAGTTAGCAAGACAAAGGGTGAGTATATGCAAGAAGAAAGTCAAGTTAGTTAAACCACAAGCTGAACATACTGCTGTACAAGCTCAATCAGCTATCACACAATCTCTTGCTGCTGTTTCACAAGCAAGTGGTTTGGTTGAGTTGGGAAACCTGCACCAACCTGTCAAGGAACACACTCATTTGAATGGAGCTATTGTTTATTCCTCTCAGCACACCAATAATAGGCCTCTGATTTGAGAAGTAAACTGGATAGTTTTGGTGTGGGAAATTCATTAGCTGCTGCAACAGACTTTGCTAACCTGCATAGCTCCAACAGCCACAAACTAGTTGGCCATTACACTCATCAACTTCTTAAATGGGAAGACATTTTCAAAATCTAAAAAGTGGTGCTACGGCAGTGCTGCGGCTTGAGCTGAACAAGTGTTGGTATTGCAGAAGAGTTGCTGTTTGGAATGGTGATTCGCAGTTATAGTACAAGAATACTAAGCTGAAGTTGTTCACTAGAGTTAATAACACTTTGAAGCTATACTTCTCTTTTAGATTCTGGAGGACAAGAATCTCAAAAGGGGGAAGTATTGTAATGATTCTAAGGGGTTTGGGAAGTATTAGCATTACAGTGATGTAATAAGAGACACGAGTCATTTGTTAAGTCATGTAAATATCTCATGTAAGGGCTTTAGTTTGGTGTGGCGGTTAGTTAGTTGTTTGGTCAAGGAGTTAGTTGATTAAGGTCAATGTTGGTGGGCAGTGCTAGCTTAGTCGGTTAGGTGCAGTGTCCTTGTGCATTGAATCTCTTGAACCGCCTCATCTAGAGCATAGTATAAGTAAGAGGCTTGTGTTGTAAGTCTAAGGGGGTTGAATGATAATGAATTAATTCTTTCTCTTGTTCTTGCAAGATTCTTCCTAGCTTCTATCTCAAGCTTAACTTCTCTTCTCAATCTATACATCTTATCTTGATAATCTTCAAATAATCTCATCTTATCTTTCTTATCTCATCTTTAATCTCTAATCCTCAATTGAATTCTACTCAAACAACTCTTAATCTCATTTCTTCATGCAAAAACAATGTCAAAACCCTAGGTTAGCTTATGATTCATCAGAGAATCATGACAGATTCGCATAAGACAAAAGCAAAACGCAATGTATCATTTAAAACTCAAAGCAAAACAACGCCTTTCGCTGGGAAGAAAAACACGTGTTTGAGCCTATCACCGCGTGCCACATGTCACGGCCTAATTGGCCATGGCTCGTGCATACGGATCCGCTCCAGGGCCACCAATGAGAGACACGTGTCACGGGCTGGTTGGCCCATCCACAAATACACGGATCATGGCCAGTGACTAGCGATTTTACCTTTTTTTGCTTTGTTTTCCACTTTAAAAAATTCATCTAATGAATTTTAAATTTCAAAAATTATAGTATTTTATAATTTTTAATTTTATTCATCTCATGAATAATGTTTGGCAAAATTAAATTACCCATCTTATTAAATAATTTAATTAGTATTTAATGAGACTTAATTCCACTAATTAAATCTCACTTCACTCCAGACTTAAACCATTTATTTGATATCTCCCTAATAAACTGTATTGATGACAGCAACATCTCCTCCAGATGTCCATGATGAAGAATAAATATAACTACTACCATTATCTTTCTCAAAGCTTCCCCATTAGTTGCTAACTCGCCCTTTGCTGAATAATTTATTTGTACTTGAACATATACATAGTTTAAATTCCAACTATCAAATACTTGGAATACTTTGGCCAAAGATTCCGAAATATTCAAATATTTGCAAATCGACTAAGGGGACATCCGTATCTCATAAGGGACTATATATTCCCTATTGAATACCTGATCCTTGTCACACTTCACACCGCTACCCAGTATACATGGGAATTCAGTCATGCTTTTAGACCTTACTTATAGTACACCAAAGTAACTAACACTCCGTGCACAAGTCCAAATACTGTCAGAATTTAGAGTCGTCGTTCAAACAGTACAACATGAATTACTCATCTCTGATAATAGTCTAGAAACAAGTAATCCACACGGTCCAACTCATTGTGTCAATCTTATTAAACACACCAGCATAACACTTTTGGATCACCATCTACATGACCAAGATAAGTCATCTAAAGTGTCAAGTTATAGTCTCAGCATACGAGTGGTCTAAACTTGTCTTCGACTACGAGTCTTTCAAACAACAATAATACCATTTGTTCCAAGTCTATCTGTGGGTTAATCTCATAAACCACTTAGAACAAACATGTAAATTGTAGTATGAGGACTACACCCATCTCATGGATGTTCAAAAAAGAAAATTACATGCAGTATAAATGCTCGGTTACACAAATTTAAGAAAGAAACGATTGGACCTTCAATTTTATTCATTAATAAAATAACATTAATAGAATAAATCTTTAATTCTGGACACTATTCCTAACCATCTCTCACTGGTCCTAAATCCAATTTATTATAAATTTTATATTCATCCTTTCTATATATGAACCAAAGGTCTAGTGAATTCAACGTCTTAGTAACATCAACTACTTTATCTGAACCTACATGGCCCTCTTTGCAGCTTCTGAAGCTACAACGTATTTAGCATATATGGTGAAGTTAGCAATACAATACTGCTTAACATTCCTCCCGCTAATGGCTCCTACTCCAAGGGTAAGGACATGTTCGGATGTCGTACGTCTAGCATCTCTATCTGACTAGAAGTCAAAAATCGTATAGCCAACTGGAACTAGCTCACTAAATCCTTACAGCTGATAACACCCCTGCATCTTTCCAAATGAGTAGTATATCATCAATGTGCAATACTTAGAAAGTCAATGCTTTCTCTTGTTGTCGTTTGTACTCGGATGGTTTGTCAACCAATTGCACAAAACCATAAGACTTAATTGCTTTATTGAATCTAATATTCGATGAGCATGATGCTTGCTTCAGTCTATACATGGACTTCTTCAGTTTGCGTACCCATATGCTCCTGATTTTTGCCAATGAAACTGTCTGTTTGCACCATATCGACGTCGTCTTCAAGACGACCATTCAAAAAGGCCATTTTGACTTCCATTTGCTAGATCTCGTAATGAGCTGCAATGGATAGGAATATCCTTATGGACTTTAGTATGGCTACTGGTGAGAAGGTCTCATCATAATGAATTCTTTCATTTTGGGTAAAACCCTTAGAAACTAGTCTTACATTGAAGGTCTCTACCATCCTGTCCACTCCTCTTTTCCTCTTGTAGACTCATTTACAACAAATAGGCCTAATACCCCTAGGCACCTCTACAAGATCCCAGACCTGAACAGAATACATAGATCATATCTCAGGCTAAGATACATTTGTCAGCATCTTGTCTTTAATTGCCTCATTATAGCTAAGAGAATCCGATTCAATGTGACGGTTAACCATTAATGCTCCCTCCATGAACTTGTTAGGTGCCCTGACAATCCTCCAACTACACCTAGGCTCTCGTGCATTTAGAACATTCTCAATTCTAATAGTAGGTGCACCTAATGCACCCACTGTGTGTCGAGTTGTGTCTAACTATTTAGAATTAGCGTCATTTTCTGTTAAAAAACCCTATAACACTACTATGTTTATGTTCTTTTTAATTTACTACAAAATCCACCTTTAAAAATTTCACATACTTATAAACACCCTTTCGATCAGAAAGACTGTGGAGAAGACTACCCATGTTCCTTTCGGATAACCCCAAGAAAAGATTGGTAAGGTAGCATGACTCATCTTAGACCTTACCTTCTCTAACAATTTCCTATTCCTTTTTCTGCAACGCTATTCTACCACGGTGTACTCGGAACAAAACTTTGAGATCTTATCCTATTTGCAATTAGGAAATCTAAAAACTCACCGGAAAGATATTCACCAACTCGATCTGATCGAAGTGACTTAACTTATTTACCTAATTCCTTTTCAACTTCAGCTTTGCACTATTTGAACTTTTCAAAAGAGTCTGACTAATGCCTCATTAGGTAAACATACCTATACCTTAAGTACTCATCAGTAAATGTGAAGAACTACTCATACCCACCTCTTGCTTGAACATTCATTCATCCACATATACGTGTGAACCAACTCAAGCAAGTTACCAACCTTGTTACCTTTACTCTTAAAGACAAACTTGGTCACCTTTCATTCTATGTAGAATTCATAAACTGGTAATGACCTCAAGTCCAAAGCCTCTATCAGTCCATCTTTTACCAGCCTTTGGATCCTGTTCGAATTAGTGTGACCTAAACATTGGTGCCATGTGTGGGCATTATCCCTTTTAGGGTGTTTTATTTTAGGAGATTGAACAAGTGAGCTTGTTTTAGATTCTTTTAAACAAATATGAGTGTTTTGATCAATAAACAACTTATACATGTATATTTTGCAAATTTATCTAAAAAGTTCATAATCAAAATGAACTGAATAACAATAATTTTTAAAACGAGATATAAAAATTAAATTCCTGTGCAAAGTAGCTAAAAATATACAATCTTTTAAAAACAAAAACTCTAGCACTAAAGACTAAGCTAACATCTCCTACACTTAAGACCGCTACTCTTGTACTGTCCTTGACCATTAGGCATAGCTCTCCATCATGCAGCCTCTTGGTTAACCTGAGCCCCTATAACATATTACAGACATGGTCAGTTGAACCTGAGTCCACACACCAGGAATCTGGTGGACTCTCAACTGCGCATAACTCAAATAAGTGAGATATGAACATATCTTCACCAGATGGCCTAGCAGTTTTTCTAAGAAGAGAAGCTAAGTATTTAGCACAGGTTTTCATCCAGTGGCCAGTATTCCCATCAAAGAAACACTTTCCTTTTATCGACTTCATTATGGACTTCATTGCTACACTAGCAACCTTGCCCTTTCCTTTCTTTTCAATAGGTCCCTTGTGAGTAATAAGTAGGTCCAACTCGATTTTTCTAGGTAACGTAATTTGGTCCAATGAGTTATTATGCATTAGTAATCAAGTGAAGTTTACCAGTCGCACCCATTTCAAAATACCGTAATTGCAAACATTCGTGTAACTATCTAACAAGAGTCACGTATAATGTAGTGATATTTATTCTTCCATTTGGCATACAAAATAAGTCAGACATCCACCAAACTGTACTGTCATGCATACAATGATGACCCAAACACATAACTCTTTACTCCCCAACAGCGGGGTCGCACGAAGCTAGTTTGGGTGAGAACTATTCTCAATTAAACTGTTTTCTTGTAGCTTTTACTAAACATGATTAACTCACCACTTTACCTTAGTCTCTAACATAACACAACAGAGCTCCTTGGGGACGCTAATGCATCACACTGTCAAGTGTAAACCATTATCTAAACCTCCATACAAATGCACGTAATACTCCACGGTAGCGTGGTTGCATCGCTTCTTTGCACTTTGGTTTATCCCAATAGAAGTCTAACCCTATAATCTGCAAACCGACATCCTCTGCAGGAAGGTCCATCGATCTATTATACTGCTAGACCGGTAATGGAGACTGTGAGGTTACAACAATTGAAACCTCGCTCCCACTTGATTTTTAAAACTAGTGATTTTTAATTAACTTGCATTTACAACTTGGATTATCTCATTAACCCCTTTAGAATCTCATTCTAGAATTAACCAAAATTAATTAATTTCTTTATTCTAAACTATTATCGTTTTATAACATCAATTATTTCATAACTTGCTTTAAAATCTCATTCTAAATTTAATTTTACTTTTAAAAAAGGGTACCATAGATTGTCTCATAACCTATTCTTTAGAATCAGATTCTAAAATTAAATGAATTAATATAAATTCAATTTAATTTTTTATTTAAAATAGTACTGAAATTTAGATTATCTCATAATCTATTTTTAGAATCTAATTCTAAAATTAAATTAATTAATAAACTTAATTTTATTTAAAATAAGTAGCGATTTAGAGCTTAGTATCATGGGATGACACTTTAACTATGTCCAGGCCCAAGATACCCCTTAACTTCGCCCTTAGCTCCGTCGTTAAGTCCCGTGATGCCACTTAGTTTCACTCTCAAAGTACCTCACTAAGTCAAGCTCACTTGGTTTTTAGGCCCACGGAAACAGTAGTTTAGTACATTTATGCAACAGAATAATTTATAAGTTTGGAAGAATGAAAACGCACACAAGTATATTAGATAGAGACAGGCTCACGGTTGAGAGGGAGAGAGTTTGATTGAATGGAGAATGTTATGGTGGCGTATCCCCCACCTTAGTATTTATAGTGCTTGGATTACATTGCATACATTTAATTTAGTTGGTTGATAGAATTCTGTAGAACCTTGCTAGTCGCAACCGTGAGGCTCTTCAAGTGCCATTGTTGAACTTAGCACAAATGAGGTCTAGATTCATTTAACATGTGTTTAAAATTTCCTAGGGACACACCTCCTTGGGTGGCCGTGCATTTGAGGCTCCCAAGTAGGTTGTCATACATTCTAGAATATTCCTAACTAGCCCAGTTACAAGCCAACCGTGAATTAAGGCCCACGCGGTTCCCGTATAACGGTTCCCAACTAGTGCTTCCCAACTAGTGTCAAGCAATGCCTTTGTCCCCACACCGTTTACCAATGCATTGACAAAGATCAAGCCCTTTTTTGAGCGGGCACCTATTATGGAGCCTTGGGCACCTTGTTGTGCCATGTTTAGAACCTTTGTAGGCACTACGCATCGATTCTCTGTGTCTGGATAGCGTTTGGAACCTTCGGACGTACCTGCGCAGTGGCCCCCTGCACCTGGGCCCATGTCTGGGCCTCTGCGCACCTCTGCGTACTGGTTCCCTGCACTTGGGCCCGTGTCTGAGCCTCTGTCCGGACCTCCGCAGCGACCTTGACACTGTCATGAGCCCTGTCTAGACCTGTGCAGCAGCCTGGGCCTTGGTTTTCTGGGCTTCTGTTTGTGCTAATAGCAACATGCCCTTCTTGACTAGGGCATGCATCTGCACCATAGTCTTAGGCACTCCTTGTCCTGTCTTGTGCACCTCTTGGGATATGCACCATAGGTACCGAATCGAACCCATGCCGACTGACTCAGCTTCATCTTGCTCTTGCGCTGCCACAAGTGAGTTCAATGCCTTGCATTGGGGACAGTCCAGTGTGGACTGAGCCCCATCACACAAGATCCAATTCTTTCTCTTACCTTCATCCTTTTTACCTTCGTGTCACTTGCCTTTGTCTTTGTGCTGTGGAGGACTGTGAGGCCTTTCTCCCCCACCCTTCTCCTTATCACTCCTTTGCTCCTTCTTCTTGGTGTAGTCTTGAAGGTCCACCAAGTTTTCGGCTTCGGATATGGCATTGGCTAGATCTTGGAAACCTTTTCTTCTCAACTCCAACTCAGCCCATGTTTGTAAACCGTCCATGAAGTAGAAGAGTCTATTGGGTTCAGTCATGTCGGGGATCTCCAATATGAGTGATTGGTACTCCATGAGGTACTCACGGATTGGCCTGATTTGCTTCAACCCACGAAGCTTCTTTAAGGCCATCAATTCTACATTTTTAGGGAAGAATTGCTTTTTGAACTCATGGACAAACTCTTCCCAAGTGTCCACGGTACAAGTCCCACAAGCAATCTCACCGTGTCTTCTCCTCCACCATAGCGCAGCATCATGAGTCAAGTACATGGTGGCTCTGCTAATTTTTGCATCTTCGTTGTCAATGTGCAAGGCCTCGAAGTATCCCTCCCTACTCCATAGATAGTAGTCCACTTCCTTGGCATTGCGTTGCCCATTGAACATGGGCAGTTCAGGGACCCGGGCGCGCGGCACAACAGCCTCGATGACCATGCCACCCACTAGTGTTGTCTTGCATAGCATGCAGTCCGTTTTGACAATGTCAAGCTCCTGTCTATGCCCGATCACTGCCTCTGCCAGCTGGCCCAACCGATTGTCTACAGTGGCTTTCATCTCCTCTGGCGCATAGAGAAGTTTTTCTGCTATTCCCGAGACACGTCCTTTAATAACGTCCAAGGCATCAAGGTTTTCATGAACATCACCCATTGCCATCTCCAATCTTGTCAAACACACCTCAAGTTCTGTGGGTCTTTCACCTTGCACCGAAGGTTCCCTGTTTTTGTGGGACTTTTTGGCTCGCGTTTCTGGCCTCGCTTTCGATTGCTTCTCTATGACTTGTGACACTCCAACATTTTCTTCTTCCATGGTCATGTACCAACTTATAATCTGTTGCTTGCCTCTGATACCACATTGTCACGGGATGACACTTTCACTATGTCCAGGCCCGAGATGCCCCTTAACTTCGCCCATAGGTCCCTCGTTAAGTCGCGTGATTCCACTTAGTTTCACTCTCAAAGTACCTCGCTAAGTCAAGCTCACTCGGTTTTTAGGCCCATGCAAACCGTAGTTGAGTACGTCTATGCAGCGGAACAATTTATAAGTTTGGAAGAATGAAAATGCACACAAGTATAGTAGATAGAGAGAGGCTCACGGATGAGAGGGAGAGAGTTTGATTGAATGGAGAATGTTATCGTGGCATATGCCCCACCTTAGTATTTATAGTGCTTGGATTACATTGCATACATTTAATTTAGTTGGTTGATAGAATTCTGTAGAACCTTGCTAGTCCCCACCGTGAGGCTCTTCAAGTGCCACGGTTGAACTTAGCATGAATGAGGTCTCGATTCATTTCGCATGTGTTTACAATTTCCTAGGGACACACCTCTTTGGGTGGCCGTGCATTTGAGGCTCCCAAGTAGGTTTTCTTACATTCTAGAATATTCATAACTAGCCTAGTTACAAGCCAACCGTGCATTAAGGCCCACACGGTTCCCATGCAACTAGGTCCTTTACTTTGCTTAATTTTAGTAACATATCCGATTGGGCCTAGTCCGTATAAAATTGTGACATAGCAAAATTTCTACTAAAATAGTCAACCCGTGATATTAGGCTATCTTATAGTCTATTGTTAGAATCTCATTCCAAAAATTAAATAAGCATAAACTATCTCATATTCTATTTTAGAATCTTAATTTAAAATTTAAATAATTAATATAATTTATTTTTATTTTTAAAATAATATTGACTTAGACTATCTCAAAGTCTATTTTAGAATCTTATTCTAAAACAATTTAAAATAACGTTGATTTACAACTTAGATTATCTGATAATCTAATTTATAATCTTATTCTAAAAAAAATTAATTAATAAAATGATTAATGTAATTATTATGTAAACCAGTGCTAACGTCTACACGACCCCAAAAATAAATAAATACAAACATCTTTTTATTTTTAATTTTGAAAATGCTGACATCTGCATGATGTAAACTGAGATCGTCAGAATTTTTTTTTTAATTTTTAAAATTAAAATATTTAATTTAAAATAATTGAATCTAATCTCATTAGATCAATTTTATCCAATTTCAAAAATCATGATAATATGCATAATCTCATTACACAAATAACATAATTGCAAGTTTATATATTGATATATCCAAATTAACCATTAATTCATTAACGATTTAAATAATTTAAACCGATACCGTAAATAATCTATTTAGCTATTAATTCTTCAACGATTTAAACAATTTAAACTGTTACTTTAAATGACCTAGTTAACTATTAACTCTTTTAACGATTTAACCAATTTAAATTGCTATTTAAGAAAACTTTCCTTCTTAATAAAATTTCTATTTTATTAAATACAATTATATTTATTTTGATCTTATTATACCTATTCATATATACTATGAAAGTAATCAGAGATTGGCTCTAATACCAATTGTTGGGAAAAATAACTCTAACGTCTATTATTGGGTTCATAGTTCTTAACTATGGCAACAACAAAAAGAACCTATTAGAGCACCTAGAGTAGAAGACTCTTCTCTCTACCTAAGCCCCAGGTCAGAGACTCACGCTTCGTGACACCTCACGAACGAGAGTTCGCGGGAATAGAGTTATCTCTATAAATCTCTTTGCTCTAACATGGGTTGTTGGGACAAATTTCAAAAATTCTCCCTAATTTTATAAAGTTTACACAGCGGAAGTGGCTTAGAATTTATAATTTTAATCCTATGATTGATTTAAAATTCCTAATTTTAGATCTGCAGATCTAAATTCTTAATTTAGATCTACAGGCGTTTTATACTAATATATTCATAATAATACATAAGCTTTAGGAGGCATAATAACAAATATTATAAGTAAAAGAAAACATACCTGAATTTGCTCCAAATAAAAAAAACCAAAAAATAATAATAACCTTTAAAATGGAGACCCCGCGATCTTCTATACAATGATCTCGAGCTGCTCAGAGGGTGGGCTCAAAAGAATATTAAATTCAGGGAAGAAGAATTTCAACAGAAAAATTTCTCCCCAATTAGGTTTCCAAAATAATTCTAGAAACCCAGAGAAATTTGTTTCAACTCAATGCCAAACCTTTTGGAATAGGTGCCTCTATTTATAGTAGCCTGTTGGAGCAAAAAAATTACAAAAATTTCGATGTGGGATTCGCATAACACAAAAGCAAAACGCAGTGTATCATTTAAAACATAAAGCTAAACGACGCGTTTCGCTGGGAAGAAAAACACGTGTTTGGGCCTATCACCGCGTGCCACATGTCACGGCTTGATTGGCCGTGGCTTGTGTATGCGGATCTGCTCCGAGGCCTCTAGCGCGTGACACATGGCCCATCAGTGAGTATGCGGATTGTGGCCTGTGCGCAGCGATTTTTCGCTTTTTTTCTGTTATTTGCATGTAAAAATTCATCTTATAATTTTTTAAAATTATTTTGTTTTATAATTTTTAATTTTATTGATCTTATAAATATTATTTGGTAAAATTAAATTTACCCATCTTATAGATAAATAATTCATCTCATGAATTCTTTAATATTTTTCAATGGCAATAAATACAGGGGCTTGCAGAGAGACCTCAAGGACAATTTAAATCTAGCTCCAAATGGGTTAAATCAATCATCTCATTAAATAATTTAATTACTATTTAATGAGACTTAATTCCACTAAATAAATCTCACTACACTCCAGATTTAAACCATTCATTCGACATCTCCCTAATAAACTGTATTGGTGACAACAACTACTCCATTGGAAGTCCATGACGAAGAATGAATATAACTACTACCATTATCCTTCTCACAGCTTCTCCATTAGTTACAGACTCGGCCTTCACTGAATAATTCATTTATACTTGATCATATTCACAGTAAAAATTTCAAATGTCAAACACTTGGAATACTTTGGCCAAAGATTCCGAACTATTCAAATATTTGCGAACTAAGGGTACATCTGTATCTCATAAGAGACTGTAGATTTCCTATTGAATGCCTGATCCTTGTCACACTTCACGCTGCTATCTAGTGTATGTTGGAATGCAGTCATGCTTTTAGACCTTACTTATAGTACACCAAAATAACTAACACTCTATGCACAAGTTTAGAATACTCTCAGGATTTAGAATCATCATTCAAGTAATCCACATGGTACAACTCAATATGTCAATCTTATTAAACACACCAGCATAACACTTTTGGATCACCATCCACATGACCAAGACAAGTCATCTAAAATGTCATGTTATAGTCTTAGTATACAAGTGGTCCAATCTTGTCTTCGACTACGAGTCTTTTAAACAACAATCCATACCATTTATTTCAAGTCTATATGTGGGTTAATCTCATAAACCACTTAAAACAAACATGTAAATTATAGTATGAGGACTACACCCATCTCATGGATGTCTCCAAAAAGAAAATCACATGCAGTATAAATGTTCTCTTACACAAATTTAACAAGGATACGATTGGAACTTCAATTTTATTCATCAATAAAATAATATTAATAGAATAAATATGGATTTCTGGATACTATTCTTGACATATGTTGTTGTAGTTATGTCATTTATTAGCAATTTATAATAAAAGTCCGACGAAGTTTGGCAAATTACCAAATTGATAAATTTTAAAATTTTAAAGTATCTAAGTGATATATTTTTAAATCCTTACACTAAGTCATTGTATATTTTAAACTTCAGAGTATATAAATAGGTGATAAATAATGAGCTGGAGGAAGTCTAAGTGATAAGTTTCCTATAATAAATCTAAATGTTTTCTGACTTTATATTTTTGTACTTATGTTAGATATAAAATAATATACTATATAAATATATATGCTTATTCTTTAATATTTTTAGTGTATACTAAATGTATAGATTTTATTATATTATAGTTACATATATAATGACATAACAAAACTGTAAAAAAAAATGCATGGTGCTACTCCTAAGAGGGACAACACTTGATCCAAATATGTCAAGATGTGGCAGTGGTGGTGAAGATGTGCAAATATGGCCACTTGTGAGATGATGAGGCTGCAATCATGTTGACATGGTATTGTTAAAAATGAAACAAATTATATAGATATTATAATATATCAAGAAAATAAACCAAATATGTTACTCTTTTTTGTTCTTTTTCGAGCATATTGTTTGATTTGTGTACATAACAAATATGTCTGTCCTTCTTGAATTTTTTTTTTCAATCATTGTGGTTTTGTTTGAACACTTTTCAAACATAACATCCTTCTAAGATGTTCATGTCAATGGTAACAAGTAACTTGGTAGAACTTGCAAAGAAAATGGTGAAAGGAATTGTTAAGTAATCTTAGCTATACCATAACTTGGAACTTGAAAGCATTCCAGTTTGTTAGTTTATAAAACATTTTTTTCCGTCAATCTAATTATTTATGCTTTTGGAATATTTAATTTTTTAATACAGTATCAAAACATTATTCACCAAGAGGTTGTGTGTTTTGATCCTAATAATCCCAATCTTAATTCTAGCATATATTTAAAGACCAGGCATGAGGGGCATATCCATATTATTCATGCTTTAAATCAAATAAGTTGCTAAAAATGTTTTATGAAATTATTTTACCACTTGTGGCTAAATCATATTTTAGGCATTTAATTAAACCAAATCATAATGAAATGATTTACTTCCTTACCTATTGTATTACAAAATTCAAAAGTAATTATTTAAATACTTTGAATGAGGACTCTGTGATCATTTGGTATTCAAATTAGTAATCTAAAGCACTACTAAAGTTCCTGTTTCCATTGTTTACTCTTTTTTTTTTTTAAAGATAATAGCATGTGATGAGTTTTCAATTTTTTTATTGTTATTCGGAATTTACAAGAATCTTTTCAATATGGTGTAAGTCGGTACTCAAAATGTATTAATAAAAATTAACATTTAGAATTTCTAAACTTACCATTTAATTGAAGATAAATATTATGATGAACAGTCACGTATAGAAATCTTGGTCATGTCATTGCTTGTATAAAAGTACTTACTACCATTTTTATTAAGAAAACAAGTTCAAATCAACAACCAAAGTCACAGGAGAATATCACTAGAAATGCACAAATACTATGAAGCTCCATCAAAGGTAACATCATTAATCCCTATACCTACGTATGGTAACAAATTTTGAAATCTACAAAACATAGCTGAACTAGCCTTCCATTATGTCTCCCCCATATTCGAGGCATGTTTCCATCCTTCGCGGCAATCTTGTTTTCTCCTTTACTTATTTGCTCCAATATTCCTTCCATGGCTAGCTCTGTCTAGAAGAATAAAGGACGCCAAAATGTAGAAATTGTATGAATGGAGAAAGAGACCAATCAAATTTTCTGCTTTTCAATGCGTCAAACCGATTCATACAAGAAGGCTAATGCGTTGCACACCCTATGTGGGATAGAAGGTGCAATTAATGTCTTTTCTCTTTGGGGAAAGGCCTTTTTTTGGGCCACCCAGCTATAAAGGTGATATTGGAGTAGTACCTTGGTATTAATCCCCCTCTTCCTCTTTCTCAGCTAGTGAATATTGGTCGTACAAAGTAACTTCTCTGGGTTCAGTTCGATACTGATGTTTGTAAGCTTAACCTTAGGCCCACCTTATTGAATTTTTATGATGAGACTAGAAGAAAGTGTGGGAAGGAGTCTAAAAAGTTTTAAGAGTGAGAAGATGAATGGGCTATGGTGGCTCATTTCAATGGATGACATAGAGATGTGTGAATGCATGGAGCTCCAAGGAGCACTAAGGGTGCTGAAAGCCGATGCCATACACCATCATGAAAACCTACAAATGCAAATGGAGGTTGGATCTTCATCTGGTGTTGGGCTATTCATGGAAACCTTCCATCCTGTAGCAAGCATGAACAAATCCAGTGACAGACTAGACGGTATGGGCTTTCTGGCCCATGATAGCTTCAATGTGCTCGCACTAGCACCATCCCTATCACCGCCGCCAATGGGTTTGGCCAAATGGAAGGCTTCCATGAGACACTTCACAAACTAAACACTTCAACAGGTATCGAATCAAAGATAAGCTTAGCAAGCCCTTCTTTCTCACTAAGCACGGTCCTTTATCACATTTTGACAACATTGGGCTTAGCCGAGCTATTGATGGGTCCTCGCTTCACTTGGCCTTGACCCAACCAGAGGGGTGTTTCATGGTCCAAACAATTTCTAGTTTGGGCCTGGATTTTACTAGGTGTCATTGATTATCCCTTGAGTTTTTTTTTTCATGTTAGTTTTGAAAACACATTACATGTTTGGTTAGACATATCTCATCTATTCTTGTTATATGAATTTCAACATGTCATGTCAAGTTATAGTCATTTAGTTTTAAAATATCTTATTATATTAATGAAATCACTTTATGTTTGGTCTAGTAATTAGTATGGATTATCATGTCAATTCTTGAATGCGCTAAACAGTAGATGGAAACATCTCCGCTTTGAAGAAACCTTAAAATACATCTAGAAATATTATAAAAATATTCATGCAAAATATTACAGAAGTATTCTAACGGGATATTAATGCTTTGGTGGAGTTAATCTTTTCATGGCATAATTAATATTTTTCCTTATCTCTATACAACACATTTTCAGACGATGTAATAAGCATTCAAAAATAATAGAAAAAGATACAATAAAATGGAAGTTTATAAAAATCATATATTTATTGGAAGATGATAGAGTAATAAAATTTAGTTATCAAAATTGTGTAGTGAATGAAGTGGAGAAAAGTTGTTAGATTACAAATTAATATTAAATTAATTATATTTTATCAAATTAATATGCATTTAAAACATAAATTAGATATATTTTTAATACATATGACATTACTAATAATTATTAAAGTATATTTTCCAATGACAAAATAAACACAAATGTTGATACAAAAGAGAACACCCGAAAGGATGAAAGTTCGAAAACATTAATGCTTTGTTTGTTTTGATGGAAAATATTTTCCATCTCAAGTCTACTGTTTCTTTGTACAACTTTATAATAATAATAATCACAACATTTACCTTCTCGGGGACAAAAGCATTTTCTATTATAATCTCATGTCATATGCCTAATTTCAACCTCAAATTGCCAAAACATGAAACTCCTACAAATTTTATAAAATAAAACTATTTTTTTGTGGGTTTAATAAGGAAGCACGCATATAACTTTAATGAGAAAATTTGTGATTTTTTCAAAACTGGTAATTTGCTAAAATCGGTAATCAAAATTCTTATCTAATTAGATTCTTCTCGCCATATAAAAATGAAGAGTATATGGATAAATATTATTGGCATCAGAAAAAACTGTTTGGATAATTGTGTAAAAGTAGGCATCATATTTTTCTGCAAGTTTGAAAGGCTAAAAACCAAATATTCCGAAAGCAAATTTATGCCTATTAGATTTAAAGCATGAATAATATATATACTCACTTGATATCTTATTCTATTTAAAGCAACATAATTATCTTTTGTTATTTGCTGACAACTTTTCGTCCATGCCCTCAAGGCTACCATCAAATGTGCCATTGTGTTCTTATTGACATCATAATGTGCCTCGATCTTGAATGAAATAAGCCACATGATGCCCAAAACTTATCGGTCCAATAAGCTTCAACTCTTCGTCCTTCATATCTTCTAACTTTTTCTCTAATAAATGCAATTACAACTTTTTTTGCGTACAAGTAATCCCCCATCCACATCCATCATTGTATGAGTGTTTAAACCTCACCAGTATAATGTTAAAGTTAGTGTAGTCAGTGCATTATCTAGTGATCGAAATTCCAATTTTGTTCGTAATGTGAGCAATTAACTAAACTAACAGAAAACAGTTAATCTGAGTTGATCAATCAATCAGGTTTGTTTAGGAAATAAATTTAGGTTAGCCAGTCTTGCATATGAATATGATACCTCACTACGAAGGTGACTTTTAGAATTTAGGCTACAAGCTCAAAATTCGATTAGTACTCAATAAGGGTTTAAAGTAATGAACTAGTCTATGTACATACCCCGTCTAGCTACTACAGTGTTGCACGACTTATCTCAATAGCACTAATTAATTCATTTATCAGGCCTAATTCAATATTAATTTATTTTAAATGTTTGCATTTGGAGTTTGGTGAAATCTCAAACTCGACAGCTTATGAATGCCTATTATATTTTAGTCTAAGCTGCAAGTATAAGACGACACATAGATTGGGAAAATCAGGTCATGGCTGCAAACATACAAATGAAAAGGCCAATTCAATAAATAAATCTCTCTATTGGAGTGTGGAAAGAGTGTAACAAAAGTCATTATCAATACAGAAATCTAAACTCGGGATCCAGATGATTAATTGTCCTTCACACAAAAACAAAAGGTCTACTTCTCCATAAGAGTTTTGCAAATCGAAAACTCAAAAGAGAAAGAGAAAAGAGAACTCATTAAATCATAGACTCCCTTGAATGATGATGGCATGACCCACGCTGTCATTCCACAATAACTCGACCACTTACCCTTTCATCTTTTGTGAGAACTCCAGTCTCATGGAGGGACTCAAAGAAGGAGAAAATAAGAAACGAACACAAAGGTCACCAAAAATCAAAAGGCTACTGCTATTTATGCCTCAAAGAGTGCCCTAGAGGTCGTCCATGCAAATGGCTGATCTATTGGACCGACCAACTCCAGTGACCAAGAATAAGAAGATTTGTGTTGTCGAATCTTGACACAAGTCCTCATGTTTTATTCCTCGGGTTGGGGGGGTACTTGGAAATAGCCTCCCTCCAGGGTAGTACCCTGAAGGGGGAAGGTTGCATAAATCCACGCCCCGCCCCCACCCCCCCCCCCCCCCCCCCCCCCCTCTCTTCCCCTTCTAAACCCTGCTTAAGCGGGAGCCCTTAGGCACTAGGAATGTTTCTTTATTAAAGTAAGAATGTAATCACTGAAAATGCCACGGCGAATGGGAAACAAAACATATTATAATAACACATATTAACATCCCCAAACCCAAACCTTGCTTATCTTCAGCAAGATTCATTTAAAACTAGCTGAAAGTATTGAGAAGATAGTTCAATAATGAATGTAGTTGTATGAATGAGTTGTGAAAAGCATTTTGGTGGGTGCTTATGGATGAAAATAAGAACGAATATGCTCATGTAATGTTACTAATACTTTGATTCTGGCAAGATATCTAAATATCAAAGTCTCTAGTAGCATGTGGGACTAAAACTTTCATTTTTCTATTTTCATTCGAACTTCTCATGCTATAAAAAAAAAAAGCGAGAATGCTTAAAGATATAATAAATTGATCGGGTCACTCCTAAGAAACACCAAAGCCTCAAGTCTAATTTCTTTTCTTTTTTTTCCCCCATTACAGGACAAAATTCTTCCTCTTTCTTTCCTTTTGCTTTTTTTTTTTTTAAAAGTAACTCTAGTTAAGTGTGTCTCCCTACGATCCATATAGAGTGTTTTTGGACGGTGACTCCTGATCTAGTAAGCTCGAGGCACTAAGTGACAAGCATTTCTCGAACCTCATTACCCAAGTCAAAGAAATTTCCAACGTAAGCCGTTACTTGCACATACCTTGAAAATGTACAATAATCCCTTTGGGAAGGAAACTATGTCTCTTTTCAGTGAGGGGAAGTAAATTTTTCCTTAGTAGTGGAAAAAATTCTTCATATTTCTTATTATTATTATTACATTGCTCAAAGAAACAAAAGACTTGAGATAGAAAATATTTTCCAACAAAACAAATGGCACGTTAATGTTTGCAAAGTAATAATATACTTAAGGCATAAAAATGTTCCACATCAAAATAAATGGTGTATTAATATTTTTAAACTTTTGTTCTCGTTCTCTTCAATATTAACATTCATGTTTATTATCACTACTAGAAAACATGGATTTAGGAATCGAAATTAGTGATGGCTAAAACTATCTAAATATTGCAATGGGCTTTGTGACATCTATTGTGACAAAATTGCTTGACGAACTGGGTCTGTATTTGTTGTTGTTGTTATTGTGAAATAATAGTTATGGCAAACACGGCCACAGTGACCACTATAGATGCGGTCACAAATAGGTTACAAACGTGTTTTGCAATTCAAAATCAAAAATATCTTCAAATTTGTGACGGCTAAAATCATCAAAACAACTACATATACAATTCTCAATCAAAAAGCTGACATATTTTTATAAAATAACATATTTCATTTTGATTTTAATTATATATATATAATTTATTGAAATGAGTTGAAACTGAAGTTTATAAAATATTTAATATAATGATACAAAAATTATCAATAACTACGATATCATTACATTATTTTTTTAAAAATAAAATTGATACCTTATAAATAATGTACTATTTTAAAAATAATTTAAATTTACAAAACTTACAACAAATAAAAAAGTCTTATTTACTGATGGCTGCCACTGTCACAACTATTGGGACTACTGCAGCCGTCATTGATTTCTAAAAACTATAGGGTTCCTAAAGCCTGGGGCAGCACTGACCATTAGAAACTTGAATTTGAAGGTTTCCCATCCAAGTTTGAAATTTAAATTTTGGATTTTCTTACTTAAAAAACACCTAAAATTAAGGTTCCGTTTTAAAAACCACCTTATGGGTCAACTTTCAAAAAAATCTTCAACCCTACACCTTAAAGCACCTATAATATTCATTATTTTTTGCGTACGGCATTTAAAAATATTTTTAAAAGTTAAATATTATTTAAAAATATTTACAAATTTTTAAAATATATAATATATTTAAATAATTAAAATATTTAAAAATATCTAAAATGAAAATTAGTAATTTTAAATTTATTTTCTTCTATTAGGTGTGACATTAAAAAAACTTTGAAAAGTTTAGGTATGGCATTGAAAAATTAGAAACTGTAGGTAATTTTTTAAAATCACACCTAAAATTTAGGTGTTTTTTAGTAAAAAAAAAAAAAATACCTTAAAATTTTTGAAAAATCTATTTTATAATTAATATAAATGAAATAAATAATTTATAAAAAATTTATTTATAAGTGGAAAATATTTAAACTGCACAAATGATAGTAACATATAATAATGTAATAAAAAATGGTTATAACACACCGTGAATAGAGACTAAATATTTTAATTTATATTTTTAGATACCTCTTTTAAATGTTATATGGATCCTAATTCAATGGGAGCTATATATGATGTTGTGCCTCTCAAGTACTTTACTGTTGAATCGTTACCAACAATGATTACATCAAGCAAGGCTATCGTCAGTCTATAATTCATATATATAGTTGAAGAGGGGATATCAACAACAACAACAACAAACCAGTGCCTCAAAAGGCTCCCGCCAGGCAAGGTTTGGAAAAGGTGAGATGTAAATAGCCTTACCCCTTGCATACAGGGTTCTACCCTGAAGGGAATAAGCAATGGAAGTATTTATCTTGTAACATTTTAATAAAAAAAAGGGTAAGGTGTTAGGAAATTTTGTTGGGCTCTGCATTAGGCTGATGGAATTGGAATTGAATTAGTGGTTTGCAATTCTACGTCAAATTCTTTAAATTATTTGTTTAGAAAAAACTGGATGTTGGAATTATAATTCCCTAATAAATTGTCTCAAGTTTTAAGTCAATTAGGGTCCAATTTCAACTGGATTGGATCATTTCAAATTCAAGTTGTTTCAAGGTTCGAGTCGAGTTCTGTAATTTGGTTTAATCACCATGCGTAAAGTTTTATTAGATTATTAACATAGTTGAGTTTGGGTTTTAGTTGATTAGTAGGGCGATTTAGGCTCCATTTAGTGGGACATAAGTCAAATTGTTATAGGAATTTGAAACAACAGTATAGATGTTTCCTCTATTATAATGCAATAACTTCTTTTGTTAGATAATCGTAACATGGCACATTATTTTGATAACATATATACACGTTATACATATAACTTTTTCATAATTTGCTGTATCTCACATTAGTATTTCCAGTGCATGGGAATTCTAACAAAAACTACCAGATTTTGACATAAGCTATACCTATATGAAGGAATTTCAAATCTAAGGGTACTCATTGTATAGATTAAAATCAAATCGCAAGATCTTTTTTTTTTTTTTTATCATAAACAAAGGGAGCATTGACGGATCTAGAATTTTGGCTGAAAGTGGGCTTGAATTTGAAATTATTTTCACTTTCTACTTTATATAAATTATTAGTTATACATTTGTTCTATATTTTCATTCAAAGTAAAAAAGTAACTCTCAATCACTCTTAAATAAGAGAAAACTTTTGAGAAAATTTTATTTAAGGCATCCGTCCATACAAAACCACATATATTGAAAATTAATAATTTTCAAATTCAATTCACGCTTAAATTGGGGTCTTACTTTTATTTAAAATATCTGTATAAAAACTCTTGTGCATAACATATTTTTATTCATACATGTAATGGAAGAAAGATTATTGTAAATGATAAATACAAATTCGTGACTACATGAGAGTTCAATAATGATTTTAGAATTATCAGAGATATTTTATTTTTAATTTTCAACCATTACATGTAAGATATTACCCAATTTTTGAACAGGTAAAATGTTACAGGTAAAACTTGAACAAGAATCGATGCATTGATATAAAAGTACAAATATACAACTGAGATGATTTAGGCTATAAAATTGAAAAGGTCAAAAAGAAAACTTGAAGTGCTTTGGATAGAAATTAAAAATTTTGAAAAGTGCATATGAGTAATGAAGGTCCAAATATCAACCTAAGAGGGGGGTGAATTACGTTCTTTAGTAAGAAATAAAAAATTAAATTTATGAACCTAAAATTAAATTAAAAGATAGACAATAAGTATGAAATAAAAAAAGACAAGAATAAAAGTGATGCACAAAGAGTTTTATAGTTGTTCACTTCCAAACCAGAAGCTTGTCCACTTATTAAGCAACTACTCTTCGTCACTTGAGCCTTTAATTAAGCTTGTTGATCTTTTCTAAAATTAGGCTCAGGATCCAACTTTTGCCACTGGTCTTTTTGTACGTAGGCTCAAGACCAACCTTTTAGAAGCGATCCTTTTGTAACATTAGGCTAAGGATCCAACCTTTATAATGAAATAAATTAGAATAAAGCAATGGAAGAATTAAAGCACTCAAATTCTTCACTTCTTTAAGAGCGAATTGATACTTGATCAAGCTTAACCAAAGCCAAGGATATTCCAGTTAAGCTCAATGATCAATAATAAAAGAACAAATGATGCTCAAATAAAAACTTTAAACAAAACTTAAAATCAAACTATTAAAGCACAAGAATGTAAGAGAACTTTTTATCAATGAATTCTTCGAGAGTGTTGGATGATTTGAACCAAAGCATTCAAGCCTTATTTATAGGGAAATGAGGGCCAAGGGGACATTCAAAAAGTTGGAAAAAAGATTAGGAAAGAAATCAAGTTAAAAGTAGCCGTTTTGAGCTTTTGTGATCTGTGTGTCGACACACACACAACAACTCCTTGTCATTACTGTAGGCCTGTGTGTCGACACATACCTTTTGTGTGTCGACACTCAGCATGCCTAGGTGGATTTGCATGTTTTGGATTAATTAGCTTGATTAATAGGATAATTTTATCATATTAGTTAAGTTGATTAATTGATTAATTGATTGCCATATTAACTCAAACTTTTGAATTAATTTCCTACTTTGCTTTGGTCATAAAGATAATTGATTCCATAAATCAAGCTAAATTATCACTCATTGAAATTTTATCTTTATTTGATTTGATCATACTTTTTAACGTACTAATCTTGAAAAATATTTTAGTTAGAACTTAGATTGGTTTAAATTTTGACTTGAATAGTTTTCAAATAAAATTTAAAAATTAATTTTCAAAAATATGTTAAAAATATTTTTGTTAGAGCATCACATATCAATATTGAGACTTGCACTCATTGATATAACTCAATCCTAAGTCCTAGACGATAAAAATAAATAACTTAAAGGCACTTGGACTCGGATATCATTTTGGATGAATCTTCTCTTCAACTTTGATCCCTTTTTCTGTTGATTCATCATCTTAGAAAGCTTCGTATCAACATGATTAACCTTGATTTTTTTAGCTTTCTTATGAGTCACTTAGAAACAAGATTAGAACAATTTAAATACTATGACTCACTAAATGGTTGTTATCATCAAAATTACAATATAAATGGCTTTAGGGCCAACAATCTCCCCCTTTTTGGTGATGACAAATATTTGATATTTTCTCTTGAAAATGTGAAAGTTGACGTATAGAATTCCCCATAAAAGTATTCAACTTACTAAAGCATACACATGACAATAAACTTATGGAGCAACTTATGTCATGATTAAGGTTCAAACTCAACTGCTCCCCCTAAGTTGATTCATTTTAGGAATCATACATGCGGTATATTAACATCATCATCATGTTCAATATTTCTCAATCGAACACATACTTCATGCCATGGTAGATGCATTATTGGGGTTACATGTTCAATTAACTCACACCTATCATCATCCGTATAACATAACTGAGCATGAATACTAAACACAAATACACCAATTTTTCCCCCCTTTGTCATCAACAAAAGGCACAACATAGGGGATAGAGAAAGTGTCAATAAGGGCATATATAAACACATGAAAATGATACACATTCTTAAATGAACATAGCATTTCATTCAAATTAAATGATGTACAACAATGAAAAATGTAGCTCCAAATTTTTGAAAGAAAAGAAAATAAATCTAATGAGTTGGGGGTCATTTTTTTCAAAATTTAGAGATTTGTTCAAAATTGCTCCTAATATTCATAACAAATTTAGAGATTTGTTCAAAATTGTTCAAGAAAATGAAATATTTTTGAAAATAGATATTTTTTGATGTCAAAATGAAGATAAAAATTTGATTTTTCGAAATTAGGGGCTGAATGTTTTGTGTGAATTTTTTGTTATAAATAGAAGTACCCAATTTTTTTTTTTTAAATAGTCCAAGTTCTTATATCCATGAGTTGGATAATAATACTTGGTTCTTTGGAGCTCTTTCATGTTAAGTATTAAAACTCAATGTTGAATGCAAAAGACTAATTCACACAATCAAATTTAGGTAGATAAATTGCACATGCCGATTCTACATCTAATATCCCAAAAGGTTTCTTCATTTAGAGATTTAGTAAAAATGTCTGCTAATTGATCATTCATTGGTGGGCACAGATTTCACAATGACATCTCTCATAAGCACATGATCACGAATGAAGTGATGTCTAACATTAATATACTTTGTTCTAGAATGTCGAGATGGATGTTCAGTTGAGCATAGAGCACTAGTATTATCACACATTTTAGGAGCATGGTTAATATAAATGGCACAGTCATTTATTGATGCATTAACCACAACATTTGAGCACCACATGCAACATATTCAGCCTCGGAGGTGGATAAAGCAACAGAATTTTGTATTTTGCTAAACCATGACCTCAAAGCGTGACCAAGAAATTGACAAGTACCCCTAGTTGATTTTCGGTCTACTTTGTATCCGGCTAAATCTGCATCACTCTATCCAACTAAATCAAAGAAATCACATTTAGGGTAAAATATGCCTAAGGTAGGGGTACCAACTAGGTATCAAAATATTCTTTTTATGGCACACAAATGAGATTCCTTAGGACATGCTTGAAATCAAGCACATAAACATACACTTGACAATATATCAGGCCTACTAGCGATAAGGTAAATAAGGGATCCGATCATACCTCAATATAGCATTTGATCCACCTTTTTACCTTTTTCATCCATATCTAACTTAAAAGTTGAGCTCATTGGTGTTGCTATTGTCTTGGAATTTTTCATGACAAATTTCTTAAGCATTTCCTAGATGTACTTGGCTTGGTTGATGAAAATTCCTTCCTTGCTTTGCTTGGTTTGCAATCCAAGGAAGTAGTTAAGTTCTCTCATCATACTCATTTCAAATTCTCTACTCATAAGATTTGCAAATTCCTCACAAAGAGATGGATTAGTAGCACCAAACACTATATCATTAACTTAATTTTGCACAATAAGAATGCCATAGAGTGTTTAATAAAAAGTGGTGACAACCTTTCCTCTTAAAAATCTATTTGGTATTAAAAGGGAATTCAATCTCTCATATTAAGATCTAGGAGCTTGTTTCAATCCATAAAGAGCCTTTTAGAGTTTGAAAACATGATCGGAAAATTTGTCATCCTCAAATCTGGGTGGTTGTTCAACATAAACCTCTTCTTCAATAAGACCATTTAAAAATGCACTTTTTACATCCATTTGAAAAGTTTGAAATCTTTAAATATAGCAAATGTGCATAAGAGTCTAATAGCTTCTAATCTAGCAACATGAGCAAAGGTTTCCTCATAATCTATACCTTTCTATTGGTTATAGCCTTTAACTACTAACCATATCCTGTTTCTTACCACGTTACCTACCTCATTCTTCTTGTTGCTGTAGACCCGCTTGGTACCGATGACTTGATAATCTGGAGATCTATCCACAAGTTCCCACACATTGCTTCTCTTGAATTGATTTAGCTCTTCCTCCATTGCAATTATTTAATTTCTGTAATTGAGAGATTCTTTTGTGTTCTTGGGTTCTTCAAGAGAGATGAATGCAGCTAAATGACAATATTTGGTTAATGCATGCCTTGTTTTTACACCTTGAGAGGGATCTCCAATGATTTCACTTATTGAGTGATTCTTCAAGTATTTCCAATCTCATAGAAAGTCTGCCTCTTTAGATTCTACATTTTGGTTATATCCTTTTGGTTCATCCATTTGAGCCTTAAGTTTATCTTTTTTTTGGCTCCTCAGATAAGTGTGTGATGCTTATTGGTTTGGTTCATCATCAACACAAGGAGTCCTAGAAGACAAGACTTTAGTTTCATAAAAATCTACATGTATAGACTCTTCTACAACCTTTGTCTTTTTATTATAGACTCTATATGCTTTACTTGTTAGGGAGTATCAAATGAAAATACCTTCATCAACTCGTGAATCAAATATGCCAAGATTTGTTTTGCCATTGTTGGGAATGAAGCATTTACACCCAAATGATTTAAAACATGCAATGTTTTGTTTTTTACCTTTATTAGTTCATATGGTGTTTTCTTCAAAATTGGCCATATTAAAGCTCGATTTAAGATGTAGCAACCCATGTTAAAGACTCCAGCCCAAAATGGTTTAGGCAAGTTATTTTCACAAATCATGGTTCTTGCTTTTTCTTCAAATGTTCTAATTTTCCTTTCGACCACTCCATTTTGTTGAAGCGTTCTAAATGCTAAAAAATTGTGGTCAATTCCAAAGTAATCACAATAATTTTCAAAATTATCATTTTCAAATTCCCTTCCATGAACATTTCTAACTGAAATAATTTTCAAATCATTTTCATTTTGCACCCTTTTGCAAAATTTTTTAAATTTATCAAATGCTTTACTCTTATGAGAAAGGAATAAGACCCAAGTAAAACTAGAGTAATTATAAACAATTACAAAGTCATCATTTTCAAATTCCCTTCCATGATCCCTTCTAATCGAAATAATTTTCAAATTGTTTTGATTTTGCATCATTTTGCAAAATTTTTCAAATTTATCAAATGCTTCACTCTTATGAGAAACGAATAGGACCCAAACAAAATGGGAGTAACCATCAACAATTACAAGTCTATATTGCTTTCCACCAAGGCTCAAATGACGAGTAGGACCAAACAAGTCTATTGTAAGGGTTCAAGATGCCTTGACGATGAAACTACATTCTTGGGTCTGAATGAAGATCTAGTTTGTTTGCCATATTGACATGCATTAGAAATATGATTATTTTTGAAAGTTTTGAAATCAAATCCATGCTAGCATGTCCAAATCCTCTATGCCAAATGCAAGGATCATTTTCATCCAAGACACTAAAACATTTTAATGAATCTATGCAATCAAGATCAATCATACAAACATTTTCACATTGTAGACTAACAAGCAAAATTGCATTTGTTTTAGCATGTTTACCTATGCATCTAGATGATTCAAAGTTAACCCAATAGCATTTATCACATAATGGACTAATGCTTAGACGATTATGCTTAAGAGCTTCAACAAGTAAGACATCCTCAGTGCAAGGAGGAGAGTTAGAAGCAACATTACCAATACCGATTATTTTTTCTTTCTTATTGTCGCCAAAAGTGACATTTCCTTTTCTTGACACTAGTGAAATGAACTTGGATTTATCTTTTGTCATGTTTCTTGAGCAACCACTATTCAAGTTCCACTATTGGTTTTTTACTTTGGATTTTCATACACACCTATAACAATTCAAACGCTTTTAGGTGCACAAAGTTTCTTGGGTACTTTGTTATTAGCCTTGACATTAGGTGGTTGAGATCCTTTTGGGACCCAAACCATCTTTGCCTTTCTCAAATTTATTTTGAAAGAGGATTAGTAAACGATGTGCCCCATGGTCACCACTATAGTTGCACCTCATTGAGTTCATTGAAGGTGATGAGGCTTTAATAAAAAGAATATTCAAGCCTTTCTTTTGAAGATTTCCATTATAACCAATTCCTTCTTTGTTATAGACTGGTTTTTGAGATGAAATAGTTTTGTCAAGTGTTTCTTGCCCATTGAAAAATTTGCTTGAGATTTTCGAAAGTTCTTCCATTCTTTCTTTTAACTACTCATTTTCCTTCAAAAGTGATTCGTCTCCCTTGGATTTTCGTTTTTCATTTAAAATATGAAGTGTTTTTTTCCAAGGATTACTTTTCATTGGTTAGTTTAATGATTTCATTATTTAAAGATTCGCTCTTTTTCTTTAGTGATTCATTTTCAAGTTCAAACAATAGATGTTGTTTTGAGTCCTTACTTAAACCCATCTTTTCGAAACCTTTTATGAAAACGTTGTGTTGTTTTTTCAATTTTGTATGTTTTCTCATACAAATCATAAAAACCAACAACGACCTCATCATAGGATAGATCGGTTATCTCATCTTCTTCAATACTATCATCGTCAATGGCCATGAGACAAAAGTTAGCTACTTTCTCTTCATTTTCTTCATCGAAATCATAGTCGCTATCTCCCAAATCCACAAATGCTTTCTTTCATTCTTCCATTTTGTCCTTCTTTTTGAACTTGTTGAAGAATTTCTTATTTTTTGGCTTGGGACAATCTCTCTTAAGATGTCCGATTTCTCCATACTCATAGCAAGTTGGTTCATCTTTGGAGGAAGATGAACCCTTTTTACAATTTTTCTTAAACCTTTTCTTTTCAAGACGTTTGTAAAACTTTTTTGCCAACATAGCAACTTCATCATCACTTTTTTTCACTTAGAAATGATTTAAATGCTATGTCTTTACTTTTCTTTTGTTTTTCTTCTTCTTTAAGTTCTTCCATGTCAATCTCATGGGTCATGAGATTTCCAATTAGTTGATCAAGTTTATAAGTGGAGAGGTTATGAGCTTCTTGAATAGCGATAACCTTGCCTTGCCATGAAATAGGAAGACATCTAAGGATTTTACTAACTTGCTCCTCATTTTATGACATTTTTCCAAGAGCTTGAAGTTTGTTAGTAATATTGGAAAATCTGGGGTACATCTCTTTTATTAATTCCTCCGGTTTCATTTTAAAAAGTTCATAAGATCTTACCAACATTTTTATTTTTGAAGACTTTTGCTTGATCCTTACCTTCATAGGTGACCTTTAGCTTGTCCCAAATATCTTTTGCCAATTGACAACTGAACACATGATTAAAGATATTTGGGGCAATAGCACACAATAGTTGATAATGAGCTTTTGCAATTTTTGCAAGTTTTTCTTTATCATCTTGCATAAGCTCATTTTCCTCCTCTTTATTGGTTTTTTCACCTTGTTTCTTTGAAGGTGCATAGTCACTAGTTTTTCTTATAAGCCATAAATCAAAATCAATGGACATAATGTAAAGTTTCATTCTAAGCTTCTAATAGGGGAAATTTTCCCCATAAAAAAGAGGAGGCTTGTTGGTCCAATTGACCCTCGGCTAAGATCGGAGTAAAGGTTTCCATAGGATCACTCTGAGGTTTTTAGACTTTAAAAAAGAATTAGTGCACTAGCTCATATGCCAATTGAAGATCCCTAAGAGGGTGTGAATAAGGTTCTTTAGTAATAAAGAAAAATTAAATTTATGAACCTAAAATTGAATTAAAAGATAGCCAATAAATATGAAATGAAAAAGATAACGGCAAGAATAAAAGTGACGCACAAAGATTTCTATAGTGGTTCACTTCCAAACTGGAATCTAGTCCATTTCTCAAGTGACTACTCTTTGTCATTTGAGCCTTTAACTAAGATTGATGATCCTTTTTAAAATCAGGCTCAAGATCCGAACTATACAACCAGTCTTTTTGTACGTAGGCTCAAGAACAACCTTTTACAAACAATCCTTACCGTAGGCTAAGGATCCAAACCTTTACAATGAAACATATTAGAATAAAGTAGCCGTTCTATGCTTTTTTGGATTTGTGTGTTGACACACATGGGTTGTGTGTCAATTCATAGTAGCTCCCGATGGCTAATGTAAGCCTAAGTGTCGACACATACCTTATGTGTGTCGACATTCAGCATGCCTGGGTGGATTTGCACGTTTTTGATAAATTAGCTCAAATTTTTGAATTAATTTCTTACTTTGCTTTGATCATAAAGATAATTGACTGTGTAAATCAAGCTATATCATCACCCATTGAAAATTTATCTTTATTTGATTTGATCATGCTTGTTAAAGTACCAATCTTGAAAAATATTTTAATTGGGAAGTTAGATTGGTTTAAATTTTGACATGAATATTTTTTTAAAAAAAATTAGAAATTAATTATGAAAAATATTTTGTTATAGTATCACATATCAATATTGAGACTTGAACTCAATTGATATGTCCCGATCCTAAGTCTTAGACAATAAAAATAAATAACTTAAAAGAGCTTGGACTCGGATCACGTTCTCTTCAATTTGGATGAATCTTCTCTTCAACTTTAATTCCTTTTCCTGTTAATTCATCATCTTAGAAAGCTTTATATCAATATGATTAACCTTGATTTTTCTAGCTTTCTTATGAGATTAGAACAATTTAAACACTATGACTCACTAAATGGTTGTTATCATCAAAATTATAATTCAAATGCTTTAGGGCCAACAAGTAATTTGTACATACTTAAAAAAAAAAAAAAAAAAAAACTACTGAAACTGTTGGCATAAATAAAATTACTGATTTTTGTTTTTCTTCTAAAATGTGGAATATTTAATGCATACATAATATGATCAAATAAATTTTTTTTGAAAACATGCATACATAATATCGGATATTTAAAATCATGTAAATATAAATATTACATAGTAAAATTTAATTTTTGTTGGCTTCTGTGACCAAAATAGCCATCACAAAACTCTTTCATATTCTTTATAGTCCCAACATAACAACCCCCCCCCCCCCCCCCCCCCCTATATTTCCACATCCAAAACCCACATTGCCACACTTCCCAACCTAAGACCCACCATGACCCTAGCCCTATCGCTCCGTCAACACAGCCGTGACCCATGGTGCTTTGCCGCTACCTCCACCACCTGTTATGATTTATATTTCAATCCAACGTGAATTAAGCAATTGAATTACTCAAGAGAATAGTAGTGTATTAGTATAAACTTGATAATCCTTATAATAGTATAGGGAGAAAGTAGGGGGAGAGATACACTAGAGATACAAATGGGAAGGAGACTTAGAGAGAGAAGGAGAGGGAGAGAGAGATTTCAAATCAATTCATTAATACCTTCATTCTAACACTTAAGCCACTATCTATATGTTAGGTGAGGGGTATAGTTGTAATCAAGGGACTTAAATTACCCCTCCTTTAACTATTATATTTTTGTTTGTATCAATACCTTTCCCTTTTAATGACCCTTGTCCTCAAGATTCAGGATATTGGTATCCAAATTAGTAACCATCTGGGATTAAAAATGATAACTACAACATTTACACAATTAAATTTATCGTAATTTATATTTTAGTACCCTAATATTTTTGGAAATAATAAAAAGGATACTAACGTTTTGAATTAATAAAAAGGGCCCAAAGTTTTTATTGTATTAATAAAAATGGCCTCGCTCCAGTGTGATGATATCATTTTTCATTGGAAGAGCTGATGTGGAGACTATTTTTTATTAATGCTGTAAGAAAATGACAAAAATACCCTTCAATACCACTATTATTATTTTATACGCACAAAATTCGAGATATTGTATTGTTTAGAAAGTATTTGTTTCTCTTAATTTGTTAGAAAATATGGTTATTAAACAATACTTTTGTCATTTTATTGTACCATTAATTTAAAAAAATTCCCTCGTTAGGTCTGTCGATAAAACATGATGTCATCAGGCAAAAGAGGGGTCTTTTTATTAACGCGACAAATATATACGCATTTTATTAATATGACAAAAACTTAGGGGCCGTTTTAATAATTTAAAAGGATGAGAGTCCTTTTTATTATTTTAAAAAATATTAGGGTAATAAAATATAAATAACCTTTAAATTTTCTGAAATTAACAATAGATGTGATATATTTTTTTTATAAAACTATTACAATAAAGAGTAATTTTGTAGTTATAAGTAACTAGAAGGGCAATTTCACCATTTTCTCTTTACACCAGCTCCTCCTCGAGGCCCAACGCCTGACTCTAGTGCTGGTAAACTATAATTGAGCAACTTGCTACTATAGATGGGCAAGTAGGTTACATGGACAATCATTTAGACAAAAATTTAAAACAACGCCATTCGCCCTGTAGGTGTAATTCCCCTAGTAAGGGTAAAACAACACAATTCACCTAGTAGGTGCAATTCGCCCAGTGACCGTGATTCACCCAGTCAGGGGAAAACAACACAATTCGCCCAGTACGGGTAAAACTAACGTAATTCGCATCATGGAGGTAAAAATTAACACAATTCACCAAGTACGAATAAAATAAACATAATTTGCCCCGTAGAGGCAAAAAACAACACAATTCGCCCTGTACGGGTAAAATCAACACAATTCGCCCAGTATGGGTAAAATTAACATAATTCTCCCCATAGAGGTAAAAATCAACAGAATTCGCCTAGTATGGGTAAAATCAACATAATTTGCCCAAAAGGGATAAAACCAATATAATTCGCCAAGTAGAGGTAAAACCAACACAATTCGGCCAGTAGAGGTAAAACAAACATAATTCACCCAGAGGTGAAATCAACATAATTCACCCAATAAAAGTAGAATCAACATAATTCGCCCACTAGGTCCAATTCAATCCGATTTGCCTACTTCCTTGATAATGCAATTCGCCCACTTTAATCTACTTAACACAATTCACTTATTTTATTCCCCCAAAACACACTTACACACAAGTACAAAAGGATAGAATCAAACATACTTATCAAAAGAGTGATACTTATTCAAAAAGTGATGCTCATTCAAAAACATCATTCCTCTATAAAAGGGGGCTGCATGCCTCCTTCAAAGGTATTCCATTCCTACCATCACCTCTGGAGCAATAATCGTTCAAACGCCTTACTCTTTTTAGACTAAGTATTTTATCTCTATTATCTCATTTATTACTTGCCCTTACTTACTATTTCGTAATATTGATACTAACTTGAGGGTCGGAGAGGCCCCCCCTGAGTTAGTCCAAAAACATCAAGTCGGGCGTGCAACTGGAGCTTGAGTTCAGCTCATCCTAACAAGCCCCGCCTCATATCGAACTCCAAGATGATGAATAAGCTCATTAACCAAATTCATCACAAATATATTGGCGGCCTCTGTGGGAAGGATCATAAGTGCTCGCCTAGCTTGGTTTTTCTCGTAAGATTCAAACATTTTAAATGTCATTCGAGTTAATTTTCAGCATTTTTTCAGTATTTGACACATTTTTCTAATAAAAAGAGCTTATTCAAGCAAAGTAAGCCAAAAAAGCTATGTACTATTCCTTTAAGCATATTCATATATGCATAGAGGTATGTTGGAGTAAGTCCAGTATTGTGGTATATTTTTTACCTCTTTCTTGACTTATCTTTGATCAAAAATTCAAAAAAAATATCGTAGCTAAATAAAACTCTTCAATAGCTTTATTTTGATATGTAATGCAATTTGTAACTCTTCAAGAATTAAAAGTTAGCTTGTTTTAAGTTATAAGGTACATTATACAATCACCAGAACTGGAATTCGTCTGATTCATCTTTTCACCTCCTTTTCATGTTCTCTGTACTCCAAAGAGTTAAATATCATTATAGTTACATAAAACTCTTCAAGAGCTTTGTTTTGATATGTAATTGAATCTATAACTCTTCACGGATTAAAAGTTATTTTTGTGTTAATTTACGAGGTACGTTATACAACTACCACAACTGGAATTCGTCTGGTTCATCTTTTCACCTGCTTTTCATATTCTCTTTGATATAAAGAGTGAAAAATCATTATGGTTACACATAGCTCTTCAAGAGCTTCATTTTGATATATAGCTTAATCTATTTCACCGATTAAAAGTTATCCTTGTCTTAAAGTATAAGGTACATTATACAATAACTAATGCCGGAATTCGCCCAGCTCATCTTTTTACCTCCTTTTCATATTCTCTTTGATCCAGAGCCTTAAAAATCATTTTAGTTACATAGAACTCTTCGGGAGCTTCATTTTGATATTTAGCTCAATCTATTTCACGGAATAAAAGTTATCCTTGTTTTAAATTACAAGGTATGTTATACAACAACCACAACCAAAATTCCCTCGGTTCTTCTTTTTACCTTCTTTTTATTTTCTATTTGATCCAAATCCTTAAAAGTCATTATAGTTATATAGAACTCTTCAAGAGCTTCATTTTGATAGATAATTCAACCCATAACTCCTCACGGATTAAAAGTTGTGCCCATCTTAAGTCGCAAGATCAAGTTATGTAGCATGGCAAATTCCACCATCTGACGAAGTCCCTACCCGGTGCTTTCCACAACCTGGTGAATTCCACAATTTGGTGTTATTCACAACCAGGTGTCATGCTTGACACTTTGCTTACAACATAACTATCACCATCCGAAGCAATTCTCAATAACGACCGTCACTTTTATGACGCTTGGGACTTCAACCACTGTCCTCTCAAAATTCGCCACCGTGTGATGCTTCGTTCACCGCGTGTGAAGCTTCATCTTCCGCCAACACTATCAGTATTCCTATTACATGTTATCACTTGCATAACAACCATATCCACCACTGCCATCGGCTACACAATCGCCGCCACTGGCATGCCAATCGTCACTGGTCGGTTGCCACCCACCATGGTCAAACCCTTGCTCTCTCTTTGAAACCCGAATTTGGGTAAATTTTTCTGACAATCATTGTTCAATTCAACCTTGAAAGATTTGTTGTCATTACTATCTTAATTTTATTTAACCCTAAATGGGTCAATTTTTGCTACCATCTCTGTTTACTTCAACCCAAAACAGGTCAATTTTCGCTACCATCTCGGTTTACTCTAACCCAAAATTGGCCAATTTTTGTTACAATCTTAGTTACTTCAGCCCTAAATGGTCAGCTTTTTGTTACAACCCTTATTCAAATAAACCATGAGTGTGTCAATTGTCGTTACAATCTTAGTTCGATCCAATCTTGACTTGTTCCAATTCTCGTTCAAATTAGACCCCAATTGGATCAATTTTCATCACGATCCTATTTCAGGTCAACTCTCGTCAATTAAATTTTTTATAATTCTTGTTTGACTAAGTTATACTTTGGTAGATCCTTATTCATAAGTCGTCAAATTAACAATTAAACATGACAATTCTAAATTAAGGGTATTAATGAAACAAGGTCATCGACCCTATCATTCATGACTTTGAAATACAAAACGCACATTATCCAACACCCAAACATGAGTACAAATCAAAACACACATATAAGTACTGAGTTCTAGGATAGTAAAAGTACTTATAACAAGACAACTAGGTTACACGATTCATTCCAAGGACTTTGTTTGGGCACGTAACAGGCCTCATAACTACCTTGGAATTCACAAGGCATGTCTATTTTCTCTCTCCATCCATGACAAATTCAAATATTCCATGAATTTCTTATTGGCATATTCTATACACCTACGAAGAAAATCCCGAAGCAAACAATTCATCCAAGGGGGACTTCGTCCGTATTCACAGTCCGAACTTCATTTCAATGATAGTCTAAATCATTTTTGGACCGGGGGATTTCGTCCCTATTCACAGTCCGAACTTCATTTCAACAATTATATAAATCATTTTAGGACTGAGGGCTTCGTCTCGATTCACAACTTCGGTGTTTTCACCTAGATGGCGCAGATCATTTTTCACTACTATGGGACTTCAACCCCAGGTCATAGGCAAGGCATAACCTCCATCACAAAAAGTAAACCACTCCAAAATTAGGAGGTTTCACAATTAGCAATAGTTGAAAGTAAATTCTTTTTGCGCTATGCAAAGTAGGTGAAAACAATTACAAGTCAAGAATTGCCCACCCACAAGAGGCGATTCCTTTAAGAGCTAGTAAACTTCGTCCTCAATCGTGCTACGTTATACAACATTATGGCATTTCCAAAAGACTCCGCTACTCGTCATAAATTGAATTATAATTGTTAAACTTGGTTGCTTATTGCAACTTGACAAAATATTTCCAATAAGAGAATCCAAAATGAGCCGCATTTCTTATTACACCTAAGTAACTCACACTCCAACCAACCTTCTGCTAAGCTATCTAACACCACAACTGGTAAACAACTTAATAAGGGCAATGTAAGGTATTATCTTTATCTTCTTAGCCACCTTAATAATCCCATACATACATTGGTGGGGTGTAATTTGTAATTCTAAACCATGTTATACATAAGAATGACATATCTATAAGGCTTTATTGCCCATAAGGAATCGAACTACAATTATAAAACTCGGAGACCCATCGCAGCTCGACAAACTATTCTTAATAGGAAGGTCCAACATGGACCACACTTACTACTATGCCCGAGCAACCCACACCTTAATTAACTCTCTATTAGTTGGGCACTACTATTGATCAATAACTCAAAAAAAATAAATAAATACAAGAGGTCACTTTTACCTGCCTAGCTCTAGGCACTCATTAGCCACATACTCAAGACAAAGAGTCACAAGCCAGCAACATATGAACATAAATGATAACTCAATAGTAAAGAGCCCTTCAAAGTATAGCAGTCTATAAAAAAAAGCTAGGAATAAGACGAACAAATTCAATATCCACAATGACCTACTTTGAGATTGTCATGGACTTCCTTATAGTCCATTTTAAACTCCTGTCATAGCCTATTCAATTAAACAATGGGTGCTATCTAGCAATACAAGTCATGAGAAGAAGATATTGAATGCCACTGATTATTAAGTTGTGTATTAGACATAAGTGCATTGAGAACTAGCAAAAGTCTATATGATGAATCACATCCTTCGGATGATAATTGTTTACAAAGTACATTGTATGAAATACTACTAACCAATACTCGTGCAATTGTTCATCTGCAACTACTAGACATGAGGCATATCAAGTTCATCAGTTCATAGATGAATGCCATAGGTAAAGCAATGCTAGACAAGGACATCCTTTAAGAATGATATACCACACGCTTGATCTATTTCTTGCACGGCATGTCATAGCCCTCAAGGTGTGTTAATTCTAGCAACTTGTCTTCATTTTGATATATGTTCTCAACTAAGAATATTACCCCATGTGGTTTTACAATCTTGATTATACTTGCTACGTGACTTTATCCAGGTATTCTATACATGACACTTAACATTTAACAAGTGCGTACTTGTCACCATGGTTCGCCCTTGCGCAAATCACCCGTAACGGGTGCAGCACTCCTCGCTACAGTCTGCCCTGGCGCAATCATCCAAAACGGGTGCAATGCTTTTCACCTGGTCCGCCCTGGTGAAAATCACCCGCAACGAGTGCAGCACTCTTCACCATGGTCTGTCCTAGTGCAATCACCTACAATAGGTGCGATACTCATCGTGATCCACTCGAGAGTTACCTAAGGATGATACATTGAGCACCATTGTCTATTTTTTGTTTAATGCATATGATTTGTAGTTCATTACCTAGGATATGCAAGCTTAAGGGATGTACCAATCTCCATAACATATGTTTTGTCTAGTTAAAGGACAGTTACACCAATGACATGCTCATCCCCATCAGACCAGTATGACATATTCATCGTCCATGATCCAAGAATGTCAGGGGATATTCACCACATTAACTTCATTAAGACATACCACATACCATTTATGTAGGCAATAAATAATCAACATAACATATGGGGAATCACAATCTTGTCCAGGCGTGTTACACCTCTCACATGTATACTAATCGGGTACATGGATTCAACCACCTTTGATTCTAGCTCGAAGTGTCTTTGCCTATCAAAGTAACATGAGCTAGGTGCATCACATTCATCACTTTGTGGATGTTACCGACCAAATGCAAATATGCCTAGTGGCTAGTCTGATAGTGATATGCTTACATGTTTATCACATAAAGCTTAAATCGCCATGAATGCTCACTGATACAAAAGGGGAAAAATTCTTGAGTACTGTAAGTTTCAAAAGACCTTAGAGGCCTGGAATCTTCTAAACATTCTTACACCAATAAGAGCTATGGTATGAAACGCTCTACCAAGATCCACGATTACGTTAAACGCCCTATTAAACTTCCTAATGGGTCATGTGCTCAATTGCAAGTCGTAATGGCTTAAATATCCTATTAAGTGCCAAATACCTTGTTACGCATCTTGTCCAGATCATACGCTCTAATGATTTCAAGTAAAAATCAAAATACACATGAATAACAATTATGAATGGCCAAAACAGGACACTAAATGCCTCCATCACTCAATAAAACAATGTATAGTAGCAAGCTGAGAGAAAAACAGGTTTATTACTTCGTGACTGAAATTGGAATGATCACGGTTCGCTCACGAAGTAGGGGGACTAATATGTTGGTAAACTATAATTAAGAAGCTTGATACTGTAGATGGGCAAGTAGGTTACACGGCCAATTATGTGGACAAAAATTTGAAATAACGCAATTCGCCCAATAAAGCTGAAACAACCTAATTCGCCCAATAAGGGTAAAACAACACAATTTGCCTAGTAGGTGCAATTCGCCCAGTAAGGGTACAACAATAAAATTCGCCCAGTAAGGGTAAAACCAGTGTAACTCACCCGTAGAGGTAAAAATAATAACAATTCACCCACTACGGGTAAAATCAACACAATTGCCTAGTACGGGTAAAATCTGCATAATTCGCCCCATAGAGGTTTCACCTAGTACGGGTAAAATAAATATAATTCACCTAGTATAGGCAATACCAACATAATTTGCCCAGTAGATGTAAAACCAAAACAATTCGCCTAGTAGAGGTAAAACTAACATAATTCGCCCAGTTGAGGGAAATCAACGTAAGTTGCCCAATAAAGGCAGAATCAACATAATTTAACCACAAGATCCAATTCAGCAAAATTCACCGACTTCCTTAATAATGCAATTCATCCACGTTAACTGACTTAACACAATTTACCTACTTTATCCCCCTAAAAAAACTTATACATAAGTATAAAACGATAGAATCAAACATACTTATAAAAAAAGTGATACTTATCCAGAAAGTGATACTCATCCAAAAGCATCCTTCCTCTATATAAAGGGGGCTACATGCCTCCTTCAAAGGCATCACATTCCTACGATCACCTCTTTGGAGCAACAATTGTTCAAACGCCTTACTACTCTTAGGCTAAGTATTTTATCTCTATCTCATTTATTACTTGCTCTTACTTACTATTTTATAATATTGATACTGACTTGAGCATCGGAGGGGTCCCCCATGGATTACTCCATGGGCCCCTCTAGCAGTTTGTTTGATCTCGCAGGGAATATCAAGTAGGGCCTGATGCTATAACTTGAGTTCAGCTCATTCTAATGAACCCCTCCTCGTACCAAACTCCAAAATGATGAGTAAGATCGCTTACCAAATTCATCACAAATGCCTAGCATCACCAAAGCACGACGGCAACATTATATCGACGTTAGCTGGCGCGACACCAGGGCGATGACATCGAACGTTAACCGACAACCTCCTTTTTCGTGTTAACCACCGTGACATGGCCAATGTCCACGTTCTTTGCCTTTTCATGTACAAGATTGAGGTGGCATCATATGGTGCTTATTAGCTTGGTTCTCCAACGAGGCGAGTTCCCGATAGAGGTGGAGCTTGTCGACAACGCCCTCTTTCTGGTAGGAGTTCTTGATTTCTGTTAAAGGTTCCAATGATAGATCGGTCACCTTCACCTCGATCTCAATTGAAGGCTGTGGTTTCGAATCTTTAATGGCATTTGAAACGTCACATTTCTTCTCCAATTTGGTACCTGCATGGTGGCTGGAATTTTCGATCGGTGTTGGCAGTTCCAGTGTTCCATCGATAACATTTAACTTTGATTTTGAAAGTGCTTGGTTTCAAGTCAGATGAGGTGACTTCAGCACCTCGGAGGTGGCCAAATCGACATTCATTAGCTCCAATTCGTACTGACTTTCAATATTCCATTAATTCCCAAATTGCTCCTTTGTTTATTTTTTTCGAAAGGCATGATCCTCTTTCAATTGATTTCTCATATCCATGAATTTCTCCTAAATTTTTTCAAACATTTTTGATATATTCTCGATTTTCTTTTGCATTTTGGCTGATCTCAATGGATTAATTTTAACATTCATGAGTTAATGCCGAGTGCCACCACTCTTATACCAATTGTTACGATTTATATTCAATCCAAAGAAAATTAAGTAATTAAACTACTCAAACCAACTAAAATAATTCAAAGATCGAAAATCAAGCAAATCAAACCACTCAATGATAATAGTATATTAGTATAAACTAGATAATCCTTACAATAGTATATGATTTACAAGTATATTAGTTGTTGGGGCATTGGGGCTGGCCGAAGTGTTCTAGGACATAGAAGGCTACTCCTCTTTGTCCCTTGGTTCCCCAGGCAACCCCTTAAGTGCCTCCAATCCAAGTCTATGCTCTCTAAGAATGGAATTGTAGGTGTTGGCCCTAAAACCATTTAACTTGTAATTTTGATGATAACAATCATTTAGTGAGTCATTGTGTTTAAATTGTTCTAATCTTGTTTCTAACTTGTTCATAAGAATGCTAGGAAAAATCAGAGCTGATCATGTTTATTCTAAGCTTTCTAAGATGATGGATCAAGAGGAAAAGATATCAAAATTAAAGAAGATACATCCATATTTAAGAGAACAAGATCTAAGTACAAGCACCTTAAGTCATTTATTTTTATTTTCTAGGACTTACGATCAAGATATATGAATTGAGTCAAAATCTCAATATTCATATGTGATGGTCTAACAAAAATATTTTTGAAATATTTTTAAAATTTGATCTTTAAATTTTATTAAAAAATATTTAAGTTAAAATTTAAGCCAATCTAATTTGTAAGTTAAAGTATTTTTCAAGATTGGTAATCAAATTCTAAATGCTTGAGTTTTTAGCTTGATCGAATCAATCAATCTTTGAATGAGCAAAATGAATGAATTCAAAAATTAAGCTGACATGTTAATGAATGAATTAATCAATCTTATATGCTTGATCTCATAAATGGTTTATTTTGGATAGAATTGGATTTCAATCATTAAATTGTAGTTCTATCATTGTGGACTCATGCACATAGCATGTCACTTTGATGTACTCAGAATTGAGTCCTCAAATATGTCACTCCATGGATAGAAAGGTGCACCAATCCATGCCTATCCCAATGCTGCCAATCAGAGTGCGACATATGACACTTGCTGTCAGCCACCCTTGGTTTAGTGTATGCCGCCAATCATAAGCCGCCACTTGGCATTTTTAGTATGTTTTTGTGCTGACTGTTTGAAGCAGTGAAATGGCATTGTTTTAGCTTATTTTGATGCATGCGGCATCGGAAATATTAAGGATTTTCTATCCAATAACCTATTATAAAAGGGGTCTTACTTAGCAATCCAAGAATTAGAAAGTAGAAATTCTCTTGAAGTTTTGAGAACCCGTTCTCTAGGTGGTCAAGAGGAGATTGAGGACAGGGTCTCGCGGCCTTGATAATTCCCTTCAGGAGGCATTTAGTGGGTCTTCGTTCTAGGTATCTTGATTCTTTCCTCTTTAGGATTTCATTTAATTTTTGTATTCCTATTTATTCATTTATTTCTTGTTTATTATGATTCTATGTTGTTATGCATACATTAGATTAGATGTTAGTAGATTTAGAATTGAAAATTGATAATTTTCATTGCACTACTCTGGTCAATTTAGGGAACATTTGAGAAATATTTCCCAACGTGAACACACCTTGGGTTTTTTTTGGGGGGGGGGGGGGGGGGGGGGGGGGGGGGCAGGGGTGGGTTTGGTAAATAGGAAGACATAGTTAGCCAATTCTGTAGAATACTAACTTTGTAATGATATATAAGTTTAGGGATTAGCAACATTGCCTTATATAGTACATTTTATTTGTGAATTAATAAAAGACTGACACTGAATACTCGTAGATAAGCAATGTTATCACAAAGATATAAACACATAAGAAGCCCATAAACCTAATCACCTGATTAAAAAAATCCATAGCCAGTCTATACTAGCACATACTTTGGAAAAGTACAATAACCACATTAGGCATAAGTACTATTAAAGTGACTTATGAAGTTAGCTCTTTTTAAGTTTTCCCAATGGGATATGTAATGAGCTTTCAAAACTGCAGCTCTCAATCTAGTGTTGAAACACCACTATGAATCTACTTACTCGTAGAGCTGGAAAAATTTGACCCGACCCATTTGACCCACTACCAGACCTGACCCCAACCCGAAAAGTTTAAATTTTATTGTGACCCAAACCCGAAAATGAACCAACCCGAATTTGACCCAACCCTAAGTTGACCCAATCCAACCTGGCCTGAACCCCAAAACGACCCGACCCGTGAGGATTTGAGACCCAAACCAGACCCATCCTATATCCTGCAATGACCCAAATAGAAATCTAATTTATCAAAGAATTAAAATAAAATAATAATTATAGTCATTGCATCTAGTAGTTTTAGTTACAAATTTCATTATCAAATAAATATATTATCAAAGTAAGCTGATTGGTCAACCTGAAATCCGACCTGACACATGGATACCCAACATAAAGTTGAGCCGACCCAAGGTTATCCCAACCTGATTTCGACCCAACCCGAGTAGACCCGAACCTGCAAATGACCGGACCCAAGTCCGACTCAACCCAAATTTAACCTTTTCTGAGATAGACCTGATGTGGCAGTAACTCGACCTAAACTCGACTTGACCCTACCCGATTGCTAGGTCTGCTTACTCGACACACAAGGGCTTCAAGAACTAACTAGTTAAGGGTACTTACATAATTGTGAGAATTACAGGCATTGGTACCCCCTCCCCTCCTATTTGTTTATGTTTCATTTTTTTTCATTCCATTTGTCCTCATGAAAGCATAAAAATTGGACATGTATTTTTAATATTATTAGGAGTAATGCGTTTAGGCATCAATTCCTAAGATTGTTCCTAATAATGCAACTTCACATGTGGGGCTTATAAAAAGATTGAAAATAAAAGAAGCATGCCTTCAAACTAGAATCAAGACAATGAAAAATAAGTTTACCACTAAGACTCAGACATAACAACATAACATAATGTTTTTCTATAATTGAGACATCTCAAATTTGAACCAAATATTAATCACACAAAATCATAGCTAACCATCTCAAATTTCAGTGAGTTTAAAATAAATCGTGGAAAAAGAAAGAGAAATAATGTAAAAATAAACTAATCAACCATCTCCAAACATAAATCTGGCACTATCCTCAATGCAAATAACATCAATGAAAACAAAGTAAATAGAAGGAAACAACTTAAATAGAATGGCACGACAGGAAAAAGCAAAAAGTCAGCAACACTTGGTGAAAATAGGAGTATTATGAAAGGCAAAAAAAGAAAAAGCTACAAATAAGAAAATCAAAGACAAAGAAAAAAGCTGACTTGTTAATAGTATTAGGAAAAAATTAATGTTATAAGAAGTTAGTACATATCAGAGCAGAGGAAAAAAAAAAAAAGACAAGAAATAGCCGAGGGGTGAGGTGGTGGAGGGTTTGGTGTTGCCCCAGTTCAGCCACCATTAATTTAACCTAACCCACTTTTTTACTCAACTCAGCCCACCGCTAAGATGAGTTCATCCAGATGGCCTATAAAGATTGTCATGAAAGGTGTTGGGGCATTGAGGCCAACTAAAGTGGGCTGGGACATCGAAGGATGCTCCTCTTTGTCTCTTGGTTCCTCAGGCACCCCCTGAGGTGGCTGTCATGGTCATGACACTATCGGTTTTCCTTTTCTATGTCTAGATATGAGCAGGTCCTATGGTTCATGCTTGTCAAGTTGCTGTCCAAGGTCGCTGCCCAGCTCGTGCCCTGACATTGTCAAGTATCGCCCCAGTTCGCGCCCCGGCCATGTCACGACATTGTCCTAAATCGTGCCCGGTTCGCTCACTGGCCTTGTCAAGGCTTGTCCAAGCTCGTGCCCCAGTCGCGCCTTAGGCCCGTGTCAACCTGCGTCCCCAGCGTCCCTTTCCAAGGCCGTGCCACAACTAAGCCGTGTCTGGACGCTCCCCCTGGATCCAGTTGTACTAGCTGTTGTGGCCCGCTCCTCTTAACCGTTAGAAGGACGCTCCCCTACTAACCGTTAGAAAGAATCTTTTCAAAGATTATTGTAGATTTATTTGATGTATTTAGTATTTTCAAGTATTATTTTAGCAATTCTTGTATTTCTATAAATAGGTGTTTTTGTATTCATTTGTATTCATCAATTGACAATTAATGAAATATCTCTTTCATTTCTCATCTAATTCTCTCAATTCTCATCTTACTCTACTTCTCTCTCATCTTACTCTAATTCTTTCTCTCATCTAAACTCTATTTCTCTTTCTTTTCTCACCTAACCTCTCTTTCATTTGGGCCCAAGTCTTAAACTTGGCCGTCACATCGGCGAGGTTGTGACAAATTGGTATCAGAGCACGTTACGATCTCAAAACTGGCGATTACAAGAAACAATCGAGCTTCCAACAATACGTCTTCATCTGAGGAGACATCCGGTTCACAAGAGAAAAGTATGGATATTGAAAGAAGATTGGATAGGCTTGACACGTTTGTCCGAGACCAAAACATGGTGAGCGACGGTTTGAAGGCATCGGTGAACAACTTGGCCACTGAGGTCGCGGGCATTGGACGCAGCCAACGTGGGTTCGAAGCTTCAATGGCATCCTTGGCTAAGACCATGAACCGGATCTTGATGAATCAAGAGAAACGAACCGAAAGTGTTCCTATGGCCATACCCGATATTGCAACTCACGGTGAGCAAGTTGGATAAGGTAACTATATGCAAATGGGTGGGTCGGGAATTTTACCACCACCACCCCCACCTCCTCCTGTCCGTGCGTCGGAGCCAAGAGAAGTAAGGCACCAACCGTGATCCGAAGATGGTGATCATAGCCGCAATGAATTTAGTACACGGTCATTGTCCTCCCATCACAACTTAAAGATTGATCTCCCAACATTCAATGGTACGAATCCTAGAGTTTGGATACGTAAATGTTTAAAATACTTTCGTTGGTACCAAACTCCGGTTGAGGAATGGGTTAACATTGCTTCTTCACACTTACATGAGTATGGTGACATTTGGTTCCATGCTCTAGAATTAAATAACCTGGTTATGACTTGGCAATTTTTTATAGACGAATCATGTAAACGGTTTGGGGTTAAATCTTTACAAGATGTGGTGGAACAATTTAATAAAACTACTCAAACCGGTACCGTGGAGGAATATGAGGTCCATTTTGAGGAATTACGAAGTTGGATGATCATTTATCATCACAACCTAAGTGAATCCTATTATGTCACGAGTTTTATTGGGGGTTTAAAGCCTGTGGTTCGGGCTGCTATTAAAGCCAACCGTCCATCCGATATGAATTCCTCCATTGAGCAAGCAAAACTTCAAGAAATCACGATATCGGAGATTAGGGGTGCCGCGGCCCCTAGACCCTCATACAGGCAGCAACAACCGTATGGGTCCCGAGCGGGGCCCTCGTTCCAGTGACGCCCAGCGGGCCCTGTCCAGACCAGTGCCTAGGCCCTTGCTGGCGCGCCCCAGGCCATACCTCCAAGACCAGCGCCTGGCACAATGACAGCGCCTAATGTGCCTAGGCGAGACCCGGGACAATGCTATCGTTGTCATGAATGATATTTTCCAGGCCATGTATGCAAAAACAAACTCCAAAGTATGGAAGGCCAAGGGGAAGTGGATGATGAACTCGAGGATATAGAGGAAGAACTTCCTCAAGAAGAAGAGGGTGACGGGGTCATGGAGATCTCTTTGAATGCCTTGTCCGGACGCATCACCCACAACACATTACGCTTGAAGGGCTCAATCAAGAAAAGGCCTATTACGATCCTAGTGGATAGCGGGAGCACTAACAGTTTCTTGGACACAAGCGATGTCCAAGAGCTCAAGCTTGACACGGTGCCTACCGTGGTGATGACAGCGACGGTTGCCAATGAAGAAAGCTTGGTATGCTACCAAAAATGCCCAACCTTGAAATGGTAAGTGCAAGGTAACATCTTTTCCGATGACTTACGAGTACTTGATTTACGAGGTAGTGACATGGTCTTAGGTGTGGATTGGCTACAAAGATATGGACCGGTTACTTTTGACTTTACTAACCTTAAATTCTCATGTTTTAAGGATGGACAACCTATTCACTTACAAGGCACATCCGATAATGCGACCTTACATGCTATGTCTGAAAAAAGCCTAAAACGGTTTATTAAAAAGAAAGTTCATAGTTTAGTAGGTCACTTATTTTTAGCCATTGGTAGTGAAGAAAAAGTTACTTATGCCCATCCGGACCTTGAACCTATACTTAATGAATATGAGGATGTATTTGATATTCTTAGGACTCTACCACCTACCGAGCCCATGATCATGCTATTCCCACCCAAACCGAGGCTAAAACCGTATCTATAAGACCCTATCTCTACCCTTATAGTCAAAAGAATGAAATTGAAAAACAAGTTAAGGAAATGCTTTCCTCTTCTATAATTCAACCGAGCCATAGCCCATTTGCTTCACCCGTTTTGCTAGTACGTAAGAAGGATGGTACTTATCGTTTTGTGTTGATTATAGACAACTTAACCACATAACAATAAAAGATAAATTCCCCATCCCCGTTATTGATGATTTACTTGATGAGTTGCATGGTGCACGTGTATTCTCTAAGATAGACATAAGAGCTGGTTACCATCAAATTCGTGCCCGAGATGAGGATCGCCACAAAACGGCTTTTCGCACGCATCATGGTCATTACAAGTTCAAGGTGATGCCTTTCGGTCTCACCAATGCACCGGCCACTTTTCAAGCTTTAATGGATGAGGTCTTCTCTTCTTTCCTTCGTAAATTTGTCTTAGTCTTTTTTTATGATATCTTGGTATATAGTCCTAGCATGACAACTCACATTAGACATTTAGGTGAAGTCCTTGAAAAGTTAAGAACTAATCAATTGTATGCTAAAAAAAGTAAGTGTACGTTTGGTATTGATCATGTTGAGTACTTAGGACATATCATTAGCCCACAAGGTGTAGCTACGGACCCTAGTAAAATTGATGCTATGGTAGCTTGGCCTCAACCGAAGAGTCTTAAAAGTCTTAGGGGTTTCTTAGGTCTAACCGGTTACTACCGAAAATTTATTAAGGGATATGGATCTATTAGTAAACCTCTAAATTGCCTTCGTTCCAAAGTTGAATTTCAATGGAATGAGAGTGCCCAACTTGCGTTTGACTCCCTCAAGCATGCTATGGTGTCGGCGCTGGTTCTAGCTCTCCCCGATTTTCCTAAACCTTTTACACTTGAAACAGATGCCTGTGGCGTAGGCCTTGGTGCGGTTTTAGGTCAAGCAGGTAGACCTATAGCTTATCTTAGTAAGGCCTTAGGTCCTCGTCACTTAGGGTTATCGGTTTATGAAAAAGAACTCATGGAAATCCTAATGGCAGTCGACAAATGGCGACATTACTTACTTAACAACCATTTCATTATCAAAACCGATCACGCTAGCTTACGATTCTTGTTAGACCAACGTGTGACAACCCAATTGCAACAAAAGGGTATGTCAAAGCTCATGGACCTTAGTTACTCTATAGTGTACCGTAAGGGAGTGGAAAATAGAGCCGCGGATGCACTATCTAGACGTGATGAGGAATGTGAGTTGGGGTCTTGTTCGGTCCTCACTAGCGTGGTACCTCAATGGGTACTCGAAGTCGAGGCAAGTAATGACAACCACAAGCACGCCCTAGATCTCATTTCTCACGCCACCCTTGAACCTTTGGTTCAAGGCCCCTTCACTCTTCATGGCGGTATTTTAAGATATAAAGGTCGTATTTACATAGGTGAAAACACGGACTTGCGAACCAAAATTATGCATACTTTACATGATTCACCTATTGGAGGGCACTCTGGTGTCCAAGGATCTTTAATAAGAGCTAAGCGTTTATTTTATTGGCCCAATATGAAAAAGAGCTTTAGTGATTGGATTTCTAAGTGTGATACATGTCAACGAACCAAAAACGAGCATGCCGCCTATCCTGGTTTACTTCAACCGTTACCCATTCCAAGCTAAGCTTGGGAAAGTGATAGTCTTGACTTCGTTAAGGGCTTGCCTAAGTCCTTTGGTAAGGATACAATATTGGTAGTGGTTGATTGCTTTACTAATTATACTCATTTTATATCATTAACTCATCCCTTCACGGCCACTAAAGTAGAGCAACTTTTTCTTGACAATATATAGCATTTGCATGGGCTACCCAAAAACATAATATCGGATCGGGATGGCACCTTCCAAAGCATCTTTTGGAAGGAATTATTTAGGTTGGCGGGTGTAGGACTTAACATGAGTACCTCCTACCATCCCCAATCGGATGGCCAAACCGAGCGCGTGAATCAATGTTTAGAGAACTATTTACGACCCAAGGCCTTGAACAAACCAAAGGCATGGGCTCAATGGTTAACACTTGCAGAATTTCGGTATAACACTAACTACCATTCATCTATTAAAACTACTCCATTTTTAGCTCTTTATGGGTATGAACCTAGGATTTCAGCTATTGACTATCCATGTGTATCTTCTTCCCCCGGTGTAGAAGACTTGCTTAATGAGAGGCAAAATATGGCTAACCTCCCAAGAGAAAACCTAGCCGACGCGCAACACCGTTATAAGCAACAAGCCGACCTACGTAAAACCGAACGAGAATTGACATAGGAGACCTAGAGTACTTAAAGTTACAACTTTATCGCCAAACCTCGGTCGCTATGAGGCATAACCTAAAGCTAGCCGCTAGGTATTGTGGTCCGTGCAAGATCCTTGCAAGGGTCGGTAAAGTTGCCTATGGGTTGGATTTACCTCATGACTCTAAAATTCACCCCGTTTTTCATGTTTCACGTCTTAAAAAAAAAAAATATTGGTGATAATGTCGTGCCAAGTGTTTCCTTGCCTAGTTGTGACCAGGATGGCCACCCCAAAGTTCAACCCAAGAAGGTCCTCAAACGACGCACCCTAACGCGCAAAGGCAAGAAGATAACTCAAGTTCTTGTGCAATGAGAAAACATGCCAAGTGAGGGTGCAACTTGGGAGGATTGGGCCTTCATCCAAGGCCAATTTCCACAATTCAATCCTTGAGGACAAGGATTGGCTTGAGGAGGGGGTATTGTCATGGTCATGACATTATCGGTTTTCCTTTTCTATGTCTAGATATGAGCAGGTGCTGTGGTTCATGCTTGTCAAGTTGCTGTCCCAGGTCGCTGCCCCAGCTTGTGCCCTGACATTGTTAAGTATCGCCCCAGTTCGCGCCCCGGTCATGTCATGACATTGTCCTAGATCGCGCCTGGTTCGCTCACTGGCCTTGTCAAGGCTTGTCCAAGCTCGCGTCCCAGTCGTGCCTCAGGCCCGTGTCAGCCTGCGTCCCCAACGTCCCTTTCCAAGGCCGTGGCACACCTGAGCCGTGTCTAGATGCTCCCCCTGGATCCAGCTGTACTAGCCGTTGTGGCCTGCTCCTCTTGACCGTTAGAAGGACGCTCCGCTACAAGCCGTTAGAAAGAATCTTTTCAAATATTATTCTAGATTTATTTGATGTATTTAGTATTTTCAAGTATTATTTTTGCAATTCTTGTATTTCTATAAATAGGTATTTTTGCATTCATTTGTATTCATCAATTGACAATTAATGAAATATCTCTTTCATTTCTCATCTAATTCTCTCAATTATCATCTTACTCTACTTCTCTCTCATCTTACTCTAATTCTTTCTCTCATCTAAACTCTATTTCTCTTTCTTTTCTCACATAACCTCTCTTTTATTTGGGCCCAAGTCTTGAACTTGGCCGTCACATCCGCGAGGTTGTGACAGTGCCTCCAATCCATCTATGTGCTGTCTAAGAAAGAAATTGTAGGACTTGCCAAACATGACCAAAGTTTTGATCTGTATAGAAGCAAAAGAATTCTAAAGCTTTCCAGTGAAGCACATATCTTTTCATTCTAGAAGTTTCTTGAGGAGAAGTGGACAACACAACTTAATCCATCCATTGGAAGAATGAGAAATCCATTGGCGGATGGCCATACACCTATTGAGAAACACTTCACTGAGCTAGACCCAAGTCTTCTGGTAGAGGCGCTAAAAGAGAGCAAGAGAATCTAGTACAACTCCTGCACGTGGCCGCCAACCATAAGTTGTGATTGACGATGGAATCCATCAACCAAATATTGGGTGGGAAGTAAGCGCATTTCATTGTGGTGGTGGTGTAATTTAATAAAAGACCCTCACAAAACACAGTGATGAGCTTAATGGTGACGCTTGCTATAAAGGGATCCTAAGAAGAGCCTAAACAACTGCTGAGGACACTAATTGCAGCCGTGATGTCATCGGGCACTATGCCTCATATAGTTGTTATATACCATGGGTGACCGTTGTCACGATCGCACTGGAGAGAGGAGTATAACTCCCTAACCATGAAGGATCATCACCCACTCCACTACCAAGAAAGTAAGCGAAGTTTAACTTCTCACACTATGCTATGTCCCACTCATCATAGGCATCCCCACACACTAGATCATCAAAAAACATTTTGGCCACTATCTTAGTAGTGTGAATCAGCGTAGGCAGAGTTTCGAAGATCTACTAACTTTCTCACCTCGTGTCTTCTTAGTTCTTCCCATTTCTTGAAAAAGAAAAGATGTGACAAAGATAACTGCAAATACTAGAGTCAACAAATTGTGAGACAAAGCTAAATTAGACATAAAAAAAAATATATATATATAAAAGAAAAAAGAAATCATGAAGAGGAAAAAATTAAAGGAGAAGATGTAAACGACTAGATCAACAGGTGGCCAACCCACAAACATCACGCAATAGCAGAATCCTAACATTTAAAACCATAATCATGAACAAAAGTGGAGTTAAAGCATAATCCCATACATAATAGCCCAAACCCTATCTAGCATTGTGAACATGGAAGTAAAAAAAAAAGAAAATCAAGCCAAAATCAACATTATTCCCAGCGAAAATCATAATCTCAAAATCAAGCAAATATGCACAAGAAAAAACAAAATACCACACCCTATGAACTTCCATCTCATGATTTCAAGAATGAAAAACATTAAAAATGAAGAAGAAGAGCATACCTTTGCTGTGTAAGAGGAAAGAGGAGATAAAAGTGGGAAAAGGGTCAAGGATGGCGAAGACAAGAGCACCTATGTCGGTGTTGAAAGTGTGGGATAGACTGTGATGAAGGGGTGAAAGTGTGGTTTGGAATGGAAGTTAGGGTTTGAGGTGAGCGAAAGGAAAGGGCAGGAACCGGGGGGGGGGGGGGGGGGGTGGTGGTTAGGGTACATTTATCTGATTGATCAAACATTCAACCGATCAATGAGATGGAAGAAGGTGGGAGGCATGTGAAACGTTGTTTGGTCGATTAGGAGAACACTCGATCGCTGGAGCACTGATAGGTCAAGGGTTTGTGTTGATCTTGTCAATCGAGTAAGCACTCAATGGATCGGTTGTTAACAAAAACAACCCCATGTTATTCCTATCGAACGGGTAGGCCCCCGATCGATCGGTTTTTAACAGAAACCGTCCCTGTAAATAAAAATATTACTTCATAACATTCTCTGTCCTTTTCGTTTAAACAAAATGCAAATGAAATTTAAAGGTTAAGACAGATGGGGTAGCGTTCCAATATCCCTAAGTATAAGTCTTCAGCCAATGCGGTTAAGACTAGAAAATCAGCTTGCATTCAAAGTCGAGTCCTTGAGGTGAACAACTTTAGACTCATGGGGTCATTCCCCAAACTTAATAGCATGCTTGAAGCAGCTACCATTCATAGTGAGAACATGGCCAACTTCACGGTTTCGGATCTCAATTACACAACAAGGATGTCACAGTAGACACTCAATGGGGGGAGTTTGTCGGGCTCATTAAAGAGGCCCGTTGGGTTCAAAAACCAAACCCCTATCCTTGACCCTTAGGACATCAGACAGAGCACTTAAGTCATTTTAAGACACTAAATCATTCAAAAACCCGAGCTCATGACTCAAGGAATCACCTCCTACATAAAATGATGAAACTGACTTCACCAAAAGATCAATCTCATCCAACATATAGAAGTCCTAACCATCCCCAATCTTGGATTTCCTAGCAGCATTAGACATATTCAACTTGTCTTTGAGATTACAAAAAGAAACCTCTAGTAATCCCGTCTTACAATGAATCATGGCATTAACAGTTACTAAGAATGGCTCGCGGAAATATTGGGAGTCTATTTCCTCTAATTAAAAGTGAGGTCCTTGTGAAGCACAATAAAATCAGTCGAGAAGACAAACTTGTCAACCTTTGCAAGTACATATTCCAACATCCTACGAGGTAAAGGCTTTGATTTATCAGCCAATTGAAGCATGACACTAGTTGGCTCAAGATCTCCCAAAACCAATTCCTGAAAAATCGAGCACAGGATGAGATTCATAGGAGCTCACAAATATAGAAGCAAAATAGTACAGCTCACTCCTATGACACATAGGATCATAAAGGCCATAGGATCTGTACTCTTAGGTGGGATACCTGACACCAGAGTGCTACTCACCTTCTTAGTGAGGTAGACCATCCTAGGAATATGCACTTACACGTGTTTCTTCTTAGCTTCACACATATCAAAACTTGCTTGGTAGTATCAATCTATGGTAAATTGATCTTTACATCCTTGAAAATTTTCGTCCGCTAAGTCCATCTTGGGCCATCCTTTTCAGTTGGCTCAAGTAAGGTCGATGGATAAGGTACGACAAGTTGAGACGGTGAAACTTGAGGAGGCCCTCATTATCCCTCTCCATCTGTAGTGGGAGGGCCAGCTACATCCCCTTTCTTAGCCTCAATCTTGTTATCCCTTAACTTTTCCTCATCTCAAGCTAACACAACCTTAGATTGCTCATGACTGAGCACACTGGGATTAGAATTGGTTGACCCTTTCGGGTTCTTGAAAGGTTAAGAAGGGAGTCACTCTTCTTCTCTCCTATTGAGAGCATGTGTCAACAGACCTAACTAGTTCCCTGACTTAGCTATAGACTGTGTGTGTGATTGGACCTATTGAGTGTTTTACTCCATAAAACATATCATACATTGGAGGGTTGGCTGAGAATTATACCTTTGGCCTCCTTGAAAATCGAAAGGGGTACGTTACCTACAAACCTAAGCATTTGTTATCTAGTGTGTTGGTTCTGATTATCATGCTGTCTCCACGAGAAGTTTGGGTGATTTTTTCATCCCATATTGAAAAGTCGTGTGTGGGCTGTTTGTACTTCGAATAGCGCTACACCATGCAAACCTTATCCTGTACGATTCGCGATACTGTGAGGCATAAGGAAAATCTAACATAGAATGGTCAACACTGGTACAAATACAACATGGGTTACCACCACTCGATGACTCAACGGTGTTAGGATGCACCTTAGTAGGCTTAGCTTGCCTAGTCATCATCTAATCCATTTTCCTCTTGAGCGTCTTAATCATCAAAGTTTTGTCATTGCTTGGTTCCACTTTGTAGACATTTTGTGCCCCCTAACAACCCTAGCTAAATAAGCATGGTCAAAGGAGTGCCCGATAAAGTGCTCAAACAACATCCACGCCTCATCCACATCCTTTTGGTTGAATGCTCCATTGCATAAAGCATTTCGCCATCTGTTTGTTGGACACTATAAGACTATTATAGAAATTTTCTGCCAGAGTCCACTTGGGAGATTTATGGTGGGGACAACTTCAAAGAAGCCCCTACCTAAGAAGCTCTTTGAAACTATAAGACTATTGAATCTTTTGTTCAAAATTGTTTATTGCGTGCCTAATAGCAAGGATCTTGGCTTTAGGGTAAACTTGGACCAAGAACATCTTGTACAAATTCAGCAAAGCTGTAATTTCACCCTTAGGTAGGGGCTAAATCAACTCTTTGGCTACATCTTTAAGCAAGAATGGAAAAATATGTAGCTGAAGTGCGTCTTATAAGAAACCTTGATAGTAACAAGTTCCGCAAATTTCTAAAACAGTGTCATGGTGCTCCATGAACTTTCATTTGCCTTCCCATAGAACGTGAGATGCATACTAATGGTCCCAGGCTTGATTTTGAGGTGTGCATTACGCATGGTGGGCAACAGATCTCCGGCTGGTAAAATTTAAGTTTAGGGAACAAAGTGATCCCAAATGGTCTTTGGAGCTTGCTCCATCTCTAGGTCTGGTTCATCGACCATTATTGGAATTGAATATCAAATGGTTTTATTTCTCCTAAAGCAAGATAATGTTAACCTAATTTTTGGATCCAAGGAATCAATTCGAGGTCTAGTGAACTTCTACCAAGTGTACACTATAGATCGAGTCAATTCAACTCAAATTGCTATTGAAAACCAAGAAAACAAGTAATGGAAAACAAAAAAAATAAATCACCAATAATAGAAACTGGCTCCAGATTTTAAGTAGCGATTCCTGGGCAATGACGCCAAAAACATGATGTGGTTTCTAATTAGTGAAAAACAGTGCACTGGCAACCATACAAGCTCGTCTTCTCTATGGAGAGTATGCCGGTGTCGAGTCCTCTAAAATCAGTATAAAGATAGAATTTGTATATTCTTGAGCGACATTGCTAGAGAATGTGAACAATTAACTAATTTAGCAAAACATAGTTAATCTAGATTGATCAATCAATCGAAGTAGCACAGGGAATGAATTCAAGTTAGCTAATCTAGGATCCTAGTATCATGCGGTAATTTGAAGATCAAGAATTTTTCGATTTTCTTGACAATTGTTTTTGGAAAACTTCAAAAGATATTTAGAAGCCAAAATTTGAAGGAAAATAGTTTTCAAGTTTTTGTTTTTCTTTTGGAAAATTTTGAAAATAGTTTCAATTTAATTTTGAAAAATTTTCACCTATGGTTTCCCTCGAAAGTGCCTTATGTTCATTCGTACTTTCAACTTTCTTCGCTTTCTCTTTTTCCTCACTCCACCATTTCTCTTTCTCTCAAGTTCTCATGCCCTTACCATCAATTCTAACCTCCAACCCAAAACATCCCCAATATATCACTATGACAATGACTTTTACAATTTTGGCTACAAGCTCTAAATTCAAGTTAATATTTAATTAGGGTTCAGGAGAATGAATTAGTCTAAGGGCATACCCTATATAATAACTCTAGGTGTTGCATGAGTGATCTCAGTTAAATTAGTTAAATACTTGATCACGCCTAAGTCAATGTTACTATATGATTTGCACTCAGGCTAGATACAAACTCAACCTTAATAGCTCATAAAAACCTATTAAGCATAAGTTTATGCCACAAGCATAAGAAGACAAGCAAGTAAATTGGAAATACAAACATGGTTACAGGCATATGAACATACAACCAATTCAATAATTAAATCTCCCAATAGAGGTGCGAAAAGAGTGTAGCTATAGTCATTATCATCATAGAAACATAAAATTGGGATCCAAATAACTAACCGCCCTTCACCCCTAAACTAAAGGTCTACTCTCCATAAGTGTTTTACAAATCCAAGCTTTTAAAGAGAAAATGAAAGAAAAATCATAAATTGTAGACTCCCTTGATCGATGACAATGCAACCCTTGTTGCAGTCCCCCCAAACTCCAACCATGTGCTCTTCAGCCTTGGTGAGTACTTTGGTCTCTTAAGGCAGGTTGATGAAAGAGAAAATCAGAGAAATTGGCGAAAGTCCCTAAAACCTTGAAAGGGCCTCCATTTTATCTATGTAGTGTGTCTTCGAGACCGCTCTTGCTATCATTCGATCGATCAGGTGCAAATATGATCTATTGAATGTTAACAGTGACGAAGATTTTGTGCGGCCTATTGATCGACATCTTGGCTGATTGATAGGCTGGTGTCAAAGGAAAAGATAACCAAATATATATGGTGTTGAATCTTTCAACGGATGGGTCTTTTTGCCACATGTGTTGGGTTTCTCAGCGTTGTCTTCTGATTCACTCGTTTTTGCTAGTTCTTCATAACTTTCCATGTCCCACTCATTCCTGCACATTCCAATCCTTTAAATACCAAAACCACATTAAAGTATGCATGCAATGCCCAAAAATCATGGTGAATGGGGAATAAAACATATAAGAATATGACACATCGAGAACATACTTAGGAGTCATATCACAGTCTCGAGGAGGACCCTATCCACTAAAACCATGGCTACCTCCATAACCAAAACCACCAAAGGAGTCCAACTACCATACCGAGGAGAAACTTATGCCCCATGACACAACCCCAACAATAACGACCATTGCCCCATCCACGATCGTGAACCCGACAACCACAACCACTAGCAGCACATTGCAAAGGCTAGCAACCATGGAAATGTTGCGCTAAATGAATGATAGATGAGGAAGGTGACGAATTTGGAGTCATGGAAAGGAGCCTGAAGTTCAGAACAGAAGACAATAGGTGAAGCCGATGTAACAACGTCATCCGCAAGGAGAAAATGACCGGGGCTAGCACACATTTTCTCAAAAGACGGAAATGGCTACCGAATAGAAAAAATAGTTGATATATTACTCTAATTTTCATCTTCAGTAAGACCACCAATAACAACAAGTACAATGTCAAGATCAGTAATTGGAGTCTCAGCAGTAGTGAGACAATCACCGAAAGTTATCTCGCTATGCAAATAAGTTGACGTAGACATATTTTTTTTCTCAAGGCCAAAAAGTTCATTCTTGTATTGAAATTTCAGGGCTTGAGTATGGTCATGAAACATAATTTTAAAGTTAGAATGAGCTTTGACAATAGTTAATGAGACATCTAGCAGAATAATAATACTAGCAATATTGACAAAAACAGTAGAAAACAACCCAAAGAAAACAAGGTTTGCAAACAATTACCATAACAAAGGTCATCCTCGGCATGGAAAGAACAAGAACCATCAATAAATCCATAGAAATTATATCCCTTGCTAGCAGAAGTACAAAAAACCATCCAATACTGTGACATAGGATGGAATTGTGAGATCAAGAGTAAGAGAAATGCTGCAAATATGGAGACTGTTCATGGAGATGGCGTAGACATAGCGGTATAAATGAACCAAAATTTTAATGTACTTCTCGCATTCAAAATTGATTAGGGCTCACTCGTGTTCATTATGAGGGTTCAATTGCTTATCGAATCGAGTTCGAGCTAGCTCGACAAGCTTAAAGAGCCAAGTTCTAACAAGGGGGTGCTCATCTCGTTAACGGTCAGGAACAGTTTGATAAAGGCTTGATAAGAGCTCATTAAGGGGCTTGGTATGAGCTCATTAAAAGCACAATAAGGGCTCATTAATAGTTGGTATTGGTTCGAAAATGTTTTGATAATGGCTCGACAATAACTTGAAAAGCTCGACTTGATTGCAAGCTCGGCTCGATTTTAAGCTCAATTGGCTCGATAAAGAGCTCAACTCAGCTCGATAACGAGCTCAACTTGGCTCAATAAACCTAATTAGCCAAGCCGAGTATCGAACACACTAAAATCTTATCAAATTGTGTTCAAACAAGGGTTTGAAATGCTCAATAAGAGCTTGGCTTAAGCTCAATAAGGTTTATCGATCTTGAGTTCGAACAACAAGGTGTTCGGCTCGGCTTGGTGCATTTACACCTCTAAGTAGACACAAAAGAAGGGACAATAGGATGGTCAAGTTGAGTGAGTGAAACAGGAGTTTCTGTAGTAGACGGAGGCGATGGTGGAATAGCCATAGGAGACTACAATGACGAGGAAGAAAACAACAACAAAAGAGGAGATGCAGAAGGTGGGATTTGAATTAGAAAAGAAAGAGTGTGTAAAGTTGATGATGGCGAGAAAGTAAGGTTGGATTTCGAAAGAGGGAAGGTCCATTGAACGAAGGTACAAGAATCCACCAAGTACGGAAGACCCAATGACTGCATATCAAGGTGGGAGCGATGATGGAGATGAGCAGTTATGATAAAAGTGGAGTTGAGATGCGAGGTTGTGAAGGAAAAAGGAGGACACAAAGGCAGAGTGGAAAACAATTTTGGTTCTGATACCATGTTGGTAAAATGACCAATCCAACCAAATAATGGGTGCACACACACATGCACACAAATAAACTTAAGTGGTGAATGTGGGTGAACTTGACTCAGCTCGATAATGAGCTCAACTTGGCTTAGTAATCCTAACTAGCCGAGCCGAGTATCGAGCACACTAAAATCTTATCAAATGAGTTCAAACAAGGGTTTGAAATGCTTGATAGGAGCTCGACTTAAGCTAAATAATCTTTTTCAAGCTCAAGTTCGAACAAGTGGGTGTTCGACTTGGCTTGGCTCGGCTTGTTTGCACTCCTAGACTGAACCAATCTATGAGACTAGGGAGGGGTGAATGTTGGTCCTCCCACTATATTATCAAAGTGTTAAATCCTGCAGTGAACTATCACCAGGTCCCAAATCCTAGGTTACTCCTTTATGGAACATGTCAAGCTGAGACTATGGTAAATTCTTTTGTGGTACAATCAATAATTGAGGAAATTTAAGTGCCAAGCTGCTATGATCGTGCTTCATGTCTCTTTGCTGTTGCTGCTATGTTCTGATCTGCTTTGCTAGGCTTGCGATTAATTGCTTTTAAGTGAAGTGCTGCTTTTTGATGTATATTTTTGTATGTTGGTTGTTAGGTGCTTTTGACGCCAAAGTCTTGTTGTATCTAGTTAAGTCGGTTGAAGTTTATCTAGGTTCGTTGTTTCTTAGCCAATCTTATGAGCTTATAAATATCTTAGATCTTCTTGTAAGAGAACATTCAATCAAATACAAAATATCTTTTGATATCAATTCTCTCTCTGATCTAACTCTCTCTCTAATCCCTCATCTCCTTTCACTTCTTCTCTCATCTTAATCTCTTCTTCCAGTACTTTAACTTCAAGGTTGATATTGAAGCTTAACAATTGGTATCAGTGCTTGTGTGTTGCTGCCGATCGACTACTTTTTGATTGATTGGAGCTAGCGAGGTGCAAGAAGCAGGTATCAATGGCTAGAGGTGTAACAACATGATCTGGGGCCACAAATGCTACTACAAATGTTGATCCTAATGTCACTTATGCTTCAGCTGTTAGCGCTAATGCTACAGCAGGTGCTAAGTACATTGCAGCTGCTTAATTGAAGAATCAAATGGATGAAATGTTTTCTCGAATGCAGCAATTATAGTTGGAACATGATTGAAAGTTTGTTGATCAATTGATTCAACATATTCAACATAAGGATAAGTTTGTTGGAATGCAGGATCAGCTCAATAGGCAGAATGTGCTCTGCGGTGCTAGAATTATGTTACCTTCTAGCCAACAAGTTTGACCTCTAGGTGTAGTGCAACCTCAAGGAACTAGTGTGGCTGTTGGACAGTAGGATCATCCTCTTGATCCAATACAAGCTCCAGTTGCAAGTACAACCTCAAGACAGAATGATTGTCCATCCGATCAGTTGCAACATCAAAATTCTAGAAGTAATGATGCTTCATCTGGCAATAAGGGTAGTGGTTTCAGGCCGCCAAGGGTTCAAATTGAGCCTTTCGATGAAAAATTGCCACAATCATGGATTAGAAGATGTGATCGATACTTTCATTTCTATGACATTGAAGAAGTTGAGAAGGTAGAATTAGCAGCTGTTTATCTCCATGGAGATCGCGAGGTATGGCTTTACAGTCTTTTGAAGAGGAATCCTTCATCATCTTGGGCTGAATTCGTGGAAGAAATTTGTGAATGTTATGGAGATGAGGACTCAAGTGATTTTGTTGAAAACTTCAACAAAATAGTGCAAATCACATCTATGAAGGAGTGCATGATGAGATTTAAGAACCTTAGAGCAAGTATGATCGCAGCTTATCCTCAGGAAACTGAATCATACTATGTATCTAGCTTCATAAGTGGCTTAAGGCCAAAGATAAAAAATCTTGTCAAGGCAATTGGCCCTAGAACCTTATCCAAAGCCTATCTAAAGGCTAAATTATTTGAGGCTACAATTATTACATCAAATGATGGGCCTAGGTTCAGAGGTGGAAGTCTAATCAGCAGCAGAAGGGATCTGTTAGATTTCAATCTACTCGTTATGTTGAGAAGAAGGCTCAAAGACTATGTTCTAAATGCAATCGGCCTTATCAATTTGGTCACAAGTGCAATCCTAAGTTCCTCATGACAGCAAGAGGAGCTAATGATTAATTTGAAGAAGATGAAACAGCGGCTGAGGTTAACAGTTCTGATTATAAATCTCAAGAGGAGCTTCTTAAAGATGAGGTTGAGATCTCTGTGAAAGCCTTGACAGGAAATGGGGCTCGTAAGACCATTACGATCAAAGGACAAGCTGGCAAGAAGTCCATTGTTATTCTAATTGACAGTGGAAGTAGTCACTGCTTCAATGATACAAAGGTGGTGAGAAAGGTTGGGCAGGATACGATCAAGACACAACTATTAGCTATGAATGTGGCTGACTGGAATTCCATTCTTACTCGGACCAAATATTAAGGATTCCAATGGTCTATGCAAGATCACAAGTTTGAGTATGACTTCAAGATCTTGCCAATGGGAGGTTGTAATATGGTTCCTCGTGTGGATTGGATGAGATCTTTCAGTCCAGTGGTCTTTGATTTTGCCAAGTTGACAGTGACTTTTGAAAGGCAAGGATCTACTGTAACATTGCAAGGCATGGTTGAACAAGCTCAATTACAGCCGTTGAAGGGCAAGATCTTAGAAGGTGGATTCAGGAAGGGTGCTTGTCAGTGGGTTGGAAAGTTATTTGCAATCTCACATGGGAAAGCCATCTCATCCTATGGTGCAGGCATTGATTGATGAGTTTGGATCATGCAATTCCTCTCAAGCCTAACTCATAACCAGTGAAGTTAAGACCCTACAAGTACCGTCATTCACAGAAGACAGAGATTGAGTAGCAAGTGGATGCCTTACTCAAGACTTGCTTCATTCGAAACAGCCACAACACTTTTTAGTCTCCTGTGATAATGGTTAAGAAGAAAGATCGCTCGGCTAGAATGTGCATTGACTATAAGCAACTTAACTCCCTTACAATCAAGGATAAATTTCCAATTCCTTTCATTGATGACTTGTTAGATGAGTTAAAATGTGCACGCTTATTTTCCAAGCTTGATTTGAGGCAATGCTATCATCAAATCAGGATGATGGAGCAAGATGCTTACAAGATTGCCTTAGTCATCCTGGGCATTATGAGTTCGTGGTTATGACTTTTGGCTTAACTAATGCTCCATCTACTTTTGAGGCAGTGATGAATTATTCCTTCAAGCTATTCCTGATGAGATTTTTGTTGGTATTCTTTAATGATATCTTGATTTACAGTCCTACCATGGAAGAACACTTGAAGCATTTGAGGGAAGTGTTCTTGGAGATGCACATTCACAAGTTGTTTGCCAAATTGACTAAGTGCTCTTTTGCTCAGACTCAACTTGAGTACTTAGGTCATGTGATCTCTCATGGAGGGGTTTGTATTGATCCTTCCAAAGTTCATGTAATAAAAAAATGGCAAATTCTTGTTACATTGAAGCAGTTGCGAGGATTCTTGGGATTAACTGGTTACTACAGGAAGTTTGTAGCTGGTTATGGAGCAATTACGAAGCCTCTAACTGATCCATTGAAGAAGGATGCATTCAAGTGGTTTGATAAGGCTCAGGAGGAATTTGAAGCCTTGAAAGCAACTATTTGTTCATCACCTATTTTGGCAATGCCAGATTTTGAACATGAGTTTGTTTTAGAAACATATGCTTGTAGGACTGGCATTGGAGCTGCATTATCTCAGAAAGGAAAGCCAATGGCCTACCTTAGCCAAGCCTTAAGTTCTAAGCACCAAGAGTTGTCCACATATGAGAAGTAGTATCTTGCAATCCTTCGAGCAGTTGATGAGTGAAGACACTACTTGGATGGCGATGGATTTATCATCAAGACAGGCAATCAAAGCTTAAAGTACCTGCTTGAGCAAAGGATTGTTACAAGAATCAAGAAGAAAGGGTTGACGAAGATGTTAGGACTTGATTATTCTATTGAGTATAAGAAGGTGAAAGAGAACCAAGCAGCTGATTCTTTATTTTGAAGATTGGAAGAAGCTGAGCAAGGTTATTGTGGAGCTGTATTACTGATTCTCTCAGTCTGGATTGGGAAAGTATACAAGTCCTTCCAAAATGACAATTTTGCCCAACAATGTATAACTACTTTTAGCATCAATAGGCCTAGCAACATTGCTCCTGAGGCAGAAGAATCTGTTGTCAAGGGAATCATCAGACTGAAGGGGAAATTGCACATTGGATCCTTTTCTGATCTGAGACAACAAATTATCAACGCTTCCCATGATTCATCTTGGGGAGGCCACTCATGTATTGATGGTACTTATTAGAGGCTCAAAGCATACTTCAGTTGGACCGATATGAAGAAGGAAGTTAAGGAATTTGTGTAAACTTGTGAGAGTTGTCAGCAAACCAAGGCCGGTGATCACAAGTATCGGGGACTTCTCCAACCTCAACCTATTCTGGACAATGCTTGGCATAAGATAAGCATGGATATTATTGAAGGCTTGCCAAAATCAGAGGGCAAGGATGTTATTTGGGTAGTGGTGGATCGCTTTACCATGTTCAGTCACTTTGTTGCATTGGCTAGGCCAGTGACAGCAGAACAGCTTGCAAGAGTGTTCCTTGATAACATCTATAAGCTTCATGGATTGCCGCAATCCATAGTATGTGATCGGGACAAGCTCTTCACCAGTCATTTCTAGAGGGAATTGTTCATCCTCATGGGCACAACTTTGGCTTCGAGTTCTTCCTACCATCCACAGACTGATGGCCAAATGTAAAGAATTAATCAGTGTATCGAACACTACCTTCAGAGCATGGTATTCAGTCATCCTAAAGTTTGTGGAAGATGGTTATCTTTGGCTGAGTACTGGTATAATACACATGCTAATGCTTCAATTGGCACCACACCATTCAAGGCTTTATATGGTTATGATACTCCTTCACTCTTGATGTTGCAAAAGCTAGTGACATCAGTCCCTAAAGTGGCTGATTTGATGCAATAAAGAAGACAATTGGTGCAACTTTTGAAGGATAATCATCATCAAGCTCAAGCAAGGATGAAGTATATGCAGATAGGAAGCGTGTGGACAAAGCTTATCGAATAGAAGATATAGTTTATTTGAAGCTTTAGCCGTATAGACAAGCTTAAATGGTTGTGAGAAGGAATGTCAAGCAGTGTGCTAGATACTTTGGGCCATACAAGATCATTGAGAAGATTGAGAAAGTAGCTTATAAGTTGGAATTTCCCCCTGACTCTTACATTCAACCTATGTTTCATGTGTCCCTTTTGAAGAAAGAGGTGAAGAAAGGCCAAGATAGTTCAGCTCAGCCCCCGGTAGTTGGTTCTAATGGTGCTTTGCTGTTGAACCCTGCTACCATCTTGGATTCCAGACTGCAGAATGTTGAGGTAGGTCAGTAAAGGATATTCTAGTGCAATGGTCTAATTTGGACAAAAAGGATGCTTCTTAAGAGGAGTTGTAACTCATGAGAAGCCAATTCTCTGCCCTTCATTCTTCAAACAAGAATGTTTTCAAGGACAAGGCATTGTTATGATCATGCTTCATAGCTCTTTGTTGCTACTGTTATGTTCTGATCTGCTTTGCTGGGCTTGCGGTTAATTGCTTTTAAGTGAAGTGCTGCATTTTGATGTGTATTTTTGTATGTTGGCTGTTGGTTGCTTTTGGTGCCAAAGTCTTATTGTATCTAGTTAAGTCGGCTAAAGTTTGTCTAGGTTCGTTGTTTCTTAGCCAATCTTATGAGCTTATAAATAGCTTAGATCTTCTTGTAAGAGATCATTCAATCAAATACAAAATAGTTTTTGGTATCAATTCTCTCTCTCATCTAACTCTCTCTGTAATCTCTCATCTCCTTTCACTTCTTCTTTCATCTTAATCTCTTCTTCCATTAGGTTAACTTTAGGATTGATCATGAAGCTTAATACAATCAAACCCCCATAGGAGTGTAGACCTATCAACGAGACCAATTGGGTCTAAAGGGACAAACCTTGCTTATGTAGGACAAGTCCCTTGCCTTAACCTAGTAGTTAATGATGGAAATATTTAATTTTTAAAACAAAAATTTTCCTATAGTGGTTAAAGCAAGCATAGCACAAATAAATTTAAAATTCTTAACTATAAATCTAAAGGGCTGATATAATTAAAAAGGTATAAGCATGGTATGTAGAACGAATGAAATAAAGGAAAAACACATTAAATATCAAATATTTTACTAAAACAAACTTGGAGAGTAAATCCTATTCTGATTTTCACTGCCTGAGATTTGGAAGTAGAATATCTTAACACCTCAAGGATTTCTTCAACATAAATCCTACAGCATCGGGAATGTGGGTTCCTAAAATATTTAATTTAGAAAAAATTACAAAACAAAATTTTTCCTTTGATTCTTTCTGAAAAACAATTTTTCAGAAAGTATGCTAAATTTTAATTTAAAAACTCCCAAAATAATTGCCATGGGAGAGAATCCCTACTCTCCATATGCTGGTAAATAACCGACACATAAATATATAAATACATACCTATATATATATATATATAACGCACACATGATTTTATCTCATAGTATAATGTGCAATAAAGAAATCAAATGATCCCATCGCGCCAGCCCATGTGTCATTCCTCCATTTGTCCATGTCAAGGGTATCGTGCTTATATATATATATATATATATATATATATATCATGAGAGGGTAAGGGGCGAATCTTAGCCGTCCATTGGAATGGATAGTCAAGATTCGCCCCTTTTTTATGGGAATCCCAAAAAAATAAAATTATTTTCTTCCAAATCCTTCCTTTCTCTCTCTCACCCCCCACCACTGTAGTTGCCACCAATCAACATTGCTACCTACCCACCGCCCCTCATTTTTTGCTCTCCCCCATATTCGTTCACCACCTGTCCGCCGCCCCTCCTTTTATCTCTTTCAATACCCCCTTTCTCTCTCTCCCATCTCCACTAGGCTCATCCCAAAACATGACGACTCTAAAGCACATGCAATAAACCACATTTACATTGGCAAGCCAATAAACAACCCGTCTGTCTCGATCTTAAAAAAGTCCACCATTACAGATCATCGCTTAAGAATTTTGGGCGCTATGATGACATTTGAAGGTGCGATGATAGATGAACCCAAATATACCTCCTATGTTTTGGCTAATGAAAGCCCTGATGAGTTTATGCCTTCTTATCTGTTGAGATTTCTTTCCTAGAATAATATAGAAGAGGATCCAAAAGTAAACCACCTTACCAGAAGTAGGCGACATTTTAAACCACCACCACTTGAAGGTGATGATCTAGTAGAGACAATAAAGATAAGGGATAGAGGAAGCAGAAAGAGGAAAAAATACTTGAAAAAGAAGAAGCATTAATTAAATGATTGAAAGAGCTCAATGAAAACATCTCTATTTGGAGCCTATTGATGACCTCGCACATCCATCGAAAAGCCCTACTTAAGCATCTTAGATAAGAGAAAGGCTCTCTGGACACTTCCCTAGATGAGATGATCGGTGTTGTAAGAATTGGATTAATGGGTCAATTACCATCTCATTCTCTCGAAAGTATTTTCCGATCAATGGAACACATGACGCAATACATATCTCGGTAACCTGCAATGATAGACAAATACATATGGTTCTTGTTGATAATGGCTCAGCAATTAATGTATGTCCTCTGAGGACCATGTATACCTTAGGATATGGAGAAATACGCATCGAATTATCAAGTTAGACGGTTAGAGCATACAATGATACTCGTCGGAAGGTTGAATGGACACTCAAACTCCCCCTCAAAATCGGCCCATTCAAGAAATTGTAGAATTCTGGTTGATTGATATCCCAACATGCTTCACTTTACTAGTAGGAAGATCATGGATACATGACATTGGTGCTGTTCCCTGCACCCTACACCAAAAATTGAAATTTCTTACTATAGGAGGAATAGTTATAATCGCAGGAGGATTATAAATGATTGTAGTGAACAAAATTTGCTAGGGAAAATCCTCTCATCAACGGGACGGCAAACTGGGAAGAAAAGCTATTCTTCTTAGCTAGATATCATAAAAAATGCTTGCTAAACAAGACAGAATTTCACTAGTCGGATTCCGGCTCAAGCCACCCCCTATGGTTAGCCATGTGAATAACCATTAGTACTCGCTTGAAATGGTGTCACCTTCTTTTACCCCATTTGGCAAAGTTTTTTTGCTCAACATCATGCATAAAATGAACTACTTCTTGGATTTTGGATTAAGGAGACAACAAGGCACTTCTCGAAACCTAAACTCTGCAACTACCTATCTCCATTTTAGCCTGGAATATGAACCCAACCCACTAGAAGTAGAGTTAAAACTTGAGGAGCTGAAGATTTGAGCTAGAGCTAGAAAAAATAGCAAAGAAGTTGAGAATGCATTAACATACTACTGCAGAACCCTAAAAGGGTACTTTTGTCAAAAAGGGGACGATTTCCCTTAGCCATGGTTTGATTTTTCCTCCGAAAGCATAATTCCAAGTTCTGAGGGTTTTTTTTTTTTTTTTTTTTTTGATGGAGATTCAGAGTGATATTGAGGTTGTCATATTGAATATGTCAAAATAGAAAATTAGGATGGGCAACGAGGAGAAGTCAAGGTGACATATCAGGTATGATGCACTATTAGTATATTCTATCCACATGATATAGAATGGCGAGCAAAATTTGAATTTTGAGGGAAAAATCATAATATCCAATAAGCCCATTACAAACTAGCGGTATGACAATATGACTTCTTCAGGGCCTTCTCATGGGTCTTGAAAGCTATTAGCCAGACAGTTTATTATGCCCACACGAGACAATCTCACCATTTGATATTGTTGAATCTTTGATCAACCCCTCCTTTGCCCATTTTCAAAAAAATACTAAACATACCCAAATATTGATGGGTACATAGCTGTGACACTAACAACTTTGATGAAGAAGAATTGACCAATCAAAGAAGGGCCTCCATCTGAGGAAACTAGCACTATTCACATTGCTAAAGAAGTCCCCAAGAAGTCTCTTAAGATTGGATCTACAATAAGTGAGGGTGAAAAAATAGAGACGACATCATTACTTAAAGAATTCCAAGATGTATGTACATGAACATAAGAAGATATACTTGGGGTAGATCCTAAAATTGCACAATATTGAACTCCACTATACCCTAGGACTGAGCCAAACAAGCAAAAGCTGCAAAGAATGAAGCCTGAAATAACTTTGAAAATCAAAGAAAATCCAAAAATAACTAGATGCAAAAATCAATTGAGAACTAGAGTACTCAGAATGGCTATCAAACAGGGTGGCAGTAACTAATAAAAGATGGACGAATATGAGTGTGTGTTAATCTAAGGCAGTTAAACGACGCAAGCCCCAAGGATCAATTTTCCCTCCCTCACATAGATATACTTGTGGATAACACTGTAGAACATGCTTTGTTGTCTTTAATGGATGGTTTCTCTGGTTATAACCAAATCCGTAAGGCTAAGAAGGATGAAGAAAATACCTCCTTTATCACACCCCGGGGTACATACTGCTATAATGTGATTCCTTTTGGGTTTAACGATGCCGAAGTACCATAAATTTAAAAAAAAAAATTAGGTAAAGAGAATGCTAAGGAGCCTATCAATAGATAGGAAAACTTAGCGCATCCACATTAACAATCCTATTGAAATATAAAAACCTAAGCCTTCAAGAAAATCAACATTTTAGTGGTCCAGAATTTCTCCAGCAGCTAACCTGTCTACAGCCCTATTACCGTCATGATAAAATGTTAATGTGGTATATGAGTATGGAAATATATATTAGCTATGTCAATGTGACATCGTGACAAATAATTAACAAAATTCTGATGGAAAGATATCTATCTATTAATGAAATGGTTATCATGTTAGCATTTTATTATTAAAGAAAAACACAAAATTAAGATATACTTGATGTGTCACGTATTTTATATGTTCTATAGCACATTCCTATGATATTTTAGTCTATTACATGTGTGGTATGGCATGATTTATGTGTATGTTGGCTTGGTATGTGTTGGAGCTAGACGACTTCAAAAGTAGTGAAGAACAAACTAGAACGAACAAATTTGAGGACTACATAGAGAAACTCTACCACTTGTGGGAAAAAGGACCAATAAGGTCAAGATTAGGCTTTCAAATATGTAATCCTTAGGCTTATAGGGCCTACCGATCAATCTGTTAAAAGGAGGATCGATTGGCCAAGCCGAATAATCGATGGACTTGCTAACTGATTAACAGACAGAAGCATAACTTATGTGCATTGGTGATTGATCTAGGCAGACCGCCTCTATTTAAGGGGGAGGGATATAATTTTTTAGGTACTTTTACTCCTCGTTATCCTTTTGTCCTTCCCCGAGCTGCCAAGGGAGACTCAATTTTCTCAATGGCTGAAGCACAAGAGGTTGGATTACTAGGGGATCAAAGCAAGAGTCACGTTAATATTGATCAAGGGAGTCTATTATCTTTAGTTCTCTTTCACCTTCATCTTTTGATTTTTAGATGTGTAAAACTCCCATGGAGGAAGAGATTGCAAGTTTTGGGCTGAACGATGGTTAAACGTCGTGTTATACTATTTTTGCATCCTTATGGGGAATTTTATATTAATATAGGTTTTTTTTTTTTTTCTTATGCGCTTGTTGCCATTGTGTTTGTAGCCTAGATAATAGTATAACATGTTTTCTCAATGTTCAGGGTTGAGGTTGTACCCAAAACTGAGTACAATCTCTTATATAAATCAACATTAAATTAGGCGTGAGAAAGGAAAGTTGTACTACTGGGATAACCCATGCAATGATTAGATGGGCTATGCCCTTAGACTAATTTATTACCCTATGCCCAAATCTAGTATTAACCCAGGTTTAAAGTAAGTAGCCCAAGCCCTTAAAGTCATTGTCATTGTAAAATATAATGATGGGATATGAGTTAGGCTAACCTAAATTCACACCTTAAAGTATCCTTGATCGATTTGACAATTTACTTTGCTGTTCAATTCTTTGAATTTCACTAAATCTTCTTCCAAACCAATAATACTAAATTTCCAACTGTTCTATAATCGCTAAATTTCAACCTTATAATGATTCTTGTGGATACGACACCCATACACTTGACTCAACCATGACAAACTTATACGCTTGCGAGTACACGTTTTTCAAACACTCTTAAAATCACATCAATACTGTACCTATATATCATAGTAGTTATGTCATATATTAGCAATTTATAATAAAAGTCCAACGAATTTTGGCAAAGGTTTCCGGATTGATAAAGTTTTAGATTTAAGTTACCTAGGTGATAGTTTTTTAAAATCTTACAGTACATCATTGTATTTAAACTTCATAGTACTTAAATAGATAATTAATATTGAAGCCTGAGGATGCCTAAGTGATAAATTTCCTATAGTAAATCTAAATTTTTCAAATTTAATATTTTTGTATATATGTTAAATATTAAAAAATATACTATATAAATATAAATATAAATATGTTTATTCTTTAATATTTTTAATGTATACTAAATGTATAGGCTTTATTATATTGTAGTTGCATGTATAAAGATATAGCGAAACTTTAAACAATAAATGCATAGTGTTGCTCCTAAGAAGGACAACACCCTATCCAAATCAGTAGAGATGATAAGGCTCCAATCATGTCGACATATTACTGTTAAAATTAAAACAAGTTATATAAACATTATTATATACCAAGCAAATAAACTACCCCAAAATATGATACTATTTTTGGTTTTTTTTCAAGCGTATTGTTCGATTTGTGTACATAGCAAATATGTTAGTCCTTCTTGAATTTTTTTTCTATCATTGCGATTTTGTTTGAACTCTTTTTCAAACATAATATCCTTTGAAGATGTTAATGTAAATAATAATAGGTAACTTAGCAAAACGTGTATAGGAAATGTTAAAGGAATTGTTAGGTAGTCTTAGCTATACCATGATTTAGAGAGGATCGTGAGATACCTCTTATTTTAGGCTGACCCTTCCTTGCTACAGGAAGGACCCTGATAGACGTACAACAAGGAAAGCTGATCCTAAGGGTACAATATGAACAGGCAACCTTCACCGTCTTTAATGCCATTCAATTTCCATCTAACATGGATTCTTGTTTTGAGGTTGATATTATAGATGAGTTGGTCATTGAGACATTCAGGGACACATTCCTTATGTTACCCCTTGAAGCGTGTCTAACAAAATCTGGGACCATAGACAGAAGACGAGTTGATAAGGGAATGTGCCCAACACCTGGAAAACTACAAACCTCTTGATTCGCACAGCGAAATTAGAGTGGAAGACATTCAAGCAATTGAAATTCAGCAAGGAATGGAAGAAGATGAACTTCCAAATCTTGAGCTCAAGCCACTGCCACCACATCTCAAATACGCTTATCTTGGTAACTCTAACTCTTATCCTGTTGTTATTAATGCCTCATTGAGCAACATAGAACAGGAAAGGTTACTTAGAGTTTTAAGAGAGCATAAATCAGCAGTCGGATGGACCCTTTCTGATATCAAGGGGATTAGCCCTTCCATATGCGTGCACTTAGGGAGTCATTAGGCAAAGACTGAAACCTTACATTGATGGAGAGCTCGAACCACAGAAAACTTCCATTCATCTCAACAATGTCGAATGATCCACTTAGGGAGTCGAACTAACAGCTATAACAAAAGCGCTTCTTGGGAGGCAACCCAAGTGTTTCTTTCCTTATTTATCCTGTTTTTCCTTTCATTATTTTTATTTGTCTCATGTTTGTGTTTCTTTTGTGCAACAGGTATTTTGAAATAGGTTTGGGGGTAGCACAATGTCAACATGTACCATCAAAAAGCAATCCTCAAACCTGGAAAGTATCTCTCACCCAATTTATCTTTTTAGTTCTTTTTAAAAATAAAGTTGGGGGGTGGAAAAAATAATGTTAATAATTTTTTTAAAAAAACTTTTTTAACAAAGTTTATCTGAAAAATTTTCCTTATTTATGTTTTAGAGTCACCTTTAGTGCCTCCCAGAGTTCGAAGCCTTTGTATGGGGATGTAAATAGTGTCAGCTAACAAAATTGTCTATTTTCTATAGTTTTAACCTTGAGTCTTTTAAAAATTTCGAAAAAAAAGAGAGAACTTATCATCATGCTTTTTAGGTAATTTTTTCACTCTTTTTTTAGCTCATTTGCTTTAATTAGATTTGCATAACTGGATAATCAATTTTTTTCGTGTTCTATTGCAAAACACAATCTAATCTAAGGCACTATCTTGATAAAACCATGGTATTTGACTTCACTTGTTCGCGTGGCTGTTTTACTTTTCTTTCTGATTAAAAGATGCTCAAATTTGAATAGATTGTATAAAGAGTATCATTTACATAATAGATTGTGAAAAGTTATGCCGAAGTCTAAATAAAAGAAAAATAATAAAGGGAGAGAATTACTAAGCACCGCTATCCTGTAAAAACGTCTGGATATGTGCTATGGTGTGATGGTTTTGTGCCTTCGTACCTCGAGCAAGTAGATCTGTAGGGGTGTTTCAACACCTGGTACCCTGGGCCAACTGGAACGGGAGTTGCCGCATCGAAAGCTCGCTACAGGGGGTACTTAGAAAGCTAACAAGGAGCCAAACACCAAAAAAAAGAAGAAGAAAAGATCTCTAGCACCGCTATCCCACATAAATAAGATATGTGCTACCCGTTAAGAGGGCGTCTCAGTGGTGGCTTCTCTTACTTATGGGTCATCGCTTAGGAGTCGGAGTTTGATTTTCACTTAAGATATACTCGGAAAGTCATAATGAAGATATCTTAGTTGGGGCTTCTCTTACTTATGGGTCATCGCCCAGGAGTCGGAGCTTGATTCTCGTTGCAGATATGCTTATATAGACTTGAGTAAATAAATTCCTCCAAAAAACAAAGGTGCAAAAATAATTAGTTTTGGGCATACTTGATAAGTCTTGTTATGAGTGGTATAATTTTTGTCCTCTATTCAGTTTGAATGTCTTAAGATTAGAAAGAACAGTTAAACTTAATTTGCTTAGCTAACTTTTGGAATGATTATCTAGGTAATTGACAGATTTTTCCTTGGAAAAGATAGTTTTGCCTTTAGAACCTTTAACCTTGATCCTTGGTCATTCTTTTCTAATAAAAGTGCACTTGCTTTAAATTGTAGAAGAATTCTTAAAGAGCATGAGATCCCGCACCTTAATGTTTAGCCTTGCCCGAGGTCGAGCAAGATTTAAGTTTGGGGGTAGTTTGATAAGTCTAAATTAGTATATAATTTTTTATATAATTTTAATATATTTTTAAACATTTTGCATCAAATTTTTATCGTTTTTGCTCTTTTTCGCTCATATTGCCATTTTCATGCAAAAACACTCATTTTATGCTAAATCTTGCCAGGTTTTATCATTAACATCAACAAGTAAAAATAAGATACACCAAACCAAAGCAAAAAATGGGCAAAACATAATAATTAACATGGCTAAAGCAAGAAATCACCAAGTCCATGCACAATTCAATTCAACATATAAAAATGGGTAACAAAATGCACAAATCAAGTGCAAGGATTAATTAAACAACGCAGTAACATGTCAAAGTTGATGTAAACTCTGAATTTAGGTGGGTCTAAGGTAAAAAATTTAAAGAAAATGAGCAAAGAACAGCTAGAACAGAGAAAATGCACCAAGCTCAACCAATCCATTTCAACTTGCAATTTTATGTGGCAAAATGGATAAATAAGATGAAAGAACTTCTTGAACACTTCATTAACATGTCTTAATTGATGTTAAAGCTGATTATGGGTGGTGCACAACGAGAAAAAAATTCAAAAAAATCGAATGAAAGCAGCCATTGTAGAACTAGGCGGCTGTAGCAGGTGGTGATGCAATCAGATTCAAGCTTCATTTTTGCAGCAAAAAATCAATGATTTTTACCCAAATTCATTTTATAAACATAATTGGACATGCCTTAAGTCATCTTTTACAAGATTTGGGCGGTGGAATTCAGAAAAAAATGAAAACAATGGGTGAAAAACAGCACTTGCAGCAGCTGCAGAAATCAGATCTGTGCACAACTTGCTTACTTTATTCACTTGTGGCGGCTACATTATGCAATATTTTAGCTATATTTAATTGTATACGCCTTATATTACATGCAAAGGATGATTTTGAGAAGAATTTGGGCGGTGGAATGCAAAACAAAGTGAAGAAAAAGGAGCAAGAACAGAGCTTCAGCATCATCCTGCAGCAGCCAACATGAACGACCAATAAGAAGCAATTTTGATGTAGTTTTTTGCAATTTTTTATCTTGGCTCAACTATTATAAATAGGGAAGGTGGTAAGGGTGTTGAGGCATCAGATTTTAAAACAAAAATCACAAGATTATAGTGAGAAAAGAGAAAAAAATCGTGAGAAAGAGGAAAGGAGAAGGGAGGAAGAAAGTTTGGTTTGTAATTTTTTATTTTTAGTTCTTTCTATCCTTTTTTCTTTTCTAAGTTCATGAATTTTGTATTTATAATGTTTAATATTAATTTTATCATGAACTAATTTTGTTATTCTAAGGCTAATATACGCTCATTTCTAATTCAAAATATTCAATGTTTATGTTATTGTATTGTTGAAGTGTTTATCATTGTTTTTCATGAGTTTTAAATGCTTGATCACCATTTAAAGCCTATAATGATTCATAATGAGTCCGAGAGGAGATTTATGATGATTGCTGAGGTGATAAGCACCACAAATTGGGCGAATGCTCGAAAGAGATTAACGCGATTTGTGTGGTTTTCAAAAAAAGAAAATCATAGAGCTTTAAAAGCACTTTTCTTATTTAAATTCATGCACAAGAGTGATGGGTTAATATGTTAAAGAGTATGCTAAATGTTGCTCGAGAGAGAATATTTAGTAAATTAGGATTTTCAACCATCAACACACAGTAACAACTTGAATATCGAGAATAGAAAAGGCGTATTGATGCAACTAAGGTGAAATCGGATGCCTTAGACATTATAAACTTAAATTGGGTGTTTTGGATTTGTTTTTTTGTTGCCCTTCTTGTTCCTCCCTCCATTTTCGGAGTGGCCTTGGCCTCGTCTTTTCGAGGGCCGTCTATTCTTCGGCTTTGCCGATAATTATAAAAAAAAAAGTAGTAAAAGTCCAACGAATTTTGGCAAAGGTTTCCGGATTGATAAATTTTTCAATTTAAGTTACCTAAGTGATAAATTTTGTAAGACTACTACGACATTGTATATTTTAAACTTTAGAGTACTTAAATAGGCGATCAATAATGATGCCAGATGATGCCTAGGTGATAAATTTCCTATAATAAATCTAAATTTCTTCAAATTTTATATTTTTGTATATATGTTAAATTTAAAAAAATAACTCTATAAATATAAATATAAATATTATTCTTTAATATTTTAAATGTATACTAAATGTATAGATTTTATTATATTATAGTTACATAAATAAAGATATAGCAAAACTTTAAAAAGTAAATGCATGATATTGCTCCCAAGAGGGACAACGCCTGATCCAAATCAGTAGAGATGATAGAGGCTCCAATCATGTTGACATAGTATTTTTAAAAATAAAACAAATTATGTGCATATTATTATATACCAAGCAAATAAAGTACCCCAAAATATGAAACTCTTTTTGGTTCTTTTTTCGAGCATATTCTTCTATTGTGTACATTGCAAATATGTTTGTCCTTCTTGAATTTTTTTTCAGTCATTGCAATTTTGTTTGAACACTTTTTCAAACATAACATCCTTTTAAGATGCTAATGTAAATAATAATAGGTAACTTAGAAAAACTTGTATAGGAAATGTTAAAGGAATTGTTAGGTAATCTTAGCTATACCATGATTTGGAACTTGAAAGCATTCCAATTTGTTAGTTTCTTAAACAATTTTTTGTCTTCAATCTAATTATTTATGCTTTTGGAATATTTTATTTTTTGATACAGTCTCAAAGCATTGTTCACCGAGAGGTTATGTGTTTCGATCCTAATTATCCTGATCTTAATACTAGCATATATTTTAAGATAAGGCATGAAAGGCATATGCATATTGTTCATGCTTTAATTCAAATTAGCATATCTTTGATTTCAGAATTACTTGATTCTTTGACAGATTTGTATTTGCAAAAGTGTGTGAAGTCTATTTTTACATAATTATCTAAACATTTTTCTCCATTGCCAATAATATTTATCCAGATGCTCTTTATTTTTATATGATGAGAATATTCTTATAATTAGATAAAAATTTTAATCGCCACCTTTAGCAAATTTCCACTTTTGGAAAAATTAGAATTTTATTTGTTAAATTGAATGAATGCTTCACTTTGACTGGGTCTTGTTCATGTAAAACATTTTACCTATTCATACATTATTTTCAATTTAGAATATTGTTTTTGCTTAAACATTTTTATTCTTTTTAACTAAAGAAAATAGTTTCATTCCATAAATTTTGTACAAGATGTTCCGTCTAGTTGAGTTTGAAGTTCAACATATGACACGCAATCACAATGAAAATGCTTTCTCCCTTAGAGAAGGAAATTATTTCCCTCCTTCAGTGCGGTGAAGTCAATTTCTCAATAGAAGAAAAATAATTTCATATTTGTGATTATTATTATGAAGTTATGTAAAGGAACAAAAAAACTTGAGAAGAAAAGCGTCTTCCGTTAAATATACTATAGTAAATACGAATAATCTTACATGTACAAAAAATTAAAAAAAAAAAAAACATCTGAGTTATGATATAATGAATATTAAAAAACAATTCACTTTTATAAAAAAAAAAAATTAGTTGATTACTTTTGATTATGTAATAACTTTTTTCCGCTTTTGTTACTACACAAATTTGGTAATTAAATTTGATTTATTCAGCATTTTCCTATAAATGTATTGATCATTTCAAACTTCCATTTTTTTTTTCCTATTATCTTCCTTTGTTTATTACATCATTCAAAAATTATTTTATTACAGAGGTAAGGGAAAAAATTTTTGGAACCAGTGTCGTAAACACCAAATTATTTGATTTTTAATTTTTAATAAATTTTTTTTATTTATGTTTGATTATGCTTTACAGGTCAAGTATACATGTGATTATTTTCTAAAATGAGTCAAAGTTTGGTTTAAGTTGTTAACAAGATTGAGCCATGGATAGATTGAAATCAAAATTATGATAGGTTTTCAAAATATGTTTCTAATCGGCGATGAGTTTCGAAGACTTGTCTAGTAAAACTATAATATGGCATATGAGATGAATTGCCTAGGTCATGTAGACAGAGATCTAGAAATATCATATTCGTATTTTTCAATGAGATTGGAACACCTAGCTGGACTATTTGGATTATTTATTTTTTAACTACTATTAGAGATAATTCATTCTATTAAGTGATAACTTTAAATCATGGGGGTGTCTTGAACTTGTAAACCTAGTGTATGTAACTTTGATGTACTCAAAAGAGAGGCCTCAAAAAGTGATCGATATTTTTTATACGTTGGGTGAGAGGATGAAGTGAAGCAAGAATAAAACATTATATATATATATATATATATATATATATATATATATATGTATGTAGAGAGAGAGAGCGAGAGAGAGAGAGAGATATATATATATACACCCTTTGAGTAGATTTGCAAGTGTTAAAAAATTTGGAAATTTGACCAAAGTATCTCAAGCGAATGTCATTGAATTGATACAATAAGTATTGTAAGTGTTAGAAAACTCGGAATCTTGAGCAAAATTATTGTTCAAGTTCCTTAATTCAGGAACTTAAGCAAAATATGCGAGAAATATAATGACGGTAGTTCGATTATTATTTCTTATGAGTATGTAATAGAGGGGTCGATTGTTAATACAGGTGTAATATGGAAATTATTGAATAATTACATTTAGTTTTGAGTGAAGTAATGTTTATTTATGGGAACCAAATATTATTAAATGATAATCAAATATTATGTTAAGATAATAATCAGATTTCCCTCACTTAAAGCAAGAATTAAATTTTCATTAAGGTCCCTCGCAAGCCTCTATTCGTACACCAATTGAAAATATTTATAATGGATTTATAAGATGAAAGGTCTCTATACGTTTCTTATTGTGCCAATTTCATCCTTATACCTTTAATTATTTCAATTTAGTCCTTCTAAAATCTATATTATGCCAGTTTACTCATTTCATCAAATTTACTCATTTTAATGCAATCGAAGACCGAATCATTGAAAATTGCATTAAGCACTAAATATAAATTTTACTCGAAGGACCAAATTGACACAATATCAATCACATAAAGACTAAATTGACATAATTAAAAGTACAAGGGCTAAATTGACACAATGGATAAAGTACATAGACGTTTTATGTAAATAACCATAAATTTACTTTCCCAAGAAGCATTAATAAGATGAATATGCATAAGTGGAATTTAAATGAAAATGCAAAATGGACTCCAACAAAACAAAATAAAACAAAAATAATAATAATAATAAATAAGATTGGCCGTATAGACCAAACTTAAACAAGGGATTCGTGTGCTCATCCACGGGCCAATAGCGGTGCTACTCTAGACTCTGGAGCATCCAACCACATGACATCAAATTCAGGCATCATACATAATCCTCTTCCCTATTGCGGCCACAAACTCATTCAAGTTGGAAATGGTGCCTTACTTCCTGTTACTCATGGCTCTTTTGTCATACAAACTAAACAAGGTCCCTTATCTCTTAAAAATGTTTTCCTTGTCCCCCAACTCACACATAACTTATTATCAATAAAACGTCTATGGCAAGATAATAATTGTGTTGCTGTATTTGACGCAAATTTTTTCTTCATCAAGGACAGGGCTACGGGAACGCTCCTGCTCTAGGTTCACAATAACGACCCCCTTTATAGCCTTCTCCTCACAATGCTCGATTCATCGCTCAAGCCAACTCAAGTCAACTTTTGCATAATCGTTTACGTCACCTTGGTAGTAATGTTTTTCAAGTTCTTTGTAATCTTAAATTTATCCCGAGTAATAAAGTTATGAATTTTTGTAAAACTTGTTGCCTAGGTAAATCTCAACAATTACCTTTTGAGCATACAACGGCACACCACTTAAACTAATTCATTCCGATACATGGAAATCCCCCTATTTTCTCCACTTCACATAACAAGTATTATGTTATATTTGTTGATGTATTCATGGTTCACAACGCTTTACCCAATGCAATGCAAATCTAATGTCTTTAAAATTTTTGAGAACATTAATACACTAGGGGAAAATCAATTCACCACAAAAATAAAATCTTCTAAAGAAATGGTGGTGGTGAATTTGACCATCGTGGCATGAATGGTTTATGTAAATGCTTAGGAATCACTTTTCGCTTATCGTGTCCTCATACTCCGCAACAAAATGGAGCGGCGGAACATCATTCACACTTAGCTGGTATGGTGCGTACTTTACTTCTTCAATCAAAATTGTCATACGATTTTTTGGATGACTCGGTGTGCACAGCTTGTTTTACCATAAATCACCTACCAACACCTCTTCTAAACGATGCCCCCCCTTTTGAAGAACTTTTTCAAAAACCACCAAACTATCATTTTTGGGTTTTTGGATGTGCGTATTATCCTAACCTAACCGCACGCACCCCTCACAAACTTGCACCTCGTTCCACGCTATGTATTTCTTTAGGCTATGCCACTCGCTACAAAGGTCACCGTTGCTTATAACCAAAATCAATCGAAGTTACATTAGCAGGCATGTAGTGTTTGACGAACATTGTTGTCCCTACCCCGAACTTACATCAACTAACCCAACTCACAATCTTTCGACCGAGATTCCAAACTCGGTCACATTCACCATCACCCGAGTCATGGCCCCAGCTGATGGTTCGAGGACCATCCGCTGCAACTCACCGAACCTCCAACTAACTAGCCCTTACCGGTGGCTAGCCACCCAGACCACGTAGTGGATCCACCCAAACCTCATGCCGTTGGGGACACCCGCACCGGTACATTGACCAGCTCACACCCCACTTCACCCGTGGATCTAACAGTTCATCCCGAACCAACAACTGACCACATCATTGAACTAGACCCGTCCTTGTCTCGGTCCATAGTGGATCACGCACCACAAACCAACCCAACTCCAACACTCATCACATGCGCACTCACCTAAAAAATTTCATTCGAAAACCAAAATATACCTTGTCTCTTTCATCCATCATCGTCATACAAGAACCAACCTGCTACTCTCGAGTAGCTAAAAATCCAAAATGGATAGAGGCTTTGGCTGACAAATTCAATGCATTGATCTTAAACAACACTTGTGACCTTGCTCCATTCAACCCAAACAAAAATGTTGTAGAAAGTACTTGGAAATATCGGGTTAAATATAAAGCGGATGGCCCAATTGATCGCTTCAAAGCTCGCCTAGTAGCTCAAGGGTTTCATCTATGAAAGGGCATTAATTTTAAAGGACCTTTCGGCCTTGTTGTATAACCAACTACTATCCGCTTTATACTCTCACTCGCTATTGCTTATGATTGGCCCATAAAACAACTTGACATTAAAAATGCATTTTTACATGGTTATCTTAAGAGGAGGTTTACATGCATTAACCTCAAGGGTTTATCCACATGAAATTTTCTGATCATGTGTGTCGGATTCGCAAGGCTCTCTATGGCCTCAAGCAAGCTCCTTGAGCTCGGTTTCAAATTTTCAATCAGTTCATGTTTAGCATAGATTTTACATGTAGCGAGGCTAACCCTTCGCTTTTTCTTTGTCATACCTCCATTGATCTAACGTGTGTACTTTTGTTTGTGGATGATATTATTCTCATAGGCACAAAAACCCGAACTCTCGACATTCTCATTAACATCCTATCAACTCAATTTGCAATGAAAGACCTTGGCCCCCTCCACTACTTCCTAGGTATTAAGGCAAAACGACCATTGACCTTCTAACTTGGCTAAACATACACGATGCCAAGCCCATTAAAACCCCCCTTTCCACATGTACTAATATATCCTTAACCAAGGAAGAACCTCTACCCGACCCAACAGAGTATAGAAATACTTTAGGAGGACTTCAATACCTTACTATGACTCATCCAGATATATGTTATGCTGTTAACCTTGTCTCTCAATTTATGCATGTCCTTAGGACTAGTCACAGGCAGGTTGTCAAGCGCATCCTTCTTTACCTCATGGGCACTCAAACCATGGCCAAACGATACCTCGAGGATCCTGTACCACTGTAGGTTGCCTATGCCGATGCTAATTGGAGTGGTTGTCCTGATACACGCCGATCTACCACAGGTTATGCCGTCTTCATGGGTCCCCACCTCATATCTTGGAGGGCCAACAAACAAATCACAGTGTCCAAATCTACTACTGAATCTGAGTACTACGCTGTGGCTCAGGCAGTAACCAAAAATGACTGGATTCGTTACCACATTAGAGATCTCAGTTTAAAACACGTAGAACCAATTGTAATCTTTTGTGATAATGTATATGCCTCACACCTTGTTGTTAACGCTATCTCCAATGATAAAAGTAACTAAAAGTGACTGGATTCGTTACCTTGATGTTGACTATGTAAGGGAGAGTGTTAAAAGGTGATCTCAAGGTTTGTTACATGCGCACCATAAAACAAATTGCTGACATCTTCACAAAAGGCCTCTCCACGAATAGTTTCCTCTACCACGAAGCCAATCTTCATGTTGCTCCGCCCTGTTCAGATTGAGGGGATGTATTAGATGACTAGGGTTTTTCACATATTTTACTATCTTGCCCTTCTATTGTACTAGAGTGAAAGGTCCTTTTATTTAATTCTCCCCATTTCCAATAAATACGGGTCATGTAACACTCTTTTATAATCAATATACAAAGCATTCTCTTTGTAATTTTACAATTTCCAATTTTAGTTTTTAATTTTGTTAGTGTAAAAAAAGAGGTGTATATTTGGGAGGTATATATCACTATTATGCATTTGGGATGTATCGGTATCTTTCAAGTAATCTTCATTAAATGAGTTGTGATACTAAGTATGTGGGTGATTTTGACTAAGTATATGATAATTTTGAGTCAGTGACAGATAATTTTGAATCATTGAGTGGTATTAAGGTTGGAGTTGGTGATATTTTGGAATTTGGTGAATATTTTGTTCAGTTAGGTTATTTTGGGTGAATGGTTGAAATTTAATTTTTATAATTTTGTACAAGTGAATGATTATTTCGAGTGACGTATGATTTTGAGTGAGTGGGTGATTTTGGTTAATTGGACGGTTTTGAGTAAGTATATGTTAATTTTCAGCAATTGGTAAATTATTTTGAGTGATTATGTTAATTTTGTGTAATTGGCAACTTATTTGAAGTGATTACATTAATTTTGAATAATTGGTAACATTTAATATAAATATATATCCTATATCATTTTTACAATTTGTATATTCATAATTTATATTGACTCTTATTTTTTTTGCAGATAAAATACAAGGAGGAAATGTGGCAAAGGTGTGAAGAAGGCCCCTCTTGACCAGATTTTGACTTAAATGCTTGGACAGTAATCAATATAAAAGTCTTTGTAGTTTTATATGTTTGTATGAACACTATTACTTTATATGTATATACGTATTTCGTATGTGTTAATATTTTTTATTTTGCATTTTTAATTCAATTTTTATATTAGTTTTCTTATAAATGAATAATATTAAGATCAAAATGCATATATTACATAGTATTTGAGGTATAAAAACCAATATTATATTATATAAATATAAAATGAAATACCCAAAATCAATGATAAATATTTCGCATGTAATATAAAAATTAAGGGTATTTAAGAAAAATAAATTGTAACTGTGATTGTTGTAGGAGTCAGAAAAACATGTAGAATTATGTGACCACGTCAACTATCACAAATTTCTTAAAACTTTTTACTGTCTCATATTTGTGATGGCTGATGGGTCAAAGAATTCTGACCACCTTGGCCATTACAAAAGAAGTTACAATGTTGTTTCTAAACTGACACAATTATTTTGCAGCAAGGCTTTTTGCAGCCAATATATTGAATTCTACATCGGTTGCTAAGCCACCATCTAACGACTTTCTGACCGCGTTGCGGTGATTTTTTCCATCACAAATCAGGTGTATAAAATAATATATCTAATTTGTATTCTAAATACAAATTAAAAGATTATTCACTTGTATAACAAAAGAATTAATATTTCGTCAGAACATTTTTGTTATATTTCTAATTTATTCCCACAAAACAAGATGTTTCCCTCTGATATTTAGTACATTCAAGAACTGACGTGATATTCCATATTAATTATACCTCAAACAAAAAAGTAGCTTCACTAATATATTAAGATATTTTCAAAATAACTAGACGCTTACTACAAAAAGATTGCATACAACTATGGGTGCTTTGCGTATCATGGTGATGAAATAAATTATTACTTCATAAAGTGACTATAACATTATATACACCATATTAAAATCTTGATAAAAGTAATAAATGAGACATCCATAACTAATCATGTTATTAATATGTTTCTAGCACTAAAATGAAAAGGAAAAATATTAAAGACATGACGTAAAAATATAAAAAATAGCCAAAAAAGAAAGGATATTCATGACATAAAACTTCACCCTCGGGCATGCATCCAATGAAAGACTCCAAGTAAGAACCATGCCCTGACTTGAAATCTTTTAGACCAGGAAACCGTCCTTTGCTTAGGGCTAGGCCCAAGGGTAGTGTGGACGCTTCAATTGTCTAGCTAAGCCCGATGTTGCTGAACCGTGATAAAGGATTTCTGACTGTTGATGAAGAAGGGACTACTAGGCCTCCATTGGGTTGATAACCTTTGAAGGGTAGAAGTGGTTGTGTCTTGAAGAAACCTTCCTTTGGGCCAAAACCCATTGCTGGTTGTGTTCGTGGTGGTGGTAGTGCAAGCTCATTGAAGCTACTATGGGCATTAAATCCCACACCTGCTAGTATGCCACTAAAGCTGCTCATGTCTACCATAGGGTGGAAGGCTTCTATGGACGAGCCAACACCTGATGAAGATCCAACCTCGATTTGCATTTGTAGGATGTCATGGTGGTAGATGACATTGGATTTAAACTACCTTATTGCTTTTTGAAGTGCCATGCGTTGCTCAACTCTATGCTATCCATTGAAGCAAGCCACTGTAGCTCATTATTCTTCACACCCTTAAGCTCTATAAGCTCCTCTAAATGCTTTTCTGTCAACCTTGTTGTCGGAATTAAACTAGGCGAGTCTAATGTTGAGCTCCTAAACATCAACATCACGCTGAGCCTCGGCAAGTTGCTCTGCATCGCCATTGTGCATTGGCTTTGAAAAAGGAGCGAGATTGATATCAAGGTAGTGATTTAATATCACCTCTATAGCAGGGTGACCGACAAAGAAGGTCTTTTTTTTTTTCTGAAGAAAAGAAAATACTTGTAACTTCTATACCACATGAGATGCGCAACTTGCTAGCCTTCTTAAATAACCCAACTTGATGCTTTGAAAAGCAGACAGGCGGATTGGTCTATTTTTTAATTCATACCATTTCTACCTTTTGGCATCCGTTATTCTTCTTGTCAGAACTAGCCATGGATGGATTATTGGAGCAAATTAGAAAATAGGATTGTTGAGAAGGATGGAAACATGCCTCGAATTTGGGTAAGATATAAGAAAAGAATATTGACTTTGGAATTAGTGACATTACCTTTTATGCAGCTTCGTTGTATCCGTGCATTTCTTTGTTTTTATGATTGCTGTACTAGAGGGATGCTGTAATATCAATTGGGGTACCATGAATTGGGGTCATAATTATAAACAATTCTCTGCAAGGGATACTATGATGCCACATGGGTATCTAAGGGTGATGAAATTTAACTATACTAGTAGTTATGTTTTTATGCTTGCTAATGGTGTTATATCCTAGAAATTTTTTAAATAGACCTGCATTGCTGAATCCATGATGGAATTTGATTTTATTGTTCTAGAGATGGCAGGTCTCGAAGCTGAATGGCTGAGGAATGTGCTGCAAGACACTCCATTATGGGGGAAGTCCATGCCGTTAGTCTCAATGCATTGTGACTCACGTGTGGTCATTGTAGCGGCACGGAGTGAGATGCATAATTTCAACCGCAAGCATATTCACTTGAGGCGTGGTGTAGTAATGCACCTTATTCAAAATAATGTGATCTCGCTCAAGTTTGTAAGGAGTGAGAATAATTTGGCAGATCTCCTAAATAAAAGCATTTATAAGAAGGCGGTATGTGATACAATAGAGGGAATGGAGCTTAAGCCCACTTGTTTGTCATGATCTTAGTGGTTACCCATCTCAGGAGTTTTTCTTGACGTTCAGTGGGTCAAACGAAGCCAAGATTGAGAAATTTGTGACTAAGCCACTGTAGGCCCTTCCAAGATAATGCTGCTTATCGCTTGGGTCTATCAAATCTTCCATCATGTTGAGGTTGACTTTACGCTCTTAATGATGTCCATAGCTTGTTATGGTGGTGTGGGGCAGCACACTTGATAGACCCACTAATCTGGGATGATTTCGCGGATGAGCTTAAACCTCTTAATATTGTCCATTGCCTTTACGGTGGTGTGGGCAACACACCGGATGAACTCACCTACGAAAATGTGGGGCAATGAGACATCCTCTATCGAGAGCAAGGGCTTACTCTCTAGAGCATTCCTGAGTACCCAGGTGTTGAGAAGGACTTCATACATTTGGTTTTCGAAGTGCATTTCAACTGAGCACCACAAGAAAAGGATGTGTGTGCTCTTCACAATGACTGCTAATGTTCAAGACTATGTTAACATAGGGTGGTTGTGGGACATGCATGTTCACTAGGTGCCGATTCAAGTCCAAAGGACATTAGTATTGTCCAGTTTTGATCTCATTGCTTAGTAACCTCTTTCCTTCGTTCCTTTCTCAAATTGAATTACCTAGGGAATTGTTAGCATATGGAGGATGATATGCTTCAATTTTGTACAAATAGCAAAACACCTCAATCCCACGTTGGAGGAATAGAGGAGAGAAGTCTTTTCCTTTCCCTTGAGAAAGTCTTGGAGGCCTAAAGTGGGCTTAGTAAGCGACACGCGCGGGCCTGGCGGTCATGTCACATCACATTGTGTTGTTGTGCGGACTTTTTCTGACCCGAATGTTTTATTCTTGCCAGCATTATATTTTTAGTTGTGGTAAAGGAACTTGAAGCTAGTTTTCAGGACTAAGCTTGAGGGCATATTATCGAGCTTGAGGTCCTTTTCATTATCCAGGGTTCAAGCTCGAGCTTAAGTTCACGTTTTGACCATGTAACTGCCCACTCTTTCTATAACCATGGTTTCCCTGGTTATTTCCGGATTTTTTGCTCCTCCATATCCGCTCATCTTCTTAATTGAGGCCAAATTTCTTCCCCACATTCCATAACTTACTTTTGCTTGAACACTAATACTTTTCTATAAGTAATGTGCTTTTGGGCATTGTTAATAACACTGAATTCAAGGAAATTCATTCTCTTCTTTATCACATTCTTTGAGTTGTTCTCCATTACTCTGTTAACTGAGGATGTTGGGGCATTCTTCGACCCATTACCCAAGTGTACACTCTTGTGTTTGATGCTATGTTCTGGGAGTCGGAATGCTTGACGATGCAGTGTGTGCCATAGTGAGGGCATCAATGACTTAGGGCAGTGGTTAACTCCATGGCGCGGCAAATTCCTTCGATTCAATTCTTCTGCTCCGAATCTTTTAATTTCAGTTGTTTAATTATTTTGTCGTAAGTCCTTTTGCTGTAACTCAAGGTCTATAGTGCTCGGTTTGAGGCCTTTGTGTTGAAGTTTCTCTTTAAGTCAATTTAAATTTATTTTTCCCACATCTTGAGTTGGCCCTCAAGCTTCTCGAGATTGAGATTTGATTGCCTATTTGCCCCTATTTTTCCAACATGTTCTGAACATTTAGGCTAAAAAAATAATAAAAGTAGTTCTAACATTAGTTAGGATTTGTTTTTGTTGCAGTGCCCACCATTTAGGTTAAGTTACCATGGACTAAGAGAGCCACTACAGTTTGCATCATTTTCCCATCTACCACCATTGTGTTCTAATCGATGCAAACTAGCTCATGTTATTTTTGTTCTACTCCCTTGAAATTCGTTTTGGCCTATAAGGTGGAGTATAGATGAGCAGAGTCGAGTTTGAGCTCCTTAAGCTGGAGCCTTGCCTTGGAAACACATTTCTAGGATCAAAGCTGGGCGAAAGCTTTACTAGGAACGATTCACACAGTTGGCCAAATCAAGTGGCTTGAGCTTGAAATTAACCGATCATTAGGGCAAAATAACAAGTTGGCTCATGAAGATTTAACTCAAGCTTGGCTTAAAGCACACCAAGCTCGATGAATTTAAGCTTAAGTTCGATTAGGTTCAGCTTGAATGTATCTCAGTGAAGTCCCAGTCAAGCTCGCTCATTTAGGCTTAAGCTCATCTTATTAAGGCTCGTAATTCAATTTGGAGCTCAGGTTCTTACACTTGTGACCCATTAAGGCCGAGCTTTACTAGGTGTGGGCTGGAGCTTCCTTAGCTAGATAATCATGCTTATCTCTTTTACGTACTTTCCTATAACCATGTGCCATCTATGTGTTTGTTAATCTCAAATGCTTTTGGCAAACACATAACCTATAGGCATCAGTTTACAAGCAAGATAGTTTCCACATCTCTTGATGTTTGTTTTATGACCACCCTAATCCCACATTATTCTTGGTGTCTGTCAGTCAAATAGAAGGTGATAGAGTAATTGTTAAATTTTAACCTATGGTAATCCCTCTTCTACTTGGTTTGCCAAGTTTATATGCATGGAATCAGCTTTAAGATCTAGCTACTATACGATTGATCATTACACAATGATACATATGTTTTCTCCTTCATAATGTATATCTATTTAGCGTATTCAGGACAAATACATTCGTAATGCCTAGACTATTGTTTAAAGTCGAAGACCTACCCAACTTTTGATTTTATCAAACTCCTAGATGTTGGTTTAATTCATTAAACTCTAAATTCCATCAAAAAGTATTTACTATTATTTCCAATTTTCTTATCTTGTGTTATGTTCCACTCTTGGTTTCCCTGCCTATCGATTTTGGGCAGAGTCATGGGCGCTAATGGATCTTTCACTCCTTTGGGAATTTTGTTCAATCTAGTTGTTGAACGATTTCATCCTTAGTCGAATATAAAGGGGGCTTGGGTTGGGTTCATCAAGTATATAGATATCGAAAGAACTAGTCACATGATTTTCTTATTTACATAGTCAAAACAATTAGAATTTGATTACATAGCCAAATTAGTATAAAATGATAATTTAAGGGGTGCACTTATTCAAATTGAAAGTTACGGGAGTTACTTAAGCAATAGTATTGGGGTCTAATGGTATTTGTTTATTTATTATTGTAATTGTGTTTATAGATTCAAAACTATCAAGAGTATTAAAAGTAATGATTGTTTAACTATTCAATCTACTTTTTGCAAACACAAGAATTACAAAAAAAATTTATATTTCCTTGAAAACAAATCTACCCTAGTTGCAACAATTTGTTATGTATTTGCACGTGAAATCATGCTTCCAAAACACTACAACCATCTTTTCAATCTCACCAAGTATGGACGGAATGTAGTTGCAGATTCGCGCTAAAGTGGGCTCAAACACTATCAAAGTAGCAATATTCAAACTTTATTCTCCTTACTCATTCTCGGTCATTTGAGTGCTCTTCCTTTGGCTAACCTTTTAGCATCAACATCATGGAATGACATTATCAAAATATTGACATAATGTAATGGATTTGGAACTAACTATTCATTATTGAATCACCTTAACATGTTATATAACTAGAGATGAACCTCAATGGATGTAGACTGGTAAACTAGACATACTAGCCCTTTCAAACTGAACTTCACAAACTTTTTATTCGTTTTATCATCAATCTGGTATCTTTGCCAAAAACATATCTAGTTTAAAACCTAGAAATGGGCAACTTTGAGTACATTCGAAATTAATAAATAACCTATTAAGCCCACAAGTGCAATCAACTCACTAACCCAATAACATTGTGGTCTCAATTAGTTTGTTTTGTTCCTATTTCTAATAGGTTATGGAACTGACCAGCTGGTTTTTAGATGGTTTGATCTTTGGTTTCAATTTATAAGATCCTTCTATCCCCAACCCCATTCAAATAGGCCTGATTTGGTTTGTTTCAGTTCCAAGACCGATGTGCACCCCTATATGTCATATTCATAATTGTAACTATGAACAAGGAACCATATTTAATATCGTGGTTGTTATGAAACTTACATTTCTTTGTTCATTGGTCTTTACATCAATGCCGGTATTTCAACTCATTCATGGTTTTCTATATTCCTTTAAATTGAATGGAATCGAATAGAATGTGATGATTGTTAAGTAACGTATTGTGTATTATAACCATCACATAATTTTCCTTTACACAAATAGATTGTGTTTTAATTATCATAACATATTTATAAATGTGTCTATATACTGAAATTTATGAGGGTTCAAAAAATTAAAAATTTTCTTAACAAAAACCACCGCTAGAAGTCTGAAAATTTTCAATCAACTATCTTAAATCGTACCATTAATTGTTCATGATTTAAGGTGGTTTTAAAAATTTTAGACTTTTGGATGTGGTTTATTGAAAATTTTAAAAGTAATTTGGTTAAGTGAAAAATGACAATTTAAAATTAATCCTTCATACTAGTTCTTGCAAACATAAGGTTTAGAGGCAACCCATTGTCCTTAACAAAATGCAATCAATTAGATAATGTTAGCAACAACAATTTTAAATGAAAGTTTGCTTTCATAATATTTCGTTTCTTAGCTATTCATACTCATAAAAGAATATGAAGTATACTTCTATACAATTATTCAAACAATTTTTTCTGAAGCCAATAATATTTATTTGGATATTCTGCGCTTTTATATGGTAAGAAGAATCTAATAATTACCATTTTTGGGAAAATCAAAAATTTTCATATTAAATTTGATGCGTGCTTCCTTATTAAATCTAAAAAAATAGCATTATTCTATAAATTTATACAAGGTTCACATTTCACCAATGTTGAGGTTGAAGTTAAGCGTATGATATAAGGCCATGATGAAAAATGGTAAGGGAAAGTCAATTTGCCTTGAATAGAGGAAAAAGTTTTTCATATTTGTGATTATTATGATTATGTAGTTAGGACTTGAGATGGAAACACATTTTCCATAAAAACAAATAGAGCGTTAATGTTTGCAAGGAAATAAATTGAAATATAAAAATGTTCTATATCAAAATAAACAGTGCATTAATGTTCTTAGACTTCCAATATATTGATTATTTCAAACTTTCATTTTGTTGTAGTTTCTTTTTTTCTATTATCTCTGTGTGTTTGTCACATCAATTGAAAATCATTTGGTTCTAAAGGTAAGGGAAAGCATTAATTATGCCATTGAAAGATTAACTCTACTAGAGCCAATCACTATTAATGATTCATTAAAATATTTTTGTAATCTTTCTATATGTATTTTAGGGTTTCCTCAAAAAAAGTTATTTCCCTCTATTATTTTGCACATTTGAGAATTGACGTGACATTCCATATTAATTGACTAGCCTGAACATAAAATACTTTCATGAATATAATAAGATTTTTAAAAATAAATTGTCACTTAGCACACAAAGATTGCATACAAATATGAGTGTTTCAAGCGTTATGGTCATAAAAATAACTATGACATTATATGACACATAGAAATCCTGATAAAAACAATAAATGGGATAACCCCAACTAATCATGTAATGTGTTTCCAACACTAAAATAAAAAGGAAAAATATTAACAACATGGTGAGAAAAAAAGAACTAAAAACAAAAGAGCATTCATGACATAAACCATCCCCCTTGAGCCTGTTGTCATGGGACGATTTTTGACACCCTTGTCAAGCCTGTGCACCACTTAACTTCGCTCCGAAATTTCCTCGTTAAGTCAGGCTACCCGATAATCCGAAGGCTATGTTTATGTGGAATTGAGGCAAAACAGTGTTAAAGGGACAACGAAATTAGGGGCACCAGATAATTTGGACAACACGTTAGAGAGAGAAAAGAGTTTGGATTAATTGGGTGATTTTTGGACACCCTTGGCAAATGCCAATACTTTATTATTTATACTCAAAGAGGCTTACATAGGTGCATGAACCGTGTGACATCCCCAAGGGACACGGCTCAAGGCTTGGGACATGACTCTTAAGCAAATACAAGAATCTATGTTAAGTACATGAATATTTAATGAACAAAATAGGAACACATCCCCAAGGGGAAGGCTGTGCCCATGAACCGTGTCAAGGGTCATGGAACACGCCTCCTCATGTCAAGGGTCGTGACCTTTGGGAAGTAGCATGGGCCCCCATGTCCAGGCGTGAGCCCAGAGCATGCCAAGGGCCCAAGGGACGCGACCAACATGTCAAGGGACACACCCCTTCATACATACACGCATCTAGTACAAAAATGGAAGGCCTCATATATTCAAGGGCCTTATAGTACATCATCAAAAATAAAAAGTACTAACAATATTGGCAGTGAGTGACACTCTACCCCACCTAAGTCGTCGACATCCTCGTCAATGTTAGGTAGTCTTGAATGTGTTGATCATCTTCTTGAATTGCCACAAGTCCTCCTCCTTTTCCCATGTAGCCTCATTTTCTGGAAGATCTTTCCAACGAACTAAGTATTCGGTATACTTAGGCACTCCTCTTCGTCCGACCAGGTCGGCAAGGATCTCGGTTGCCTCTTTGTCAAAGGATGTGATCACGGCCGTAGGTGCTCTATCTGACTCACTTCGACTTGGGTCTTCATCATCCTTGCGGTACGGTTTTAGCATGGTAACATGGAAAACTGGATGGATCTTCATCTTTGGCGGTAGTTCAACATGGTAGAACACTTTCCCAACTTTAGCAAGAATTGGGTAAGGCCCCTCGTATCTATGGATCAGACCCTTATGCACTTTGCATAGGGTCTTGGACTGCTGCGGTAGTAGCTTCACTATCACCTAGTCCCCAATTTGGAACTCTAGGAATCTCCTCTTCTAGTCATCCCACTTTTTCATCTTGTGTGCTGCCTTGTCAAGATGGGCCTTGGCAATGTCTAATCTCTCGTTGCAGCCCTTTGCGGCCTAGTATGCTACAAGGCTTCTCCCCATGTACCTAGTAGCCATGGCTTGCGGAGTCAAGGGTTGTTGCCCATGACGAGCACAAAAAGACTATGGCCCGTTGACTTGCTCTTGTTTAGGTTGTATGAAAACTGGGCAATGTCAATTAATGTTGCCCAATCTCACTGGTTAGCCCCCACATAATGTCTCAAGTATAACTCAAGCAAAGTGTTCACCCGTTCGATTTTCCCATCAATTTGTGGATGAAAGCTTGCAAAGTAGTGGAGGTTCGAACCCATCAATCTAAACAGTTCGGCCCAGAACTTGCCCATGAATCAGGGATCTCGATCACTAATAATGCTCTGCGGTAGTCCCCCAATACTTAACAACGTGCTTGAGGAACAACCGTGCAGCTTCGGTTGCGGTGCAGTCCTTGGGCGTAGGAATGAACGTTCCATATTTAGAGACTCGATCAACCACAAGCATGATTGATCCACACCCTTTTGATCTTGGTAAGGCCGAGATAAAGTCCATGGAAACACTTTCCCATGGTTGGTTCGGTATGGGCAGAGGCTCAAGCAAACCGGCAAGGGTCTTGTGCTCAACCTTGTGTTGTTGATACATAAGACATGTCTTGACAAAGGCTTTTACATCGTCCCTCATCTGAGGCGAATAGTACGCTTCCTCTGTCAATGCCACAGTCCTCTATATTCTGGATGCCCGGCCCATTTTGGAGTCATGACACTGCTTCATCAGCTCACGTCTCAACTTTTCCCACTTTAGAACAAAGACCTGATTCCCAACATTAAACAACAGCCCACTGTCAGCCCAAAATTTGCTTGTCTTTCCTTCCGTAGCGAGCTTCAATAGGTGTTGTGTAAACGGATCGTGTGCCATGCCTTCCCGAACCTTGTCCAAGATGTCTCCTTGAACCATGCTCACACTAGCAAGGCTCAATTTGCGGCTAAGTGCATCAGCAATGACGTTGGCAGTTCCCGGTTTGTACTCCAAGGCATTGTCAAATTCGGTAAGAAATTCTTACCATCTTGCTTGCTTCGAACTCAAATTTTTCTGATTTTGGAGTAGCTTGTTGCCACATTGTCAGTCTTGATAATGAACCTACTCCTAAGCAAATAATGGCGCTATACTCTCAAGCAATGAATAATGGCGGTCATCTCCTTGTCATGTGCGGCATAACAACGCTCGGTGTCATTGAGCTTGCGTGACAAGAAAGCAACAAGATGTTTCTCTTGCATCAACACTCCCCCATTGGCAAAGTCTGAGGCATCGGTATGCACTTCAAAGGGCTGCCCAAAGTCGGGAAGGCAAAGGACAGGCTCCTCCATAACAGCCCGCTTCAAACTCTCAAAAGCAGCATGGCATACATCATCCCAAAGCCACGGCTGCTTCTTCTTCAATAAGTTGGTTAGGGGCATGGACCTAGCCGAATATCCGAGAATAAACCGCCAGTAGTAGTTCACTAGGCCCAGGAATGACCGTAACTCACTAACTCTCTTAGGCTCTTCCCACACCTCGATTGCATGAACCTTGGCTTGGTCCATACGCATCACCCCTTTGCCTATACTGTGGCCAAGGAACGACACTTCCTCCTGGGCAAACGAGCATTTCTCTCGTTTGACATAAAGCTCGTTCTCTTTCAAGGCTTGGAACACCTACTTTAAGTGCTCCACATGTTTCTTCTATGGACTCACTGTACACCACGATGTCGTCAAGGTATACCACAACAAATTTGTCCAAGAAGGGCTTGAAGATCTCATTCATAAGTGTACAAAATGTGGCTGGTGCGTTTGTCAATCCAAACGGCATCACCAAGAACTCGTATGCACCATAACGGGTCACACAAGTCATCTTCGGGCTGTCACCTTCAGCTGTCCGGACCTGCTAATACCCAAACCTCAAATCAAGCTTGGAAAAGTACTGTGCCTTCCCCAACCAATCAAACAAGTCTGCCAACACCCGGCTCTCACTCGATCCTGTGGTCCACCTCCCTTCTTAGAGGTAGGTGTCTAGGAAACTCTAGTGGCATCACGTCTTGAAAATCTAGAACTCCTTTCACTTCCACGGGCACTTCCATAGAATCGGGCTCTTTATCTTCTACCAATGTAGCAATATAAGTAACCTGCTTCTTTCGGATTCCCTTCTTGAACTGAACGGCCGGGAGAAGTTTTGCCTCTACCTTCTCACGTAGTAGGGCACAACAAAGGTCTCTTGGCCATATGTTATCTCCATGATGTTCTCCCTTGGAAATGATAAAGGCTTCACAGTGTCAAAGAAATCCATCCCCAACACTACCTTAAAGTCATCCACCGTAACCACGGTTAAGTCAAGTGTGCCACTCCAATTCCCCCACTGGATGGGCACTTTCTTAGCAACCCTAAGGATAGGCTTGGATGAAGTGTTCATGGTCTTCATCCAACCCAACTCCTTGGCATAGTCCAATTTGAGCCGCCTTGCCTCATGTTCTGACACAAAGTTGTGACTAGCACTTGTATCCACCAATGCCTTTGTCCCGGCACCATTCACTTGGGCCTTGACATACATCAACCCCTTGGTGCGCGCATCCCCTGCTGGTTCTGCCTTACCCTGACGTGCCTGTGCCTGGGTCTGGATGGGAGCCCGAGCTTGCCCCTGGACATGCGTAGAGACCGGTGTCTGCGTCTAGGTCTGAGCCTGGGTTTGGACAGGCTCCTGGGCCTTCGCCTGGACATGCGCAGCACCTGGCACCTGAGTCTGGACCTGGGCCCATGTCTGGACATGCTCCCGACTCCCTGCAGCCCCACGCACCCCTTGGGACATGGACCCCCGGACGCGCATAGAACCAATGCTCGTGATCTGGTCCCTTGCTCCTGCGAAGCAACAAGGGCACTCAAGGCCTGACGTTCCGGAAAGTCTCGGGCAAAGTGCGGGCCTGAGCATAGAAAACAGGACATGTGCTTGCCTTGGTCTGACCGGTTGTCATGGTGTCGGTTCTCATGATGCTTGTTCTCATGGTGCTTGACTTTGTCGTTCCATGAAGATGGTATGTAGGGCTTATCTCCCCCACTTTTTTCCTTACTATTCTTGTACTCCTACTCCACCAAGTTCTTGGCTTCGGATATTGCAGTGGCAAGATCTTGGAACCCTCTACGCTTCACCTCTAGTTCGGCCCATGATTGCAAGCCATCCAAGAAAGAAATGAGGGCCAATGCCTCCGGCATGTCAAGAAGTTCTAGCATAAGGAACTGGAACTCCGTGACATTGTCCCGAATAGACCCCGTTTGCTTCAGACCCCTAAGTTTCTTCACGACAACACTCTCAGCATTCTCCAAAAAGAAGTGCTGCTTGAACTCATGAACAAAGTCATCCCAAGTATCCAAAAGTGCACTACCCACGGCTTTTGTCACCGTGGCGTCTTCTCCACCACAACGCAGCATCATCTTGTAAGTACATAGATGCGGTGTTGATCTTGAGCGCATCATCATCAAGATGAAGAGCCTCAAAGTATCGCTCCAAACACCACACGAAGTTGTCGATCTATTTGGCGTTCCGTGTCCCTCCATATCTAGGCGGGTCTGGGAACGAGTCACACCACTCGTACTAGCCCCACTGGCAACAACGGACTTGCACAGTGTACAATCCTCCTTGAGACTGTCAAGCTCTTGGCGAAGTCCGAACATGGCATTCTTTAGTTGATCAAGTTGCTCCTCCATGGTGTCCTTGACAACGCTATTGGTATTGAGGACCCTGCTCTCCAATCCAGTGACACTTTCTTCCAGGGACTCAATAGTGTCAAAGTGGTCATGAACATCACCCATAACCAACTGCAATTTCGCCGCACGAGCGTCAAGACTACCAAGTGCATCTTGTGGCACTGACGGGTCCTTGGCCTTGCTTGACTTTTTTGTGGCCCTCTCCGGTCTTCCTCTCAGTTGTTCTTCCATAACTAGTGACGTACAAACAATACCTTCCTCCACAACACTACTCCCTGCCATCACATAAACGTGCTCTGATACCAACTGTCACGGGACGGTTTTTGACACCCTTGTCAAGACCATGCACCACTTAACTTCGCTTCGAAAGTTCCAAGTTAAGTCAGGCTACCCGATAACCCGAAGGCTATGTTTATGTAGAATTAAGGCAAAAGAGTGTTAAAGGGACAACGAAATTAGGGACACAGGATAATTTGGACAACACATTAGAGAGAGAAAAAAGTTTGGATGAATTGGTGACTTTTGGACATCCTTGGCAAATGCCAATACTTTATTATTTATGCTCAAAGAGGCTTACATAGGTGCATGAACAGTGTGACATCCCCAAGGGACACGGCTCATGGCTTGGGACATGACTCTTAAGCAAATACATGAATCTAGGCTAAGTACATGAATATTTAATGAACAAAATTGGAACACATCCCCAAGGGGAAGGCCGTGTCCATGAACCGTGTCAAGGGTCATCGGACACTCCTCCTCATGTCAAGGGTCGTGACCTTTGGGAAGTGGCGTGGCCCCCCATGTCAAGGTGTGCGCCCGGACCATGCCAAGGGCCCAAGGGATGCGACCCAACACGTCAAGGGACACACCCCTTCATACATACACGCATCTAGTACAAAAATGGAAGGCTTAGTATATTCTAGGGCCTTCTAGTACATCATCAAAAATAAAAAGTACTAATAATATTTGAAGTGCGTGACACTGTAGTCCAAACTTGAAATGTTTCGGACTATGACATACTCCCTTGGTTGGTTCTCGGCCTAAGGGCAGTGTGGACTCATCAAAAGCTTGGCTAAGAACTATATTGTTAAATTGTCGTAAAAGGGTTTTTTCCTGTTGATGAAGAAGGGACTACAAAGCCTGCCATTGGGTCGATAAACCCTGAAGGATGTAGCTATGGTAGCGTCTCACGGAAGCCTTCTATTAAGCCCAAACCCACTGGCAGTGATGGTAGCATGAGCTCATTAAAGCTACTATGGGCCTGAAATCCTGTACTGGCTCGTATGTCACTAAAACTATTCATGCCTACCATAGGGTGGACGGCTTCCATGAACGCGCCAACACCAGTTGAATATCCAACCTCCATTTGCATTTCAAAGTTGTTACGGCGGTGGATGACATTGGTTTTCAACTCCCATAGTGCTTTTTGGAGCTCCATAGGCGGCTCGACTCTATGTTATCCATTGCAACAAGCCACCATACCTCATCATTCATCGAACCCTTAAGCTTTTTGAGCTCCTCCCCATGCTTTCTCTCAACCTCATTAGAGGAATTAAACAAAGTGAGTCTAATGTTAAGCTCACAAATATTAGCATCATAATGAGCCTGCACAAGTTGCTCTGCACTACCAATGTTCATTGGCTTAGAAAGAGGAGGAGGGCAATTCATACCAGGCTTGCAATTTCAACACCACATAGACTGCACAACTCACTAGCCTTCCTAAATAACCTAGCTTGAAGCTTCAAAAATGTTGCAAATCGATTGGTCTCTTTTTCAATTCATACCATTTCTACCTTTTGGCATCCTGCATTCTTCCTATTACAACTAGCCATGGATGGATTATTGGAGACAATGAGCAAATGACAAAATAGGATTGTAAGGAAGGATGGAAACATGCCTCGAATTTAGGGAAGATATAAAGGAAGACTAGTTTAGCTATATTTTGAAGGATCCAATATTTTTTTTTTTGCCATAGATTGACTAAAGAATTAGCAAAATTACCTTTTATGCAGCTTCATTGGATCCGTGCATTTCAATGATATTCTCATGAATATTTAGTTGTTGATATAATTTTTTTCTTAATAAGAAAAGGTAGTGAGTACTTATATACAAGTAATGACATCACCAAGATTCATGCACATGACAGTTTGTCATGATATTTATCTTCTATTAAATGACAAGTTCGTTATAAAATTGTAAATATTATTTTTTATTAATGTGCTCTGAAGTACCATTTTACACACATAGAAGAGGTACTTGTTAAGTATATAAATAACACTTAAAATTTTTTAAAAATCATCGCATTATATTATTTTAAAAAAAAAAAAAAACCTTAACAATGAAAGAAAAATGCTAGGAGTAGTTTTGATTATTATTTTGAATCTTTCCATTATATTATTGCCAAATCTCCCCTCCTCAAAAGCCCTCAAATCCTAAATCGTGCATTTTTAAAGCCCCGCCAAGAAAAAGACATATGTTTCTTAAGGAAGATCATGTCCTAAAATAAAGAGGCATGTCCTCTTGATATTTCTTAGTAAAGAGACATGTCTTTTAGTGAAGAGATATATCTATTAATGAAGAGATATTTTAATTAATGAAAAGACGTGACTACTAACAAAAGGACACGACCAATGATGTTTTGATCGAAGACACCCCTTACTCCTGTATAAATAATAGTTTGGTCATCTCTCTATCACAATATATAAACATATGAATATAAAAGCTAATTAAAAGTACGATATTCCATCGTGCATCTTACATTAAAAAAGTGGTCAAGAAGGAAAAATCACATTTTCTCGGTGTCCATACTCAAATGTTTGAGGAAAAGACATATGTCTCTTAAGAAAGAACATGTCCTAAAATAAAGAGGCATGTCCCTTTGATATGTTTCATAGTAAAGAGACATATCCTTTAGTGAGGAGATATATCTATTAATAAATAGACATTTTTATTAATGAAAAGACGTGACTACTAACGAAAGGACATGACCAATGGTGTTTTTATAGAAGACACCCCTTACTCCTCTATAAATAATATTTTGGTCATCTCTCTATCACAACATATAACACATAAACATAAAAGATAATTAAAAGTACGATATTCCATCGTACATCTTACATTAAAAAAAGTGGTCAAGAGGGAGAAATCGCATTTTCTCAGTGTCCATGCTCAACAATCAATCACGGATTGCTAAAATTAAGGCATGTTCGTATTCTTAATCTATGCAAATCATAAAGTTCAAAATTTATGTGGATTGTTATTTTATATACTAATGTTTATGCACATAATTTAAGTTTTATATTTTTATGGTATAATATAAAACTCATAAAGTAATACAATTGACAAAATAAAAAGCAAAAAGAAAGAAAAAACTTAGTACAATTACCATATGATAATACAAAAAAAATAAAAAATACAAACATGTCCGTGCATCGCGCGGGATAACACTCATAACCCATGGATACGAAGTCTTCATTCAAAGTATTAAATAATTAATTCTAAATTTTATAATAAGACATGTAAGGTAGCAAATCATTTTCTTTTAATTTTCTTTAGTTAATATTATGGTTTAGTCACAAGTGGCGGGATGATTTCGTAATATATTTTTTGGACAAAATTGATAAAAAAATAAATCAGTAGTATAATATGATGATGATTAATTATGTGTATTCTTATATATATATTTAAGTTTTGCTATATTTTTAAATACTTAGATATATAATTTAGGGTTATTTACATCAAAGGTCCCTATAATTTTTCTCATTTTGTCAATTAATCCTCATGCTTTTAATTGCATCATTTAGTCCCTATAAACTTTATATTGTGTAAATATAGTTCCTTGTTTATATTTTTGTTAAGTTATTTATGCAATTTTGAATGACACAACCACGTTAAATGCAAGTAACCCACTATAAATCCACCTAATTTCCTCATTTTAATTGAAGCCATGGATGAACCATTAAAAATTCATTGAAATTTTAATGTTAATTTTACTATAATGATCAAATTGACATGATATGAATTTTACAGGGACCAAATTGGCACAATAAAAAGTATATGGACTAAATTGATAAGACAGGTGAAGTATAGGGACATTTGGTGTAAATAATCCTATAATTCAATATTTTGTATATGCTTAAAATATTAAAGCTTAAAAGTATTTTTATTTATGTAATTATATTAGCTTTATATTTAACTTATATACACAACCATGCATTTTTTTTAATGTTCTTATTTGCTTGATCTTACAAATGGCTTATTTTGGATAGAATCAAATTTCAGTCATTAAATTATAGTTCTATCATTGTGGATTCATGCACGTTGTGTGTGCACTTTAATGTACTTAGGAGCTAGTCCTCAAACGTGTCGCTTCAAGCATAGGTGTAGTAATCCACACATGTCTAGATGCTGTCAATTAGTGCATGACTTGTGACGCGCGCTGTCAGCCATCGTTTGTTAAGTGTATGCAGCCAATCACAAGCTACCACTTAGCATTCTTAATGCGGTGCTGTGCTATCTGTTTGAAGCAGTGAAACAGCACTGTTTTTGCTTATTTTAATACATACGATATCAGAAATATTAAGGATTTATATTCAATAACCTATTATAAAAGGGGTTTTGCTTCGCAATCCCATAATTTTATGAAATTTTTTTTTTTCTAAGAACTAAAAAGTAGAAACTTTTCCTTAATTTAAATTTTTTAAGAGCCTGTTCTCTGGGTGGTCAAGAGGAGATTGAATAGAAGGTCTCGCGGTCTCAATAGTTCCCTTTACGAGGCATTTTGTTGGTCTTCATTCCAAGTATGCTGATTCTTTTCTTTTTAAACTTTCATTTAATTTTTACATATCTATTTATTCATTTATTTCTTGTTTATTATGTTTGATATTCTATATTGTTATGCATATATTAGATTAGATGTCTTTAGATTTAGAATTAAGAATTTAAATTTTTTGTCACGCTACTCTAGTCAATTTAGGAAACATTTGTGAAATATTTCCCAACGTGAAAAATGCCTCAATTATTTATTTTAATTTTTTGCCGCGGGGGGGGGGGGGGGGGGGGGGGGGGGTAGAATACCGACTTCGTAACTATATATAAGTTGAGGGATTAACGACATTGCCCTTTATGGTATCTGTGCATTTTAAATGTTGTTCTCTTGAAATTTTGTTCTTGATTTGAAGATCTTTTTCCTAAAATTTTGTTCTTGATTCAAAAATCATTTTCTTATTAATGAATGATACTAAATACTTGTAGACAAGCAATGTTATCACAAAGATTTATGCACATAAGCACCCCCAAACCTAATCACCTGATTCAAAGAAATCTATAGCCAGCCATTACTAGCACATACCTGTTAAAAGTACAATAACCACATCAGGTATTTGAAGTTAGCTCTTCATAAGTTTTCCCTGTGACATATGTATTGAACTTTCAAAACAACAGCTCTCAATCTAGTTGGCTCGAGGTACCTGGTGTTAAAAACCACTATGAGTCTACTTACTCGTGACACAAGGGCTATAAGAACTAACTAGTTAAGGGTACTTACATAATGGTGACAATTATCGGCATTGGCAACCCCCCTTCCCCCAAGATTTTTAATGGTTTGTTTTTTTTTATTTTTAAATTTCATACATCCTCATCAAAGCGTCAAAAATAGACACATAATTTTAATACTATTAGGAGTAACGCGTTTAGGTATTAATTACTAAGAATGTTCATACTAATTGAACTTCACATGTGGGCCATGTAAAAAGATTGAAAATAAAAGAAGCATGCCTTCAAACTAAAATCAAGACAATGAAAATGGAGTCCACCAGTAAGATTCAATCATAACAACATTACGTAATTGTTTTCTATAATTGAGGCATCCCAAATTTGAACCAAATATTTATCACACAAAATCATAGCTAACCATCTAAAATTTTGGCAAGTTTAAAATAAATTATGCCAAAAGAAAGAGAAATAAAATAAAAACAAAATACTCAGCCAGCTTCAAACATAAATCTCGCATTGTCCTCAATGCAAATAACATCAATGAAAATGAAGTAAATAGAAGAAAAGAAACAACTAGAATAGAATGGCATGATTGGAAAAGAAAAAAATGGTGATGCTTGGTGAAAATAGGAGCATTACGAAAGACAGAACAAGAAAAAGCTACAAATAAGAAAATCAAAGACAAAAGACAAAGTTGACTTGTTAATAGTATTAGGGGAAAAAATTAATCATATAACAGGTTAGTACAAATTAGACAAAAAATAAAAAAGAAACAGTTGGGAGGTGAGGTGGTGGAGGGTCTCCAGTTTGGTGTTGCCCTAGTTCATCCACCACTAATTTAATCTAATCCACTTTTACTCAACTTAGCCCACTGTTTGGACGAGTTAAATCCAGACGGCCTATAAAGATCGTCATGAAAGTTGTTGGGACATTGGGCCTGGCTCAAGCGGACTAGGACAAAGGGCTGCTCCTCTTTGTCCCTTGGTTCCCCAAGCAACCCCTTAGGTGCCCCCAATCCACGTCTGTGCTCTCTCAGAATGGAATTGTAGGTGTTGGCCCTAAAACCATTTAACTGGTAATTTTGATGATAATAATCATTTAGTGAGTCATTGTGTTTAATTGTTCCAATCTTGCTTCTAACTTGTTCATAAGAAAGCCAGGAAAAATTAGAACTAATCATGTTTATTCAAAACTTTCTAAGATGATAGATCGAAAGGAAAAGAGATCAAAGTTGAAGAGAAAATTCATCCAAATTGAAGAGAACAAGATCTAAGTACAAGTGCCTTAATTCATTTATTTTTATTATTTAGGACTTAGGATCAGGATATATGAATTGAGTCAAAATCTCAATATTCATATGTTTTTGAAATATTTTTAAAATATTTTTGAAATTTAATTTTTAAATTTTAGTTGAAAAATATTTAAGTCAAAATTTAAGCCAATCTAATTTGTCAGTTAAAGTATTTTCAAGATTGATATTTTGAAAAGTGTGATCAAATCAAATAAGATCAAATTCTAAATGTGTGAATTTTTAGCTTGATCGAATCAATCAATCTTTGAATGAGCAAAATGAGGGAAATGAATTCAAAAATTAGGCTAACATGTTAATGAATGAATCAATCAATCTTATATGCTTGATCTCACAAATGGCTTATTTCGAATAGAATCGGATTTCAATCATTAAATTATAGTTCTATCATTGTGGACTCGTGCACATAGCATGTGTCACTTTAATGTACTCGGAACTGAGTCCTCAAATGTGTCGCTCCATGGATAGAAAGGTGCGGCAATCCATGCCTATCCAGATGCTGCCAATTAGTGTGCAACATGTGACGCTTGTTGTCAGCCACCCTTTGTTAAGTGTATGCCACCAATCACAAGCTGCCACTTGGCATTTTTAGTACAGTGCTGCGCTGACTATTTGAAGCAATGAAACGACATTGTTTTAGCTTATTTTAATGCATGCAAAGTTAGAACTATTAAGAATTGTCTATCCAATAACCTATTATAAAAGGGGTCTTACTTAGCAATTCAAGAATTAGAAAGTAGAAATTTTCTTGAAGTCAAATTTTTTGAGAACCCGTTCTCTCAGCGGTCAAGAGGAGATTGAGGAGAAGGTCTTGCGGCCTCGATAATTCCTTCAGGAGGCATCTAGTGGGTCTTCATTCCAGCTATCTTGATTCTTTTTCTTTAAGCTTTCATTTAATTTTTGCATTTCTATTTATTCATTTATTTCTTGTTTATTATGTTTGATATTCTTTGTTATTATGCATATATTAGATTAGATGTCATTAGATTTAGAATTAAGAATTTAAATTTTTCATTGCGTTACTCTAGTCAATTTAGGGAACATTTCTGAGATATTTCCCAACGTGAACACGCCTCGGTTTGTTTTTTTTTTTTTTTTTTTTGGGGGGGGGGGGGGGTGGGTTTGGCAAATAGGAAGACATGGTTAGCTAATTCTGTAGAATACTATGTAATAAAATATAAGTTTAGCGATTAGAGACATTGCCTTTTATAGCACATTTTATCTGTGAATTAATAAAGACTGATACCAAATACTTATAGAAAGCAATGTTATCACAAAGATTTATACACATAAGAAGCCCTTAAACCTAATCACCCGATTCATAGAAATCCAAAGCCAGTTGTTACTAGCGCATACTTGGAAAAAGTACAATAACCACATTAGGCATCAGTACTATTAAAGTGACCTATGAAGTTAGCTTTTTTTAAGTTTTCCCTGTGGCATATGTAACGAGCTTTCAAAACTGCAGCTCTCAATCTAGTTGGCACGATGTACCATGTGTTGAAACACCACTATGAATCTACTTACTCGTAGAGCTGGCAAAATTAGACCCGACCCGTTTGACCCACTACCAGACCTGACCCCAACCCAAAAAATTTAAATTTTATTGCGACCTGAACCCGAAAATGAACCAACCTGAATTTGACCCAACTCTAAGTTGACCCGACCCAACCTGACCCGAACCCCAAAACCGACCCGACCCGTGAGGATCTGAGACCCAAACCCGACCCATCCTATATCCTGAAATGACCCAAATAGAAATCTAATTTATCATAGAATCAAAATAAAACACAAATTATAGTCAATGCGACAGGTAGTTTTAGTTATAAATTTCATGATCGAATAAATATATTATCAAAATAACCTAATTGGTCGACCTGAAATCTGACCTGGCACTAGGATACTCGACCTAATGTTGACCTGACCTAATTTCAACCAAACCCGAGTCGACCTGAACCCGCGGATGACTGGACTCAAGTCCGACCCAACCCAAATTTGACCTGATCCAAGATAGACCCGATGTGGCAGTAACCCGACCTGAACTCGACCAGACCCTACCCAATTGCTAGGTTTTCTTACTCGACACACAAGGGCTACAAGAACTAACTAGTTAAGGGTACTTACATAATTGTAAGAATTATAGGCATTGGTACCCCTACCCCTCCTATTTTTTATGTTTTATTTTTTTTTCATTTCGTATGACCTCATGAAAGCATAAAGATTAGACATGTAATTTTAATATTATTAGGAGTAACGCATTTAGAAATTAATTCCTAAGATCGTTCCTGCTAATGCAACTTCACATGTGGGGCTTATAAAAAGGATTGAAAATGAAAGAAGCATGCCTTCAAACTAGAATCAAGATAATGAAAAATAAGTTCACCAGCAAGATTTAGACATAACATAACATAATGGTTTTCTATAATTGACACATCCCAAATTTGAACCAAATACTAATCACACAAAATCATATCTAACCATCCAAAATTTTAGTGAGTTTAAAATAAATTGTGCCAAAAGAAAGAGAAATAAAATAAAAACAAACTACTCAGCCATCTCCAAACATAAATCATGCATTGTCCTCAATGCAAATAACATCAAAGAAAATGAAGTACATAGAAGGAAAGAACAACTTAAATAGAATGGTACGACAGGAAAAAGCAAAAAGTCGGCGACACTTGATGAAGGTAGGAGCCTTATGAAAGACTAAAGATGAAAAAGCTACAAATAAGAAAATCAAAAACAAAAGATAAAGCTAACTTGTTAATAGTATTAGGAAAAAATTAATTTTATAAGAGGTTAGTACATATCAAAGGAGAGGGGAAAAAAAAGGAAAAGAAATAGTCGAGGGGTGAGGTTGTGGAGGGTTTGGTGTTGCCGCAGTTCGTTCACCATTAATTTAACTTAATCCACTCTTCACTCGACTCAGCCAACCGTTAGAATGAGTTAATCTAGATGGCCTATAAAGATTCTCATGAAAGGTTTTGGGCATTAGGGCTAGTTACAGTGGGCTGGGACATGGAAGGCTGCCCTCTTTGTCCCTTTGTTCCTTAGGCATCCCTTGAGGTGCCTCCAGCCCATGTTTGTGCTGTCTAGGAATGAAATTGTAGGATTTACGAAACAAGACCGAAGTTTTGGTTTGTATAGAAGCATAAACATTCTAGAGCTTTTTAGTGAAGTGTATATCTTTTCACTAAGCCAGACCCCAGTCTTTTGATAGAGGTGCTAAAGGGGGAGAGAGAGAGAGAGTCTAGTACCGCTCCTGCACGTGGCCCGCCAACCATAAGTTGTGATTGACGGTGGAATCCATCAACCAAATATTGGGTGGGAAGAAAGCGCATTTCATTGTGGTGTTGTTATTTAATAAATGACCCTCACAAAACATAGTGATGAGCTCAATGGTGACACTTGCTATAAAGGTATCCTAAGAAGAGCCTAAACAACTGTCTAGGACAGCAATTGCAGCTGCGATGTCATCGATTGTTATATACCCTGGTTGGCCATTGTCACGATCACATTGGAGTAAGGAGTATAACTCCCTAACTATGAAGGAATCATCACCCACTCCATGACCAAGAAAGTAAGCGAAGTTTAACTCCTCACACTGTGCTATGTCCCACTCACCATAGACATCCCTACACACTGGATCATTGAAAACCATTTTGGCCACTATCTTGGCAGTGTGAATCAGGGCGGGAAGAGTTTCTTAGATCTGCTACCTTTCTCGCCTTGTGTCTTCTTAGTTCTCACCATTTGTTGAAAAAGAAAGGATGTGACAAAGATAACTACAAATAAAGAGTTAACAAATTGTGAGACAAAGCTACATTAGACTTAACAAAAAAATAAATTAAAGAATCTAAAAGACGCAAAAAACTAAAAGAGGAGATGTAAAATGGCTAGATCAACAGGTGACCTACCCCACAAACATCACACAATAGCAGAACTCTAACATTTAAAACGATAATCATGAATAAAATTGGAGTAAAAGCATAATCCCATGCATAATAGCCCAAACCCTATCCAGCATTGTGAACATGGAAGTTAAAAAAATAGAAAAATCAAGCCAAAATCAACACTATTCCCAACAAAAACTGAAATAAAAAAAATCAAGCAAATATGCACAAGAAAAACCAAAATACCACACCCTATGAACTTCCATCTCATATTTCAAGATTAAATAAGATAAAAAAACGAAGAAGAAGAGCATACCTTGATAGTGTAAGCAAAAAGAGGAGAAAAAAGTTGGAAAAGGGTCAAGGGTGGCGAAGACAAGGGCACCTATGTCGGTGTTGAAGGTGTGGGATAGACTATGATGATGGGGTGAAAGTGTGGTTTGAATTGGAAGTTAGGGATTGAGGTGAGTGAAAGGAAAGGGCAGGACCCGGGGGGTGGGGTTAGGGTGCATTGATCTGATTGATCGAACCCACAACCGATCAATGAGATGGAAGAAGGTGGGAGGCATGTGAAACATTGTTTGGTCTATTCGGAGAACACTCGATCACTGCGGCACTAATGGTTCAAGGGGTTGTGTTGATCTTGTCAATCGAGTAAGCAATTGATGGATCGAGCGCCAACAAAAAAGACCCCATGTTATCTCCATTGATCGGGTACGGCCCGATCGATCGATTTTTAATAGAAACCAATCCTGTACATAAAAATATTACTCCTAAACATTCTCTTTCCTTTTTTTAAACAAAATGCAAATGAAATTGAAAGGTTAAGACAGACGGGGTTGCTTTCCAATATCGCTAAGTATAAGTCTTCAGCCATCGTGGTTAAGATTCAAAAATCAGCTTGCATTCAAAGTCGAGTCCTTGAGGTGAACAACTTTAGACTCTTGGGGTCATTCCCCAATCTTAAAAGCATGCTTGAAATGGTGACCATTCATAGTGAGAACACAGCCAGCTTTGCAGTTTCGGATCTCAATTACACTACAAGGGTGTCACAGTAGACACTCAATGGGGGGTGTTTGTCGAGCTCATAAAGAGGCCCGTTGGGCTAAAAAATCAAACCCCTATCCTTGACCCTCAGGACATCAGACAGTGTACTTGAGTCATTGTAAGTCACTAAATCATCTAAAAACCCTAGCTCATGACCCAAGGAATCACCTCCTACATAAAAGGATGAAACTGACTTGACCAAAAGATCAATCTCATCCAAGATATAGAATTCCTAGCCATCCCCAATCCTGGATTACTTAGCAGCATTAGACACGTTTAACTTGTCTTCGAGATTACAAAAGGAAACCTCTAGTAATCCTGTCCTACAATGAATTATGGCACCGACATTTACTAAGAATGGTTTGCGTGAAATATTGAGAGTCTATTTCCTCTAATTAGAAGTGAGGTCCATGTAAAGCACAATAAAATCAATCGAGAAGGCAAACTTGTCAATCTTTGCAAGTACATCTTCCACCATCATGCGAGGTAAAGGCTCTTATCTATCGGCCAATTGAAGCATGACAATAGTTGGCTCAAGATCTCTCAAAACCAATTCTTGAAAAACATGATGAGATTCACAGTAGCTCACAAATATAGAAGAAAAACAGTATAGCTCACTCCTATGACACATAGAACCATGAAGGCCCTAGGATTTCTATGCTTAGGTGGGATACCTAACACCATAATGCTAGTCACCTTCTTAGTGAGTTGGACCATCCTAAGAATATGCATTTACACATGTTTCTACTTTATGCAGAGGTCCGTAAAGACTTCACACACATCGAAACTTGCTTGGTAGTATCAATCAATGGTAAATTGATCTTCAAATTCATGAAAAGTTGCATCAGCTAAGTCCTTCTTGGGCTGTCCTTTTCCTTTGGCCCAAGTAGGGTCAATGGATAAGGTACGACAAGTTTAGACGGTGAAACTTGAGGAGGCCCTCGTTATCCCTCTTCATCTGTAGTGGGAGGGGGAGTTACGCCTCCTTCTTAGCCTCAATCTTGTTATCCCTTAGCTTTTTCCCATCTCAAGCTAACACAACCTTAGATTACTTATGATTGAGCCCGCTAGGATTAGAACCGGTTGACCCTTTTGGGTTCTTGAAAGGTTGAGAAGGGAGGTTGAAAATTCTACCTTTGCCCTGTTTGAAAAACCCAAAGGGGTGCATTACCTACAAACCCAAGCATTTGTTATCTCGTGGGTTGGTTCTGATTATCATGCTATCTCCGCAAGAAGTTTAGGTGATTTTTTCATCCCATATTGAAAGTTTGATTATGGGTTGTTTGTACTTCGAATAGCCCAACACCATGCAAACCTTGACCTGTACAATTCATGATATTGTGAAGCATAAAGAAATTCAAACGTAGAATGGTCAACATTGGAACAAATACAACATAGGTTACCACCACTCGATGACTCAATGGCATTAGGATGCACCTTAGTAGGCTTAGCTTGCCTAGTCGTCATCTAATCCATTTTCCTATTGAGCTTCTCAATCATCAAAGCTGTGTCATCACTTGATGCCACTTTGTAGACACTTTGTACCCCCTAACTACCTTAGCTAAAGAAGCTTGGTCAAAGGAGTGCCTGATAAAGTGCTCAAACAACATCCACGCCTCATCCGCATCCTTTTGGTTGAATGCTCCCATGCATAAAGCATTTTGCCATCTGTTTGTTGGACACTGTAAGATTATTATAGAAATTTTCCAACAGAGCCCACTTGGAGATTTATAGTGGGGACAACTTTAAAGAAGCTCTTTGAACCTGTTCCAATGCTCATGAAACTATTATTGTACCTTTTGTTCAAAATTGTTTATTGCGTGCCTAATAGCCAGGATCTTGGCTTCAGGGTAAAATTGGACCAAGAACTTCTTCTACAAATTCACCTAAGTCGTAATTTCACCCTTAGGTAGGGGCTAAGTCAACCGTTTGGCTACGTCTTTAAGCAAGAATGGAAAAATACGTAGCTGAACTGCGTCTTTCAAGAAACCTTGTTAGTGACAAGTTCTGCAAATTTCTGGAAAAGTGTTAGGGCGCTCTATGGACTTTCATTTGGCTTCCCATAGAATGTAAGATGCATGCTAATGGTCCCAGGCTTGATTTTGACGTGTGCATTAAGCATGATGGGTAACACATCTCCGGCTGGTAAAATGTAAGTTTGGGTAACAAAGTGATCCCAAATGGTTTGTGGAGTTTCCTCAATCCCTAGGTTAGGTCCATCGACCATTACTGGAATTGAATTTCAAATGATTTTATTTCTCCCAAAGCAAGATAATGTTAACCTAATTTTTAAATCAAAGGAATCAAGTTGAGGTCTAGTTAACTTCTACCAAGTGTACACTTCAAATTGAGTCAATTCATCTCAAATCGCTATTGAAAACCAAGAAAACAAGTAAAGCCAACAATGGAAACTAAGTCTACATTTTGAGTAAAGATTCCCCGGCAATGATGCCAAAAACTTGATGCGGTTTTAAATAGTGAAAAATAGTGCATTGGCAAGCATACAAGCTCGTCTTCTCTATGGAGAGTATGCCAGGGTCGAATGCTCTAGAATCAATATAAAGATAGAATTTGTATATTCTCGAGCAAATTTGCTGGAGAATATGAACAAATAACTAATTTAGCATAAGATAGTTAATCTAGATTGATTAATCAATCAAAGTAGCATAGGGAATGAATTCAAGTTAGCTAAGTTAGAATCCTTATGTCATGGGGTGATTTGAAGATCAAGAATTTTTTTGGTTTTCTTGGAAATTCTTTTTGGAAAACTTGAAAAGATATTTAGGAGCCAAAATTTACAGGAAAATAGTTTTCAAATTTTTCTTACTATTTTGGAAAATTTTGAAAATAGTATCAAATTAATTTCTAAAATTTTTCACCTATGTGTTCCCTCGAAAGTTCTTCATGTTCATTTGTAGTTTCAACTTTCTTCTCTTTTTCTTTTTCCTCACTCCGCCATTTCTCTTTCTCTCAAGTTCTCATGCCCTTACCATCAATTCTAACATCCAACCCAAAACATCCCCTATATCTCACTACGACAATGACTTTTACAATTTAGGTTACAAGCTCTAAATTCAAGTTAATATTCAATTAGGGTTTAGGGGAATGAATTAGTCCAAGGGCATACAGAATCTAATGACTCTAGGTGTTGCATGAGTTATCTCAATTAAACTAATTAAATACTTTACCACACCTAATTCAATGTTAATATAAGATTTGTGCTCAGGCTAGATACAAACTCAACCTCAATAGCTCATAAGAACCTAATAAGCATTAGTTTATGCAACAAGTGTAAGAAGATAAGCAAGAAAATTGGAAATACAAACATGGCTACAACCATACAAACATACAACCAATTCAATAAATAAATCTCCCAACAGAGGTTCAAAAAGAGTGTAACTATAGTCATAATCATCGTAGAAACATAAACTTGGGATCCAAATAACTAACTGTCCTTCACCTCTAAACTAAAGGTCTACTCTCCATAAGTGTTTTACAAATCCAAGCTCTAAAAGAGAATAAAATAAAATCATAAATTGTAGCCTCCCATGATCGATGACGACACAACCCTTGTTGCAATCCCCCAAAACTCCAACCATGTGCTCTTCAGCCGTGGTGAGTACTTTGGTCTCTTGAGGCGGCTTGATGAAAGAGAAAATCAGCCAAAGTCCCTAAAACCTTGAAAGGGCCTTCATTTTATCTAGGTAGTGTGTCTTATGGACCGCTCGTGCTATCATTCAATAGATCGGGTGCAAATCTGATCCGCTGAATGTTAATAGTAACGAAGATTTACTGTGGCCTATTGATCGACATCCTAGCTGATTGGTAGTCTAGTGCCAAAAGAAAATATAACCAAATATATATGTTGTCGAATCTTTGAACTGATAGGTCTTTTTGCCACATGTGTTAAGTTTCTCAGCGTTTTCTCCTAATTCATTCGTTTTTGCTAGCTCTTCACCACTTTCCATGTCCCACTCATTCTAGCACATTCCAATCCTATAAAAAACCACATTAAAGTATGCACGCAATGCCCAAAATATCGTGGTGAATGGGGAATAAAGCATATAAAAATACGACACATTGGGGACATACTTAGGGGTCGGATCACAGCCTCGAGGAGGACCATATCCACTAAAACCATGACTACCTCCATAACCAGAACCACCAAAGGGATTCCAACTACCATACCGAGGAGAAGCTTATGCCCTATGACACAACCCCAACATGAACGATCATTGCCCCATCTATGATCGTGAACCCGACAGCCGCAACTGCTAGCAGCTCATTGCCAAGGCTAGCACCCATGCAAATATTGCACCAAATGAATAATAGATGAGGAAGGTAGTGAATTTGGAGTTGTGGAAAAGAGCATGAGGTTCAGAACAGACGACAATAGGTGAAGCCGATGTACACAGTCAGCCGCAAGGAGAGAATGACAAGGGCTAGAAAAAATTTTCTTCAAAAAGGAAATGGCTACCGAATAGACAAAATGGTTGATATATTACTGTAAATTTCATCTTCGGTAAGACCACCAATAACAACAAGTACAATGTCAACATCAGTAATTGGAGCCTCAACAGTAGAGAGACAATCACAAAAAGTTTTTTCGCTATGCAAATAACCGAACAAAGACATTTTTTTTTTCTCAAGGCCAAAAAGTTCTTTCTTGTATTGAAATTTTGGGGCTTGAGTATGGTCATGAAACTGAATTTTGAAAGATAGAACAAGCATTGACAATAGTTAATGAGACATTTCACAAAATAACAGTACTAGCAATATCGACCAAAACAGTAGAAAACAACCCAGAGAAGACAAGGTTTGAACACAGTTACCATAACAAGGGTCAACCTTGGCATGGCAAGAATAATAACCATCAAGAAATTTATAGAAATTATATCTCTTGCACGCAAAAGCAAAAAACCCATCCAATACCGTGACATAGGATGGAATTGTGAGATCAAGGATAACATAAATGTTGCAAATATTCGAGACCGTTCATGGAGATGGGTTAGACATAGAGGTATAAACGAACCAAACGTTTAATGAACTTTTCGTATTCAAAATTGATTAGGGCTCATTTGCATTCATTATGAGGGTTCAATTGCTTATCGAGCTGAGTTCGAGCAAGCTCGATAAGCTTAAGGAGCCATGTTCAAACTAAGGGGTGCTCACCGCGTTAACGGTCACGAATAGTTTGATGAGGGCTCGATAAGATCTCCTTAAGGGGCTTGGTATGAGCAAATTAAAAGCTCGTTAAGGGCTCATTAATAGTTGTTATTGGTTCAAAAATGATTTGATAATGGCTCGATAATAACTTGAAAAGCTCGACTTGATAGCGAGCTCGGCTCAATTTGAAGCTTGATTGGCTTGATAAAGAGCTTAATTCAGCTCGATAACAAGCTCAACGTGGCTCAATAAGCCTAATTAGCCAAGCCGAGTATCAAATATGCTAAATTCTTATCAAATCGAGTTCAAACAAGGGTTTAAAATGTTCAATAAGAGCTCGACTTAAGCTCAATAAGGCCTATCGAGCTCGAGTTTAAACAAGAGGGTGTTTGGCTCTGCTTGGCTCGTTTACACCCCTAAGTAGGCATAGAAAAAGGGACAATAGGATGGTCGAGTTGAGTGAGTGAAACAGGAGTTTCTGTAGTATACCGAGGCGATGGTGGACTAGCCATGGGAGACTACAATGGCGAGGAAGAAAACACCAACAACAAAGGAGATTGAAAAGGTGGGGTTTGAATTAGAAAAGAAAGTGTGTGTAAAATTGATGGTGAGAAAGTAAGGTTGGATTTCGAAAGAGGGAAGGTCCATTGAACGAAGGTACAGGAATCCGGCAGGTAAGGAAAACTCAATGATTGCATATCAGGGTGGGAGCGGTGATGGAGATGAGCAGTTATGATAAATGTGGAGTTGAGATACGAGGTTGTGAAGGAAAAAGGAGGACACAAAGATAGAATTTCGAAGATCAGGAGGATAAGTGAAAAACAATTTTGGTTCTGATACCATGTTGATAAAATGACCAATCCAACCAAATAATGGGTGCGCGCGCACACACACACACACACACACACACACACAAACACACAAAAAAAAAAAAAAAAAAAAAAAAAAAAAAAACAACAACTTAAGTGGTGAATGTGGGTGAACTTGACTCAAATCAATAACGAGCTCAACTCGGCTTAATAATCTTAACGAGCTGAGCCGAGTATTAAACACACTAAAATCTTATCAAATCGAGTTCAAACAAGGGTTTGAAATGCTTGATAGGAGATCAACTTAAGCTTAATAAGCTTTATCAACCTCGAGTTCGAACAAGGGGGTGTTCGGCTCGGCTCGACTTGTTTACATTGCTAGGTCGAACCAATCTATGATACTGGGGAGGGGTGAATGTTGTTCCTCCCCAAGATACTATCACCAAGTCCCATATCCTATGTTACTCCTTTATAGAACATGTTAGGCTGAGACCATGGTAAAGTCCTTTGGTGTACCAATCAATAATGGAGGAAATTCAAGTGCCAATCAAACCCCCATCGGAGTGCAAACCTATCAACGAGACCAACTGTGTCTAAAGGGACTAACCCTGCTTCTGTAGGACAAGTCCCTCACCTTAACCTAGTTGTTAATGTTGGGAATATTTAATTTCTAAAACAAAAATTTTCCTAAAGTGGTTAAAGCAAGCGCAACGCAAATAAATTTAAAATTCTTAATTTTTAATCTAAAGGACTGATATAATTAAACTAGTTAATTAGTTCTATATCTTACTGTAATAGATACATAACATGACAAATGAAAAATTCAAGTAAAACAAGTATAAACACAGTATGTGGAACAAACGAAATAAAGGAAAAACACATCAAATATCAAATATTTAACTAAAACATACTTGGAGCGTAAATCTTAGTTTGACTTTCGCTGCCTAAAATGTGGAAGAAGAATATCTTGATACCTCAAAGATTTCTTTTGGAAGAAGAATATCTTGATACCTCAAAGATTTCTTGGCAATAACCTCTACAGCACCAGGAGTGTGAGCTCCTAAAATTTTAATTTAAGAAAAAATTCGGAACAAAATTTTTCCTTTGAATTTTTCTAAAAAATAATTTTTCAAAAAACATGCTAAATATTAATTTAAAAACTCCAAAATAATTTTAGGGTTTTGCCATGGGAAAGAATCCCTACTTTCTCTATGCTGGTCAATAACCAACAAACAAATAAATAAATAAATATATATACATATAGGTGAATCTTAACCGTCCATTCGAATGGACAGTCAAGATTCGCCCCTTTTTAAGGGAATCCCAAAAAAAATTAAAATTATTTTCTCCCCAATCCTTCCTTTCTATCTCTCTCTCACCTCCCACCACCGTAGTTGCCCCCGATCAACATAGCCCGCCTGCCTGCCGCCCCTTATTTTTTCTCTCCCCCATATTCCTTCACCGCCTGTCTGCCGCCCCTCCTTTTCTCTTTTTCAATACCCCCTTTCTCTCTCTCCCATCTCGATTGGGCCAATCCCAAAACACGACAACTCTAAAGCACATGCAATAAACCACATTTATATTGGCAAGCCAGCAAACAACCATCTGTCTTGATCTAAAAAAAGTCCACAATTACAAATCATCGCTCAACAACCTTGTGCACTATGATGACATTTGAAGGTGTGATGATAGATGAACCTAGATATACCTCCTATGTCTTGACTGATGAAAACCCTGATGAGTTTATGCGTTCTTATCTATTGGGATTTCTTTCCTCCAAAAATATAGAAGGGGATCCAAAAGTAAACCACCTCACCAGAAGTGGGCAACATTTTAAACCACCACTGCTAAAAGGTGATAATCTAGTAGAGACTATAAAGATAAGGGATAGTGGAAAGCATGAAGAGGGAAAAAAATACTTGAAAAAGAAGAAGCATTAATTAGATGATTGAAAAAGCTTAATGAAAACATCTCTATTTGGAGCCTACTGATGACCTCGTATAGCCATCGAAAAGCCCTACTTAAGCGTCTTAGATAAGAGAAAGTCTCTCTGGAGACTTCCCCAGATGCAATGATCGATGTTGTAAGAATTGGATTAATAGGTCAACTACCATCTCATTCTCTCGAGAGTATTTTCCAATTAATGGAACCCATAATGACGCACTACATATCTTGGTACCCTACAATGATAGACAAATACGTATGGTTCTTGTTGATAATGGCTCAGAAATTATTGTATGTCCTCTGAGGACTGTGTACGCCTTAGGATATGGAAAAATACACATCGAACTATCAAGTTAGATGGTTAGAACATATAATGATACTCATCGGAAAGTTGAATGGACACTCAAACTCCCCCTCGAAATCGGCCCATTCAAAAAGTTGTAGAATTCTTGGTGATTGATATCCCAACATGCTTCACTTTACTAGTAGGAAGACCATGGATACATGACGTTGGTGCTGTTCCCTGCACCCTACACCACAAATTGAAATTTCATAAAAATAGGAGGAATAGTTATAGTCGCAGGAGGATTATAAATGATTGTGGTGAACAGAATTTGCCAGGGAAAATCCTCTCATCAATGGGACGGTGATATGGGAAGAAAAGGTATTCTTCTTAGCTGGATATCATAAAAAATGTTTATTAAACCAGATGGAATTTCACTTGTCAAATTCCGGCTCGAGACACCCCCTATGGTTAGCCATGTGAATAACCATTAGCACTCGCTTGAAAAGGTGTCACCTTGTTTTACCCCATTCGGCATTGTTTGCTTGCTCAACATCATGCATAAAATGAACTACGTCCTGGGTTATTGATTAAGGAGACAACAATGAACTTCTGAAAGCCTAAACCCTACAACTACCTATCTCCGTTTTAGCCTCGAATATGAACCCAACCCACTAGAAGTAGAGTTAAAACTTGAGGAGCTGAAGATTCGTGCCAAAGCTAGAAAAGATAGCAAAGAAATTGAGAATGTATTACCATACTATTGCAGAACCCTAAAAGGGTATTTTTGTCAAAAAAGGGAGGGATTTCTTATCATGGTTTCCCTTAGCCGTGGTTTGATTTTTCCTCCGAAAGCATAATTCCAAATTTTGAGTTTTTTTTTTTAATGGAGACATAGAGTGATATTGAGGATGTCAAAATAGAAAATTACGATGGGCAACAAGGAGAAGTCCAAGTGACATCAGGTATGATGCACTATCAATAGATTCTATCCACATGATCCAGAATGGAGAGCAAATTTTGAATTTTGAGGGAAAAACCAGAACATCCAATAAGCCCTTTATGAACTAGCAGCATGACAATATGAACATTGCTTCTTTAGGCCCTTCTCATGAGTCTTGAAAGCTAGTAGCCAGACAGTTTATTATGCCCACCTGGGACTATGATGAGACAATCTCACCATTTAATATTGTTGAATCTTCGATCAACTCCTCCTTCTATCATTTTCAAAAAATTGCTTAACAGACCAAACATTTATGGGTAAATAGCTGTGACAATGACAACTTTGATGAAGAAGAATTGTCCAATGCAAGACAGGCCTCATTGTCTGAGGAAACTAGCACTATTAACATCGCTAAAAAAGGCCCTAAGAAATCTCTTAAGATTGGATCTACATTCAATGAGGGTGAAAAAATAGAGACGACATCACTACTTAAAAAATTCCAGGATATATGTACATGGACATAACAAGACATACTAGGGGTAGATCCTAAAATTGCAAAACATTGAACTCCACTATACCCTAGGACTGAACCAAACAAGCAAAAGCTGCGAAGAATGAGGCCTGAAATAACTTCGAAAATCAAAGAAGAAATCCAAAAATAACTAGATGCAAAAATCATTTGAGTATTGGAGTACTCAGAATGACTATCAAACATGGCAGCATTACCTAATAAAAGATGGACGAATATGGGTGTGTGTTGATCTAAGGCAGTTAAATGAGGAAGGCCCCAAGGATCATTTTTCCCTTCCTCACATAGATATACTTGTGCAGAACACTGCAGAACATGCTTTAGTGTCTTTAATGGATGGTTTCTTCAACTATAACCAAATCCATATGGCTAAGGAGGATGAAGATAAGACCTCTTTTGTCACACCCTGGGGCGCATATTGCTATAATGTGATGCCTATTGCGTTTAAGAACGTCGGAGTACCATAAAATTTTAAAAAAAAATTTAGGTAAAGGGAACGCTAAGGAGCCTATCGATAGGTAGGAAAACTTAGCGCATCCTTATTAAAAATTCTATTGAAATCTAAAATCCTTGGCCTTCAGGAAAATCAACATTTTAGTGGTCCAGAATTCCTCTAGTGGTGAACTTGTCTGCAGCCCTATTACCGTCACGATAAAATGTTAATGTGTTATATAAGTATGACAATATATATTAGCTATATCAATGTGACATCATGGAAAATAATTCACCAAATTTTTATGGAAGATATCTATCTATTAATGAAATGGTTATCATGTTAGCATTCTATTATAAAAAAATCACAAAATTAAGATATACTTGATGTGTCACGTATTTTTTAGGTTCTATAGCACATTCCTATGATATTTTAGTCTATTAAATGTGTGGTATGGCATGATTTATTTGTATGCAAGCTTGGTATTTGTTGGAGCCAGAACGACTTGAAAACTAGTGAAGAACGAACTAAAACGGACAAATTTGAGGACTGCATAGAGAAACTCGACCACTTGTGGGAAAAAGGACGTATTAGGTCAAGATTGGGCTTTCAAATATGTAATCCATAGGCTTAAAGTGCTTACCGATCAATCTGTCGAAAGGCGGATCGATTGACCAAGCCGAATAATCGATGGACTTGCCGACCGATTGATAGACAGAAGCATAGCCAATGTGCGTTGCTGATTGATAGAGGCACGCTACCTTTATTTAAGGTTGAGGGATATGATTTTTTAGGTACTTTTGTTCTTCGTTATCCTTTCGCCCTTCCTCGAGCCGCCAAGAGAGACTCACTTTTCTCGATGGCTAAAACACAAGCGGTCGGATTACTAGGGGATCAAAGCAAGAGTCACGCTAATCTTGATCCAGAGAGTCTATTATCTTGAGTTCTCTGTCACCTTCTTCTTTTGATTTTGAGATATGTAAAACTCTCATGGAGGAGTAGATTGCAAGTTTAGGGCTGAAGGATGGTTAAACATCTAGATCCCAAATTTATATTGTCAATGATAATGACTTGTGTCATAATATTTACGGAACCCTATGGGGAATTTTATATTGAGATATACTTTTTCTTTTTATGTGCTTATAGCCATTGTGTTTATAGCCTAGATAATGGTATAACTTGTTTTCACGAATGGTCAGGAATGAGGTTGTACCCAACACTAAGCATAATCTCTTATATAAATCAACATTAAATTAGGCGTGAGAAAGGAAAGTTGTGCTATTGAAATTGTTGGGAAAAAATATAAAATTTTATTTAAAAATAAACTTTGATGCCGACTATTTGGTTCACAGTTCTCAACTATGGCCACAACAATATGCACCTATTAGAGTACTTAGAGTAGGAGACTGTTCTCTTATCTAAGACACCGGTCGGAGAGTCACGCTTCGTGACACCTCACGTGCGAGAGTTCCCGGGAATAGATTTATCTCTATAAACCCTTTGCACTAATACCAGTTGTTGTGAAGAATTTCAAAAATTCTCCCTAAAGTTTATGCAACGGAACAGGTTTAGAATTCATAACTCTAAACCTAGGGTCGATTTAAAATTCCTATTTTTAAATCTACTGACTTAAATTCATAATTTAAATCAATAGATCTAAATTCTTAATTTAGATCTACAGGTCTTATACTCTAATACATTCATAACAATACATAAACTTAAACAGGTATAATAACGAATATTGTAAATAAATAGAAAAGTGGAATCTAAAAAGAAGGAAAGAAAAGACATGCCTGAAATTGCTCCAATAAAAGAAAAACTAAAAAGATAATAATACTCTTCAAAATTGAGACCCCGAGACCTTCTACGCAATGACCTCGAACTGCCCGAAGGGTGGGCTCCAATAAAATATTAAATTGAGGAAAGAAAATTTTGAACGAAAATTTTTCTCTCCAATTGGGTTTACCAAACAATTCCAGAAACCCTTAAGAAATATTTCAACTTGAATGCAAAACCTCAAAATAAACCCTTCTATTTATAGGAATATACTCGAGTGAAAAAATCCAACTTTTCGATGTAGGAACCGCCCAATTAAAATCAAAATGCATAATTTTATTAAAAAATAGGATTAAAACGCTGCATTTCATTCCAGGTCAAACGCGTCCGTGGTCCACCAGCACGGTGACTCGTGTCATCGCGTGATTTGTCCCTGCGTGGGGACGCAGATAGCCCTGGTGGGCGTCCACGTGTCGCGCGCTAGTTCGTTGGATCCGATATACACGGATCATAGGCTGTTTACGATTTTTACCTTTTTTTTTTTGCTTTGTTTCCCACATGTAAAAATTCATCTTATGAATTTTAATTTTTTAAAATTATTTTATTTTATAATTTTTAACTTTTATTTATCTCATGAATAATATTTGGCAAAATTAATTTTACCCATCTTATGGATAAATAATTCATCTCATGAATTCTTTAATATTTTTCAGGTGGCAATAAAAAACAAAGGCTTGCGCAGGGGCCTTAAGGACAATTTAAATCGAGCTCCAAATGGGTTAAATTAAATCATCTCATGATATTAATTTAATTACCATTTAATGAGACTTAATTCCACTAAATAAATCTCACTACACTCCAGACTTAAATTATTTATTCAATATCTCTCTAATAGACTGTATTGATGACAACAACCCCTCCACTAGATGTCCATGACAACGGACAAATATAACCACTACCATTATCCTTCTCACAGCTTCTCCATTAGTTACTGACTTGCCCTTCAATAAATAATTCATTTATAGTTGAACACATTCACAGTATAAATTCCAAATGTCAAACACTTGGAATACTTTGGCCAAAGTTTCCGAACTATTCAAATATTTGCGAATCAACTAAGGGGAAATTTGTATCTCATAAGAGACTGTAGATTCCTTATTGAATACCTGATATTTGTCGCACTTCACATCGCTACCCAGTGTACGTGGGATTTCAGTCATTCGTTTAGACCTTACTTATAGTACACCAAATTAACTAACGCTCCATGAACAAGTCCAAAATACCCTCAGGATTTAGAGTCGTCATTCAAACAATACAATGTGAATCACTCATCTCTGATAGTAGTCTAGAAATAAGTAACTCACATGGTCCAACTCAGTGTGTCAATCTTATTAAACACACCAACGTTATACTTTTGGATCTCCATCCAGATAACTAAGACAAGTCATCTAAAGTGTCACGTTATAGTCTTAACATACAAGTGGTCCAAACTTGTCTTCAACTATAAGTTTTCAAACAACAATCCATTCCATTTGTTCCAAGTCTATCTGTGGCTTAGTCTCATAAACCACTGAGAACAAACATGTAAATTATAGTCTGAGGACTACGCCTATCTCATGGATGTCTCCCAAAAGAAAATCACATGCAGTCTAAATGCTTACTTGCACCAATTTGACTAGGAAACGATTGAAACTTCGATTTTATTTATTGATAAAATAATATATCCATAATAAATCTAGATTTCAGAACACTGTTCCTAACAGAAATAACCCATGCAATTATTAGATGGGCTATGCCCTTAGACTAGTTTATTACCTTAAGCCCAAATATAGTGTTAACCCAGCTTTAAAGTAAATCGCCTAAGCCCTTAAAGTCATTGTCATGGTAAAATATTATGATGGGATCCTAGTTAGGCTAACCTAAATTCACACTTAAAGTATCCTTGACCGATTTCACAATTTACGTTGCTATTCAATTCTTTGAATTTCACTAAATCTTCTTCCAAACTAATAATACTAAATTTCAACTTGTTCTATAATCGTTAAATTTCGACCTTATAATGATTCTTGTGGACACGACCCCAATATACTGGACTCAGCCACGACGAACTCATACGCTTGCAAGTACACGATTTTTAAATACTCTTAAAACCGCATCAATATTGCCCCTATATATTGTGGTAGTTATGTCATATATTAGCAATTTATTATAAATGTCCGATGAATTTTGGCAAAGGCTTCCGGATTGATAAATTTTTAGAGATTTAAGTTACCCAAGTGATGAATTTTTTAAAATCTTACACTACGACATTGTATTCAAACTTCAAAGTACTTAAATAGATGATAACTAATGAAGCTTGAGGATGCTTAAGTGATATATTTTCTATAATAAATCTAAATTTTTTCAAATTTTATCTTTGTGGAAATATGTTAAATATAAAATGATATACTATATAAATATGTTTATTCTTTAGTATTTTTAATGTATAGTAAATGTATAGATTTTATTATATTGTAATTATGTTGTAAATATTGGATATTTTTGGGTATAATTTTAGAGTCAAGTTTGAATATTATTAAATATCATAAAAAATTAAAAATTATATAAAATATCTATTTATGTGTATATATATTTATATATATATATATTTATATATATATATATATACATATATATAAATGGGTATTTGCAAAAGTTACAACACTTGTCACAATGGTGAGCCATCATGGATGACTCACCTCCCCCTCCTTTTTGTATAAATATACCCCAAATACACCCAGCAAATTAACACACAAAGATACAGAAAAAGAAAAAGAAAGAAGGAAAAGGAAAGAAGTGTGAGAGATTGGGTTGTGAAAATTTTAGTAATATAATATTCTCTTGTTCTGATACAAAATACTTTCTATTTTCTTTCAAGTTTATCTGGGTTTGTCTTTTTATTATCTTCCTATAAAGTATAATATCTCTATAGTTTTATAACACGTTATCAACACGAGTCTCAACCCAGACAAAGATTATATAAGCTTGAGGTAAGTTTACCTTCCCTAATCTTTGTGATTTATAATTTTATTAATCTTGAGTTTATTGCTCTTAATATATCTGGCAAACATTATTTGCCTTAAACCCTTGATTTTGAGATCTACCTTGATGTTGTGAATCTCAGACAGTTAAAAGGGGTAATAGTGCGTCCCTGCAGGATTGCGTCAAAAGCAATGATGTGTCTCAGGCATCATATCCCTGAAGGATTGAAAGCTGAGTATATTACAGTAAAGGACCCATATGTCCTTTGACTGAATTTAAAGGAGAGGTTTGATCACCCAAGTATGTGATCCTCCTAAAGCTCGCAATGAATGAATTCACCTGCGTTTGCAGGAATTTAAAACTATAATCGAGTATAACTCTACAGTATTGAGTATTACCTCCCGATTGCAATTATGCGGTGAAAATATTACTGAGGAGGATATGTTAGAGAAAATATTATGTATTTGTCATGTCTCGAATATGCTCCTACAGTGGCAATATCGAGAACGAAGATTTAAAAATACTCAGAGTTAATATCATTTCTCCTCGTTGCTGAATAAAGCAATGAATTTTTGATGAAAAATCATTAGACATGACTAACTGGATTCGAACCACTCCCTGAAGTGAATGCTTCGACATATGACCAGCAACGACATGGTCAAGGTTGTAAACATGGACATGGTCAGGGCCGTAGACGAGATTATAGTCGCAGTCATAATAATTGGCATTTTGGTACCCCAAATGGACCAAAATTTAAGAAGTTCACTAATAACAAGGATATGAAGAAAAAAGAAAAACTTTAATTTTTCATATTTTCTACTTTGCATATTCATGGCTGGTTAAACCGCATACTTTTTATTACTCATTCATTATTTATATGGTCGACTATACCGCCTACTTATTATTAGTTTTTCATATGGCTATATTTCTTGGCCAGTCTGTTTAATACTTTATTAAAGACTCCAGAAGAGCATATATAATGTTTCCTGAAGAAAGAATATTTAATTCTAATATACCCGTTGGGATGATTAACCAGAAGTTAACAGATCCAAAAAGCTTTTATTTTATGACATAACTATTTGAGTTATCCGGGTATAAATATGGTTAAGAGAATTGTTGAGAATTCTCACACCCATTAAAGAACCAGAAGATTATTATATCAGGTGTTTCAAATTTGGTTGAAGGCTCCAGAAGAACACGTGTTTTGTTCCCTGAGGGGACAAAACTAAACATAAGCGATATTCTGTTTTCCAGCAGATCACAAGGAAACATAATTAGTTTTTGAGATATTCATCGCAATGGTTATCATATTGAGACAATAAATGAGGACGATAAAGAATATCTTTATATTACGTCGCTTACTTCAGGAAGAAAGAAAATAGAGCAAAAATTGTCAGCACTTTTTTTCGAGTTATATTATACTCACATAAACCCAATTGAATCAAATACAGTGGTTAACCAGAAGTTAACTGATTATAAAACGTTCACCCTGTGTCATCACCGCTCGGGCCATCCAGGTGTAACGATGATGAGAAAAATTATTGAAAGTTCTCATGGGCACTCATTAAAGAGCCTGAAGATTCTTTCTCCTGATGAGATTTCATGTGCCACTTGTGCTGCTTAAGACAAAGCAATTACTATATACTCAATTGAAATTGAGTTTGAACCCCATGTATTTGGAGGAATACTAAATGGGATATATGTGGGCCAATTATTTTTATCACATGGACCAATTCAGTATCTTATAACATTAACAGAGGCCTCTACCCATTGGTCCCATGAGTATGATACACTTGTGATGTGGCATTTGTGAAACTTCTTGCATAAATGATCCGACTATGAGCTCAAGTCGTGGATTGTATGATATTGCAGGAGAAATTACATCTCATGAATTTAATGATTATTCTATAAGATGAAATGCCATATAGCCCGCATATAGATACAAAATGGTCTTTGGATTAAACGCCTGCAGCGAATTGTTAGACCATTATTATTGCAAACTTTTACATAGGCACATGTCATGATATATGTTGTGGCACTAATTATAGAGCTCCACAGTATAACTTGTCTCTGACAAGATCCAGATATATATATATATATATACATATATCATCTATGGTATATATTGTATGTCCCAATTATTCCACCTCAATGAGAAAAGATGGGTCTAAACAAGGGGACTTGGAATTTATGATATCTGGATATATTAATTGGAAACATTTTATAGCAAAGTTTGCTAATTATCAATTTGACAAAACAGGGTTTCCAGAATCAAGGAAGAAATACGAAAGTTGGAAAATAAGAATTTATGTGGAATACATCATCAAACCAGAAGTTCAAAGAATTGTTCACTTGTAAATTATTACAAGCCAATTCATAGATATGTTCACTTATGGAAAGAGGGTGACCAAATAATATGTCCCCACTATATATGCTCCTACTCGAATTAATATCCCAATTGAGCGATATTCTAATATATTGAAAAATGCATCCATTTCACGCCAGAAGCGTGGCAAATGTATCGGTTTCGAACATTTGAATTTGATAAGAAAATGGAGCAATAGAAAAGATTTGTCCCTCTATTGTGAAGCTCTTGAGGAGAAAAACTCTGCAAATATAATAATATGAAATTTCTCAAGATTATTAGGTACCCGAAGCTACTTGAAACTAAGCCTACTGAAATAGTGAAATTATTGAAATTATGATGATAAAGAGATCTCTATGAAATATGGGATATAATGGAACCAAAATAAAAGTTGATCAGATGTTTGTATATATAGTAGCTACTCCCTGATCAAATAAATTGAAAATCTTGGACTAGTGGTTGTTCAAGAATGCCAACAAAGAAATGATTGGCTCAAATAGAAAGACGCAATTTAGGCTAAATTAGCATTGTGGACCTAAGGTCCAAATGCCTAAAGAATAAAACCTATATGCTACATGTGAATGTTGATGCAGAAAAATAATGAGGTGGTGAAAAGCGCAATTTGTAGACCAAGGTTTATCATAGAGGCCAGAAATTGATGGGACATACATATGAGAAATTGATGCAATTAATATGGTGGTTTCTGTATGCTTCTTATAAATGTAATAACAGTTTGTTTGTATTTATTACTTATGATGATATTTATATAAAAGTCCCTGAAGGACCAAACATGCCAGAAGCATATAGTTCAAAACTGCGGTACATATCGACTAAAAGAGATTTATGTTGGTATCATCATAACTTCTGAAGAGCTTAAAAAGGCTTTTACGCACCTAAATTGAGAACTCGAGATTGAGAATCCCAGAAAATGAAAGATTTTGTCTCAACCTATAGATCGAGCATTAATATGACAGAGTATTACTCTATTGGTCAACTCATACCAGTACGGAATTTGAGTATTTCATTACGTTGAGTGCCTCAATTTTAATTCCTTGATAAATATAAATACCTTTTTGGGTCCTCAATGAGGTAACGAATACTATCTTGACCCTACCATACCTAGATTTAAGTGATGCAGTGATACAGCTGTCACACAACCAGTTATGACCTCCTTAGTCAACTTGTCACTAGTATGTGATGTGTGATTAAATGTTTATCTTGATGAATCAACCAGTATACATTATCTTGTTATGACAAACTTACAAGTTATTTATGTGAATCACACGAGATAAGTGACAAAGCATGATATTTCGTTATATAGCTATATTGTTATGTTTTGGAAATCACTAACAATTGCAGCTACTATCGAGACACTTGCGATTTATGAGAAAGTAAAGAATGGGTATTGTTTGGGCCCTTGATTTAACGTATTTCATAAAGCTTCCAACGATCATGAGGAATGCAACAAATACTATGTGAAGATGAGACTGCATTGTTCAAGGAAAGGAAAGTTCAGAGAACCAAACACATTTAAATGAAGATCGTTCCACTCTCAAATTTTCTTGATAAAGGATGAAGTACATATTCCCTCAAGAACTTGGAAGTGTTGTTCTAGAAAGCATCCACAACAAATTTCCGAGAAACCGGCACAAGATTGACATTCACCAACTCCGAGACATCCTTGATTAATGTGCGCCCCTAAAGAGGAGTTAATTACACACTGCACACTTTTTCCTCTGCTATGGTTTTTCCCACTGAGTTTTTTTCCAAGCAAAAGGTTTTTTAATGAAGTAGTTCAAGAAGCGTATATAACTAGGCAAATATACACTTTCAAGAGTGTTATATCCCACACATATTTCAAGAAAGGAGACAAAACTAAACATATATCATCAAAGTCCTTCTTTACACAAGAGCTCCTGGAGATGGGTGAAATAGATGTTCATCAAGTTTGCTCTAGTGAGAACCTGGCAGATTTATTCACGAAGGCGTTGCCAACAAAAAACTTTTAAAGTTAGTTCACAAGATCGGTATGCGTTGACTCAGAAACCCCCCTACTAATATGTTCACATGAGGGGGAGTTAAATATGAGCTGTACTCTTTTTCCCTTCGCTATGATTTTTTTCCGATTGGGTTTTCCTAGCAAGGTTTTTAACGAGACAGGTGTATTTAGCTTGGACACTATGTCCTGTTATAACAGAAAATATCCAAAGGGGGACTGTTGTAAATATTGGATATTTTTCTAGTACAATTTTAGAGTCGAGTTTGAATATTATTATATATCATAAAAAATTAAAAATTATTAAATCCTCAGGGTGTCTTGAACTTGTAAACGTAGTGTATGTAACTTTGATGTACTTAAAAGAGAGGCCTCTAAAAGTGATCGATATTTTTTATAAGCAAGAACAAAACACTATATGTATACATATAGTCTTTTTTGTGATAGAGATACCCTTGGAGTAGATTTGCAGGTTTTAGAAAATTTAGAAATTTGACCAAAGTATCTCAAGTGAATGTCACTGAATTGATACAATAAGTATTGTAAGTGTTAGAAAACTCGAAATCTTAAGCCAAAGTATTTTTCAAGTTCCCTTCGCAAAATATTCTTCCTTGTGAGTATGTAATAGAGGGGTCGATTGTTAATACAACTGTAATATGGGAATTATTTAATAATTACATTTAGTTTTGAGTGATGTAGTGTTTATTTATGGGAACCAAATATTACTAAATGATAATCAAATATTATGATAAGATAATAATCAGATTTGTTTCATTTAGAGCTGGAATTAAATTTTCATTAAGGTCCCTTCGTAAGCCTCTATTCATACACTAATTTAAAATATTTATAATGGATTTATAAGATGAAAGGTCCCTATACATTTCTCATTGTGTATAATCTATATTATGCCCATTTAGTAATTTGGTAAAATTCACTCATTTTAACCCAATTGATGACCAAATCATTGAAAATTGCATTAAGCACTAAACATAAATTTTACTCGAAGTACCAAATTGACACAATATCGATTGTAGGGCTACATTGACATAATTAAAAGTACAAGGACTAAATTGACACAATGGATAAAGTACATGGACCTTTTATGTAAATAATCGTAAATTTATTTTCTTAAGAAGCATTAATAAGATGAATATGCATATGTGGAATACAAATAAAAATGCAAAATGAACTTAAACAAAACAAAATAAAACAAAAACAATAATAATAAATAAGATGGGCCGTGTAGACCAAATTTAAACAAGTGATTCGCATGCTCACCCACGGGCCAACAGTGGCTCTAGTCATGTGGCGCCTAGTATATTTCATATGGCAATCCACACATAATGGTGGATGGCAAATCACAGGCTGCCACATGGCAGCTTTGACATGTAGTTGCACTGATTGTTTCAAATAGTGAAACACTGTGATTTTTGCTTGTTATTTCCATTCCACATCAAAAAACTTGAGTGTTTTCCATCCAATAGCCTATTATAAATCTAGGCCTTAAAAATTGAGATTAGCATCTAATTATATCTCTAAAAAATAGTTTTTAAGAGAATTGAAAAGTAACAATTTCTCTTTGAATATTTTCCTTTAATATTTTCAAAGCCTATGCTTCAGGTGGTCAAAAGGATATTGCACACCGGTTCTTGTGCTCTCAATAGTTTCTGCCATGATGCATTTTGCAAGTCTTCATCCCAGGTATTTCTAATTCCTTTTTTTTATTCTTTCCTTTAATTTTTGCCTTTATATTTATTTATTTCTTGTTTATTATTTGATATTTTATGGTGTTACAAATGTGTTATATTAAAGGTCATCAAATTTGGAATTAAGATTTTTTTTATAAATTTTTTTTTGTTATGCTACATGGGTCAATTTAGAAAATATTTTTGCAATATTATAGACAAGCATTCATTATGCCTATGAAAGATTAACTCTAGCAGTGCCAATCATTATTAATATTTTGTCAGAATATTTTTTTTATATTTCTATAAATATTTTGAGGTTTCCTTAAAAAGCGAGATGTTTCCTGTCATTTAGTACATTCAAGAATCGCCACGATATTCAATACTAATTATTAGCTAAAACATAAATAGTTTCATTAATATAATGATATATTTTAAAAAAACATAGTTGTTTATTGCACAAATATTATGTACAAATATGAGTACCAAGTGCACATGGTTGTGAACTACAATTTCTAGTACAAAAAAATGATTATAACATAACTAAAATTTTGAAATCCAAATAACATTAATATTGGAACACCCGCAACCAATCATATAATGTGTTTGCAACACTAAACAGAAAAAGAAAATTATAAGATGAAAAAAAGTAAAAAGGCCCGGGGGGGGGGGGGGGTGCGCACGGCGCCTAAAAGAAAAAGGGATTTAGATTAAAAGGTTTAGTTCTCATTTCGGCTTCTGTTGAACCAATGATTGATAGTAAAAACCAAGCGCAAAGTTGACATCGTTTGTACCATAAAAAACCTCCTCCCAAGGAAAGTGTGCACCCTCAATAATTTGGCTAAGGCTGATGTTGTCGAACTATGGTAAAAAGTTTGTGCCTATTGAGGAAGAAAGGTCCACTGAGCCTGCCATTAGGTTGATACCCATTGAAGGACGTAGCTATGGTAAAGACCTGATGTGTCTCAGATTTACGCATCTTTTAATTGTTATTTTAATTATTTTGCACCTATTTAATTATAGCTCTATACTCATTTTGAAAATTTTTGTGTTTAACATGTTTGAAATTAAAGTTAATGAAATTGTCAAATTTGGATGCAAATAGGATAAATTCAACACTTAAACAATTAAATCAAATCAATCGAAATTCGGGACAACAAAGTATAAGCTCGGCCCGCTCCAACCCAAGCCGCACCGCTACAGAAACCACGCCCAGCACCAGCACCAACAGCCTCACAGGCCCAGGCCCAGGCCCACGCAGACCCACCTGCTGTTTTGTTCACCAACACGGGCCCACCTGTGTCCAAGCCCACATGCCCACCCTCACCTGCCCAGCGGCTCACCGATAGCCGTACCTTGTCCCAGCTCACCAGCACCTCCTGTCAGCCCAGCTCTGATAGGGTTTCAATGCGCAGCAGACATCAAAAATAAAAGAGGAAGAAGAAGAGCGCAGCGGGGGGCTCTCGCTAGTTCATCGCCTCTCTCTCTTTCCCTTAGCTCTCTCTTTCTCTCAGATGATTTTTCCTCTTTTTTCATTAAATTGCAACGAGAGCGAAATTTGCATGAAATCCTCCTTCATCGGTTCATCCGTGATGGAGAGCTAACTTTCTCTCTGGGGTTAGATGAAATCTTAGCCTTTACTTTTGTTTAATTTTAATTCGGGTTAATTTGATAGTTTACATGAATTGCTTGGTTGAGATAAATACTTTGAAGTATTATATTTTTATTGTTCATTCAATTGATATGATTATTGAGTTTGTTACCTTTGATTGTCGATTTCATATTTATAAATTAATTCTTTGTGCTTGTAGCCTCAGGATTAATTAATCAAGCAATAGTATTAATCGAATTATTAATTAAAGCCCATCTTCTCTATGTTTTAGTAAGATAGGGTCAATAGGTAATAATTAACAATACATTAGGTAGAGCCTATTTTCCTTATGATTTAGTTAGATAGGGTCAATACGCAAAACTAACAATATTATCTTAGTAGGTTGAAGCTTGTAGCCTAAACCACTACCCAGGTGACAATCAATAATCCTAATTTACGAGTTAACGCAGTAATTATTGGCTAATGATGGATTCGAGACACTAGGCTCCAATTTAATACAAGTTCCCGATTAGTAGTAGATTACTTTAGTTTAATTGTCATTTTCTACATTAATTAACACAAAGATATCACTTTTCCTTAAATCAATTTAGGTCATAGAATAAATTTACGCACTCTTAGTCCCGGTGGTTCGACACCCTCTCGCCCTACACTTCAATTTAGGTGTGTTTAATGGATAGGGTTTTATATTAAATTTTGATAGACGTAAAAAAACACATCAAGATTGTAGCGCCGTTGCCGGGGACTAGGCAACTTTCATGATTTTATTTTTGTGATTTTCTTTGATTTTTAACTTTTTATTTCTTCTTTAGTTTTAAATTAATTTATTTTATTTTTCAACCCGGGATTTGAAATCTTAATTTGATTCTTAATTTAGGATTTTTAATTCTCTTTAATTATTGTTGTCTCTTTTCTAAAAAAAAATTATTTTATTTTTATTAGCATTATTTTTCTTATGATTTTCGTGCATAAGTAGATTTTAGGGTATCTTGTTATTTGCCTTTTTAGTATTTGTTTTGACTGTTTTATTTGTTTTGCTTATTTAAATTTTAATTTACTTGCTTCATGTGGTTAATTGTTCATGCACGGTCGTCGCTCTTTGTCTCTTGACCTTACCATATTCGACTCTGAAATTGAAAGAACTTTAAGAGACCTTAGAGCCCAATACCAAGCAAAATTCGCTAGTGCTAACTCTGATTTAGTAATGGCTAACGAACAACAACCACGTGCGCTCATGGAGTATTTTACTCCCACTACATACGCCTCACCGTCTTGCATTGGGTTGCCACCTGTATCCCATCAGTTCGAGCTTAAACCACATACTATACAATTGCTTCCTTCATTCCACGGCTTAAGCAATGAGAACACATACACACACTTGGACAATTTAATGGAGGTTTGTTCAACATTCAGGATTCCTAACATTGGTGATGACGCCATCTTACTTCGTCTTTTAAATTTCTCTTTGAAGGAAAAGGTTAAGTATTTGTTAGGCACCTTACCTAGTGGAACGATTAGTACTTGGACTCAAATGCAACAAGAATTTCTTAAGAAATTATACTTCATAAGTGAGACTAACACTGCTAGGAGAGCCATTAACACCTTCGCCCAACTCTCTACTGAGGAGTTTCACGAGAGTTGGGATAGGTTTAGGGAACTCTTATGAGCTTGTCCACATCATATTATCCCTAAATGGAAACTAGTCCGAAATTTCTATTATGGGTTAAACGAGAAGGCTCAACAAACCATTGATGCCTTGTATGCCTTGTGTGGTGGTCAGTTCCTTAGAAAGAATGAGGATGAGCCGTGGGAATTGTTTGAACTTTTGAATGAGAATTCACAACAATCTGCCGCACATGCATGTCCTAATGCTACAAGGTTAAATAGAGGAGTAAATGAGGTTGCTCACACCTCCATCTTAGATAAGAAAGTAGACTCTCTCACCCCTTCCGTAGAGTAGTTAACTTCCCTATTAAAGATGGCATTGGCCCTTTCTACTAATGTGTCTCATGTTTCAAATGTGTATAGTACTTGCTCTTCATGCTCTAGTGTCTCTCGTTCTACACATGACTGCCCCTCTGTTTCACCTTATGTGGAGTGGTTGGAGGAACAAGTCAACGCAAACCAAGGATTCTCACGAAACAACCCATACTCTAACACGTACAATTCGGGCTGGAGAAGCCATCCTAACTTCTCCTGGAGGCAAGAAGGAGAAGGACGGTTTATGCCACAACAGCAGATCCAACAATCTGGTATGCCCCGTCCTGTCGGTTTTGAAGGCAAGGGTATGCTTCTAACTACTCTCAACCTCCTAATTTGAGCTCTAATTCAAATTTTGAAGAGAAGATTTTGAGTGCATTGAAAGGTTTAAAAGTTAATTTCCAACTCCTCTACTCCCATACACAATCGATTGCAAAGCTAGAAACCTAGGTCAACTAGCTAACACTCTGAGTAGGAGGGATGAGGGAAGACTCCCTAGCTAGGCTGTAGAGAACCCTAGGAACTGTGTAAGACAAGACAACTATCCTTCCCAACAAGAACAAGCAAAATCCATTACAGTGTTGAGAAATGGGAAGGAGGTTGACAATGAGGTGAGTGCTAAAAGTAAAGTACCTATGAGTGGTGAAAAAGAAGAGAAGAGCAAGGAGAGAGAAAAGGAGACCGATGAGGTCACGCAACCTTCTTCCACTCCTAAAGCCTTTGATTTTCCCTTGTTATATGAACCTAGTGTACCCTTCCCCCAAGTTTTAGTTGCACCACATCCAAAAGGAAAGGGCAAGAAGTGGAAAGACATTTTGGAGACGTTCAGGCAAGTAAAGATAAACACTCCCCTTCTTGATGCGATTAAACAGATCTCAGCCTATGCAAAGTTCTTTAAGGATCTACTGAACCAAAAGAGGCGATCTAGAGCACATCTGCCTAAAAAAGTGTTTTTAGCCGATCAAGTGAGCTCTATTCTGAAGTGTGACACTCAAGATAAGTACAAAGACCCTGGTGTCCCCACCATCTCTTGTTCACTTGGAGACTACCCGATCAATAAAGCCTTACTGGACTTAGGAGCGAGTATTAACATTATTCCCTACTCGGGTTATGAGAAGTTAGGCCTGGGAGAGTTGCAACCCACCACGGTGACCTTGTAATTAGCAAATAGATCAACTAGGACTCCCCGTGGTGAGCTGATTAACATACTGGCGAGAGTAGACAAAGCCTTGTTTCCTGCTAATTTTCTTGTGCTAGATATGGAACCTTCTAGTCATTCGAGAAACAACATCCCTGTAATTCTAGGTCGACTTTTCTTTGCGACGGCCAATGCAATCATTATCTGTAGATCCGGGGTAATGGATGTTAGTTTTGCAAACATGACTATTAGGTTAAACATTTTTATGGATTCTTTGTCACCCACTAGTGAGGATAAGTCAGAGTGTTTTTGTGTGGATATTGCTGATGATTTGGTAGACCAAACACTCTTCTCTGCCTAGTTAGCGACCCTTTTGATGAAAATGCAAAACCTTCTAAAGAGATGCAACGAAGGTTGAACTCGGACATGAAAGAAGTCTTGGGTTGGGAGAAGAATCACGATGTTATGGTTCAGAAGGAAATTGTATTAGGCCATAGGTTGTCTAAGGAGGGTATTGAGGTTGATAGAGCTACGATAGATATGAATGTGAACTCGCCCCCTCCCTCAGATGTGAAACAAGTTAAAGCCTTTCTAGGTCTGCGAGTTTCTAGAAGGGATTCCTTAAGGATCGTGGGAAGTTAGCTAAACCATTGACTAGTGTGATATTTAAGGACATATCAGTTAAGCTCAATAAGTCTTGGTTAGACGCTTTTCATAAGCTTCGATTTACACATGTTGCCTTCATTAGGCATCCACCCGACTACTCTCTCCCTCCTGAAATCACGTGTAGCACTTTTGATTGTGCCGTAGATGTTGTCTTAGGTGAGCTCGATGAAGTTGTTTCTTTGGTTGATGCCATTACTTGATCTTTGCTAGATCCATAGCACTCAGCTAAAGGCGTAAAATTTAGCTCTCCTAAGAGGCAACCTAGGTTTGTTCTTTCTTGTTTTTAATTTCGTTTTTGACCTAATTAGTTGCTTCGAGGCTTGTTTTCTCTCTTTTTAGGTTCTTATGCCAAGTTGAAGGAATCATATATACATGTCCACACCGTTTCGTCAGGTTGTATTGCTCCATCTCACCTATCTCTTGTGCTTTAATGATTGATGTTGTTGCATTGAGGACAATGCATGATTTTGGCGTGAGGGTGAGGCTCATTTGCATGTGCCCATTTTTTGTGGAATTTTTAAAATTTTAAGCATTTTATGTGCATTTTGAGCGTTCATCATAACCGCTTAGCCAAGTTTGCCTTGATCGACGCGTATGTTATGATGACAGTGGGATTATTTGTTTATTTCATTCTCTTAATTCCATGAAGTTAAATGGTTCTACTTCATACTTGTTAATGAGTATTGTTGGTCATTGTTGATATTAATGGGTTCTACTCATGCTGCTCACATATTCACTAAGCACAGGACTTTCGTGTTGCGGAAAATCTGAAGAATTTGAGTAAACAACCTTATATATGTTGAGTTTTGCAAGCCTGCCCTATTGACTTATCCTAATCCTTGCCTTTGATGTTATGTAAAGTACTGGTTAGTCAATGTCAATTGTAATGATGAATTACGTGTTATAAAAAAAAAAAAAAAAAAGAAGTCCAAAAATGGACAAAAAAGAAAGAGGAAAGACAAAAAAAATTGAAAAGGAAAAAAAGGGTTTCCTCCAAAAGAAAAAGGCAAAAGAAAAAGAAAAAGTGAAAACTGGTGTACATTCATGACAAAGATGTTCTTTTGTGCTATACTGAGGTCAGAATGTTGTAAAGTGATCACTCATATGCCACTTAAAATTTCTCTATGTATAGGCATGTGTTTAGGTGATTCAATGGTGCGGGTGCAAAAAATCTTTATATATTTGGTTGGAAGCGAGAATTTGAGGAGATTCTGTGGCATGAAATCCCATTCACTTTTACTTGTGCGTTGCTTGAGTAATTCCTATTAGTTGATACAAGGTTAATGAAATTCTATGACCAATTTTCAAGTTTAATCATCTAAATTTATGGAATTGGAGAATGCTCTAGATGATTTAATCTTGTCTTGAAATATAATATAGATGTTAATCTCGAAAAACTTGGCGAAGGTTAGGTTAGTTGGGGTAGTTGGTCATTGTAGTTTTTATGTCAAATCATATGCTTTGCTTGAGGACTAGCAAAGGTTAGGTGTGAGGGTGTTGATGCGTCTCAGATTTACGCATCTTTTAATTGTTTTGCACCTATTTAATTATAGTTCTATACTCATTTTTGGCAATTTTTATGTTTAACAGGTTTGAAATTGATGTTACGAAAATTGTCAAATTTGGATGCAAATAAGATAAATTCGACGCTCAAACAATTAAATCAAATCAATTGAAATTCGGGACAACAATGTATAAGCACGTCCCGCTCCGACCCAAGCTGCACCGCTTCAGTAACCACCTCCAACACTAGCACCGACAGCCTCACAGGCCCAGGCCCACGCAGACCCACCTGCCGTTCTGTTCACCAACACAAGCCCACCTGCGTTCAAGCCCACAGGCCCATCCTCACTTGCCCAGCAATTCACCGACAGCCGTACCTTGGCCCAGCTCAGCAGCACCTCCTCTCAACCCAGCTCCGGTAGGGTTTCAATGTGCAGCGGACGTCGAAAATATAATAGGAAGAAGAAGAGCGCAGCGGGGGGCTCTCGCTGGTTCACCGCCTTTCTCTCTTTCTCTCAGCTCCTCTTTCTCTCAGATTATTTTTCCCTTTTTTTGTTAAATTGGAAGGAGAGTGAAATTAGCGTGAAGACTGACATGAGTTTGTTGATCTCCTCCTTCACCGGTTCATCCTTGATGGCGAGCTTACTTGCACTCTGGGATTAGATGAAATCTTAGCCTTTACTTTTGTTTACTTTTAATTCGGGTTACATTGATTGTTTACATGAATTGCTTAGTTGAGATAAATACTTTGAAGTATTATATTTTTATTGTTCATTCAACTGATATGATTATTAAGTTTGTAACCTTTGATTTTTGATATTGATATTTATAAATTAATTCTTTGTGCTTGTAGCCTTAGGATTAATTAATCAAGCAATAGTATTAACCGAATTGTTAATTAAAGCCTTTTCTATGCTTTAGTTAGATAGAGTCAATACGTGTTAATTAACAATACATTAGGTAGAGCCTATTTTTCTTATGCTTTAGTTAGATAGGGTCAATACGAAATACTAAAAATATTATCTTAGTAGGTGGAAGCTTGCAGCGTAAACCACAACCCATGTGACAATCGATAATCCCAATTTAAGAGTTAACTTAAAAATAATTGGCTAATGATAGATTCGAAACCCTAGGCTCCAATTTAATACACGTTCCCGATTAGTAGTAGATTACTTAAGTTCAATTGTCGTTTTCTATATTAATTTACACAAAGATATCACTTTTTCTTAATTCAATTTAGGTCATAGATTAACGCACTCTTAGACCCTGTGGTTCGATACCCTCTCGCCCTACACTTCAATTTCGGTGCGTTTAATAGATAACGTTTAATATTAAATTTTGATAGACGTAGAAAAACACATCATGACCCACTAAAGCCTTTCATTAGGCCCAAATCCATTGAGGAAAAAGGGTCCACTAAGCCTGCCTATTTGTTGTGTTTAGTATGTAGTTTTGAGGAAGCTAAACTCAAGCTACTTTAAGGATTATTAAGATCCCCTTCTTCCCCTTTTGTTTTACTTGCCATGCTTTCCTTGTCACCGTCTTCTTTTCTTTTATAATGTTCATGTGGTGGAGCTTAGGTGTTATATGTGGTATGGGTGAGGGGACAAGTGTCTTTTCTTTCTCTATAAGATACGTTTTCTTTTGTTTGTCTTTATCTTTCTTTCGGATAGATTTTAAAGGGATTAAAATGGGTGAGTTGTGTTGTTTTATTCTTATCTAGGCAAATTACGTTGATTTTTTTTCTTTACAGTGCAAATTATGTTGATTTTGCCCCTTCTTGGGCCAATTTTTTTTTCCATTATTGGGCGAATTATGTTCATTTTACCCTTACTAGATGAATTATGTTGATTTTACTCTTATTGGGCGAATTGTGTTGGTTTTACTTCTACTGGGCGAACTATTTTTATTTTACTCCTACTGGACGAATTGTGTTGATCTTGCTCCTTAAAAGGTGAATTTGTTGATTTGACCTTTACTGGGTGAATTATGTTGATTTTACTCTTATTGGGTGAATTGTGTTGGTTTTGCTACTACTACGTGACTTTTGTTGATTTTACCCGTACTGGGCAAATTTTGTTGATTTTGCTCTTTACTAGGAGAATTGTGTCAGTTTTGTTCCTTACTGGGCGAACTATGTTGATTTTACCCTTACTGCGCAAATTGTGTTAGTTTTGCTTTGACTGGATGAATTGTGTTGATTTTACCTCTACTGGGTGAATTGTGTTGATTTTGCTCCTTACTGGGCGAAATGTGTTGGTTTTGCTTCTACTGGGAGAATTATTTTGATTTTACTCTTATTGGGCGAATTATTTTTTCTTTTTTTTTTTTTCTTAACTACAAACACTGCCATTATGTTAATACCCATTGAAAGATGTAGTTGTGGTAGTGGTCCACTAAAGCCTTCCATGTGGCTCAAACCCATTGGTGGTGGTAGTAGTGGTATTGATAGTGCAAGATCATGGAACATTCCACAGGATTGAAAGCTCATACTGTCTAGAATGTCAGTAGACCTTTTTATGTCTTGCCACAAGGTGGACGGCTTTCATGAACGAGCCAACACCAGAAGAAGATCCAACCTTCATTTGATTTTGTGGGTTGTCTTGGTGGTGGATGACATCTATTTTAAGATCCATTAGGGCTCATTGGAGCTCCATAAGTTGGCTTTACTCTACATTATCCCTTGAAACGAGCCACCATAGACCATCCTTCTTCACCCTCATGATCTTTTTGAGCTCCTCCCCGTGCTTTTTCTCAATGTTCTTGTGGGAATTCAACAAGGTAAGCCTAAGGTTAAGCTTGCAACTATCAACATTGTGTTAAGCATGGACAGGTTGCTTTACACTGCCAATATCCACTAGTTGAGAAAAAGGAGGGGAGTATATATCAAGGGCATCACCTCTATGGCAGGGTGGCCAAAAGAGAAGGCTTTTCTTATTAGAGAAAAGACAATAATAGCAGCTTTTACACCATATACGGTGCACAATTCAATATACTTCCTAAATAACCCAACTTGACAATTTGAAGAGGTGATAAGCTGACTGGTCTCTTTTTTCCATTCATATCATTTTTATCATTTGGCGTCCCTTATTCTTCTTGTTAGAACTAGACATGTATGGATTATTAGTGAAATGTGAAAAATGAGAAAATAGGATTGTCGAAGAGAATGAAAACTTGACACAAATTTAGGGGAGAATATAAAGGAAGACATATTTAGCTAATATTTTTAGAATCCAAACTTTGTTACCATATATAGGTCTAGGATTAGCGACATTGGCTTTTATGCAGCTTCATTTAATCTATGCATTCCAATTATATTCTCATTAAATTTAGCTGTTGATCTAACGTTTTTTTTTGGAAAGAAATGGTCGTAAGTACCTGAATGCAAGTAATAACATTGTTATGATACTAGGATATATGTTTAGTTCTAATAAAGCTGTGATTGTAATAGATCAATTTAGTATTGTAGTAAGTCAAGTGTAATGCACATTGAATGTGTTGTTAGGCGTTTGAATGTGTTTTAGAGGGAAGGGTGGTTGGTGTCCTAGCTAGTATAAATAAGAGTAGTTTCTCTTGTAAGTGCATATGATGAATGATAATGAAGGTTTATTTTCCCTCTTTGATCTAGATTCTCTCTAGATACTCTTCTGCTTCTCATCTCTTTCACTTCTCTACTCATCTTAGCTCTCTTTTATCAATCTATCCCTAGCTTATGAACCTAGATCAATCTAGATTCATAACAATTGGTATCAAAGCCTTGATTTGATCCTAAATCAAGCTCTTATTCAAGAAAATTCAATATCTGATTGTTGTTGCTGTGCAAGGACTGTAGATGCTCTGCATTTGATTTAGTTGAATCTATTTCAACTAGATTGAGTTTGTATTATGTCAAGCTTTTGGTGCTGGCTGCAATTGATCAACAAAAACAGGTTTTGGTGTTGAATTTTAGTTCATTCCAACCGATCAAAGTGCATGAACTTCTACAAGATCAACCAGACAAAATTCAGCTCACATCTAGTAGTTCAGGTGCCGTTTTATTGACATTCTGTTGAAAATTTGCAAGATTTGTTGTTTGGTTTTTGCTACCATTAAGTTGCTTGATTAGATTGAAGATTGATCAAGAAAGTATAGTTAAGTTGTGATCAGTTGATCTTAAGCTGAACCTAGAAGGTGCTCGATTAATTGATGAGGTTAACATAGTTCAGCAACAATTAAGCATAGTTCTGCAGCAGTGCCTTGCGTATGACTATTCTTGATGTGAATTCGATTTAGTTGAGAGAAATTCAAGCTTGCATTTGAGTTGATTCTATTCAAGTCAGGATAATACAATCAAAGTGAAGTGCAATAGAATGGATGGTGAAGCAATTCCAACATTTCATGACATTTTTGAGGACTTCAGGTCATAAATCTCTCAGCTATTTCAAGAGATGCAGCAGCAAATACTTCATACAACTAATCAAAATCTTGCTGCATTACATTTCAATATAGCAAGATGTGTGGAAGAACATCAAAATGCGCAAGTTTCTGAGGTTGTTTTGAATGCTGTAGTACTAGATTTTTTTAGAACAGAACACAAAAGTCTCACAATGCAGTGAGATAGGTAAGCAATTGGCTTCGATGGAAGCTAAGCAAGGTTTAGAACAACAGCCAAATGAATTAGAAATTAAAGATGAAATTGAAGTAGCAGCAGTACAAAATGCAATTGATCCTTCACTGCTACAAGTACATGAGGTAACAGTAGGGTCCAAGGTTGCTTTACAGCAGGTTAAGATGCTAGAGGTTGATTGGAATTTCGTTCAGCCAAGTGTAATCGATTTGAAACCACGGGTCAAGAGCACACAAGTGATTGATAAAGCAACAAATCAAGTGAATCTAAGGTTCCTTGACCCAGGGAAGGAAAAGTTTGGTGTTATATTAGAAGTCAATCAAAATTTCCAGCAGAAAACTAAACAAATTGTTGGGCAAAAGATGTATGAAAGTGATGGAGCAAGTTTGAAATAGGGTACAGGTGTTGTGTTTAAACTTAAGCTGGATAAGTCCTTACAAACACATGATCTTGAAGCTTATTCATTGGCTGCAGCAGCCATTCCAGTGCAGCAGCAAACTCACATCCAACTTAGCAGTGAGAATCATCATAAGTTTGCTTCAAAAGCTGATGCGTTAATTTGTACTGGGAACTTTTATCCAATTTAGGGCGGCACGGTACCTTGGCAAGCTGTTGAGTTGAATGCATCCCAAGCTTGGTTAATGTGGCAAGACAGTGGCAAGCCTCTGGGAGTTTGGTTTCCCATATCAGATGAAGAAGTCTTGGGAAGGCACTACTATAGTCACGCGTGTGAGATGCTGATTGTGTTTGTTACTACTGTAAACTCAGTAAAGCACTATGGAACCCAGCACAACAAGGGATTTCATACTCCCTTCATAAACTCTAAGGGTTCCATGGTGACACCTTGCTATTGGGACGATATTTGTGAGTTATTTACCAAGTTATACTGCAGCAACAAGTCCTCTTTCGCTGCATTTCAGAAGTTGTTACTAGAGTTAATAAGATCTTGAAGCTATACCTCTCTCTTATATTCTTGAGGATAGAATATTTAAAGGGGGGAGTATTGTTATGATTCTAGGATATATGTTAAGTTCTAATAAAGCTATGATTGTAATAGATCAATTTAGTATCGTAGTAGTTCAAGTGTAATGCGTATTGAATGTGTTGTTATGCGTTTGAATGTGTTTTAGAGGGAAGGGTGGTTAGTGTCCTTGCTAGTATAAATAAGAGTAGTTTCCCTCGCAAGTGCATACGATGAACAATAATGAAAGTCTATTTCCACTCTTTGATCTAGATTCTCTCTAAATATTCTTTTGTTTCTCATCTCTTTCACTTCTCTTCTCATCTTAACTCTCTTTTATTGATTTATCCCCAGCTTATGAACCTAGATCAATCTAGATTCATAACAAACATCACCAAGAGTCATACATGATAGTTTGTTATGACATTTATCTTGTTTAAAACAATAAGTTTATGATAGTTTGTTATGACATTTATCTTCTTTAAAACAATAAGTCTATTGTAAATTGTTAAATGTTATTTTTATTTATGTGCTCCAAAGTACCTACTTACAATATATAAAAAAGCAACTCGTTAAAAACAAAAGACAACTAAAGATTTGAACAATCATAGCATGCTATTATTTCCACAAAAAAGTAAACAAGCAAATCAAGAATACTAATTATAGTTTAGATTATTATTTTAAATAACCATGACTTACAAAGTCGTCATTCAAAGTATTTAAATAAATAGTTTTTCATTTTGTAATAAAACATGCAAGGAAATAAATTGTTTCTTTATGATTTAGTGTAATTAAATGTCCAAAATATGATTGGGCCACAAGTGGTTGGATAAATTTACAATGCATCTTTTTAAAATAAATTTGATAAAAAAAAAAAGCAATAAATCATTTGCATGATCTCATCAGGGTTAAACATGTCTGTTCTTATTTATTTTTTATAGTTTGTAGGTTATGCTTATCATGCTTAGAATTAGATGAGTGAAATTGAAATGCAAGATAAATTTTCATCATCCAACCACATCTAAAACAAGTGAGGCAACATACAATCAATACCTAACAACAGGGGTCAAGGATGGAGAATAAGCATGACGAAGGCCGGAACATAAAGTAACCGTTAAACACTTAGAGGTTGATGTAAACAAAAAAATTATTTTCGAAATTTAATCTTGTAAACTCGGGATTGTGATGGAGTAGTCTTATATATTGCACCAATTCACATTAGAGTTTACTGCACTCTCAGCAATAAAATAAATTTCTTAATGGATAGAGGAAAGAAGAATTTATATAAAAATATTGTTAGGACATGTAAAAGTAGATGAAAAAAAAAGTGGATAATATTTTTTTCATTGGTGGCAAAATATTTTGAGACATCATTGTATTTGACACAACATATCTAATGAATTTATATGGCATACCCTGTGGTTTTTTGTTGGTTTTGATAAAGTGGAAAAATGATATTTTTTTTGAAAGACTACGCAAAGAAATAGTGAAAGTGTTTAGGTTGTCAATGAATGCAAATAGTGAAAGTGGTCGAAATATGCAAAATTTATCTATCTTCTCGATTGCACTCATTTTGATGCTAACTGTCACCTACTATTTTAAAAATTAATAAGAATACACATATTTAACCCTCATCATGTCCTACTATTGATTTATTATTTTTTTTTTTTTATCAATTGTGTCACTAAAAATGTATTATGAAATCATTCTACCACTTAGGACTAAATCATATTTTAGGCATTTAATTAAACCAAGTCATAAGGAAATGATTTACTTCCTTACATATTGCATTACAAAATTCAAAACTAATTATTTAATACTTTGAATGAAGACGTTGTGATCGTTGGGAATTCAAATTAGTAATCTAAAGCACTACTAAAGTTCTTGTTTCCCTTGTTTAGTCTTTTTTTTTTAAATAATAGCATGTGATGAGTTATGAATTTTTTTTAGTTTTGTTTGTAATTAACAAGAAGCTTTTAAACATGGTGTAAGTTGGTACTTCAGAGTGTATAAATAAAAATTGACATGTTTCCATCCTTCTTGGCAATCCTATTTTCTCATTTGTTTATTTGCTCCACTAATCCTTCCATGCCTATTTCTAACTAGAAGAATAAGGGACGCCAACATGTAAAAATGGGATGAATGTAGAAGGAGATCAATCAAATTGCCACCTTTTCAATGCGTCAAACCGGGTTAGACAAGAAGGCTAAAGAGCTATGCACCCTTTTGTGGGGTAGATGCTGCAATTAATGCCTTTTGTCCTGGGAAAAAGGCCTTCTCTTTCAGCCACCCTGCTACAAAGGTGATATTGGACAAGTACCTTGGTATTAATCCCCCATCTTCCTCTTTCTCCGCCAGTGAATATTGGCAGTGCAAAGCAACTTCTCCGATCTTGGTGCAATGCTGACATTTGTAAGCTTAACCTTAGGCCCACCTTATTGAATTTTCACAATGAGACTGGAAGCAATTGTGGGAATGAGCTTAAAAAGTTTAAAAGTGTGAAGAAGGATGGGCTATGGTAGCTCATTTCAATGGATGACAGAGATGTGCCAACGCATGGAGCTCCAAGGAGCACTAAGGGTGCTGAAAGCCGATGTCATCCACTACCACGACAATCTATAAATGCAAATTGAGGCTGGATCTTCATCTGGTGTTGGCTTGTTCATGGAAGCCTTCCATTCTATAGCAAGAATGAACAACTTTGGTGACATACTAGCCGACATAGGCTTTGTAGCCCGTGGTAGCTTCAATAAGCTTGCAGTAGCACCACCTCTATCACTGCCAACAAGGAGTTTGGCCTAATGGAAGGCTTCCATGAGATGCTACCTCTAACTAAAAACTTTGGCGCGTATTGAATCAATGACAGGCTTAGCAAGCCCTTCTTTGTCAACAAGCACGATCTTTTATCATAGTTTAGCAACATTGGGCTTAGTCGAGCTATTGATGGGTGACCCAACCGTGCGGGGAGGGGGGGGGGGGGGGTGGTTCATTGTCCAAACGATTTCCAATTTTGGCCTGGTTTTTACTAGGTGTCAATAATTGGATACAAGCATAAGGGTGAAGGTTTATGTCATGAATTCCCTTTCCTTTAAGGCTCTTTTTAATTTTTTTATCCATCATGTCCGTTAAGTTTTTCTTTTTCATTTTAGTTTTGCAAACACATTACATGTTTGGTCTGAGATGTCTCATCTATTCTTATTATATGAATTTGAACATGTCTTGTCATATTATAGTCATTTTTATGGATTAAGAATTGTATTTCATGTCCATGATGCCCCAAATACTCCGATTTGTTGGCAATATGTTTGTGCGGTAAACAACTATTTATTCTTAAAATATCTTATTATATTAATGAAACTATTTTATGTTTGCTCTAGCAATTAGTATGGATTATCATGTCAATTCTCGAATGTACTAAATAGTAGAAGGAAACATCTCTATTTTGAAGAAACCTTAAAATACATCTAGAAATATTACAAAAATATTCTAACGGGATATTAATAATGACATGCTTTGGTAGAGTTAATCTTTTCATGGCATAAATAAGGTTTTTTCCTTATCACTATATAACAATATGATTCTCAAATGATGTAATAAACACAAAAAGAAAATAGAAAAGATACAACAAAATGGAAGTTTATAATAATCATATATTTATTGGAAGATTATAAATTAATCAAATTTAGTTATCAAATGTGTGTAGTGAAGAAGTGGAAAAAAGTTGTTAGATTGTCAATATTTTTAAAAGAAGCATTTAAAATATAAATTAGATATATTTTTTTATACATATGACATTATTAATATTTATTATACTATATTTTGCAATTACAAAATTAACAAAAATGTTGATACGGAACACCAAAAAGAATGAAAGTTTGAAAACATTAATGCTTTGTTTGTTTTGATGGAAAGCATTTTCCATCTCAAGTCTATTGGTTTTTTGTATAACATCATAACAATAATTACAACATTTTCCTCCTCAAAGGAAGAAAACATTTTCTATCATAATCTCACATCATATGCATAATTTCAACCTCAAATTGGCAAAACGTGAAATTTGTACAAATTTTATAATATAAAACTATTTTCTGTAGATTGAATAAGAAAGCACGCATATAACTTTAATGAAAAAGTTTTTTTATTTTCTCAAAATTGGTAATTTCATAAAGCCGGTAATCAAAATTCTTATCTAATTAGATTGTTCTCGCCATATAAAAACAAAGAGTATCTAGATAAATATTATTGGCATCAGAGAAAATTGTTTGGATAATTGTGTAAAAGTAGACTTCATATTCTTTTGTAAGTTTGAAAGGCTAAGAAACCAAATATTCCGAAAGTAAACTTATGCCTATTAGATTTAAAGCATGAATAATATGCATGCTTTTATGCCTATTAGATTTAAAGCATGAATAATATGCATACTCCCTTGATATCTTATTCAATTTAAAGCAACATAATTATCTTTTGTTATTCGCTGACAACTTTTCATCCATGCCATCAAAGCTACCATCAAACGTGCCATTATGTTCTTATTGACAACATCACGTGCCTTGCTCTTGGGCGAAATAAGCCACATGATGCCCAAAACGTATTGGTCCAATAAGCTTCAACTCTTCCTCCTTATACCTTCCGACTTCTTCCCTAATAAATGCCATTACAGCTTTTTTGCATACAAGTAATCCCCCATCCGCATCCATCATTGTATATGAGTAATCCTCACTAGTATAAAGTTGAAGTTAGTAATGCGAGCAATTAACTAAATAACAAAGAAACGGTTAATCTAAGTTGATCAATCAATCAAGGTTGTTTCGGAAATCAGTTAAAGTTAGCCAGTCTTGGATATGAATTTGATACCTCACTACAACAACGACTTTTAGAATTTAGGCTACAGGGTTAAAATTCGGTTAGTACTCAATTAGGGTTTAGGGTAATGGACTAGTCTATGAACATACCCCATCTAACTACTCTACATGTTGCGCAACTTATCTCAATAGCACTAATTAATTCATTTATCAGGCCTAATTCAATATTAATTTATTTTAAATGTTTGTGTTTTGAATTTGGTGAATCTCAACCTCGACAGCTCATGAATACCGCTTATATTTTAGTCTAAGCGACAAGTATAAGATGACACACAGATAAATTAGGGAATAAAGTCATAGCTACAAACATACAAATGAAAAGCCAATTCAATAAATAAATCCCTCTACTTGGGTGTGGAAAGACTGCAACAAAAGTCATTATCGAAATAGAAATACGAACTTGGAATTCGGATGACTAAGTGTCCTTCACACAAAAATTAAAGGTATATTTCTCCATAGGAGTTTCACAAATCAAAAACTCAAAAGAGAAAGAGAAAAGAGAACTCATGAATCGTAGACTCCCTTGAATGATGATGTCATGACCCATGTTGTAATTCCTTCATAAACCGATCACATACCCTTTCAGCCTTCGTGAGAACTCCAGTCTCATGGAACGATTCAAAGAAGGAGAAAATAAGAAAAGAACACAAAAGTCACCAAAAACCTAAAGGTTGCCGCTATTTATGTCTCGAGGAGTGCCTTAGATGAAGTTAATGAAGACGGCTGATCTATTGGACTGACCAACTCCTGGGGCCAAGAATAATAGGATTTGTGTTTCCGAATCTTGACACGATGGGTCATTTCTCCACACTTGGTAGGGTTTTGCAATGTCATCTCAAAATTTGCTCCTTTTTTTGCTTGTTCTTCATTGCTTTTCATATCCCTCTCTTTTAAACACATCCCAAGCCTTATAGATTTAAAAATCGCATCAAAGTAAGAATGTAATCATTGAAAATACCAAATGGGAAATAAAACATATTATAATAACACATATTAACATCCCCAAACCCCAACCTTGCTTATCTTCAAGCAAGATTCATTTCAAACCAGCTGAAAGTATTGAGAAGAGAGTTCATAATCAATGTGGTTATATGAACATGTTGTGAAAAGTATTTTGTTGGGCGTCTGCGGATGAAAACAAGAACAAGAACGAATATGCTCATATAAAGTAACTAATACTCTGATTCTAGCTAGACATCTCACTATCAATGTCTCTAGTCGCATGTGGGACTAAAACTTTCGTTTTTCTTTTTTTCAATAAAACTTCTCATGTTATGAAAGAAAAGCGGGAACGCTCAAAGGAATAATAAACTGATCTGGTCACTCCTCTGAAACACCAAAACTTCATGTCTAATTTTTTTTCTTTTTTTTCCCATTACAAGACATAATTGTTCTTCTTTCTTTTCGTTTTCTTTTTTCTTCCAAAAGTAGCTCTAGTTAGGTGTGTCTCCCTAATAACCATGTAGCATGTTTTTGGACGGTGACTCCTAATCTAGTAATCTTGAGGCACCAAATGACAAGCACTTCTTGAACCTAGTTACCCAAGTCAAAGTAATTTACAACTTAAGCCGTTACTTGCACATACCTCGACGTTATGATGTGCAACTGCGATAAAAAAATGTTTTCTCCCTCCAAGAAGGAAAATGAGTCCTCTTTTGGTGAGGGGAAGTCAATTTCTCCTTTGTAGAGGAAAAATTCTTAGTATTTGTGATTATTATTATGATGTTATTCAAAGAAATAAGACTTGAGATAGAAAATCCTTTCCAATAAAACAAATAGTGCATTAATGGTTGCAAAGTAACAACAGACATGACACATAAAAAAGTTCCACATTAAAATAAACGGTGTATTAATGTTTTAAACATCCATTCTTGTTCTCCTCTATGTCAACATTCATGTTTAATTTCACTACTAGAACACATGGATTTAGGAATCAAAATTAGTGATGGCTAAAACTGTACAAAAATTGTAACGGGCTTTGTGACAGCTATTGTGATGCAGATGCTATGGTAAACACGGCCACAAAGACCGTTACAAAGTCGGTTACAAATAGGTTACAAACATGGTTTCCAATTTAAAAGCAAAAATATCTTCAAATTTGTGATCGCTAAAACGGTCACAACAACTACATATACAATTCCCAATCAAAATGCTAACATATTTTAATAAAATAATATATTTCATTTTGAGTTTAATTATATATAGAATTTTTTGAAATTAGTTGATACTAAAGTTTTTGAAATATTTAATATAATCGTACAAAACTACCAGTAATTACGATATCATTACATTATTTTTGTTCTAAAAATAAAATTGATACTTCATAAATAATGTACTATTTTATAAATAATTTAAATTATATAATTTATACCAAATAATAAAACTAAAAAAAATCTTACTTACTAACGGCGCCATTGTTACAACTATTGTGACCGCTGCAGCCGTCATTGATTTCTGACGACTACAGCGGTCACAAAACTTGTGACAACTACGACCGTTAGAAACTTGTACTTGAACTTTTCTCACCCATGTTTAAAATTTAATTTTCTTACATTTTACATAAAAACACCAAAAATTAATGTGCGTTTTAAAAACCACCTAAATTTTCTAATTTTTAAGGTCATATCTAAACTTTCAAAAAGTCCTCAAATCCACACCATAATTTGACACCTATAACATTGGTTCTTTTTTGTTTACGACATTTAAAAAATATTTTTAAATTTAATTATTTTTAAAAATAAAATCAAATTTTAAAATTTATAAATATTTATAAATAATTAAAAATATTTACAACTATTTAAAATGAAAATTAGTAATTTAAATTTATTTTCTTTTATTAGGTGTGACATTTGAAAAGTTTGAAAAGTTCAGGTGTAGCATTAAAAAATTAGAAACTAAAGGAAACTTTTTGAAACTAGACATAAAATTTAGGTAATTTTTAGTAAAAAATTTTAAAATTTTTTGAAAAATCTATTTCATAATTAATATAAACAAAATAAATAAATTATAAAAAAAAATTTTATAAGGGGAAAATATTCTAACTACACAGTGGCAGTAACATATAATAATATCGTAAAAAATGGTCATAACACACTATGAATAGAGAATAAATAATTTATTTTATTTTATAGATACCTCTTTTAAATATTTTAAATAGATCCTAATTTGATGGAAGCTATATATAATGTTGTGCCTATCAAGTACTTCACCGTTGAATCGCTACCAACAAGTCCTTTTCCTGATATATATTGCGAATTTCAAGTCTTTTGTCCCTTTAATTTAACGTCAACACAATTTAACTATAAGATCTTTTGTACTTGATCTTCTTCAAAAACTATGGTAAAGAAATAAGGATTTCTACAAGCGGCTTGATAACCTTGTTCAACTAAAGGTACATAATTGATATAAATAGTAATCAAGATCGTAGTAAAGGTTTGCTAGTTGTAGTCCATCTGTCATAATCACTAGTCGTCGAAAGTAAATATTTCTAGAGCATAACTCCTCTTAGTGGAGCCTAGCTCTTTGGAGAAAGTAATGCAAGACATAATGCAATGATGAAGAATCTTTTCAGCAGCAATCATCACATCAAGCAAGGCTATCTTCAGTCTGTAATTCGTATATATAGTTGAAGAGGGAATAACAATAACAAACCTAGTGCCTTAAAGGGCTCCCGACAAGGCAGGGTTTGGAAAAGGTGAGACATATATAGCCTTACTATTGGTAAGCTATAATTGAGAAGCTTGCTACTGTAGAGGGGCAAGTAGGTTACACAGACAATTATTTTGACAAAAATTAAAGCAAAATCAACACTATTCTCCTAGTAAAAGGAAAAATTAACACTATTCGCCCATGAGAGGAGGTAAAATCGAACACTACTCGCCCAGTAGAGGCAAAATCAATACTATTCACCCAGCAAAGACAAAATCAACATTGTTCGCCCAACAGAGGCAAAATCAATACTATTTGCCCAGTGGAGGCAAAATAAACACTATTTGCCCAGTAGAGGGCAAAATCAGCATTATTCGTTCAGTAGACGGAAAATCAACACTAATCGCCCAGTAGAAGGCAAAAATCAACACTATTCGCCCAGTAGTGGCAAAATCAACGGTATTCACCTTGTAGAGTCAAGATTAACACTATTCACCCGGTAGGAATACAACGCAATTGGCCCAGTAGCAAAACAACTTTATTTGCCCACCAGGTTTAGCTCAACGTAATTTGCCCAAACCTACTTAACACACAAGTAAATAAAAGATAGTATCAACAAGCCTTAGTTGAAAAGGGATACTTATCCAAATAGGAATGCTCATCCAAAAATATCCTTTCTAAAAGGGGGGCTACACGCCTCCTTCAAAGACATCCATTCCTACGATCACCTCTTCGGAGCAATTATCGTTCAAACGCTTTATTTTCCTCAACCTAAATATTTTATCTCTATTATTTTATTTATTGCTTACCGCTTATTTACTATATCATAATACTAGTACTAATTTGAGCATCGAAGGGGTCCCTCGTGGGTTGCTCCACAAGCCCCTCTAACTATTCGTTTGATCTTACAAGGAAAATCAAGTCGAGCGTGAACCGAGAGCTTGAGTTTGGCCCATCCTAACAAGCCCCACCTCATATAGAACTCCAAAGTGATGCATAAACACACTGACAAAATTCCTCACAAACATATTGGTGCCGTCTATGGAAAGGATCATAAGCTCACTTTTGGCTTGGTGTTCTTGTAAAATTCAAACATTTTTAATGTCATTTGAGATTATTTTCAGCATTTTTTGGGGTTTAATGCATTTTTCTAACAAAAATGGACTTATTAAAGTAAAGCAAGTCAAAAAGACTCTCTACTATTCCTCTGAGCACTTTTAAGCATATCAATATATGTAAAGAGGTATATTTGAGTAAGTCAAATGTTGTAATCTACTTTTTACCTCTTTTTATCTTTTCCTTGATCATCAAAGCCAAGTAGAACTCTTTAAGAATTTCATTTTAATATATAATTCAATTCATAACTCCCCATGGATTGAAAGTTATGTACATTTTAATTTACAAGGTATGTTATACAACTAGCACCAATGTTATTCGTCTGGTTCAACTTATCACCTTTCTTTCATATTTTATTCCATCAAAAACTCAAAAAAGAATTATATTTACACATAGCTCTTCAAGAGCTTCGTTTTGATATGTAATTCAATTCATACCTCTTCACGGATTGTAAGTTATGTTGGCTTTAATTTATAAGGTATGTTATAAAACTACCACCAATGTTATTCGCCCAGTTCATCTTTTCACCTTTCTTTCATAATTTTCTTTGATCAAAAACTCAAAAAATCAATATATTTACATTTAACTCTTAAAGAGCTTCTTTTTGATATATAATTCCATCCATAACTCTTCACAAATTGAAAGTTATGCTCATTTTAATTTACAAGGTATGTTATACAACTACCATAAACGTTATTTGCCCGGTTCATCTTTTCACCTTTCTTCATATTTTCTTTGATCAAAAACTCAAAAACTTAGTATATTTACATATAACACTTCAAGTGCTTTGTTTTGATATGCAACACAATCCATAATTCTTCACGAGTTAAAACTTATTCGCGTTTTAATTTACAAGGTACAATATACAGCAACCACAATAAGAATTCGCCCAGTTCGAATTTTCACCTCTTTTTCATATTTTCTTTGATCCAAAGCTTAAAAACTTATTATATTTACCTAAGATGATGGTAGATTCATTCCATGACTACTTGCGGATTGCAAGTTATGCTCATTTTAAATCAAGGGGTCAAGCTATATAACTATTACAAGAGGAAAACACCCACTTCATCTTTTTACTTCCTCTTTATGTTTTCTTCAATCAAAGGCTTTATAAGTCATCATAATTACATAAAATGCTTCAACAGCTTCAGTTTGATAGGTAATTGAATCCGTAACTCCTTAAAGATTAAAAGTTGTGGCCACTTTAAGTCACAAGGTCAAGTTACGTAGCCTGCCAAATTCCACCATCCAATGAATTCCCTACTCGGCGTTATCTACAACCAAGCGTCATCCATAAAACTTAGCGTTATTCTTGACACTTCAACCAACATCCTCTCCAAAGTCGCCACTGCGTGATGCTTCGTTCACCCGCATGTGGAGCTTCATTTTCCACCACCACTATCAATATTCCCGCCACGTGTTGGCACTGACATAACACCCATATCCACCGCTACCCTCGGTTGCACAACAGCCGCCACTGGCCCACCGGTCGTCACTGGTCGTTTGCAACCCACCATGGTCGAAGACATTGATCGACTTTAAAATGTAAATCGAAGATCGATGTATGATACTCAAATTCATACCAGAATTAAACCCGGCCACCACCATTAAGATCGAAAACCACCACCTCCTTCACCACTATGCTTCACCGGCAAATAAATTGGAAGACAGAGAGAACCAGACACGACACGCGTAGCCCCTCTTGAAGTCGTTTGAGGGGCTAATGAAGTCACGGAGGACATCGCATGTCCGCCGCCACCTCTTGTCTCTCGCGCCAGCTGCCGTTGATGGAGCTGCGTCGCTAGAGCTTGATGGTGGGGCTAGGGTTTCTCTGGAATTTTCATAGAGGAGGAAGGCAACATAGGTGAAGAGTTTGGGGTTGAAAATTAATTTTGGGTTTAATTACAATTTTGCCCCTGCATTTTACTTAAATATTTTAGAGCAAAAAAAATTTTTATAATATCTATTAATTTTAGAAAATTTAATGGGTTAAAATTTGTAATTTAGTATTTGATCTCAGAGGATTATCTACATTTAGAATTTGGCTCAGTATCCATGACCCTTGGGAATAAGGGTCTTTGGAACGGAAGGAATTGATACGAGCAAAAATAGGATTAGGGGTATCAATACAGATATAACTAGGTCCAATCCTAAACCTCGTACTTAGATATAATCTTGCAAGTTCATGCCTCGTCATCGTGCCACATCACTACTGAAGTGGCATGCCTAGTCATCCATAGTTAGACATTTAAGCCAAATATTTAGTTAGATATTTTGTATTGTTTCTCAATAAATAGGATTAGGTAGTTTATTATGGTTTATGTTTTGATGATAATGCTTATGTGATGTTTCTCTTTCTCCCTCCCAATTTCTTTATGTTTCTTCCCCTTCTTCTATGTAGTTCTTCCATTTCTTTTATCAATACAATATAATCTTTACTATTTTATGCTCAAATTCTTTGACCAATTATGATTCGTGACAAGTTGCTATCCTCTGACTTCACTGTCGCAGTCGTGTTCTTCATCATAATCGCCGCCGCATCACTGCTACACCACACTTTCTTTTTTTTTTTTTTTGGTCGTAGTGCTGCACTTTCTTGGTATATTTATAACTATTGTTTTCAGTAGATCCTTTTTTTCTTAAATTAAATATATGTTTACATTTTAGTTTTTTTACTTTTTACTTTTTAGATGTAATTTTTGGTATATATTTAAAATTTTGTTAATATTTGCTTATTTTTATTAGATAACTAGGGGTTTTCATATATTCTACTATCTTGCCTTTCTATCGTACTATAGTTAAAGGCTGTTTTATGTAATTCTTCATCTCATCTTTTCCTATAAATAGGGTTATGTAATACTCTTTTATTATCAATATACAAAACATTCTTTTTGTTCTCTTTGTAATTTTACATGGTATTAGAGCGAGAGTAAAATATCTCCTTTTTCTTTGCTTATCTCTTTTAGATTTATGTATAATTAGTTCTTCAATTTTTATTTGAAGTAGCTCTCTATTAGTTTATTCCATTTCTTTTACTTATTGCAGCCCCTAACCCTAACCCTAATCCTAATCCCTCCCCCTCCCCCCGTCGTCACTACCCCACCTCTCCAATTCTGACCACCGCGAGCGCCACCCTCACGTCGCCCGTGACCACCTCCACAATGGTGCTTTCTCTTTTCCGTTGCTACGTCCACCAACAGTGGGGTGGTGCCTAACCTCTCCAATGTCGGCGCCACCGCCCCGATCCCCTTCCTCTTGTGACAAACTGACTTCGATGTCGCCATCTCTGGTATGTCACTTCCCTCTCGGAGGTCAATAATGAACCCTGATCTAAGCATGTGCAACTCACACTCCCTCCCTCACTTTCCCCTTTTCCAAACCACCATTAATGGCGGTTCTACAGTGCACTCCGATAGCCTAGCTATTGGTGGTACTGGTGTTGTCGCCAGGAACTCACTGGCAGTCTCACCTTTATTTGGTGGCCTCCATGGGCATCTTGATCCACCAGTGTCTGCAACCTCGCTCATGCTCCCCTTATCTAATATGACTAGTACTATGACTATTAAACTTTAAAACACATCTGATTATCCCGCGTGGTGTGAACAATTTTACATGATATTCATTCCACATTAGCTGATTGGATATATAGATGCTTCACATCAATGTCCTCCATCTACTATCATCAACTTCAATGGTATCCCTCACCCCAACCTTGAATAGACAACCTGGGATAGAACAGACTAGAGCTTATGCTCTTGTACTGCAACCACTTTGTCCAAATCTCTCATAAATGACAACATTTGCCAGCCCACATTAAAAGCCATGAGGGATGCACTAGCAAAACGATTTAGAGATCATTCATTAGGCATGGAGCTTGACGTTCGCACTTAATTCCAAAAACTTGTGAAATATGAGAAGGCCACGGACAAATACCTCTCTGACCTCAAAAATATTGACGACGACCTTGCTACCATAGATTCCCCAATTTAAAATAAAGCACTGCTTCATTATGTCCTTTATGGGCTTTCCCCCCTAAATTTAGGGCTTTTGGTACATTCATGCGTCAATCTTCCTAGAATCTAACCTATGAGAAACTCAAAATTGCACTCCATAATGAGGAGGCGGCAGTCACCCGCTACAGCACTCGTCCTACTACTGACACCTCCCATGCTTTAGTTACTATAAATGTACGTTCAAATGGACAACATCAGGGACATGGATGACGTGGTTGAGGTAATAAAGGATGGTTCCTAAACTGCCATGGTGGACGAGGGGGATGAAACGGGGACACGATCAATATCATCAAACTCGTTCTCACAACTCTGGTGGTTTGAGCTAATCTCAGTATGGTACTCCTCCTCCCACTTCTAACCCTGCTCAACCTATGGGCTCAAATTCCTATAACAATGACCACAACACTCTCGGTCTACCCCCACAACCTTGCAAAATTTGTGGTCAACATGGTCAAGCCGCCCTCACCTATCCTCACCAATTTGATCAGCCATCCTTCCCTGATCCCTCCCAATCATTCTTTGCCATGTCTATTCAAGAGCCTCAAGATTACAACTGGTATCTAGACTCTGGAGCATCCAACCACATGGCATCAAATTCAGGTATCGTACGTAATCCTCTTCCCTATTATGGCCTAAAACTTATTCAAGTTGGAAATGGTGCCTTACTTCCTATTACTCCTAGCCCTTCTGTCGTACAAACTAAACAAGGTCACTTATCTCTTAAAAATGTTTTATTTGTCCTCCAACTCACGCATAACTTATTATCAATAAAACGTCTCTGTCAAGATAATAATTGTGTTGTTGAATTTGATGCAAATTTTTTCTCTGTGAAGGACAAGGCTACAGGGATGCTCCTGCTTCAGGTTCACAATAACGGCCCCCTTCATATCTTTTCACCTCAGAATGCTAGATTCGTCGCTCAAGCCAACTTTGGCATAGCCATTTACGTCACCTAGGTAGCAATGTTTTTTGAATTATTTGTATCGTAAATTTATCCCGAGTAATAAAGTTATGAATTTTTGTCAAACTTGTTGCCTAGGTAAATCCCAACGATTACCTTTGTGTATACAAAACACACCACTATGACACCACTTCAACTAATTCATTCTGATACATGGCAATCCACCTATTTTCTCCACTTCACATAACAAGTATTATGTTATATTTGTCGATGACTATTCAGGATTTACTCTGCTCTACCCAATGTAATGCAAATCTGATGTTTTTGAAATTTTTGAAAACTTTAAAATACTAGGGGAAAATCAATTCACCACAAAAATGAAAATATTCCAAAGAGATGGAGGTGGCGAATTTGACCACCGTGGCATGAGTGGTTTATGTAAATGCTTAGGAATGACTTTTTGCTTATCGTGTCCTCATACTCCACAACAAAATGGGGTGGGTGGTGGAATGTCATCAACACTTAATTGGTATGGTGCGTACTTTACTTCTTCAATAAAAATTGCCTTATGATTTTTGGGATGACTTGGTGTGCACTGCTTGTTTTACCATAAATCCCCTACCAACACCTCTTCTAAACAATGCCTCCCCTTTCGAAGAACTTTTCCAAAAACCACCGGACTATCGTTTTTGGGTTTTTGAATGTGCATGTTATCCTAACCTAACTGCACGTGCCCCTCACAAACTTGCACCTCTTTTCATGCCGTGTATTTTTATAGACTATGCCGCTTGCTACAAAGGTTACCGTTGCTTATAACGCAAAACCAAGCGAATTTACATTAGCAGGCATGTAGTGTTTGATAAAAATATTTTTCCCTACCCCGGACTTACAGCAACTAACCCAACTCACAATCTTTCGACCGAGACTTCTAACCCGGTCACATTCACCATCACCCAAGCCATAACCCCAGCCGATGGTCCGAGGACCATTCATTTCAACTCACCGAACCTCCAATCGACTACCCTCTACCGGCAGCCAGCCACCCGAACCACGCAGTGGATCCACCCAAACCCCATGTTGCTAAGGGACACCCGCACTAGTGCAGCCCCCACTTCACCTGTGGATCCACTGATTCATCCTAAACCCATGATTGACCCCATCATTGAACCAGACCTGTCCTTGTCTCGACCCGAAGTGGATAAAGCACCACAAACCAACCCAAACCCCTTGCCAATAGTCATCGCATGCAGACTCGCCTTAAGGATGGCATTCAAAAACAAAAATATCCGTTGTCTCTTTCATTCATCACCGTCATACAAGAACCAACCTGCTACTCTCAAACCGCTAAAAACCCAAAATGGCAAGAGGCTATGGCCGAGGAATTCAATGCATTGATCTTAAACAACACTTGGGACCTTGTTCCATTCAACCTAAACAAAAATGTTGTAGAAAGTACTTGAAAGTATCGGGTTAAATATAAAGCGGATGGCTTTCTTGATCACTTCAAAGCTCGCCTAGTAGCTCAAGGTTTTATTAATGAAAGGGCATTGATTTTAAAGAAACTTATAGCCTTTTTGTATAACCAACTACTATCCGCTTTATACTTTCTGATGCTATTACTCATGATTGGCCCATAAAACAACTTGAAATTAAAAATGCATCTTCACATGGTCATATTAGGAGGAGGTTTACATGCATCAAACTCAAGGGTTTGTCCACCCGAAATTTTTGGATCATGTGTGTCGGCTTCGCAAGGCTCTCTATGGGCTTAAGCAAGCTCCTCAATCTTGGTTTCAACGGTTTAGTGAGTTCTTGTTTAGCATAGATTTTACCTATAGCAAGGCAGACCCTTTGCGTTTTTTTTGGCACACCTATATTGATTTAACATGTCTACTTTTGAATGTGGATGACATTATTCTCACAGGCACAATAACCCAAACTCTCAGCACTGTCATTAACACCCTATCAACTCAATTTGCAATGAAAGGCCTTGGTCCCCTCCACTACTCCCTAGGTCTTGAGGCAAAACGACCATCAACCTTCTAACTCGACTCGACATACACAATGCCAAGCCCATTAAAACCCCCCTCCCACACGTACTAATATATCCTTAACCAAGGGTGACCCTCTACCCGACCCAACAAAGTATAGATGTGGGATAGGAGGACTTCAGTCCCTTACTATGACCTATCCAGATATATGTTATGCTATTAACCTTGTCTCTTAATTTATGTATGCCATTAGAAATAGTCAATGGTAGGTTCTGAAGCGCATCCTTCATTACATCATGGGCACTCCCAACGATGGCCAAATGACACCTCCAGAGTCCTGTACCACTGTAGTTACCTATTGGTTGTCCTGACACATGCCAATCTACCACAGGTATGCCCTCTTCTTGGGTCCCAACCTCATATCTTGGAGGGCCAAGAAACAAATCATAGTGTCCTAATCTACCACTAAATCTGAGTACCGTGCTGTGGCTCAGGCAGTAGCTAAAAGTGACTGGGTTTGTTACCTCATGAGAGATCTCGGTTTAAAACACGTAGAACCAATTATAATCCATTGTGATAATATATTTGCCTCTTACCTTGCCGCTAATGCTATCTCAATAAAAGTAAACATGTCGATGTTAACCACCACAATGTAAGAGAGAATGTGTTAAAAGGTGATCTCCAAGTTTGTTACATGCCCACACAAAACAAATCGTTGATATCTTCACAAAAGGTCTCTCCAGGGATCGTTTCCTCTACCACAAAGCCAATCTTCACGTTGCTCCGCCCCGTTTGTATTAAGGGCGCAATTAGATGACTAGGGTTTTTCATATGTTTTACTGTCTTGCCCTTCTATTGTACTAGAGTCAAAGGGTCCTTTTATGTAATTATCCCCTTTTCCTATAAATAGGGTTTTGTAACACTCTTCTATCATCAATATAAAAAATACAAAGCATTCTCTTTGTAGTTTCACAATTTCCAATTTTAGTTTTTAATTTTGTTAGTGTAAAAAAAAGGTATATGTTTGGGGGGTATATTTATCACCATTACGTATTTGGGATGTATTTGTAATGGTTGGTATCTTTCAAGTAATCTTGATTAAGTGAATTTTGATATTAAGTCTGTGGGTAATTTTGACTAAGTATATGATAATTCGGAGTCGTTGGCAAGTAATTTTGAGTGATTGAGAGATATTAAGGTTGGAGTTGGTGATTTTTAGAAACTTTGTAAATATTTTGTTCAGTTAGGCCATTCTGGATGAATGGTTGGAATTTTATTTAGATAATTTTGTGCAAGTAAATGATTATTTCGAGTGATGGATGATTTTGAGTAAGTGGGTGATTTTGATTAACTGGCTGATTTTGAGTAAGTATATGTTAATTTTGAGCAATTGGTAAATTATTCTGAGTGATTATGTTAATTTTGTGCAATTCATAACTTATTTTGAGTAATTAAGTTGATTTTGAGTAATTGGTAACATTTCATACAAATATATATCCTATATCATTTTTACAATATGTATATTAATAATTTATATTGACTGTTAGTATTTTACAGGTAAAATAAAAAGAGGAAATGCAGCCAAGGTATGAAGAAGGCCCCTCTTGACTTGATTTTTACTTAAATGCTTGGACGGTTGTCAATACTTTAGTCTTTGTAGTTTTATATGATTGTATGAACACTATGACTTTATATGTATACATGTATTTTGTATGTATAAATATTTTTTATTTTGCTTTTTTAATTCTATTTTTATAGTAGTTTTCTTATAAATGAATAATATTAAGATCAAAATGCATATATTACATATTATTTGAGGTATAAAAAATTAATATTATATTATATAAATAGAATACAAAATACCATAAATCAATGATAATTATTTCAGGTGTAATATAAAAATTGAGGATATTTAAGAGAAATAAATTGTAATTGCGATTGTTGTAGGAGTCAGAAAAACGTTTAGAATTCTTTGACCGTGTCAACCATCGCAAATTTCTGACAAATTTTTAGCATTTCATATTTGTCACAGCTGATGGGTCAGAAAAGTTTGACCACTTTGGCCGTTACAAACAAAGTTACAACTCCGTTTCTAAACCAACACAATTATTTTGTGATAAGGCTTTTTGCAACCAATATTTTGGCATTTTAAATCGGCTACTAAGCCACCATCTGACGCCTTTCCAACTGCGTTGTGACGATTTTTTCCGTCACAAATTAGGTGTATAAAATAATCTATCTAATTTATATTCTAAATACAAATTAAAAGATCATTCACTTGTATAACAAAAAAATTAATATTTCATCGGAATATTTTTGTTATACTTCTAAATATATTTCCTCAAAACAAGATGCTTCCCTCTAACATTTAGTACATTCAAGAGCTTACGTGATACTCCATATTAATTACAACAACACAAAGTAGTTTCACTGATATAATAAGATATTTTAAAAATAACTAGATGCTTACTACAAAAAGATTCCATAAAACTAAGAGTGCTTGAGGTATCATGGTGATGAAATAAATTATTACTTCAAAAACTGACTATAACATTATACAACACATTAAAATCTTGATAAAATAATAAATGGGACATCCCTGGCTAATCATGCAATTAATATGTTTCTAGCACTAAAATGAAGGAAAAATATTAAAGACATGACGTAAAAATATAAAAAATAGCCTAAAAAGAAACGATATTTATGACATAAAACTTCACCCTAGGGCATGTGTCCAATGAAAGACTCCTAGTAAGAACCATGCCCTAACTTCAAATCTTTTACACCAGGAAACCTTCCTTTTCTTAGGGCTGGGCTCAAGGGTAGTGTGGACGCTTAAATAGTCTGGCTAAGGCTGATGTTGCTGAACCGTGAGAAAGGATTTGGGCCCGTTGATGAAGAAGGGACGACTAAACCTCCATTGCATTGATAACCTTTGAAGGATGTAGCTGTGGTTATGTCCCAAAGAACCCTTCCTTTAGGCCAAAACCCATTGGTGGTTATGGTAGCGGTGGTAGTAGTATGAGCTCACTGAACCTACTAGAGGCATGAAATCCCATACCTGCTAGTATGTCACTAAAACGGTTCATGTCTACTATAGGGCGAAAGACTTCTATGGACAAGCCAACACCAGATGAAGATCTAACCTCCATTTGCGTTTGTAGGTTGTCATGGTGGTGGATGACATTAGATTTAAACTCCGTTAGTACTTTTTGGAGCACCCTATGTTGGCTTAACCCTATGTTATCCATTGAAGCAAGCCACTGCGGCTCATGATTCTTCACGCCCTTAAGCTATATATGCTCCTTTCCATGCTTTCTGTCAACCTCATTGTCGAAATTAAACAAGGCAAGTCTAATGTTGATCTCACAATCTTCAACATGGCATTGAGCCTAGGCAAGTTGCTCTGCATTGCTAGTGTGCATTGGCTGTGAAAAGGAAGGAGATTGAAATGAAGGTATCAATCTAATATCATCTCTATAGCATGTGGCTAACAGAAGGTCTTTTTTTTCTAGAGAAAAGATAATACTTGCAACTTCTATACCGCATAGGATGCACAACTCACTAGCCTTCTCAAATAACCCAACTAGATGCTTTGAAAAGGAGACAAGTGGATTGGTCTATTTTTTAATTCATACCATTTCTACCTTTTGGCATCCCTTATTTTCCGGTTAGGACTAGCCATGGATGGATTATTGGACCAAATGAGAAAATAGGATTATCAGGAAGGATGCAAACATGCCTCGAATTTAAGGGAGATATAAAAGAAGACTAGTTTAGCCATGTTTTGAGGAATCCAATATGTTTTACCATATATTAAGTTAGGAATTATCGATATTACCTTTTATGCAGCTTTGTTGCGTCCATGCATTTCTATGTTTTTATGCTTCCTGTACTAGAGGAATTCTGTGATACCAATTAGGGTGCCATGAATTGGGGTCTTAATTATAAATGATTGTCTACTGTACATGAGGGATACTATAATGCCAATTGGGTATTTGACAATGATGGAATTTAACTCTACTAGTAGTTATGTTTTTATGCTTGCTAATGGTGTTGTATCTTAGAAATTTTGTAAATAGACCTGCATTGCTAAATCCGTGATGGAATTTGATTTTATTGCTCTGCAGATGGTAGGTCTGGAAGTTGATTGGTTGAGGAATGTGCTGCGAGACACTCCATTATGGGGGAAGTCCACGCTTTCAGACTCAATGCATTATGACTCGTGTGGCCATTGTAGTGGCGCGGTGTAGTAATGCACCTTATTGAAAATAATGTAATCTCGCTCGAGCTTGTATAGAGTGATAAGAATTTGGCATATCCCCTAACTAAAGGCAAAGCGGTATGTGATACAATAGAGGGAATTGGGCTTAAACCACTTGTGTGTCCTGATCTTGGTGGATACCCATCTAAGGAGCTTTTCTCAATTTTCAATGGGTCAAACGAAGCCAAGATTGAGAAATTTGTGACTAAGCCACATTAACCCCTTCCAAGATACTTCTACTTATCGCTTGCGTTCGTCAAATCTTCCATGATGTTGAGGTTGAGCTTTACGCTCTTAAACCTAAGGGAATGAGCAGTACAAGTGATAGACTCACTGATAGACTCACTGATCTGCCATGATGTTGCGGATGAGCTTAAACCTTTTAACAATGTCCACAGCCTTTACAATGGTGTGGGGAAGCACGCCTAATGAACTCACCTAAGGGAATGTGGGATGATAAGATATCCTCTGTCGAGAGTGAGGGCTTACTCTTTAGAGCATTCCTTATTACCCAGGTATTGAGAAGGACTTCAGACATTTGGATTTCGAAGTGCATTTCAACCCGAGAACCACAAGAAGACGATGTGTGTGCTCTTCATAATAACTACCCATGTTCAAGACTATGCTAACCTAGGGTGGTTGTGGGACATTTATGTTCACTAGGTGCTGATTCAAGTCCAAAAGACATTCGTATTGTCTAGTGTAGGTCTCATTGCTTAGTAACCTCTTTCCTACCTTCCTTTCTCAAAATTGAATTATGTGGGGAATTATTAGCATATGGAGGATGAAATGCTTCAATTTTATTCAAATAGAAAAACACCTCAATCCCACATAGGAGGAGTGGGAGAGAAGTATTGTTTGTATACCCCCTTGTCCTTTTCCTTGAGAAAGTCTTGTTGGCCTAGAGTGGGCTTAGTGGACCACACGCGCGGGATTGGCGGTCATGTCAGGTTGCATCGTGTCGCAATGTGGTCTGGTGTGGTGCAGACTTTTTCTGACCCGAACCTTTATTCTTACCAACATTATATTTTTAGTTGTGGTAAAGGAACTTGAGGCTAGTTTTCGGGACCAATCTCGAGGGCATATTATCTAGTTTAAGATCCTATTTATTATTTAGGTTTCGAGCTCGAGCTTGAATACGCATTTTGATCATGTAACTGCCCACTCTTTCTTTAAACATGGTTGCCCTAGTTATTTCTGGATTTTTTTGCTCCTCCATATCCGCTCACCTTCTTAATTGAGGCCAAATTTCTTCCCCGCATTGCATAACTGACTTTTGCTCAAACACTAAGTATTTTTTTATAAGTATCGTGCTTTTAGGCATTGTTAAACACAATGAATTCACAGAAATTCATTCTCTTCTTTATCACATTTCTTGAGTTTTTCTCCATTACTCTAGTAAATGAGCAAATTAGGGTGTTTTTCGACCCATTACCTGAGAGTACACTCTTGTGTTGGGTTCTATGTTAACCCTTGGGAGTTGAAATGCTTGACGATGCAGTATGTACTATAGCAAGGGCATAAACGACTTAGGGCAATGCTGAACTCCATAGCGCGGCAACTTCCTTCGGTTTAATTCTTCGACTCCGAATCATTTAACTTCAGTTGTTTAATTATATTGTCTTAAGTTCTTTTGTTGTAATTCAAGGTATATAGTGCTCAGTTTGAGGCCTTTGTGTAGAAGTTCCTCTTTAAGTCGGTTTAAATTTAATTTTTCCACATCTCAACTTGGCCTCATGCACCTTGAGATCGAGATTTAATTGCCCATTTGCCCTAATTTTCCAGCATGTTCTTAACATTTAGGCCACAAAAATAATAAAGTAGGTCTAACATTAGTTAGGATCTATTTTTGTTGCAGTGCCCACAATTTAGGTTAAGTTACCAAGGACCAGGAGAGTCGCTATGGCTTGCATCATTTGTCCATCTGCCACCATTGTGTTCTATTTGATGCAAACTAGCTGAAGTCATTTTTGTTCTACTCACTTGAAATTCATTTTGGCCCATAAGGTGGAGCATAGATGAGCAAAGTCAAGTTTGAGCTCCTTAGGTTGGAGCCTTGCCTTGGCAACACTTTTCTAAGCTCAAAGTTTGGCAAAAGCATTACAAGGAATGCTTCCCATAGTTAGCCAACTCAAGTGGCTTGAGATTGAAATTAGGCAATCATTAGAGCAAAATAATAAGGTGGCTCAAGAAGATTTAGCTCAAGCTTGGCTTGAAGCACACCAAGCTCGATGAATTTAAGCTTAAGTTCGATTAGGTTCAGCTTGAACCTATCTCAGTGAAGTCTTGGTCAAGCTCACTCATTTAGGCTTAAGCTCATCTTATTAAGGCTCATAATTCAAAGAGGAGCTTGGCTTCTCACACTCGTGAGCATTAAAGCTGAGGTTTACTAGGGGTGCGCCGGAGCTTCCTTGGTTAGATAATCATGTCGCTTTTCTGTACTTTCCTATAACCATGTGCCATGTGTTTGTTAATCTCGAATACTTTTAGTAAACACTTAAACTATCGGCATCAGTTTACATGCAAGATAGTCTCCACGTCTCTTGTTGTTGGTTTTATGACCACCCTAATCCTGTTCCGTAGTCATTTTCATCATGTGAAAGTTTGCTACAAGATCTTTTTCCCATAATTTTCTATCTCTATAAATGTCTCTAAGCCATGCTATTCTTGGTGTGCGTTAGTCAGATGGAAGGTGATAGAGCAATTGTAAAATTTTCACCTATAGTAATCCCTCTTCTACTTGGTTTTCCAAGTTTATATGCATGGAATCAACTTTTGGATCGAGCTGCTATATGATTGATCATTACATAATGATACATATGTTATCTCCTTCATAATGTGTATTTATTGTAGCGTATTCCAGATAAATACATTCGTAATGCCTGGCCTACTGTTCAAAGTCGAAGGCCCTCCTAACTTTTAATATAATCACTCCCTAAATGTTGGTTTAAATTCATTAAACTCTTAATTCCACCAAAAGTTTTTACTATTATTTCTAGTTTTTGTATCTTGTGTTTTGTTCCACGCTTGGTTTCCTTTCCTATCAATTTTGAGCGAAGTCATGGGCGCTAATTGATCTTTCACTCCTTTGGGCATCTTGTTCAATCTAGTTATTGAACGATTTCATCCTTAGTCGAATATAAAGGGCGCTTGGGTTGGGTTCATCAAGTACATAGATATCAAAAGAACAAGTTACATGATTTTCTTATTTACATAGTAAAAAAATTAGAATTTGATTACATGGCCAAATTAATATAAAATAATAATTTAAGGGGTGTATTTATTCAAACTTAAAATAAAGGACATGATTAAGATATTGACATAATGTAATGGATTTGGAACTAATTATTCTTTATTGAATCACCTCAGCATGTTATATAACTAGAGATGAATCTCAACAGATGTAGACTCATACACTAGACATACTAGCACTTCAAACTAAACTTAACAAACTTTTTATTGGTTTTATCATCAACCTAGTATCTTTGCCAAAAACATGTCTAGTGTAAAACCCGGAAACGGGCAACTTTGACTACATTCGATATTAGTAAATAACCTATTGAGCCCACTAGCGTAGTCAACTCAGTACCTAATAACTTTGTGGTTTCAATTGGTTTGTTTTGTGCCAAGTTCTAATAGGTTATGGAACTGACTAATTGGGTTTTAGATGGTTTGGTCTTTGGTCTCAACTTATAAGATTGTTCAATCCTCAACCTGATTTGAATAAACCTGATTTGTTTTGTTTCGGTTCCAATACCGATGTGCACCCCTATATGTCATATTCATAATTGTAACCATGAACAAGGAACCATATCTAATATCATGACTGTCGTGGAACATACATTTCTTTGTTTATTGGTCATTACATCAATTTTGGTTTCTCCACTTACATTCATGGTTATCCATATTCCTTTAAATTGAATGGAATCAAATAGAATGTAATGATTGTTAGGTAACGTATTATGTATTAACCATCACACAATTGTCCTTTATGCAAACATATTGTGTTTTAATTATCAAAACATATTTATAAATGTGTCTATATATTGAAAATTATGAAAGTTATAAAAATTATTTTTTTTTTAACAAAAACCACCACTAGAAGTTTGAAAATTTTAAATCAACCATCTTAAATTACACTGTTAATTGTTCAAGATTTAAGGTGGTTTTAGAAATTTTAGACTTTTGGAGGTGGTTTTTTGAAAATTTTAAAAGTAATCCTTCATACTAGTTCTTGCAAAACATAAGGTTTAGAAGCAACCCATTGCCCTTAACAAAATGCAATCAATTAAATAATGTCAGCAACAACTATTTAAATGAAACTTTGCTTTTATAATATTTCATTTCTTAGCTATTCATACTTGTAAAAGAATATGAAGTATACTTCTATACAATTATTCATACAATTTTCTACGATGCCAATAACATTTATTTGGATATTCTTCATTTTTATATGTGTGAGAAGAATCTAATAATTACCATTTTTGGGAAAGTTGAAAATTTTGATATTAAATTTAATGCGTGCTACCTTATTAAATCTAAAAAAATAGCTTTATTCTATAAATTTGTACAAGGTTTACATTTCGTCAATGTTGAGGTTGAAGTTAAGCATATGATATGAGATTATGGTGGAAAATGGTAAAGGGAAGTCAATTTGCCATGAATAGAGAAAAAAATTTTCATATTTGTGATTATTATGATTATGTCGGTAAGACTTGATATGGAAACACATTTTCCATAAAAACAAATAGAGCATTAATGTTTGCAATGACATAAATTGAGATATAAGAATGTTCTATATCAAAATAAACAGTGCATTAATGTTCTTAGACTTCCAATATATTGATAAGGGAAACAATTAATTATGCCATTGAAGGATTAACTCTACAAGAGCCAATAACTATTAATGATTCGTCAAAATATTTTTGTAATCTTTCTATATTTATGTTAGGGTTTCCTCAAAATCAAGTTGCCTCCCTCTTTTATTTTGCACATTTGAGAATTGACGAATTCCACATTAATTGACTAGCTTGAACATAAAATAGTTTCATGGATATAATAAGATATTTTAAAATTAAATTGTCGCTTGCTACAAAAAGATTGCTTACAAATATGAGTGTTTCAAGCGTTATGGTCATGAAAATTACTATGACATTACATGACACATAGAAATCCTGATAAAAACAAATGGGATAACCCTAACTAGTCATGTAATGTGTTTCCAACACTAAAATAAACAGGAAAAATATTAATGACAAGGTAAGAAACAAAGACCTAAAAAAGAAAGGGCATTCATGACATAAACCTTCGCCCTTAAGCTTGTGGTCCAAACTTCAAATGTTTTGGACTAGGAAATACTCCCTTGGTTGGGTCTAGGCCTAAGGGTAGTGTGGACTCATCAAAAGCTTGGCTAAGACCTATATTGTTAAATTGTCATAAAGGGTTTGTGCCTGTTGATGAAGAAGGGGCTACAAAGCCTGCAATTGGGTCAATAAATGTTGAAGGATGTAGCTGTGGTAGTGTCTCATGGAAGCCTTCTATTGGGCCCAAACCCATTGGCAGTGGTGGTAATGCGAGTGCATTGAAGCTACTATGGGCCTGAAATCCCATACCGGCTAGTATGTCACTAGAATTGTTCTTGTCTGCCATAGGGTGAAAGGCTTCAATTAACGAGCCAACACCAGATGAAGATCCAACCTCCATTTGCATTTGTAAGTTGTCAAAGTGGTGGATGACATCGGTTTTCAACTCCCTTAGTGCTTTTTGGAGCTCCATGCGCCGGCTCAACTCTATGTTATCCATTGCAACAAGCCACCACACCTCATCATTCTTCGCACTCTTAAGCTTTTTGAGCTCCTCCCCACGCTTTCTTTCAGCCTCGTTAGAGGAATTAAAAAAAGTGAGTCTAATATTAAGCTCACAAACATTAGCATCATGTTGAGCTTGGATAAGTTGCTCTGCACTACCAATGTTCATTGGCTCAGCAAGAGGAGGAGGGCGATTGATACCATGGTAGCGGTCTAGTATCACCTCTATATCAGGGTGGCCAAAAGAGAATGCCTTTCTTCCTGGAGAAAAGACAATACTTGCAACTTCTACACCACATAGAGTGCACAACTCACTAGCCTTCTTAAATAACCCAGCACGACGCTTTGAAAAGGTTACAAGTCGATTGGTCACCTTTTCAATTCGTACCATTTCTACCTTTTGGCGTCCCGCACTCGTCCTATTAGAACTAGCCATGGATGGATTATTGGAGAAAATAAGCAAATGAGAAAATAGGATTGCCGGGAAGGATGGAAACATGCCTCGAATTTAGGGGAGATATAAAGGAAGACTAGTTTAGCCAGATTTTGAAGAATCCAATATTTTTTACCATATATTGACTTAAGAATTAGCAAAATTACCTTTTATGCAGCTTCGTTGTATCGGTGCATTTCAATGATATTCTCATGAATATTTAGTTGTTCATATAATTTTATTCTTAATAAGAAAAGGTAGCATGGACTTATATACATGTAATGACATCACTATGATTTATGCACATGACAGTTTGTCATGATATTTATCTTCTATTATATGACAATTTTGTTATAAAATTGTAAATATTATTTTTGCTAATGCGCTGTGAAGTACCATTTTACACTACTAGAAAAAGTACTTTTTTTTTTGAACATTGAAAAGGTACTTGTTAAGTATATAAATAACACTTAAAATTTTTGAAAAATCATTGCATCCTATTGTTTTCAAAAAAAAAAAAAAAAAAAATTAGTTAACAATGAAAGCAAAATGCTAGTAGTAGTTTTGATTATTATTTTGAATAACCCATGATTACAATGTCTTCATTCAAAGTATTAAATAATTAATTCTAAATTTTATAATAACACATGTAAGGAAGTAAATCATTTTGTTATAATTTTCTTTCAATAAATGCCCATATTAGGATTTAGTCACAAGAGGTAGGATGATTTCATAATGTATCTTTGGACAAAATTGATAAAAAAAAATTTCAGTACTATAATATGATGATGATTAATTACGTGTATTCTCATTACTTTTATAATTGGTAGGTGATGCTTAGCTTTAGAACGGGTGCAATCGAGTAGCCAAATAAATTTCACATATCCGACTACATCTAAAATAAATGAGGCAATAGATAAACATACCTAAGCATTGGGGTCGACGATGGAGAACAAACATGAAGAAGGCCGGAAAATGGAGGAAAGGTCAAATATTTAGAGGCTAATGTATTTTTATATACGGAAAAAGTACTTTTAGCGCTTGAATCTCGTGAACTCTGGATCATGATGAGGTAGCCTTATATATTGCACAAATTCACCTTAGATTTACTACTCTTAGTAATAAAATAAATTTCGTAGTGGATAAATGAAGAATACTTTAGGACATTATTTGGAAATACAAATCACGAAAAACGACATGTTCGATGGAAAATATATTAGTAGAAAGACTAGAAAGGACGATATTTTTTAAAAAATGACCAAGAAAGGTCCCAAGTTAACCCGTGGGTATTGAATCAAGTGCAATCCTTCTTGGGGACAACACCATGCAAATGATTTTTTATTTTTTTTAAGTTTTGCTATATTTTTAAATACTTAGATATATAATTTAGTGTTATTTATACCAAAGATTCCTGCACATTTCTCATTATGTCAATTTAGTTCTTGTATTTTTAATTACATTATTTAGACCCATACAATCTATAGTGTGTCAATTTAGGTCCTTGGTCAAATTTTAGTTAAGTTATTTATGCAATTTTTAATGACACAACCATGTTAGATGCAAGTAACCCACTATAAATCTACCCAATTTACTCAATTTAATCGAAGCCATGGACGAACCATTAAAAATTCATGGAAATTTTAAAATAAATTTTACAATAAGGATCAAATTGAGATAATATGAATTTTGCCAGGACTAAATTAGCACAATCAAAAGTATGTGAACTAATTTTACAGAATATGCAATGTATAGGGACCTTTGGTGCAATTAACCCTACAATTTATATATTTTGTATATGCTCAAAATGTTAAAGCTTAAAAATATTTTTATTTATGTAATTATATTAGTTTTATATTTAACTTATATATAGAGCCATGCATTTTTTTAAAGTTCTTATTTGCTTGATCTCACAAATGGCTTATTTTGGATAGATTCAAATTTTGATCATTAAATTATAGTTTTGTCATTATGGATTCGTGCACATAGTGTGTGCACTTTAATGTACTTTGGAGCAAATCCTCAAACGTGTCGCTCCATGGATAAAAAGGTGCGGCAATCCACACCTGTCCAATGCTACCAATTAGTGCATGACATGTGACGCGTGCTGTCAGCCATCCTTTGTTAAGTGTGTGTGGCCAATCACAAGCTGCCACTTGGCATTTTTAATGCAGTCCTGCGCTGACTGTTTGAAGTAATGAAACATCATTGTTTTCGCTTATTTTAATGCATGCGACATCAAAAATGTTAAGGTCTTTATATCCAGTAACTTATTATAAAAGGGGTCTTACTTAGCAATCCAATAATTTTCTTAAAAAATCATTTTTTTTTTTTTTTGAGAATTAGAAAGTAGATAGTTTTCTTTAATTTAAGTTTTTTGAGAGCCCGTTCTCTAGGTGGTCAAGAGGAGACTGAGGAGAGGGTCTTGCAGTCTCAATAATTGCCTCTAGGAGGTATTTTGTTGGTCTTCATTCCAGGTATCTTGATTCTTATCTTTTTAAGCTTTCATTTAATTTTTGCATATCTATTTATTCATTTATTTCTTGTTTATTATGTTTGATATTTTATAGTGTTATGCATATATTAGATTAGATATCTTTAGATTTAGAATTAAGAATTTAAATTTTCTGTTCTGCTACTCTGGTCAATTTAGGGAACATTTTGTGCAATATTTCCCAACATGGAAACATGCCTTGGTTATATATATATATATATATATATTTATCTTTTTTTTTTTTTTGTGGGAGGGGCCGCCCAGGGGGGTTGTAAATATGAAGACATGTTTAGCCAATTTTCCAGAATACTAACTTTGTAACTATATATAAGTTCAGGGATTAGCGACCTTGCCTTTTATAGTATCTGTGCATTTTAAATGTTATTCTCTTGAAATTTTGTTCTTGATTTAAAAATATTTTTCTCAATAAGAAATGATACTAAATACTTATAGACAAGAAATGTTATTAAAAAGATTATGCACATAAGCACCCCCCAAACCTAATCACCTGATTCAGAGAAATCCATAGCCAGCCATTACTAGCATATACCTACTAAAAGTACAATAACCACATCGGGTATTGGTGCTATTAAAGTGACTTATGAACTTAGCTCTTGTTAAGTTTTCCCTATGGCATATGTAACGAGCTTTCAAAACAACAGCTCTCAATCTAGTTAGCTCGAGGTATCAGGTGTTAAAACACCGCTACGAATCTACATACTTGCGACAAAAGGGCTACAAGAACTAACTAGTTAAGGGTACTTACATAATTGTGAGAATTATTGACATTGGTAACCCCCAGCCCCCCTACCCCCCCCCCCCCCCCCCCCCTTGTTTTTTTTTTTTTTTTTTTTTTTTTTTCAATTTCATACGTCTTCATGAAGCATCAAATATAGACACGTAATTTTAATATTATTAGGAGTAGTGCTTTTAGGCAAAAAGATTGAAAATGACAGAAGCATGACTTCAAACTAGAATAGAGAATGAAAATTGGAGTTCATCAATAAGATTCAATCATATTAACATTATATAATGGTTTTCTATAATTGAGACATCTCAAATTTGAACCAAATATTAATCACACAAAATCATAGCTAACCATCTAAAATTTTAGCGAGTTTAAAATAAATTGTGCCAAAAGAAAGAGAAAGAAAATAAAAACAAACTACTCAGCCATCTTCAAACATAAATCTTGCATTGTCCTCAATGCAAATAACATAAATGAAATGAAGTAAATAGAAAGAAAGAGACAACTTGAATAGAATGGCATGATAGGAAAAGCAAAAAATTATGACGCTTGGTGAAAATAAGAGCATTATGAAAGACAGAAGAAGAAAAAGCTACAAACAAGAAAATCAAAGACAAAAGACAAATCTAACTTGTTAATAGTATTAGGAAAAAAATTAATAATATAATAGGTTAGTACAAATTAGAGAAAAAAAAAAAAAAAAAAAACAGCCTGGGGGCGAGGTGGTGGAGGGTCTCTAGTTTGGTGCCGCCCCTGTTCATCCACCATTAATTTAATCTAATCCACTTTTTACTCAACTCAGCCCACTGTTAGGACGAGTTAAATCCAAATAGCCTATAAAAGATCGTCATGAAAGGAGTTGGGGCATTGGGCCCAGCTGAAGTGGGCTAGGATATCGAATGCTGCTCCTCTTTGTCTCTTGGTTCCCCGACACCCCCCCCCCCCCCCCCCCCCTAGGTCTCTCCAATCCATATCTATGCTCTCTAAGAATGGAATTGTAGGTGTTGCCCTTAAAGCCATTTAAATTGTAACTTTAATGATAACAATTAGTCAGTGAGTCATTATGTTTAAATTGTTCTAATCTTGTTTCTAACTGATTCATAACAAAGCTAGGAAAAATCAGGGTAAATCATGTTTATACCAAGCTTTCTAAGATGATGAATTAAGAGGAAAAGAGATCAAAGTTGAAAAGTAGATTCATCCAAATTGAAGGGAACAAGATCCTAGTACAAGCACCTTAAATCATATATTTCTATGACGTAGGATCAAGATATATGAATTAAGTCAAAATCTCAATATTGATATGTGATGGTCTAACAAAAATATTTTTGAAATATTTTTGAAATTTGATTTTTAAATTTTATTTGAAAAATATTCTAGTCAAAATTTAAGCCAATCTAATTTGTCAGCAAAAATATATTTCAAGATTGGTATTTTGAAAAGCATGATCATATCAAATAAGATCAAATTCTAAATGTGTGATTTTTAGCTTGATTGAAGCAATCAATCTTTGAATGAGCAAAATGAAGGAAATAAATTCAAAAATTAAACTAACATGGTAATGAATCAATCAATTTTTGAATGAGTAAAATGAAGGAAATTTATTCAAAAATTAAGCTAATATACTAATCAATCAATCAATTTTGCTTAGCTAATATTATAATCAATCAATCAATCAAGCTAAATAGTAAAAAATGTTCAAATCCACCTAGGCATGCTAAGTGTTGACACACAGAATACATGTGTCGACACACAGACATGCAGTAACCCTCTGGAGCTTTTGTGTGTGGACACAAAACTTTTGTGTGTTGACACATAGCCCAGTAAAGGTTCCAAATGGCTACTTTTGACTGTATTTCTTTCCTAATCTTTTTTCCGACATTTTGAATGTCCCCTAGGCTCTTGTTTGTCTATAAATAGGGCTTGAATGGTTGGGTTTAAATCATCCAACACTTTCTAAGCGTTATTTGATAAAAGGCTCTTACTTTCTTGCACTTTAACGGTTTGATTTCAAGTTTTATTTAAAGTTTTTCTTGAGCATCATTAATTTTCTTTATTTTTGATCATTGAGCTTAATGGGCATATCCTTAGCCTTGGTTAAGCTTTATTTATTGTCAATTCACTCTTGAAAGAGTGAAGAGTCTCATTGCTTCAATTCTTTCATTACTTTATTTTAATTACTTATTGTAAAGGTTGGATCTTGAGCCTACGGTTACAAAATGATAGGTTGTAATGGTTGGGTGTTTAGCCTACGTACAAAAAGGCCAGTTGTAAAGGTTTGATCCTGAGCCCAGTTTTAAAAAGGATCATCAAGCTTAGTTAAATGCTCAAGTGATGAATAGTAGTCACTTAAGGAGTGGACCAGCTTTTGGTTTGGAAGTGAACAACTATACAAATCTTGGTGCATCATTTTATTCTTGCCTTATCTTTTTCATTTCATATTCATTGTCTAGCTTTCAATTTAATTTTTGGTTCATCTAGTTTAACTTTTCACTTATCACAAAAGAACCCAATTCACCCCCCCAGGTTGCTCTTTGGGCCTTCAATTGTTATTAGGGATAGTGCTCCATTTTCTGGTCTAACAATCTTAGAGTGATCCAAGTGGCAACATTCACTCCTTTCTTACCGAGGGTCAATCGACCAACAAGCCTCTTCTTTTGATGGGGAAAATTTTCCCTATTGGAAACTTAGCATGAGACTTTTTATTACATTTATTGATTTTGACTTGTGGCTAATCACTAAAAATAGTGATTTTATTCCCTCAATGGGTAAAGAAAATACAATTCTTGATGAATTTCAAAATGAGCGTATTCAACATGACAAAACAAAGCTTGAGGAAAATGCTAAAGCACAGTTCCAATTATTATGTGCTATTACTCCCAATGTGTTTAATCATGTCAAAAGTTGCAAGACCGCAAAGGAAATTTAGGACAACTAGAAGCAATATTTGGAAGACTGTCCAATGAAGAATCCCCTCATATAAGTGAAGAGGGGCAAGTGGAGTCCTTGCTCATGGCCATTGAATCTAAAAAGAAGAAGAACATGAAGAAGATGAGGTAAATGATTTATCTTATAATGAGCTCAAGGATAGTTTTCATGAATTATATGGTGCGTTTGAAAAATTAAGGAACAAATACTCTTCTAAGAAAATTGAGCTACAAAAGGAGTCAAAACAATGTTTAGTGTTTAAGCTTGAAAATGAATCTTTGAAAGCAAAAATTGAGTCATTAAATGATCAAGTTGAAACATTGATCAATGAGAACCAATTCTTGGATGAAAGGCTCATTTCAAATGAAAGTAACAATGAAGAATCTATGGAAGATAAATTATTGCTTAAAGAGAATGATTTTTTAAAAAAACAAGTAGAAGAACTCTCACAAATTAGAAGAAATCGCACAAATTTCGAGTAAGTTTTTGGATGGTCAATAAACACTTGAAAAAAATACTCTCTTCTCAAAGATGCACTTACAATAAAGACGGAATTGGCTATAAGGGAAGTGCTCGAACTAAAAAATAGAATATACTTTTTGTCAAAGCCTCTTCACCATCGATAAACTGTATAAGATGTCATTATTATGGTGATCATGGGCATATCGTGCATCAATGTTCTTTTAAAAAGTAATTGAGAAAAACTAAGATGGTTTGGGTTCCTAAGGGATCTCGACCCCCAAAGGACAAGACCAAAAATGAAGGGCCCAAGAAGATTTGTGTACCAAAAGATTGTTAAGTTATATAGGTATGCTTGAAGTTGTAGAAGAAAAGTCAAAAATGGTGCTTGAATAATAGTTTCAAAAGTCTTATGATCAAAGAATAATGGATGAACACTTTTATCAAACCAAGGGAAGCATATATCACCTTTTGTGACAACAAGAAAACAAAAAATTCTTTGTATCGGTAACGTTTCCCCTAACTCTTCTCCTTGCATATATGATGGTTGACTTGTTAATGTTCTTATGCATAATTTTCTTTACATTACTATGTGAGAGAGTTTATTGTGTGCAACTTTGAGTCATTTAAATATATAGTGGCGCATGCTTAAATGAGTGAATTATTACTTGATCAATTCGGATATGATAAATAGATGATTGATCTTGAATGTATGAACTTTGTGAAATGTTCTAGTGTCTCGATTGAAAATGATCATTGGATTTGAAATACAAGATTTGAACATGCTAGTATGGACTTAATACCAAAATCTTTGAAAAATGATCTTATTTGACGACTACCAAAGCTTAATTGGAAAAAGATAATATTCGTGATGCACTTCAATATGGAAAACAAACAGGATCTTCATTCAAACCAATGATGCGGTTTCTATCTCAAGGCATCTTGAGCTTTTGCAGATAGACTTGTCTGATCATACTATACATTTGAGCCTTAGTGAAACATGTATGGACTTGTTGTTGTTGATGATTACTCCTAATTTGATTGGCACTTATTCCTTTCTCGTTAGAATAAAGCCTTTGAAATTTTTGAAAGTTTTGCAAACAAGTGCAAAGTGCAAAATATTTGAAAATCATTTCAATTAGAAATGATTGTGGAAGGGAATTAGAAAAAATATGATTTTGAAAAATATGCAATTAAATTGAAATCCACCACAATTTTTTGATTCCTAAAATTCCTCAACAAAGCAAAGTGGTTAAAAAAATTTGGAACGCTTGAACAAATGGCAAGAACCATGCTTTGGGAAAACAATTTGCAAAATTCTCTTTGTGCCAAAGCTATTAACGCCACTTGGGACATTCTAAATAAGGCTTTAATAAGTCCTATTTTCAAGAAAACGCCCTATGAACTTTTACAAAGAAAGAAATCTGAATATTGCACATATTAAACTATTTGGCTGTAAAATGCTTCATCCACTACAATGGTAAAACAAAACTTGATAAATTTGATCCATGAGTGTGTGAAGGCATTTTCATTGGATATTCTCTAACTAAAAAAGTATATCGAGTCTATAATAAAATGACAAAGATTACAGTAGAGTGTATACATGTGGTTCACTACAAGAAAAATGGTCATTAACGACAGTGATTATCGTTGTTAAAAGTCTACTTTACCGTTGTTAATACTATTAATGACGGCGGAAACTTCCCGTCGTTTGTCGTCGTAATTGCTTCCGACGTTAACACTATGTGGGATCAACGACCGCTAAAATGAGCCGTTGTTAAAAAGTATCTACGACGGTATATTATGTCCGTCGTTAAAAATGAAATCAATATCGAAAAGTAAAGTCTTTAATGTGAGGTGGCACTGTTGTTAAAGAGTTGATTAATAATGAAAATAATTGTTGTTGTTACAAATATTGACCGTCATATAGGAAAAAGTTTTAACGACGACAAAAACCGTTGTTAAAATTTTTTGTGCTACTAATTAGAAATAGCAACGACAATATAGACCGTCGTTAAAAAATAACAACAATAAATCGTCGTTAAATCATCTTTCATCTCTTTATGACATCAAAATACGTCATTAAAAATGCTTCCCCCATCAAAGAGAATTCTAACAGAAAAATTTATCGACGTTAAAAATCATGTACATTCATATAGTGCAAAATATACATTCATAAATACCTATACATTTATGCAATATAAAAATAATTTTCTGATTGTTTACAACACCTGTAAATCCATATAAGGACAATTATCGGGTTGTTCATATCACCTGTACATAAATGTAGTATAGCGATATTTAATTTCAGTATAACACCTATAAAATAGTACAGTATAATCATACAGAAATAACTCTTATATATCATTCAATGTAACAACGAATTCTAATAAAAAGTAAAGATGTCATTACAACTTAAATATTCAAATACTTATAAAAGCCAATTTACATACAAAAAACACTAAAAGCGTACATTGTTAAATTTGTCACTTAACAACTTAGCAAAAACTATAAATCTGACAAAAGTTCGCAAACAAAAGTTCCAACAAAAACAAGAATTTTCAGTGCAGTCTTCCAACACCTGAAAAAAATAAATACAACACTCATGTTAGAAAATTCTTGTCATATGAGCAATTGTACAGACACATAACAGACCAAGCAATACGAAAAATAAAATAGATAAAAACTATATTAAAGTAATCAGCATAAAATTGTCCAAAAAGAAAATCCGTATGCTTTTAATATAATACAATTGCAAATCCAATCTCCACATTATAGAACTCAATCATAGTGTCACAAATTCAAAACATTCTTAAACTCCCGCTAGGATTCAATCATATAATCCAAACTCATCAACAATTCCAAATAATTCATGGTAATCAAGTCTATCACAACATTAACATGAAATCCAAGCTAAACATGCAATTCGCCCACAATTCAAGTTAGCCAAATCAATTCATATATTGCATCACAAAACTTCATCATGAACAACATCCAAAACAACCCAATATGAGCATACAACATAATGAACCTAACCTATGGTCAATCAGGGTTCACACAAGACCTACGCCTTACCCTTTTTCCAAAACTAGAAAAAAAAGGCATGAAACAATAATTCTAAGGGTATACAAGTCTCCCAAGACAACACAAGTCCACATATGACTCAAACATATTATGTTTTCCCAACTCATAGCTAAAATTCAGCAAATTATAATAAAATGACAGCAGAATTGCCCAAAATTCAGCAGCATACAGTCCCAACTGCAGTAAAATCAGTATGAGCAACAAAATACAGCTCAAAACCAACATCAAGCAACAATTTCAACTTGAAACAGTCCATAAACAACATGTTTATCATCACTTCAAGCAACAAGTACCAATCTATGTTCAACTTGCTTCCAACATAGCCTTGGGAAATACATGATACACCAACATGGAGACTAAGACACTAAATCGCACAAAATATGAAAGTTGTACACAAAACTAATCGCTAAAAACCTAAAACATGCACGAAAAATATATTAAAATCAAAAAAATCTGATATACCACCACAATCCAAACCCAATAGTTGATAGAACCTCCTCAATATCCAAACCTAATAACCTCCCACCACAAATCTACTCAACAACTAGCACGACCAAGATAAATTTCAGCAAATTCATGTCTCATATAATAAATTCACATGTTTTAAACAAAATAAAATGTAAAATGTACATAAAACATTCATGTTTAATACCAGAAATTTAGGGGGCAGAGCTTGGGGTGAGAATGGACGAACAGACGGCGGAGCAGCGGAGGCCTGCGTGGTGGCTATCGAGTTGAAGGGTGAGAATGGACGACCGGACGGCAAAGCAGCGGTGGTGGGCGTGGTGGCGGGCAAGTCGCAGACTGTGGTGTTGGAGAGAAAATGGTGAAACGCTCAGTTTTTCCTTTTTTCTTTTTTTTTCTTTTTGATGTTAGGGTTATTTAATATTAAATTATAAGTATTGGGGAAAAAATTTTAGATTAGAATTGTAAGTATTGGGGGAAAATTTTGAGAGGGAAAATAAAATTTTGAGAAGAAAGAGGAAAAATTAAAGGGGGGAAGTATAAATTAAGGGGGGAAATGAAAATTGAGTAAAAAAAATTAAATACTATTAATTTTTTTAAATTTAAAATTAATAACTTTGTTTGTTGGTAATGATCCTTTAATGTTGTAAAATTAATTTTAGCAATAAATTTATTTGTTGGTAAATGTCTCTATTAGTATTGGTTCAATATATATTAATGACAGTTTGTGAGTAGAATTAACGACCTTATTTAGTGCCCGTCGTTATAAGCCCAACATGTACAATCAGCTAATGACAGTGCTTTAATCCCTCCACAACTAGGCACTACACACACACTTTTAATGACAAAAAAAAATTCCAGTCGTTAAATTTGGTCATTAAAAGCCAGCTTTCTTGTAGGGGTTTTTGATGTAACTATTGTCTTTTTCCTATATAATTCCTTGTGATGATGACAATATAGTAATCAAACCAATAAATATCATGCCCTTATCCGATTGGAAATTCTTGAAGGATTACCCAACAAGTCAAATCATTGGTGATCTCTCTCAATGTGGTAAGAAACAAGGAAAGGACGGTAGCTCAAAGAAATAACCAAGAAGAAGGTATAAACTATGAAGAGAACTTTGCACCCCTTGTTAGATTAGAAGCTATTAGACTCTTCTGTGTCTTTGCTTTATTCAAAAGATTTGAACTTTTTTCAATGGATGTGAAAAGTGCATGATTGAATGGTTTTATTACAAAAGATGTTTATGTTGAACAACCACTCGGTTTTGATGATGACAAATTTCTCAAACTTGTTCTTAAACTCAAAAAAAAAAAAAAAAAAAAAAAAAACTCTCTATGGATTGAAACAAGTTCCTAGAGCTTGGTTATGAGATATTGAGTTCTTTTCTAATGCAAAATGAATTTTCAATAGGAAAGGTTGACACAATACTTTTTCTCAAATACTCTAGAAATGACATTCTCATTGTGCAAATTTTTGTTGATGATAGATTGCTTGGGGCTACTAACCCATCTTGTTGTGAAGAATTTGCAAGTGAAGAAAAACAAGGAATGAATTTTCATAAAACAAGTCAAGTACATCAAAAAGATACTTAAGAAGTTTGCCATAGAAAATTTCAAAGCAATAGTAACCCCAATGAGCTCAACACTTAAGTAGACTTGATATGTTGTTAATGTGTGCGTATCTGGTTGATTTCTTGCATGTCAAAAAGAGTAGCAATATTGTGCCATGAAAAGAATTTTTCTGATGCCTAGTTGATACTTATACTTGTTCTATCCCAAGTGTGAATTCCTAGATCTTGTTCGATATAATGATGTGGATTTTACTTGTTACAACATGGACTACAAATCAAATTGCACAACTTGTCTATTTATTTTTTATGCTTTAGTGCCATGGTTTAAAAAAAGGGAACATTTCCTCATCCACTGTTGAGGTTAAATACATTGCTTGTGCAAGTCATTATGCTCAAATATCTTGGTTAATGCATGACTTTTATGATTAAGGTATTCATATTGATCATGCTTTTATTATGTGTGATAATGCTAATAGAATATTCTTAACCAAACCTCCAGCTCAACATTTTAGAACCAATCATATAGAGGTAGACATCATATCATTCGCAATCATGTGCTTAAAAGAGATGTCGTAAAATTTGTGCCCATAAATGATCAACAACTAGAAAATTTTACTAGGCGTCTATGTGGAACTAATTGGTGTTACTAAATAAAGGATTAACATGGTGAAATATATTGCTCGTGTAACTTAATTTTATATGCATGGTTATATTGAAAATGGCTCTCAAAGATAAAACATGGTGACATACAATTGTCCAAGTATTGTTATCCAATGTAATAGATATTAGTGCTTAGAATCCGCTTTAAAAGAAACACCAAAACTGAGTTACCTTCGATCTCTCCAATGTTTGTTTAACTTGAATATTCTCTCACAAACTTATTCATAATTTTGATCAAAGTTATAAACATGTTATGAGAATTGCAAACTTCAGGTTTAAAAATCTTGTTGTGTGAAAAATTATTTATGTTCACCTTATTGAGGCATATGGAAATATTTTTAAAAAATGTGAAACATTATATCACAAAAAAAGACCTAAAACTGTCCTTAACATGTCAAGCTACATATGTAAAATCTACTTTTACATATTGAATTCAAATGTATAAATCCCAACCCTTATTGCTTTTTTGTTGCTGACAAAGGGGGAGAGAGATTGGTATTGTTTATGTCGGTTTTAACATTGGACAAATCTTTCTTTTTCAAAATACTAGCTATATCATGAAGGGAGAGAAATGTAAAATGCTTTGCATTGAATTGATATATTCTCTTTTTGCTGATGATAAAGGGAGAGAGAAATTAATGCTTAGTTGATTCATGATAAGTTGTTTAATGTTATAAAAATGATTCTATGAGTAAGTTATTGAACATCTAACTCCTAGAATGCATCAAGCATGGTATGAAGTTTTTGTTTAATTGAGAAATATTAAAAATGATGATGATGTTACTTATTGAATGTATGATTCCTACAATGCATCAACATGGGGGAGACAACTGAGTTTTTAAAATGTTGTATATAACTCCATGACATGATACGAAGTGAGAATTTGTATGATTTGAATAGTTAGTATTTTTATGGTAAATTCTATACTTCAACCTTTAGTTTTCCAAAAGAAAACACCAAATGTTTGTCATCATCAAAAAGGGGGAGAATGTTGGCCCTAAAGCCATTTAAATTGTAATTTTGGTGATAACAATCATTTAGTGAGTCATTGTGTTTAAATTGTTCTAATCTTATTTCTAAGTAACACATAAGAAAGCTAAGAAAAATCAAGGCTAATCATGTTTATATCAAGCTTTCTAAGACGATGAATCAAGAGGAAAAGAGATCAAATTTGAAGAGAAGATTCATCCAAATTGAAGAGAATAAGATCTAAGTCCAAGCGCCTTAAGTCATTTATTTTTATTTTTAGCACTTAGGATCGGGATATATAAATTGAGTCAAAATCTCAATATTCATATGTGACGGTCTAACAAAAATATTTTTAAAATTTGATTTCTAAATTTTGTTTGAAAAATATTCAAGTCAAAATTTAAGCCAATCTAATTTGTCAATAAAAATATTCTTAAGATTGGTATTTTGAAAAGCATGATCAAATGCTAAATGGATGAGTTTTCAGCTTAATTGAATCAATCAATGAATGAGAAAAATGAAGGAAATTAATTCAAAAATTAAGTTAACATGGTAATGAATCAATCAATCAACCAATTTTGATTAGCCAATATGGTAATTAATCAATCAATCAAGCTAAATAGTTAGCTCTTAGGTACAACACCAAGCAATTTTTTTTTTAAAGCGTATATTTTTAAATAATTATATATATAATTGAGGGTTATTTATTTTAAAGCTCCCTATACTTTCTCATTGTGTCAATTTAGTCCTTATACTTTTAATTGTATCATTTTGTCCTTATACAATTTATTGTGTCAATTTAGTCCCTTGGTCATATTTTTTAGTTAAGTTGTTTATGCAATTTTTAATGATAGAACCACGCTAGATGCAAGTTACCCACTATAAATCTGACCAAATAACTCAATAAACCGAAGCCATGTATGAACCATTAAAAATTTCTTTGAAATTTTGACATAAATTTTACTATACGGATCAAATTGGCGTAATATAAATTTTATAGGGACTAAATTGACACAATAAAAAGTATAGGGACTAAATTAATGCAATGGGCAAAGTACATGGACCTTATAATTTATATATTTAATATATGCGCAAAATATTAAAGTTTAAAAATATTTTTATTTATGTAGTTATATTAGTTTTATATTTAACGTATATACAGAGCCATGCATTTTTTTTTATTTAAGTTCTTCATTTTTGCTTGATCTCACAAATGGCTTATTTTGGATAGAATCAGATTTAAAACATTAAATTATAGTTCTATCATTGTGGACTCTTGCATGTAGTGTGTGTCACTTTAATGTACTCATAAGTGAGTCCTCACATGTGTTGCTCCACGGATAGAAGGGAGAGACAATCAGTGCCAAACTGGATGCCACCAATCAGTGCATGACATGTGACGCTTGCTATCAGCCATCCTTTGTTAAGCATATGCGGCCAATCACAAGCTGCCACGTGGCATTTTTAATGCGGTGCTGCCCTGAATGTTTGAAGTAGTGAAACAGTGTCGTTTTAGCTTATTTTATTGTATGCAACATCAGAAACATTTCTATCCAATAGCCTATTACAAAAGGGGTCTTACTTAATTTAGCAATCCAATTATTTTCTAAAATTTTTTTCTGGGAATTAAAAAGTATAAAATTTTCCTTAAGTTAATTTTTTTGAGAGCCCGTTCTCTGAGTGGTCAAGATGACATTGAGGAGAAGGTCATGTGGTCTCAATAATTCCCTTCAGGTGGCATTTTGTGGGCCTTCATCTAGGTATCTGGAATATTTTCTTTTTAAGTTTTCATTCAATTTTTGCATTTCTATGCATTCATTTATTTCTTGTTTATTACGTTTGATATTTTATGTTTTTATCTATGTGTTAGATTAAATGTCTTTAGATTTAGAATTATGAATTAAATTTTTTGTTATGCTACTCTGGCCAATTTAGGGAACATTTGTGAAATATTTCCCAGCTTGGAAGCATGGCCTCAAATTTTTTTTTTTTGGGGGGGGGGGTTAAATAGGAAGACATGTTTAGGAAATTCAGTAGAATTCGTTACAAAGAAGACATGTTTACCAAATTCAGTAGAATCCTAACTTTGTAACGATATATAAATTTAGGGATTTGTGAAATTGCCTTTTATAGTATCTGTGCATTTTAGATGTTATTCTCTTGAAATTTTGTTCTTGATTTAAAATTTTTTTCTTCATAAGGAATGATATTAAATACTTGTAGACAAGCAATGTTATCATAAAGATTTATACACATAAGCACCCCTCATACCTAATCACCCAATTCAAAGAAATCCATAGTCAGCCATTACCGGCACATACCTAGGGAAAAGTACAATAGCAACATCGGGGCATTGGTGCTATAAATGACTTATGAAGTTAGCTCTTCTTAAGTTTTCCCTATGGCACATGTAACAAGCTTTCAAAATGGTAGCTCTCAATCTAGTTGGCTCAGGGTACCAAGTGTTAAAACACCGCTACGAATTTACTTACTCTAGAAACAAGAGCTAGAAGAACTAACTAGTTAATGGTACTTACCTAATTGTGAGAATTATAGGTATTGGTAGCACGCCCCCCCCCCCCCCCCCCCCCCCCCCCCCCCCCCCCCCCCCAAAAAAAAAAAATTTGTTTATGTTTTGTTTTTTGTTTTTTGTTTGGTTTTTTTTTTTTTTTTTTTTGGTTTCATATGTCCTCATGAAAGCTTAAAAAAATTATGCACGTAATTTTAAAAGCTCCTAAGATTATTCCTACTAATGCAACTTCACATGTGGGGCTTGTCAAAAGATTGAAAATGAAAGAAGCATGCCCTCAAACTAGAATCAACACAATGAAAAATGAGTTCACCAGTAAGATTCATACATAACAACATTACATAATGGTTTTCTTAATGAGACGTGGACAGGACAACTTGGCTCATCCAATGGAATAATGAGAAATTCTTTGGCGGGTGGCCATAAAGCTATTGAGAAACACTTTACTAACATAGATCCTGAGGCTTTTCACTAGATTTCTTCGATGATATCGATTCCCATGTGGAGAATGAACAAGGGTAGCTGAGAGTGTATAAAGGCATTGGAGGTTGATGATGGAGATGGGCGTAATGTTGGCTCTTGTGGCATTGTTTAAAAAATGATGAACATTCTGACTCCATGGCCGTCCAAAAATATTTCATCCTGATTAATTTCTTTGCAAGGTTTTTCCCACTAATGTGCGGGTGACATACTCCTTCATGTACATTTTTCATAATTCTTTTCGCTTCCACTTCATCGACATAGAGAAGGTGGATTTTGTCATAACTTCGCTCATATAGCTTTTCCATCATAGGATGCATTGAGATATTAAGCTTCTAAGAGCAACTTTATCCTTTGGAGTAGCTTTTACTTAAGAAATTGAATATATTTGTGAACAAAGGTCTAGTTTCCAACATTTGTACTTCTTCAACTATTGTCACACAATAATATGCCAGTTCCATTATCTGTTGAAATGCAAATGGATGGATAATGACATCTTTATGTATTTTAATTGGGGATGCTAACATGGTTAATGCATCAACAAATGAATTTTCCTCACACGGTAGGTAATAGAAATCAATTTCCTTAAATTGAGGGGTCAGACGTTCAAGATAGAAGTGATGTGATTGTAGCTTTTCATCATAGACTTGCCATGTCCCTTGAGTATGAGATAGTGTGAAGTTAGAATCATTGTAAACTTTCATGATTGTAGCTCCCAACTCTAGACCTGATTCTATGGTTAAAATGCATGCTTCATATTCTGCCATGTTGTTTATGGCTAGAAATTCAAGTTTAGCTGCTAATTGGATATGAACTTCTTCTGGTGTGATTATTAGAACTCCAACTCTATGTCCTTTGAAATTTGCTGCTCCATCGAAATAAAGTCATTTTCCAATGGTCATTACTGGTTCATCAAAGAATGAATCTTTTGTCGAGCCATAACTTTTCATGGAGCAGTGAGCAATGGCACTACCTTTGATTGACTTTTATGTGACATGTTCAATGTCAAATTCTAATAGTAATAGAGATCACCTGGCCAAGTGTCCACTTAGAATTAGTTTTTCAAATAGATATTTCATAGAATATATTTGAAAGACAAAAAAAATAGTGTTGGATAACATGTAGTGTTTTAGCTTTTTTGTTGCCCAATCGAATGTCACGCAAGTCTTCTCTAGTAGAGAATACAGAGCCTCATAATCTATGAATTTCTTACTCAAATAATAGATGGTCGTTTCTTTGAAAAAGTTTTCCTAATATTGGGTTAGTAGGGCTCCTACAACTGAAGGGTTTATAATGGTGTAAAGTATTAGTGGTTTTCTTGGCCATGGAGGCACGAGCACTAGAGGATGGGCCAAGTATGCTTTGAATGTGTGAAAGACCTTTTTTCAGTGATGATTCCATTCTTTTGGTGCACCTCTCTTTAGTGCTTTAAAGAGTAGGTCACACGTCTTCATTAGGTTCTCAATGAATCGACTAATGTACTATATTCTGCAAATTTCCTTTTATGTTTTTTGAGAAGGCATATTGATTATGACTATTATCATTTCTGGTTCTACTTTAATTCCTCTTCCTGTGATCATGAAACCTAGTGACTTACCTCCTAACACCCCAAATGTACACTTTTGTGTATTTAGTCATAGTTAGTATGTTCTCATTCAAAGAAGCGTTGGAGGGCTGGGATGTGACCTTCTCTCTTTTTGTACTTAACTATCATATCATCAACATAGACTTCAACATCAGTGTGCATCACTTCATGGAGAAGGGTCACCACTGTTCTTTGATATGTTTATATACTAAAGACCAAATTGACACATTATCAATTATATAAGGACTAAATTAACACAATTAAAAGTCAAGAACTAAATTGACACATATAATTTTGAGAATTTAAAACTTAGATACACTAAGGTTTTAGGTATCCTATGTTTGGTGAGTTTTTGTCAAAATTGTATAAATTTTTATGTCAAATTGTTAGTGAGATTTTTAATGGTTCGGCCACGGATTGGGTTAAATTGATTTAATTGATGGATTTGAAGCAAATAGATTAGCACATATGGTTACCCCTCTTTTAAAAACTGCTGCAGAGAAACAAATAGATCGGCACATTGGTTAGCAAATGTAGGTCATAGGCTTTCTAGCATTAAGTCAGTGTATTTTAGTTCACATAGGATTCTCCTTCTTTCTCGTGTCAATGCCTTAAGTATCCCTCTAAAAAGAAGGCATAACTGGGTTTGTCTTTACCATTTAAAAAAATTCATTGGACATTTTTGTGGACAAGTTTGGATAAGTTACTCATTATCATTTACAAAAATACCTCAAAAGAACATTATCAATGTGAAAAAAGGACTAAAAAGATAAACATATTTGCTACATACGGAAATTAGGAATTACGTTTGGAAAAAAGCCAAAAAACGGTAACATATTTTGAAAGGTTTATTAGCTTTTTTGTCTTTTATAATATCCTTTAATTTATATTTAGACTTTTAATAATATTATGTCTGGTGGCGCCATGTTGACTCACAATGGTGGCCACATTACTATATTGTAACCAACGTTGTAACATCTTCACAACAAAGGCTATCATCTTAAGAGATTTAATAACGGTGTTAGAAGAGTTGGCCATGTTCAACCAAAACAAGTAGAAGGAAACTTCTTATTCCTTGAATCCTTGCCCATAATAATGAGTGCGTTTGAAAGTGAAGTTGACAAACGTCTCATAACCAGTGGGCATCACATTTTTCCAACATGTTTTTTTTTTTTTTTTTTAAATCCACAATTTCGCAAGAGATTGAAATTAAGCATTATGACTCGAGATTACCATGGAAAAAGCTTTCTCCTTCTGAGAAGGAAAATGTCTTAGTATCAGTAAGGTAGGTCACTTTTTCCCTAAATAATGGAAAAAAAATTTCATGTTTGGGATTATTATTATGAAATTATGCAAATAAATAATGGACTTCAGACGGAAAATATTTTCCATCAAAAAGATGAGACAAAAACTTTCCCCATTATAGTTAGGGTATACCAAAGTTCAGCTTTGAGTTCCTTTCTATTCATTCTAGTTATGGACGAGCTCACTAAGCACATCTAAGGGAGTGTGCCTTAGTGCATACTTTTCATGGATGATATAGCCCTGGTGGGGAATCTAGAGAAGAGATGAATGAGAAGTTGGAACTTTGGAAAAGGTTGGAATCGAAAGACTTACGACTTAATAGATATAAGACCGAGTATATGGAACTCAAGTTCTATTCCTCAACCAGGACAAGCATAGAAGACATCAAGAATGGACTGGAAGCCATACCAAAAAAAAAGAAAGCTTTAAATATTTTGGTTCCATGGTGCAACAGGGTGGTGATGTTGCCGAGGACGTCAACAACTGGATTAAAATAGGATGGCATAAATGGATGATGGCCTCTAAAGTACTATGCCATAGAAAGTTCACATTAAAGTTAAAAGGAAAATACTATAAGGTGCTAGTGGCATCAACTATGCCTTAGGGTGCAAAGTGTTGGCCAGTTAAACGACATCATATGCAGAACTTGAAGGTGGAGGAGATGAGGATGTTACGGTGGATGTCTGGACACACAACGTAGGATAGGATCAAAATTTATGTTATAAGAAGTCAATTGGGAGTGGCTCCAATAAGGATAAGTTAAAGGAGCCGTGTTTGTTGTGGTTTAGACATGTTAGGAGGACATCGGCCACTGCCCCTGTGAGGAGATGCAAACAATTCCACACTATGCATGTGCGAAGAAGGAGAGGCCGGCCAAAGAAGAGCCGAATGGAGATGATTTGTCATAACCTCACTCAAGTAAACCTTAATGAAAAGATGGCCTCAAATAGAGCTGAGTGGAGGGTTAGCAGAAGTGTAGCCAATATAGCAATTTAGAGTAGTGAAGCACAACCAAGGTAGTCCTAGAACCACTAGGGTTACACATAAGCCGATTTGCTTATACTTGCTACTTGCTTTTGCTCTGTGCTATTTATTGCTTTTTGCTTGCTACTAGTGATATGCTTTGTGTTTTGTGATGCTATAAGTTTTGCTGCTGGCTGCTTTATTGCTTATCTCTGTACAGGTGTTTGTATGCTTTGTAGGTTGGAGGTTCTCGATACATCCTTCCTTTAGGCTAGTACCCTAAAAAGGTAAGGCTACATGCATCTTACCCATCCTCGACCTTGCAGTGGCGGGAGCCCTAGATGTACTGGGTTTGTTGATTTTGTACCCATATACCCACGAGCAAAAACTTAGTAAATGTGAGCCCATGAAATTAGAAGATTCATTGGGTAATTAATCGAACTACGTGGGTTTTGATTCACTCACAATGGTATATAGCCGACTTGCACTTAGCAGGTCCAAGCCCGATTATAATCTAACTCATATTTCCTTTATTTCTTATCATATAAGAAAGCATTGTTCTTGCAATTATCATGTGGTTATTATGCTAACAATTATCATATTGTTAATTGTTACTAACCCTAAATCTAACAATCTAATTTAATTTCTTTTAATATTATTTATTATCCATATATTTAATTATAATTGGTAATAATTTTACTTTTTATCATCATCACTATTATTATTATTTTATTACTATATTTATTATTTTACTGTTATTATTTTATTATCTCATGATTAACATCATTATTATAATATATTTTATTACTCTTATCATTATTCTATTACTTTATTGTTATTGTTTTACTATTATTTTTATTAGTATCATCATCATCATTACTATTCTAATTTTCTCACTATTACATTTTTGTTTATCTAATTTTATCACTATTTTTATTATGTCATTATTGATTGTTATTATTTTTCTTATCATTATCTCTGTTATCAATATCACTGTTGTTGTTGCTGCTGCTGCTGCTGCTACTGCTGCTGCTGTTGTTTTTATTATTATTACCACTATTACTACCACTACTACAACAATTCATTCTACTTCTATTGTTGTTGATGGTAATAGTATGAACTACTATTACTACTAGTCATAGTACCAGCATAAACGGCTACTTTTTTACTACTCGCGGTAACAACATGAGATACTACTACTACTACTACTACAACTTGTGGTATCAATATAAACTACCACAACTACTAGTAATAAAATAACCTACTACCTCTACTGTTATTGTCGACGATAATACAAACTATGACTGCCATTACTACTAGTAGTATTAGCACACATTATTACACCCACTGTTTCTATTGTAGTTGTTGCTATTAATATTTCCACAATTGCTGCTATTACTGTTACTCCTACCATTACTACATTTGTTTCCAATTATTCATGACAATACCAATTCTATCCTACAACTTTATTCATTTATTTACCATTCTTTCCTATCATTTTCCATTGCTAACTCATTATATGCTTTCACTTATCCGCTAATATTTAATTTCCTCACTTTTGTCACCATATATAATCGATACTCTTATTGTCATTACCATCACCTTCACGACTGCTTACATTATTACTGTATCCTCCATCACCACCTCAATTAATTTCATATTTCTCCAAATATTTAACCTATTTAATACACCCTCTAAAAGTATTCCCAATCATCAGGTCTCAATTGGAAGTATTATCAATTATGTTATATATGTATCAGAATAATACATCTTAACATGATTTTCTTGCATCCTTTTTGAACTGTGTAATCATGCATAGTATTTTTCCTACTCGCACATGGTCTATAATTCACAACTTATTGTCCCAATGTTATTATATAATAATAATTCTCTATATGCTCTTTTATTACACATAACTCTATGCCTAAACATTTTTTTGTCTCTCACAAGCTATTTTTTCGCAACTTTGTTGTATATTGAGAACTCTTTAATTTTATAACCTCACCATAAAGTCATATAAGTGGTTACCAATGACAAGAATAGAAGTAAAGACCATAATAGGGGGAGTAGGTGGCTAACACCTTCCCAGTCCTTAACTTGGTCCTCAAACCCAACATCTCATGTTAGACTAGATATTGGAGTCATTTTTACTTTTTGATGTACTCCTCCTTGTTTTAAGTAAAACTAGGTGGGGACTCTTTACCAAAGAAAATTAGCTCAAGAGCTAGGGTCCCACAAAGTGGCGACTCTGTTGGGGAACTTACCTAAATAAGAGGACTAGACTTGAAAATATCCCATTCATTATCTTTCATTCCTTTCCTCTTATTACTTCTTCTTCTTCGTTTATTCATCCATTCCATTTATATGTCCTCTTTTCTTTCCTGGTCATCACACAATACCAAAAGCTCTTTTTTCTTAAGATTAACTTTTCATTCTCTTCATGAAACGAGTAATGGCCAATCATAAGGTAAAATCCACAAGAACTATATAGGAGACTAAGTTATGGCACGTTTAGAACCATGGCAATCCTTGAGCAATATGAGGATCTCCACTACATATTGCCCGCCCTATTGATTAGGTAGAATCAACTCGAAAGTCTAATCACATCTATCGAAGAGCAGTGCTCTCAAACAACGCATAATACTCAAAATAATGTAGACACACCAACCCCTCCCCCACTGGCTCTCGTTAGAGTCTCAAACACTCCACCCATCCACCTTGAAAACATTGAGCGGAATGATGATGACTCTCTCAATGAACGGATTGAAAAGGACAAAGTGTTCAAAAGGAATTTGAAAAAGATGAAGGCGCTATTAAAATTAATAAAAAGAGTCCGAGAATCTTTTTGATGTCAATGACTAGTCCCTGTTTTAAAAGCAAGATAGTCGTCTAAATTTTAAATGCCCAGCCTTGACAAGTTTGACGGTACTGGTGATCCGAAACTTCATTTGAAAATGTACACACAAGCAATGATGCCATTAGGAGTCAACGTGGCCCTTATGGCCCAATTAGTTCAAACATTGACTAGTGCTGCTTTACAATGGTTCTTATCTCTGCATCATACTAAAATTAAAAGCTAAGAAACAATTTGTAAGGATTTCGCAGCTCAACACGGCTATAACGTAGAAGTTGATGTAACACGCCAAGATTTAGACACCAGGAAGCAAAATAAGAATGAAACATTCTCTGCCCTTTAGAAAAAGATAGAGATCAAAAGCAGCCAAAATGATCCTACGGCCAACTAAGAAAGAGCGAGTACAAATCATTTCTTCATGTATACAATAAACATATGTCTCTACGTTACTTTCCCAACTTGGAATCCATGATTAGAGAAGGATCTTTGGTTGAAGATGCTATTCAAAGAGGCGAACTCAAAGAGAAAGAACCTACAATTCAATAGGACAGCCCCTCTCCCTAATTAAGGAGAGAAAGTTATAAAGTGAATGTCATTGCACATCCAAACTCGGGGCAACCTTACAGGCTTGAGGGTGGGTCCAGTTGACATTCAATGAACATTATCGACCATTAGGGATTATCTTTCGACAACTTATGAACAAGGGGCCTTATTAAACCTCTTGAGCCACGAACTCTGGCAAAAAAACCCTCCCCTAATTTTCATGTGACCGTCATTGTGAGTACCACCAGGGACATGGCCACTCAACCAATAATTTCCATGCCGTTAGAAACAAAATTAGAATATTATTGATAAAAGAAAATTGTCCAAACTTGTACCACCTAAAAAGCAGCCAACATCTCCACTGAGCTACCCCCAAACACGATGACTCTGAAGCACATGCAATAAACCACATTGACATTGGCAAGCCAACAAAGAATCCATCCGTCTTGATCTCGAAAAAGTCTACAATTTTAGATCATCGCACAGTAACCTTCTGTGCTACGGTGACATTTGAAGGTGTGATGACAGGTGAACCCAAAGATACCTCTTATGTCTTGACTGATGAAAACCCTAATGACTTTATGCCTTCTTATCTATTGGGATTTCTTTCCTACAAAAATATAGAAGAAGGAATCAAAAGTAAACCACCTCACCATAAATGGGCCACGTTGTAAACCACCACTACTTAAAGGTGATAATCCAGTACAGATAATGAAGTCAAGGGATAGAGGAAAGCAAGAAGAGGAAGAAATACTTGAAAAAGAAGAAGAAGCATTAATAAAGTGATTGAAGAAGCTCAATGCAAACATCTCTATTTGGAGCCTACTGATTACCTCACATAGCCATTAAAAAGCCCTACTTAGGCATCTTAGATAACAGAAAGTCTCTTTTGACACTTCCCTAGATGAGTTAAAAGGTATGGTAAGAATTTGATTAATAGGTCAACTACCATCTCATTTTCACGAGAAGATTTTCCTATTCATGCGACACATAATGACGCGCTACATATCTCGGTAATCTGCAATGATAGAAGAATATGTATGGTTCTTGTTGATAATAGCTCTGCAATTAATGTATGTCCTCTGAGGACTGCATACGCCTTAGGATATGGAAAAATACACTTCAAACTCTCAAGCCAGACGGTTAGGGCATACGATGATACTCATTGGAAGGTTGAAGGGACACTCAAACTCCCCCTTGAAATCGTTCTGTTTAAGAAATTGTAGAATTCTGGGTGATTGACATCCCAACATGCTTCACTTTACTATTAGGAAGACCATGGATACATGACATTGATGCTATTCCCTATACCCTACACCAAAAATTGAAATTCCTTATTGTAGGAGGAATAGTTATAATCACAGGAGAATTATAAATGAATGCGGTGAACGAAATTGGGATATCATCAAAAATGCTTGCTAAACCAGATGGAATTTCACTGGTCAGATTCCGGCTTGAGACACCCCTATGGTTAGCCGTGTGAATAACCATCAACACTTGCTTGAATAGGTGGCACCTTGTTTTGCCCCATTCGCCAATGTTTGCATGCTTAAAATGATGTATACTACTTCTTGGGTTTTGGATTAAGAAGACAACAATGCCCTTCTGAAGACCTAAACCCTACAACCGCCTATCTCTGTTTTAGCCCGGGATATGAACCCGCAACACCAAAAGTAGAGTCAAAACTTGAGAAGCTGAAGACTCACGCCAAAGCTAGAAAAGATAGCAAAGAAATTGAGAATGTATTACCATACTACTGTAGAACTATAAAAGGGTACTTTGTCAAAAAAGGGAACGATTTCCCTTATGATGGTTTCCTGCAGCCATGGTTTGATTTTTCCTCTGAAAGCATTATTCCAAGTTTTGAGATTTTTTTTATGGTGACTTAGAGTGATATTGAGGATGTCAAAAATAGAAAATATGGATGGGCAATGAGGGGAAGTCCAGGTAACATATCAGGTATGATACGCTATCAATAGATTCTATCCACATTATCCAAAATGGCGAGAAAAATTTGAATTTTTAGGGAAAAATCATAACATCTAATAAGTCCTTTACGAACTAGCAGTAAGAAAGTATGAACATTGCTTCTTTAGGACCTTCTCATGGGCCTTGAAAACTATTAGCTAGATAGTTTACTACATCCACATGGGACTATGATGAGACAATCTCACCATTCGATATTGTTGAATTTTCGATCAACCCTTCCTTTGCGCATTTTTGAAAAATTGCTAGACAGACCAAACATTTATGGGTAAAGCTGTGACACTTACAACTTTGATGAAGAAAAGTTGACCAATGCAAGGAGGGCCTCATCATCTAAGAAAACTAGCACTATTGACATCGCTAAAGAAGGTCTCGAGAAATCACTTAAGATTGGTACTGTGACAAAAAAGAGGACAATTTCCCCTATGATGGTTTCCCTTAGCCACGGTTTGATTTTTCCTCTCAAAGTATAATTCTAGGTTTTGAGACTTTTTTTATGGAGACATGGAGTGATATTGAGGATGTCAAAATTGAAAATTAGAATGGGCAGCGAGGAGGAATTCTAGGTGACATATCCAGCATTAATGCACTATCAATAGATTCTACCCCCATGATCCAAAATGGCATGCAAAATCTAAATTTCGAGGGAAAAATCCTGACATCCAATAAGCCCTTTACGAACTGGCGATATGAAAATATGAACATTGCTTCTTTAGGCACTTCTCATGGGTCTTGAAACCTAATAGCTAGACAGTTTATTATGCTCGCCTGGGACTATGATGAGACAACCTATCCATTCGATATTGTTAAATCTTTGATCAACCTTTCCTTTGCTCATTTTCATAAAATTGCTAAACAGACCCAACATTTATGGGTAAATAGATGTGATACTGTCAGCTTTGATGAAGAAGAATTGACCAATGCAAGAAGGGCCTCACCATCTGAGGAAACTATCACTATTGACATCACTAAAGAAGGCCCCATGAAATCACTTAAGATTCGATCTACATTAAGTGAGGATAAACAAATAGAGACAGCATTGCTACTTAAAGGATTCCAAGATGTTTTTACATGGACATAAGAAGACATAATAGAGGTAGATCCTGAAATTGCACAACATTGAATTCCACTATACCCTAGGACTAAACCAAACAAGCAAAACCTGCAAAGAATGAAGCCAGAAATAACTTTGAAAATCAAAGAAGAAATCCAAAAATAACTAAATGCAAAAATCATTTGAGTACTCGAGTACTCATAATGGCTATCACACATGGTGATAGTGCCTAATATCAGATGGATGAATACGAGTGTGTGTGGATCTACGGCAGTTAAACAAAGCAAGCCCCAAGGATCAATTTTCCCTCCCTCACATAGATGTACTTGTTGATAACACTATAGAACATGCTTTGTTGTCTTTTATAGATGGTTTCTCCATCTATAACCAAATCCATAATGGCTAAGAAGGATGAAGAAAAGACTTCCTTTATCACTCCCTGGGTACTTACTGCTATAATGTGATGCCTTTTGGTTTAAGAACGCGGGAGTACCATAAAATGTTAATGTGGTATATGAGTATGGCAATATATATGTGTTATGTCAATGTTGTCATCATGACAAATAATTCACCAAATTTAGATGGAAGATATCTATCTACTAATGAATGGGTTATCATGTGAGCATTTTATTACAAAAAACCACAAATTAAGATATACTTGATGTGTCTCGTATTTCATTTGTTCTATAACACATTCCTATATATTTTAATCTATTACATGTGTGTTACGGCATGATTTATGTGTATGCACGCTTGGTACATGTTAGAGTAAGAACGTCTTAAAAAGTAGTGAAGAATGAACGAAACCAGACAAATTTGAGGACTACATTGAGAAACTGGATCATGTGTGGGAAAAAGGACCTATCAGGTTAAGATTAGGCTTTCAAATATGTAATCCTTGGGCTTATAGTGCTAGCCAATCAATCCATCGAAAGGCCAACCGACTGATCGATGGACTTGTCGACCGATTGACAAACAAAGGCATAGCCTATGTCCACCGCTAAATGATCGAGGCACGCCGCCTCTACTTAAATGGGAGGGATATGATTGTTAGGTACTTTTTCTCCCCATTATCTTCTTCTCCTTCCCCAAGCCGTAAAGAGAGACTCAATTCTCTTAAAGGCTGAAGCAAAGCAAGAGTCATGTTAATATTAATCAAGGGAGTCTATTATCTATGAGTTTTCTTTGACCTTCATCTTTTGATTTTGCGATCTATAAAACTCCCTTAGAGGAGCAGATTACTAGTTTAGGAATGAAGGATGGTTAAACGTCCAGATCCTATGTTTATAGTTTATTTATGATAATGATTTGTATTATACTATTTTTGCATCCCTAGAGAGAATTTTATATTGAGATTGCTTTTCTTTATTATGTGCTTGTAGCCATGATTAGATTTTCAGTATTTTTGCGATTTGTCTTGTGTTTGTAGCCTGGATAATAGTATAACATATTTTCATGAATGGTCAGGGTTAAAGTTGTACTTAACACTAAGCATAATCTTTTATATAAATTAATATTAAAGTAGGCATGAGAAAGGAGTTAAGTAGTGTTATTGAGATAACCTATGCAACAGCTAAAGTAATTGGATAGGCTATGTCCTTAGACTAGTTCATTATCCTAAACCCTAATCTAGTGTTAACCGAAGTTTAAAGCAAGTAGCCCAAGCCTTTAAAGTCATTATCATGGTAAAATATCCGAGTTAGGCTAACCTAACTTCACTCATTTAACTATTCTTGACCGATTTGACAATTTACGTTGTTGTTCAATTCTTTGAATTTCACTAAATTTTCTTCCAAACCAATAATACTGAATTTCCAGCTATTCTATAATCACTGAATTTCAAACTTATAATGATTCCTTTGGATATGACAACCATATACTTAACTTTGCTACGACAAACTCATACGCATGCAAGTATATGATTTTTGAACACTCTTAAAATCACATCAATACTGCACCTGTATATTGTAGTAGTTATGTCATCTATTAGCAATTTATAATAAAAGTCCAATGAAATTTGGCAAAGGTTACCAGATTCATAAATTTTTTAATTTAAGGTATCTAAGTGATAAATTTTTTACAAACATACACTAAGTCGTTGTATATTTTAACTTCAGAGTACATAAATAGGTGATAAATAATGAAGTCTCGGGAAGCCTAAGTGATAAATTTTCTATAATAAATTATTTTATATTTTGTACATATGTTAGATATAAAATAATATACTATATAAATATAAATATGTTTATTCTTTAATATTTTTAGTGTATACCAAATGTATAGATTTTATTATGTTATAGTTACATATATAATGATATAGCAAAACTTTATAAAAAAAAAATTTGCATGGTGCTACTCCTAAGAGGGACAACACTTGATCCAAATATGTCGAGATGTGGCAGTGGTGGTGAAGATGTGCAAATGTGGCCACTTGTGAGGTGATAGGGCTGCAGTCATATTGACATGGTATAGTTAAAAATAAAACAAATTATATGGATATTATAATATATCAAGAAAATGAACTACCCCAAAACAGAGTTGGTTCCCAAAATAATGCTGAAAAATAAAAAAATAAAAAAAATAATGCTAAAAAATAAATATTTACCATTCTACTGCTAAACCGCGTTCAAAAAATGCGGTTATATGTAAAAATAACCGCATGAAAAATAAAAAATTATATACAGCATAAACCGCGTTTATAAAACGCGGTTTACTATAATATGAACCGCGTTTAGTAAACGCGGTTATAGTGCTTTATGAGTAAAATAATATAAATAACAAACTAATAGATATATATAAATAACGAACTACTATATAAAAAATAATATAAATAAAACATAAATAAATGTTCAAAAAAATGAAACATAAATAAATATTACCGTCATATATTTCACTGCTACTAGCTGCTAACGGAGCCTCGTGCTCCTTTTTCATCTTGCATGTCAATACATTATGATATTTTCTCTTATAGAACCCATGTGTGACCCTTCGTGTATAGTCATTTCATCCATTTCATTTTAAATTCGTTTCGAGCGTGGGCGTCCTTGATATCAAGACTTGTCCTTTACAATGATATGAACCGCATCTTTTAGACGCGTTTTAGTCACATATTAACCGCGTCTTAAAGATGCGGTTTATCTTCATATGAACCACGAACGCGGTTTATGTTCATATGAAAATGGTGTGGAAAAAATTAATTCGGTTATTTTTGGAGTGAACCGCATTTTCTAAACGCGGTTCAACAGTAGATTGGTAATTATTTATTTTTTGGCATTATTTTTTTTATTTTTTTATTTTTTAGCATTATTTTGGGAACCGACTCCCCAAAACATGTTACTCTTTTTTGTTGTTTTTCGAGTATATTATTCGATTTGTATACATAGCAAATATGTTTGTCCTTCTTGATTTTTTTTTCAATCATTGCAATTTTGTCTGAACACTTTTTCAAACGTAACATCCTTTTTAAGATGTTAATGTCAATGATAACAAGTAACTTGGTAGAACTTGCATAGAAAATGTGAAAGAAATTGTTAGGTAATCTTAGCTATACTGTAATGTGGAACTTGAAAGCATTCCAATTTGTTAGTTTATAAAACATCTTTTTGCCATCAATATAATTATTTTTGCTTTTGAATTATTTAATTTTTTATTATAGTATCAAAACATTATTCACCGAGAGGTTGAGTATTTCAACCCTAATAATCCCGATCTTTATACTGGCATATATTCAAAGATAAGGCATGAGGGGCGTATCCATATTATTCACGCTTTAAATCAAATAAGCATATCTTTGATTTTAGATTTACTTGATTCTTTAACACATTTGTACTTGCAAAAGAATGTGATGTCTATTCTAACACATTTATCTAATATAATTAGACAATAATTTTGATTGCCACCTTTAGCAAATTACCACTTTTGGGAAAATTAGAATTTCATTGTTAAATTCAACGCATGCTTCTTTTAGACTCGTTCTTGTTCATATAAAACATTTTACCTATTCATAAAATATTTTCAGTTTAAAATATTATTTTTGCTTAAACATTTTTTGCTTTTAACTAAAGAAAATAGTTCCATTCTATAAATTTTGTACAAGATGTGATTGCAACGAAAATGCTTTCGCCCTTCAAGAAGAAAATTATTTCCCCCTTTAAGTGAGGTGAAGTCAATTTCCCCTCAATAGAAAAAAAATAATTTAATATTTGTTGTTATTATTATGAAGTTATGTAAATAAAACCAAAAACTTGAGAAGAAAAGCATTTTTCATTAAATATACTATAACAAATATGAATAAACTTACATGTAGAAGAAAATATATCTCATTTATGATATAACGAATATTAAAAAGTATTCACTTCTACAAAAAAAATTAATTTATTACTTTCGATTACGTAATAACTTTTTTTCATTTCAGTTACTAAGGAAAAGATGAAAGAAATATAATGATGGTAGTTTGATTATTATTTCACAGGACTGTATAATAGAGGGGTCGATTGTTAATACAATTATAATACGGGAATTACTAAAAAATTATATTTAGTTTTCAGTGAAATAATGTTAATTTACCAAAGAGGGCGCCAACACTCCGTCACCTTATCCCATTAGAACTCCGAAGTTTAGCGTGCTTGGGCGAGAGTAGTACCAGGATAGGTGACCTCCTGGGAAGTCCTCACCCTCAGGTTGGGGGCACTGGGAAATAGCCTCTCTTCAGGTTAACACCCTGAAGGGCGAAGGCTGAGTACATCCGCGCACCCCCCCCCCCCCCCCCCGACCCTGGGTAGGCGGGAGCCCTTGAGACACTGGGTATGTTCCTTTCCTTGAAATAATATTAATTTATTGGAACTAAATATTTCTGAATGATAGTCAAATATTATGATAAGATAATAATCATATTTGCCTCATTTAGAGCTAGAATTAAATTTTCATTGAGGTCTCTTTGCAAGCCTCTATTGATACACCAATTGAAAATATTTATAATAGATTTATAAATTGACACAATAGATAAAGTACATGGACCTTTTATATAAATAACTGTAAATTTGTTTTCCTCAACAATATTAGTAAGATGAATATGTACATGTGGAAATTAAATGAACAAAGAAAAATGGACTTAAACAAAACAAAACAACAACAATAATAATCAATAAGATGGGCCGCGTAGACCAAGCTTAAAGAAGTGATTCGCGTGCTCTCCGACGGGCCAATAGTTGCGCGATACTATGTTGCATATGGAAATCCGAACCTAATAGTGTGTGGCGAAACACAAGCTACCATGTGGCAATTTTGACGTGTAGTTGCACTGAATGTTTCAAGTAGTAAAACGACGCGCATTATCCTGGTTATTTTTATTCCACATTATAAAATTGAGTGTTTTTTTCCTGGTTATTTCTGACTCTCCACTCTGTCTCTCCTCTTTGACTGGCCAACGGGCCTCTACCCCCCTCACGTTGCTTGTCATCTCACATTGGCTTGCTCGCCGACGACGCCACGCCGCCCACGTTGCTTCCACCTCCACCGATGACACCACACGACGGCGACACCGCACCGCCGGCCCGATGAAGCAGCCATGACCAAGCGGGTCCTCCTCCTCCTTCTCACTCTCTCTCTCGCTCCTGACCTACGATCACCACCCTCAGACCCACAACCACCACCACCACCGCTGCCGCCCCTCCTCCATCTCCCTCTCTCTCTCCCCAACCTAACCACTAAAACACCCGCCACCAACACCAACCCCACCATGACCACCTACCGTCACCCGGGAGCCCTGCCCCCCACCACCATCTACCCCCGACCCAATCAATCACCACCACCCCACCACACCACCCCAGCCCACCACCACCTTACCACCTCTACCCACCCATCTCACCACTCGAGCCCACTACCACCTGTACCATCCCCCCCTTACCGCCTCTCCCCATCCCTTTCACAGCCCCCACCGCTCAACCCCAGCACTACCATTCGCTCCAAACCACCAACACCGGCCGACCTCTGTAAGTGTAAACCGGTCGGCCCCAGGTTCGAATTCCCTCCTTCTAAATTTAGTTTTTATATGTTAATTTTATTGTTATTTAGTTTATATCATTATTTATACCCTTGATTTTTATTTTTATTTTTAGTTTATATCACGATTGGTAGGTGTATCTTAAATTGATTGGTTTTGATTTATGCATGCCGTTGAACTGTGTAGTGCTGCTGTTATTGACTGTAGTAAGTTTCTTGTAGATATGGTCACTTACCTAAGATATTCAGAGCTAGTGGATGAACGTTTCTAGTTATGGAACTCAGAGAGTGAGGCCATCTTCAAAGGAAATGGGGAGGGGGAGGGCGAACAAAAGGGGAAGGGAAGTTTGCAACTTAGGACACTAAATGTCAGAACACTAACAAAGAAGAGTTTTGAGGTGGCCCAAATGATGATGAGGCGGAAGATCAACATCCTTTGTCTGCAAGAGACTAAATGGATTGGCATGAAATACAGGGATGTGCTAGGTTATAAGCTGTGGTATGCGGGCAAGACCAGAAGCAGGAATGGAGTTGGCATCATTGTGGATAGTAGCCTAAAGAATCAAGTAGTTGGAGTGACTAGGACTGGAGATAGGATCATAAGCATTAAGATGGTTCTAGATGGGGAGGTATTGAATGTCATCAGTGCCTACGCACCACAAACTGGACTAACAGAGCGTGAGAAGGCAACATTCTGGGAGGACTTAGACACAACAATGCAAGGTTGCCAGGCTTCAGTGTGGCAGATAAGCTTTTTAAGTTTCAGGTTAGGGGTCCTCGGAAACAGCCTCCCTTTTGGGCAACCACCAGAAGGGGGAAGGCTGCGTGCATCTACCCCCCAGACCCCGCTTATGCGGGGGGCCCTTGAGGCACTGGGTTATTGTTGATGTTGTTGTTGTTGGCCTTGAAAATTGGGATTAGCATCTAATTATTTTCTGAAACGTAGTTTTTAAAAGAATTGAAAAGTAACAATTATTCTTTGAATTTTTTCCTAAAGTTAAATATTTTTAAAGCCTATACTTTAGGTAGTCAAAAGGGGATTGCATAGAGGTTCTTGCGCTCTCAATAATTCCCTTCATGAGGCATTTTCTAGGTCTTCATCCTAGGTATTTCTAATTCATTTTTTTATGCTTTTCTTTAATTTTTGCCTTCATATTTAGTTATCTCTTGTTTATTATGTTTTATATTTTATGGTGTTATAAATGTATTATACTATAGGTCTTCACATTTTGAATTAAGAATTTTTTAATAAAAAACTTTTCGTTATGCTTCCCCGGACAATTTAGAAATTTTTTTTGAAATATTTACCGACAAGCATTAATTATGCCAATAAAAGATTAACTCTGTTACATTTTTTTAGAATATTTTTTAAAATATTTCCATACATATTTTAGGGTTTCCTAAAAAAAATGAGATGTTTTCCTATCACTTAGTACATTCAAGAATTGACGTGATATTCCATACTAATTATTAGCTAAAACATAAAATAGTTTCATTAATATGATGATATATTTTAAAAATACATAGTTGTTTATTGCACAAATATTATGTACAAATACGAGTACTTGATGCACATTGTTGTGAACTACAATTCCTAATCCATAAAAATGATTATAACGTAACTAAATTATTAAAATCCAAATAACAACAACAATGAAAGATCCCCAACCACCCATGTAATGTGTTTGCAACATAAAACTCAAAAAGAAAATTACAAAATGAAAAAAGAAAGAGGGGCCCGCGGGGGGCCCGGGGGGGGGGGGGGGGGGGAAGTGCAGCAGCAGGCAAAAGAAAAGGGATTCAGATCAAAACCCTTAGTTCTCGTTTTGGCTTTTGTTGAACAAATGACTCCTAGTAAAAAGCAGGCGCCAACTTGAAATAATTTGTACCATAAAAAACCTCCCTTGTTTGGATCTAGGCCTAAGGGAAGTGTGGCCAATCAATAGTTTGGCTGATGCTTATGTTGTCAAATTGTGGTAAAAAGTTTGTGCCTATTGAGGAAGAAGGGTCTACTAAGCCTGCTATTAGGTTGATGCCCTTTGAAGGATGTAGTTGTGGTAGCGACTTCCTAAAGCCTTCCATTAGATTCAAACCCATTGAGGAAGAAGAATCCACTAAGCCTGCCATTAAGTTGATACCCATTGAAAGATGTAGTTATGGTAGCAGTCCACTAGAGCCATCCATTGGGCGCAAACCCATTGGCGGTGGTAGCACTAGTAGTGATAGTGTGAGATCCTGGAAGATTCCACGAGCTTGAAAGCTTATACTGGCTAGCATGTTAGTAGAGCTCTATAGGCCTTGCCACAAGGTGGAAGGCTTCCATGAACGAGCCAACACCAGATGAAGATCCAACCTTCATTTGAGTGTGTAGGTTGTCTTAGGGGTGGATGACATCGATTTTAAGATCCATTTGGACTCATTGGAGCTCCATTAGTTGGCTTGTCTCCGCATTATCCCTTGAAACAAGCCACCATAGTCCATCCTTCTTCACCCTCATGAACTTTTTGAGCTCCTCCCCATGCTTTTTTCTCAATGTCCTTATGGGAATGCAACGAGGTAAGCCTAAGCTAAAGCTCGCAAATACCAGCATTATGCTAAGGGTGGACAAGTTGCTTTACACTGCCCATTTGCATTGGTTGAGAAAAAAGGAGGGGAATTGATATCAAGGGCATCATCTCTATAGCAAGGTGGTCAAAAGAGAAGGCCTTTCTCACTAGAGAAAAGACAATAATTGCAGCTTTTACACCATACATGGTGCACAGTTCACTAGACTTCCTAAATAACCCAACTCGACAATTTGAATAGGTGACAAGCTGACTGCTCTTTTTTCCATTCATATCATTTTTATCATTTGGTGTCCCTTATACTTCTTGTCAGAACTAGACATGTATGGAATAGTACAGAAATGCGAAAAATGAAAAAAATAAGATTGTCAGAAAGAATGAAGACTTGACTCAAATTTGGGGGAGAATAAAAAGGAAGATATATTTAGCTAGTAGTTTTAGAATCCAAACTTTGTTACCATATATAGGTCTTGGATTAGCGACATTGCCTTTCATGCAGCTTCATTTAATCTATGCATTCCAATTATATTCTCATCAAATTTAGTTGTTGATTTAACTTTTTTTCTTGGTAAGAAATGGTAATAAGTGCTTGAATACAAGCAATAACATTACCAAGAGTCATACACATGACAATTTATCATGACATTTATTTTGTTTAAAACAATAAGTTTAGGATAGTTCGTCATAGTATTTATCTTCTTTAAAACAATAAGTTTGTTGTAAATTATTAAATGTAATTTTTATTAATGATCTCTGAAGTACCTACTTACAATATAAAAAAAAGTTACTTGTTAAAAAAAAAAACAATTAAAACATTTGAAAAATCATTGCATGCTATTATTTCCAAAAAAAAGGTAAACAATCAAATCAAGAATACTAATTATAGTTTAGATTATTATTTTGTATAACCATGACTACAAAGTCTTTATTCAAAGTATTTAAATAATTATTTCTTCATTTTGTAATAAAACATGTAAGGAAATAAATCGTTTCATTTTGAATTAGTGTAATTAAATGTCCAAAAATATAATTGAGCCACAAGTGGTGGGATGAATTTGCAATGCATCTTTTAAAATAAAATTGATAAAAAAAAGCAATAAATCAATTGTATGATCTCATCAGGGTTAATATGTCTATTCTTATTAATTTTTATAGTTTGTAGGTTATGCTTATCATGCTTAAAATCAGATAAGTGAAATCGAAATGCAAGATAAATTTTCATTATCCAACCACATCTAAAATAAATGAGGCAACATAAGATCATACCTAGCAATAGGGGTCAAGGATGGAGAATAAGCATGAAGAAGGCTGGAACATGGAGTAGCTGTTAAACACCTAGAGGTTGATGTACACAAAAAAATTATTTTCAAAACTTGAATCTCGTAAACTCTGGATTGTGATGGAGTAGTCTTATATATTGCATCAATTCACCTTAGAGTTTACTACACTCTTAGTAATAAAATAAATTCCTTAGTGGATAGAAGAAAGAAGAATTTGTAAAAAAATATTGTTAGGACATTTAAAAGCAGATGAAAAAGAAAGTGTGGGTGATATTTGTTTCACTGGTAGCAAAATGTTTTGAGACATCATTGTATTTGATACAACATATCAGACCAATTTGTATGACATATCTTGTAATGTTTTTGTTGGTTTTGATAAAGTGGAAGAACACTATTTTTCGGAAAGACTACACAAAGGAATATTGAAAGCGTTTAGATGGTCAATGAAGATAAATAGTGGAAGTGGTTGAATTATGCACAAATTTATCTATCTTCTTGATTGCACTCATTTTGATGCTAAGCATCACCTACCATTTTAAAAAATTAATAAGAATACACATATTTAACTCTCATCATATCCTACTATTGATTTATTATTTGTATTTATCAATTGTGTCACTGATAATGTTTTATGAAATCATCTTACCACTTGTGGTTAAATCATATTTTGGGCATTTAATTAAACCAAATCATAATGAAATGATTTACTTTCTTACACATTGCAGCACAAAATTCAAAACTAATTATTTAAATACTTTAAAATGAAGACTCTATGATCGTTTGGAATTCAAATTCGTAATCTGAAGCACTACTAAAGTTTCTGTTTCCATACACTCTTTGTTTTTCTTTTTTTTTTTTTTTAAATAATAGAATGTGATGAGTTTTCAATTTTTTCAGTGTTATTTGGGATTAATAAGAAGTTTTTCAATATGGTGTAAGTCGGTTACTTCATAATGTATTAATAAAAATTAACATTTAAAACTTACCATTTGATTGAAGATAAATATTATGATGAACTGTCATTTTTAGAAATCTTGGTCATGTCATTGCTTGTATACAACTACTTACTACCATTCTTATTAAGAAAACAAGTTTAAATCAAAAACCAAAATCACGGGAGAATATCATTGGAAATGCAAAAATATTATGAAGCTACATCAAAGGTAATGCCGTTAATCCCAATACCAACATATGGCAACAAAGTTTGAATTCTACAAACGATAGCTGAACTAGTCTTCCTTTATGTCTCGCCATATTCGAGGCATGTTTCCATCTTTTCGGCAATCCTGTTTTCTCATGTCTTTATTTGCTCCAATAGTACTTCCATGGTTAGTTCTGCCTAGAAGAATAAGGGGAGCCAAAATGTAGAAATTGTACGAATGGACAAAGAGACCAATTAAATTTTCTCCTTTTCAATGCGTCGAATCGAGTTATACACGAAGGCTAATGAGCTGCACACCCTATGTGGGATATATACTGTAATTAATGACTTTTCTCCTAAGAAAAAGGCCTTCTTTTTCCGCCACCTAGCTACAGAGGTGATGTTGAACTAGTACCTTGGTATTAATCCCCCTCTTCCTCTTTCTCAGCCAGTGAATATTGGCAGTACAAAGCAACTTCTTCGGATTCAGTGCGATGCTGATGTTGTAAGCTTAGCCGTAGGCCCACCTGATTGAATTTTCACAATGAGGCTGAAAGAAAGTGTGGGAAGGAGCATAAAAAGTTTAAGAGTGTGAAGACGAATGGGTTATGGTGGCTCATTTGAACAGATGACATAGAGAAGTGCCAACACATGGAGCTCCAAGGAGCACTAAAGGTGCTATAAGCCAATATCATACACCACCACAAAAACCTACAAATGCAAATGGAGGATGGATCTTCATCTGGTGTTGGCTTGTTCGTGGAAGCCTTCCATCCTATAGTAGGCATGAATAACTCTAGTAACATACTAGGCGGTATGGGCTTTCTAGCCCATGGTCCCTTCAATGAGCTCACACTAGCACCACCTCTATCACCGCTACCAATGGGTTTGGCCCAATGGAAGGCCTCCATGAGACACTCCACAAACTAAACACTTCAATAGGTATCAAATCAAAGATAGGCTTAGCAAGCCCTTCTTTCTCAACAAGCACGGTCCTATATCACATTTTGACAACATCGGGCTTAGCCGAGCTATTGATGGGTCCTCACTTCACTTGACCCAACCCGCCCGGGGGGGGGGGGGGGGGGGGGGGGGACGGGGGGATGGGATGGGTTGGTTCATGGTCCAAACAATTTCTAGTTTGGGCCTGGTTTTTACTAGGTGTCATTGATTGGATACAAGCATAAGGGTGAAGGCTTATGTCATGAATTTCCTTTCTGTTTTGGCTCTTTTTAATTTTTTTCCATCATATACTTTAAGTTTTTCTTTTTCATTTTAGTTTTGCAAACACATTACATGTTGCTCAGAGATGTCTCATCTATTCTTTTTATATGAATTTCAACATGTCATGTCAGGTTATAGTCATTTTTATGGATTAAGAATTGTATTTCATGTCCATGACACCACAAATACACATATTTGTAGGCAATATGTTTGTGTGGTAAACAACTACTTATTTTTAAAATATCTTATAATAATAATGTAACCATTTTATGTTTGGTCTAGTAATTAGTATGGATTATCACGTTAATTCTCGAATGTACTGAATAGTAGACGGAAACATCTCCATTTTGAAGAAACATTAAAATACATCTAGAAATATTACAAAAATATTCTAATGGGATATTAATAGTGACATGCTTTGGTAGAGTATAACATAATTAATGTTTTTCCTTATCTCTATACGACACTATGATTTTTAGATGATGTAATAAGTACACATAGATAATAGAAAAAGATACAACAAAATGGAAGTTTATAATAATCATATATTTATTGGAAATGATAAATTAATCGAATTTAGTTATCAAATTTGTGTAGTGAATGAAGCGGAGAAAAGTTGTTAGATTACAAAATTAATATTATATTAATTATATTTTATTAAATTAATATGCATTTAAAAACATAAATTAGATATATTTTTTGTAATATGACATTATTAATATTTATTATAGTATATTTTCCAATGCAGAATAAACACAAATGTTTGTTTGTTTTGATGGAAAATATTTTCCACCTCAAGTCTATTGTTTCTTTGTATAACTTTATAATAATAATCACAACATTTACCTTCTCGGAGGGAGAAATTATAATAATAATCACAACATTTACCTTCTCGGAGGGAGAAAGCATTTTCTATCATAACCTCACATCATATGCTTAATTTCTACCTCACCTTGGCAAAACGTGAAACTTGTACAAATTTTATAAAATAGAACTATTTTTTTGTAGATTTAATAAGGTAGAACGCATATAAATTTAATTAAAAAATTTTTGATTTTCTTAAAACTGATAATTTGCTAAAACCGATAATCAAAATTCTTATCTAATTAAATTTTTGGAAAAATTTTATTGGCATCAGAGAAAACTATTTGGATAATTGTGTAAAAGTAGACTTCATATTCTTCTGCAAGCTTGAAAGGCTAAAAACCAAATATTCTGAAAGCAAACTTATGCCTATTAGATTTAAAGCATGAATAATATGCATACTCTCTTGATATCTTATTCTATTTAAAGCAACATAATTATCTTTTGTTATTTGATGACAAGTTTTCATCCATGCCCTCAAAGCTGCCATCAAACGTGCCATTGTGTTCTTATTGACATCATAACATGCCTTGATCATGGATGAAATAAGCTACATGATGCCCAAAATTTATCGGTCCAATAAGCTTTAACTCTTCATCCTTCAAATCTTCTTACTTCTTCCTTAATAATTGCAATTACAACTTTTCTGCATACAAGTAATCCCCCATCCGCATCCATCATTGTATATGAGTATTTAATCCTCATCGGTATAAAGTTAAAGTTAGTGTAGTAAGCGTATTATCTTGTGGTTGAAATTCTGATTTTGTGGTAACGCGAGCAATTAACTGAACTAACAGAAAACAGTTAATCTAATTTGATTAATCAATCAAGGGTGTTTCAAAAATGAATTTAGGTTAGCCAGTCTTGGATTTGAATATGATTCCTCAATACGACAATGAATATTAGAATTTAGGTTACAGGCTCTAAATTCAGTTAGTACTCAATTAGGGTTTAGGGTAATAAACTAGCCTATATACATATCCCGTCTAACTACTCTAGGTGTTGCACAACTTATGTCAATAGCACTAATTAATTCATTTTTCAGGCCTAATTTAATATTAATTTATTTTAAGTGTTTGCATTTGGAGTTTGGTGCAATCTCAACCTCGACAGCTTATGAATACCTATTATATTTTAGTCTAAGCTACAAGTATAAGACGACACACAGATGAATTGGAGAAAATAAGGCCATAGCTACAAACATACAAATGAAAAGGCCAATTCAATAAATAAATCTCTTTATTGGAGTGCGGAAAGAGTGTAACAAAAGTCATTATCGATATAGAAATATAAACTCGGGATTCGGATGATTAATTGTCCTTCGCACAAAAACTAAAGGTCTACTTCTCCATAAGAGTTTTACAAATCAAAAACTCAAAAGAGAAAGAGAAAAGAGAACTTGTGAATTGTAAACTCCCTTGAATGATGATGGTATGACCCATGCTATAATTCGCCAGTAACCCGACTACTTACTCTTTCAGCCTTCATGAGAACTCCAGTGTCGTGAAGGGACTCGGAGAAGGAGAAAATAAGAAGGGCTGATCTATTGGACCAACCAACTCCAGAGCCAAGAATAACAAGATTTGTGTTGTCAAATCTTGACATGATGGGTTATTTCTCCACACTTTGTTGGGTTTCGTAACATCATCTCCAAATTTTATTATTTTTTGCTTGTTCTTCACTGCTTTTCACGTCCCTCTCCTTCAAACACATCCCAAGCCTATAGATTTAAAAATAGCATTAAAGCAAGAATCTGTTACAAGTCCTCATGTTGCACCCCTTAGGTTAGGGGTACCCAAAAATAGCCTTTCTTCAGGGTAGCAGCATGAAGGGGGAAGGTTGCGTACATTGGCCCCCCCCCCCGGTAAGTGGGAGCCCTTGGACATTAAGAATGTAATCATTGAAAATGCCATGGTGAAAGGGAAACAAAACATATTATAATAACACATATTAACATCCCCAAACCCAAACTTCTCTTATCTTCATGCAAGATTCACTTCAAACAAGCTGAAAGTATTGAGAAGATAGTTCAACAATATATGTAGTTGTATGATTGAGTTGTGAAAAGTATTTTGGTGGGTGTTTATGGATGAAAATAAGAACGAATATGCTCATGTGATGTAACTATCTCTCTGATTCTAGCAAGATGTCTAACTATCATAGTATCTAGTGGCATGTGGGACTAACACTTTCATTTTCCTATTTTCATTCGAACTTCTCATGCTATAAAAGAATAGCGGGAATGCTTAAAGATATAATAAATAGATCGGGTCACTCCTAAGAAACACCAAAACCTCAAGTCTAATTTCTTTTCTTCTTTTTTCCATTGCAAGACATAATTCTTCCCCTTTTTTTCTTTAAATTTTTTTTTTAAGTAACTTTAGTTAGGTGTGTCTATCTACGATTCATGTAGCGTGTATTTGGACTGTGACTCCTGATCTAGTAAGCTTGAGGCACCAAGTGACAAGCATTTCTCGAACCTCGTTTCCCAAGTCAAAGAAATTTACAACGTAAGCCGTTACTTGCACATACCTCGAAAATGTACAATAATCACGTTATGATGTGAGACTATGATCAAAAATATTTTCTCCCTTTGGAAAGGAAAATGTGTCTCTTTTCGGTGAGGGAAAGTCAATTTCTCCTTGGTAGAGGAAAAAATTCTTCATATTTGTGATTATTATTATGATGTTGTTCAAAGAAACAAAAGACTTGAGATAGAAAATATTTTCCATTAAAAAGGTAATAATAGACTTGAGACATAAAAATATTCCACATCAAAATAAACGGTGTATTAATGTTTTTAAACTTCCATTCTCATTCTCTTCTACATCAAAATTCATGTTTATTTTCACTACTAGAAAACATGGATTTAGGAACCGAAATTAGTGAAGGCTAAAACTGTTCAAAAATTGTAACAGCCTTTGTGACGGCTATTGTGACACAATTGCTTAAGACACTAGGCCTGTTGTTACTGTTATTGTTGTTGTTATTGTTATTATGACACAATTGTGACGGTAAACACGGCTGCAAAGACCGTTACAAATGCGGTCACAAGTAGGTTACAAATGTGTTTTGTAATTCAAATTTAAAAATATCTTCAAATTTATGATGGCTAAAATTGTCACAACAATTACATATACAATTCCAATCAAAAAGCAAACATATTTTATAAAATAATAAATTTTATTTTGAATTTACATATATATATATAAGTTATTTAAATGAGTTGAAACTAAACTTTTTAAAATATTTAATACAATGATGCAAAACTATCAATTACAATATCATTACATTATTTTTTATTTACAAATAAAATTGATACCTCATAAACAGTGCACTATTTTATAAATCATTTAAATTTATATAATTTATACCAAATAAATAACAATAAAAAAGTTATTTACTGATGGCCCCCACTCTCACAACTATTGTGACTACTGCAGCCATTATTGATTTTTGACAACTGCAGTGGTCACAAAACTTGTTACAGCTATGACTGTTAGAAACTTGAACTTGAACTTTTCGCTTACAGCATTTAAAAATATTTTTAAAATTTAAATATTTTTTAAAAAATATTTATAAATTTTTTAAATATATAAATATTTTTTAAATAATTAAAATACTTATAAATATTTAAAATGAAAATTAGTAATTATAAATTTATATTCTTTTATTAGGTGTGACATTAAAAAAAGTTTGAAAAGTTTAGGTGTGGAATTGAAAATTTTGAAACTGTCGGTAATTTTTTAAAACTACACCTAAAATTTTGGTGATTTTTAGTCAAAAAAAGCTTAAAATTTTGTGAAAAATCTATTTCATAATTAATATAAACAAAATAAAAAAATTATAAAAAAATTTGTTTATAAGGGGAAAATATTTTAAACTGCACAGTGGCATTAACATATAATAATATAATAAAAAGTGGTCATGACACACTGTGAATAGAGACTAAATACTTTAATTTATTTTATAGATATCTCTTCTTGATATATGTTGCGGCTTTCAAGTCTTTTATTGCTTTAATTTAATGTCAATATAATTTAACGTTGAGATCCTTTCTACTCGATCTTCTTCAAAAACTATGGTGAAGAAATAAAGATTTCTTCAAGCGGTTTTAATAACCTTGTATGGTGAAGGTACACAATTGATATAAATAGTAAGCAAGATTGTAGTAATGGTTTGCTATTTGTAGTCCATCTGCCAAAATCACTAGTTGTCGAAAGTAAATATTTCTAGAGCTGAACTACTCCTAGTGGAGCCTAGCTCTTTGGAGAAAGTAATGCAAGACATAATGTACTGATGAACAATCCGTTTAGCAGCAATCAGCACATATATATATATATATATATATATATATATATATATATATATATATATATATATATATATTTGATGAGGGAATAAACAACAACAACAACGAACCTGTGCTTCAAAGAGCTCCCGCCAAGGCAGGGTTTGGAAAAGGTTAGATGTATATAGCCTAACCCCTTACATACAGAGTTCTACCTTGAAGGGAAGCAATGGAAGTATTTATCTTGTAACATTTGAATTTAAAAAAAAGGTAAGGTTTTAGGAAATTCCGTTGGGCTCTGCATTAGGCTCATGGAATTGGAATTGAACTATTGGTTTGCAACTTTACGTCAAATACTTCGAATTATTTGTTTAGAAAAAATTAGATGCTGGAATTATAATTCCATAACAAATTGTCTCGAGTTTTAAGTCAATTAGGATCCAATTTCGATTGGATTAGATCATTTAAAATTCAAGTTGTTTCGAGGTTCAAGTCGAGTTCTATAATTTTGTTAAATCACCATGCTTAAAGCTTTATTAGATCCTGAGTTAATTAGGTAGTTGGGTTTGGGTTTGAGTTGATTAGTGGGGCGATTGAGGCTCCATTTAGTAGGATATAAGTCAAATTGTTGTAGGAACTTGAAGCAACGGAATATATGCATCCTCCATTATAATGCGGTGATTTCTTTTGTTAGATAATGATAACATGACACATTATTTTGATAACCTATGTACACGTTATCCATACAACTTTTTTGTAATTTGCTTTATTTTCGTAGAAATAACTAGCATAGTGTTTTTGTGTGTGTGTATTGTTGTATCTCGCATTATTATTTACAGTGTATGGGGATTCTAACAAAAATTACTAGATTCTGACATAAGCTATACCTATATGATAGAATTTGAAATCTAAGGGTATCTCATTGTATAGATTAAAATCATTTCGCCAGATCTTCTTTTTATCCTCAACAAAGGGAGTAGTGCCGGATCTAGAATTTTGACTGAAAGTGAGCTCAAATTGCAAATTATTTTCACTTTCTAATTTATATAATTTATTAGTCGTATATATATTTTCATTCAAAGTCAAAATGTAACTCTTAATCACTCTTACTTAAGAGAAAATTTTTGAGGCAATTTTATTCAAGGCATCCGACCATTCAAAAGCACATATACATCAAAAATTAATAATTTTTAAATTCAATTTTGGATGAACATTTCATGGGATTCTTCCAAGATTGAGATAGCGAACTAGTACACCGCCTTCTCTTCTTAGCCGCAGAGAGCCCTCGTTACTCATTTCTGGTGATTATGTCTTGGCTTAGCCACACCACTTAAGTTAGGGTCTTACTTTTATTTAAAATATCTATATAAAAACTCTTTCGGATAACATAATTTTATTCATACACATAATGGATGGAAGGTAATTTTAAATGATAAGTACAAATTCATGATTACATGAGAGTTCAATAAATAATTTTAGAATTATTAGAGAAATTTTATTTTTAGTTTTCAACCATTACATATAAGATATTATCCATTTTTCATACAAGTAAATTATTACAAGTAAAACTTGAACAAGAATCGATGCATAGATATAAAAGTACAAATATACAACTTAGATGATTTAGGATATAAAATTGAAAAGGTTAAAAAGAAAACTTGAAGTGATTTGGATATAAATTAAAAAGTTTTGAGAGTACATATGAGTAATAAAGGTCCAAAAAGCAACCTAAGAGAGAGGGTGAATTAGGTTCTTTAGTAATAAATGAAAAAATAAATTTATGAACCTAAAATTAAATTAAAAGATAGACAATATATTTGAAATGAAAAAGATAAAGGCAAGAATAAAAGCGATGCACAAATATTTTTATAGTGGTTCACTTCCAAACAGGAAGTTAGTGCACTCTCAAATGACTACTCTTTGTCACTTGAGCCTTTAACTAAGTTTGATGATTCTTTTCAAAATCAAGCTCAGGATCAAACCTTTACAACCCGATCTTTTTGTACGTAGGCTCAAGGCCAACCTTTTATAACCGATTCTTTTGTAACAGTAGGCTAAGGTTCCAACCTTTACAATGAAATAAATTAGAATAAAGTAATGGAAGAATTAAAGCACTCAAATTCTTCTCTTTCAAGAGTGAATTGACACTTGATTAAGCTTAGCCAAAGCTAGGGATATGCCAATTAAGCTCAATGATAAACAATTAAAGAACAAGTGATTCTCAAATAAAAACTTTAAGCAAAACTTAAAATCAAACCGTTAAAGCATAAGAATGTAAGAGAACTTTTTATTTAGAGAGTGTTGGATGATTTGAACTAAAGCATTTGAGCCCTATTTATAGGCAAATAAAGGCCAAGGGGACAGTTCAAAAAGTTGGAAAAAAGATTTGGAAAGAAATCAAGTCAAAAGTAGCTGTTTCGAGCTTTTTCTTATCTGTGTTGACACGCAAAAACTCCTTGTTGCTATTGTAAGCCTGTTTGTCAACACACCTTCTGTGTGTCGATACTCAACATGCCTGGGTAGATTTGCACGTTTTTAATTAATTAGCTTGAGTGATGGGATTATTTTACCATATTAGTTAAGTTGATTAATTGATTAGTCGATTGCCATATTAACTCAAATTTTTGAATTAATTTCCTACTTTGCTTTGATTATAAGGATAATTGATTGCATAAATCAAGTTAAATTATCACCCATTGAAATTTTATCTTTATCTAATTTGATCATACTATTCAAAGTACCACTCTTGAAAAATATTTTCATTGAAAACTTAGATTGGTTTAAATTTTGACTTGAATATTTTTCAAATAAGATTTAAAAATTAATTTTCAAAAATACTTTAAAAATATTTTTGTTAGAGCATCGCATATAAATATTGAGACTTGGACTCAATTGATATATTATGATCCTGAGTCCTAGACAATAAAAATAAATAACTAAAAGGCACTTGGACGCGAATCATGTTATGTTCAATTTGGATGAATATTCTCTTCAACTTTGATCTCTTTTCCTCTTGATTCATCGTTTTAGAAAGCTTCGAATCAACATGATTAACCTTGATTTTTCTTACTTTTTTATGAGTCACTTAGAAACAAAATTAGAACAATTTAATTACTATGACGCACTAAATGGTTGTTATCATCAAAATTATAATATAAATGGCTTTAGGGCCAACAATCTCCTCATTTTTGATGATGACAAATATTTGATGTTTTCTCTTGGAAATGTGAAAGTTGAAGTATAGAATTCACCATAACTGTATTCACTTACTAAAGCATACACATGACCATGAACTTATGAAGCAATTTATATCATGATTAAGGTTCAATATGAATGCTATAGTCATTAAAAAAAATGATTTACAACTATAAAAAATGTAGCTCCAAATTTTTGAAAGAAAGGAAAATAAATCTAAGGAGTTGAGGGTCATTTTTTTTTTTTTTTTGAAATTTAGAGATTTGTTCAAAATTGTTCAAAATATTCATAACAAATTTAGGGATTTGTTCAAAATTGTTCAAGAAAATGAAATCTTTTTGAAAATAGATGATTTTTGGATGTCAAAATGAAGATAAAAACTTAATTTTGAAAATACCTTTTGTTTTTAGGGGCTGAATTGTTTGTTTGAATTTTTTTAAAAAATAAAAATGCCCCCCGTTTTTTTGTTTAAATAGTCCAAGTTCCTACATCCATGAGTTGAATGAGAATACTTGGTCTTTTGGAGCTCTTTCATGTTGAGTATTAAAACTCAATGACGAATGCAAATGACTAATGCACACAATAAAAGTCAAGTAGATAAATTGCACATGCTGATTCTACTTCTAATATCAGAAAATATTTCTTCACTTAGTGGTTTAGTAAAAATGTCTACTAATTGATCATTAGTGGGAACAAATTTCACAATGACATCTCCATTAAGCACATGATCACGAATGAAGTGATGTCTAACCTCAATATGCTTTGTTCGAGAATGTTGAGCCGGATTTTTAGTTGAGCACTAGTATTATCGCACATTATAGGAGCATGGTCAATATGAATGCTATAGTCATTTAATTGATGCATTAACCGCAAAATTTGAGCACAGCAACTTTCACATGTAGCATATTCAGCCTCGGCGGTGGATAAAGCAATGGAATTTTGTTTTTTGCTAAACCAAGACGCCAAAGCAGGCCCAAGAAATTGACAAGTACCACTAGTCGATTTTCGGTCCACCTTGTATTAGGAAAAATCTGCATCACTGTATCCAACTAAATCAAAGAAATACATTTAGAGTAAAATATGCATAAAGTAGGGGTACCAACTGGGTATCGAAATATTATTTTCACGGCACACAAATGAGATTCTTTAGGACTTGCAAGAAATCTAGCACATAAACATACACTGAACAATATATCAGGCCTACTAGCATTAAGGTAAAGAAGAGATCTGATCATACCTCGATATAGATTTAGGTCCACCTTTTTACCTTTTTCATCCATATCTAACTTAAGAGTTGAGCTCTTTGGTGTTGCTATTGCCTTGGAATTTTGCATGCCAAATTTTTTAAGCATTTCCTTGATGTACTTGGCTTAGTTGATGAAAATTCATTCCTTGCCTTGCTTGATTTGCAATCCAAAGAAGTAGTTGAGTTCTTCCATACTCATTTCAAATTCCCTACTCATAAGATTTGCAAATTATTCACAAAGTGATGGATTAATAGCACCAAACACTATATCATCAATATAAAGATACGAAATAAGCATGTCATGTTTAAAGTGTTTAATAAAAAGTGTGGTGTCAACCTTTCCTCTTGAAAGTCCATTTTGTATTAAAAAAGGAACTCAATCTCTCTTACCAAGCGCTAGAAGCTTGTTTCAATCCATAAAGGGCCTTTTTGAGTTTGAAAACATGGTTGAAAAATTTGTCATCCTCAAATCTGGGTGATTGTTCAACATAAACCTCTTCTTCAATAAGACCATTTAAAAGTGCACTTTTTACATCCATTTGAAAAAGTTTGAAATCTAATGAAGCAAATGCACATAAAAATCTAATAGCTTCTAATCTAGTAACGGGAGCAGATATTTCCTCATAATCTATACCTTTCTCTTGGTTATGGCCTTTAGCTACAAACCTTGCCTTGTTTCTTACCATGTTACCTTCCTCATTCTTCTTATTGCGGTCGACCCATTTGGTACCGATGACTTGATGATCTTGAGGTCTATCCACAAGTTCCCACACATCGCCTCTCTTGAATTGATTTAGCTCTTCCTCCATTGCCAATATCCAATTTGCGTCATTAAGAGTTTCTTTTATGGTCTTTGGTTCTTCAAGAGAGATGAATGCGGCTAAATGACAATATTCGGTTAATTCATGCCTTGTTTTTACATCTTAAGAGGGATCATCAATGATTTAACTTATTGGATGATCCTTCAAGTATTTCCAATCTCGTGGTAAGTCTTCCTCTTCGGATTCTACATTTTAGTTATCTCCTTTTGCTTCATCCATTTGAGCTTTAAGTTTATCTTTTTCTTGCTCCTCGAATGAGTGTATGATATTTATTGGTTTGATTACTACATCATCATCATCACAAGGAGTTCTAGAGGACAAGACATTAGTTTCATCAAAACTACATGTATAGATTCTCCTACAACCTTTGTTTTTATTAGAGACTCTATATGCTTTACTTGTTAGAGAGCATCCAATGAAAATACCTTCATCAACTCATGAATCAAATTTGCCAAGATATGTTCTTCCATTGTTGTCAATGAAGCATTTGCATCCAAAAGATTTAAATTATGCAATGTCTGGTTTTTTGTCCTTATAAAGTTCATATGGTGTTTTCTTCAAAATTGGCATTATTAAAGCTCAATTTAAAATGCAGCAAGTGGTGTTAACGACTTCGACCCAAAATAATTTAGGCAAGTTATTTTCACAAATCATGGTTCTTGCCATTTTTTCAAGTGTTCTATTCTTCCTTTCAACCCCTCCATTTTGTTGAGGAGATGTACCCGAAAAATTGTGGTCAATTCCAAAGTAATCACAATAATTTTCAAAACCCCTTCCATTGATCACTTCTAACTGAAATAATTTTCAAATCGTTTTCATTTTGCACCTTTTTGCAAAATTTTTCAATTTTATCAAATGCTTCACTCTTATGAGAAAGAAATAGGACCCAAGTAAAATGGCTGTAATCATCAACAATTCCAAGTCTATATCGCTTTCCACCAAGGCTCAAATGACGAGTGGGACCAAACAAGTCTATATGTAAGAGTTCAAGATGTCTTGATGTTGAAACTACATTCTTGGGTTTGAATGAAGATCTAGTTTGTTTGCCATATTGACATGCATCACAAATATGATCTTTTTCAAAGTTTAGCTTTGGTAAACCTCTAACAAGATGATTTTTTGAATGTTTTGAAATGAAATCCATAATAGCATGTCCAAATCTTCTATGCCAAATCCAAGGATCATTTTCATCCAAGACACTAAAATATCTCAATGAATCTACACAATTAAAATCAATCATATAGACATTTTCATATCGTAGACCAACTAGTAAAATTTCTTCTTTTTTTTTTTTTAGCATGTTTAATTATGGATCTAGATGATTCAAAGTTAACGCAATAGCCTTTATCACATAATTGACTAAAGCTTAGAAGACTATGCTTAAGACCTTCAACAAGTAAGACATCCTCAATGCAAAGAGAAGAGTTAGAAGCAATATTACCAATACCGATTATTTTTCCCTTCTTATTGTCGCCGAAAGTGACATTTCCTTTTCTTGGCATTAGTGAAGTGAACTTGGATTTACTCCGGACATGTGTCTTGAGCAACCACTATCCAAGTACTACTTTTGGTTTTTGCTTTGGATTTTTATACACACCTATCACAATTCAAACGCTTTTAGGTACCCACATTTTCTTGGTTCTTTTGTTTTTAGCCTTTGTATTAGGTGGTTGAGATCCATTGGGACCCAAACCATCTTTGTCTTTCTTAAATTTCTTTTGAAAGAGCATAGTTAAACGATGTGCCCATGGTCACCACAATAGTTACACCATATGGAATTCGTTGAAGGTGACGAGGCTTTAACAAAAAGAACATTCAAGCTTTTCTTTTGAACATTTTCATTATAACTAATTCCTTCTTTGTTATGGACTGAGATGAAAGAATTTTGTCAAGTGTTTCTTGCCCCTTGAAAATTTTGCTTGGGATTTCTGAAAGTTTTTTCATTCTTTCTTTTAAAGGCTCATTCTCCTTTCGTCTTCCTTAGATTTTCCTTTTTCATTTAAAATATAAAGTGTTTCTTTCAAGGATTGCTTTACTTTGGTTAGTTTAATGATTTCATTATTTAAAGACTCGTTCTTTTCCTTTAGTTTTTCATTTTCAAGTTCAAGCAATAGATGTTGTTTTTAATCCTTATCTAAACTTGTCTTTTCAAAATCTTTTATGAAAGCATTGTGTTGTTTTTTTTAATTTTTGATATTTCTCGTACAAATCATGAAAACCGACAACGAGCTCATTATAGAATAGATCGGTTACCTCATCTTCTTCAATACTATCAACGTCAATGGCCATGAAACGAAAGTTAGCTACTTCCACTCACTTTCTTCATTGGAATCATCGTCGCTATATCCCTAAGCCGCAAATGCTTTCTTTCGTTCTCCCTTTATGTCCTTCTTTTTGAACTTGTTGAAGAAAGTTTTTATTTTTGGCTTGGGACAATCTCTCTTAAGATATCTGATTTCTTCATACTCGTAGCAAGTTGGTTCATCTTTGGAGGAAGATGAACCCTGTTTAAAATTTTTCTTAAACTTTTTCTTTTCAAGACGTTTGTAAAACTTTTTCTGCCAATATAACAACTTCATCATCACTTTCGTCACTTTCATCACTTAGAGATGATTTAAATGCTATGTCTTTGCTTTTCTTTTCTTTTCTTTTTCTTCTTCTTTATATTCTTTCATGTCAATCTCATGGGTCAGGAGATTTCCAATTAGTTGATCAAGTTTATAAGTAAAGAGGTTATAAGCTTCTCGGATAGTGGTAACCTTGCCTTGCCATGAAATAGAAAGACATCTAAAGATTTTACTAACTTGCTCCTCATTTGAATACATTTTTCCAAGAGCTTGGAGTTTTTAGTAATATCTGAAAATCTAGTGTACATCTCTGGTTTCATTTTAAAAAGTTCATAAGAGCTTACCAATATGTTTATTTTTGAAGACTTTACTTGATCCATGCCTTCATAGGTGACCTCTAGCTTATTCGAATATATTTTGCTGATTGACAATTGGACACACGATTAAAGACATTTGGGGCTATAGCACACAATAGTTGATAATGAACTTTTGCATTTTTTGCATGTTTTTATTTATCACCTTCCATAAGCTCATTTTCTTCCTTTTCAATAGTTTTCTCACCTCGTTTCTTTGAAGGAACATGATCACCATTTTTTGTATATAAGCCATAGAACCAAATCAATGGATGTACTATAAAGTCTCATTCTAAGCTTCTAATAGTGCAAATTTACGCCATCAAAAAGAGGACGCTTGTTGATTGATTGACCCTCAGCCAAGATCACAGTGAAGGTTGCCATAGGATCACTCTAAGGTTTTTAGACCCAAAAAAAGAATTGGAGTACTAGCTCAGATACCAACCGAAGGTCCATAGAGCAACCTAAGAGGATGTGAATTAGGCTTTTCAGTAATAAATGAAAAATTAAATTTATAAACCTAAAATTAAATAAAAAGATAGAAAATAGATATGAAATGAAAAAGATAAAGGCAAGAATAATGGCAATGCACAAATATTTTAATCGTGGTTCACTTTCAAATCGGAAGATAGTTCACTTCTCAAGTGACTACTTTTGTCACTTGAGCCTTTAACTAAGCCTGATGATCCTTTTTAAATCAGGCTCAAGATCCAACCCTTACAACCGGTCCTTTTGTACGTAGGTACAAGACCAACCTTTTACTGCCGATCCTTTTGTAACCGTGGGCTAAGGATCTAATCTTTATAATGAAATAAATTAGAATAAAGCAATGGAAGAATTAAAGCACTCAAAAACTCACTTTTTCAAGAATGAATTGACACTTAATCAAGCTTAGCCAAAGCTAAGGATATGCCAGTTAAGCTCAATGATTAACAATAAAAGAACGATTGATGCTCAAACAAAAACTTTAAACAAAACTTAAAATCAAACCGTTAAAGCACAAGAATGTAAGAGAATTTTTTATCAACGAATGCTTAGAGAGTGTTGGATGATTTGAACCAAAGTATTCAAGCCCTATTTATAGGCAAAAAAGGGCAAAGGGAACATTCAAAAATTTGGAAAAAAAAAAACTTGAAAAGAAATCAAGTCAAAAGTAGCCATTTTGAGCTTTTTCTGATCTGTGTGTCAACACACAAGGGCTGTGTGTCGTTACACAACAGCTTCCAGTGACTACAGTAAGTCTGTGTGTTGACACATACCTTATTTGTGTCGACAATTACCATGCCTAGGTGGATTTGCAATTTTTTTATCAATTAGCTTGATTGATGGGACAATTTTACCATATTAGCTAAGTTGATTAATTGATTGCCATATTAGCATAAATTTGGAATTAGTTTCCTACTTTGCTTTGATCATAAAGATAATTGACTGCATAAATCAAGCTAAATCATCATCCATTGAAATTTTGTCTTTATTTGATTTGATCATACTTTTCAAAGTACTAATCTTGAAAAATATTTTCATTGAGAACTTAGATTGGTTTAAATTTTGACTTGAATGTTTTTCAAACTAAATTTAGAAATTAATTTTCAAAAACATTTCAAAACCATTTTTGTTAGAGCATCACATATCAATATTGAGAATTGGACTCAATTGATATATCCCGATTTTAAGTATTAGACAATAAAAATATATAACTTCAAGGTGCTTAAACTCATATCACGTTCCCTTCAATTTGGATGAATCTTATCTTCAACTTTGATCTCTTTTCCTCTTAATTCATCATCTTAGAAAGCTTCATATCAGCATAATTAACCTTAATTTTCCTAACTCTCTTATGTCTCACTTAGATACAAGAGTAGAACAATTTAAACACTATGACTCACTAAATAGTTGTTGTCATCAAAAATATAATATAAATGGCTTTACGGCCAACAAGTAATTTGTGTATACTTAAGCAAAAACTATTGAGACTGTTGGCATAAATAAAATTATTTATTTTTATTTTTCTTCTAAAATGTGCAGTATTTAGTATTATATACAAAAGGAGCTAAACACTAGGCTAGGTGTGTAGGATCCGTTCTCACTTGTTGATATAACTACATATTAAAGTTAGGGCACCCTGAGTTTAACGTAGATCCTCCGCTGAAAGGGAGGGCTTTAGCCATCTTGCTTCAGCTTCAATCAGGTTGTGTGTGTTTCAATTTTGAGTCTAATTGTTCCTATATTTCCAAGTACTCTGAGTTAGATTAAGTTAGATGCAAGTTCAGTGAAATCATTTTAGGTTTGAGGTATTTAGGTGAGATCATTTTGAATTTCAGGTTAAATTTAGCCTAAGTTGGTGTTTTGATTTTGAATTTTATTATATATATAATTCTTTATCCCAACCGAAAAGAATAAAAATGTATATTTTTCAGTAAAAAATTAAATATTACCGTAAATATTCCGTTATTAAATTTTTTTTGAAAAAAATGCATACATAATATCAGATAGTTAAAATCATGTAAATTTAAATGCATACAATTCTTTATCCCTGCTGCTTTGACGACACAACAGTGATCCGGGGTCCTTCGCCGCCACCGCCGTCACCTGTTAACGATTTATATTTCAATCCAAAGTGAATTAAGCAATTAAATTACTCGAACAAATAGTTTGTTTGAAAAATTGACTAAATTGTAGCTAACAGTAATGAAAATATAGCGAAATTTGCCATGAAAAATACAGTAAAAAATTGCAGTAAATCGCAGCAGAAATTTCAGCAAAATTACAGTAAACAATTCGTGAAATTGCAGTAAATAATTTTGCCAAGAAAAACTGGAAATCTGGAGGAAAATTTGAGTAAAATAACAGCGAAAATTATCTATACATAAGCCATCAAATAATCATTAGAAAATCGATAAATATTCAATCATACCAAGGAAAGAGAGAGTAATTAGAAAGATCTTACGAAACGATGATATCGCGCCGTGATAAATGCCATTGTCCTAAAAGACAATTTCGCCGCTGCTCCGGTGCACACAGTATAACCGACGGCCGTCCTCCAGGATTAACTCGATCCGACTCTTAACGTGCACTCGTTAATTGAGGGGTAGGAGTACCTTGAACTTTGCCCAAAATTTAGATGAGAGAAAGGCTTATCAAAGAGGGTAGATCCGGCAAAGAATAGAAATCTCCAGAAACCAAATTCACAATGAAGGGCGGAGCTAGAACTCTCCTTTTCAAACCTCCACTCAGACCCTAATTTGTGTATAAGACAAAATTCTTTTTGGGGAGGAATATTTGAACGTGAAATTTGAGTATCAGGGGATGCTAGAGATCAAAAATGAAGTTTTTAAGCCGTCTCCGTCTAATTCAACCTGGAGAGAAGAGAGAGAGAGAGAGAGAGAGAGAGAGCATAGTGGGGGAGTGATTTGAGAATAGTGGGCGTTAAAAGTGACGAAAATAATGTAAAAACGGTTACAAATATTAAAACCGGATGCAATAAATTTCAACTGCTATAAATGGCTACAAGAATAAATTTCAACAGCCATATTATTAATTAATTCCAACGGTCACAATTTTAATGACCCTAAACGACTAATAACGGTGAACAACTCGTAAATAGGAACGGTTAGAATATTTTTCCATAGCACTTAAGTTTAGCTTGTATCATTTTTCCAACAATCCCGCACAAAGGATACAAGCGGAAGAGAACAAAGAAGAATAGATTGGGCAAAGGGAGTTCAGTTTTTTAGTGCCGATGTCTCGCGACTAGAATCGTCACCTAGTGTAACCCAAGTTTAGGACCAACATCTTGCAATTTGACTTTCGTTTTGAACCTCACAAGGGGTTGTGTAGTCTTCCACTTGGACACATACCAAACTCCAGATCTTGGCAGCTCCATCGGTTTGGCGCGTTTTATCGGCCATGCGCTTGTCCTAGATATTCATAGGCACTCTAAAAGACAAGTCTTAAACCTTCATAGGGAGTGGCCACACTCCCACACCTATACAGGTAGATCCCATCAAGTGTGTTTTACTGCACACCACCAAACATATGGCTATGGGTCCATTAAGAGCTTGAGCTCAACCTTACCCCTTGGTAACATAACGACAACTCATGCAGTTCGGCGCGTTTTATCGGCCATGCGCTCGTTCTGTATATTCATAGGCACTCTAGAAGGCAAGTCTTGAACCTTCATAGGGAGCGGTCAGACTCCCACACCTACATAGGTGGATCCCATCAAGTGTGTGTTACCTCACACCACCAAACATATGGATATGGGTCCATTAAGAGTTAAAGCTCAGCCTCACCCCTGGTAACATACAGACAGTGTCCATCAAGTGCAAGCCTCACTTACACCATCAAACATATGGATATGGACCCGTCTCCGCACTGTTACTCCATAGGGAGGGACAAAATAAAACACAGTGCATTCCTTGACTGAAACTATGACTTTTCACATTAAACCTGTTAAGACTAGGTTGGATACATCACAGTTTATTCATGTATAGACTTTAGTCTCATCCCCCTTGATGTTTCCACAACCGTCTTACAACAAAGTCTTTATCAATGGATCCATAAGGTCATTTTCAAACCTTACACAATTTAGTGATATTACTTTCTTTCGAGTGAATCGTTTACGATCTTATGCCTGAGATGAATAGGTCTCCTCTTACCAAACCCATCAAGTGTGCAGTGTCCACACCACCCGTCACAGACTATGGGTTAGGTTAAAGCACATGCTCAACCATTTTACATGGCATTTCACACTGTATTGCAACAAAGTGGTACTTGAGAGTTGACCATTGCCAACGTCAATCACGAGTTGTTCTTACCTCCACATTGAGGTATCTGCAATAAGTTGTTAAATAACTAGCTCCATCGCCAAGTTTCTCTCACGCCCACATTGAGGTATTTGCAACAAACTGTTAAACAACTAGCTCCATCGCCTGCCAACTTCAATAAAAGTCAGTATAACACAATAGTGGAGCAAATATCATATCAATAAAATCATATCTCCATCCTATGTACTCAAATAGTACACATCATACATATATCGTACATACAGTTGGCATGACAAATATATACCGCAAACTTGTCACTTTCACACCTCATCAAAAAATTGTGAAACATTATCACCAGTTTAGATCACAAAAGGCCGTATACCAATTCTCATCGCACTTAACGTACATGTGTTATTACTACTAAAAGTAGTCCATGTATTACCAATGTTATATCAAATTTTGGTGACCTCAAAAGAAAGGGGTACAGAAAACCATAATTCATAAGGTACCTTTTACATTTCAAGTTAACGCAACCTAAGCCTTCGCAAGTCCCTCGAGCCCAAGTGCTTAGCATCATCAAACTATTTTCACTGACTTTGGACAGTCACCAAAAAAAAATATTTCCACCACAATCAATTTCCATAAGCTAGCTATAACCAGCAAACACAATAATCAGAAAAGATTATGATCAAACAATATATCTCATAGGCTCTCAAGTGCTCTTATAAACCCCAAAATGGAATGTCTCACACTATATTCTTAAGCCATTCAATTTTTTCTACCTACCAACTCAGTCTTTAAGAACAACTAAGCAATGTAGATTTCAGAGAGGTGTCACAAAATATAGCTCACTAATCAGCCTAAATATATTGTCATTAGTAGAATATCTTACAATGATATCAAATACCCAACATAACAAAGAGTCTATTACAATGTAGACTGCATTCATAGTACTTCACTAGTACCTCAACAATTTAATTAGAGCACTTTAATATTCATTATTTAGATCCATGTATGTAAGATTAGATCTACCACTAACGTATGATATAATAGGACGAGTGTTGTCTTATTCATCAAAACATAAAGCTATCAACCACCTTAGCATATTTAACTTGTGGCACGATGCCATGTTTTTATCCTCATCAAGTGAACACTAGGGCCATATAGTATGTCATCAAATAACCAACGTGAGCATTCAACATATGACAATAATCAAATAAGGTATCTAGACACAAGCTAAATACCAAACCCATATATGACTCAAACATATCATGTTTTTCCCAACTCATGGTTAAAATTTAGCAAAGACATGCTGATACTGCATAATTCAAAACTTGACCAGCATGAAACCAATATTGAAACAGCACAGCCAGCTAATATGCAGCATTTTTAGTAGTAAATAGTCCAAAAACAGCAGTATGTACCCAACATACAGCCCAAAACTAATATGAATAGTACAAAAAATCAGTATGAGCATCAACATTCAGTAGGTAAATGTCATAATCTGCCAATGAGCAACAACATACAGTAGCTAACGGTCCATAACAACTTGTGGCAGCACATTTAGCTTGAAGGGGACATGTTTCAACACTTAAAACACTATGCTTTTCATCATTTTAAGCAACATGTAACAACATATGTTCAACTTGCTTCAAGCGTAGCCACGGAAAAACACACGAGACACATCAACATGGAGACTGATATAGAAATCACAATAGATTTTCACAAAAACTCACAAGCCCTGCTTGTCTTTTACAATAACCAACTATTTCACTTAGGTCACCCAAAATATGCAAGAAAATTCAATTCTAACATACAAGATCTAGTCCATGGTTAAACCCAAAACATCCAATGTTCTACCAACACAATGGGATTTAAGATTGTGCAACTAGACATGCTTAACCTAGGAGTTGCCAACTCTAGGTTCAAGACTTCATTCTAACAGGTTCACAATCAGTCTCAAGCGTTAAACATGTATTAACCACAACAATCGCACAGAAAATCAAAACACACACAATCCAAACCATTGACTCTCGTCCGACCACCAACAAGGTCAGGCTTGAACAATTTAACTTTGAAATCGCTCCACCAAAATAAGAATCTACACCAGATTCTTAACCGACCATACTTGTCAGTGAATTTTTAGTGTTATAAGCTGGATGTGTCTGGAAAACATTTTGGAGGCTATTCTACGACAGCTTTGATTGCTCTACAAACAGACTGGGAAACTTTCCCTATATCCTTTTCAAAGGGTTCTCTAATATTAGTTTATAGTAGTGTTTTCTATTTTCTAAGAGGATATCTTGTCCTTAACATGTACATTCTTTCTTTATTAATAAAATTTCTTTTCTTCATCAGAGAAAAAGAAAAAGAGTATAATATCACCCATATGTCCTAACATCCAGATTTACCCCTCCATTTATTCCGAAAGTAGAGACAAATGAGGATACTAAATTTTGTTCAATTATCAGTTCATCCCTCCAGAGGACTGAATTTAAAACCAGACAATCCAAACTATTTCTCTAGGTCAACATGGTTATCTCTATTCGTAAATCACTATCACACCTCAATCCCAAATGAGAGACAAGAAAACCACAAATACAATCATGCAGAAATATGATATCCAAAATATAACTCCAAGATGAACATTCTAGATAAGACCTCATGAATCAGATGAGCACTTTAGCAAAGCTAACAACACAAGCTGTACTGACACGGATATGCAATAGGAAAAAATATGACTTCTAATAGACGGAGCAATTTGCCTCACGAAAAAGTATAAATACTTGAATGTCTTTTCTAGATCTATTGAAAATCATTTCCTTTTTTTTATTTTTTATTTTTTAATTTATTAGAAAAATCATTTTCTGATCTATACACATATCAATATGATAATTTTTATCGGGTAAAAATGATAATTATATTTTCAAAGTTGATTTAGCAATGTATAACTTAATAGCCAGAGCCGTCCCAAAAGGAAGAATAGTGAGAACCCCAACTGTATTTGGGTAACGGAATACGGAATCCAAAGAAACATGTAACCATAAACAGAACAAACGGTCTAGAGGCAAAGGAACATTGATTTGGACGGCTGCTGCTCATTCATCCAAATTCTTACGCTATATATATATATATATAATGGCAACACCTCATATTCATTTCGCTAAAATTACTATCATAGATATTCAATGTTCTGAAGAGTTCTGAAGTACAGTAGAGGTGTAACTAACCTGCTCGCGGCCATTGATGAATATTGAGTACTTAAATCGTCTTTTAGATTGTTAGACAAATTGACTAAATTGCAGCTAGCAGTAATGAGAATATAGCGAAACTTGCAACAAAAAATACAGTAAAAAACTGCAGTAAATTGCAGCAAAAATTTCAGCAAAATTACAGTAAAAATTCGTGAAATTGCAGCAAATAATTTTGCAAAGAAAAACTTGAAATATGGAGCGAAATTTTAGTAAAATAATAGCGAAAATTATCTATAAATAAGCCACCAAATAATCATTAGAAAATCGATAAATATTCAATCATACTAAGAAAAGAGAGAGTAATTAGAAAGATCTTACGAAATGATAATATCGGGCCGTGGTAAATGCCACTGTCCTAAAAGACGATTTTGCCGTTGCTTTGGTGCACACAATATAACACACGGCCGTCCTCCAGAATTAACTCGATCCGACTCTTAATGTGCACTCGTTAATTGCCGGGTAGGAGTACCTTGAACTTTGCCCAAAATTTAGACGAGAGAAAGGCTGATCAAAGAGCGTAGATCTGGCAAAGAATAAAAAGCTCCAGAAACCAAATTCACAATGAAGGGTCGAGGCAGAACTCTCCTTTTCAAACCTCCACTCAAACCCTGATTTGTGTATACGACAAAATTCTTTTTGGGGAGGAATATTTGAATGTGAAATTTGAGTATTAGAGGATGCTAGAGATCAAAAATGAAGTTTTTAAGCCGTCTTCGTCTAATTCAACAGGAGAGAAGAAAAAAGAGAGAGAGAGCATAGTGGGGGAGTGATTTGAGAATAGCGGGCGTTAAAAGTGATTAAAAATAATGTAAAAACGGTTACAAATATTAAAACCGGATGCAATAAATTTCAACTGCTATAAATGGCTACAAGAATAAATTTCAACAGCCATATTTTTAATTAATTCCAACGGTCACAATTTTAATGACCCTAACCGACTAATAACGATGAACAGCCGGTATATAGGCACGGTTAGAATATTTTCCCATACCACTTAAGTTTAGCTTGTATCATTTTTCCAACATAGTTGTATATCAGTATAAACTTGATGATCCTTATAATAGTATTGGGAGAAAGTAGGGGGAGAGATAGACTAGAGATACATAGGGGATAGAGACTTAGAGAGAGGAAGAGAGAGATTTCAAATCAATTCATCATACCTCCATTCTAACACTTAAGCCTCTATCTACAAGTTAGGTGAGGTATAATTGTAATAAAAGGACTTAACCTTTTTCTTTATTCTTAAGTTCGCTACCAATTCTTTTTTCCCATAATTTTCTATCACTAAAAATGTCTCTAAGCCACACTGGTCTTGTTGTGTGCCAGTCAAATGGAATGCCATGGAGCAGTTGTCAAATTTTCACCTATGGTAATCCCTCTTCCACTTGGTGTTCCAAGTTTATATGCTTGGAATCAACTTTTGGATCTAGCTGCTATATGATTGATCATTACATAATGATACATCTATGATCTCCTTCATAATGTGTATCTGTTATAGCGTATTCAGGACAAATACATTTGTAATGCCTGGAATATTGTTTAAAATCAAAGGCCCACTCAACTTTTCATTCAATCAAACTCCCTAAATGTTGGATAAAATTCATTGAACTTTTAATTCCATCAAAAGTTTTACTGTTATTTCCAGTTTTCGTATCTCGATTTTTGTTCGACCCTTGGTTTCCTTGCCTATCAATTTTTTATTAGTCATAGGCGCTAATGGATCTTTCACTCATTTAGGCATCTTGTTCAATCTAGTTATTGAATGATTTCATCCTTAGTCGAATACAAAGGGCGCTCGGGTTGGGTTCATCATGTACATAGATATCAAAAGAACTAGTTACATGATTTTCTTATTTATATGGTCAAAAGAATTAGAATCTGATTGCATAGCCAAAATAGTATGAAATGATAATTTAAGGGGTATACATGATATTTGTTTATTTATAATTGTAACTTTTTTTACAGATTCAAAACTATCACGACTATTAAAATTAATGATTGTTTAGCTATTCAGTTCACTTTTTGCAATCACAAGAATTACAAAAAAAAAAAAAAAATTGTATATTTCCTTGATAGCAAATCTAGCCTAGCTGTAACAACTTGTTATGCAATTGTTCGTGAAATCATGCTTCCAATACACTACAACCATCTTTGCAATATTACCAAGTGTTTACATAATGTAGGTGCAGATTCGTGCTGAAGCAGGCTCAAGCATTGTCAAAGTAGCAATATTCGAACTTTTTTTTCCTTGCTCATTCTCGGTCTTTTGAGAGCTCTTCCTTTGGCTCGCACAGTTATCAACCTTTTGGCATCAACATCATGGAATAAATAAAGGACATTATTAAAATATTGACATAACGTAATGGATTTGGAACTAACTATTCATTATTGAATTATCTCAACATGTTATATAACTAGAGATGAACCTGAACAGATGTAGACTAGTACACTAGACTACTAGCACTATCAAACTAAACTGAACAAACTTTTTATTGGTTTTATAAACAATCTAGTATCTTTGCCAAAAACCTATCTAGTTTATGGCCTGGAAATGGGTAAATTTGACTACATTTGACATTAGTAAATAACCTATTAAGCCCACGAGCATAGTCAACTCACAAACCAAATCACTTTTTGGTCTCAATTGGTTTGTTTTGTTCCTATTTCTAATAGGTTATGGACCTAACCAACTGGGTTTTAGTTAGTTTGGTCTTTGGTCACAACTTATAAGATTGTGCGATCCTCAACTAGATTTGAATAGGTTTGATTTGGTTTGTTTCGGTTCCAAGACCGATTTGCACCCCTATATGTCATACTCATAATTGTAACCAATGAACAAGGAACCGTATCTATTATCATGATTGTCATGGAACATACATTTCTTTGTTCATTGGTCAGTACATCGATGTTGGTATCTCAACTTACATTCATGGTTCTCCATATTCCTTTAAATTCAATGGAATCAAATAGAATGTGATGATTGTTAGGTAACGTACTTTGAATTAACCATCACACAATTTTCCTTTATACATGATAAATCCAATTTAGTATATAATTATTCATATCATTTAGGTTCATTTTCTAATCGTTGTACATTAAATTTTTATTGCTTTTAACACTTTTGCTCTTTTTCACTCCTATTGCCATTTCTTTGCAAAAACACTCATTTTATGCTAAATATTTCTAGGTTTTATCTTCAACATCAATAAGTGAATGCAAGATACATAAAAAAAAAAGTAAAAAAATGGGCGAAACACATCAATTTCACATGGCTAAGCAAGGAAACACCAAGTTCATGTACAATTCATTTCAACTTGCAATTTTGGGTGCCAAAAGTAGCAAATCAAGTTCAAGAACTTCATAAAAACTTCATAAGACATACAAATTCATGTGAAGACTGAAATTTGGGTGGTGGAAAGAAGAAAAACTAAGCCAAAACTGCAAGTTGTTACAAAAGCTGAAGGTGGGTGGCAATACGTGGCAAGAAGAGCAAATGAGAGTGAAGCTTGTAATATTTTTTATTTCATGTTATTCCAACCTCAAGTATTATATATAGGGGTTTTGGGGAAGTGTTTAAGCATGAATTCACTCAGTCAAATCCAAATTATAAAGGAGAGAAAGAGAGGAAAATCGAGAGGAAGAAGAAGAAGGAAGGAAGAAGAAGTTTGGTGTGTAATTTGGTATTTTTAAGTTCTTTCTATAATTTTTTTCTTTAAGTTCATAGATTTTACATCAGTTTTGCTTTATATTATGTCTATCATGAACTAATTTTGCTTTTCCAAGACTACGTGTAGCTTAAGCTGTAATATACGCTCTTTTCTAATTCAACATATTCAAAGTTTGTTTATTATACTGTTTGAGTGTTTATCATTGTTTGTTATGAGTATTGAATGCTTGATCACCATTTAAAGCCTACAAAGATTCATAATGAGTCTGAGATGAGATTTATGATGATTGCTAAAATGATAAACACCACAAATTGAGCAAATGCTAGAGATAGATTAACACGATTTGTGTGGTTTTAAGTAAAAACCATGATTCTTCAAAGCTTTTTTCTTATTTAAATTCATTCAAAAGATTGATGAGTTAGTATATAAAATAGCATGCTAAATATTGCTCGAGAGAGAATGTTTAGTAAATTAGAGTTTTCAACCATCAACATGTAATAACAACTTGAATATCGTGAATAGAAAGGCGTATTGATGCAACTAGGTGAAATTTGGATGCTTTAGATTTTTTTTAAGTAATTAAACTAATCTAAAATCAGAAAACTTTTCATAAAATTAGTAACTTTTTTTTCTTTTTCATTTTGCTTTATTTCATATCAAAAGCGTCAAATTTTGGTCATTCAAATAGTATTAAAACTACTAATTTAGGTTCAATAACAATCCTCGTGGGATGATATTCAACTCATTCTATGTTACATGATATGTCTTAGTGCACTTGCTAAGCAAACACCAAGTAGATCAATGCAAATATATTGTGTTTTAATTACCATAACATATTTGTAAATGTGTATATATTGAAAATTATGAGAGTTATAAAAATTAGATTTTTTTTTTTTTTCCAAAAACAACCACTAAAAGTCTGAAAATTTTCAGCCAACAATCTTAAATCACACCATTAGTTACTCATGATTTAAGCTGGTTTTAAAAATTTTATGCTTTTGGAGGTGGTTTTTTGAAAATTTTTAAAATAATATTGTTAAGTGAAAAATGACAACTTAAAATTAGCCCTTCATACTAGTTCTTGCAAACATAAAGTTTAGAAGCAACCTATTATCCTTAACAAAATGCAATCAATTAGATAATGTCAGCAACAACAATTTAAATGAAAGTTTGCTTTCATAATATTTCTTTTCTTCACTATTTATACTCGTAAAATAATATAAAGTATACTTCTATACAATTATACAAACAATTTTCTCCGATACAGATAATATTTATTTGGATATTCTTCGTTTTTATATGGTGAGAAGAATCTAATAATTACCATTGTTGTGAAAATGAAAATTTTTCATAGTAAATTTAATGCGTGCTTCCTTATTAAATCTAAAAAAATAGTTTTATTCTATAAATTAGTACAAGGTTCACATTTCACCAATGTTGAGGTTGAAGTTAAGCATATGATATGAGACTACAATGAAAAATCGTAAGGGGAAGTGAATTTGCCTTGAATAGAGGAAAAAGTTTTTCATATTTCTGATTATTGTGATTATGATGTGGTTAAGACTATTAAGATGGAAACACATTTTCCACAAAAACAAATGGAGCATTAATGTTTGCACAGAAATAATAGACTAGATACATAAAAATATTCTATATCAAAATAAACAATGCATTAATGTTCTTGGACTTCCAATATATTGATCATTTCAAAATTTCATTTTATTGTATTTTATTTTTTCTATTATCATTGTGTGTTTAAAACATCAATTAAAAATCATTTTGTTACAAATGTAAGGGAAAGCATTAATTATGCCATTGAAAGATTAACTCTAGCAGAGACAATAACTATTTTGCACATTCGAGAATTGACGTGATATTCCATATTAATTGACCATCTTGAACATATTAATAGTTTCATGGATATAATAAGATATTTTGAAAATAAATTGTTGCTTACTACACAAAGATTGCATACAAATAGGAGTGTTTCATGTGTTATGGTCATGAAAATGATTATAACATTACATGACACTTTAAAATCCTAATAAAAACAACAAATCCTAATAAAAAGGACAAATATTAAAGACATGGTGACAAAAATAGAACTAAAAATGAAAAAGCATTCATGACATAAACTTTCCCCTTGAGAATGTGGTCCAAATTAGAAATCTTTTGGACTAGGAAATACTCCCTTGGCTAGGTCTAGGCCTAAGGGAAGTGTGGCCTCATCAAGCTTGGCTGGTATGTAGTTGTGGTAGCTTTGCTAGTATTGTTGGATTGTCACAAAGGATTTGTGCCTGTTGATGAAGAAGGGACTACTAAGCCTACCATTGCGTCAATAAACACTGAACGATGTAGCAGTGGTAGCGTCCCATGGAAGCCTTCCATTGGGCCCATACCTATTGGCGGTGGTGGTAGTGCGAGCTTATTGAAGATACTATGGGAATGAAATCCTATACCGGCTAGGATGTCTCTAGAACTGTTTATGCCTACCATAGGGTGGGAGGCTTCCATGAATGAGCCAACACCAAATGAAGATCCAACGTCCATTTGCATTTGTAAGTTGTCACAGTGGTGGATGACATTGGGTTTCAACTCCCTTAGTGCTTTTTGGAGCTCCATGCCCTGGCTCGACTCTATGTTATCCATTGCAACAAGCCACCATTGCTCATCATTCTTCGCACACTTAAGCTTTTTGGGCTCCTTCCCATGCTTTCTCTCAATCTCGTTATAGGAATTAAACAAGGTGAGTCTAATGTTAAGCTCACCAACATTAGCATCATGCTGAGCCTGGACAAGTTGCTCTGCACTGCTAATGTTCATTGGCTCAGAAAGCGGAGGAGGGTGATTGATACCAAGGTAGCTATCTAATATCACCTCTATAGTAGGGTGACCGAAAAAGAATGCCTTTCCTCCTTGAGAAAAGACAATACTTGCAACTTCTATACCACATAGAGTGCACAACTCACTAGCCTTCTTAAATAACCCAGCTCAACACTTTGAAAATTTTACAACTGATTGGTCTCTTTTTCAATTCGTACCATTTCTACCTTTTGGCGTCCCTTATTCTTCCTGTCAGAACTAGCCATGGGGGGCTTATTGGAGAAAATACACAAATGAGAAAAACATGCCTCGAAATTGGGGGAGATATAAAGGAAGACTAGTTTAGCTATCTTTTGCGGAATATACGTTTTTTTTTTTTGCCTGTATATTGGTTTAGGGATTAGCAACAATGCGTTTTATGCAGCTTCATTAGATGTGTGCATTTCAATGATATTCTCATGAATATTTAGTTGTTGATATAATTTTTTTCTTAATAAGAAAAGGTAGTAAGTACTTTTATACAAGTAATGACATCACCAAGATTTATGCACATGACAGTTTGTAATGATATTTATCTTCTATTAAATGACAATACTATTATACAATTGTAACTATTATTTTTACCAATGCGCTCTGAAGTACCATTTTACACTAATAGAAAAGGTAATTCTTAAGTATATAAATAAAACTTAAAATTTTGAAAATCATCGCATTCTAATATTTAAAAAAAAAGGTTAACAATGAAAGCAAACTGCCAGTAGTAGTTTTAATTATTATTTTGAATAACCCATGATTACAAAGTCTTCATTCAAAGTATTAAATAATTAATTCTAAATTTTATAATAAGACACGTAAGGAAGTAAATCATATTTTCTTTAATTAAATGCCCATATTATGATTTAGTCACAAGTGGTATGATGATTTCATAATATATCTTTTGGACCAAATTGAGGAAAAAAAAAAAAAAAATTCAGTACTATAGTATGATGATGATTAATTATGTGTATTCTTATTAATTTTTATAATTAGTAGGTTATGCCTAGCATTAGAATGAGTGCAATCGAGCAGCCAAATAAATTTCAAATAATCCGACTACATCTAAAATAAACGAGGAAACAAACAAAGATACCTTGGAATAGGGATCGACTATGGAGAACAAACATGAAGAAGGCCGGAAAATGGAGGAAAGGCCAAACATTTAGAGGCTAATGTATTTTTATATACATTAGATTTACTACTCTGGATCGTGATGAGGTAGCCTCATATTGCACAAATTCACCTTAGATTTACTACTCTTAGTAATAAAATAATATTCGGAGTGGTTAAAAAAAGAATTTGGATAGACACTAATGTTAAGGACATTTAGCACGAGATGAGAAACAAAAATAATATGGTGGAGAGAAACCCTAGCATGACGTGGGACGACTTAAATTTGATTCAAGTGACCAAAATTATATATATATATATATAAAGGAAAAAAGAAACATACCCAGTGCCTCAAGGGCTCATGCCTACGCAAGGTCTAGGGGGGGGGGGGGGGGGGGGGGGCGAATGTACGCAGCCTTCACCCATCAGGGTGTCAACCTGAAAAGAGGCTGTTTCCCAGTGCACCCAACTTGAGGGTGAGGACTTCCCAGGAGGTCACCCATCCTAGTACTACTCTCGCCCAAGCACGCTTAACTTCGGAGTTCTAATAGGATTCGGTGACGGCGTGTTGGTGCCCTCTTTGGAAACAAATATCCAAGTTACCAAAATCATTTTAGTTTTAAATTCCTTCATTTGTCAAATAATCGCTGATCATAAGCAAGAATAATTTTGGACATTATTAGGAAAAAAAAAAAATCATAAAAAACAACATGCTTGATGTACATGTACAAGAAAATATATTAGTAAAAAGAGTAGAAAGGACGACATTTTTTTAAAAAATGACCAGGAAAGGTCCCAAGTTATGGATCAAGTGCTATCCTTCTCGTAGTTAGTAAATTCGTGTATTATACATGAACAATATGCTTGTAAAAATTAATGTCATGTAATACTCGCGTTTATGTATTTTTCCCAAAAATTCGTGCTTTTTTTAAAGTAGAACGTAATATACATATTTCATGAAAAAACAAACACGTTTTTTTTTCGTAAAATTCATTGTCACTTAAAAACTGATATTCGAATTTTAAAAAAAAATTAGGTGTATCCCAACCCACTGCTTCTCTTGCTTGCCGTGCCAAAATAAGGTTTCAAAATATACAATGGAGTACCTGAAAGTTTCAAAATTTTATTACTTAATTGGTTTATATTCAAATTCACTAAATTTTTTTATCACAATTCGTTGAAATTTTGTTGAAAACATTGATATAATTTATGTATATTATCATATGCATGTATTAAATTTATATTTTCTATATTTAATAGGTCAGATTCGTACAAAAATTCATCAAATTATGACATAGAATATTAATGTGATAAAATATTGAAATCTTTTTATTGTATATAGGGTTATTAATGCGAAAGGTCTCTGTACTTTATACAAAGTGTCAATTTAGTCTCTATACTTTTTGTTGTGTTAATTTAGCCCTATATAATTTAAATTGTGTCAATTTAGTCCTATAGTTGAAATTGAAGTTAATTTAACGATATAATTTTTAACGATTTAATTATGTAAAATACAAATAATCCGATATAAACCCGTTCACTAAATCAATATAAGCTCACTTGCCACCCGAGCATTAATAATTTTGAAAGCAACTTGGTGCCAATTTTACTTTAGGGATTAATTTGACACAATATAAATTGTACAGGGACTAGATTGATACAATTAAAAATATAGGGACTAAATTGACACTTTATGTAAAGCACAGGGATCTTTCGCATTAATAACCCTTGTATATATTGAAATATCAAGGTACCTATGTGATAAATAGTCCAATCTTATGGTACCTAAGTGATATTTTCCATTGTTTTAGCATCTACATACTCTAATTTTTCAAAAAATGATCTGAATTTTTGAGTCATATATTTAAAAATGAAACCGTTTTAAACATGTATATACACTTTCTACGAGTCAATGCATTTTTCACCGGTTTTTTTACCGAAATTTTATTGTGAAAAGTCAAATAATACATGTATGTTGCAAACTCCATTTTATTCCCGTACTGTATTTAACTAACTATGATCTTTCTTAGGGACAACTCCATGCAATTTTTATTTTATTTTTTTTTTTATGTTTCGCTATATTTTTAAATGCTTAGATATATAATTTAGGGTTATAAACACCAAAGGTTCCTGTACTTTTCTCACTATGTCAATTTAGTCATTGTAATTTTAATTGCATCGTTTAGCCCCTATACAATTTAATTATGTCAATTAGTTCCTTGGTCAAAGTTTAGTTAAGTTATTTATGCAATTTTTAATGACACAGCCACATTACATGCAAGTAACTCACTACAAATCCACCAAGTTGACTCAATTTAACCGAAACCATAGAAGAACTATTAAAAATTTCATTTAAATTTTAACATAAATTTTGTTATAAGGATTAAATTGATAAAATATGAATTTTACAGGGACTAAACTAACACAATAAAAAGTATAGGGACTAAATTGACATAATGGGTAAAGTACATGAACCTTTTGTGTAAATAACCCTATAATTTATATATTTAGTATATGCTCAAAATATTAACGTTTAAAAATATTTCTATTTTATGCATTTATATTAGTTTTATATTTAACACATATACAGAGCCATTCATTTTTTTGAAGTTCTTATATGCTTGATCTCACAGATGGCTTGTTTTAGATAAAATTAGATTTCAATCATTAAATTATAGTTCTATCATTGTGGACTCATGCACGTAGCATGTGCCACTTTAATGTACTCAGAACTGAGTCCTCAAATGAGTTTCTCCATTGATAGAGAGGTGCGGCAATCCACGCCTATCCAGATGCCGCCAATTAATGTGCGACATGTGACGTGTGCTGTCAGCCACCCTTTGTTAAGTGTATGAGGCCAATCACAAACTGCCACTTGGCATTTTTAGTACGGTGCTGCGTTGACTGTTTGAAGCAGTGAAACAGCATTGTTTTAGCTTATTTTAATGCATGCGACATCGGAAATATTAAGGATTATCTATCCAATAACCTATTATAAAGGGGTCTTACTTAGCAATCTAAGAATAAAAAAGTAGAAAATTTTAGTTAAATTTTTTGAGAGCCCGTTCTCTCGGTGGTCAAGAGGAGATTGAGGAAAAGGTCTCGCAGCCTCGATAATTCTCTTCAGGAGGTATTTAGTGGGTCTTCATTCCAGCTATCTTGATTCTTTTCTCTTTAAGCTTTCATTTAATTTTTGCATTTCTATTTATTATTTTATTTCTTGTTTATTATGTTTGATATTCTATGTTGTTATGCACATATTAGATTAGATGTCATTAGATTTAGAATTAAGAATTTAAATTTTTCATTGCGCTACTCTGGTCAATTTAGGGAACATTTGCAAAATATTTCCCAACATAAACATGCCTCGATTTTTTTTTTTTGGGCGGGGGCTGGGTTTGGTAAATAGGAAGACATGTTTAGCCGATTCTGTAGGATACTAACTTTGCAATGATATATAAGTTTAGGCATTAGCAACATTGCCTTTTATAGTACATTTTATCTGTGAATTAATAAAGAATGATACTAAATACTTGTAGACAAGCAATGTTATCACATAGATTTATACACATAAGTTGCCCGCAAACCTAATCACCCGATTCAAAGAAATTCATAGCCAGTCGTTACTAGCACATACTTGGGAAAAGTACAATAACCACATCGGGCATTGGTACTATTAAAGTGACTTATGAAGTTAGCTCTACTTCAGTTTTCCCAATGATGAGCTTTCAAAACGGAAACTCTCAATCTAGTTGGCATGATGTACCATGTGTTGAAACACTGCTAAGAATATACTTACCCGTAGAGCCGGCAATATATGACCCGGCCCATTTGACCCACTACCAGACCCAACCTTAACCCAAAAATTTAAAATTTATTGTGATCTAAACTCTAAAATAAACCAACCCGAATTTGACCCTACCCAATCTGATCCCAACCCCAAAAAGACCCGACTTGTGAGGATCTGAGAATCAAAATAAAATGTTAATTATAGTCATTGCGTTTTATAGTTTTAGTTACAAATTTCAAGATCGAATAAATATATTATCAAAATAACCTGATTGGTCAACCTGAAATCCGACCCCACCTAAGGATACCCGACCTAAAGTTGACCCAAGCCAAGGCTAACCTGACCTGATGTCAACCCAACCTGAGGTCAACTCAAACCCGTGAATGATCGGAATCAAGTTTGACCCAACCCGAATTTGACCCGATCCGAGATAGGCCCGATGTAGCAGTAACCTGACCTAAACTTGACCCGACCCTACCCAATTTCTAGGTGATGAATCTAATTTAGTATATAATTATTTTTATCCTTTTGATTTATTTTTTAACCATTTTACATCAAAATTTTTATCACTTTTGCTCGGTTTTGCTCTTTTTTGCTCATATTGCCATTTTCTTGCAAAAACACTTATTTTATGGTAAATCTTGCGAGGTTTTATTATCAACGTCAACATTTGAATGCAAGATACATCAAACAAAAGCATAAAAATGAGCTAAATCAATCAAAATATTAGTTTTAGCAAGAATTCACCAAGTTCATCACAATTCAATTCAACTTGCAAAAATGGGTAGCATAATGCACAAATCAAGAGCAAGGATTGATTAAACAATACATTAAAATGTCCAAGTTGATGTAACTCTGAATTTAAGTAGTGCTAAGCTCAAACATCTGAAAAAAAAATAGCAAGGACAACAACAATGCAGGGAATGAACACCAGCCCGCACAATTCACTTCAACTTGCAATTTTGTGTGGCAAAATGAACGAATCAAGTAAAAAAAAACCTCATGTACACTTCAATAACATGTTGAAGTTGATGTTAAGACTGATTTTGGGAGGCCAAAGCTGGAAAAAATTCAAGAAAAATAGCAAAGAATAGAAGTTGCAGAAAATGAACCCAATCCTGCACAATTCATTTCAACTTGTAGTTTTGGGTGGAAAAATGAACAAATCAAATACAAGGATGACTTAAAAAATTTATGAACATGTCCAAGATGATGTCAAGACTGATTTTGGACGGTTCAAAGCAAGAAAAAATTAAAAAAGTCAGCAACTTCTTGAAATCTGCAAAACTGGGCGGCAAGGAGCAGAATGGAGGTGCAATGAGCTTTAAGCTTGCAATTTTTTGTATTTTTTTAAATCTAATCTTATGTACTATAAAAATGGATACTTAGGAGGTGTCTTAGCTTCATTCAATCCAGAAAAACCAAAGACAAAGTAGAGAAATCAGGTAGAAATTCGTAGGAAGAAAGAAGGAAGAGAAAAGAAGAAGTTTGGTTTGAAATTTTACATTTTCAAGTTCGTTTCTATCCTTCTCTTTATTAAGTTCCTAAATTTTGTGCTAAATATGTCTTCTATTAAGTTTGTCATGAACTAAGTTTGTTATTCCAAGGCTATGATATGGCCTAAGTTGTAATATACGCTTATTTCTAATTCAACATATTCAATGTTTTGTTATTGTATTGTTGAAGTGTTTATCATTGTTCTTCACTAGTTTTAAATGCTTGATCACTATTTAAAACCTATAATAATTCATAATGAGTCCGAGAGGAGATTTATGATGATTGCTAAGTTGATAAGCACTACAAATTGGGCGAATATTTGAGAGAGATTAACGCGATGGTTTTTAAGTGAAATTCATAGAGCTTTAGAAACTCTTTTCTTATTTAAATTAATGCATAAGAGTGATGGGTTAATATGTAAAAGAGCATGTTAAATGTTGCTCAAGAGAGAATATTTAGTAAATTAGGATTTTCAACTATCAGCACGTAATAACAACTTAAATAACAAGAATACAAAGGCGTATTGATGCAACTGGGTGAAATCAGATGCCTTGGATATTATTAAATCATAAAAACATCATAAAAATTAGTAAGCCTTACTTAAAAATCAGTTAACATATTTTGTTTCTTTTTATTTTATTTTATTTTATACCAACATCTAAATTTTCGATCTTTCAAATAGCATTAAAGTTACTAATTTCGGTACTAGCTCAATAATAATCCTCGTTGGAACGATACTCTACTTACTACTTTATTACATGATAAAGCTAGTACATTTGCTAACCCATATGCAAAGTAAGCATCACTAGGCCTACATACTCGAGACACAAGGGCTACAAGAACTACCTAAGGGTACTTTAATCGTAAGAATTATAGGCATTGGTGAGCGCCCCCCCCCCCCCCCCCCCAAAAAAAAAAAATGCTTATGTTTTTTTTTTATTTTTTATTTCATATGTCCTCATGAAAGCATTAAAAATTAATCACACAAAATCATAGCTAACCATCTAAAATTTTAGTGAGTTTCAAATAAATCGTGCCAAAAGAAAGAGAAATAAAATAAAAACAAAGTACTCAACCATCTCCAAACATAAATCTCGCATTGTCCTCAATGCAACTAACATGAAAAAAAATGAAGTAAATAGAAGGAAAGGACAACTTAAATAGAATGGCATGACAGGAAAAGATAAAAATCGACGACGCTAGGTGAAAATAGGAGCATTATGAAAGACAAAAGAAGAAAGAGCTACAAATAAGAAAATCAAAGACAAAAGACAAAGCTGACTTGTTAATAGTATTAGAAAAAAATTAATGATATAAGTGGTTAGTACATATCGGAGACGAGAAAAAAAATAAAAAAAAGGAAACAACCAGGGAGTGAGGTAGTGGAGGGTTTGGTGTCACCCCTATTCGTCCACCATTAATTTAACCTGATCCACTCTTTACTCAACTCAGCCCACCGTCAAGATGAGTTAATCTAGATGGCCTATAAAGATTGTCGTGAATGGTGTTTGAGCATTGGGGCCAGCTAACGTGGGCTGGGACATAGAAGGCTGCTCCTCTTTGTCCCTTGGTTCTTAGGCACCCCCTGAGGTGACTCCTGTCCATGTCTATGCTCTCTAAGAATTGAATTGTAGGATTTGCAAAACAAGACCAAAGTTTAGGTTTGTATAGATGCATAAGAATTTTAGAGCTTTCCAGTGAAGCATATATCTTTGCGCTAGCGGAGTCTCTTGATGAGACATGGCCGACACAACTTGACCCATCCAATGGAATAATGAGAAATCCATTAGCGGATGGCAATAAAGCTATTGAGAAACACTTCACTGAGCTAGATCCAAGTCTTCTGATAGACGTGCTAAAGGAGAGAGGGAGAAAGAGAATCTAGTACCGCTGCTACATGTGGGATGATGGAATCCATCAACCAAATATTGGGTGTGAAGAAAGTGCATTTCATTGTGGTGGTGGTGTTATTTAATAAATGACCCTCACAAAACACAATGATGAGCTCAATGGTGACGCTTGCTACAAAAGGATCCTAAGAGGAGCCCAAACAACTGTCCAAGACACCAATTGCAGCCATGATGTCACTGGGCACTATGCCTCATATAGTTATTATATACCAAGGGTGACCATTGTCACGATCACACTGGAGTGAGGAGTAGAACTCCCTAATCATGGAGGAATCATCACCCACTCCACGGCCAAGAAAGTAAGTGAAGTTTAACTCTTCACACTGTGCTATGTCCCACTCCCCATAGGCATCCCTACACACTGGATCCTTGAAAACCATTTTGGCCATTATCTTAGTAGTGTGAATCAGGGCGGACAGAGTTTCAAAGATCTGCTGCCTTTCTTGCCTCGTATCTTCTTAGTTTTCACCATCTCTTAAAAAACAAAGGATGTGACAAAGATAACAGCAAATAACAGAGTCAACAAATTGTGACAAAGCTAAATTAGACTTAACAAAAAAAAAAAAAAAAAAGAAAAGAACAAAAGAACCTAGAAGAGGCAAAAACAAAACGAAGAGATATAAAATGGCAAGATCAATAGGTAACCTACCCCACAAACATCACACAATAGTAGAACCAACAACAACAATAACAAATCCAGTGCCTCCAAGGGCTCTTGACACAATAGTAGAACCCTAACACTTAAAACCGTAATCATGAGTAAAAGTTGAGTAAAAGCATAATCCCATACATAATAGTCCAAATCCCATCTAGCATTGTGAACATGGAAGTAAAACAAATTAGAAACTTCAAGCCAAAATCGTACAATATTCATAACTGTAACCCTGATCCCAAAATCTAGCAAATATGCACAAGAAAAACTAAAATACCACACCCTATGAACTTCCATCTCATGATTTCAAGACTAAAAAAGATTAAAAATGAAGAAGATGAGCGTACCTTGGTTGTGTAACAGGAAGGAGGAGATAGAAGTGGGAAAAGGGTTAAGGGTGGCGAAGACAAGGGCGCATTGGAAGTTAGGGTTTGAGGTGAGCGAAAGGAAACGGCAGGACTGGGGGGGTTTAAATGTGCATTGATCTGATTGATCGAACACACAACCAATCAATTAGATGGAAAAAGGTGGGAGGCATGTGAAACATTGTTTGGTCGATTAGAAGAACACCCGATTGCTGGGGCGCTAATAGTTCAAGGGCTTGTGTTGATCTTATCGATCAAGTAAGCACTCGATGGATTGGGTGTCAACAAAAAAGATCTCATGTTATTCCTATCGATTGAGTACGCCCACGATCGATTTGTATTTAAAAGAAACCATCCCCATACATAAAAATATTACCCCTAAACATTCTCTCTCCCTTTTTTATAAACAAAATGCAAATGAATTTGAAAGGTTAAGACAGTCAAGGTTGCCTCCTCATAGCGCTAAGTATAAGTCTTTAGCCAACGTGATTAAGACTTTAAAATCAACTTGCATTTAAGGTGGGGCCCTTGAGGTGAACAACATTAGACTCTTGGGGTCATTCCCATAACTTAACAGCAATGGTGGCCATTCACAGTGAGAACACGACTAGCTTCGCGGTTTCGGATCTCAATCACACTACGAGAGTGTCACAGTAGACACTCAATGGGGGGTTTGACGAGCTCATTAAAGAGGCCCGTTGGGGTTTGAAAATCAAACCCCTAGCCTTGACCCTTAGGACATCAGACAAAGCAATTGAGTCATTTTAAGTCACTAAATCATCCAAAAACCCTAGCTCATGACTCAAGGAATCACCTCCTATATAGAAGGATGAAACCAACTCGACCAAAAGATCAATCTCGTCCACAATATAGAATTCCTAACCATCCCCAATCCCAGATTGCCTAGCTGCATTAGGCACATTCAACTTGACTTCAAGATCACAAAAGGAGACCTCTTTTAATCCCGTCCTACAATGAATCACGATATTGACAGTTAGATTGGTCGGCCTGAAATATTGGGAGTCTATTTTCTCTAATTAGAAATGAGGTACATGTAAAGTGCAAGAAAATCAGTCGAGAAGACAAACTTGTCAACCTTAGCAATTACATCTTCCAACATCCTAAGAGGTAAACGCTATGATATATCGGCCAATTGAAGTATGGCACTAGTTGGCTTAAGATCTTCCAAAACCGATTCCTGAATAATCGAGTACAGGATGAGATTCATAGTAGGTCACAAATATAAAAGAGGCCAACTAGTATAACTCACTCTTATGACACATTGGACCGTGAAGGCCCTAGGATCTGTACGCTTAGGTGGGATACCTGACACCAGAATGCTACTCACCTTCTTAGTGTGTCGGACCTTTCTACGAAGATGTGCTCACACATGTTTCTTCTTTATGTGGAGGTCCTTAAGGAGCTTCGCACACATAGAAACTTGCTTGGTAGTATCAATAAATGGTAAATTGATCTTCACTTCCTTGAAAAGTTTCATCAGCTAAGTCCTCCTTGCGTCGTCCTTTCCCTTTGGTCCAACTAGGGTCGATGGTTAAGGTACAATGAGTTTAGACAATGAAACTTAAGGAAGCCCTCGTTACCCCTCTCCATCAGTAGTGGGAGGGGGAGCTATGTCCTCCCTCTTAGCCTCAATCTTGTTATCCCTTAACTTTCCCCCCTCTAAAGTTAACACAATCTTAGGTTGCTCATGATTGAGCATGCTAGGATTTGAATTGGTTGACCCTTTCGAGTTCTTGAGAGGTTGAGTATGGAGTCACCCTTCTTCTCTTCTATTGAGAGCATGAGCCTAATGACCTAACTAGTACTCTAACTTGGCTATAGACTATAAGTGTGATTGAACCTATTGAGTGTTTTACTCCACAAAACACATTATATGCTCCTCAAATTGATAAAAGTACCTTGGAGGTTTTTTTTTTTTGGAGAGGGGGGGGGGGGGGGGGGGGGGGGGTGGCATCCTTGAGAAACCAAAAGGGGTGCATTACTGACAAACCCGAGCATCTTTTATCTTGTGGATTGGTTCTAATTATCATGCTATCTCCATGAGAAGATTGGGTGATTTTTTCATCCAATATTGTAAGTTCGAGTACAGGTTGTTGTACTTCGAATAGCCCTACACCATGCAAACGTAGTCCTGTACGATTCAGGATACTATGAGGCATAAGGAAAATCTAACATAGAATGGTCAATGTTGGAACAAATAATTCATGGGTTACCACCACTCGATGACTCAACGGTGTTAGGATGCACTTTAGTAGGCTTAGCTTGTCTAGTCATCATCTAATTCATTTTCCTATGGAGCATCTTATTCATCAAAGCTTTATCATCGCTCAGTGCCACTTTATAGAGATTTTGTACCCCCTAACTACCCTAGCTAAAGAAGCTTGGTCAAAGGAGTGCCTGATAAAGTGCTCAAACAACATCCATGCCTCATCCGCATTCTTTTGGTTGAATGCTCCCATGCATAAAGCAATTTACCATCTGTTTGTTGGACACTGTAAGACTATTACAGAAATTTTCTACCAGAGCCCACTTGGGAGATTTGTGGTGGGGACAACTTCGAAGAAGCTCTTTGAACATGTTCCAATACTAATGAAACTGTTATTGAACCTTTTGTTCAAAATTATTTATTGCGTGCCTAATAGCCAGGATCTTGGCTTTAAGGTAAAATTGGACTAAGAACTTCTTCTACAGATTCACCTAAGTTGTAATTTCTCCCTAGGTAGGAGCATGTTTAAGCAAGAATGGGAAAATATGTAGCTGAAGTGCGTCTTTCAAGACGCCTTAATAGTGATAAGTTTCACAAATTTCTAGAAAAGTGCCAAGGAGCTGTATAGACTTTCATTTGGTCTCCCATAGAATGTGATATGCATGCTAATGGTCCCGGGCTTGATTTTGAGGTGTGCATTACCCATGGTGGGTAACACATCTCCGGCTGGTCCAATGTGACTTTGGGGAACAAAGTGATCCTAAAGGGTCTGTGCAGCATGCTCCATCTCTAGGTCAAGTTCATAGACCATTACTGGAGTTGAATTTGAAATGGTTTTGTTTCTCCTAAAGCAAGATAATGTTAACCCAGTTTTTGGATCAATGCAATCAATTTGGGTTCTAGTGAACTTCTACCAAGCGTACACTACAGGTCGAGTCAATTCAACTCAAATCGCTATCCAAAACAAAGAAAATAAGTAAAATAAAAAAAAAGATATAAATCACCAAAATTAGAAACTGACTCTAGATTTTGAGCAATGATTCCTGGGAAATGATGGGAAAAATATGATGTGGTTTTAAATAGTGAAAAACAGTGCACTGGCAAGCATACAAACTCATCTTCTCTATGGAGAGTACGCCGATGTTGACTCCTCACTACCAAAAAATGGGTCATTAACAATAGTGATTCTCGTCATTCAAAGCTTCATTACCGATGTTGACTCCTCACTACCAAAAAACTTTCCATTGTCCACCGTCGTAATTACTTTCGACGTTAATAATAATTAAGATCAATGACAGCAAAACCTAGCCATCGTTTAAAAGTATTTACAACAATATACTTCATCTGTCGTTTAAAGTTATATCAGTAACGACGATACAAGTTTTCATTAAAAATAAATTCTTTAACGTCAGGCAACACTGTCATTAATGAATTAGGTAATAACGACGGCAACTTCCTTCGCTATAAATATTTACCACCACATAAGAAAAAAGTTTTAACGACGAAAAAAAATGTCATTAAAGTTTTTCGGGCTATTAATAGAAAATAGTAACGATAATCAAGATAATCATTACAATAGAATATCAACATCATCTAACCGTAGTTAAAGCATTTTCCACCAATTAACAACAACAAATGTATTATTAAACACGCTTCCCACCATCAATCGCAATTACAACAATAAATTTATCAAAAAAAAATTACAATGATAACACTTATCGACATTAAAAACCATTTACATTTATGAAGAATCAATACGATCACAAATACCTCTATATTGTTGCAATATAAAGGCAACTTTGTGTTGTTTATAACACTTGTACATTCATGCAGCATGACAGCAATTTTTGCATCACTTATAATATCTATACACCTTATAGTATTAACCTACACTTCCAGAAATACCAATAATCCAATACAGAAATGAATTTCCATATAAAAGTAAAAATGTCAATGAAAATTATACATCCAACAACTAACATCCACAATTTACATCCAGGAAAAACTGAAAGCGTACATCGCATAATCTGTAATTTAACAACTTAGCAAAAATTACAAATCCAACAACAGTTCTCAAAAAAAGGGTAGAACAAAAATAAAAATTTGAAATCCAAGTCTTCCAACACCTGAACAAAATAAACACAACATGAGTGTTAGAAGTTTCTTATTATCCAAGCATCAAATCATTATGCATAATTAACAACTAAAATTTTGCAATTCTATTTTTAGATAAAGCATGATCTTTTTAGGTAAAATCTTATCTTTTTGTGCATTGTGTTGAAATTGTTCCCGCAATGCCCCATTCTTTCACATACATTTTCCATAGGTGCTTTTTTATGACTTTAGATTATTTGACAATTTCAATTTAAGTCGTGTACTCTTAATGAATAACAAAACAGTCATAACTCAAAGTCTACAATATACTACTCAATCAAAGAGTCATAAATCCGCAATAATCTCAAACTCAACAAAGAATTCAATTATAGAGTTCAACCTCCACAACGATTCCAAACAATTCAACGCGTATTCTTCATTAATACCAAAACAATCACAAACTCAAAGTCCACATTATAAAACTCAATCTCAAAGTCATAAATTCGAAAAATTTCAACTACAATAACCCTTGCATTTACTGCACAAAATATATGAGCAAGCGGTTACACAAAAGAAAAAGAAGAAGATGATAATTACCACTTATCTAATCATGTTTAATAAATGTGCTCATCCATCTTAGTAGATAGGATGGAGTACTTAAATCATTGTTATGACCTCCATTAGCAACACTTTTAATCTAGTTGCCAAATCAAAAAAAGCCTTATTTTCCTTAAAGAAAAGTCACATTATATTCATCATTACTAAAGCTACAAAATAAAGGGTAAGATCAAACTACAAACCATAAAACAAGAAACTAAGATTACACCAACATGAAGGCAATTGAGCCCCAAAGACAACTTCTGAAATACCACATGTACAGCTTCACTTTATACTAGAAACTAACAAATCTTAGTTGTCCTTCATCACTCCTATGTAAAAACATACTGAAATAAATCATCATTCAGCATAGCTATTTAGAAGGCCAATCTTTGAGCTAATAAACATGAATTAGTTTCTTCAACCATCATTGTCACTAAAGCCGTCCATGGTAATCTCCCCATCTTAAACAGGTCGATAATAAAGCATTTGGATTCTGTGCTAGAACATATGTAATGGACAAGTACCACCTCCTTATAATTGCTAGCTTATTAAAAGGAGAAACTATCACTTAGGTATTCTAAGGTTTGACCACTTATAGCTTAGGTAACTTGACATTTCAATGCATACTATGAGATATCTTAAGGACACCTATATATGAGGTACCCTGACCATATATTAGCAAAACAATGTGTCATATTAGCAATTTATGGGCCAAAAAAATAGAACATTATGACAGAGGAAGTCGATACATTATTATAATTATGTTCCAACTTAACAATTTTTAATAAAAATTTATCAAATTTTGGCATAAGGAATCTAAATGATAAAATTCTAAACTCTAGGCATCTGAGTAAAAAAAATCTTTTAATCTCGGGATAGCCTATTAAATAAATTGAAATGTTGAGGCACTTAGATTAAAGATCCCCAAACCTCAGGATACCTAAGTGATAAATCTCCTATTAATAAAACAGTTAACTTTTAATTATTTTTCATAATTTAGTAATTCTTCAGTGTATACTTTAGTAGATTTATCATTTTCTAAGAATAAAATTGGTCATCATTCACTAGTAAAGTTAGTTTAGGCATTTCATCAAATAGTTGGTGTTCTGATAAACGCCTTCATCAGCAATCATAACTTGAAAAGCTTGACTTGATAGTGAGTTCGGCTCGATTTTAAGTTTGATTGGACTCAATAAAGAGCATAAGTCAGCTCAATAATGAGCTCAACTTGGCTTGATAATCCTAATGAGTGAGGCTGGGTATCAAACACAGTAAAATTTTGTCAAATCAAGTTCAAACAAGGGTTTGAAATACTCGATAGGAACTCGGCTTAAGCTCAATAACCTTTATCGAGCTCGAGTTCGAACAAGAGGGCGTTCGGTTCAGCTTGGCTCATTTACACCCCTAGGTAGACACGGAAGAAGGGACAATAGGATGGTCGAGTTGAGTATGTGAAGCAGGAGTTTCTATAGTAGACGGAGGCGATGTTGGAGTAGCCATGGGAGACTGCAATGACAAGGAACAAAACAACAACAAAGGAAGATATTCAGAAGGTGGGATTTGAATTAGAAAGGAAAGAGTGTGCAAAATTGATGATGGTGAGAAAGTACGGTTGGGTTTCAAAAGAGGGAAGGTCTATTGAACAAAGATGCAGGAATCTGACAGGTAAGGAAGACCCAGTGACTATGTATCAGGATGGGAGCGATGATAGAGATGAGCAGTTATGATAAATGTGGAGTTAAGATAAGAGATTGTGAAGGAAAAAGGAGGACACAAGGGCAGAATTTCGGAGATGAAGAGGTTAAGGGGAAAAAAAATTTTGGTTCTAATACTATGTTGACAAAATGAGCAATCCAACCAAATAATGGATGCATACACACACACACACACACAAACGAAATAACCTTAAGTGGTGAATGTGGGTGAACTTGACTCAGCTTGATAACGAGCTCAACTCGGCTCAATAAGCATAATGAGCTGAGCCGAGTATCGAACACACTAAAATCTTATCGAATCAAGTTCAAACAAGGGTTTGAAATGCTTCATAAGACCTCAACTTAAGCTCAATAAGCTTTATCAAGCTCGAGTTTGAACAAGGGGGTGTTCGGCTCGGTTCGGCTCGTTTACACTCCTAGGCCGAACAAATCAATGAGACTGGGAAGGGGTGAATGTTAGTCTTCCCCATGATATAATCAAAGGATTAAATCCTACAATGAACTATCACCAGGTCCCAGATTCTAGGTTACCCCTTTATGGAACATGTCAGGCTGAGGCCATGGTAGGGGCTTTTGTGGTACCAATCAATAATAGAGGAAATTTAAGTGCCAATCAAACCCTTATAGGAGTGCAGACATATCAACGAGACCAATTGCGTCCAGAGGGACTAACCTTGCTTATGTAGGACAAGTCCCTTGCCTTAACCTAGTAGTCAATGTTGGGAATATTCAATTTCTAAAACAAAAATTTTCCTAAAATGGTAAAAGCTGGTGTAGCACAAATAAATTTAAAATTCTTAATTTTAATTCTAAATGGCTGATATAACTAAACTAGTTAATTAAATCTATATCTTATTATAATAAGTTCATAATATGACAAAAAAAAATTTAAATAAAATAAGTATAAATATGGTATGTAGAACAAACAAAATAAAGAAAAAACACTTTAAATATCAAATATTTAACTAAAACGTACTTGGAGCGTGAATCCTATTCTGAATTTCACTATCTGAAAATTGGAAGAAGAATATCTTGACACCTCAATGCTTTCTTCGCAATAACCTCTGCAGCAACAAGAGTGTGGGCTCTCAAAATGCTTAATTTAGAAAAAATTTTAGAACAAAAATTTTCCTTCGAATCTTTTAGAAAAATAATTTTTCAGAAAATGTGCTAAATTTTAATAAACAGCTCCTGAAATAATTTTAGGGTTTTTCCATGGGATATAATCCCTATTTTCTATATGCAGGTCAACAACTAATGAACAAACAAACAAACAAACAAATAAATGAATAAACACACACGCACACATGATTTTATCTCATAGTAGAATGCACAATAAACAAATCAAATCAGCCTATCACACCAGCCCATGTGTCATCCCTCTATTGGTCCATGTCAAGGGTAGCGTATATATATATATATATATATATATATATATATATATATATATATATGTATATATATATGTATACATATATACATGTATACATATATACAATTCTCATGAGAAGGTGAGAGGCGAATCTTAACCGTCAATTGGAATGGACAGTCAAGATTCACCCTTTTATATGGGAATCCCAAAAAACAAAATATTTTATTTTCTCCCCAACCCTTCCTTTCTCTCTCTCTCTCACGCCCCACCAGCGTAGCTACCACCGATCTACATCGTCGCTGGCCTTCTGCCCCTCATTTTTCTCTCACCCCCATAATCCTTCACCGCTCATCTGCCGCCCCTCCTTTTCTCTCTCTTTCAGCACCCCTTTCTCTCTCTTCCATTTCCACTGAGCCCATCCCAAAACACGACAACTCTGAGGCACATGCAATAACCCACATTTACATTGGCAAGCGAACATACAACCTATTTGTTTTGATCTCGGAGAAGTCCACAATTACAGATCATTGCTCAGCAACCTTGTGCACTATGATGACATTTGAAGGTGCAATAATAGATGAACCCAAAGATACCTCATATGTCTTGAGTGATGAAAACCCTAATGAGTTCATGCCTTCTTATCTGTTGGGATTTCTTTCCTACAAAAATATAAAAGAGGATCCTAAAGTTATCCACGTCACTAGAATGTGGCGACATTTTAAACCACCACTACTTGAAGGTGATAATCCAATGGAGACAATAAAGATAAGGGGTAGAGGAAAGCAGGAAGAGGAAAAAATAATTGAAAAAGAAGCAGCACTAATTAAACGATTGAACGAGCTCAATGACAACATCTCTAGTTCGATCCTATTGATGACCTCGTACAGCCATCGAAAAGTCCTACATAAGCATCTTAGATAAGAGAAAGTCTCTCTAGACACTTCCTTAGATGAGTTGATAGGTGTTGTAAGAATTGGAATAATAGGTCAACTACCATCTCATACTCTCGAGAAGATTTTCCTATTAATGCAACACATAATGACGCACTACATATCTCGATAACCTGCAATGATAGACAAATACGCATGGTTCTTGTTGATAATGGCTCAGCAATTAATGTATGTCCTCTGAGGACTGCGTAAGCCTTAGGATATGGAAAAATACACTTCAAACAATCAAGTTAGATGGTTAGAGCATATGATAATACTCATCGAAAGATTGAAGGGACACTCAAACTCCCCCCCTTCAAATCAGCCCATTTAAGATATTGTAGAATTATGGGTGATTGATGTCCCAACATGCTTCACTTTACTAGTAGGAAGACCATGGATACACGACATTGATGTTGTTCTATGCAGCTACACATTAGAAATGATTGCTAAACGAAATTGGGATATCATAAAAAATGCTTGCTAAGCCAGACAAAATTTTGCTAGTCGGATTCTGGCTTGAGACACCTCTATGGTTAGCCATGTGAATAACCATTAGCACTTGCTTGAAAAGGTGTCATCTTGTTTGACCCCATTCACAATGTTTGTGTGCTCAACATGAGCATAAAATGAACTGCTTCTTGTATTTTGGATTAAGGAGACAACAACACACTTCTAAAATCCTAAACCCTACAACCATCTATCTTTGTTTTAGCTTGGGATATGAACCCAACCCACTAGAAGTAGAGTCAAAACTTGAGGAGCTGAAGATTCATGCCAAAGCTAGAATGATAGCAAAGAAGTTGAGAATGTATTACCATACTACTACAGAACTATAAAAGGGTACTTTGTCAAAAAAGGAAATGATTTCCCTTGTGATGGTTTCCCGTGGCCGTGGTTTGATTTTTCCTCCGAAAGCATAATTCCAAGTTTTGAGATTTTTTTATGGAGACTTAGAGTGATATTGAGGATGTCAAAAATAGAAAATATGGATGGGCAACGAGGAGAAGTCCAGGTGACATATCAGGTATGATACGCTATCAATAGATTCTATCCAAATTATCCAGAATGGCGAGAAAAATTTGAATTTTGAGGGAAAAATCATAACATCTAATAAGCCCTTTACGAAATAGCAATAAGAAAGTATGAACATTGTTTCTTTAGGCCCTTCTCATGGGCCTTGAAAACTATTAGCTAGATAGTTTACTACGTCCACACGGGACTATGATGAGACAATCTCACCATTCGATATTGTTGAATTTTTGATCAACCCTTCCTTTGCACATTTTTGAAAAATTGCTGAATAGACCAGACATTTATGGGTAAATAGCTGTGACACTTACAACTTTGATGAAGAAAAATTGACCAATGCAAGGAGGGCCTCATCATCTAAGAAAACTGGCACTATTGACATCGCTGAAGAAGGTCCCGAGAAATCACTTAAGATTGGATCTACATTAAGTGAGGGTGAAAAAATAGATACGACATTGCTACTTAATGAATTCTAAGATGTATTTACATGGACATAAGAATACATACTAGGGGTAGATCCTGAAATTGCACAATATTGAACTCCATTATACCCTAGGTTGAACCAAACAAGCAAAATTTGCGAAAAATGAAGCCTGAAATAACTTTGAAAATCAAAGAAGAAATCCAAAAATAACTCGATGCAGAAACCATTTGAGTACTAGAGTACTCAGAATGGCTATCAAACAAGGTGGTGGTAGCTAACAAAAGATGGACGAATATGGGTGTGTGTGGATCTAAGGCAGTTAAACGAGGCAAGCCCCAAGGATCAATTTTCCCTCCCTTGCATAGATGTACTTGTGGATAATACTATAGAACATGCTTTGCTGTCTTTTATGGATGGTTTCTCTAGCAAATCCATATGGCTAAGGAGGATGAAGAAAAGACCTCCTTTATCACACCCTGGGGTACTTACTGTTATAATGTGATGCATTTTGGGTTTAAGAACGCAAGAGTACCGTAAAATGTTAAATTTTTTTTTTAGGTAAAGAGAACGCTAAGGAGCCTATCAGTAGATAGGAAGACTTAGCGCATCCTCATTAACAATCCTATTGGAACCTAAAACATGAGCCTTCAAGGAAATCAACATTTTAGTGGTCCTGAATTCCTCTAGCAGCCAACCTGTCTGCAGTCTTAGTACCTTCACGATAAAATGTTAATGTGGTATATAATTATGAATATATATATAAAAGCTATGTCAATGTGTCATTGTAAAAAATAATTCACCAAATTTAGATGCAAGATGTCTATCTATTAATGAAATGGTTATCATGTTAAATTTTATTATAAAAGATACAAAATTAAGATATACTTGATGTGTCATGTATTTTAAAAATTCTATAGCACATTCCTATGATATTTCAGTCTATTACATCTGTGGTATGGCATGATTTATGTGTATGCAAGCTTGGTACATGTTGGAATCAGAACGACTTGAAAAGTAGTGAAGAACGAACTAAAATGGACAAATTTGAGGGCTACATTGAAAAACTCGACCACGTGTGGGAAAAAGGACCCATCAGGTCAAGATTTGCTTTGAAATATGTAATCCTTAGGCTTATAGTGCTTAACGATCAATCTGTCGAAGGGTGGATCGATTGGCCAAGCCGAATAATAGATGGACTTGCCAACTGATTAACAAACAGAGGCACAGCCTATGTCCGCCGCTAATTGATCTACGCACGCTACCTCTATTTAAGGGGGAGGGATATGATTTTTTTAGGTACTTCTGCTCCTCATTATGTTTTCCTCCTTCCCTGAGCTGCCAAGAGAGACTCAATTTTCTCGAAGGCTTAAGTGAAAGTGGTTGGATTACTAGGGGATCGAAGCATGAGTCATGTTAATATTGATCAAGGGAGTCTATTATCTATGAGTTCTCTTTTACCTTGATCTTTTGATTTTGATATCTGTAAAACTCCCATGGAGGAGTAGATTGCTAGTTTAGGATTGAAGGATGGTTAACTATCCAGATGCCAGATTTATATTTTATCTATGATAATGACTTATGTTATACTGTTTTCGTATTCCTATGGGGAATTTTATATTGAGAATGGCTTTATCCTTCTGTGCTTGGAGCCATTGTGTTTGTAGCCTAGATAATAGTTGATAAGTTTAAATTATTATATAATTTTTTATATCATTTTAATATATTTTTAAACATTTTACATCAAATTTTTATTACTTTTGCTCGATTTTGCGCTTTTTCGCTCATATTGCCATTTTCTTGCAAAAACACTCATTTTGTGCTAAATCTTGCTAGGTTGTATCATTAACATCAACAAGTAAAAGCAAGATACACCAAACCAAAGTAAAAAATGGGAAAAACATAATAATTGACATGGCTAAAGCAAGAAATCACCAAGTTTATGCAAAATTCAATTCAAATTGCAAAAATGGGTAACAAAATGCACAAATCAAGTGCAAGGATTAATTAAACAATGCAGTAGCATGTCAAAGTTGATGTAAACTCTGAATTTAGGTGGGTCTAAGGTAAAAAATTTAAATAAAATCAGTAAAGAACAGCAAGAACAGAGAAAATGCACCAAGCTCAACCAATTCATTTCAACATGTCATTTTGGGTGGCAAAATGGACAAATAAGATAAAAGAACTTCTTGAACACTTCATTAACATGTCCTAATTGATTTTAAAGCTGATTTTGGGTGGTACAGAACAAGACAAAAATTGAAAAAAATCGAATGGAAGCAGCCATTGCCGAACTGGGGGGCAGTAGCCGGTGGGGCTGCAATCAGATTCAAGCTTCATTTTTGCAGCAAAAACTCAATAATTTTTACCCAAATTCATTTTATAAACATGGTTTGACATGCCTTAAGTCATATTTTGTAAGATTTAGGAGGTGGAATTTAGAAAAAAATGAAAAAAAAGGGTCAAGAACACCACTTGCATCAGCTGCAGAAATCAGATCCGTGCACAACTTGCTTTAATTTTTTCACTTGTGGCGGCTACATTATGCAATATTTTCGCTCAAATTCATTGTATACACCTTATAGTACATGAAAATGATGATTTTGATCCGAATTTGGTCTGTGGAATGCAAACAAAATTGAAGAAAAAGGAGCAAGAACAAAGCTTCAGCATCATCCTATAGTAGCCAACATGAACAACCAATAAGAAGCATTTTTGATGTAGTTTTTTGAATTTTTTTTGTTTATCTTGGCTCAACTAGTATAAATAGGGAAGGTGGAAAGGGTGTTGAGGCATCAGATTTTAAAACAAAAATCACAAGATTTGAGTGAGAAAAGAAAGAAAAATCGTGAGAAAGAGGAAAGGAGAAGGAAGGAAGAAAGTTTGGTTCGTAATTTTGTATTTTTATTCTATCCTTCTTTCTTTGCTAAGTTCATGAATTTTGTATTTATAATGTTTAATATAAAGTTTATCATGAACTAATTTTGTTATTCTAAGGCTATGATGTAGCCTAAGTTGTAATATACGTTAATGTTTATGTTATAGTATTCCCAAAACCTGCGTTATGCGGGAGCCGCAAGGCACTGGGACTATTGTTATTGTTTATATTATTGTATTGTTGAAGTGTTTATCATTGTTCTTTATGAGTTTTAAATGCTTGATCACCATTTAAAGCCTATAATGATTCATAATGAGTCCGATACGAGATTTATGACGATTGCTCAGGTGATAAGCATCACAAATTGGGCGAATGCTTGAGAGAGATTAAAGCGATTTGTGTGGTTTTCAATAAAAGAAAATCATAGAGCCTTAAAAACTCTTTTCTTATTTAAATTCATGGACGAGAGTGATGGGTTAATATGTTAAAGAGTATGCTAAATGTTGCTCGAGAGAGAATATTTAGTTAGAATTTTCAACCATCAACACACAGTAACAACTTGAATATCGAGAATAGAAAAGACGTATTGATGCAACTAAGGTGAAATCGGATGCCTTAGACTTTATAAACTGATAAAAACCAAAAAAAAATTAGCACATTCTACTCTCGTTTTAACGTTTATTTTTTTATTTTATTTTACTTTATTTCATATCAAAATCCTAAATGTTTCGGTCTTTCAAATAGTATTTAGGCTACTAATTTTGGTATTCACTCATTACAATCCTCGTGGGAATGATACTCTACTCACTTCTATATTACTTAGTACGACTAGTGCACTTGCTATCGCATACGCAAAGTCTGCATCAAGTTTTTGGCGCCGTTGCCGGGGATTGTCTATATTTGAGTGATATCGATACCAACTAGTTTTGGTGCTAATTTGAAATTGTTAATAATTTTTTTTTAAAAATTTGTAAAATTTGAAAATTAAATCGCTTTTCATTCATTTAGTTTATTTGTAAAGATAATTCTAAAAAAATAATAATAAAATAAGAAATTCGTATATAAAAAAAAACAATTTTAAGTTTTATGTTACTTTGTTATTTTTCTTTTTTTTCTGTCTTTATTTTGATTTAAGTTCACTTTGTTAATTTTTTTTAAAGTTTTCAAAAACATTAGGGTTACTACAATATGAATATTTTCTAAAAAAAAAAAGACACTGTTGACGCGTCGGGCTCTGGCGTGTGGGGGCGATCTGGGGGGCGATTTTCGCCAGCGACTAGGGCACGTGCGTGAGGGCACGTGCGTGAGGGCGCGTGTGGTGTCGTACGGGGTTGGGTCCAATGGCGTTGCATTGGCCGACGCCTCCACTTCCTGGTGGTGGTGTCCGCTGGTGGTTCCGGCGATCGTGTGAGGGTGAAAAGCATGAGAGAGGGTGCTGGGGATTGGGTTTGTGGGTGGAAGACATAGAACGTTCGAGGCTTCGCTCCGACAAGCCCATCACCGGCAACTGGTCCCTGTTGGTTTGCCTCTCCCTTCTCGGCCTTCTGGTGGTTATCCGGTGACCCCTGGTGGCGTGGCTGCGGCACGGCAGCTACTTTCTCTCTCCTGGAGATTTGGGGTCTTCGATTTCTCTCTCCAGATTTGGGCTTTGGCTTGTAAGTTACCTTACGTCCTCCTTAGTGTGGTGTCTTCAGTTGGTTGGGGTCCTTCTTCACCGGTTTCCTTGGCCGGTGAAAGGTGGCTGCGGCACACGGTGGTGTGCTCACCAAACCCTAATTCCCTCATTTTTGTTGCTTGATTTGGAAAGTGTGGGTGGTTCGGATATTTCCCTAATATCTCGCAGTTGCCATATTTTTTGTTTGATTTGAATTTTTTGAACTCTCACGTGGTGGTTTGGGCTGATTTGCGTGGTTCTTGGGTGGCTTGTGGTGGTTTCCGGTGAGGGTGCATAATAATTCAGATTTTCTATCTTTTTTTGGAACTTCGCGAGCTTTATGGCTAAGTCTCCAGTTCCGGATTACATTTATTACGAGCCTCAACGTCATGGGGGAAATAGAGCTTCTACTTCAACCATTAACAATGAGCTTTCGTTGCATTTTGTACCCCCTACGCATGTCGATGGTAAGGTTGTTGCATCTACCGTTGGTCGTCATACGGGGCCCACTGTGAAGAGATGGGACCGCACCCTTGTGGGCTGTACTATCGGAGGTCGGGTTTCGTATTCCGGTGGTGTAGCTATAACAAAACTACTATGGGGTTCAAAAGGCCTTGAATGTGTTCTCTTCCATGACAACTTTTTTTATTTCTGATTCTACACTATTGAGGCATCGGAGAAGGTCCTTCGCGGTGGCCCTTGGCATCTCAAAGGTTACACTCTCTACCTTGAACGTTAGAGCGGAAATCTTCCCCCGTATGACTTTCCTAGTTTGCCTATTTGGGTTAGACTCCATGGTTTGCCTGCGTCTATGTGGACACCTAATGCCCTTAGCGCTGTTGCTAGTGGCCTTGGTACTCCCTTATACATGGACAAGCCTACTTTTGAGGCAACGGCGATGAGTTATGCTAGGGTTTGTGTACAACTTGACGCCAAGGTGGCACCGATCAAGCAATTGCTCATTGACTATGGAGCGAATGAGTTGTTTCCTATTGAGGTTACGTATGAGTGTCTCCCTAAACATTGTACAAGGTGCCATGTTTTTGGTCATTCATGCCAAGACCCTAAAGAACCGGCCCCCACTGACAAGCCGACTGGGAGGGCCGGGAAAAAAGGCCAAAAAAAGAAGAACCGTCACAGCAAGAAGGCGGCGACTGAAACAGCTGTGGGTCAGGAGGTGACTCAAGAGGACGCTGCCATGGGAGGTGGCATGGAGGCCACCTTGGGGCTAGCATAGGAGGCCCCGTTGAGGGCTCGTGTTGGGATAGGGGTTGGGATGCAAGAGGGTGAGGGTGGGGTTTCAAATGGGCCACCAATTGGGCCTGTGGTTGCTGTTGGGCAGGCTGAGGTCAGTGGGCCAGGAGATGGGCTTGTCGGTAATGGGCAACGGGCTGCGATGGATGATCGGGATGGGCCACGGGTTGCGGGCCTACCTTCCTCTACTTGGCCCACACTTCCGTCACCTACTAGGCTGAATTCGAGTTCCCAAACCGGGCCTGTCATGCCCCCCCCCCCCAAATGTTGTTGGGGGGGATCCTATGCATTCTGGGCCTCAAGGCCCAGAACCGGGGGTGGGCTCCTCCCACCCCCCAACCCAGCACACCTCTAGCGCTAGGCTTCTCGAAGGCCGTGGGCCTTCGAGCTCCTCTACCAGGCCCTTTAGGGCCCCGATTTCTTCTCCCCAGCCTGGTTGTTCAGACTGGGCTGAGGACTGTTTGGGCTCTCGGAGTTCCGTGTTGCATCTGATTCGTCTACCAGTAAGGACGACTTGAGTCTAACAAGTATTCCAAGTAACTGCGCTGTGGGTTCTAGTGACCCGGACACGTCTTCTGACACTATGGACATTGCTACTATTGTTGAGCCTAAAGAGAATTCAGCGGTTCAGCCTCCGATTGAATGTCGGATGAATAGAGCGGCTTCGAAGAAGCAGCCTCAAGTTAGCAACAAGAAATCTAAGGGCAAGAAGAAATCCTGATTTTTATCGTCTCGCTCGCTTCGGATTTACTTTGATGTATTGATGTACTCATTGTTTTTCCTTGTCTTCTTTATTAGAGGTTTATACTTAGGAGTTTCTTTTATGTTCCTTTGTATTTCTTCTTTGTTGCTTTTCCGAGTTTTGCTTTCTTTTTGATTGCTTTTGTAGGCTTCGACCAGCTTGGGGTATGCCCCTCGTACTCATGTATGGACGTACATCGGTGCGTTTTTTTGATATATTTACACTGACTTATCAAAAAAAAAAAAAAATTAGGGCTACTACCCCCTATTTTTCTTTAAAATTTGTGTTTTCTTTACTTTTATTTTAGATTGTTGTATTTTTAGGATTTCTAATTAGTTTTAACTTTATTTTAATTTTATTTTATCATTTAACTAAGTTTCTCGAAGTTAGGTTTGTTATCTCTAAGCTTTTCAAAACCTTTAGTAGTATTTTTTTCCCCGCCTTTTAAATTTGGCATTGTAAATTTTTTGTTCTACTTTTGTATCTTATAAATTTTTTTATTTTTTTTAATTAATAAAAAAAAATTTCTTTGTTGTTATCCTTTTCTTTTACTTTATAGTTGTTTATTTTTACTTTGTATGCAAAATTTAATTGAAGAGGAAATAACCCCTCTTGACCCTAAAATCGAAAGAACACTTCAATTAATCAGGAAAACAAAAAGAACTGAAAATATGGCTACTAATACTTGAAATGATGATGAAAGGACCTTAAAAGATTATGATGTACCTATTGTTGGAGGGTTCACTTCTAGCATCCGATGTCCACCAATTCAAGCAAACAATTTTGAAATTAAACCAGCTATTATACAAATAATTCAACAAACTGTTCAATTTGGCGGTCTACCCCATGAAGACCCAAACCTGCATATCGCTAACTTTTTAGAGATATGTGATACCTTTAAGCATAATGGTGTCAGGGATTATGCTGTTCTTTTAAGGTTGTTTCCGTTTTCACTAAGGGATAAAGCCAAAGCGTGGTTAATGTCATTACCCTCAGGCACCATTACCACCTGGGATGATTTGGCTCAAAAATTTCTCGCAAAATATTTTCCATCAGCCAAATTGGCTAAGATGAGGAATGACATTACCTCGTTTGTACAATACGACACTGAATCTTTGTATGAGGTATGGGAATGTTACAAAGAACTTTTGAGAAGGTGCCCACATCATGGTTTGCCTGTTTGGACGCAAGTCCAAACTTTTTATAAGGGGTTGGCGCCTAACACTCAAACGACGGTTGACGCGGCGGCAGGAGGATCCCTAAATCACAAAACTCCACAATATGCATATGAATTGCTAGAAGTAATGTCTAGCAATAATTATGCAAGGGTAACAGAGCAAAAGAAACATGCAGGAATATACGAGCTAGATGCAATAACAAAGTTAATTGCCGAGGTTGCAATGCTTAGAAAACAGGTAGGTAACAGGAACGTGAATGCTATAAATTCTCCTGTATTACGTGTGAATTTTGTGCAGGGAATTATCCTAACATAGAGTGCTAAACAGGAAATCCTTTAGCCCCATCAAACCATGAACAAGCCAATTTTATATCGAATTTTTGAAAAAATAATCCCTATTCCAACACATATAATCCCAGGTGGCGAAACCATCCAAATTTTTCATGGAATAATCAAGGGATACAAAAACAACTTTTTCAACCCCCTGAAAGAAAAACTGATCTCAAGGAATTGCTTAGCAAGTTTATGCAAGATACTAGAAGTTTCATGCAAAACACTGAAACAACTCTTTGAAATCAAGAAACCTTGATTCACAATCAAGGAGCGACCATTAGAAACCTTGAGACCCAAATTGGACAAAATTTCAAATCACCTTTCTGAACGATCTCAAGGTTCCTTACCCAGTAACACTGTCATTAACCCACGAGAGCAAGTAAAAGCGATAGAATTACGAAGTGGAAAAATTTTGAAAGAACCAACTCAGGTAGAGAAAACCATGCCAAATGAACAACCCACAATTGACCTATCTATTGATGTAAATCAGGAAGCAAAAAATGAGGAAGGGACAAAAATTCAAGGCGAGAATGAACCAAAAAGGGTTGAACCTCGACCCTACAAACCAAAGGTCCCATTCCCTCAACGCCTAAGAAAAACAAAAGCGGACGAACAATTTGCTAAATTTTTGAAAATTTTCAAAAAGTTACACATCAATATCCCTTTTGCTGACATGTTTGAAAAAATGCCCAAATATGCAAAATTCATGAAAGAAATTATGTCTAACAAAAGTAAGTTGGGAGAATTCAAAACGGTAGCTCTTACTGAAGAATGCGGTGCCATATTACAAAAGAAGTTGCCTCCCAAGGTAAAAGATCTAGGGAGTTTTACAATACCTTGCACCATTGGTTCCATCAGTTTTGATAAAGTTTTATGCGCTTTAGGTGCAAGTATAAATTTAATGCCTCTCTCTGTTTTCAGGAAGCTTGGATTGGGAGAAGTGAAGCCTACCACCGTATCTCTCTAACTTACAGACAGATCAATCAAGTATCCTAGAGGTGTGATTGAAGATGTCCTTGTGAAAGTCGATAAATTCATCTTCCCGGCTGACTTCATAGTACTTGACATGTAAGAGGATCATAAGATACCTCTTATTTTAGGCTGACCCTTCCTTGCTACAGGAAGGACCCTGATAGACGTACAACATGGAAAGCTGATCCTAAGGGTACAATATGAACAGGTAACCTTCACCGTCTTTAATGCCATTCAATTTCCATCTAACATGGATTCTTGTTTTGAGGTTGATATTATAGATGAGTTGGTCACTGAGACATTCAGGGACACATTCCTTATGTTACCCCTTGAAGCGTGTCTAACAAAATCTGGGACCATAGACACAGAAGACGAGTTGATAAGGGAATGTGCCCAACACTTGAAAAACTACGAACCTCTTGATTCGCACCTCGAAATCAGAGTGGAAGACATTCAAGCAATTGAAATTCAGCAAGGAATGGAAGAAGATGAACCTCCAAATCTTGAGCTCAAACCACTACCACCACATCTCAAATACGCTTATCTTGGTAACTCTAACTCTTATCCTGTTGTTATTAATGCCTCATTGAGCAACATAGAACAGGAAAGGTTACTTAAAGTTTTAAGAGAGCATAAATCAGCAATCGGATGGACCCTTTCTGATATCAAGGGGATTAGCCCTTCCATATGTGTGCACAAAATTCTAATGGAGGATAGCTTCAAACCTTCTGTGCATTCTCAGCGGTGGTTAAACCCTGCCATGAAATAAGTGGTGAGACAAAAAGTTGTCAAACTATTAGATGCTGGGATAATTTATCCCATATCTGATAGCCCATGGGTTAGCCCAGTGCTTGTAGTTCCAAAAAAGGGGGGATAACTGGAGTAGAACTTGAGAACAATGAACTTATCCCTACTAGAACTATCATCGGGTGAAGGGTTTGCATAGATTATCGAAAAATTAATAATGCCACCCGAAAGGACCACTTCCCCTTACCATTCATTGATTAAATGTTAGAAAAACTAGCAAGTCATTCGTATTACTGTTTTCTTTATGGATATTCAAGTTACAATCAAATTGCCATAGCCCCGGAAGATCAGGAAAAAACAACTTTCACTCGTCCTTATGGTACCTTTTCCAATAGGAGAATGCCTTTTGGGTTATGCAATGCTCCTGCGACTTTTCAAAGATGTACGATGGTAATTTTTAGTGATATGGTGGAAAATTTTATCGTGGTGTTCATGGATGATTTTTCAATCTTTGGAGCCTCATTTGATAATTGTTTAGCTAACTTCTCCATGGTTTTGGAAAGATGCACTGACACTAACCTTGTCTTGAATTGGAAGAAATGTCATTTTATGGTACAGGAAGGAATTGTGTGAGGACATATGATTTCGAAAAGAGGAATTGAGGTTGATAGAGCAAAAACTGAAGTGATTGAGCGATTACCACCCCCTAATAATGTTAAAGGCATTTGGAGTTTCTTAGAACATGCAGGTCTCTACAGAAGGTTTATTAAGGACTTCTCTAAGATCGCTAAGCCTCTTTGCAATTTGTTGATGAAAGATGTCCCTTTTAACTTTGATAGTGACTGCATGCAAGCTTTTGAGATCCTGAAGAAAAAATCAGTGTCAGCACCTATAATCGTAGCACCTGACTGGACCTTACACTTTGAACTTATGTGTGACGCTAGTGACTATGCTGTAGGGGCTGTGCTAGGACAAAGAAGGAACAAAAATTTTCATGTAATTTACTATGATAGTCGAACTTTTGACAGATGCACATATTAACTATGCTACTACTGAAAAAGAATTACCAGCTGTAGTGTTAGCGTTTGATAAATTTCGTTCCTACCTGCTCAATTCAAAGGTAATCATTTACACTGACCATTTTGCTTTGAAGTACCTTTTTGCAAAACAGGATGCAAAACCAAGACTGATAAGATGGATTCTCTTGCTTCAGGAATTTGATTTAGAAATCCGGGATAAAAAGGGTATAGAAAATGTTGTGGCATATCATTTGACACGTCTTGAACAAGGGGACGAAAGTCCCTCTTTCAACGAAAACTACCCGGATGAAAGTCTGATGATGGTAAGTGAGAATCCTGATTATCCATGATGTGCTGACATTGTTAACTATCTGGTTGCACATGAATTGACCAAAGACATGACTTATCAACAGAAGAAGAAGTTCTTCGTTGACTTAAAGCACTATTTTTGGGAAGAACCATTCTTCTATATGCATTGTGCAGTCCAGATTATCAGAAGATGTGTCCCGGAGGAAGAAATAAGAAAACTTTGCGCCATTGTCACTTTCTTGAAACTGGTGGTCATTATGGTGAGACAAAAACTGCAGCTAAGGTCTTACAATCTGGGTTTTATTCGCCTACACTCTTTAAAGATGCTTCTTAATTTGTGAGTAAATGTGATAGATGTCAAAGGAAAGGTAACATTTCCAAGAAACATAAAATGCCCCTAAACGATATTTTGGTTGTTGAATTATTTGATGTTTGGGGGATTGATTTCATGGGTCCTTTTCCTTCATCATTTTCTAACATATTTATTTTGGTTGTTGTAGATTATATGTCAAAATGGGTCGAAGCAGTTGCTTTTCCGACCAATGATGCTAGGGTTGTAGTAAACTTTGTTAGAAAAAAAACATCTTCTCTTGATTTGGAACTCCTAGAGCAATTATAAGTGATGGCGGAAAACATTGTTCGTGTCTGCCAACTTAAAACTTTATTGAGTAAGTATGGGGTCACACACTATGTGGGTGCTCCATACAATCCTCAAACGAGTGGACAAGTGAAAGTTTCAAACCGAGAATTGAAAATTATTCTTGAAAAAACAGTTAATGCCTCTAGAAAGGATTGGTCGAAAAAGTTAGACAACACACTTTGGGCATATAGAACAACATTCAAAACACCTATTGGAATGTCTCCATATCGACTAGTTTATGGCAAAGCATATCATCTACCAGTAGAATTGGAACACAAAGCATACTGGGCCATAAAAATTTTAAACTTCAATTTAGAAGCTGCAGGCGAAAAGAGGTTACTACAAATCAATGAGATGGATGAGTTCAGAAATGAGGCTTATAAAAATTCTCGAATTTACAAAGACCGAATCAAAAGATGGCATGGCAAGCACATTTTGAACAAAGAATTCGTAGTGGGACAAAAAGTTTTACTATTTAACTCCCGCTTACGACTTTTCCCAGGAAAGTTGCGCTCTCGATAGTCAGGACCCTTTATTGTGACCCGTGTTTTTCCATATGGCACAGTTGAGATTCAGGATGAGAAAAAGGGTACTTTCAAAGTCATTGAGCAAAGACTGAAACCTTACATTGATGGAGAGCTCGAACCACAGAAAACTTCCATTCATCTCAACAATGTCGAATGATCCACTTAGGGAGTCGAGCTAACGGCTATAACAAAAGAGCTTCTTGGGAGGCAACCCAAGTGTTTCTATCCTTTTTTCCTTTCATTATTTTTATTTATCTCATGTTTGTGTTTCTTTTGTTCAACAGGTATTTTGAAATAAGTTTGGGGGTAGTACAATGTCAACATACATCATCAAAAAGCAATCCTCAAACCTGGGAAGTATCTCTCACCCAATTTATCTTTTTAGTTCTTTTTAAAAATAAAGTTGGGGGGTGGAAAAAATAATGTTAATAATAATAATAATAATTTTTTAAAAAAAACTTTTTTAACAAAGTTTATTTGAAAATTTTCCTTATTTATGTTTTAGAGTCATCTTTAGTGCCTCCCAGAGTTTGAAGCCTTTGTATGGGGATGTAAATAGTGTCAGCCAATAAAATTGTCTATTTTCTATAGTTTTAACCTTTAGTCTTTTAAAAATTTCGAAAAAAAGAGAGAACTTATCATCATGCTTTTTAGGCAATTTTTCCACTCTTTTTTAAGGTCATTTGCTTTAATTAGATTTGCATAACTGGATAATCAATTTTTTTCGTGTTCTAATTGCAAAACACAATCTAATCTAAGGCACTATCTTGATAAAACCATGGTATTTGACTTCACTTGTTTGCGTGGCTATTTTACTTTTCTTTCTGATTAAAAGATGCTCAAATTTGAATAGATTGCATAAAGAGTATCATTTACATAATAAATTGTGAAAAGTTATGCCAAAGTCTAAATAAAAGAAAAATAATAAAGGGAGAGAATTACTAAGCACCGCTATCTTGTAAAAACGTCTGGATATGTGCTATGGTGTGATAGTTTTGTGCCTTGGTACCTCGAGCAAGTAGATCCGTAGGGGTGTTTCAACACCTGGTACCCTAGGCCAACTGGAACGGGAGTTTCCGCATTGAAAGCTCGCTACAGGGGTTACTTAGAAAGCTAACAAGGAACCAAACACCAAAAAAAAGAAGAAGAAAAGATCTCTAGCACCACTATCCCACATAAATAAGATATGTGCTACCCATTAAGAGGGCGTCTCAGTGGTGGCTTCTCTTACTTATGGGTCATCGCCTAGGAATCGGAGTTTGATTGTCACTTAAGATATACTCGGGAAGTCATAATGAAGATATCTTAGTGGGGGCTTCTCTTACTTATGGGTCATCGCCCAGGAGTCGGAGCTTGATTCTCGTTGCAGATATGCTTATATTGACTTGAGTAAATAAATTCCTCCAAAAAACAAAGGTGCAAAAATAATTAGTTTTGGGCATACTTGATAAGTCTTGTTATAAGTGGTATAATTTTTGTCCTCTATTCAGTTTGAATGTCTTAAGATTAGAAAGAACAATTAAACTTCATTTGCTTAGCTAACTTTTGAAATGATTACCTAGGTGATTGACAGATTTTTACTTGGGAAAGATGGTTTTACCTTTAGAACCTTTAACCTTGATCCTTGGTCATTCTTTTCTAATAAAAGTGCACTAGCTTTAAATTGTGGAAGAATTCTTAAAAAGCATGAGATCCCGCACCTTAATGTTTAGCCTTGTCCGAGGATGAGCAAGATTTAAGTTTGGGGGTATTTTGATAAGTCTAAATTAGTATATAATTTTAATATATTTTTAAACATTTTGCATCAAATTTTTATCGTTTTTGCTCGATTTTGCTCTTTTTCGCTCATATTGCCATTTTCATGCAAAAATACTCATTTTATGCTAAATCTTGCTAGGTTTTATCATTAACATCAACAAGTAAAAATAAGATACACCAAACCAAAGCAAAAAATGGGCAAAACATAATAATTAACATGGCTAAAGCAAGAAATCACCAAGTTCATGCACAATTCAATTCAACTTACAAAAATGGGTAACAAAATGCACAAATCAAGTGCAAGGATTAATTAAACAATGCAGTGACATGTCAAAGTTGATGTAAACTCTGAATTTAGGTGGGTCTAAGGTAAAAACTTTAAAGAAAATCAGCAAAGAACAGCTAGAACAGAGAAAATGCACCAAACTCAACCAATCCATTTCAACTTGCAATTTTGGGTGGCAAAATGGACAAATAAGATCAAAGAACTTCTTGAAAACTTCATTAACATGTCTTAATTGATTTTAAATCTGATTATGGGTGGTGCACAACGAGAAACAAATTCAAAAAAATCGAATGAAAGCAGCCATTGTAGAACTAGGCGGCTGTAGCAGGTGGTGATGCAATCAGATTCAAGCTTCATTTTTGCAGCAAAAAATCAATGATTTTTACCCAAATTCATTTTATAAACATAATTGGACATGCCTTAAGTCATATTTTACAAGATTTGGGCGGTGGAATTAAGAAAAAAATGAAAACAATGGGTGAAAAACAGCACTTGCAGCAGCTGCAGAAATCAGATTTGTGCACAACTTGCTTATTTTATTCACTTGTGGCGGCTACATTATGTAATATTTTAGCTATATTTCATTGAATAAACCTTATATTACATTCAACTGATGATTTTGATCAGAATTTGGGCGGTGGCATGCAAAAAAAAGTGAAGAAAAAGGAGCAAGAACAGAGCTTCAGCATCATCCTGCAGCAGCCAACATGAACGACCAATAAGAAGCAATTTTGATGTAGTTTTTTGCAATTTTTTATCTTGGCTCAACTATTATAAATAGGGAAGGTGGTAAGGGTGTTGAGGCATCAGATTTTAAAACAAAAATCACAAGATTATAGTGAGAAAAGAGAAAAAAATCGTGAGAAAGAGGAAAGGAGAAGGGAGGAAGAAAGTTTGGTTTGTAATTTTTTATTTTTAGTTCTTTCTATCCTTTTTTCTTTTATAAGTTCATGAATTTTGTATTTATAATGTTTAATATTAATTTTATCATGAACTAATTTTGTTATTCTAAGGTTACGATGTAGCCTAAGTTGTAATATACGCTCATTTCTAATTCAAAATATTCAATGTTTATGTTATTGTGTTGTTGAAGTATTTATCATTGTTCTTCATGAGTTTTAAATGTTTGATCACCATTTAAAGCCTATAATGATTCATAATGAGTCCGAGAGGAGATTTATGATGATTGCTGAGGTGATAAGCACCACAAATTGGGCGAATGCTCGAAAGAGATTAACGCGATTTGTGTGGTTTTCAAAAAAAGAAAATCATAGAGCTTTAAAAGCACTTTTCTTATTTAAATTCATGCACAAGAGTGATGGGTTAATATGTTAAAGAGTATGCTAAATGTTGCTCGAGAGAGAATATTTAGTAAATTAGGATTTTCAACCATCAACACACAGTAACAACTTGAATATCGAGAATAGAAAAGGCGTATTGATGCAACTAAGGTGAAATCGGATGCCTTAGACATTATAAACTGATAAAAACCAAAAAAAAAAAAAAAAACTTAGCACATTCTAATCTCGTTTTAAAGTTTATTTCTTTTTATTTTGTTTTACTTTATTTCATATCAAAATCCTAAATGTTTCGGCCTTTCAAATAGTATTGAAGCTACTAATTTTGGTATTCACTCAATACAATCCTCGTGGGAACGATACTCTACTCACTTCTATATTATTTGGTACGACTAGTACACTTGCTAACGCATATGCAAAGTCTGCATCAATTGTATAGGATGTTTACACGAATGGTCAGGGTTAAGGTTGTACCCAACACTGAGCATAATCTCTTATATATATTAACATTAAAGTAGGCATGAGAAAGGAAAGTGGTGCCATTGAGATAACCCGTGCAATGATTAGATGGGCTATGCCCTTAGACTAGTTTATTACCCTAAGCCTTAATCTAGTGTTAACACAGGTTTAAAGCAAGTAGCCCAAGCCCTTAAAGCCATTGCCGTGGTAAAATTAATGATGGGATCCGAGTTAGGGTAACCTATTCACAACTTAAAGTATCCTTGACTGATTTGACAATTTACATTACTGTTCAATTCTTCAAATTTCGCTAAATCTTCTTCCAAACCAATCATAGTGAATTTCCAACTTCTCTATAATAGCTAAATTTCGACCTTATAATGATTCTTGTGGATACGACACCCATATACTTGACTCGGCCACGATGAACTCATATGCGTGCGAGTACACGACTTTTAAACACTCTTAAAACCACATCAATACTAAACCTATATATTGTAGTAGTTATGTCATATATTAGCAATTTATAGTAGTTATGTCATATATGCTTGCGTGGGTGGCTCGGTTCTTTTTCTTTTGGCTTCCCGGTTTGTGGTTGTTTTGTGCGTGTTTTGACTTGTGTGTGCTCGTTGTCTGTCCTGTCGGGTTTTGGGTGTTTTGGATTTGTTTTTTTGTTGCCCTTCTTGTTCCTCCCTCCGTTTTCGGAGTGGCCTTGGCCTCGTCTTTTCGAGGGCCGTCTATTCTTCGGCTTTGCCGATAATTATAAAAAAAAAAGTAGTAAAAGTCCAACGAATTTTGGCAAAGGTTTCCGGATTGATAAATTTTTCAATTTAAGTTACCTAAGTGATAAATTTTGTAAGACTACTACGACATTGTATATTTTAAACTTTAGAGTACTTAAATAGGCGATCAATAATGATGCCAGATGATGCCTAGGTGATAAATTTCCTATAATAAATCTAAATTTCTTCAAATTTTATATTTTTGTATATATGTTAAATTTAAAAAAATAACTCTATAAATATAAATATAAATATTATTCTTTAATATTTTAAATGTATACTAAATGTATAGATTTTATTATATTATAGTTACATAAATAAAGATATAGCAAAACTTTAAAAAGTAAATGCATGATATTGCTCCTAAGAGGGACAACGCCTGATCCAAATCAGTAGAGATGATAGAGGCTCCAATCATGTTGACATAGTATTTTTAAAAATAAAACAAATTATGTGCATATTATTATATACCAAGCAAATAAAGTACCCCAAAATATGAAACTCTTTTTGGTTCTTTTTTCGAGCATATTCTTCTATTGTGTACATTGCAAATATGTTTGTCCTTCTTGAATTTTTTTTCAGTCATTGCAATTTTGTTTGAACACTTTTTCAAACATAACGTCCTTTTAAGATACTAATGTAAATAATAATAGGTAACTTAGAAAAACTTGTATAGGAAATGTTAAAGGAATTGTTAGGTAATCTTAGCTATACCATGATTTGGAACTTGAAAGCATTCCAATTTGTTAGTTTATAAAACTTTTTTTTTTTTTTGTCTTTAATCTAATTATCTATGCTTTTGGAATATTTCATTTTTTGATACAATATCAAAACATTGTTCACCAAGAGGTTTTGTGTTTCGATCCTAATAATCCTGATCTTAATACTAGCATATATTTAAACATAAGGCATGAGGGGCATATCCATATTATTCATGCTTTAATTCAAATAAGCATATCTTTGATTTTGGAATTATTTGATTCTTTGACACATTTGTACTTGCAAAAGAGTGTCAAGTCTATTTTTACATGATTATCTAAACCTTTTTCTCCATCTCTAATAATATTTATCTGGATGCTCTTCATTTTTATATGATGAGAATATTCTTATAATTAGACAAGAATTTGATTGCCACCTTTAGAAAATTTTCACTTTTGGGAAAATTAGAATTTTCTTTGTTAAATTAAATGCATGTTTCTTTTGGACTCGGTCTTGTTCATGTAAAATATTTTACCCATTCATAAAATATTTTCAATTTAGAATATTGTTTTTGCTTAAACATCCTTTTCTTTTTAACTAAAGAAAATAGTTTCATATTATAAATTGTGTACAAGATGTTCCCTCAAGTTGAGTTCGAAGTTCAGCATATGACATGCGATTACAACGAAAATGCTTTCTCCCTTCAAGAAGGAAATTATTTCCCCCTTTCGGTGAGGTGAAATCAATTTTCCCTCAATAAAGGAAAAATAATTTCATATATGTGATTATTATTATGAAGTTATGTAAAGGAACCAAAAACTTAAGAAGAAAAGCATCTTCCGTTAAATATATTGTAATAATTATGAAAATCTTATATGTATGAAAAAAATAAATTATGAAAAATCTTATATGTATGAAAAAATACATCTGAGTTATGATATAACAAATATTAAGAAGTATTCACTTTTATTAAAAAAAAAAAAATCAAACTTCCATTTCATTTCAGACTTTGATAAAAAAAAAAATTAATTTGGCACCTAAATTCGATTTATTTAGCATTTTCCTATAAATGTATTGATCATTTCAAACTTCCATTTCATTCCATCTTTTTTCCTATTATCTTCCTTAGTTTATTATGTCATTCAAAAATCATTTTGCTATGGAGGTAAGGGAAAATATTTTTGGAACCAGTGTCGTGAACACTAAATTATTTGATTTTTAATCTTTAATAAATAAAATAATTTTATTTATTTATGTCTGATTATATTTTATAAGTCAAGTATACATGCAATTATTTTCTGAAGTGAGTCAAAGTTTGGTTTAAGGGGTCAATGGGATTGAGCCACGGATAGATTGAAATCAAAATTATGATAGGTTTTCAAAATATGTTTCTAATCGGTGATGAGTTTCGAAGACTTGTCCGGTAAAAGTATAATATGGTATATGAGATGAATTGTCTAGGTCATGTGGATAGAGATTCCGAAATATCATATTGGTGCTTTTCAATGAGATTGGAATACCGAAATGGACTATTTATTTATTTCTTAACTACTATCAGAGATAATTTATTCTATTAAGCGATAACTTTAAATCCTGAAGATGTCTTGAACTTGCAAATATAGTGTATGTAAGTTTAATGTACTCAAAAGAGAGCCTTAAAAAGTGATCGATATACTTTATACATTGGGTGAGAGGATGAAGTGAAGCAGGAACAAACCATTATACATATATATATATATATGTGTGTGTGTGTGTGTGTGTGTGTGTGTGTGTGTGTGTGTGTGTGTGTGTGTGTGTGTTGAGATGGAGATACTCTTTGAGTAGATGTGCAAGTGTTAGAAAACTTGGAATTTTGACCAAAGTATCTCAAGTGAATGTCATAGAATTGATACAGTAAGTATTGCAAGTGTTAGAAAACTTAGAATCTTTAGCCAAAGTATTTTTCAAGTTTCTTAATTGAAGAACTTAAGGAAAATATTCTAGAAATATAATGATGGTAGTTCGATTACTATTTCTCATGAGTATATAATAGAGGGGTCGATTGTTAATACAATTGTAATATGGGAGTTATTGAATAATTACATTTAGTTTTGAGTGAAGTCGTGTTTATTTATTGGAACCAAACATTAGTAAATGATAATCAAATGTTATAATAAGTTAATAAGCAAATTTGCCTCATTCAGAGCTAGAATTAAATTTTCATTAGGGTCCCTTTGCAAGCCTCTATTCATACACCAATTGAAAATATTCATAATGGATTTATAAGATGAAAGGTCCCTATACATTTCTCATTTGTGCCGATTTTGTCCTTTTACTTTTAATTATTTCAATTTAGTCCCTCTATAATCTATATTATGCTAATTTAGTCATTTGGTCAAATTTACTCATTTTAACCCAATCTATGACCAAATCATTGAAAATTGCATTACGCACTTAATATAAATTTTACTCAAAGGACCAAATTGACACAATATCAATTGTATAGGGACTAAATTGACATAATTAAAAGTACAAGGACTAAATTGACACAATGAATAAAGTAAATGGACCTTTTATGTAAATAACCGTAAATTTATTTCCCTCAGAAACATTAATACGATGAATATACCCATGTGGAATTTAAAGAAAAAAAGAAAATGGAACGAAACAAAAAAAAATAAAACAAAAATAATAATAAATAAGATGGGCCGCGTAGACCACGCGTAAACAAGCAATTCGCATGCTCACCCACGGGCCAATAGTGGCGCTACACGTTTCGCGCCTAGTATGTTGCATATGGAAATCCGCCCTTAATGGTGGGCGGTCAATCATAGGCTAGCACGTGGCAATTTTGAAGTGTAGTTGCACTGATTGTCTCAAATAGTGAAACGCCGTGGTTTTTGCTAGTTATTTTTGTTCCACATCAAAAAATTTGAGTGTTTTCTATCCAATAGCCTATTATAAATATGGGTCTTGAAAATTGAGAATAGCATCCAATTATATCTCTGAAAAATAGTTTTCTAAGAGAATTAAAAAGTAACAATTTCTCTTTGAATATTCTCCTTAAGTTAAATATTTTCAAAGCCTATACTTCGGGTGGTCAAAAGGAGATTGCTAAGAGGTTCTTGTGCTCTCAATAGTTCCCTTCATGAGGCATTTTGTAGTTCTTCATCCTAGGTATTTCTAATTCCTTTTTTTATTCTTTCCTTTAATTTTTACCTTTATATTTATTATTTCTTTGCATATTATGTTTGATATTTTATGGTGTTACAAATGCATTATATTAGAGGTCATCAAATTTGGAATTAAGATTTTTTAATAAAAATTTTTCTATTATACTACTTGGGTCAATTTAGAAAATATTTTGAAATATTTATCGACAAACATTAAATATGCCTATGAAAGATTAACTCTACCAATGCCAATCATTATTAATATTTTCCCAAAATATTTATTTCTAATATTTCTATAAATATTTTAGGTTTTCCTAAAAGACGAGATGTTTCCTATCATTTAGGGCATTCGAGAATTGACATGATATTCCATACTAATTATTAGCTAAAACATAAATGCTTTCATTAATATAATGATATATTTTAGAAAAACATAGTCGTTTATTGCACAAATATTATGTACAAAAATGAGTACTTGGCGCACATGGTTGTGAACTTCAATTTCTAATCCATAAAAATGATTATAACATAACTAAATAATTGAAATCCAAATAACAATAATAATGGAACATCCCTAGCCAATCATGTAAAGTGTTTACAATACTAAATTGAAAAAAAAAATTATAAGATGAAAAAAGTAAAAAAAAGAAAAGAAAAGGGGAGAAGAGGGGGAGAGAGAGAGGGGGGGGGGGGGGGGGGGGGGGGGAAGAAAAGGGATTCAAATTAAAAGGCTTAGTTCTCATTTTGGCTTTTGTTAAATCAATGACTGATTGTAAAAACCATGCGCAAACTTGACATCATTTGTACCAACAAAAACCTCCCTCCAAGGAAAGTGCAGACCCATCAATAGTTTGGCTAACGTTGATTTTGTCGAACCGTGGTAAAAATTTGTGCTTATTGAGGAAGAAGGGTCCACTGAGCTTGCCATTAGGTTAATACCCATTGAAGGATGTAGTTATGGTGGCGACCCAGTAAAGCCTTCCATTAGGCCCAAACCCATTGAGGAAGAAGGGTCCACTAAGCTTGCCATTAAGTTGATACCCATTGAACGATGTAGTTGTGGTAGTGGTCCATTAAGGCCTTCCATTTGGACCAAACCCAGTGGCGGTGGAAGAATTGGTAGTGATAGTGTGAGATCATGGTAGATTCCACGAGCTTGAAGCTTATGCTGGCTAATATGTCATTAGAGCTCTTTATGCCTTGCCACAAGGTGGAAGGCTTCCATGAATGAGCCAACAACAAATGAAGATCCAACCTTCATTTGAGTTTGTAGGTTGTCTTGGTGGTGGATGACATCTGTTTAAAGATCCATTAGGGCTCATTGGAGCTCCATGAATTAGCTTTACTCTACATTATCCCTTAAAACGAGCCACATAGTCCATCCTTCTTCACCCTTATGAACTTTTTAAGCTCCTTCCCATGCTTTTTCTCAATTTCCTTGTGGGAATTGAACAAGGTAAGCCTAAGGTTAAGCTCACAAATATCAACATTGTGCTAAGCGTGGACAAGTTAATTTACAATGCCAATGTGCACTGGTTGAGAAAAAGGAGGGGAATTGATATCAAGGGCGTCACCTCTATAGCAAGGTGGTCAAAAAAGAAGGCCTTTCTCACTAGTGAAAAGACAATAAATGCAGCTTTTACACCATATACGGTCCACAGTTCACTAGACTTCCTAAATAACCCAGCTCGACAATTTGAAAAGGTGCCAAGCTGACTGGTCTCTTTTTCCAGTCATAACATTTTCAACCGTTTGGCGTCCCTTATTCTTCTTGTCAGAACTAGACATGTATGCATCATTAGAGAAATGTGAAAAATAAGAAAATAGGATTGACTTAAATTTTGGAAAGAATATAACGGAAAACATATTTAGCTACTATTTTTAGAATCCAAACTTTGTTACCATATATAGTTCTAGGATTAGCGACATTGCCTTTTATACAGCTTCATTTAATCTATGCATTCCAATTATGTTCTCATCAAATTTCAGTTGTTGATTTAACTTTTTTCTAGGTAAGAAGTGGTAGTAAGTACTCGAGTACAACCAATAACATCACCAAGATTCATACACATGACAATTTGTCATGACATTTATCTTGTTTAAAACAATAAGTTTATGATAGTTCATCATAGTATTCATCTTCTTTAAAACAATAAGCTTGTTGTAATTTGTCAATTGTTATTTTTATTAATGTGCTCTAAAATACCTACTTACAACATATAAAAAAGCCACTCGTTAAAAACCAAAAAAAAAAAAACAATTAAAAGATTTGAAAAAATCATAGCATGATATTTTTTCCAAAAAAAAAAAAAAAAAGTAAACAATCAAATCAAGAATACTAATCACAGTTTAGATTATTATTTTGAATAATCAGGTTTAGAAAATCTTCATTCAAAGAATTTAAATAATTAGTTTTTCATTTTGTAATAAAACATGTAAGGAAATAAATCATTTCAATAAGATTTAGTGTAATTAAATGCCCAAAATATGATTGAGCCACAAGTGGTGGGATAAATTTACAATGCATCTTTTAAAATAAAATTGATAAATTAAAAAAAAAAAAAAAAGCAATGACTCATTTGCATGATCTCATCAAGGTTAAACATATCTATTCTTATTAATTTTTTATAGTTTGTAGGTTATGCTTATCATGCTTAGAATTAGATGAGTGAAATTGAAATGCAGGATAAATTTTCATCATCCAACCACAGCTAAAATAAGTGAGGAAACATAGAATCATACCTAACAATAGGGGCCAAGGATGTAGAATAAGCGGGAGAAGAAAAGGGATTCAAATTAAAAGGCTTAGTTCTCATTTTGGCTTTTGTTAAATCAATGACTGATTGTAAAAACCATGCGCAAACTTGACATCATTTGTACCAACAAAAACCTCCCTCCAAGGAAAGTGCAGACCCGTCAATAGTTTGGCTAACATTGATTTTGTCGAACCGTGGTAAAAATTTGTGCTTATTGAGGAAGAAGGGTCCACTGAGCTTGCCATTAGGTTAATACCCATTGAAGGATGTAGTTATGGTGGCGACCCAGTAAAGCCTTCCGTTAGGCCCAAACCCATTGAGGAAGAAGGGTCCACTAAGCTTGCCATTAAGTTGATACCCATTGAACGATGTAGTTGTGGTAGTGGTCCATTAAGGCCTTCCATTTGGACCAAACCCAGTGGCGGTGGAAGAATTGGTAGTGATAGTGTGAGATCATGGCAGATTCCACGAGCTTGAAGCTTATGCTGGCTAATATGTCATTAGAGCTCTTTATGCCTTGCCACAAGGTGGAAGGCTTCAATGAATGAGCCAACAACAAATGAAGATCCAACCTTCATTTGAGTTTGTAGGTTGTCTTGGTGGTGGATGACATCTGTTTAAAGATCCATTAGGGCTCATTGGAGCTCCATGAATTAGCTTTACTCTACATTATCCCTTAAAACGAGCCACATAGTCCATCCTTCTTCACCCTTATGGACTTTTTAAGCTCCTTCCCATGCTTTTTCTCAATTTCCTTGTGGGAATTGAACAAGGTAAGCCTAAGGTTAAGCTCGCAAATATCAACATTGTGCTAAGCGTGGACAAGTTAATTTACAATGCCAATGTGCACTGGTTGAGAAAAAGGAGGTGAATTGATATCAAGGGCGTCACCTCTATAGCAGGGTGGTCAAAAAAGAAGGCCTTTCTCACTAGTGAAAAGACAATAAATGCAGCTTTTACACCATATACGGTCCACAGTTCACTAGACTTCCTAAATAACCCAGCTCGACAATTTGAAAAGGTGCCAAGCTGACTGGTCTCTTTTTCCAGTCATAACATTTTCAACCGTTTGGCGTCCCTTATTCTTCTTGTCAGAACTAGACATGTATGGATCATTAGAGAAATGCGAAAAATAAGAAAATAGGATTGACTTAAATTTTGGAAAGAATATAAAGGAAAACATATTTAGCTACTATTTTTAGAATCCAAACTTTGTTACCATATATAGTTCTAGGATTAGCGACATTGCCTTTTATACAGCTTCATTTAATCTATGCATTCCATTTATGTTCTCATCAAATTTCAGTTGTTGATTTAACTTTTTTCTAGGTAAGAAGTGGTAGTAAGTACTCGAGTACAACCAATAACATCACCAAGATTCATACACATGACAATTTGTCATGACATTTATCTTGTTTAAAACAATAAGTTTATGATAGTTCATCATAGTATTCATCTTCTTTAAAACAATAAGCTTGTTGTAATTTGTCAATTGTTATTTTTATTAATGTGCTCTAAAATACCTACTTACAACATATAAAAAAGCCACTCGTTAAAAACAAAAAAAAAAACAATTAAAAGATTTGAAAAAATCATAGCATGATATTTTTTCCAAAAAAAAAAAAAAAAAGTAAACAATCAAATCAAGAATACTAATCACAGTTTAGATTATTATTTTGAATAATCAGGTTTAGAAAATCTTCATTCAAAGAATTTAAATAATTAGTTTTTCATTTTGTAATAAAACATGTAAGGAAATAAATCATTTCAATAAGATTTAGTGTAATTAAATGCCCAAAATATGATTGAGCCACAAGTGGTGGGATAAATTTACAATGCATCTTTTAAAATAAAATTGATAAATTAAAAAAAAAAAAAAAAATGCAATGACTCATTTGCATGATCTCATCAAGGTTAAACATATCTATTCTTATTAATTTTTTATAGTTTGTAGGTTATGCTTATCATGCTTAGAATTAGATGAGTGAAATTGAAATGCAGGATAAATTTTCATCATCCAACCACAGCTAAAATAAGTGAGGAAACATAGAATCATACCTAACAATAGGGGCCAAGGATGTAGAATAAGCGGGAAGAAGGCTAGAACATAGAGTAACCATTAAAAACATAGAGGTTGATGTACACGAAAAAATTATTTTCAAAACTTGAATCTCATAAACTCTGGATTGTGATTGAGTAGTCTTATATATTTCTCCAATTCACCTTAAAGTTTATTATGCTCTTAGTAATAAAATAAATTCCTCAATGGATAGAAGAAAGATTGTATAAATATTTTGTTACGACATTTAAAAGTAGATGAAAAACAAAGTGGATGATATTTTTTTCATTGGTAGAAAAATATTTTGAGATGTCATTGTATTTGACACAACATATCTAATGAATTTTTATGGCATACCTGTGGTGTTTTTGTTGGTTTTGAATAAAGTAGAAGAACGATATTTTTTGGAAAGATTATGCAAAGAAATAGTGAAAGTGTTTAGGCGGTCAATGAATGCAAATATTGAAAGTGGTCAAATTATGCAAAATTTATCTGGCTTCTCGATTGCACTCATTCTGATGCTAAGCATCACCCACTATTTTAAAAAATTAATAAGAATGCACATATTTAACCCTCATCATATCCTACTATTGATTTATTATTTGTTTTTTATGTTACTAAAATTGTATTATGAAATTATTCCACCACTTGTAGCTAAATCATATTTTAGGCATTTAATTAAACCAAATCATATTGTAATGATTTACTTCCTTACATATTGCATTACAAAATTCAAAACTAATTATTTAAATACTTTGAATGAAGACTTTGTGATCGTTTGGTGTTCAAATTAGTAATCTAAAGAGCTACTAAAGCTCTTGTTTCCATTGTTTACTCTTTTTTTTTTTTTTTTAATAATAGCATGTGATGAGTTATCAATTTTTTTAGTATTATTTGTAATTAGCAAGAAGCTTTTCAATATGGTGTAAGTCGGTACTTCAGAGTGTATTAATAAAAATTAACATTCAAAGTTTTAAAACTTACCATTTAATTGAAGATAAATATTATGATGAACAGTCATGTATTGAAATCTTGGTCATGTCATTGCTTGTATACAGGTACTTACTACCATTCTTATTAAGAAAACAAGTTTAAATCAACAACCAAAATCATAGGAGAATATCACTAAAAATGCACAAATATTATGAAGCTACATCAAAGGCAATTTTGTTAATCCCTATACCTACATATGTTAACAAAGTTTGAATTATACAAACGATAGCTGAACTAGTCTTCCTTTATGTCTCCCCCATATTCAAGGCATGTTTCCATCCTTCCCAGCAATCCTATTTTCTCATTTGTTTATTTGCTCCAATAATCCTTCCATGTCTAGTTCTATCTAGAAGAATAAAGGATGCCAAAATGTAGAAACTGTACGAATGGAGAAAGTGATCAATCAAATTGCCATCTTTTTAATGCGTTGAACTGGGTTATACAAGAAGGCTAATAAGCTATGCACCTTATGTGGGGTAGATGCTGCAATTAATGTCTTTTCTCTTATGAAAAATACCTTCTCTTTTGACCACCCTACTACAAAGATGATATTGGACTAGTACCTTGGTATTAATCCCCGTCTTCCTCTTTCTCAGCTAGTGAATATTGGCAGTACAAAGCAACTTCTCCAAGCTCGGGACGTTTGTAAGCTTAATCTTAGGCCCACCTTATTGAATTTTAATAAAGAGACTGGAAGAAGTTGTGTGAAGGAGCTCAAAAAGTTTAAAAGTGTGAAGAAGGATGCCCATGGTGGCTCATTTCAATGGATGATTGAGCCGTGCCAATGCATGGAGCTCCAAGGAGCACTAAGAGTCTGAAAGCTGATGTCATTCACCACCACAACAACCTACAAATGTAAATGGAGGCTGGTTCTTCATCTGGTGCTGGCTTGTTCATGGAAGCCTTCCATTAGCAGGCATGAACAATTACAGTGACATAGTAGTCAGCATGGGCTTCTAGCCCATGGTAGCTTCAATGAGCTCGCACTAGCACCACCTCTATCACCGCTACCAATGGGCTTGGCCTAATAGAAGGCTTCCATGAGACACAAGCCCAAGCTAAACACTTCAACGGGTATCGAATCAGTGATAGGCTTAGCAAGCCCTTCTTTCTCAACAAGCGTGGTCCTTTATCATAGTTCAACAACATCGGGCTTAGCCGAGCTATCGATGGGTCCTTGCTTCACTTGAGGGGGGGGGGGGGGGGGGGGGGGGGGGGTGGTGTTTACTAGCTGTCATTGATTGGATACAAGAATAAGGGTGAAGGTTTATGTCATGAATTCCCTTTCTTTCTTGGCTCTTTTTTTTTCATCATGTTCGTTAATTTTTTTTATTTTTCTATAGTTTTGCAAACACATTACATGTTTGGTCAGAGATGTCCCATCTATTCCTATTATATGAATTTCAACATGTCATGTCATGTTATAGTCATTTTTATGGATTAAGAATTGTATTTCATGTCCATAATGCCCCAAACACTCATATTTGCGGGCAATAAGTTTGTGTGGTAAACAACTATTTATTCTTAAAATATCTTATTATATTAATCGAACCATTTTATGTTTGGTCTAGTAATTAGTATGGATTATCATATCAATTCTCGAATGTACTAAATAGTAGACGGAAACATTTCTATTTTGAAGAAACCTTAAAATACATCTAGAAATATTACAACAATATTCTAATGGGATATTAATAGTGACATGCTTGGGTAGAGTTAATCTTTTCATGGCATAATTAATGTTTTTCCTTATCTCTATATGACACTATGATTTTCAAAGGATATAATACACACACAAAGATAATAGAAAAAGATACAACAAAAAGGAAGTTTATAATAATCATATATTTATTGGAATATGATAAATTAATTGAATTTTGTTATCAAATTTGTGCAGTGACGAAGTGGAGAAAAGTTGTTAGATTGTCAAAATTAATATTAAATTAATTATATTTTATAAAATTGAAATTTTTTTTAATATTCATTTAAAAAATAAATTAGATTATATTTTTTTATACATATGACATTATTATTATTTTTTATAGTATATTTTTCAATGACAAAATAAACACAAATGTTGATACAAAACACCCAAAAGAATTTGAAAACATTAATGCTTTATTTGTTTTGATGGAAAATATTTTCCATGTCAAGCCTTTTTTTTTTTTGTATAGCTTGATAATAATAATTACAACATTTTCCTTCTCGAAGGGCGAAAGCATTTTCTGTCATATGCATAATTTCAACCTCAAATTGGCAAAACATGAAACTCGTATGACTTTTATAAAATAAAACTATTTTCTATAGATTTAATAAGGAAGCATGCGTATAACTTTAATGAGGAAATTTTTGATTTTCTCAAACTGGTAATTTGCTAAAGCCGGTAATTAAAATACTTGTCTAATTAGATTCTTCTCACCATATAATAACGAAGGGTATCTAGATAAATATTATTGGCATCAGAGAAAGCTGTTTGGGTAATTGTGCAAAAGTAGACTTCATATTTTTGTGTAGTTTTGAAAGGCTAAGAAATCGAATATTCCAGAAGTAAATTTATGCCTATTAGATTTAAAGCATGAATAATATGCATGCTCCCTTGATATTTTATTCAATTTAAGCAACATAATTATCTGTTTTATTTGCCGACAACTTTTCATCCATGCCCATCAAAGCTTCCGATTTGTTATCTTGGTGTTCCTATCTCTGGATCTCAATTTCAAGTTCACCAATTTGCTCCACTGGCTCAGAAGATCAAAGAGAAGATATTGGGCCGGCAAGGTAGTTTCTTATCTTATGCTGGTAGAGTTGAGTTAATTAGATCTGTTGTTGAGGAGATTATGGGATATTGGAGTTTTTTTTTTTTTCTTTTTTCTCCTGCTGTCGTTAAACACATTAAATCTTTGTCTAATCGGTTTATGTATGGTAAAGATGTAAAGGTGAGAGCCCTTATTAATACTGCTTGGGATAATGTTTCTCTACCTTTTGAAGAAGGGGGTTTGGGTATTAAGCAACTAGATGTGTGGAATGTAGCTTGAGTTTCTTTAGTTGCCATGAGATATCAAGAATAAGGACTCTTTATGTGTAGCGTGGGTTCATGGTGTCTACACGAAGCGTTCGGATATTTGGAATGTCTATCCTCGAGCTCATGATTCGGCTACATGGAAGGCTCTTCTGAAATGTCGGGATAATTAGGTTGTGAAAGCCGGGGGCTAGCAGCAAGCAGTATTGGGGCTGGAGAGTTGTGTTGTTAACGGTCATTTCTTTGTTGGGTTGTTATATCACAAAATCCGACAATGAGCTCAGCAATTGCATTTAAAGTAGATCATCTGGAATGATGTCATTCTGCGGTATGGCCTTTCCGTTTGGAGATTAGTTCAGGATGGGTTGTGTACGGATTATTGGATGAAACATCGTGGTTGGGCTTTCCCGATTAGATGTCCTTTGCATAAATCAGACTGTAAAACCAAAAATCATTTATTCTTTAATTTCCCATTTTCAAAGAAGGTTTGGACATTTCTAGGAGATTTGTATCTTGTGACTTTAGGGGTATCTTAGTTTGGTATGGCTCTTAAGTTAAGAATCGAAAATGGTTAAGTAGAATTAGATGATTAGTGTTGGCTACTATTGTTTTAATGTTTGAAGTGAACGTAATAGGCATCTTTATGGTGACTCCGTATGTAGTGAGAGTGATCTAGTGAAAATTATTGTTAGTCAAGTTTGGAGCCACTTTGTTTTCCTTTGTAAGTGTCGAGTTATTTTGTTTTGTTCCTTGTTAATTACTTTGAGTTTCCTTATATTTGTACTCCTTCATTCGTTGAATAGAAAATCTCTCTTACTATTTTGCAAAAAATACAAGTACAAGATAAGGAGAAAATAGGGGGGGAGATGGACTAGAGATATAAAGGGGAGGGACACTTGGAGAGAGAGGGAGAGAGAGATTTCAAATCAATTTATCGATACCTCCCTTCTAACACTTAAGCCCCTATCTATAAGGGAAGGGTATAATTATAATAAAAGGACTTAACCTATTTATTAAACCATTATATTTTTGATTGCATCAATATCTTTGCCTTTTGATGACCCTTGTTCTCAAGAGTCAAGATATTGATATCCAAATTAGTAACCCTCCCGGATTAAAGACGATAACTACATAATTTACGCAATTAAACTTTAGATAATTTTCATTTTAGTACCCCAATATATTTGAAAATAATAAAAAGGATCCTGACTCTTTTTAATTAATAAAAAGACCCCCATGTTTTTGTTATATTAATTAAAAGGCCCCTCTCTAGCATGATGATGCCATTTTCCGTTGGAAGAGCTAACGTGACGACTGGTTTTTTTTAGTAATGCTACACGAAAATGACAAAAGTACCCTTCAATGCCCTCATTATTACTTTATAAGCACAAAATTCAATATGTTATACTGTCCGAAACTATCTATTTCTGTTAATTTGTTAGAAAATATGGTTATTGAAGGGTATTTTTGTCATTTGCTGTAGCATAAATAAAAAAAAAAAAAGTTCCCATGGCAGTCCTGTCAATAAAAAATAATGTCATCAGGCCAAAGAATGGTCTTTTATTAAAATGGAAATACTTATAGGCATTTTTATTAATATAATTAAAACATATGAGCCTTTTTAAAATTTGAAAAGGTCAAAGTTCTTTTTATTATTTCCAAAAAGGTTAAGATACTATAGTGTAAACAACCTTTAAATTTTGTAAAATTAACAAATGATGTGATATTTTTTTCATAAAAATATTACAACAAAGGGTAATTTTGTCATTAGAAGTAACTAGAAGAGGAAATTTCACCATTCTCTCTCTACACCTCCTTGTCCAGCCCCAACCCCCTGACCCTAGCACAATGGAAGAGCTGAGGTGGCGTTCTGCTAACATCAGGTGGCGCAACGCCAAGGCAACGACATCGAAGGCTGACCAACAACTTGCATTTTCGTCCTAACTGCCTCAACATGGCCAATGTTTATGTTCTCTACCTTTGCATGTAAAAGATTGACGATGGAGTCATTTAGGGCATATCAGTTTGGTTCTCCAGCGAGGTCAAGTCCTGATAGAGGTGGTGGTTGTCAACGACGTCTTCTTTGTGGCTAGAATTCTTGATTTATGTTGCAGGTTATACTGGTAGATCGGTCACCTCCACCTCGATCTCAATCAAAGGCAGTGGCTTCAGAGCTTTAATGGCATTTGAAACATTGCATTTCTCCTCCTATTTGGTACCTGCGTCGTGGTTGGAATTTTCGGTCGGTGTCAGCTTTTCCAGTGTTTCATCAATAACATTCACCTTTGATTTCAACAGTGCCTAGTTTCAGGTCAGATGAGGTGGCTCCGACACCTCGAAGGCGGCCAAATTGATGATCTTTAGCTCCAATTCGTACTGACTTTCAGTACTCCAGTAATTCTCAAATTGCTCCTTTATTTAATTTTTCAAAAAGGAATGATCATCTTTCATTTGATTTCTCATATCCACGAATTTTTCTTGAATTTTTTCTAAAATTTTTGATATATTCTCAATTGTCCTTTGTATTTTGGCTGATCTCAATGGATCAATTTTGACCTCCATGAATTAATGCTGAGGATTATCGCTCTGATAGCAATTGCTACGATTTATATTCAATCCAAAGCAAATTGAGTAATTAAACTACTCAAACCAACCAAAATAATTCAAAGATCGACAATCAAGCAATCAATTTATTTAACGACAGTAGTATATTAGTATAAACTTGATAATCCTTAAAATAGTATAAAATTTTTACAAGTATAGAATAGGGGAAAGGGTGGGGTGGCCGGGGAGATAGATTAGAGATTAGTAGGGGATTGGGGTGACATGGAGAGAGAGAAAGGGAGGGAGGGAGATTCAATTCAATTCATCCATGCCTCCTTTTTAATACTTAAGCCCCTATATAAAGTTAGAGGAGGCAGTTGGCGGATGCACGTTAATGGTACCAGGGTGCATGAACCCTACAGCATTATCACCCAACTTTCAAAAGTATGTACGTGGCAGTATGGATAATATAGTTAAGATATATGATATGTATTATGTGAACCTGCAGAATAAATGACCATCTAGTGCACACACTTCTCACCCACTTGCCTGAGGTCACTAGTTCAAAACACACGATTTTTCAAGTTTATTGCCTTTTTGCAAAATTTTTGCTTCCCTTTAACCATAAATAAAACCAAGGGTAATTAACGCCAAAGGTCCATGTGCTTTGATCATTGTGTCAATTTAGTTCTTGTACTTTAATTGTATCAATTTAGTCCCTCTACAATTGATATTATGTTAATTTAGTTCCTTGGTTAAATTTAAGTTAAGTTATTGACATAATTTTTAACAGTACAGTCATGTTAGATGCAAGTAACTCCTATAAATCCATTCGTTGACTCAATTTAACCTAATCTATAACTGAATCACAAAAAATTTCATTAGCAACTTAACATAAATTTTGTACCAAGGACCAAATTGACACAATTGCAATTGTATGGGGACTAAATTGACCTAATGACAAGTACAAGGACTAAGTTGATTCAATGGATAAAGTACAAGGACCTTTGGTTTTAATAACCCTAAAACTAAACTCTAATTTTTGAGACTTAATGACTCTCTTCCTCTTCTCTCTCCTTACCCTAATTTTTGCTACTCTTTGCAAAATTATACCTAATACAATTTTATTTTGATATAAGTATGTTTATATTTCTAAATTTCAAATTGATTTTAGAGTTATTAACACCAAAAGTTTCCGTACTTTGCCGATGTTAGTTTAGTCCTCTACAATTTATATTATGTCAATTTAGTTCTTTTCTTAAATTTTAGTTAGGTTATTCATATAATTTTTAATGGTATAATTACATTTGATACAAGTAAGACTCTACAAATCCATCATTTGACTCAACTAAACACAATTCATGGCCGAACCATGAAAAGTTTTATGAATAACTTAACATAAATTTTATTTTGATGACCAAATTGAAACAATATTAGTTATACATGAATTAAATTGACACAATTAAAAGTACAAGAACTAAATTGATATATTACACGAATTATGTGGACCTTTGGTGCTAATAACCCTTGATTTTATATTGTATACACACATAAGTATTATTATTTTTATTTTTATTTTTGTGTATTTTTTTATTTTTATTTTTTATAAATATAGACCCTGCATCCTTGGAATCCTAGATCCACCACTGAAAAGAGGGGTATCATTATAATAAAGGACTTAACCTATTTATTTATACCTAAGTTACTCCTTACTTAACTAATATATTTTAGTCTGTATCACCACCAGAACCAAAAACCAAAAACCCGAACAAAACTAGTCATTCGGTTGTGATACAAGCCAAAATAGGATTAGGGGTATCAATATAAATATATCTGGGTCCAATCCCGAACCTCTTACTTCAACATAACCTTGCGGGTTCTTGCCTGGTCATTGCGCCACGTCACTGCTTATTTTGCACGCCTAGTCATCGAACTTAGATATTTTTACTAGAAATTTAGTTAGATATTTTGTATTGTTCCATTATAAATAGGATTACATAGTTCATTAGGATTAATGTTTTGATGGTAATGCTTATATGATGTTTCTCTTTCTCTCTCCCAATTTCTCTATGTTTCTCCCCCTTCTTTTATGTAATTCTCTGCTTTCTTCTATCAATACAATACAATCTTTACATTTTTTTTTCGCTCGAATACCTTGATCATTTATGATTCGTAACAATTGTTATCAGTGCTATCCATCCTCGGCATCGTCAATGAAGTCTACACATAATCAATTGATAATGGCTGGATTGGTGGATGTACAAAGGAAATTGGAGTAAATGTCAAAAAGGGTAGATAAAATGTTAGAAAAAATTCAGGTTAGCTGTAAATAGGGGCGAGAAGAGTGGAGATCTATGAGTCTAAGTTACTACAGTATTGATTTGGAAGAGGATCAAGCTATGATGGGAGATCTGGTAATTTTGTTGGACAAAGATTGCGATTGGAAATCCTTGAGGCACTGGAGCCCCACCCAAGTGACAGACAAGCGCGGCCCATCTTGATGTCTTTTGAGGAGCTGACGAAGTCGCGAAGGACACCACATGTCCATCGCCACCTCCTGTCTGTCATGCTAGCCGTCATCCGTGGAGTTGCATCAGTGGAGCTTGGTGGTGGGGCTAGGGTTTTGCTGGAATTTTCACAGAGGAGGAAGGCAACCCAGGTGAAGAGTTTGGGGTTGAGAATTAATTTTGGGTGTAATTACAATTTTTCTCCTTTTTACTTAAATATTTTAGAGAAAATGAACTTAGTAATTTCTATTACTTTTAGAAAATTTAAGGGGTTAAAATTTGTACAACAACAACAATAACAACCCAGTGCCTCAAAGGGCTCCCGCATCAACAGGGTCTGTGGAGGTAAATGTACGCAGCCTTCCCCTTTCCGGGGCTGTCCTAAAGAGATATTGTTTCCGAGGACCCCCAACCTGATACACTTGTCGGCAGCAATGACGCCTTGCAGCCTGGCGTCAAATGAGTAAATAAGCATATAAGCAGGGAAAAATTAGGCAAATATAGGCAAAGAAATAGGTAGTAAACAGATAGTCAATCAGAGAACAGATCCTACAAAAGTGCGCCGAATCTGGACTACCTTAAGGCCTAGAACACTAGTGATAGCACAAAAGGCTGGGCTACCCTGCTCTAAGCTGCTACATTTAGAATTTGGCATAGTATCCATGACCCATGAAAACAAGGATCTTTGGAGGGGACAGAATTGGTACGAGCCAAAATAGGATTAGGGGTATCAATACAGATATACCCGTTTCTAATCTCGAACCTCTTACTTCAATATAATCTGGCAGGTTCTTGACTCGTCATCGCACCACATCACTGTCGAGGTGTCATGCCTAGTCGTCCATACTTAGATATTTAAGCCAAATATTTAGTTAGATATTTTGTATTGTTTCTTTATAAATAGGATTAGATAGTTCATTAGGGTTTATGTTTTGATGATAATGCTTATGTTATGTTTCTCTTTCTCCCTCCTAATTTCTCTATGTTTCTCCCCCCTTCTTCTATGTAGTTTTCCCCTTTATTCTATCAATAAAGTATAATCTTTACGTTTTTATGCTCAAATGTCTTTATTGATTATGATTGATAACAGGTTGCTGTCCTCTGCCTTCGCTGTCACAGCCGTGTCCTTCGTCATCACCACCGCCGCGTCACTGCTGTGCTGCACGTGTTTTTTTTTTTTTTTTTTGTCGCAAAGCTGCGCTTCTTAAGAAAATTTATAAGTATTGTTTTTTGTAGATCTTTTTTTTTAAATTAAATATACGTTTATATATTTAGTTTTTATGTTTATATTTGCTTATTTTTATTCGATAACTAGGGCTATTCATATGTTTTACTCTCTTGACCTTCTATTGTACTAGAGTCAAAGGACCCTTTTATAAAATTCTCCTTCTCCCCTTTTCCTATAAATAGGGGTAATGTAATACTCTTTTTATCATCAATATACAAAATATTCTTTTTGTTCTCTTTGTAATTTCACATGGTATCAGAGCGAGAGTAAAATATCTCCTTTTTTTTTTTGGCTTATCTCTTTTAGATTTATATATTTTTAGGTCTTCAAATTTTATTTGAAGTAGCTCTCTATTAGTTTATTGCATTTATTTTACTTATTGCAGCCCCTAACCATAACCCTAATCCCACTCTCTCCCCCAACCGTCACTCCCTCACCTCTCAAATTCTAACCACCGTGAGCATTGCTCTAGCGTCGCTAGTGACTACCTCCCTTCATGGCGCATTCTCTTCGTCCGTCGCTGCGACCACCAGCACCGGGTGGTGCCTGACCTCTCAAACGTTGGCACCACTGCCCAGATCTCCTTCCTCACGGGACAAACTGACTCCGATTTCGCCATCTCCGGTTCGTCGTTTCCCTATCTGAGGTCAATAATGAACCCTAATCCAAGCACGGACATCTAACACTTCCTCCCTCCCTTTCCCCTTCTCCAAACCACCATTAATGGCAGTTCTGTAATGTACTCTGGCAGCCTAGCTACTGGCGATACTAGTGTCACCGGTAGGACCTCGCCGGCAGCCTCACCTTTGTTTGGTGGCCTCCATGGGCATCCTAAACCACCGGTGTGTATAGCCTCGCTCATGCTCCCCTTATCTGATATAACTAGTATTGTGACTATTAAACTTTAAAACACATCTGATTATCTTGCATGGCATGAGCAATTTTACATGATACTCAACGCACATCAGCTGATTGAATACATAAATGCTTCACATCCATGTCCTCCATCTACTATCATCACCTTCAATGGTATCCCTCACCCCAACCTTTAATATACAACCTGGGTTAGAATAGACCAGAGCTTACGCTCTTGTATTGCTACCACTCTGTCCAGATCTCTCATAACTGACATCATTCGCCAACCCACCTAAAAAATTGATTTAGTGATCATTTGCTAGCCAAGGAGTTTAACCTTCGCTCTCAACTCCAAAACCTTAAGAAAGATGACAAGACCATGGTAAATACCTCTCTGACCTCAAAAATATTGCCGACGCCCTTACTACCATAGATTCCCCAATTTCAGAGAGAGACCTACTTTATTTTGCCCTCTATAGGCTTCACTTGAATATAGTACTTTTGGTACATTCATGCGTCAATCCTCCCGGAATATGGCCTATGAGAAACTCAAAACTGTGCTCCTTAATGAGGAGGCGGCAGTCACCTGCTACAGCACTCGTCCTACTACTGACTCCTCCCACGCTTTTGTTGCTACAAATGTTGCTCCAAATGGACAACATCAGGAACATGGAGGATGTGGCTGAGGTAATAAAAGACGCTCCTAAAACTACCGTGGTGGATGAGGGGGACAAAATGGGGGACAAGGTATCATCATACTAGTTCTTACAACTCCGGTGGTTCGAGCTCATCTCAGTATGGTACTCCTCCTCCCACTCCTAACTCTACTCAACCTGCAGGCTCAAATTCCTACAACAATGGCCACGGCATTCTCGGTCCTACCACACAACCTTGCCAAATCAATGGTCTACTTGGTCCTGCCGCCCTCACCTGCCGTCACTGATTTGATCAGTCATCCTTCCCTGATCCCTCCCAGTCATTCTCTGCCATGTCTATTCAAGAGCCTCACGATTAAAACTAGTATCTAAACTCCGGAGCATCCAATCAAATGATATCATATTCAGGTATTGTGCATAACCTTCTTCCCCATTATGGCCAAAAACTTATTCAAGTTGGAAATGGTGTCTTACTTCCTGTTACTCATGGCTCTTCAGTCATACAAACTAAACAAGGTCCCTTATCTCTTAAAAATGTTTTACTTGTCCCGCAACTCAAGCATAACTTATTATCAATAAAAACGTCTCCGTCAAGATAATAATTGTGTCGTTGAATTTAACGTAATTTTTTTCTCTGTCAAGGACAAGGTTACGGGGACGCTCCCGCTCTAGGTTCACAATAACGGCCCCCCTTATAGCTTTTCGCCTCACAATGCTAGATTCGTCCCTCAAGCCCACTTAAGTCAAATTTGGCATAACCTTTTACATCACCTCAGAAGCAAAGTTTTTCAAATTCTTTGTAATTGTAAATTTATCTCGAGTAATAAAGTTATAATTTTTTGTCAAACTTGTTCCCTAGGTAAATCTCAATGATTACCTTTTAAGCGTACAAAACACACCGCTATGGCACCACTTCAACTAATTTATTCCGACACATGGCAATACCCCTATTTTTTCCACTTCACATAACAAGTATTATGTTATATTTGTTGATGACTATTCACAGTTTACTTGGATTTACCCAGTGCAATGCAAATCTGATGTTTTTGAAATTTTTAAAAACTTTAAAACACTAATGGAAAATCAATTCACCACAAAAATAAAAATCTTCCAAAGAGATGGTGGACTTGAATTTGATCACCGTCGCATGAATGGTTTATTTAAATGCTTAGGAATCACTTTTCGCTTATCGTGTCCTGATATTCTACAACAAAATAGAGTGGCGAAACATTATCAACATTTAGTTGGTATGGTGCGCACTTTTCTTCTTTAATCAAAATTCCTTATGACTTTTGGGATGACTCGGTGTGCACGGCTTGTTTTACCACAAATCGCCTACAACACTTCTTCTTAACAACGCCTCCTCTTTTGAAGAACTTTTCCAAAAACCACTAGACTATCATTTTTGGGTTTTTAGATGTGTGTGTTATCCTAACCCAACCACACGTGGCCCTCACAAACTAGTACCTCGTTCCACGCCGTGTATTATTTTAGGCTACGCTGCTCGCTACAAAGGTTATCTGGCTTATAACCCAAAACCAAGCAAATTTACATTAGCAGGCATGTAGTATTTGATGAACATTGCTCTCCCTACCCCGAACTTACGTCAACTAACCCAACTCACAATCTTTCCACTGAGACTCCTAACCCGGTCACATTCACCATCACCCAAGCCATGCCCCAAGCCAATGGTCCGAGGACCATTGGCTACAACTCACCAAACCTCCAACCGTCTGCTCCCTATCGGCAGCCAGCCACCCAAACCACGCAGAGGATCCATCCAAACCCCATGACGCTAGGGACACCCACACCGGTACATCGACCAGTGCAACCCCCACTTCACCCGTGGATCTATCAGTTCATCCTAAACTCACGACTGACCATATCACTGAACTAGACCCATCCTTATCTCGAACCATAGTGGATCACGCACCACAAACCAACCCAAACCCCCCTCCAACACTCATCACATGTGCACTCGCCTTAAGAGGATGGTATTCGAAAATCAAAATTTCCCTTGTCTCTTTCATCCATCACCGCCATACAAGAACCAACCTGCGACTCTCGAGTCACTTAAAACCCTAAATGGCAAGAGGCTATGGCCAACGAATTCAATGCGTTGATCTTAAACAAAACTTGGGAGCTTGCTCCATTCAACCCAAACAAAAATGTTGTAGGGAGCACTTGGAAATATCAGGTTAAATATAAAGCAGATGGCTCAGTTGATCGCTTCAAAGCTCGCCTAGTAGCTTAAGGTTTCATCTACAAGAGGGCATTGATTTTAAAGAAACTTTCAGCCTTGTTGTATAACCAACTACTATCCGCTTTATACTTTCACTCACTATTACTCATGATCGGCCCATAGAATAACTTGACGTTAAAAATGCATTTTTACATAGTTATCCTAGGAGGAGGTCTACATGAGCCAACCTCATGGGTTTATCCACCCGAAATTTGCTAAACATGTGTGTCGGCTTCGGAAGGCTATCTATTGCCATAAGCAAGCTCCTCAAGCTTGGTTTCAACGGTTTCGTCAGTTCCTATTTAGCATAGGTTTTACCTGCAGCAAGGCTGACCCTTCGATAGTTCTTCGCCCTACCTCCATTGATCTAATGTGTCTACTTTTGAATGTGGATGATATTCTTCTCATAGGAGTAAAAACCCAAACTCTCAACACTCTCATTAACACCCTATGAACTCAATTTGCAATGAAAGACCATGGACCCCTCCACTACTTCATAGGTATTAAGGCAAAACGCGACCAAAATGGCCTTTTCATGTCCCATCATAAATGTAACATCGACCATCTAACTCTACTCCACATGCACAATGCCAAGCTCATTAAAACCTCCCTTCTCACATGTACTAATATTTCCTTAACCGAGGGAGACCCTCTACCCGACCTAATAGTATAGAAGTGCGGTACGAGGACTTCAGTACGTTACTGTTTGTGAGGAATTTGGTCAGTAAGTTTATTCATCATTGTAGAGTTCTTTATAAGGTAAGGTTCATTAAGATGAGCTAAACTCATGCTCTAGCCACACATTTGACTTGATATTCCCTACGAGATCACACAAATGGTTAGAGGGGCCGGTCGAGTAACCCACGGGAGAGCCCTCCGACGCTCAAGTCAGTATCAATTTTATAAAATAGTAAATAAGGTCAAGTAATAAATAAAATAATAGAGATAAAATACTTAGCCTTAGACGAGTAAGGCATTTTAATGATTATTGCTCCGGAGAGGTGATCGTAGGAATGGGGGTGCCCTCGAAGGCGTGTGTTTGTGATGAATTTAGTCAGTGAGCTTATTTATCATTTTGGAGCTCTTTATGAGGTGGGGTTCATTAGGATGAGTTGAACTCAAGCTTTAGCTACACGCCCGACTTCCCTGCGAGATTACACAAACGGTTAGAGGGGCCCGTGGAGTAGCCCGCGGGGACCCCTCCGACTCTCAAATCAGTATCAATATTATGAAAAAGTAAATAAGGGCAAGTAATAAATAAAATAATAGAGATAAAATACTTAGCCTGAGAGGAGTAAGGCGTTTGAACGATTATTGCTCCAGAGAGGTGATCTGTTTTTGGTGTTTAGTAGGTGATTTGGAAGAAGCTAACCTCAAGATATCTTAAGGATTATCAAGATCCCCTTTTTCCTCTTTGTTTCCTTGCCTTTTTCTTTCCTTCCCTCCGTCTTCCTTTTTATAGTGTAAGTGTGGTGGAGCTTAAGTGCCCTATGTGGCGTGGGTGAAGGGACAAGTGTCTTTTCTTTTCTTATTAGATAAGCTTTCTTTTATCAATATTTTCTCCATTGTTAAAAATTTTTGGAGTGTTTTAAAGGGGATAAAGTACGTGAGTTGTGTTAAATGGATTAAAATGGGTGTGTTGTGTCGTTTTATTTTTATCCGGTGAATTGTGTTCATTTTACCCCTACTAGGCGAATTATGTCGATTTAACCCTACCAGGCAAATTGCATTGGTTTTACTCCTACGGGGTGAATTATTTTGATTTTGCCCCTAACTAGGTGAATTATGTTGATTTTTCCCTTACTAGGTGAGTTATGTTGGTCTTTCTCCCTACTGGGTGAATTATGTTGATTTTGCCCTTACTAGGAGAATTGTGTTGGTCTTTCTTCCTATTGGGCGAAGTATGTTAATTTTGCCCTTTACTAGATGAATTATGTTGATTTTTCCCTTACTATGCAAATTGTGTCGGTCTTTCTCCCTACTGGCCGAATTATGTTGATTTTGCCCATACTAGGCGAATTGCGTTGTCTCGCCTTTACTGGGCAAATTGCATTATTTTATCCTTTCTGGGTGAATTGCCTTGTTTTACCCTTACTGTGCGAATTGCATTGTTTTAAGTTTTTGTCCAAATAATTGCTCATGTAACCTACTTACCCATCTACAGTAGCAAACTACTCAATTATAGTCTACCAACACCTACTATATGTTATGTTGTTAACTTTGTCTCTCAATTTATGCATGCCCCTAGAACTACATGCTGGCAGGTTTTCAAGCACATCCTTCATTACCTTAAGGGCACTCCCAACCATGGCCAAACTATACCTCCAGGATCCTGTAACATTATAGTTGCCTATGCCGATGCTTATTGGGGTGGTTGTCCTAACACACGGCAATCTACCACAAGTTATGTCCTCTTCCTGGGTCTCAACCTCATATCTTAGAGGGCCAAGAAACAAATCACAGTGTCCAAATCTACCACCGAATTTGAGTACCATGGTGTGGCTCAAGCAATAGCCAAAAGTGAATGGGTTCGTTACCTCATGAGAGATCTCGGTTTAAAACACATAGGACCAATTGCAATCTATTGTGATAATATATTTGCCTCTTAACTTGTTGCTTACACTATCTCCAATGATAAAACTAAACATGTCGATGTTAACTAGCACTATGTAACAGAGAAAGTGTTAAAAGGTGATCTCAAGGTTCATTACATGCCCACCACAAAACAAATCGTTGACATCTTTACAAAAGTTCTCTCCACAGATCGTTTCCTCTACCACAAAGCCAATCCTCACGTTGCTCCGTCCTGTTCGAATTGAGGGGGCATATTGGATGACGAGGGTTTTTCATATGTTTTACTATCTTGCCCTTCTATTGTACTAGAGTCAAAGGGCGCTTTTATGTAATTCTCCCCTTTTCCTATAAATAGGAGTTATGTAACACTCTTTTATCATCAATATACAAAGCATTCTCTTTGTAATTTCACAATTTCCAGTTTCAGTTTCAAAAAAAAAAAAAAAAAATTGTATATTTGGGAGGTACATATCACTATTATGCATTTAGGATGTATTGGTAAATGGTCAGTATCTTTCAAGTAATCTTAATTAAGTGAGTTGTTATATTAAGTATATGATAATTTTTAGTCATTAACAAGTAATTTTGAGTGATTGAGTGATATTAAGGTTGGAGTTGGTGATTTTTATTAATTTGGTGAATATTTTGTTCAGTTAGGTTACTTTGGGTGAATGGTTGGAATTTTATTTAGATAATTTTGTGCAAGTGCATGATCACTTCAAGTGATGGATGATTTTTAGTAAGTGGGTTATTTTGGTTAATTGGATGGTTTTGAGTAAGTATATGTTGATTTTAAGCAATTGGTAAATTATTCTGAGCGATTATATTAATTTTGAGTAACTGGTAACTTATTTTGAGTGATTAAGTTAATTTTGAGTAATTGGTATTTAATATAATTATACAGCCTACATCATTTTTACAATTTGTATATTCATAATTTATATTGATTGTTATTGTTTTACAGATAAAATACGCGAAAATGCGGCAAAGGTATGAAGAAGGCCCCTTTTGACCAGATTTTGACTTAAATGCTTGGACAGTTGTCAATATTTTAGTCTTTGTAGTTGTCAATATATGTATTTTGTATTGTATTAATATTTTTTTTATTTTGCATATTTAATTCTACTTTTATAGTAGCTTTCTTATAAATGAATAATATTAAGATCAAAATGCATATATTACATAGTATTTGAGGTATAAAAATTTAATATTATATTTTTTTTGTCTTAAGACAAGCGAAAATATCATTAATCAAAAAATTCATATACACAATACAATCAAAAACATAACCCAAAAAGGCCCAAAAGATCCACATAAGAATCAAAAACAAAAAGAATTAACCAAGGAAATAAAAAATACAGCAAAACTAGCAGCCTCGCCCAGCATAAATGCAATTTGTATCAACCAGCCTGCAAAAGCAAAGGAGCATGCATTGTATCACATTGAGCAATTGTTCTTCTGAACGAGCAGTCATGTCCCCCAAAATTCTCCTTTTCCTCTCATTCCAAAGAAAGTAGATTGTGACCGAGAAGCAAAGACGCTTAATCTTGTTGATATTCAATCTACTCCAAGCTTTTTGACATAACCATTCTATAGTATCAAACAATGTATAACTCATTTTAATGTTGCTACAAATCCAAATTCTCCTTCGTAAATTATTAATCCAAATGCTCCAAAAGAAAAGGTGGCCCAAGCTTTCACAATGAGAGCAACATAACACACATCGAGAAACCAGGGATATACCTCTCTTTTGCTAACGATCATCCGTATTGAGACAACCCAACACTGCCAACCATAACACAAAACTATGTCTAGGATAGCTGAAATCATTCAACACGGGTTCTCTTCCAATGACATAACGGCTTCGTCACCCTCAAAAATTCATATGCTTTACTGATGAAAAATCTATTATCCTGAACGCACATCATCAGAGCTCGATTTGCAAGATCAGGTGACCCAACTTTTTCAATGAGACCATCTCTAATACAAATAATTTTCTTCCAAGTCGATGAATCATTGACTTTATGCACTATATTCCACACATTTTGAGATTTCATATAATACTCGTGGATCTATTTGACCTAAAGAGATTCTCTATCGGTAAGAATTTTCCACAACAATTTACAAAGCAAGCACTATTCCATGCATCCATTTGCCTGAAACCAAGACCACTCTCTTCATGTGGATAACTAAAACATTGCCAACTACACGGATGAAAGCTTTTACCCTTTTCCAAATGCGCAGACCACAAAAATCGAGATAAAATATGTTGAATTTCTTTGAGGATAATTTTAGGTAGCCAAAATATATTGCTCCAGTATGAAGTAATACTAATGAGCACCGATCTAATTAGCTCAAGACGACCTGCATAAGAAAGCTTCCTATGCTGCCATGACAGGATCCCCATCCGTATCTTTGTAATCAATGGAGCATATTGATTAACTTTCAGAAGAGTACTAGATATTGGTACCCCAGTGTACTTTATAGGGAGATGCTCTTCATTAAATCCCAATATATCAAGAGTCTCCTTTCGTATTGCTTCATTAACCCCGCCAAAAACAATACTCGATTTCAAATGATTTGCATTCAACCCTGAGCAATTCGACAAATCCTTAAAAGCCTTCCACGGATCCTTTACCAAGGAAACATCACCTCGGGCAAATAAAAGGAAATATTTTATTATATAAAAATTGAGGATATCAATATTATATTATATAAATAGAATACGAAAAATTGAGGCAACCCTGAGCAATTGGAAAAATTAATATTATATTATATAAAAATAATTATAAATACCAAAAATCAATGATAAATATTTCGGATGTTATATAAAAATTGAGTATATTTAAGAAAAATAAATTATAATTATGACTGTTGTACGAGAGAATAACTTTTAGAATTCTATGACCGTGTCAATCATCCCAAATTTCTGACAACTTTTTATTGTCTCATATTTGTGACGGCCGATGGGTCAGAAAATTCTGACCACTTTGGCCGTTACAAAAGAAGTTACAACGACGTTTCTAAACCGACACAATTATTTTGCAACAAACATTTTGCAACCAATATTTTGGCATTCGGTTGCTAAGCCACCATCTGACGACTTTCTGACCACGTCGTGACGATTTTTACCATCACAAATTAGGTGTATAAAATAATATATCTAATTTATATTCTAAATACAAATTAAAAGATTATTCACTTGTATAAGAAAAGATTTAATATTTCATTAGAATATTTTTGTTATATTTCTAAATCTATTCCCTCAAAACAGATGTTTCCCTCTAATATTTAGTACATTCAAGAATTGACGTGATACTCCATATTAATCACAACAACACAAAGTAGTTTCACTGATATAATAAGATATTTTAAAAATAACTAGATGCTTACCACAAAAAGATTGCATGCAACTAAGAGTGCTTCAGGTATCATGGTGATGAAATAAATTATTACTTCAAAAAGTGACTATAACATTATACAACACATTAAAATCTTGATAAAATAATAAATGGGACATCCCTGGCTAATCATGCAATTAATATGTTTCTAGCACTAAAATGAAGGAAAAATATTAAAGACATGACGTAAAAATATAAAAAATAGCCAAAAAAGAAAGGATATTCATGACACAAAACTTCACCCTTGGGCATGTGTCCAATGAAAGACTCCTAGTAAGAATCAAGCCCTAACTTGAAATCTTTTAGACCAAAAAACCCTCCTTTTCTTAGGGCTAGGCCCAAGGGTAGTGTGGACGCTGTAATAGTCTGGCTAAGCCCGATGTTGCTGAACCGTGATAACGGATTTGTGCCCATTGATGAAGAAGGGACTACTAAACCTCCATTGGGTTGATAACCTTTGAAGGATGTAGCTGTGGTTGTGTCCCAAAGAAGCCTTCCTTTGGGCCAAAACCCATTGGTGGTTATGGTAGCAGTGGTGGTAATGCGAGCTCATTGAAGCTATTATGGGCAAGAAATCCCATACCGGCTAGTATGTCATTAGAACTGTTCATGTCTACCATAAGGCGGAAGGCTTCTATGGACGAGCCTGCACTAGATGAAGATCCAACCTCCATTTTCATTTGTAGGTTGTCATGGTGGTGGATGACATCGGATTTAAACTCCCTTAGTAGTTTTTGGAGGGCCATGCGTCGGCTCAATTCTTTGTTATCCAATGAAGCAAGCCACTGTAGCTCATGATTCTTCACACCTTTAAGCTCTATAAGCTCCTCTCCATGCTTTCTGTCAACCTCGTTGTTGGAATTAAACAAGACAAGTCTAATGTTGAGCTCACAAACATCAACATCGCACTGCGCTTGTGCAAGTTGCTCTGGATTGCTAGTGTGCATTGGCTCTGAAAAAAGAAGGTGATTGATATCAAGGTAGAGGTCTAGTATCACCTCTATAGTAGGATGGCCGAAAGAGTAGGTCCTTTTTTTCTTGAGAAAATACAATACTTGCAGCTTCTATACCACATAGGATGCACAACTCGCTAACTTTCTTAAATAGCCCAACTGGACGCTCTGAAAAGGAGACAAGGGGATTGGTCTATTTTTCAATTCATACCATTTCTACCTTTTGGCATCCTTTATGCTTCCTGTCAGAACTTGCCGTGGATGGATTATTGGAGCAAATGAGAAAATAGGATTGTCGGGAAGGATGGAAACATGCCTCGAATTTGGGGGAGATATATAAAGGAAGACTAGTTTGGCCATATTTTTAACAATCCAATATTTTTTACCATGACTTAGGAATTAGCGACATTACCTTTTACGCAGCTTCATTGTATCCGTGCATTTCTACGTTTTTATGCTTACTGTATGTCATGATTCTACAAAAAGGGCCTTATGGTATTAGGTACCAATAATTCATAGGCTTGTAAATATCTAGTATAATACCTTATTCCTAGCTTAATTTTCTTGGTTAGCTTCTTGTATAAGTCAATTTAGTCAAATTTTAGTTGAAGGGTCAAGGATGGAAGCTAGGCAGGTTAAGTCGGTTACAAGTGAATCCAAACGCAATGTATCTAGCTTTGCCAATTAGCTTGGGATTAGTGTAAGTATAGGATGATTGTCTTGTAAAGTGGCATTGATGAATGAAATATCTTGATTCTCTTCTCTTCTCTTCTCTACTTCTCATTTATATTTCTCTGTAATTCTCATCTATTTTACTTCTCTTCTCATCTCATACTCTCTTATCTCTATGTTATGACTCTTGTTTGATCTTAAATCATAACAATTGGTATCAGAGCTTGTGATTTTGCTTTCTTTTAAGTTGATTTAATTAAATTTAATTGTATAAGCATTAGATCAAGCTTAAATTGATATCAAGTTTTTGATTGCGTTGCATTTGATCAGGAGTCCAGCAATTGAATTCTTGATTGAGAAGCTTGCGATTATTAACTGAATTTAGCTACTTCCACGCAGAAGTTTGAGGATTTGCATTTGACTTTGTTGAATCTACTTCAATTAGGTCAAGTCTATATTGAATCAAGCATGATTTACAGTAGAAGTTTAGCAATGGGAGCAGGTGATGTTATTGCAGTAAGAACAAGCTGCTCGAGTGCAGCAGCATAGGTATCAACTCACACAAGATTACAAGCTCACATTGCAACGATCTCAGCAGCAATATGAGCAAAAGCAATGCCAAATTCAGCAGCAAATACAAGGAATATAGGGGCAAAAAAATAGAAAAGCAAGACCTCAGCTGATCGAAGTGCAAGAGCAAAAAAAATAGGCAAGGAAAAGCAATTCAAGACTCAATCGTATACTCAGTTGGTGTTGAACTGAATTATGATCTAAATGTTGTTGCTGCAACTCTGATTAATGTGAATCCAATACAATCAATTGTGCATGAAGAAGTGATATGGAAAATTGGCGCTAAGGATGCTGAGTTTGGTGACAATCGTGATTAATTGATCTGGAATCTAGCTAATACTGAACAAATTGCTATTGGAATGTCGAGTAGGATAAGATCAACTTCAAGTCAGGATGTAATTGGAGCATCTCGACCACGAATTGGTGCATTACAGTCAAAATTTGATGCTTTATAGCCTGAAGTTGTAAGATATTGAATCACCTAAAGTTGCTGAAATTGAACCACATTTAAATCGAGATCTTAAGCATAATGAAGTTGAGAGTTAAGCTCATATCACAGCTTAACGGAGGGATCAGCTTGATCGTTCATTTAAATCGCAAAAGGTGTTATTCAAGCAAGAAAATAAGACAATGGAGAGGCCAATCTTGGTTTACGAAGGCAATGCACCGGATTTCTTACTTCTTGGGGAAAATGAAGTGGTTCTTGAAAGGTTATATATGATTAAGATGATGAAATTGAAGCAGCCAAGGGGGTTATTGATCTCTTTTGATAGGCTAGGGGCATTCTCTTGGATCCAAAGAAGTATCAAGAGGACAAAGAAAGGAAACAAAGCTAGCAGCCAAGGCTCAAGATTGGCATTACATCAAGAAGATTGCACTGCAGAACCTCCAAACACAGAACAAGTCGCTGTAAATCTTGGTGCCAATGTTACTGCTGGGCATTGTACTAAAATTGGAACCAAAGTTGAGGTAAATCAATGAAGGCAAATGGAGCTCCAAATGTAGCAAACGTGTGTAGCATTGCAGCTTTCGTTGGATGAGAAATTAGATCAGAAATTGAATCAACACTTCCAACAATGGCAACTGAGGATTAATGGCTTGCAAGAACAGCTCAACAGACAATTTTTAACTGGGGGAATTGTATTCATTGCAGATTTTAGTCAACAAGTTCGACCACCAAAATTTGTGCACCCTCCTGTGTTCGAGGAAATGTTGCAAAAGAACACCTTTGAGGAGTATGTGATGCTTTTTAAGGAATGGAAAGCAGCAAGGTTATCTATGCAACAATAACTTGGCGAAGACTACCATGTGACTTGTTCTATGGATGGCCTCTCTTCCCCATTCAAATATTTTATGAAGCTCCTTAATCCTAGTACTTTGGCTTTAGCATATGCTAAAGCTAGGTTGTTTGAGTTAATAGTCCTTCTTAAAGTGGGGGTAAATCAAGGAGGAATCGATCGAGTAACGAAGGACGCATCTCACCAGCCAAAACCAGCACCGACAGTGAGTATGGAGGTAGCTCGATGTTCTGCTAATTTCCTTCAAGATCAGGATGCAAGATTGGTTAAGGTAGTGAGGAAATTGAGCAGTAACAAGACTAGACTTAAGTCCACAACGTCTCCTCACTTGGTAGTAAAGCTAGTGGAAGATGTTTTAGTGCCCAGTGAATCATTTTATTTTTCAAATTCAGCACCAATCTTAGGTGAAAAGGGAGCAACACTACCTTTTAAACTCATTCAAGTTCTAAATAAAAGTTTATTGAGCAGTAAGGTGCTTGGGCTGAATTTTACATGATGTCCAAGTGTGAGAGGTGAGCTAAGTTTTTGCAAATGGGCTGGGAGGAAGAGATTGCGTGCTATGTGGTTTGATCCAGGTTTACTTCCAATAGTGCAACCAAATTCAAGGCCTCCTGAACCATTATTTTTACTTCTCTCACTACAATATGGTAAATTTGAACAAATTTCCTTGAGTTTTGAGTGCAAGAAGCTAGCTTCGAGCTTCGAAGGAACAATTGATGGCTCAAATCCAGTTAAAAAGATGGTTCCAATTCATAAATAGCTTCTTGATTGGGTTATACAGGTCATAGTGGTGAATAATGAGCAACATCTGCTGGCCCAAATGCTTTTGCAGTTTGATGTAATACTGAATTGTGTCCTTATGCAAGCAAGGGGTGCTAAAATGAGTTCAAGAACTGAGAATGGTTCAGTTGAGTTGAGTATTCATAGGAACACAATTGTGAGGTGGCCTAAATGGAAGTTAAATCAATCTTTCAAGTCTGAATCAGAGGGAGCAATGAAGACTCGATCAGTATTATCACCTATTCCACTTAAATTCTTGGTGGCAGCAGCACATGAAGAGTTGATTACAACAAATACTACTCTAATACAGTGTGAAGCTGAGGAATTACAACTGTTGATGTTTAAGGAAGTGGTCCCTTCGAGTAATACAACAAGAAAGGCACAAGTTCAAAAAGAAAGCCAGTTACTTAAGTGGTTGCAGGAGAAGTCTTGGTTACAAGATATAGTTAAAGGTTATACCTTGGAAAAAGATGTTGTTGATAATGGATAATGTTGATAGCAGGGGTAAAGATCATCCTAATTTCGAGGCTAGAGGAGCTTGGGCCAAGGAAATTGAGATGCTTTTGAAGCCTAAGGACAAATCTGGTAGGCAAATATCAATTTCCAAGGAACTGATGATGGTTCATGGGTTAATTCATTGGAGTCAAGGGAAGTAGCTTTGATGGATGTTAAATGGACTATGGAATTTGTATGCTTGATTCATGAGAGCTTTGGGAACTCGAGATCAGATGACAGCCTTCTCCAAAGAAAGATAGGAGCTGCATATTTTAAGGATAATTGTAGCGGAGCCCTTTGGTTCTATGGTGGAATGATTAGGAAATTGAAATTCAGATTGAGGACTAAGGTATTTGCGTTCCAGCTGCTGCAACTTTGGCCATTAGTACACCTCAGCTACAAGAAAGGGTTGTTTGGCTGCACTAGTTGCAGCAAGGGGTTCAACAGTGTGGTTAATGGCTGCACTAGAGTTTGGCTGATTTGGTATGGCAGTGGCAGACCTCCTGATGTACACTCTACAATCAGGTGCAAGCATTATGGGAAAAAGAAGGGAACATACTCAAGTGTACAGCAATAAGAGCACTAAGCTACACCAACTCACCTTTGGCCACAATGCTCTACTTAGATTCTTGGGGACAAGAATCTGTTTGAAGGGGGAGTATTGTCATGATTCTACAAAAAGGGGCATACGATATTAGGCACCAATAAATTCATAGGCTTGTAAATATCAAGTATAATCCCTTAGTCCTAGCTTAATTAGCTTGGTTAGCTTCTTGTATAAGTCAATTTATTAAAATGTTAGTTGAAGTGTCAAGAATGGAGGCTAGGAGGGTTAAGTCGGTTAACAACTGAATCCAAATGCAATGTATCTAGCTTGGCCCCTTAGCTTGGGATTAGTATAAATATAGGATGATTCTCTTGTAAAGAGGCATTGCTGAATGAAATATCTTGATTCTTTTCTATCAACTCTAAATATCTTTATTTCTCATCTATATTTCTCTCTATTCTCATCTATTTCACTTCTCTTCTCATCTCATACTCTCTTAGCCCTTGGTTATGACTAAAGTTTGATCTTGAAACATAACACTGTATTAGAGGGATACTGTGATACCAATTGGGTTACCATGAATTGGGGTCTTAATTATAAATGATTCTACTACTATACAAGAGGGATACTGTGATGCCAATTGGATATCTGACAATGATGAAATGTAACTCTACTAGTGGTTATGTTTTTATGCTTGCTAATGGTATTGTATCGTAAAAATTTTGTAAATAGACATGCATTGCTAAATCCATGATGGAATTTGATATTATTGCTCTAGAGATGGCAGGTCTAGAAGCTGAATGGCTGAGGAATGTGTTGTGAGACACTCCGTTATGGGGGAAGTCCACGCCATCAGTCTCAATGCATTGTGACTCAAGATGGCCATTGTAGTGGTGTGAAGTGAGATATATAATTGCAAGCACAAGCATATTCACCTGAGGCATGGTGTAGTAATGCACCTTATTGAAAACAATATGATCTCGCTCGAGTTTGCAAGGAGTGAGAAGAATTTGGCATATCCCCTTACTAAAGGCATTTCTAAGAAGGCGTTACATGATACCACAGAGGGAATGGGGCTTAAGCCCACTTGTGCGTCTTGATCTTGGTGGATATCCATCTCAGGAGTTTTTCTCAATGTTCAATCGGAGAAATTTGTGACTAAGCCACCCTAGCCTCTTCTGAGATAATGCTGCTTATCTTTTGGGTCTGTCAAATCTTCCATGATGTTGAGGTTGAGCTGTACGCTCTTAAAGATGTCCATAGTTTGTTACGGTGGTGTAAGGCAGCACACTTGATAGACTCACTGATCTGCCATGATGTTGCGGATGAGCTTTAACCTCTTAATATTGTCCGTAGCCTTTACAGTGGCGTGGGAAAGCATACCTGGTGGATTCACCTATGGGAATTTAGGGTGATAAGACATCCTCTGTCAAGAGTAAGGGCTTACTCTCTAGGGTGTTCTTGAGGACCCAGTATTGAGAAGGACTTCATACATTTGGATTTCGAAGTGCATTTCAACCCGAGAACCACAAGATGAGGATGTTGCTCTTTACAATGACTACCTAGGTTCAAGACTATGTTAACCTATGGTGGTTGTGGGACATGCATGTTCACTAGGTGCCAATTCAAGTCCAAAAGACATTAGTATTGTCCAATGTGGGACTCATTGCTTAGTAACCTCTTCCCTTCCTTCCTTTCTCAAAATTGAATTATGCAAAGGATTGTTAGCATATGGAGGATGATATGCTTCAATTTTGTTTAAATAGCAAAAAACCTCAATCCCACATTGGAAGAATAGAAGTGGGAAGTCTTGTTTATATACCCCCTTGTCCTTTCCCTTAAGAAAGTCTTGTTGGCCTAGGGTGGCTTAGTGGACCACACGCGTGGACCTGGCAGTCATGTCATGTGGCATCGTTTCACGGTGTGGTGTGGTGCAGTGCGGACGTTTTCTAACCCCAACCTTTATTCTTACTAGCATTGTATTTGTAGTATTGGAAAAGGAACTTGAGGCTAGTTTTCGGGACTAAGCTCGAGGGCATATTATCGAGCTGGAGGTCCTATTCATTATTCAAGGTTCGAGCTCGAGCTTAAGTACACGTTTTGACCGTGTAACTACCCACTCTTTCTATAACCATGGTTGCCCTGGTTATTTCTGGATTTTTTGCTCCTCCATATGCGCTTATCTTCCTAATTGGAGCCAAATTTCTTCCCCATACCATAACTGACTTTTCCTTGAACACTAAGTATTTTTTCTGAAAGTGTCGTAGTTTTAGGCATTGTTAAAAACACTAAATTCACTGAAATTTATTCTCTTCTTTATCACATTCCTTGAGTTGTTCTCCATTACTCTAGTAACTGAGCAACTTGGGGCATTCTCCTACCCATTACCCGAGAGTACACTCTTGTGTTGGGTGCTATGTTAACCTTGGGAGTCGGAATGCTTGACAATATAGTATGTATCATAGTCAGGGTATAAATGACTTAAGGCAGTAGTGAACTCTATGGCACGGTAACTTCCTTCGGTTTAATCCTTCTAATCCGAATCTTTTAATTTCAGTTGTTTAATTATTTTATCTTAAGTACTTTTGCTGTAATTCAAGGTCTATAGTGCTCGGTTTGAGGCCTTTGTATTGAAGTTCCTCTTTAAGTTGGCTTAAATTTATTTTTCCCACATCTCGAGTTGGCCTCAAGCATCTCGAGATTGAGATTTGATTGCCCATTCGCTCTATTTTTCCAACATGTTCTTAACATTTAGTCTACAAAAATAATAAAAGTAGGTCTAACATTAGTTAGGATTTGTTTTGTTGTAGTGCCCACCATTTAGGTTAAGTTACCAAGGACTAGGAGAGCCACTATGGTTAGCATCATTTGTCCATCTGCCGACGTTGTGTTCTATTTGATGCAAACCAACTCAAGTCATTTTTGTTCTACTCACTTGAAATTCATTCTGGCCTACAAGGTGGAGTATAGATGAGTAGAGTTGAGTTTGAGCTCCTCAGACTGGAGCCCTGCCTTAGCAACACCTTTCTAAGCTCAAAGCTGGGCAAAAGCTTTACTAGGAATGCTTTACACAATTAGCCAACTCAAGTGGCTTGAGCTTGAAATTAGCCAATCATTAGAGCAAAATAACAAGCTGGCTCATGAAGATTTAGCTCAAGCTTGGCTTGAAGCACACCAAGCTCGATGAATTTAAGCTTAAGTTCGATTAGGTTCAGCTTGAACCTAGCTCGATGAAGTCTTGGTCAAGCTCGCTCATTTCAATTTGGAGCTTGGCTTCTTGCACTTGTGAGCCATTAAAGCTACCTTTACTAGGAGTGGGCAAGAGCTTCCTTAGCTAGATAATCATGTTCATCTCTTTTACGTACTTTCTTACAACCATGTGCCATGTACATGTTTTTTAATCTAGAATACTTTTGGCAAACACATAAACTATCGGCATTAGTTTACAAACAAGATAGTTTCCACGTCTCTTCTTGTTAGTTTTATGACCACCGTAATCCTATTCCGCAGTCATTTTCACCATGTGAAATTTTGCTACCAGTTCTATTTTTTTCCCATAATTTTCTATCACTAAAAATGTCTCTAAGCCACATCATTCTCGGTGTGTGTCAGTCATATGGAAGGTGATAGAACTATTGTAAAATTTTCACCTATGGTAATCCCTCTTCTACTTGGTTTTCCAAGTTTATATGCATGGAATCAACTTTTGGATCCAGTCGCTATATGATTGATCATTACATAATGTTACATATGTTATCTCCTTCATAATGTGTATCTATTGTAGTGTATTCATGACAAATACATTAATAATGCCTGCTCTACTGTTTAAAGCCCAAGACCCACCCAGCATTTAACTTAATCAAACTCCCTAACTGTTGGTTTAAATTCATTAAACTTTTAATTCCATCAAAAGTTTTAGATTCAAAACTATCAAGAGTACTAAAATTAATGATTGTTTAACTATTCAATCTACTTTTTACAAACACAACAATTACAAAAATAATGTATGTTTCCTTGAAAACAAATCTAGCCTAACTGCAACAACTTGTTATGTAATTGTTCGTGAAATCATGCTTCTAAAACACTACAACCATCTTTGTAATCTTACCAAGTATTGACGGAATATAGGTGCAGATTCATGCTGAAGCGGGCTCAAACAATTTCAAAGTGGCAATATTCAAACTTTATTCTCCTTACTCATTCTCGGTCTTTTGAGAGCTCGTCCTTTGGCTTGCACGGTTATCAACTTTTTAGCATCATCAACATAGAATAAAATAAAGGACATTATTAAGATATTGACATAATGTAATGGATTTGGAACTAACTATTCATTATTGAATTGCCTCAATATATTATATAACTAGAGATGAACATCAACAGATGTAGACTAGTACACCAGACATACTAGCACTTTCAAACTGAACTTAACAAACTATTTATTGGTTTTATCATCAATCTAGTGTGAACTAATGAATTTTCTCTCTCTGTGAAATTCAATGTTCACTGAACCCCCCCTTTTGCGCGCTCTCTCTCTCCCCTCCCCACCCCTCGTCGGCAATCTCGCCAGCCACGACACCACCACACCTGCGCCGCCTCCCAGACTGTGACAAAGTGACATCAGCCAAAGCAATGCCGCACCGACCAGACCCGACCACAACACCACCCCCACCACCCCGCCTCCTGCCTCCACTCTCTCTCTTTCAGGCCTATCGGTCGTCCATCACCAACCCCCGACACCATCCGCCACGGCCAAAACTAAACAACCCCAACCCCAACCCCTAACCCCTGTCCACCACCACCTACCCTACCACCACCCACCAACACACCCACCCAGACCACCACCCTCACCCAGACCCATCCGTCACCACGACCCCTGTCACCCCTCTCTTCCCTCCACCCTGACCCCTGACCACCACCCTTACCTCCACCGTCCACCACAGCCAGACCCACGACCACAGAGCACCAACACCACGGCCCTTGACCACCACCACCAACAACACCCCTGACCACGACGTCCACCACCTTATGAACCCCACCATAAGGCAGCCCCGACCACCACCTCCTCACAGCCGGCTGGCCCAGGTAAGCAAAAATCGGTCAGCCTCATGTTTGAATTCTCCTCCTGTCTCTTTTATTCGCTATCCCTTAGTGTTGTGATATTGCTTGGGCTGTGGCTACTATATCCTGATATCTAGTGATTTTGTGAGTGTCTAGCTATGATTTGTGTTAGATAGTTTATGAACTTTACTAGTAATGGAGCTCAAAACTTGAGGCCATCTTCAAAGGGGTTGGGGAAGGGACGAAACAACGGACTCGGTGAGGGGAGTTTGCGTTTTGGGCCATTTACTGTAGGTACACTAACTAAAAAGAGCTTTGAGGTGGCTCAAATGATGATGAGGAGAAAGATCAACATCATGTGCCTTCAAGAGACTAGGTGGGTGGGCACAAAAGCAAGGGATGTGCTAGGATATAAACTGTGGTATTCAAGCCAAGCCAGGAGGAGGAATGGAGTGGGTATTATAGTGGATGGCTTCTTTAGGGACAAAGTAGTAAGGGTTACTAGGACTAGTGATAGGATCATCTCCATAAGGTTAATTCTAGATAGGGAGATATTGAACGTCATAAGTGCCCATGCTCCACAGGTTGGGTAGACAGATCAGGAGAAGGCTAGATTCTAGGAGGACCTAGACTTGAAAATGCAAAACATACCCCAGAGCAAACAAGTTATGATCGGAGGTGACTTCAATGGCCATGTGGGAGCAAACACAAAAGGGTATGTATCCCATTATGAAGGCTTTGGTTTTGGAACGAGGAACGAGGAGGCAAAGTCTCTCTTAGACTTTGCCATCACCTATGAAATAAAAGTGGCCAACACCTTCTTTAGAAAGCAGGAAGACTATGTCATCATGTATCACAGTGGTGGGGCAAAGACCTAGATTGACTACATACTACTAAGGAAAAGAATCCAAAACGAGTGCAAGGATTGCAAGGTTATCCCCGGTGAAGACCTCTCAACACAGCACAGGGTAGTATGTGCTGAGGTCAAGGCCCAGAGAAGGGGCAAGAAAACCATGAAGTCATCATAGCCACTCACACATTAGAGGGACCTGAAGGGAGAAAAGGCCCAAGCCTTTAAGGCAAGCATCGAGCCCGAGCTTGGAGGAAAGTGTTAGGGAGAGGTAAACCTTCTGTGGAACCAAGTAGCCTAAAGGATCAGAGATGTGGCACGTGGAGTTCTAGGTGCATCAAAGGGTGGGGCACTAAACAACAGAGAGACTTGGTGGTGGTGAGGGAGGTCCAACGAAGGATTACTGACAAACGAGACTGCTTCAAAGAGTGAGAGCGAAGTGGTGATGAGGAAAAGAGGCAACAGTACAAACAAGCCACGAAGGAAGCTAAGATGGAAGTATTAGAAGCCCTATCAAAAAATGTACGATGCCACCCGAAAGGACCACTTCCCCTTATCATTCATTGATCAAATGTCAGAGAAACCGGCGGGTCATTCGTATTACTGTTTTCTTGACGGATATTCAGCCTTTGATGTTTTCTATAAAAGGCTAGATACGGTTGAGGGAGCTAGGGACCCCTATAGAATTGCAAATCCAAGAGAGAGGAGGATTACAGACCTAGACCAAGTAAGGTGCACAAAGGGGGCAGATGGACGAGTGCTCGTGGACGAGCAACAAATTAACGCTAGATGGAAATCCTATTTCCATGATCTGTTCAACAAAAAGGGTGATACAGACGCATCCCGGGGAGAATTACAAGCACTATTGGGGCAAGGGACCGACTGGTACTGCACAAGAATTTGACCAAAGGAAGTTAGGGAAGCATTGAAGAAAGATGGGCAGAGGTCAAGCAGTTGGCCCAGACGAAATACTCATTGAGGCATGGAAATGCACTGTAGAAATGGGTGTCAAGTGGCTTACCAAATTATTTAACCTAATCCTCCAATGGCAAAAAATGCCTGATGAATGGAGGAAGAGCACATTAGTCCCCATGTATAAGAGCAAAGGCGATAGTCAGAATTGTGCTAATTACAGAGGAATCAAACTAATGAGCCACACCCTGATGCTCTAGCAGCGGGTCATAGAAAGAAGACTGCAACAAAGAGCGGGGGTATCAAAGAACCAATTTGGATTTATGCCAAGTAGGTCGGCGACATAAGTCATCCATCTCTTGAGGAGGTTAATAGAGTACTACAAAGATAGACAAAAAGACCTCCATATGGTTTTTATTAATTTGGAGAAGGCATATGATAGAGTACTGAGAAAGCTCTTATGGAGGGTCTTGGAGAGGAAAGGCATCCCCCAAACCTATATATGAGTCATCAAAGGCATGTACAAAGACACCAAAACCAATGTGTGCACAACGGAAGGGGATATGGACACTTTTCCCATTATAGTTGGAGTACACCAAGGATTTGCCTTGAGTCCCTTTCTATTCATTTTGGTGATGGACGAGCTCACAAGGCACATCAAAGGGGACATGCCTTGGTACATGCTTTTCGCGGACGATATAGTTCTAGTGGGAGAATCTAGAGATGAGATGAATGAGAAACTTAACCTTTTGGAGGATGGTCCTAAAATCAAAAGGTTTAAGACTCAGTACATCTGAGGCTGAGTATATGAAACTGAAGTTCTTGACCTCTACCATGCTAAGCACAGAAGTCGTCAAGATTGGATCAGAGTGCATACCACAGAAAGCATGCTTTAAATACTTCGGTTCCATAGTCCAACAAGACGGCGAAATGGATGCAGATGTTAACAATAGGATTATGGGGTGGCATAAATGGAGGATGGCGTCTACAATACTATACGATAAGAAGTTCCCATTAAAGTTAAAGTGTAAATATTATAAAATAGTAGTCAGACCGGCTATGTTCTACAGAGCAAAGTGTTAGACAGTTAAGTGTTAGCACATGCAGAAGCTAAAGGTGACATTTCCATAGAGGATAAGTTGAGGAAGCAACATCGGTGGTGGTTTGGACATGTCAGGAGGAGACCCACAGTGGCCCCTGTCAGGAGGTGCGAACAACTTCATAGCACAGACAGGAAATGGGGGAGAGGACGGCCAAAGAAGAGTTGGGCGGAGACAATTTAACAGGACCTCACCTATCTCAACCTAAAAGAAGAGATGGCCCTAGATAGAGCTCAGTGGAGGATTAGTAAAGGTGTAACCAATATGGCAGATTAGGACCATCGACCACTCGTAAGCTCACTCAAATACCAAGAGGATTCTTATATGCTGGGTTGTGAAGCAGGAGATGGACGCAATTCGACAGATGAGACAAAGGAAGAGGTTGGCCAGAGAAGAGTTGGATGGAGAACCACTACTGCCCCTGTAAGGAGATGCGAACAACTCCATATTAAAGACGGGAAGAGAGAATGAGGCCGGCCAAAGAAGAGTTAGAAGAAGAGTTGGATGAAGACAATTTGACATGATCTTGCCTACCTCAACCCCAAGGAAAAGATGGTCCAACATGGAGCTGAGTGACGATTAGTATAGGAGTAGTATAGGGATAACCGATCTAGCGAGTTAGTATAGGAACAGCGAGCACTAGTCATGTAGTTCCAGTGCCATGAGGCTGTTTTTAGGATTGTTTACGTACACGCAACACTAGCATACGCTGGCTGCTTAGTGTTTCTAGGATCTATTACCTTGGGAGGTAGTGCTATTCGTTACTGATACACCATATACTCTCTCTCACTCCCTCTCTCTCTCTCTCCCCCTCTGTCTCTCTCTCTCTCTCTACTTTCTTTCTCCCGCTATTCCTCTCTCACTATGCTCTATACGCCCATCTCTCTCCACTCTCTCTACATGCTTCCTTGCTTCTACCTTTTACCCTTTACCTTTTACCTCCTGCTATGCCTGCTATGCTTCTATGCTTCTATGATTTCTTGCATACGTGCTCACTTTTTACTTACTTGTTGTTTGTTTACTTGCTCACTTGCTTACATGCTTACATGCATACATGCATACTTGTTTAATATGACCTATATATTTTACATACTGTACATGCTATTCATAACTATTAACTATAACTATCCAACTATTCATCTATCTACTATCAGGTTAGGGGTCCTCGGAAATAGCCTCTCGTTAGGGTTTCACCCTGATGGGGTAAGGCTGCGTACATCCTTCTCCCCCAGACCCTGCCCAAGCGGGAGCCCTTAGGGCACTGGGATTGTTGTTGTTGTTGTTGTTGTATCATCAATCTAGGATATTTGCCAAAAACCTGTCTAGTTTAAGACCTGGAAATGGTAACTATAACTACATTCGAAACTAGTAAATAAGCTATTAAGCCAAGCATAGTCAACTCACTAACCCAATCACTTTGTGGTCTCAATTGGTTTGTTTTGTTCCTATTTTTAATAGGTTATGGACCTAACCAACTGAGTTTTAGATGGTTTGGTGTTTGGCCTCAACTTATAATATTTTGTACGATCCTCAACCTGATTTGAATAGGTCTGATTTGGTTTGTTTTGGTTCCATGATCGATGTGCACCCTTATATGTCATATTCATAATTGTAACTATGAACAAGGAACCATATCTAATATCATGACTGTCATGGAACATACATTTCTTTATTCATTGGTCATTCCTTCAATGTCGGTATCTCAACTTACATTCATGGTTCTCTATATTCCTTTAAATTCAATGGAATCAAATAGAATGTAATGATTGTTAGGTAACATGTTTTGTATTAACCATCACACAATTGTCCTTTATGCAAGTACATTGTGTTTTAATTATCATAACATGTTTATAATTGTGTCTATATATTGAAATTTATGAGAGTTACAAAATTTAGATTTTTTTTTAAACTAAAACCACCACTAAAAGTTTAAAAATTTTCAATCAACCATCTTAAATTACACCATTAATTATTTATGATTTAAGGTGGTTTTAAAAATTTTAGACTTTTAGAGGTGGTTTTTTGAAAATTTTAAAAGTAATACGGTTAAGTAAAAAATGACAATTTAAAATTAATCCTTCATACTAGTTCTTAAGAACATAAGCTTTAGAAGTAACCCGTTGTCCTTAACCAAATGCAATCAATTAGATAATGTCAACAACAACAATTTAAATGAAAGTTTGCTTTCATAATATTTCATTTCTTAGCTATTCATACTCGTAAAAAAATACGAAGTATACTTCTATAAAATTATCCAAAACCATTTTCTCCAATGCCAATAATATTTATTTGGATATTCTTCGTTTTTATATGGTAGGAAGAATTTAATAATTACCATTTTGAGAAATCAAAATTTTTCGTATTAAATTTAATTCGTGCTTTCTTCTTAAATCTAAAAAATAGTTTTATTCTATAAATTTGTACAAGGTTCACATTTCACCAATGTTGATGTTAAAGTTAAGCATATGATATGAGACTATGATGAAAAATGGTAAGGGAAAGTGAATTTTTCTTGAGTAGAAGTTTTTCATATTTGTGATTATTATGATTATGATGTAGTTAAGACTTGAGATAGAAACACATTTTCTGTGAAAAAAAATAGAGCACTAATGTTTGCAAGGAAATAATAGACTTGAGACGAAAAATACTCTATATCAAAATTGTTGGGTTGTGTATGGAGCCTGGTTGTATTGGGCCTGATTTACAAGAATAGGATTGGGCAAATCCTATTACGTCCCATGTCATACTAGGGTTTAGTATGGGAGGCTCTACAAATACACGTGGATTTGTATGTTATAATTAGGGTTTAGAAGGGTTTGAGTTGAGAGGATTGAGAGTTGAAACATCTCATGTAACTCCAATGGAAATAAAGAAATTATTGTGCTCCCCTCCATGGAAGTAGGCTTCAACCGAACCACGCAATTTCCAGTGTTCTCCCCTATCCCTTTTGTTTATTATTGCTATTTTGATTTGTGATTCAGTAATTCCTGTGGATGATCTTAAATAGATGGTATCAGGGTCTAACAATTTGGTATCAAAGCCCAACAAATTGGTATCAGAGTAAGGTTGAGAGCATTGGGTGGAATCTAAATCGGAGGTTTTACAGCCAGTGGGAGATGAGACACGGTTGGCTAAATCAGCAGTGAAAATTCCAGATGGCGGTTCTGGTGGTGGCCTGATCTCAACGGTAAAGGCATAGTGGTAGTTGATTTGGGTAGATCATGGGTTTGATCGATAAAACAATGGAGTAAACTACGGTGGTGCCCTAGTTGGAGTGACGGACTGTGCCTCAGTGAAGAGGTAGTGGCTGAACGTTACTGGTGGTGGTTTTTGATCCAAGTGGTGGAGCGAAACATTAGATCGGTATACCTGAGTGTTAGATCTGGTGGACCCGATGTAAATCCGCATTAGAAAAGTGGATTGCACGCCATTGGAGACCCAGCAGTGACTCCAGGGGTTGTTCGACGGGTATGGTGCCTTGATGGTAGTGTTGGTGGTTCATCTGTAGCTAGTGGTTAACACCGACAGGCGTGGTGCCCTGAGGCGGTAGCGTCAAGGCTCTGGAGTGGTGGCACATCTCTGATTCCTTCTCCAGATCAAATATTGTGGGTTCGAACACTGGTGATTCGAACAGTGGCCGGAGAGATTAGACGACAAGTGGAAGTCCATGGGGGCCGATTTAGGTCGACCGAAGGTCGGAGTTTGAAGCTGTGAGAGGCAAAGCGTTGTTGTGGTGGTGCGCTAGAGGTTGGTGGTCAAGATGGCCTTAGCGGCGACAATGCCAGTGCCAACTGCTTGTGGCCAGAGCTGCAGGGCGGCAAAAAGACACACAAAAGACAAAGTTGTCTGGCGGCTGAATTTTTCATTTAAAAATTAGGGTTCTTCATGTTAGGTCAACGGGTTGTTTGACCGGGTTTGATTGAAATCATTGGGTCTGTCCTTGTATTATTGTTAGATCTAAATTTAAAATTCTCGAGTGATTTAGTCTAATAATTGTAAACAATCCAACCAGATTCCAAGTGGGAGAATTGTTGGATTATGTATGGAGCCTGGTTGTATTAGGCGTGATTTATTAGAATAGGATTGGGCCAATCCTATTGAGGCCCATGTCATACGAGGGTTTAGTATGGGAGGCTCTATAAATACACGTGGATGTGTATGTTACAATTAGGATTGAAAAGGGTTTGAGTTGAGGGGATTGAGATTTGAGACATCTCATGTAACTTCAATGGAAAAAAGAAATTATTGTGATCCCCTCCATGGATGTAGGCTTCGGCTGAACCACGTAATTTCCAATGTTCTCCCCTATCCCTTCTGTTTATTATTGCTACTTTGATTTATGATTCAGTAATTCCTATGGGTGATCTTAAATAGATGGTATCAGGATCTAACAAATTAGTATCAGAGCCCAACAAAAATAAACAGTGCATTAATGTTCTTAGACTTCCAATATATAACTTTTATTTTGTTGTTTTCATTTTTTCTGTTATCTTTGTGTGCTTATCACATCTATTGAAAATCATTTTGTTGTAAAGGTAGGGAAATCTGTTTTCAACAAATTTGATCAGTAAGCTTATTCTTTGAATAGGAGTCCGATATGAGATGGGGCTCATAAGGACAAGCTGGACTCAAGCTCTAGCTGCACGCCCGGCTTGGTATTACCTGCAAGATTCAAACAAACGTTTAGAGGGACCCATGGGGTAACCCACAGGGGACTCCTCCGATGCTCAAGTCAGTATTTATCTCATAAAATAATTTTAAAAGCAGGTAATAAATACATATAAAAGATGTGAAAGACTTCGCTTGGGAAGAGTAGAAGGTTGAGTAGTTATTGCTCCAGAGAGATGAATGTTAAGGGCGATAGGAGGTTGAGGCATGGAGTGGCCTACCTTAATTGAAGCTGGCCTCGGGAGAGAGAGAGAGTGTGTGCACAAGAGAGAGTGTGGGAGAGACAGAGGGAGTTGAGAGAGGAACACGGGGTGAGAGAATTGTGCCCCCACCCCATGTATTATAAGCCACACAGCCAGGCTGGGCTCCCAGATGGGCACCGGTGACTCGGTGCTTGGGCAATGTTTTAGTTTACACGTCAGTGCTTAACTGTGGTTAGCTAGCACGCAATGTTTGTCTAAGCAACGAAGGTATTATGTTTTGGTTTTTGTAATTGTTATCCATGCGCATGAGCAAAGCGTAGGATCTAACGTACGTCCTAAGTAAGCTGTGTATCAAGATTTTGGCTTTTAAATGAATATTTAGGTCGTGTAGGCTCGTAACTGGGCATAGGACCCATCATGAGCCTTAGCAGGGCTTTTAGCCCAATTGTAGATCATAACAAAGTGTTTAATATACTGTTTTCCCTATCAGAGCATTTAGCCTTTTAGGGATTCTAAAGGAAAATTTTATCTTTCTGTTTGTCCAAATGGGAAATCTTTATTTGAGTAGAAAGAGTCTGAGCTTCTGGGAACTTTTGCATCACAGAGTATCTGCATCATTTTGTTCCTTTATTTTCATAAGCACTTGTTGTGTTATGAGTTTTTTGTAATAAGCATACAAGGATATGGCTATCATGACTAGCCATGGGTATTTAGTTTGTAATATCCATAAAGTGGTGAGCATGGTGCATTTCGATCACGTTATTATGATGAGCAAGTCATATATGTTTGAAGTTTTGTTAACTTAATATATTCATTTAAGACATAGGTGTGTATATATATATATATATATATATATATATATATATATATATATACACACACACACCTGGATGAGGTTAGGGTGTTCAGTGTTCCGCATTTACTTACCCTATCCTTTAAACCTGCAATTACATTGTTATAAACTACACACCATATATGTCATGTGACAAGTAAATAATGGCACTTAATGTATTATCTTTAAATAACCTTCTAGAGAGTCATGGTGTCTCGTGCTGTATTTGTTACTGTTGATTGCACCATGACAAACTAGGGTGATAAGCACTGCGCCGGTTGTGGGCGGTGGTACCAGGGCGGGCCGTGGTGATATGCATTGCACCTGCTGCAGATGGTTGCACCAGGGCGGACCATGGTAGTAGGTACGTACGTGGATAATCGTCAGGTGTTACGTGTAGAATACCTAGTTAAAATAAGGCACCTTCGAGGTAGTAGATTAAACCAAGCATGTCAGTATAACACATTTGTTTGATAACAGATATGTTGAGCATGAATATCAAAATAAAGACAATGTTGTTAGAAATAACATATTTTTAAAGCTATTACCTTTTAAATGACAAACTTATGGTATCCTATCCTTATAGGATGTCAACAGCTAACATTTGTTTGTCTTAGACGTTTATTTATGAACTGATGAGCTTGACACGGCTCATGTTGAGTAAATCACATGAACCTATACTAATATCAATATGACAGGCATTTATGCTTAATGCGTGACTTATCAATGATGAGTGTTTTGATGGCTTGTAGTAAGTCGTTTATGTTGGTATCGAATGCAGAAAACTCTATAAGGTGAGTTTATAGGATGTTAATGACAAAAGACTTTCAAGGATGCCATTGATGTGGCATACACATTCTTTTGTTATTTTGGCCTTAAGATCTTTGTAAGGAAGTTCAAGACAACTTTAAAATAGACTATTGTGGGTATTGGACTGTTTTTTCTTTATTGCTAGTTGTTTAGATTGTCATCTTCTGAAGGGATTTTTTCTATTGAGTTGCTATAATTGTCGAGAAGTTGTTTTCATGGTTAGGAAGTACCGCTTACATGATACCGTAAAATGTATGCGATCGCGAAGGTGGCGCTAAGCAGATGAAGACGATATCTTATACTGCTCTCTACCAAGTTGTTGACTGGCAGTGGTACTAAATATCTTATTAAGAAGTTGGTTAAAGTATAAGTTATTTGGGTACGGTAATATGTGTGGTCCATGTTGGACTTTTCAGTTTAGAAATGTTTTAATGGGTTAGGATAGGAGGTTAAGTTGCTTAACTACAACTTGATCATTGACTTGCTGTGAATAATGAAGTCTCTTAAGTATGCTGCTATATCGTCTTAAGTGACATGATTGAGGTGAAGCCAGTTAGCTTTGAAAGGTATTGTATCTCATGGATGAGTGGTTTACGACTTGTAGTTTCTTTATCATAATTTGCATCGTGGGAAAGAAATGTACCCTCACTAGTTGTTGAATGTGAATTCTCTCGATTCTGGAATCGTTTACCCTTTGTGATGGAAATGACATTTAGCATGTGATCCAAGGGTGAAGTCCCATAGTCCTGAAAAATGATTTGTGTCATCAAGACAAAGAAGTCAATGTTTTTTGAATCAAGACAAAGTCCCCCATTCCTAAAAATGATTTACGCTACTAGGATAAGGAAGTTTACATTATGAATTGGGATGAAGTCCCCCTATCCTAAAATAATTTTCCACCAGAATGACTGAGGTGAAGTCTCCCACTCTTAAAAATGATTTGCACCACCAGTATGGAACTGACTGAGACGAAGTCCACCAGTCTTAAAAATAATTGCACCACCACTATGGAAATGACTGAGACGAAGTCCTGCAATCTTAAAAATGATTTGCACCACCACTATGGAAATGACTGAGGCAAAGTCTCCCAGTCTTAAAAATGATTTATGCTGCTAGGATAAGGAAGTCTACATTATGAATTGGGACGAAGTCCCCTAGTCCTAAAATAATTTGCCATCCGAATGACTAAGGCGAAGTCTCCTAGTCTTCAAAATGATTTATGTTGCTAGGATAAGGACGTCCACATTATGAATTGGGACGAAGTCCTAATATCCTACAATAATTTTTCCACCAAAATTACTAAGGTGAAGTCCTCTAGTCCTAAAATAACTTGTCATCAGAATAAAGAAATGACTGAGGCGAAGTCCCCTGGTCCTTATAAGAATTGCACCACCGTTGAAATGAAGTTCAGGCTGTGAATGGGGACAAAGTCCCCTAGCCTTAAAATGATTTGCACCATCATGAATAGGGAATCACAAATGAAGGCAAAGTCTTCCAACTTCCCCTACTTGGATGTATTTTTGATTTCTAATTCTACTTGATTTAGCGAGGCTAAACAGTATCTCCCAAAAAGTACTTATCACACAGCCACGTTCAATTTCGAGAGATGGTGACATCGCGCAGCTTATGAAATAAGTCAATTATGGTGGAATTTTGTCTTTTTGACTAAATAACCCTTGCTAGTGCTTTGTAGATGAGTAACAAGCTTGATCGCAAATGGTGAGTAGCTTAGTTTTACGGATGACAATGATGTCATGTATTCCCGTTTGATGAATTGTATGTTTTGGACTTGCTTTATGGGTGAATAGAATATATGGGTGAGAAATCCATAGAGTAATTGGATTAATCAATTATGGAAAGAGATAATAAGCCTGTTTTGCAGTTCCTAACAGGGTTATGAGGTTTCTTGTATACCCTAGCAAAGTCTTTAGAGTGAATCATGTAACTTTGTCATTTGTTGTTGGTGCTTTCGGCACTTCTGAACTTGGTGCTCGTATGTATCTTTCGATTGGCACTTGTGTTTCGGTGCTAGACCATGTATGCTTTGTGTCCCAGCATTGGACCGTATGGTTTGTGTTCCGAGATTTATAAAGGGTACAGTAGATGACTTCGTTCCTACAATATTTCTAATTCAGAATTGTTGTGCTTGATTATTAGTTTGACAATTTGCGAGTATAGTTATAACGAAGTATGGCTTCTGATATGAAGGATGTATTATAGTGAAACTGATCGCTCGATATAGTCAAGTTCTCCTACTGACTTGTTGATGAAAATAATTTGCCCGACTATCAGGGTTAGAGTAGTCTAAGGTGGTAACAAAAACTGACCCAATTAGAATTTAGTTGAATAGAAATTATAATTAAGATGGGTTCAATCAGAGTTGAATTGAGCTGAGATCATAACGACCATGATCCAGTCAGGGCCTGATTGAATTGAGATTGTACCAAAAATTGGTTCAATGAAGATTGAACTAAACTAAGTTTGTATTAAGAATTGGTTTAAGTAGGGTTGAGTTAAGTGGACATGGTAGTGAGATTTATTTAAATGAAGTTGAACTAAATAGACATCGTAATGAGAAGTAATTGAAGCAAACTGATATTAGTTCAACGAGAGTTGAGCTAAACTAAGACTATTACGAGAATTAATTCGAACAGTGTTCATCGAAATTGACAAATACAAGTTCATTTACTACCAATAATCCTAGTTTTAAGTATATGCATTCTCCTACACCTACTGCTTTCTCCCTTAATTCACCAAAGTCTACTTCTAGTCAAACTTATCAACCAACAGAAGCTTTAGAAAGTGCAAGAGTTAACTCTGCCACTAGCCAATTAGACCTTATGTACCGGAAATTATAACTTTCAATTCGTTCAGGTAGAGTTTGATTAGAATGGAATTGCAGCGAGAGTTGGCTCAAACAAGAACCTATTAGAATGGAATTATAACAAAGATTAACTCTATGGGGTTTGATTCGAAATGGGGTTGGTGCGAATATTAGTTAAGTTGGCTATTGAAGTTGCAACAATTTAAGTCAATGCATTATAGTTCTATCAGCCGATCTATAATAAGAGAAGTTTAGATATGTGTGATATTTATGAGAGGCAGGTGACACGAATATTTTCACAATAAGTTCCACTCATAATTTATGTGTGATTTTTAGCACTTAACGGAAGTGGATAGCCGAGATGATATATATAGAAAGAAGCTGTAGTTTTCAGTAGAAGGTATCACCCAATGAACTTTTAATTTGTAAGTGATTAGTAGAAGGAAATTACAATATTATTCATTTTCAGTGGAGTGTTCAGAGGAATTTAGTTGCTGTAACTGACTGAGAGAAAACTGTGTAATTGAGACTCTTAGAATAAAAAGAGAGTAACTGTTAAAATTAATGCATGTAGGGTTGAAATTAATAAGAAATGTAATGAAATTGATCTGTCACGGCTGAACATGCTTGAGATTGTAAGGAAAATTAATCCATTTAGAGCTGGATTAAATTGAGATTGCTCCTAAAATTTTGCTCAATCAAGGCCAAGCTATGTTGATATTACAACTAAAATTAACCCTTTAAGGTCAAATTAAATTAATGATGTAGTAGAAATTGATCCAAGATAGGGTTGAGTGGAGCAGATATTGTAATAGAAATTGGCCCTTTCAGGGTTGAACGTAAGAGAGAGAGGACCACCAGTGTTGGCGGTCGAAGTGGGCCGTTAGTGGTAGCATAGCAGCATCAAAGTAAGGCGAACGGCGAACCACGGGTCAAGGCCATACAAGCGTGGGCGAGTCAAGGTGCGAACGAGCAGGAAATGGGCGAACGACGTCGAGCGATGCCAATCGCTATAGGTGGCAGTGGAGGCGTTGTTGGTGTGGCGTGTTGTCGATGGCGATGAAAAGAGGAAAATGGCGGTCAACTCTTAAATGGGTGGCCAACAGCGTAGATTGGTGAAGAGATGAAAGTGGCGGTCAACGCATGAATGGATGGTCAACAAATTATAGATGGTCAAATCAAACTCTAAGAAGGCAAACCAAAAATAGTGGTCAAAGGCAAAGGTTTGGTCAACGAATTATAATCAATCAAACCAAACTCTAAGAAGGCAAACTAAAAATAGCAGTCAAATATAGTTAGTCAAACCTAGAAGGTCAAACATGGCCGGTCAAACCTAAAAGGTCAAACATGGCCGGTCAAACGTGGTCAGTCAAACCTGGAAGGTCAAACATGGCCGGTCAAACGTGGTCGGTCAAACCTAAAAGGTCAAACGTGGGCTGTCAAACATGGTTGGTCAAACCTAGAAGGTCAAACATAGTTAGTCAAATCTGGAAGGTCAAACATGATCGGTCAAATGTGGTTGGTCAAACCTTTAGTATTCTTGACTTATTCTACTTCTATTTCTTTTTCTTTTACTAGGTATCCTGTAAACTTAGACGGGCATAACTTTTAACTCATTGGGAGTTAGAGTACGAGTTGCAAATAAAAACGAAGCTCTCGAAGAGCTCTATGTAATTTATGGTGTTTTAAAGAAAAGATAGCAAAGACTTGGTTAGCATTTATCCAACCTGGTAGTGATTGGTGGCTTATATAAGTTGACCCTGAGACTTAAACAAACACAATTCTTAATTCCTAAAGAGCCACAAGCCAAATCATTCATCAAAATGAATCTCTTGAAAATTTCTAGATAACTACAATGATTTTTCAAGCTTTTGGATCAAAGAAAACATATAAAAGGCGAATCGGGTTAGCAAATCACCTGCTGTAGTTAGGTAACTTACCGTACAACTTAAATAAGGCGTAACTTTCAATCTATGAAGAGTTATGGATCAACTTTTATATCCAAATGAAGTCTTGAGAAGCTTCAGGCATCTATAAAAAATTTTTGAAATTTTGGTAAAAGAGAGTGCCCGAAAATTGAGCTAGCGTGCTAGACACAGGTAAGATATATAACTTACCTTACAAGTTCAAATAGGCGTAACTTTTAATCCATAAAGACTTACGGGCCAAATTTTATATTGAAATGAAGCTCTTGAATAATTCTAGGTATTCATACAAATTTTTTAAATGTTTGATGATAGAAAGTATCCGAAAAAGGTTTTGGGCGAGCTAGAAGCATACAAGGTGTTCAGCTTGCCTTGCTACTGAAATATCTTTCAATCTGTGAAGCGTTGTGGATGAAATTTTATATCAAAATGAAGCTCTTGAAGAGCCCTAAGTATCCGTATAGAGTTATGAAAGTTGGATAAAATAAAGTACCCAAAAAATGATTTGGGCAAGCTAAACGCAGGTACGACACATAACGTAGCTTACAAATTAAGATGGACATAACTTTCAGTCCGTGAAGAGTTATGGACCAAATTTTATATAAAAACAAAGCTGTTGAGGAGGTCTAGAAAATATAAATTTTCTGAATGTTGGATGAAATAAAGCACCCGAAAAATAATTTGGGCTAGCTAAACGCAGGTACGACACATAACGTAGCTTACAAATTAAAACGGACATAACTTTCAATCCATGAAGTGTTATGGACCAAATTTTATATCAAAATGAAGCTCTTGAGAAGCACTAGGTACAATATAAATATTTTGAATGTTTGATGACATAAAGCAGCCAAAAAAGGCTTTGGGCGAGCCAAGAGCAGGTAAGGCGCATAACGTACCTTACACCTTAAAACAGACATATATTTTATCCGTAAAGACGTACGGACTGAATTTTAAATCCAAACAAAGCTCTTCAAGAGCTCTAGGTTCTTATTTTGCTTTTTCGGAATTTTTTTCCAAGAGAGAAAACAAAAAAGGGGCGTAAAATGTGCAGCTATATTTGAACTTGTTCAAACAAATTTTTTAAATAAATTTTTGGTTAGGTGGGCCTTCATAGAGAAGGTCAAGGAACCCAAAAAATACCAAAAATTAGCTTGCTTGACCCTTAAGACTTTTGAGCCTTACAAGAAACATCGAGCCAGGCGTGAGCTTGTAATCCTTCCCACAGACGGCGTCAATTATGTTTTCGACAAAATTGGTCAGTAAGCTTATTCATCGAATAGGAGTCCGACATGAGATGGGGTTCATAAGGACGAGCTAGACTCAAACTTTAGCTACACACCCTGCTTGGTATTTCCTGCAAGATTCAAGCAGACAGTTAGAGGGACTTGCGGGATAACCCACGGGGAACCCCTCCGACGCCCAGTCAGTATTTATCTCCTGAAATATTATTAAAAGCAGGTAATAAATACATATAAAAGATATAAAAGACTGTGCATGAGAAGAGTAGAAGGTTGAGTAGTTATTGCTCCAGAGAGATGAACGTGAAGGACTATAGGAGGTTGAGGGGTGCAGTGGCCTACCTTAAGCGAGGCTGGCCTCGGCGGGGGGAGAGAGAGTGTGTAAGAGAGAGAGTGTGGGAGAGAGAGAGGGAGTTGAGAGAGGAACGAGGGGTGAGGGAATTGTGCCCCCACCCCATATATTTATAGGCCTCGGAGCCAAGTTGGGCTCCCAGGTGGGCGCCGGCGACATGGCCGACTGGTCACCCGGCATAGCGGCAGCCAAGTGGTCGCACCAAAAATGGGAGACCACTATGGTCGCCCGTGTATTGGCAACTGGGTGACCACTGGTCGCCCGTGCATTGGTCTATTGGGCGACCACTGGTCACCCGTGTCGTGGGTGACCAGGTGGTCGCCCATGTATTGGGCAACTGAGTGACCACTGGTCGCCTATGTCTTTGGCTACCAGGTAGTCGCCTTTGTATTGGGCGACTAGGCTACCAGGGGGTCACCTCTGTCTTGGGCGACTGCGCAACCAGGTGGTCAACCTAGTCGCAGTCGCACCCCCCCCCCCCCCCCCCCCCAACACCCCCCCCCCCAAATTTTTTGGGGCACCAGTTGGTCACCCACTCTTTTGGGCGTCTTTATGGTGCTCATTTGCGTATTGCGGGTATTTGGATAAGTGGATATCGGGTAAGTATAATAAGCATTTATAATATTTGGCTGATATTTTAGAATACCAAGGTAGCATTATAAAAAAAAAAAAGCATTAATTATGCCATTGAAAGATTAGCTGTATCAGAGTCAATTTCTATTAATGATTCGCCAAAATATTTTTGTAATCTCTATATATGCATTTTAGGGTTTCCTCAAAAACAAGATGTTTCTCTCTATTATTTTGCATATTCGAGAATTGACGTGATATTCCATATTAATTGACTAGCTTGAACATAAAATAGTTTCATGGATCTAATAAGATTTTTTAAAAATAAATTGACGCTTACTACAGAAAGATTGCATACAAATATGAATGTTTCAAGGGTTATGGTCATGAAAATGACTATGACACTACATGACACATAAAAATCCATATAAAACCAATAAATGGGATAACTGTAACTAATCATGTAATGTGTTTCCAAAACTAAAATAAAAAGAAAAAATATTAATGGCATGGTGAAAAAAAAAAAAAGAACTAAAAAAGAAAGGGCATTCATGGCATAAACCTTCCCCCTTGAGCTTGTGGTCCAAACTACAAATGTTTTCGATTAGGAAATACTCCCTTGGCTGGGTCTAGGCCTAAGGGCTGTGTGGACTTCATCAAAAGCTTGGCTAAGACCTATATTGTTGAATTGTCAAAAAGAGTTTATGCCTGTGGATGAAGAAGGGGCTACAAAGCCTGCCATTGGGCTGATAAACGTTGAAAGATGTAGCTGCAATAGCATCTCACGGAAGCCTTCTATTAGGCCCAAACCCATTGGTAGTGGTGGTATTGTGAGCTCATTGAAGCTACTATGGGCCTGAAATCCTGTACTGGCTAGTATGTCACTAGAACTGTTCATGCCTGCCATAAGGTGGAAGGCTTCCCTGAACGAGCCAACACCAGATGAAGATCCAACCCCCATTTGCATTTGTAAGTTGTCACGGTGGTGCATGACATCGGTTTTCAACTCCCTTAGTGCTTTTTGGAGCTCCATGCGCCAGCTTGACCCTATGTTATCCATTGCAACAAGCAACCATAGCTCACCATTCTCCGCACCCTTAAGATTTTTGAGCTCCTCTCCACGCTTTCTCTCAACCTTGTTAGAGGAATTAAACAAGTATATGTATATCTGAAAGAGGAGGAGGGTGATTGATACTCAGGTAGCGGTCTAGTATGACCTATATACCAGGGTGGCTGAAAGAGAATGCCTTTATTCCTAGAGAAAAGGCAACACTTGCAACTTTTACAGCACATAGAGCGCACAACTCGTTAGCCTTCTTATATAATCTAGCTTGACATTTTGAAAAGGTTGCAAGCCAATTGGTCTTTTTTTCAATTCCTACCAATTCTACCTTTTAGCATCCCGCATTCTTCTTATTAGAACTAGTCATGGATGGATTATTGGAGAAAATGAGCAAATGAGAAAATAGGATTGTCAAAAAGGATGGAAACATGCCTCGGATTTAGGAGAGATATAAAAGAAGATTAGTTTAGTCATGATTTGAAGAATCCAATATTTTTTACCATATATTGACTTAAGAATTAGTGACATTACCTTTTATGTGGCTTCGTTGTGCATTTCATTGATAGTCTCATGAATATTTAGTTGTTTATATAGTTTTTTTTTAATAAGAAAAGGTAGCAAGTACTTATATACAAATAATAACATCATCAAGATTTATGAACATGACAGTTTGTCATGATATTTATCTTCTATTAAATGACAAGTTTGTTATAAAATTGTAAATATTATTTTTAATAATGAGCTCTGAAGTACCATTTTACACTGATAGAAAAGACAGTTGTTAAGTATTTAAATAACACTTAAAATTTTGGAAATATCATCACATTCTACTTTTTTTTTTTAAACAAAATGTTAACAATGAAAGCAAAATGCTAGTAGTGGTTTTGATTATTATTTTGAATAACCCATGATTACAAAGTCTTTATTCAAAGTATTAAATAATTAATTCTAAATTTTATAATAAGAACAGTAAGGAAGTAAATCATTTTGTTATAATTTTCTTTAATTAAATGCCCATATTATGATTTAGTCACAAGTGGTAAGACGATTTCATAATGTATCTTTTGGAAAAGATTGTTTAAAAATAAATAAATCAGTAGTATAATATGATGATGATTAATTATGTGTATTCTTATTAATTTTTATAATTAGTAGGTTATGCTTAGCATTAAAACGAGTGCAATCGAGTAGCCAAATAAAATTCACTTAATCCGACTACATCTAAAATAAACGAGGCAACAGACAAACATACTTAGGAATAAGGGTCGACAATGGAGAACGAACATAAAGAAGGCCAGAAAATGGAGGAAAGGTCAAACATTTAGAGGCTAATGTATTTTTATATACAGAAAAAGTACTTTTAGCTCTTGAATCTCATAAACTCTGGATCGTGATGAGGGAGCCTTATATATTGCACAAATTCACCTTAGATTTACTACTCTTAGTAATAAAATAAATTTCATTGTGGATAAAAGAAGAATTTGTATAGAAATTAATGTTAAGGACATTTAGCACGAGACGCAAAAACAAAGTTAACATAACAAAGAGAAACCCCTAACATGGCGTGGGACAACTTAAATTTGAATCAAGTGACTAAAATCATTAACATATATATATATATATATATATATATATATATATATATATATATGTGTGTGTGTGTGTGTGACTAATTGTGACATAGAATTTTATGCAAACAAATATCCAAGTGACCAAAATCATTGAGTTTTAAATTCCTTCATTTGTCAAATAGTGATAATCATAAGTAAGAATACTTTAGAACATTAGTAGGATAAAAAATCATGAAAAACAACATGTTTGATGTACATGTACAAGAAAATATATTAGTAAATAGACTAAAAAGGACGACATTTTTAAAAAATGACCATACAATTTTATTTTTTTTTAAATTTCGCTATACTTTTAAATACTTGAATATATAATTTAGGGTTATTTACACCAAAGGTCCCTGTATTTTTCTTATGATGTCAAAATAGTCCGTGTACTTTTAATTGCATCATTTAGTCCCCATACTATTTATATTGTGTCAATTTTGTTCCTCGGTCAAATTTTAGTTAAGTTATTTATGCAATTTTTAATGACACAACCACGTTGGATACAAGTAACCCACTATAAATCCATCAAACTAACTCAATTTAACCGAAGCCATGGACGAACCATTAAAAATTTCTTTGAATTTTAACATAAATTTTACTATAAGGATCAAATTCATACAATATGAATTTTACTGGGCCTAAATTAACACAACAGGCAAAGTACATAGACCTTTATTATAAATAATCCTATAATTTATATATTTAGTATATGCTCAAAATATTAAAGTTTAAAAATATTTTTATTTTTGTAACTATATTAGTTTTATGTTTAACGTATATACAGAGCCATGCAATTTTTTAGTTCTTCTCATTTGCTTGATCTCACAAATGGCTTATTTTTTATAGAATCAGATTTCAATCGTTAAATTATAGTTCTATCATTGTGGACTCGTGCACAGAGTGTGTCACTTTAATGTACTCAAAAGTGAGTCCTCAAACATGTCTCTCCATGGATACAAAGGTGCGGCAATTCACACCTATCTAGGTGCCGCCAATCAGTGTGCGGCATGTGACGCGTGCTGTCAGCCACCCTTTGTTAAGTGTTTGCAGCCAATCACAAGCTGCCACTTGGCATTTTTAATGCGGTGCTACGCTAACGGTTTGAAGCAACGAAACGATGTTGTTTTAGCCTATTTTAATGCATTCGACATCCGAAATATTAAGGATTTTCTATCCAATAGCCTATTATAAAAGGGGTCTTACTTGGCAATCCAATAATTTTCTAAAAAAAATATTTTTTTTCAAAAAATTTAAAAGTAGAAAATTTTCTTTAAGTTAAATTTTTTAAGAGTCCGTTCTCTAGGTGGTCAAGAGGAGATTGAGGAGAAGGTCTCGTGGATTCAATAATTCCCTTTCGGAGGCATTTAGTAGGTCTTCATTCCAAAAATCCTGATTCTTTTCTTTTTAAGCCTTCATTTAATTTTTGCATTTCCATTTATTCATTTATTTCTTATTTATTATGTTTGATATTCTATATTGTTATGCATATATTAGACTGGATGTCTTTATATTTAAAATTAAGAATTTAAATTTTCCATTGCGCTACTCTGGTCAATTTAGGGAACATTTTTGAAATATTTCCCAATATGGAAAAATGCTCAACTCAAACCATAGCAGGAAATGCTATTCGTACAATAGTCGAGCAAGGTATGCAATGAGCAGAAGTCATGATAAAATTTGGTAAATAAGAAGACATATTTAGCCAATTCTGTAGATTACGAACTTTGTAATGATATATAAGCTTAGGGACTAGCGACATTGCCTTTTATAGTATCTGTGCATTTTGAATGTTGTTCTCTTGAAATTTTGTTCTTGATTTAAATTTTCTTTTCTTAATAAGGAATGATATTAAATACTTGTAGACAAGCAATGTTATCACAAAGATTTATACACATGAGCACCTCTTAAGCCTAATCACCCGATTCAAAGAAATCCATAGCCAGCCATTACTAGCACATACCTGGGAAAAGTACAATAACCACATCAGGCATTGGTGCTATTAAAGTGACTTATGAAGTTAGCTCTTCTTAAGTTTTCCTTATGGCATATGTAACGAGCTTTCCAAACATTAGCTCTCAAGCTAGTTGGCTCGGGGTACCACGTGTTAAAACATAGCTATGAATCTACTTACTCGTAGAGCTAGCAAAATGTGACCCGACCCATTTGGCCCACTACCCGACCCAACCCTAACCCGAAAATTTTAAAATTTATTGTGACCCAAATCTGAAAATTAACCAACCCGAATTTGACCCAACCCTATGTTGACCCAACCCGACCTGACCCGAAACCCAAAACGATTAGACCCATGAGAATCTAAGACCCGAACAAAACTCGACATATATCCTGAGATGACCCAAATAGAAATCTAATTTATTAAAGAATCAAAATAAAATGCTAATTATAATCATTGAGTTTTATAGTTTTAGTTATAAATTTCAAGATCGAATAAATATATGATCAAAATAACCCGATTGGTGAACCTAAAATCTAGCCTAACCCAAGGATGCCCGACCTGAAGTTCACCTGACTTGAGGTTAACCCGACTTGATGTCGACCCAACCCGAGGTCAACCCCTACCCGCAAATGACTCAACCCAAGTCTGACCCAACCGGAATTTGACTCTACCCAAGGTAGACTCGATGTGGCATTAACCCGACTCGACCCTACCCGACTGCCAGGTTTACTTACTCGAGACACAAGGGCTACAAGAACTAACTAGTTGATGCTACTTACATAATTGTGAGAATTATAGGAATTGGTACACCACCCACCCCCCCCCCCCCCCCCCCCCTCCCCCCCCCCCCATAAAAAAATAGACACGTAATTTTAATATTATTAGGAGTAACACGTTTAGGCATTAATTCCTAAGATTGTTCCTACTAATGCAACTTCACATGTGGGGCTTGTAAAAAGATCGAAAATGAAAGACGCATGACTTTAAGCTAGAATCAAGACAATGAAAAATGAGTTCACTAGTAAGATTCATACATAACAACATTACATAATGGCCACCACTAATTTAACCTAATCCATTTTTTACTCAAATCATCTGACTGTCAAGACGAGGTAATCCAAATGGCCTATAAAGATTGTCATGAAAGGTGTTGGGGCATTGGGGCCAGTGGAAGTGGGCTGGGATATAGAATGCTGCTTCTCAGTCCCTTGGCTCCTTAGGCACCCCCTGTGGTGCCTCCAGTCCATGTCTGTGCTCTATAAGAATGGAATTGTAGGATTTGCGGAATAAGACCAAAGTTTTGGTCTATATAAACACTTCACCGAGTTGGACCCAAGTCTTCTGATAGAGGTGCGAAAGGAGAGAGTGTCATGATTGGAGCTGTTTTTACTCAATTTAGTATTAATTCATGTAAGGGGTTTGAAATTGATGTTTGGCAGGAAAGGTGTTTTGTTAGTTAGCCGGGTGAATTGTTTTTGGCGGCTATAAAGTTGGTTGTTATAATTTAGTATAACTAGTTTGTAATCTCGTGTAACAAAATTCATTGAATGTTAATGAACTAATTCCCCTTTTCTCAACCCTAATTCTCTCAAACTCTCATTTATTCTCTTGATTCTCATCTCAATCTTAGGTTATGATTCAAGATTGACCATGAATCATAACAATTGGTAACAAAGCTTGGGCAATTGCTCCGATCCAGTTGAAATTGCCTTCAATTTGATAGATTTAGCAGCTAAACAAGTATCATTCTTTACTAATTCATTTGATTTGTTTGGATTGGTCCAGCTCGAGTTCTTGTGATTAGTTGTGCACAATCTGGCCAAACAAAAGAGGACAGATCAAATGGCTAGAGGAGTAACTACTCGAGCTAATGCTGCCACTAATGCTACTACTTATGCTGCGGCTGTGGCTGCTATTACAAATACTGGAACTAATGTAGGCACTCAACAATGTGATCAGTTTGAGCAATTTATGAATCAGATGCAGCAGATGATGGCAATAATGTAGCGAAGTATGGATCAAAAGTTTGAGATGCAGGCACAGCAACTCAATAGATTACAGGAACAGATCCATAGACAAAATCTACCTGCTAGAGTTGGAGTGTGATCAGCAACTAGTCAACCTCTTAGGTTTCTGGTGATTGTAGAGAGGGTGTGGTTGGGCCTAGAAGTAGTGGATTTAGGCAACCTCATGCGGAATTGGAACCTTTTGATGGAATGCAGCCCCAGTCCTAGATCAGGAAGTGCGAGAGATACTTTCATTTCTATCAAATAGTTGAGGTAGAGAAAATTTAGTTGGCTGTTGTTTATCTTCGTGGTGATCAAGAAGTATGGTTTTACAGTTTGATACGCAACAATCCATCAATTTCCTAGCCTAAATTCGTGACTGAATTGTGCGAGCGATATGGAGATGAAGATCTTAGTGATGTGGTGGAAAATTTCAACAAGTTAGCGCAAGTAACATCTGTTAACGAATACATGACAAAGTTTGAAAACCTAAAAGCTCAAATGATATCAGTGAATCAAAAGGGCCACAGAGGCCTACTACGTTTCAAGCTTTTTCAATGGACTTAAGCCAAAAATCAAGAACCTTGTCCAGGCCTTAAATCCTCTAACATTGTCTGAAGCATATCCCAAGGCAAGGCTTTTTAAGAACATAGTTTTGGCTGCTCCAGAAGGCCAATGTTTCAGGAATGCTCAAGTGGCAGTACCCTTGCAAATAGCAGTTCTTACAGGCAATAGACCACTAAGTATGGACGAGAAGAAAGCTTAAAAATTATGTTTTAGATGCAACTAGAAATATTTCTTTGGCCACAAGTGCAATCCAAAGTTCTTTATGACTGTGAATGGAGCTAAAACTCAAGAAAAGTCTGAAATTCTAGTGGGAGAGGAAAGTCATGAAGTGCAAGATCAGACATATATGGAGGAATCAGATGATGATGAAATGGAAATATCAGTTCAAGCTTTAACTGGTAGTGGTTCACATGATACAATCAGAATCAGAGGGGAAGCTGGACAGAAACCACTATTGATCTTAATTGACAGTGGTAGGACACATAGTTTTGTCGATCCCAAGATTGTGAGGGCAGTGGGCCATGAGATGATCAAAACTAGTCCTTTGGGCATTATAGTAGCCAATGGAAATTCTATTTTGACATAGACCAAGTGCAAGCAGTTTAGTTGGATGATACAAGGGCTTGGTTTTGTGTATGATTTCAAAGTTCTAAGACTTGGAGGATGTGATATGGTCCTAGGAGTGGATTGGATGAAGACTATCATCCTTACAGCTGCAAGGCATTATTGAACAAGATTAGTTACAGATGATGTCAAGTAAAAGATTGGAGGGAGTAATCAAGAAAGGAGACTATCAGTGGATTGGCCATCTTTTCTCTGCTGAGGCCAGACCTGGGCAAGATTGGGTGAAATTGAATCCCTTAATTGATAAACTCATCATGGATTACAATGATCTTTTTGAGCAACTAACTATTCTTCCTCCCAAACGATCATTAAACCATGCTATTCCATTGAAAGTAGACTCCAGTCTAGTTAATCTGAGACCTTATAAGTTCCCTCATTCTCAAAAAAACGTGAGATTGAAAGACAAGTAGAGGAACTTTTGAAGAGAAACTTCATTAGACATAGTCAAAGTCGTTTTGCATCGCCTGTGATATTGGTTAAGAAGAAAGATGGAACCTCTTGGATGTGTAATGACTACAGGCAGCTGAATTCATACACAATTAAGGATAAATTTCCAATACCTATTATTGATGATCTAGTGGATGAATTATATGGCTCTCATTGTTTCTCAAAGTTTCACTTAAGACAGGGGTATTATCAAATTCGAGTAAAGGATCGGGACATACACAAGACACAAAACTGCTTTTCGAACACACCATGGCCATTATGAGTTTGTGGTTATGCCCTTTGGGCTAACCAATGCTCCAACCACTTTTCAGGCTCTTATGAATGTTGTGTTCAAAACTTACTTGACAAAGTTTGTTCTTTTGTTGTGTTCAAACCTTACTTTTCAGGCTCCAGAATTCAGCTCAAGGAAGCCACCTTTTCGGGCTCTTATGAATGTTGTGTTCAAACCTCTCAAGAAAAACCTAAACAACTGTCTAGGACACCAATTGCAGCCGCGATGTCATCGGGCATTATGCCTCATATAGTTATTATATTCCATGGGTGACCATTGTCACGATTGCATTGGTGTGAGAAGTAGAACTCCCTAACCATGGAGGAATCATTGCTCATTCCATTACCAAGAAAGTAAGTGAGGTGTAACTCCTCACACTATGCTATGTCCCACTCACCATTGACATCATTGCACACTGGATCCTTGAAAACTGCTTTGGCCACTATCTTAGCAGTGTGAATGAAGGCGGGCAAAGTTTCTAAGATCTGCTACCTTTCTCGCCTTGTGTCTTCTTAGTTCTCACCATCTCTTGAAAAAGAAAGGATGTGACAAAAATAACTGCAAATAACAGAGTCAACAAATTATGAGACAAAGCTAAATCAAACTCAACAAAAATAAATAAAGGAACAAAAGAACCTGGAAGAGGAAAAAACTAAAGGAAGAGATGTAAAAAGGCTAGAACAATAGGTGAACTCCCTCATAAGCATCACACAAGAGCAAAACCCTAACACTTAAAACCATAATCATGAATATAAGTGGCATTAAAGAGTAATCCCATACATAATAGCCCAAATTTCATCTAGTATTAATTCATGTAAGGGGTTTGAAATTGTTGTTTGGTGAGAAAAGGTGTTTTGTTAGTTAGCCAGGAGAATTGTTTTTGGTGGCTGTGAAGTCGATTGTTATTCTTTAGTATAAATAGTTTGTAATCTCGTGTACTAAGATTCATTGAATTTTAATGAACTAATTGCCCTTTTCTCAACCCTAGTTCTCCCAAACTCTCATCTCTTCTCTTGATTCTCATCTAAATTATTCTCCTATCTTTCGTTATGATTCAATACTGACTTTGAATCATAACAGAGAGAGTGCGGATCTAGTACCGCTCCTGCACATGGCGTGCCAACCATAGGTTGTGTTTTATGATGGAATACATCAACCAAATATTGGCTGGAAGGACAGCGCATTTCGTTGTGGCGGCATTGTTGTTTAATAAATGACCCTCATAAAACAGTGATGAGCTCAATGGTGATGCTTGCTACAACGGGATCCCAAGAAAAACCTAAACAACTGTCTAGGACACCAATTGCAGCTGCGATGTCATCGGGCATTATGCCTCATATAGTTATTACATACCATGGGTGACCATTGTCACGATCGCATTGGAGCGAGAAGTAGAACTCCTAACCATGGAGGAATCATCACCCATTCCATTACCAAGAATGTAAGTGGGGTGTAACTCCTCACACTGTGCTATGTCCCACTCACCATTGGCATCATTGCACACTGGATCCTCGAAAACCATTTTGGCAACTACCTTAGCTGTGTGAATCAAGGCTGGCAAAATTTCTAAGATCTGCTACCTTTCTCGCCTTGTATCTTCTTAGTTCTCACCATCTCTTGAAAAAGAAAAAAATGTGATAAAAATAACTGCAAATAACGGAGTCAACAAATTGTGAGACAAAGCTAAATTAGACTTAACAAAAAAATAAAAGAACAAAAGAACCTAGAAGAGGAAAAAACTGAAGGAGGAGATGTAAAAAGGCTAGAATAATAGGTGACCTACCCCACGAACATCACACTAGAGTAGAACCCTAACACTTAAAACCATAATCATGACTAAAAGTGGCATTAAAGCATAATCCCATATATAATAGCCCAAATTTCATCTAGTATTAATTCATGTAAGGGGTTTGAAATTGTTGTTTGGTGAGAAGGTGCTTTGTTAGTTAGCCAGGTGAATTGTTTTTGGCGGCTGTGAAGTTAATTGTTATTCTTTAGTATAAATAATTTGTAATCTCATGTAAGAAGATTCATTGAATTTTAATGAACTAATTTCCCTTTTCTCAACCCTGATTTTCTCAAACTCTCATCTCTTCTCTTGATTCTCATCTAAATTATTCTCCTATCTTTTGTTATGATTCAATATTGACTTTGAATCATAACAGAGAGAGTGTCGACCTAGTACCGCTCCTGCACGTGGCGTGCCAACCATAGGTTGTGTTTGACGATGGAATACATCAACCAAATATTGGCTGGCAGGAAAGCGCATTTTGTTGTGGTGGCATTGTTGTTTAATAAATGACCCTCATAAAACAGTGATGAGCTCAATGGTGATGCTTGCTACAACGGGATCCCAAGAAAAACCTAACCAACTATCCAGGACACCAATTGTAGCCGTGATGTCATCGGGCATTATGCCTCATATAGTTATTATAGACCATGGGTGACCATTGTCACGATCGCATTGGAGTGAGAGATAGAACTCCCTAACCATGGAGGAATCATCACCCATTCCATTACCAAGAAAGTAAGAGAGGTGTAACTCTTCACACTGTGCTATGTCCCACTCACCATTGGCATCATTGCACACTGGATCCTCGAAAACTGTTTTGGCCACTATCTTAGCAGTGTGAATCAAGGCTGGCAAAATTTCTAAGATCTGCTACCTTTCTTGCCTTGTGTCTTCTTAGTTCTCATCATCTCTTGAAAAAGAAAAAAATGTGATAAAAATAACTGCAAATAACGGAGTCAACAAATTGTGAGACAAAGCTAAATTAAACTTAACAAAAAAACAAAAGAACAAACGAACCTGGAAGAGGAAAAAACTGAAGGAGGAGATGTAAAAAGGCTAGAATAATAGGTGACCTACCCCACAAACATCACACCAGAGTAGAACCCTAACACTTAAAACCATAATCATGAATAAAGGTGTCATTAAAGCATAATCCCATACATAATAACCCAAACCTCATCTAGCATTGTGCATGGAAGTAAAAAATTAGAAAAATCAAGCCAAATCAAACACTATGCACAATGGAAACCCTACTCTCAAAATCATGCAAATATGTACAAGAAAAACCAAAAAAGGCTAAAAAGAAGAAGAAGAGAATACCTTGGTTTTGTAAGAGGAAAGAGGAGAGAGAAGTGGGAAAAGGGTCGGAGGTGGCGAAGACAAGGGCACCTATGTCAGTTTTGAAGGTGTGGGAGAGACTGTGGTGAAGGGGTGGAAGTGTGGTTAGGATTGGAAGTTAGTGTTTGAGGTGAGGGAAAGGAAAGGGTAGGGCCGGGGCGGGGGGTGAAGTGTTCATTGATCCAATCGATCAAACACGCAACCAATCAATCGGATCGAAAAGGGTAGGAGGTATGGGAAACGTGGTTTGGTCAATTAGGAGAACACCCGATTCACTCGGGCCCTGATAGTTCAAGGGTTTGTGTTGATCTTATCGATCGACTGAGCACTCGATGAATCAGCTGTCAACAAAAACATCCCCAGGTCATTCTTATCGATTGGGTAAGCCTCAATCGATCGGTTTTCAACCGAAGCCATCCCTGTACATTAAAATATTACCCCTAAACATTCTCTCTCTTTTTGTTATAAACTAAATGCAAATGAAATTGAAAGGTTAAGATAAACGAGGATGCCTCTCAATAGCGCTGAGTATACGTTTTTATCCAAACGCGGTTAAGACTCAAAAATCAACTTGCACTTGTGGTCAAGTCCTTAAGGTGAACAACTTCAGCCTCTTCGGGTCATTCCCCTAAGTCAATAGCATGCTTGAAACAGCGACCATTCATGGTGAGAACATGTCTAGCTTCGGGGTTTCGGATCTCAATTACACTACAAGGATGTCGCAGTAGAAACTCAAGGGGGAGGGGGGGGGGGGGGGGGGTTCATTGGTCTCATTAAGGAGGCCAATTGGAGTTTAAAAATCAAACCTCGAGCCTTGACCCTTAAGACATCAGACAAAGAACTTGAATCCTTTTGAGTCACAATATCATCCAATACCACTAGCTCGCGACTCAAAGAATCACCTCCGATATAGAAGGATGAAACTAACTCGACCAAAAGATCAATCTCATCCGCCATATAGAATTCCTAACCATCCCCAATCCTAGAGTGCCTAGCAACATTAGACACATTTAACTTGACTTTGAGATAACAAAAGGAAACCTTTGGTAATCTCATCCTACAATGAAACACAGCATTGATAGTTACTAAGAATGGTCAGCCCAAAATAATGGGATTCTATTTCCTCTAATTGGAAGTGGGGTCCATGTAAAGCACAATAAAATCAATCAAGAAGACAAACTTGTCAACCTTAGCAGGTATATCTTCCAATATCCTACGTGGTAAATGCTCTGATCTACCGGCCAATTCAAGCGTGACCCTAGTTGGCTTAAGATCTCCCAAACCCAATTCCTGAAAAATCGAGTATGAGATGAGATTCACACTAGCTCACAAATATAAAAGAGGCTAACTAGTATAGCTCTCTCTTACGACACAATGGACAGTAAAGGCCCTAGGATCTCTACACTTAGTTGGGATACCTGACACCAGAATGCTACTCACCTTCTCAAGGAGTCGGACCTTCCTAGGAATATATGCTTACACATGTTTCTTCTTTACGCAGAGGTCCTTAATGAGCTTCACACACATTGATACTTGCTTGATAGTATCAATCAATGGTAAATTGATGTTCACATCCTTGAAAATTTTCATCAGCTAAGTCCTTCTTCGGCCGTCCTTTTCTTTTGGTCTAACTAGGGTCAATGGATAAAGTATGATGAGTTTAGATGGTGAAACTTGAGAAGGCCCTCGTTGTCCCTCTATATCAGTAGTGGGAGGGGGAGCTATGTCCTCCTTCTTAGCCTCAATCTTGTTATCTCTTGACTTTCCCCTATCTAAAGCTAACACAAACTTAGATTGCGCATGACTGAGCACGCTAGGATTAGAACTGGTCGACGCTTTCGGGTTCTTTTAAAACCAACCTTTAAAACCGGGCTTTTTGTACGTAGGCTCAAGACCTAACCTTTACAACCGATCATTTTGTAACCGTAGGCTTAGGATCCAATGTTTACAATAAATGATTAAAATAAAGCAATGGAAGAATTAAAGTAATGAGACTCTTCACTCTTTCAAGAGTGAATTGACAATAGATCAAGCTTAGCCAATGGTAAGGATATGCCAATTAAGCTCAATGATCAACAATAAAGAGAAGCAGTGATGCTTAAAAAGAACTTCAAACAAAATTTAAAATCAAACAATTAAATCGCAAGAGAGTAAGAGTCTTTTATCAAAGAATGCTAAGAGAGTGGTGGATAAATTAAAACAAAGCATTCAAGCCTTATTTATAGGTAAATGAGAGCATAGGGAATGTTCAAAATGTTGGAAAAAAGATTAGGAAAGAAATCAAGTCAAAAGTAGCAGTTTGGAGCCTTTTCTAGTCTGTATTCACACACAAGAGTTCTGTGTTGACATATAGCAATTGCAGAGGGCTACTGCATGCCTGTGTGTTGACACATGCCTTCTGTGTGTCGACACTCAATATGCCCGGGTGGATTTGAACGTTTTTGACCCTTCAGTTTGATTGATTGATTGATTACTATATTAGCTAAGCAAAATTGATTGGTTGATTAATTACCATTTTAGTTTTATTTTTAAGTTAATTTCCTTCATTTTGCTCATTCAAAGATCGATTGATTAAATCAAGCTAAAAACTCACCCATTTAGAATTTGATCATGCTTTTTAAAATGCCAATCTTGAAAAATATTTTTATTGACAAACTAGATTGGCATAAATTTTGACTTGAATATTTTTCAAATAAAATTTGGAGATCAAATTTCAAAAATATTTCAAAAACATTTTTGTTAGAGCATCACATATCAATATTAAAATTTTGACTCAATTGATATATCCCGATCCTAAGTCCTAGAGAATAAAATTAAATGACTGAAGGCACTTAGGCTCAGATCTCGTTCTCTTCAATTTGGATTAATCTTCTCTTCAACTTTGTTCTCTTTTCCTTTTGATTCATCGTCTTAGAAAGCTTGGTATCACTAATTAGCCTTGATTTTTCCTAGCTTTCTTATGAGTCACTTAGAAACAAAATTTGAACAAGTTAAACACAATAACTCACTAAATGACTGTTATCATAAAAATTACAATATAAATTGCCTTTAGGGCCAATAGAAAATTTTGAAAATAGTTTGAAATTAATTTCTAAAATTTTCTACCTCTGTGTTCTCTCAAAATTTCTTCATGTTCACTCGTACTCTCAACTTTCTTCTCTTTCTCTTTTTCTTCACTCCACCATTTCTCTTTCTCTCAAATTCTCACACCCTTGCCATCAATTCTAACATCCAACCCAAAACTGACCTTCAAGACTGAAGATGCATAAGAGGAACATGTGAGTTGTTTAATGCCAATCATCATTGCACAAAGTAATAGAGCATGCCTAAGTCCCTTTTTAAACTGAAGCTCGCTTGCGGGTACTCATATACCTAACCATCCATTCAGGTGACAAAAGATATTTCAATATGTGAATAAACAAAAAAGCAAATACATTATTTTTACTGTACGGTAGAGAAGTATGGTGGTCCATAATTGGAACGATATTGTCATTGTATAAGAGGGCATAAAGGTTATATGTCTGAAAAATGAAAAAATTAGCATGTTGTACACTTAGGTTACATTTGTATTATACAACAATGAATTACTTTTTTTTTCTTTGTATGTGATTAAGCCTTATGAGCAAGTGGTATGCACTTTTAGAATTGTGTATCAAAGTGATAATTGTACTTGAGCCACTGCCATAACTGTGAAAAATGATTCAAATTGTATTATTCGATATTCAGATTTATGGGTATTACGTATCTACCATCCTTAATTTTCAAAAAATTAGAAAAATAGGATTAGTTGAATGCATTTTAAGTTTTCTACATTAGAAAAACTGTATTGATTTTCCATTTTAAACATGTTTTCTAAATAGAAAAGGAAAACTAGAAATGGAAAAGGAAAATAAGTTTTTTGCTATTAAACATCCCCTATATCTCACTAAAACAATGACTTTTACAATTTAGGCTACAAGCTCCAAATTCAAGTTAATATTCAATTAGGGTCAAGGTAATGAATTAGTCTAAGGGTATACCCCATCTAAAGACTCTAGTTGTAGCATGAGTTATCTCAATTAATCTAATTAAATCCTTTATCATGCCTAATTGAATATTAATATAAGATTTGCACTCAGGCTAGGTACAAACTCAACCATAATTGCTCATGAAAACCTGTTAAGCTTTAGTCTGTACTACAAGCATAAGAAGATAAGTTTTACAGATCCAAAATTTAAAAGAGAAAAGAAAAGAAAAATCATAAATTGTAGAGTACCTTGATCGACGGCGACACAACTCTTGTTGCAATCCCCTAAAACTCCAACCATGTGTGCTTCGACCTTGGTGAGTATAATTCAGAGAAAATGGAAAAAGTCCCTAAAACCTTGAAAGGGCCTCCATTTTATCTGGGCAGTGTGTCTTAGGGGCCTCCCGTGCTATCATGCGATTGATCGGGTGCAAATCTAATGGATTGAATGTTAACAGTGACAAAGATGCAGTGTGGCCTATTGATTGGCATTCTAACTGAATAATAAGCTAATGTCAAAGGAAAAATTAACCAAACATATATGTTGTCGAATCTTAAACCAATGGGTCTTTTTCTCACGTGTGGTTGAGTTTCTCAGTGTTGTCTCCTGATTCCCTCGTTTTTGCTAGTGCTTCACCGCTTTCCATGTCCTGCTCATTCCAGCACATTCCAATCCAATAAGTACCAAAATCATATCAAAGTATGCATGAAATGCCCAAAATATCATGATAAATGGGGAATAAAAACATATACAAATACGACACATCAAGAACATACTAAAGAGTCAGATCACGGCCTCGAGGAGGACCACATCAGCTAAAAGCAGGACTACCTTAATAGCTAAAACCACAAAAGGGACTCCAACTAACGTACCCAGGAGGAACTTATGCCCCACAACACAACCCCAACAGCCACGACCATTGCCATCCACGATCGCGAACCCAACAACTGTGACCGCAAGCAGCTAATTGCCAAGGCTGGCACCCATGCAAAGGTTGCAATAAATGAATATAGATGAGGAAGGTGGCAATGTTCGAGTCATGGCAAAGAACCTGAGGTTAAGAAGAGAAGACAGCAGGTGAAGCCAATGTAACAAAGTCAGCCGCAAGGAGAAAATGACCAAGGCTAGCAGAAATTTTCTTCAAAATTTGGAAATGGCTACCAAATAGACAAAATAGTTGATATATTACTGGAATTTTCATCTTCAGTAACACCATCAACAATAAGTACAATGTCAACATCGATAATTGGAACCTCAATAGTAGAGAGGAAATCACATAAAGTTTTCTCACTATGCAAATAAGCGGACATAGACATATTTTTTTTCTCAAGGCCAAAAAGTTCTTTCTTGAATTAACATTTTCGAGCTTGAGTATTGTCATGAAACAGAATTTTAAACATAGAATAAGCTTCAACCATAGTTAATGAGACATTTGGCAAAACAACAATACTAGCAATATCGACCAAAACAGTACAGAACAACCCAAAGAAGACAAGGTTTGAACCCAATTACCATAAGAAGGGTCATCCTCGGCAATGGCAAGAACAAGAACCATTAAGAAATCTGTAGAAATTATATCCCTTGCAAGCAGAAGGAAAAAAACCATCCCATATCGTGACACGTGATGGAATTGTGAGATCAAGAACAGTAGAAATGTTGTTGTGAATGTTGGAGACCATTAATGGAGATGGGGTAAATATAGGGGTATAAACAAACCAACGATCAATGAACTTCTTGTGTTCAAAATTGATTAGGGGCTCATTTGTGTTCATTATGAGGGCTCAATAGCTTATCGAGCCAAGTTTGAGCAAACTCAATAAGCTTAAGGAGCCAAGTTCGAACAAGGGGGTGCTCGGCTCGTTAATACTCGCGAACAATATGTTAAGGGCTCAATAAGAACTCATTAAGGGGCTTGATATGAGCTCATTAAAAGCTCGTTAAGGCTCATTAAGAGTTGGTATGGGTTCGAAAATGGTCAGATAATGGATCGATAATAACTTGAAAAGCTCAACTTGATAACGAGCTTGGCTCAATTTTAAATTCGATTGGGCTCAATAAAGAGCTTGACTCAGCTCGATTACGAGCTCAACTCAGCTCGATAAATCTAACAATCTGAGCTGAGCCGAGTATTGAACACACTAAAATCTTATCAAATCTAGTTCAAACTCGGCTTAAGCTCAACAAGCTTTATAAAGCTCAAGTTCGAACAAGGGGGTGTTCGTCTAGGCTTGGCTCATTTACACCCCTAGGAAGACATAAAAGAAGGGACAATAGGATGATCAAGTTGAGTGAGTGAAACATGAGTTTCTGTAGTAGCCGGAGGCGATGTTGGAGTAGCCATGGGAGACTACAATGACAAGGAAGAAAACAACAAGCAAGGAGGAGATTAAGAAGATTGGATTTGAATTAGAAGAGAAAAAGCGTGCAAAATTCATGACAGTGAGAAATTAAGGTTAGATTTCGAAAGAGGGAAGGTTCATTGAACGAAGGTGCAAGAATCCTGACCGTAGGCATGGCTATGGACCTATAATATAACATACAATAAAATCATATTAGGGTCTTATGAAATTATAAAAATATATAACCATTTTGACCAAAAAATATTTACAATTTATTGATAAATAATATAATATACAAATACAATACAACACAATCATAATTACAATATATTTTATAAAATAAAATATATCATAACTTGTTAAAAATACAACTATAACAATATAATAGTGCCATATTAAATTACAAATATTATTTTTAAAAGAAAATATATTATAAAAAAAATATAATTATAATAATATAAATAAATTAATCTAAACATGATGTGGTTGGTGTGGTACTTGACTGGTGGTACAGTTGTCTTCTTCATTGCTTGATGAATCCAAGTTCAATTGGTCTTAGTGTCTATCTGCAAAAGCCATTCAATCTTTCAAGCACATCGACATTTCTAAGGTGATCGGTGCTAGCTTCGCTCACTTTGATCCAAGCTATCTACCACCTGCACTAAATGCAGAATCTGATGCTACGGTAGACACCGAACATGTCAATATATCACGTGCCATTGTGGAAAGCGCGGGATATTAGGTTTTATTTAAATACCACCATTGCAAAATATCAAAAATGTGGATTCGCCTCTGTCGAATTGAAGTCTAGCATAGGCAAACACATGTACAAATTTAACTCATCATATGACGTGGGACTTTGTTTGGGCTTTAATCGATTTAACATATCCCACGCATATGATTTTCCTCAAGAAGAGGACGAAAAAGATGATGTAGAAGAACCATTTGAATCAGATGATAATCTTTGAGCATACACAAAAAATAAATTACGTAAATTTTCATCAACTTTAGCAACAAAAGATGCTACATCAAAAGTTGGATTCATTTTTTTGTAAAATATTTGTGCAAATAATTGCAAACCCGTAAGTTTACAACGTGGATCAAAAATGGTAGCAATACAATATGTCATTGGTAATTCAGAATAATATTTTAAAAATTTTTCTATCATGGCAGAAATGGAGCCCTATGACACGGGGTTAGAGGAGTTACCTATCATCCAAGCTGTAATATCTACCAGTCTAGATATTGCTTGTGTAATGGTTGGATTAATAACATCCAAAAAAATGTCGTAGCCTCTTTAAAAATAACAAAATATTTACAAATTTCATTAATTACATCCCAATCTATATATTCTAAATTAAAAGAACTTAGATATGAATGATTTTTGCTGTACAAATTCAATTAATACATCTTTGTATGGTATGATTCTTTCTAACATATCAACCATGGATGACCACCTATTATGTGTATCTAATTTAAATTTTTGGTAAGGAATGCCGCATGTGTTTCAAAGATATTTAAATAATCTTTGCCTAGTTCCAAATGTCTTAATTGCTTTGGCTACTTCTCTTAAAGCCATATGAGAAATATCTATAAGTTGCAAACAATTCATTACTATTAAATGCAGTACATGACAAATGCATCGTAAATGAAAACATTTCTCATCTAACATGGGCTTCATATACCTAATTAATTGTTTAACAAATGCATCGTTGTTAGTAGCATTATCAAAAGTAATGCTGAAACTTTTGTGGTCTACCCCCCACTCATGGCATGCGTTCATAATGGCACCCATGATTACATGAACACTATGGGGATATTTAAATAGACAAAAATGAATAATATGTTTTTTCATAAAATAGGAAGAATGAATCCAATTGTAGTTATGCACATGAAAGGTACATCGGATTTCGATTTCCACATGTCAAACATCAACGAGAACATTCTCGTGTTCACCTTCAAAATATCTTGAAGGTCATTTTTCATATTTATAAATTCTCTAAATGCACCCCGCTTCAAAGTGTTCCGAGGGACTCTTAGAGCGACAGGGTTTAACGCGGTTTTATAGTACCGGACGAATATAGGGTCTTCAGTGGTGGTAAACGGCCTTTCAACCGAAATGACGTATCTCATTAATTCAAGTCTGTTAGTTTCATTTGTAAACTTAAAGTTAGCAAGCGCACCAATCGCTTGTTGTACGAGAGTTTGTTGGGTTCAACCCGCATTTAATTCGGGGTGGCTTCTTTGCTGGTGTCTTTTTAAAGTGCTTGTCCTACTATTAAGTGGATGACTAAAAACTTTTGGAGGATCACATAGAGTACAGTATGCTTTACTATGTTCATGATCTAGTGTAAAGTGTTTCCATACATCACTAGTATTGTATCTATTGCTGCCCGTAAGAGGTGCAGGTTTCACTTTCATCATTGGTGGGTGTGGGTTCTGGTTTAGAATATCCTGCACCACCTGAGTCAGGATAATCCTGCTCGTAGAGGTATTCTTGTTACTAATTATAGGTTTCTATGTAGGGAGATGACGGACCGGGTTCTAAATAAGTACGTTTATGGGTATTAATCAACTCCTTGACCTGTTCTAGGGAATTTAGGCGGTCGAGAAGAGCTAGAACTAGATCAACCAGCTCCAAATAAAAATGAATTATGTTGTATGATATTGTTAATTTATAATTAGTAAGAATGCAAGTAAGGGAAATAAAAAAAAACAAATAAATAAATTTTCAATACTAATTTTACCAAAGCGAGAATTAAAATTTGAACTTCTACGAGCTTCTATGAGCAAAACACAATTGAAACTTCGAACTTGAGAGACTGAGATCAAAGAATTGATGATTGTAAAGAAGAGAGAATTGATGATTATTGTGTGGTGAAATGAAAATTTTGGTTAGTATTTATAGAAAAAAAAAATCCAATTAACCTCCGAAAGGCTCAAATTGAGCCGATGGGGGGCTCTGAACCGCTTTGCGAGCCAACCCGGCCTAATGGCCACATCTTCTTGACCGTCCATTCCAACAGGCGACCAAGATTCACCCCACTCATCCTCTCAAAAGAATTGTGCCATATATACATACACACAAACATGATTTTATCTCACATTATAATGCACAATAAACAAATCAAAATAGCCCATCACCCTAGCCCACGTGCCATCCCCCTATTGGTCCATGTAAGGGGTAGCGTGCTGACAAGCAAAACGCACTCGCGGCTGGCTTAAAACTGGCTTCCCCGTGCATCTGTCGCAACCGCGGGAACGCTCATTATATCAGGCCATAGCCCTTCAATGGGCCACAGGTTATTCCCGACCCAACAACGTGCCACTTTCCTTTTTCTTTGTTGTTTGAGCTCCCACATGTATAATTCATTTAATGAATTCAGTTTAGCATAAAATTTATTTATCCCATAAATAAATAATTCATCTTATAGTTCATTCTAAATTTTTTTTTAACATTGCTTAAGTTGAGAGTTGCGAAGAAACCTCAGTGACAATTTAATTCTAGCTCAAAATAGGTCAAGTCTAATTATTAATACTTAATAACACTAATTACCATTTAACAACACTCAATTCCACTAAATAAATGTTGTGGCATTCAAGAATTCCCAATTAACTCTTATTATGAAAATTAACTCCTTTATTAGATCTCCCTAAGAAAAAATAACCTTAACTACTATTATTATTTTTCTCACATCTTTCACCATAGTTCCCAACTCTCTCTTCTTGAATATTTAATTAATACAGAAAACAACTTATGTACTAATTCCAAATATCAAACATATGGAATACTTTGGGCAAAGATTCTCAAATCTATTCGTATGTTTGCGAATCAACTAAGGGGACATCTCTATCTCGTAAGAGACTAGTAAAATACATGTTCTCACTACACTTCATACAATTACCCAACACACATAAGATTTAGGTCACATATTGTGACGTAATCCTTTTAGCACATCAAAGCAACAAACATTCCATACACGAGTTCTGGCTATTTTTTTGGATTTAGAGTTATCGTCTTACAGAATTATATATTTCTAACAGCAATTAAGAAACAAATAATTTAGGTGGTCCTACTTAGTGTTCTAATCACATAGACAATATCAATATACCACTTATGGATCTCTATCCACATGGCCAAGACAAGTCATCTAATGTATCATATTATAGTCTTATGATACAAGTTGTCCAAAATTATCACTGACTACGAACATACTTTGATAAAATATCACTAATTTGATTTAAGTCTATCCATGGTGCACTCTCATTGACCACTTAAACCAACCTTGCATGTCATCTTGGACTACTTCCATCTCATTGAATGTTTTAGAAAACAATTACATGTATATTTAACTCGTAAAATATAATCAAACTATAAATAAATAAAACAATTTTAGGACACTGATTCCAACAGTCACATGAGCTCAAGAGTGTCCTGTGGACCTCTTGAAGAATAGATTACCTTTTGGAGTGTAATTGTCGATCTCTAACCAGATAGTTAATCCTCCTCTTCAAGGACCATTTGGTTGCCATCATTGAGCACATGTATAACCCAAGTCTATAATGAGTCAATAAACCTATACATAATAAACCTTATCCAACAACGTAAATCAAGATTATCTGTTCCTCAATGGTATAAAGGTACTTGAGGTTACTCTCTTCTCAAGAGAAGGGACATATCTTCTCTAGAGCACTTGCAAGATTTATGTAGGGAAGCAGTTGATAACCCTTATGTAAAAATGAGGCTTTTTCCCAGTTCTTTAACTGGGATAATGTTTTCATGGTTTATTAGCCTACCACCTGACTCTGTCTATACCAAGGATAATGGGGTCAGGAAGTTCCAAGCCTAGCTTTCCATGATTACTCCATGTTTGATTTGGGTCGCCTGAAGTAGAAGCTAGGAAGATCAGTGGAGGACTTTATAAATGGTTTAAGAGAGCCAAGTTGGGTGTACACTGGCATTGTCGGAATATGTTAAACTAGCCTTAAACAGTTTGGATATTGAGTTCAGGAAAATATTTGACAATTAGCGAAATGTGCCACTAGATATCCGGAAATCTTGAAAGAGGAAAGCCTTAAGAAAAATAGTAGTATCGGATTTATGTGCACAAGGCCATGAAAGAGGAGGAAGAGCCTCTTTATGAACTACATGTCACTGAATAAATTAAACCCCCACACCCCCCCCCCCCCCCCCCCCCCCAAAAAAAAGGTTTGCAAGCCTTCAGTAAAAAAGGACTCCAAGGTTTCCAAAAATATTCATTTGATTTTTCAAGAGCACTGTGATCTTTGATTGGCCAAAGCAAGCAATAAAATCAAAATCAAGGGCAAACATAAGAAACCTAACCCTAGTGCTCTAAAGAGCAAAGTGTATTGTTAATGACGCGACTCATTTACCCACTCAACCAAGAACTATGTTATATTCAGAAACATAGTTCAAGGCGCCATTGAAGTAAAGAAACTAGTCTTTCCTAAAGAAGACCGGAAGGAGGTGGATAAGAACCCTTTCCAAATCCGATCAAAATTAATGTGATTGAAGCTATTGATGATAGGCCCTATTGCAGGAGTACTATGTATCTGATGAAAATGAAAGCAGCCGACAACTTATTTGAGAAGTTGATGGATGCAGGGATTTTGAGGTCTCCCAGGAGTTTGATATAGTTTGAGGAGGAGCTTTATAGATAACAGCACACCCAACCCATGGGTGTGCTACCTTCAAGAATTTTCTCTCTTGACAATGTTGAGCAAAAATTCAAAATTCGCAAAATATGAATTTTCCTATGTATGAGGTGTACACAGATTTTGTTAATTTAGGATATAACACTGTTAAAGGTAATACACACCCATCTGGTAAAAAAAATAATACCCGTTGATTCCGACTGATGATATGTTTTATGTTTCAATCAACCAACTAGGTGACTAGCCGATTAATTGATTTAAGTTGAGATTAATTGATTTAAGTCTACATGAGACATTTTAGATTTATTTGTATTTTGTATTCAACTTGAAGGGTATTTTGGGTGTAATCTGGACTCAGAAGTCATTTGTACAAGGCTTGACTCGAAAAGTAGCCTTTTACTCATATCGCTCAGTTCTGAATGGGTTTTTACCGCTGAGTTATCATTTATGCCCATACGTCACTAACTTGTGATTCTTCATCTCGAGTAGGGTGGCTAAAGCTGCCTTTACTATCTTCGAGATGAAATATTTTTTGATGTTTTTATGCCAATTCTCATGTCAGGCATGCTTTGTGATTGTCGAGAAGTTGTTTTCAAAGGTCAAAGTTATCAATTATGTGTTGCAACAGAATGTATGAGACGCTTAGCTCCCTAAAGTAAAGATTTAGTTCAAAATCCTTATTTTCCAAGCAGTTTGATTTGTAGAGCTATAGTGCATAGGATTTGCGCTAAACGTTCTTTCGCACCCGTACATCCATTCTTGATTTTCTCTTATTAAGCATTGAACATTTAGAAGAAGGGGGAGAATTGAGAGATTTGGAGAAGGATTATCATATTCTCTTTGTCAAATGGTTGTTTAATTCTATTTTGGTATGTTATATAGTTTACTGAGGTTTGAAGCAAAATATTTTCCTTTGGCAACTCCTTTGTCTGTATTTGGGTTATCCATCTCATATCAAGAGTTAACCTACTAAAATTTAAATTATTTGCATTGTACTCCCGAATTTATTAAATATGGTGGTAATGGTGCTAAGATTGTTTTTGGAGAATCCGGTTGTCGTAGCAAAGAAGTGGGTGATTATGGGATTTTTCTTTAGCTGTAGGCTTGCCACTAGTCTATAATAGACACCTAAATCCATAACTGTTGACCATTGGTTACCTTTTGACCACATAAGTCAACTGGGGAATTGTCCACGAAAGGATCAAGTCACAATGATGTTAACGAATGGTAATTCAAGATGTGTGGGATAGTAATCACATTATTTGAGATATTCAGTGTGTGTTTTCTTACACGATTTGGTTTTGTGGAGTAAGAATAACAAGGAATACAAGGATAAAGTGTGTTTGCCAAACATAGCACTTGGCGACTAATATGTAGTCACGATGGTGCCTAACAAGTGTTTAGAGTCAACCGAATAAAAACAACATCTTACACTGGTTTTTTTTAATTATTGATTAATAGGGGTATCCAATTAGCAGAAGGTTGGTTGAAGTATGTGTTGCTCGAGCGTAGTAACGTGCGTGGTCCATGTTGGAATTTCCAATTAGAAATATTTTATCAAGTCATGATAAGCGACTAAGTTTCCTAATTATAGTTTGATCTTTGACTTGTAATAGGTAACGAAGTATCCTAGATGTGCCACAATGTTGTATAAAATGACATGATTGATGACGAAGTCCTCCAATCCTAAAATGATATACACCACCAAGATAACGAAATCAAGGTTATGAATTGGGACGAAGTCCCCTTAACAGAAGTGATTTATACCATCAAGATAAGGAAATCTAGATTGTGAATTGGGGCAAAGTCTCCCAGTCCAAAATTGATTGTACCACCATGATAAGAAAATCTAAATTGTGAGTTGGGCCGAAGCACCAAGATAAGGAATTCTAGATTATGAACTAGAGCAAAGTCCAGTCCAAAAATGATTTATAACACCACGATAAGGAAATCTAAATTGCTAACTAGAGCGAAGTCCCCCCGGTCCAAAAATGACTTCTACCACCATGATAAGGAAATCTAGATTGTAAATTGGGGTGAAGTCCCCTCTTCCAAAAATGATTTATACAGCCACTATAAGGAAATCTACATTGTGAACTGGAGCGAAGGCCCCCAATCTAAAAATTATTTATACCACCACAATAAGGAAATTTAGATTGTGAATTTGAGTGAAGTCCCCTAGTCCAAAAATAATTTATACCACCATGATAATCTAGATTGTGAATTGGGAGAAAATCCCCCAGTCCAAAAATGATTTATTCCACCATGATAAGGAAATGTAGATTTTGAATTGGGGTGAACTCCCCTAATCCAAAAACGATTTATGCCACCGTTAAGGACATGAAATCCAATTCATGATTGAGGTGAAGTCCCCCAATCCTAAAATAATTTGTGTACCATAGTGGAAAGGGAATCATGGACAAAGGCAAAGGTTTTTAGTATCATTTATGAAATGGCTTTTCTCTTGGATCCTTCGATCTTACCTAATCTAGCTAGGTTAAACAACATCTCTAAAAGATACTTGGCATATAGCAATGTCAGATCTCGAGGGATGGTGATATCGTGCAACTTATCAAGTAAGCCGTGTATAGTGAGATTCCGTCTTTTTGATTAAATATCATTTGCTAGTGCGTGCTGGCCCATAGCGGGTAACTAAAATTTAATAGTTGACAATGACGCCTTGCGCTTCCATTTGATAATTTGTTCGCTTCGGGTTTGCCTTGTAGGTTTATAAAATATGCAGATGAGAAATTCACAAGGTAGCCGGATTAGTCCTGGATGAAAAGAAACAATAGACGGGCTGTGCGAGTTCCAAGGGAGTTCTGAAGCCTCCTGCATGCCCAAACAAGGTATTTGGAACTAATCTTGCAATTTTAGTTGCTCTGCTATGAATTCGTTGACCATTTCTAACTCAACTCTTATATATGCTTTTTAATTTGCACTTGTGCCCTAGTATTAGATTATATGTTTGTCTTGAGTCATTTTGTATTTGGAACCATTCAAAATAGAGTTAACGGCATTTTTGTGCATAATGTATAATCATTGCATCTAATTGCTGACTTAATGATTCCTAGAGACGGAACTAGTAAAGAATGACATGCCTCGAGAAAGGCAAGCGATGGATGAGTAGGTTAGTTGCTTAATAGCCGGCAAGGATAAACAAGCTTTTCTATTAGTTGCTTAGTTAGAGATTATAATTTTTCTGATTTTCAGGAGGTGATGTGGACCCTAAACCATATATGCTACCATTACAAATGAGCCTATAGGCGTATAAACCTCATTACTAGCTTACAAGTGATGGTTAAGAGGGTAAGACATGTAAGAAGTTGGTAAGTATTGATGGAAGAAATGACTACTAATCATATCATACGGCAAATAAGAGGGCATACTCACCTTTTACTTGATTATTCACTCTTAAAGATGAACACATAAGCTTCATTTGTCTAGTGGTAGAATAAGTATATGAAGCCTAACTCTCATGTTTTATTGGAGATTTTGCTATTTAGTATTGATCTATGATATGGTTATTACAAGGAATTGTGTTTTTATTCAAACTAAAATCTTCTAAAGTGAACCCTTAACATAAGTAAATTACTGTGCATAGTGCATGTCTTCTTTCATGATGTTACCCATTCAAAATCCTTGAAACTTGGTATTAGATCCAAATTTCGCAACATTATTTTTTGAGTTCATCAAAACTATTATAAACTCGTGCATCAACCTATGCACTTCCCTCAATGTTGTGCAAGAAATCTTCACAAATCCTAATATAAAATAATTTCTTAAACAACTCCAAGCTTGATTCATCTAACTTTACTAACTTCTTCTTTAAACCAATTGTCTCTTAATTCAATATAATAATCTCTAATTCTCATCACTTAGACATGAATTCTAAAATCTTAATCGTGGTTTCTTCCTTAATATTTTGGAGTTTTAAATCTAACCTAGTTGGGAATTTAATATCAGGGTTAAAGTCCTAATCATTATAATCTAAAAAGAACTACTTAAAAAATTAAATTTTTATTGATTTTTCTAATTGTACCCCTGTATGAGGGTAAAGGAGTAAATTCACAACTGAGGATCTTAGAAGATGAAACTACAATAAGAAATTGATTTAAATATGGTTTGGACTATAGATAGTGGCAAGAGTTTGTTCAAACAGAGTATGATTTGACTAGAATTGTAGCAAAAGTTGGCTCAAACAGGAATCCATTAAAGTGGAACTATGGTAAAGATTAATTCCCTAAAAGCTTTACTTGAAGTAAAATCAACATGCAGATTGATTAAGTTGACATTGTAGCAATTATTGATTTAATTGGGGTTAAAATAAATTAAGATGGTTTGGTGCAGCCTTATCAATCAGCCTGTATCGGGAGGAGTTTGAATAGATGTGGCACCTGTAGAATGCAATTGATGCAGAAATTTTAATTGGATATGATGTTCGCATCATTATATGATCAAATGAGTAATAGAGATGACACATAGAAAGAAGCCAGAGAATATGATTATGATGCAGCGCGTAATGGGATTTTTGGGATACAGGAAGGTTCAACGGTCTTACTTTTTGAATTTTATTAACACTGGAATAAAATTAACAAAAGAGGTTCATAAACTTTTTTCTCACTGGTCGAGAAATCGAGATTACAAAAGGAAGAAAATGATCTATTGGAAATTTAATTGGCTACCTAAAACTAACTCCTGTTGTCCTTTATATACAGGATGACAAATGAATTTGAATTCAAATTTACAGGTTTTGAAAAGTAAATAAATCAGCAAATAAGGAAAACAAATCAGTAGAAGGAAAGTAATAAATAAGTTAGCAAAAATCTTGGCTGAATCTTGACTTAATCAAAGCTGGCGAAGTTGACATTGCGCCAAGCTTCCCCTCGCGCCAAGCTCTTAGCTCGCTACATCATCCTTCTCGAGTGGGAGAGAATTCGTCCTTGAATCTGCTTGGGGATCAACACTGTCGTTCTCGCCAAAGTAAGGACTGAGATACTTGACGTTAAAAATGTCAGAAGTTCGCATATTAGGGGGGAGTTGCAGACGGTAAGCATTGTCGTTGATTTTCTCAAGAATCGCCAAGGGTCCTATCTTACGAGCTGTGAGCTTGTTATATTCCCAAGCCGAGAAGCATTCTCACGTCAAGATTGCCCAAACCACCTCGCCAATTGGGAACTGAACATCCCGTCGTCTGCTGTCGTGATCGTCTTTGTACTTGGCGTTAGCCTTCAACAACCGAGCCCGTGTTTGTTCGTGAATGTCTTGAAGTGAAGATATGAACTCTTCAGCCTTGCCATGGGGGCGCGCCAAGTCCAGGACTGGTGTCAAGTCAATAGGAGCTCTAGGGACAAATTCGTAAACAACTTGAAATGGCGGGAACCCTATGCTTCTATTTACCGAACTATTATAAGCGAATTCAGCTTGGTGAAGCTTCATTGCCCAACCTTTGGGGCTTTCTGTAGCCAAATATCAAAGAATATTTCCCAAAGAGCGTTGGTTACTTGTCTACCCATCAGTTTGTGGGTGATGGACGGTGCTAAAGGAAAGCGCCGTAATCGCCAACTTCCAAAGGCTCGACCAAAAATGGTTGATGAACCAAACATCCCTGTCTAATACAATGCTGGACAGTAGGCCATGGAGCTTGTAAACGTCTTTGAAGTAAAGACTCGCAACGTGGATGGGATCTGCAGCTTTTTTGCAACCGATTAAATACGCCATTTTGGAAAACAGATCAGCAACAACAAAGACGGAATCAATTCCTTCAACTGTCCGAGGTAACCCCAACACAAAGTTTATGCTCACGTCTGCCCATTGTTGACCTGGTACCAGTAACAGTAAGTAGAGTCCAACATTCGTCATTCCACCCAGAGATCTGACAAGTACGACATCGCTTGGCGAACCTCTCAACTTCCTTGCAGACTATGGGCGAGAAGTAGGTGGCGGTAATGAGCTTCAGTGTCTTATCCTTGCCAACATGTCTGGAGTTGTGCTTTTCTTCGATGATTTTCTGACACCAACTATAGTTTAGGACGCATAATTGATTCCCCTTGAACAAGAACCCGTCATGGAGCTAGTAATCCGGTACTGGGCCTAGCTGTGTGTCACGCCAAATACTGCCGAAGGTTGGATCATCACAATAGATGTCCTTGAGGTGCTCAAACCCGGTAACCTTAGCCTTGCATTGCGCTAGGATCATTGTTCTCCTGCTTAAGGCGTCAGCCACCTTATTCAATATGCCCGAAGTGTGTTTGATGGAGAAGTGGAAGAGTTGGATGAAACGCGCCCACTTAGTATGCCTTTTTGATAACTTCTCTTGGCTATTGATAAACTTCAGGGCCACGTTGTCCGAGTACAAAACAAACTCACGGTTCGCCAAATAAGACTTCCAATGCCGGAGTGCACTAACTAAAGCATAGAACTCCAAGTCGTATGTCGAATACCTCAACTTGCTTCCATGAAGCTTTTCACTGAAGTAAGCCACTGGCCTCCCTTCTTGACTAAGGATAGGGCCAATACCAACTCTTAAAGCGTCGATGTGTGGCTCAAAGGTCTTCTGAAAGTCTGGTAGTGCTAACACGGGAGTTGCTGTTAACTTCTTCTTGATAATGGTGAAAGTGAATGCAGCTTCAGACGCCCACACAAAAGAACCCCTCTTCAGGCAATTTGTGATTGGCACTAAGAATGAACTAAAGCTAGAAATAAAGCGTCTGTGGAATGACACCAACCCGTGGAAGCTACGGGCCTCGCCAATTGTTTTCAATTGTGACCAGCCGCAAATAGATGATATCTTGCACTCATCAGCGGAAATACCATCCTTGGAAACAATGAAGCCAAGGAAGGTCACCCTCTCCCTCATAAACTTACATTTCTTTAACGTCGCAAACAAACTTTGAATCCTCAAAGTATGAAGAACCTCCCTCAAATGATCAATATACTCACTACGTTTACAGCTGTAAATTAAAATGTCGTCAAAATAGAGGACGACGAACATACCAATAAACGGACGTAATACCTGGTTCATGAACCTCATGAAGGTACTAGGCACGTTGGAGAGGCCAAACGGCATGACCAACCACTCGTAGAGACCCTCCCTTGTCTTAAAAGCTATCTTCCACTCATCCCCGAGCGATATGTGGTTCAGGTGGTAGCCACTCTTGAGGTCCAGCTTGGTAAATACCTTGGCGCTTTGTAGTTGGTCTAACAGATCATTTAATCTCAGAATGGGAAAGCGGTATCGTACCGTTATCTTGTTTATTGCTCTGCTATCCACACACATATGCCAACTTCCATCTTTTTTTAGCGTCAGTAAGGCCGGAATAGCGCAAGGGCTCAAGCTTTCTCTAATGAAGCCTCTGGCAAGTAGCTCTTCAACTTGGCGTCTAAGTGCTTCGTGCTCAGAAGGGCTAATGTGGTAATGAAGCTTGATTGGTAAAGATGTGCCAGGAACTAGATCAATCCTATGCTTGATGTCACGCAAAGGCGGTAGTGTGACCGGCAAGTCTTCCGAGAACACATCAGCATACTCCTTTAACAAAGGCATGATACCACTTAGTAATTCCTTGGGAACAACTTCAGCCTCCTTCCCAATCAGAACGAACACAACCTTGGTGGTGCTAACTTCTTCAGCAAACATGGCGCGACCCCGCACAATGGGGTGTTGAACTACGGAAACTTTCGGTTTCTCTTCCTTCTTCGGTGATAGCACGATCTTAACCCCTTCAAATAGGAAACTATACATATTTCTTCTCCCATCATGCACAACTCCTCGGTTATATTGCCAAGGATGTCCCAAGAGCAGGTGGCATGCATCCATGGCGACTACGTCGCACCATACTCCCTCCCTGTATTTTGGCCTAATGGAGAAACTGACAATGCATCGCTTGGAAACCGTTACCTGATTTCCTTTCTTCAGCCAAGACAATTTGTAAGGTTGTGGGTGCACTTCTGTCTTCAGGTCTAGTTTTGTGACCATCTCCTAGGAAATGACATTCTCACAGCTTCCCGAGTCCATGACTACTCGGCAGACTTTACCGCCAATGGTGCATGTCGTCTAGAAAATATTGTTCCTCATCCAACCATCCCCTTGTTCATTCCTTGGAGTGAAGCAAACACACCTAACAACCAACAACTGACCTTCGTCACCTGCAAGAGGATTCTCCCCATCTCCCGCCAAGTCTCATTGGTCGTCTTCTTCAATAGCCTCGCCCTCTCATTCCGTGGGCTCGTTAATGAGTAGGGCCTTACCTGGCCTGTCCCCCTTGCCGCATTCAGAAGCACGGTGACCCATTTCCCTATACTTGATGCAACGTATTCGGGACGAACCGCCTACTTCCTGGTTGACTTGCTTCCCAATAGCGACGGGTGGGGGTCTGCTTTGGATGTTTTGGTTTTGTGTTGATGGTGCACAGCTCAGATCTTTGCCACCAATTTGTACATTCCAAGTTCTGCTAGAAGGGCGGCGCCTTTATTGTCATTCCACATTCACGGCCCTCTGAGATGCTTCAGCTACAGTGAATATGTCGAACATTTTAAGCACGTCTTGGATTGGCTCTCTCAGGCCACTAATAAAATGATCCGCCAGCCGTTCATCTGATTCTGCCAAGTCTTTTCTAGCGAGTAGGGAATTGAACTCAGAGGTATAATCCTCGACGGATTTAGAGCCTTGGCATAACCCTTGAAGGCGCTGGTACATCATCTGTGCATGGTTGTATGGCAAGAAGGCGCTACGGAGATGCTTCTTCATCTTCTCCCATGTCTCAACCTTGGATTTTCCTTGCCGAAACAGAGTTTTCTTTAGCTAGTGTCACCAGGCGACTGCTATACCCGAAGGCGGGTAGCAATGAGCGATGTCTGCTTCCTCTCAGGTATTTCCCTAAACTCAAGGACTTCTTCCACGGCTACGAGCCAGTCTAAGAACTCCTCCGGGCGTCCTCCTCCACTGAACCCTGGTATCTCAATCCGAAGCCCAGATTCCCACCTCCTATCTTCATGATCATCAACATGGTATTGATGGCGCCTGTGCCTTGGATCCGTTAAGTCTTCGTCAAGATGTTGGTTCACAAAGGGGTCATCCACATCTCCACCGTTCACGCCAGGCGAAGGTTGGCATTGGGGCCTAGCTCCACCCGCTGGGTTGAGGCTGGCTCCGATTTGGACCAAGTGTTACTCGATCCGTCGGAATCTCTCTTCCAATTCTCAAACTTCCTTTCGTGCCGTTGGTGTCTGTCTCATTCAATAACGTCCTCCACGGTGGCATTCCTCGAACGTCTTCCTGGGCCATCATTTCAGGAAGCGAACTGTGCTCCAATACCAAATGATACGGTGCGTAATGGGATTTTTGGGGTACGGGATGGTTCAACGGCCTTCCCTTTTGAATTTTATTAACACTGGAATAAAATTAATAAAAGTGATTCATAAACTTGTTTCTCACAGATCGAGAAATCAAGATTACAAAAGAAAGAAAATAATCTGTTGAAAACTTAACTGGCTACCTAAAACTAACTCCTCTTCTCTTTTATATAGAGGATGACTGATGTGATTTTAAAGTGTATTTTAAAACCGTCTAAACGCAAGCGTACGAGATCATCGTAGCTTTATCGGGTATACAGGTCGTATCCACAAGGAATCGTGTTAAGTTGGACTTACTGATTAACCAGCAGTTTCAATTTTTGGGTTTTTTATTGTTTGAATAAATTGTTAGCCAGATTAATGGGACAGAATATAAAGCGAATGTGACAATTCAATTGAGGTTAGTTTAGGGAGTGAATTTAGGGTAGCTTAACACGTATCCCGTCATTATATTTTACTTAGGACGATGATTTGAAGGACTTAGGTTACAAGCTCTAAGCCTGGGTTAATATATAAATTAGGGCTTAAGGTAATGAACTAGTCTAAAGGCATAACCTATCTTAGCACCCTAGATGTAGCATAGGTGTATCTCTTTAGCACTACTTAATTCCTTTTTTACTACTAATTCAGTATTAAATTATATACAAGATTGGGTTCAAGGTTGGGTACAACCTCAACCCTGACCACGCGTGAAGTCCTGTTATGTTATGGTCTAGGCTACAAGCACAAGACTAATCGCTGCAAAGTTGGAGACCTAGTCATGGCTACAAGCACACAAACAAAAACATCCAACAATCATGAAGAACTCCCCACAAGGGTGCGAATATAACATGACTAAATCAATCGTCAAAAGTATAGTATAAATCTGGGATACAAGCGGCTACCCGCCCTTCATCCCTAAACTAAGAAATTTTACTCCTCCATGGGAATTTTACACATTCTTAAACTTAAAGAAAAGAAGATATTATGCGTAAAATAAACAAAAGAATAAACTCCCTCAATCTTCATGTCGATGCTAATCCAAGCCTGAATTCTCTCGGTATTCCAACCACTTGCGCTTCAGCTTTTGAGAACCTGCAGATCTCGTAGCGGCTTCAGGTTTGAGAGAAAGGAGAGGACGTGCGACCAAGAAAAAGCGTGCAAAAGGCTGACCTCCCCTTCTCTATTTATAGGCACAGGAGCAGTTAGGGTTCCATACCCTCCCGATCAGTCAGGAATAAGGCCAGATCAATGGACCATCCGATCGATCGCCTAAATGAGCTGATCGATCGGTGAGCTCATGCAAAGCTGCCCATTGATCGGTGCTTTTGGCCGATCGATCAATAGGCTCTTTGTTAGTTTCTCTAACCGCGAGCTACTGATTAATTGGTTCTCCGAGCCCCCTTTTCTCGATTAAGCACCGAAGCACTATGGGATGTACTCGGTTCACCGAATTATGATCCGAAGGGTCTTTCTTTTGCACAAGTGGTTGGGTTTCTCCAATTAGTCTTCAAATATGCTTCAATAATGCTTGGTTTTTCCAAAACTCTTCTTTCGTCCGCTCGGATGTGTTCCACATGAAAATGTTCCTAAATAACAACCACACACACATGTAGAGGCCGAATATATGACAGAAATGGGAAATAAAATATGTAAAAATCAAGTGCATCAACATCCCCAAACCCACACATTGCTTGTCCTCAAGCAAGATTCTATTTAAACTAGCTATTGGCGGAAAAGTCGAGTCAGGCATTTAACCGCAAAGGTCACTTGTGAAAATTATTGTTCGACTATACTTGACGGTGTAGTTGAGAGTAGCAAATCCTCATGTGACGTTATTACTACACTAGTTCTGACTTAAGTCTCCATCATTTTGGTCTTTTTACTAGTGAGTGACCTTAGAACTTCTCTCCCTTTCGTCTTACTTCAAAACCCTCAGACTTAAAGAAGACATAAAGGTAATAAATAAAGGAACAAGTTATTCTAACCCTTCACTGCTAATCAATAGTGAAACCCAAAGGCTTCTCTTTTCTCTCTTTGTTTACCCTCTTTCTTTTTTTTGTTTCACTCGGTTAGGTGGCAGCCCCCGATCCAATTGGCTTAAGGTACCAGGTCTTAAGAGACCCCCACGGGCCTAATGGCTCGAGTCTTAAGGATCCACAACCTAATCCGTTAGCACACACCTTTTTTTTCAGGTATTAGTATTTATTTTAGTAACTAAAAAGTTGATTATTCTTAAGCTTTCCCTGTGGCCCAAGCAGCGAGCTTTCGACTGGCAACTCCCAACCCAGTTGGCTCAAGTTACCAGGTTTTAAGATACCCCTACGGGCTTACTTGCTCGAGACACAGGGGCTTCAAGAACCAACCAGTCACCCTTTTGTTTTAGGGGTTACTTAAGATAAAGAAATGTACAATTGATTTCAACATTATTAGAAGTAGAATAGTGGATTCCTATTCCTAAAATTATTACCATTATTTCCACCCAAATAGTAGGATATGTTACAAGATTAAGGGTGAAAAGTAATAATCTCACTAACTAGTTAAAAAACAAAAATATGGATTCAAAAGTCTGATCCGACAATAATCTCGTCTCATAATCATTCTAATCGTCAAAGTACATAAGACAACTGGGCTACAATAAGGGTCACAAACAACCTTATACTCATTTATGCCTTCAAAAATATAGCTAATTTATGCCAAATTAAGCTTAAAGGACAAACAAAGTTGACTCTCATCTGCCATCCCCAAACCGAAACCTTGCATTGTCCTCAATGTACCATAATTAAAATAGAGGCAAGGAAAGGAGAGAGATGACCTGAGATCATGAGTAGGCAACCACACATGTCGAGTGAATCCTAGAAGTTGAAGACAGATAAAAGGAAGCTACATAAAAAATAAAAATAAAAAGAACAGAGAAGACTGTGGACTGAAATAATTTGTTAGTAAAAGGAAAAGAAAGATATACAGAACAAATGTTTAGTACATGAGTAACACAAATAACTCAGAGAGGGCGAAAAGGCGGAGGAGAACCACCCGTCTGCAGTCCATAGGGTTCAATGACCAAAGACTGAATGTGATCTAGACGGGGCATAATATCCGTCATGCATGGTGGGACATTGCCGGGATCAGCAGGAGCAGGTGGTGTGGGTGGGTGTCCCTCGCGGCGTGATGCTCGGGCAGGAGCAGAGGCCCGGGCCGAGTCATCCTCCATGTCCAACTCCTCCCTACGTGCGTCGGCTGGGGCAAGGGAAAGGAAGGTCTGGCGATGTTGGGTGGGATCGAAGTGGTGGAGCGGTGCGCAAGCTCTGTCAGGAGCGATCGGTATGCGCACCCAAGTATGCCGTACAAGCCTCGAGATTAAACAAGGAAAGTACAGGCACCGCCGCCAACAGAAAAGCGTTGAAGCAGGTGGCGGACAGCAGCAAAACTCTGTAAGTAAGTGGCCCCCACATCCACCCATACACCACGGTAGAACTTCCAAAGAAGATTTAGAATAGGGTCGCTGTACTCCTAGGCATGATCGGTAGGCCATAGATTAGCCTTAATAATGGTGTCCAAAAGCCACATATACGAACGAAGGGTGGAGCGAAACGTGGTGGATGGACGATCAGTCGCACATTGGCCTCCACATAGCTCAGTGATAATGTCCACGGCCTTTGGTGGGTTAACAGGAGGGTGCCAAATGGATTCGTCAACATATAAGGGATAACCTATAGCCTCGGCGACGTCTGTGGCATCAAATCAGATGGTCTTGTAACGAATAGTGACATCACCGTAGGTCCGACGCCCTTCATGATGGAAAGCATAGGAGGAACAAAATTCCCTCACTAAAGAAGAAAAAACAGGGTCTCCCTCTAGCTCTCTACCAAGGTAGGTAAGATCTCTATGTTGGCAAAAGAGAATAGTCCAAGCACCCTCCCTCTCATCTTTAAGATCATCACCAAACACCGTCTCCCCAGATATAGAAGCAGCCCTGATTCGAGCAAGAATGTCGGTCCGTTGGGAGCTACTAGCCTCCTCAGTGCAGCTCCGCTTGGCACGCGGCATGATCTAGAAATAAGAACAAGAGCAGATGAACACAAAGATAAGGGAAAGAAAGAAACATAAAAAATAAAAAATAAAAAAACTAGAGGAAAATCAATAAGAACAACACCCCAATCTCGACCCACAGTTAAAAAAGGCAATGAAGACAAAAAAAAAAAAAAAAGAAAAAAAACCACATCCCAAACACATAAATCCAGCAACCACAGTTATTAAAGGGCTACATTCAATTACTAAAAACCTATATAAACATGATTCATAAACAAAGGTGTAAACATGGCACAATATCAAAAAATTCAAACTTTATTCACAACTAAGACATAAATCAAGACTAAGCCACTTTAATAAAGCAGGATAACAACCAAAGAATGGCCTAAACATGCTTTCTTAAAGTAGAAACAAAGTAAAGTGAAAGATAAAAGAAGGGGGGAACACATACCTTGCAATAGAGGGTAAAAACGAAGAGAAACCGACGCCGGGGTCAGCTGTGGTGGCCGGAACAGCACTGGTCGGAGGTGGTGGCCGGAGATGGTGACCGGAGATTTGGGGGGATCGTGGCTTAGGGTTTGGGGTGGGGGAAATAAAAGTGAGGAGAGGGCTGACGGATCGGGGGCATTTTAAAACGAGGGGCCCGATCGATCGGGGTTGAAAGGCATAGAGCCCCAAGCCGTAGAGCTCGCGATCTATCTGGTTCAAAGCCGATCGATTGGGGAGGTTGCGGTATGCACTGTACTCAAAATCTTTTGTTTTGAAGACTTTCATTAAAATAAAATAAAGAAATTAAAAAAAAAAAAACATAAACTACGAAACATGAAATAAATTGGGTTGCCTCCCAAAAGCGCTAAGTTTAACGTCTTCAGACGTGGTATTTTCTTCAACGCTGGCTGATCCCAGCGTAGGGTCCCTAAGATGAATTTCTTCAAACTCGTGTGGTCGATCCCCTAACCCAATAGCATGTTTAAGACGATGGCCATTGACTGTGAGAAGGCGACCATCATTGATGTCTCGAATTTTAATTGCCCCAGAAGGGTATGCGTAGACCACTTCGTAAGGTCCATCCCATTGTAAACGTAGTTTCCTGGGAAAGAACCGAAGCTTGGAGTTGTAAAGCCAAACTTTTTGACCAACTTCAAAACTTTTGCGCGAAATTCTTTTATCATGAAAAGCTTTGGTTCTTTCTTTGTATAGTTTGGCATTTTCATATGCCTTGTATCACATCTCATCCAACTCGCTAAGTTAAAGTCATCGGTGCGACCCGATACTATGCATGTCATGATTAAATTGCTTAATGACACAATATGCACGGTGCTCATTGCCTTCCCGAAAACTAAGCGATAGGGAGACATGCCTATTGGAGTCTTGAAGGCTGTACGATAAGCTCAAAGAGCGTCGTTCAACCTTAAAGACCAATCTTTGCGGTCCGGTTCTAACGGTCTTCTCAAGGATAGACTTTATTTCCCGGTTCGAGACTTCAACTTGGCCGCCAATTTGAGGGTGATATGGGGTAGCTAATTTGTGAGTGATGAAGTACTTTCTAAGAAGTGAATCAACCGAACGATGAGTGAAGTATGTCCCCCCATCACTAATTATCGCTCTAGGAACACCGAAATGTGAGAAAATATTATCTTTAACAAACTCAATAACCACCTTGTGGTCATTTGTCCTAGTTGCAATGGCCTCGACCCATTTCGAAACATAATCAACAACTACCAGAATATAAACACAGCCATGTGAATTAGGGAACGGCCCCATGAAATCAATGCCCCAAACGTCAAAAATTTCACAAACTAAAATGGGGTGTTGAGGCTTCTCATCACGTTTTGTGAGGGCACCTGTGCGTTAGCAGTGATCGCACGCCCTACAAAAATCACGAGAGTCCCGGAAAAGAGTCGGCCAAAAGAAGCCACTTTGAAGGACTTTCGCCGCAGTACGTCGTCCCCCAAAGTGTCCTCCACAAGCTAAACTATGACAAAATCGCAATACACTCTCATGCTCATTTTCCGAGACACAACGACGTACTACCTGATCAGAATATACCTTAAACAAATTCGGATCATCCCAGTAAAAACGCCTTGCTTGAGAAAGGAAGCGGTTCTGCTCTTGTTTCAGCCAATGGGTAGGCAACTTCCCCGTCGCCAAATAGTTGACGATGTGGGCATACCGTGGGGGTCGACTTCCTGCAATAGAAAATAACTGTTCGTCGGGAAAACAATCATCAATGGGACCACTAGTGGTGTCAGATGGGAAAACAATCCGTGAAAGGTGATCGGCCACCACGTTGAAATAATAAAACCCAGCAAATTAACCTAGGTTTCATTTCCTTTTTAATAAGAAGAAAACGAATGGCAGCATGGTCAGAAAAGACTACTACTCTCGAGCCCAAAACATAAGATCGAAACTTGTCAAGTGCGAAAACTATAGCTAGTAATTCCTTTTTAGTGGTGGTATAATTCTTTTGGGCTTCATCCAAAGATTTACTAGCATAGTAAACAAAAATAGGTTTACAATCCTTTCGTTGACCGAGCACAGCTCCTACAGCATAATTAGAGGCGTCACACATAATCTCAAAAGGTAACGAGTAGTTGAGAGGTTGAATAATGGGGGCTGTAGATAATAAAGTTTTCAACTCAGTAAAGGCTGCTAAACAGTCATTATCAAAAACTAAAGGTACATCATTAGCAACCAAATTTTACAACGGTTTATCAATTTTACTAAAGTTGGCGATGAAACGCCGGTAGAATCCAGCGTGGCCAAGGAAAGATCGAACTTCCTTCACCGAGGTCGGTGGAGGGAGGTTGGCAATTAACTCCACCTTGGCCTTGTCTAAAGTAATACCCTCTTTAGATACTACATGTCCTAAGACTATGCCCCTCTGAACCATAAAATGGCTCTTCTCCCAACTGAGTACTAAATTGTACTCCTCGCAGCGCTGCAACACAAGATTTAAGTGAGATAAGCATTCATCAAAAGACAATCCAAACACAGAAAAATCATGCATAAACACTCCTAGGTAGTCGTCCAACATGTCCGAAAAAATGGACATCATACACCACTAGAATGTAGCAGGTGCGTTGCACAGACCGAAGGGCATCCTTCGGTATGCAAACGTACCAAAGGGGCAAGTAAACATTGTTTTCTCTTGGTCCTCAGGGTGAACCGGGACTTGGTTATACCCTGAGTAGCCATCCAAGAAATAATAGTACACTTGACCTTCTACTTTATCTAGGATCTGGTCCAAAAAGGATAAGGGGAAATGGTCCTTGCGTGTTACAGAGTTCAACTTACGATAATTGATGCACACTCTCCACCCTGTAGTAGCTCGCGTAGGGACCAATTCACCTTGGAATTTGCAACGACCATGATTCCTAACTTCTTAGGAACCACCTGAATCGGACTAACCCAGGGGCTATCAGAGATGGGATATATAATGCCCGCATCTAGCAACTTCATGACTTCTTTCTTAACTACCTCCCTCATATTGGGGTTAAGCCTCCTTTGTATTTGCCTAGAAGGCTTAACATTGTCCTCTAAATGTATTCTATGCACACAGAGGGGTTAATTCCTTTCAGATCAGCAACCAACCACCCTATGGCTCGTTTGTGGTTTTGTAAGACAACTAACAACCTAGATTCCTAAGTCTCAGTTAGCTCAGACGCGATAATCACAGGAAGGGTTTCATTTTGTCCTAAAAATGCATATTTCAGGGTGATCGGGAGAGGTTTGAGCTCCAACACCGGTGGACACTCAATAGATGGTTTAGTAGGTCCACTAAGTAGGCCAGTTAGGGGTTCAAACGTCGGAGCCCCAACCTCAATTCTCATTAGCTCCTGCATGTCAAGCAAATTATCAGCATCAGTACTCCCATCAAAATCAGCAAAAGTGAGCGGATCAAACAGTTCGTTTTCTTTGATTAAGTCAGAAGACATTGACTCAACCAAAAGATCAATAGCATCAACCATGAAGTAATCAAGGTCATCCTCATTAACAAGGAACTTAGCATCATTTGACACATTCAGTTTAACCTTAAGATTCCCAAATGACACTTCTAACACCTCAGTTCGACAATGAATGATAGCATCGACCATTTCCAAGAACGGTCGTCCTAAAATGACAGGGGTGTGGTTCCTCTAATGAGGGGTAGGATCCATGTCTAACACGATAAAATCGACGGGGAAGATGAACTTATCAACTTTGACAAGAACATCTTTCAACATACATCTAGGTAAACGCTCTGATCTATCCACCAACTATAGGGTAACACTAGTTGGTTTGAGATCTCCCATCCCCAATTCCTGAAAAATTGAGTATGGAATGAGGTTCACGCTTATCCCTAAATCCAAAAGAGCCCGACTCATATAGCTCTCTCGTATGACGCACGGGACTATAAAAGCTCCTGGATCCCTACACTTAGGTGGGATGCCTGACATTAAGAAGCTACTCACTTTTTCAGTGAATCTGACCTTCCTAGGGACATGAGCTTACGCTCTCTTCTTTCTAGCGCATAGGTCCTTAAGAAATTTAGCATACATGAGGACGTGTTTAATGGCGTCAATCAGTGGCAGGTTAATTTTGACGTCCTTAAACAAGTTAAGTAACTCATCTCTCTTCGGGTTGTCCTTCCCTTTCGGTCCTAACAGGGCCATAGGAAAAGGAACAATCGGTTCGGGAGGTGAGCCCAGTGAAGGTGTGGGCACTCCATCCTTTTCAGCAATGGGGTTTGAAGTCCCATATTCCCGCTCAACTTCTATCTCTACTTCTCTCAAATCATCCTCACCCGTGGCTGAGACAACCTTAGCCTACTCATGAGTGACCTGGCTAAGGTTAGGATTAGTTGCTCCCCTGGCATTAGCGAGAGGTTAGGAGGGTAACCTCCCTTCCTCTCTCCTATTCATGGCCTGAGCTAACTGTCTTAGTTGGTTCTCTAACTTTGAAATTGATCGTGAATGAGAGTGGACCAACTATTGGTTTTCCTCCATAAAGCAGAGCATACGTTCCTCAAACTAAGAAGTGTAGCTTGGAGGTTGGGGTCGTGGATTAGCAATAGGAATTGGAGGGTGAGAAGAAGAGCCATACCTTTGCCTTCCGTGGAAACCAAGAGGGTGTGCCTTACCTGCAAATCCTGGTGTTGCTTGTCTCATGGCTGGGTTCTAATTTGTGTTCTACTTCCATGAGAAATTGGGATGGTTGCGCCACCCTGGATTGTAGGTCTGCGAGTACGGATTGTTGTTCCTCGAGTACTCCGGTGCTGCATAAGCCTGGTCCTACACATACTTGGGAAATTGTAAAACATATAAACACTCAAAAACATAATGATCCTCTCCTGAACAAATACTGCAATGAGTAATACCTGCAAATGATGATTCAGCTGCATTAACTGGATGCACATTAGTGGGATTTGCATTTAAACTCATCATCTTATCCATCTTTCTACTAAGTGCATCTAGTCTTAAATTAACATCATGTTGGGGTGCTACCTCGTAGACACCATGCATGTTTCCCCTAACCACCCTCGTAAAAGAGGCTTGGTCAAGAGAATGTTCATTGTGGCACTTGAAAAGCGTCCAGGCCTCATCCTCGCCTTGCCGGTTAAATGCTCCCCCTCATGAAGCATTTACCATTGCTTGTTTGACGCACTGAGACCATCGCAGAAGTTTTGGAAGAGAGCCCACTTGGATGACCTACGGTGGGAATGGCTTCTAAGAAGTTCCTTGAACCTATCCCAACACTCGTTAAACTGCTCCTGGTCTATTTGTTCAAAACTGTTTATAGCACGCCTAATGGCCATCATTCTGTCTTTAGGGAAAAACTTGACCAAGAAACGCTATTGAAGGCCATTCCAAGTGGTGATTTCACCCCTGGGTAGGGACTGAAACCACCTCTTAGCTACGTCTTTTAACGAGAATGGAAAAAGACATAGTCTAATCGCATCATTCGAGTCACCTTGATAATGACAGGTTTCACATATTTCGAGGAATGCGTCAAGGTGCTCGTATGGGCTCTCAATTGGCTTCTGATAGAATGTGGGAAGCATGTTGACAATCTCAGGTTTAAGTTCGAAGTTGGCGTTACCCACAACAGGTAACGCAACTCCCGCGGGCGCAACGTACATTTGGGGAATGAAGCGATCCCCAATTGTATGTGGTTCGTTATTAGCCATGGTTCGTTGTGTACTCTATCTCGCTTCTAATCGCCTCATGGTAGACAAAGTCCGCTCAACTTCAAGGATGTAAGGTAACGATTCAGGATCGAGCGAACATCTACCGTGCATGCAATATCGAAGCTGGGATGAATCCACGCTGACCTCGACTAATGACTTAAGCAAAAGAAAAAAAAAACTATGAAAAATAACTCAAGGCAATAAACAAAGAGCAAACAAAACAAAGTTCGTTAATCTTTAATTAAAACTTACCAAACCTATTCCCCGGCAATGGCGCCAAAAACTTGATGTGATTTTAAAGTGTGTTTTAAAACCATCTACTCGCACGGGTACGAGATCGCCGTAGCTTTGTCAGGTATACGGGTCGTATCCACAGGGAATTGTGTTAAGTTGGACTTACTGATTAACCAGCGGTTTCAATTTTTGGGTTTTTTGTTGTTTGAATAAATTGTTAGCTAGATTAAAGAAACTAAATATAAAACGAATGTGACAATTCAATTGAGGTTAGTTTAGGGAATGATTTAGGGTACCTTAACACGTATCCCGTTATTATATTTTACTTAGGACAATAATTTGAAAGACTTAGGCTACAAGCTCTAAGCCTGGGTTAATATATAAATTAGGGCTTAAGGTAATAAACTAGTCTAAAGGCACAACCTATCTTAGCACCCTAGATATAGCATAGGTGTATCTCGTTAGCCCTACTTGATTCCTTTGTTACTACTAATTCAGTATTAACTTATACAAAAGATTGGGTTCAAGGTTGGGTACAACCTCAACCCTGACCACACGTGAATTCCTGTTATGTTATGGTCTAGGCTACAAGCACAAGACTAATCGCTGCAAAGTTGGAGACCTGGTCACTACAAGCACACAAACAAAAACATCCAACAATCATGAAGAACTCCCCACAGGGGTGCGAATATAATATGACTAAATCAATCGTCAAAAGTATAGTATAAATCTGGGATACGGGCGACTACCCGCCCTTCATCCCTAAACTAAGAAAGTTTACTCCTCCATGGGAGTTTTACACATTCTTAAACTTAAACAAAAGAAGATATTATGCATAAAATAAACAAAAGAGAGAAAGAAGAGAAATTAAGATGAGAAAGTAGAGTTTAGAGTTTAGATGAGAGAAAGAAGGCAAGGGGATGAGAAAATAGAGTTTTATCTCAATTTAAGATTGATATTTCAAATTTGCTATTGAATGATTTGATCATTACATTCATCTCCTATTTATAGCAATCTAATACAAGCCAATGCAATGAATCTAGACTTATTCCACTAACCAACCTAAAAGTATCTAGAATTATCTAGAAAATGAACTAACTAATATTGAAAACATTATTATTGGCGCCAACACAAAATAACAGCAGCAGGGCTCACGCAGCAAGCAGCATCAGAAAGCAGAATAGCAGCAGTAACAGATTTAACTGAATTTTAAAGCTCTACTGAAATTTCCCGCCAACAGCCACATTTAAACTCAAGCCTCGGGTTTTCGGTTTGTAACATTCCCTTCCCCTTGAGAACATTCTTGTCCTCAAGAATGGAAATTTTTAATCAACTATTCCCTGCAAGGTAACTTTGGACCCGCAACACTCGAATGACACTGCGTGCTTAACGTAATCAAAAGATACTGGGTTGTAATCAAGCATCCAATCAACCCCAAGCACCATGTCGCATCCGCCCAAAGGAAGGACTCTAAAATCTTGTGTAAACTGATGTTCGTGCATGGACCACCGGAAGGCTCGGCATTTGTCTTGAGTAAGAATCGAATTCCCATCTGCCACAGTCACCGCCAAAGGATTAGTCTTCACCACTTCATGACCTACTTTCTTCACCAATTGCGGATCAATGAAACTGTGGGTGCTCCCACTATCTATTAAAATGACAATTGATCTTGCGCCAACTTTCCCTTTAATCCGGATTGTCTTATGCATTCCTTTCCCGGTTAAAGCTGTCGATGAGATCTCCATTTCGTCTTGAATGAAGAATTCCTGGTTGGAGTCCGCATATTCCACATCCACCCATTTTCCATCCGACTGTCCTTCAATGTCAACCCCACTTACAGCCATAAGGAATTTAGGATTGCATTTATGGCCTTACCTCGTACGGTTGTCGACACTTGAAGCAAAGCCTTTGAGACCTCCTCTCAAGAGCATTTTTGTCTAAGGGTCGGGGCATCCCGGTATCATCTTTCTCCCTTAGAGGTTGTTGTTGTGAACCTTCACTTCGATGTTTCGGCCCTTCATTGGATGGTAGGAATGTAGCTTCGAACAACCTTGCCTTGGTATAGGCTTGAGACTAGGAGGCAGGATCAAGTGCCTTCACCATATTCTTGATTTTAGACTTTAGTACACTGATGAAGCTCGAAACATAAAAGGACTCTGGGGCTTGAGGGGTAACGGTTAGCATACTAGCTCGGAGGTTCTCAAACTTTGTCATATATTCTTTCACGGTGGTAACTTGAGTCAACTTGTTGAAGTTTTCAACTATATCACTCAAATCGTCATTACCGTAACGTTCACACATTTCTTCTATGAATTGGCCCCAAGAAAGGTTCGGTTTGCTTTTCAACAAACTATAGTACCATACCTCATGTTCACCATGTAAATGCACTGCAGCTAATTGGAGTTTTTCGTCATCAGGTATGCTATAATATATGAAATACCGGTCACACCTTCTTAGCCACGATTCCGGTAGTTTTCCATCAAAAGGATCAATTTCGACCCTTGGCTGCCTGTGATTACCACTCCTACCACCAGATATCATGTCATTACTCACGGTTCTATGCTGATAATGTCGATCAAAAGGTCTGTCCAGAGGTTCGAGCTCATCAAAATCAGTCATGCGTTGCCAAAACAAGTTCTGCGGCCTGCTGTTATGGTCTGAATCCGAAGCTTCAGGTCTGCAATTTGCCTGTCCAGAGACTCGATTTTGATTGTCTACATCAAGTTCATGTTGCAGAGGTTGATTTGCTGCTGATCTGATGTTAGTTGAAGGTCCAACCATCGGCTGCCCTATCGGTGATTTGCCTCGGTTCCTCACCAGATTTTCAGACCTGTCTTCATCTTCTTGCTGCTGATCGACCTCCTTTTGATGTAAAATCTGACTTGCAGGAGTCAAGATCGAATCAACACTTGATTCTTTTTGTTTATCAACCTGATCTTGCAATTTTTCAATTTTCTCCTCAATTTTTTGCAATCGTTCCTCCTTATCCATCATCAATTTCAACATCTGCTGAATGTTGTCATTTTGCTGTTCAAACTTCATATCAGACCTCGCATTTTGCTGATCAAGCTTAGCATTCAATTGTTCAAGCTTGTCATTCAATTCCTTATAGTGATCGGATGATGCATTCACACCAGAATTTGTAACCGCAGCCACAAAATCCAATCCCGCACCAGGAGTATTGGCACCTCCAGCACCAGATCTGGTTCTCACGCCCTCTATCATTTTTTTTTTCGATTTTACTAACCTCAATCGATCAATTGAATGATGAACCAGCTCTGCTTCAGCAACCGAGACAATGCAGCACCGATTGCAAGTTCAGATCTGAATTCTTTTCTCAAGATCAATGTATGAATCAAATCTGGATTTGATCTAACTATACTGAACTGAAATTCAGTAATGAATTTGATGTTTTTGATTACTTCTGAAATTGTTTTGTTGTTTTGTTTAATTTTGATTACGCACTTGATCGAACGAGGCTCTGATACCAATTGTTACGCTCGGGCTTGAACCACGAACGTAAACTGAATTTAATTTGGATAGATTGAGAATTTGAGATGAGAAAGAAGGAAAATTAAGATGAGAAAGTAGAGTTTAGAGTTTACATGAGAGAAAGAAGGGAAGGGAATGAGAAAATAAAGTTTTATCTCAATTTAAGATTGATATTTCAGATTTGTTATTGAATGATTTGATCATTACATTCATCTCCTATTTATAGCAATCTAGTACAAGCCAATGCAATGAATCTAGACTTATTCCACTAACCAACCTAGAAGTATCTAGAATTATCTAGAAAATGAACTAACTAATATTCAAAACATTATTATTGGCGCCAACACAAAATAACAACAGCAGGGCTCACGCAGCAAGCAGCAGCAGAAAGCAAAATAGCAGCAGTAACAAATTTAACTGAATTATAAATCTCTACTGAAATTTCCCGCCAACAGCAACATTTAAACTCAACCCTCGGGTTTTCGGTTTGTAACAAATTCCTGTTATGTTATGGTCTAGGCTACAAGCACAAGACTAATCGCTGCAAAGTTGGAGACCTAGTCACTACAAGCACACAAACAAAAACATCCAACAATCATAAAGAACTCCCCACAGGGGTGCGAATATAACATGACTAAATCAATCGTCAAAAGTATAGCATAAATCTGGGATACGGACGACTACCCGCCGTTCATCCATAAACTAAGAAAGTTTACTCCTCCATGGGAGTTTTACACATTCTTAAACTTAAAGAAAAGAAGATATTATGCGTAAAATAAACAAAAGAATAAACTCCCTCAATCTTCGTGTCGATGCTAATCCAAGCCTGAATTCTCCCGGTATTCCAACCACTTCCGCTTCAGCTTTTGAGAACCTGTGGATCTCGTAGCAGCTTCGGGTTTGAGAGAAAGGGGAGCACGTGCGGCCAAGAAAAAGCGTGCAAAAGGCTGACCTCCCCTTCTCTATTTATAGGCACAGGAGCAGTTAGGGTTCCCTACGGAACCCTTCCGATCAATAAGGAATAAGGCCCGATCGATCGGCTAAAAGTGACGTTCAATCGGTTAGCTCACGCAAAGCTCCCGATCGATCGGTGCTTTTGGCCGATCGATCTCCAGGCTCTCGATTAGTTTCTATAACTGTAAGCTGCTAATCGATCGGTTCTCCGAACCCCCTTTTCTAGATTAAGCACCGAAGCGCTATGGGATGTACTCGGTTCACCGAATTATGATCCGATGGGTCTTTCTTTTGCACAAGTGGTTGGGTTTCTCCAATTAGACTTCAAATATGCTTCACTAATGCTTGGTTTTGCCGGGATTCTTCTTTCATCCGCTCTGATGTGCTCCACATGAAAATATACCTAAATAACAACCAAACACACATGTAGAGGCCGAATATATGATAGAAATGGGAAATAAAATATGTAAAAATCAAGCGCATCAATGACAAATGAATTTGAATTCAAATTTACAAGATTTGGAAAGTAAATAAATCTACAAATAAGGAAAACAAATCAGCAGATAAAGGAAAGTAACAAATAAGTTAGCAAAAATCTCGACTGAATCTTGACTTAATCAAAGCTAGTGAAGTTGGTGTTACGCCAAGTTTCCGCTCGCGCCAAGCTCTTAGCTCGCTGCATCAGATTACCAAATGAATTTTTGATTCTATGAGATCAACAAATGGACACAAGTATTTTAGGTATTTTCAATAGCATGTACAAAGGAATTTAATCACTTGTGAATGACTGAGAGAAAATTATCTAATTGAAGCCCGCGGGATAAAAAGCGGATAGCTCTCAACTATTCATAATAGTTGATATTCCTGTAAAATAAACTATCTAGTAGTGTGGAGGAGAGAGAGCCTTAATTTTGATTAAGAGCGCAAAGGAGATTTGGATGAGATTATCAAAGACATAAGAAATTATAGCAAAGCATATTCACGTGCAAATAGGGAAACGTAAGAACCATAAGTAGGATGAATGAGTTCAGTTGCTACATGAACAAGTCGATGAAAGTTGATTCAATAAAGATTTAATTAACCTGAGATTGTAACAAAAATTTGTTCAATCAAAGTTGAATTAAATTGAGATCGTACTGAAAATTGGTTCAATTAGGGTTGTTTGAACTAAACTGAGATTGTAATGAAAATTGGTTTAACTAGGGTTGAACTGAACTAAGATTGTAACAGAAATTGATCCAACCAGGGTTGAATTAAACTAAGATTGTAACAGAACTTAGCCCAATTAGGGTTGAATTCAACTAAGATTGTAACAGGAATTGACCTAATTAGGTTGAATTAAACTGAGATTGTAATGAAAATTGATTCAAACTGGGTTGAATGAAACTAAGATTGTAAAGAAAATTAGTTCAATCAGGATTGGATTAAGCTACAATTGTAATGAAAATTGGTGCAATCAGGGTTGAACTAAACTGAGAGAGTGACAAAAATTCACTCACTTAGGGTTGAATTGAATTGAGATTGTAACAAAGATTAACCAAATTAGGGCTAAATTGAATTGAGATTGTAATGATTAACCCATTAGGTTGAATTGAACCGATATTGTAAAAAAAATTGACCTAGTTAGGATTTAATGGAGGAAAGAGAGTTGCAAGTGGTGGGCCACTATAGCACGCCGGAGATGCGATGGTTCTGTGCGAAAAAGGTGGTGGCTTTCAATCTGGTGGTAGTGGCTTCGAAGTTGTGGTGGTAGCGTGGTTATGATGCGCAAAAATAGTGACGTGAAAATCGGAATGCGAAGTTATGGTGGTCACGTGCGAGGAATTTGAAGCATCAATGCGGTTGTCTTCTATGGTGGATGGCACCGGGTCACTTGGAGGGTCGATGAAGCATCACCCAATGATGGTAGTATAAACATCCCTATGGTGGTTGGGCGTGGATGATGGTCGGAGGTTGGAGTACGAAAGGTCGCCTAGTGGTTGTGCATGAAGGAGTTGGTGGTGACCTCCAGTCACGGCATAGGTGGTGTGTAGAGGTAACAATTGATACAAACCAAAGTATAGAGGTTAAGTGAGGGGTGCTTGAGGTATTAATAAATAGGCTACATCCTATATTTCAACAATACTCCTTCCCTAAGTCTATATATAGAGGCTTAATTCAGAATAGAGGTATGATGAATGATTTGAATGTTAATCTCTCTCTCCCTGTCTAAGTCTCTCCCTCCCCTCTCTAACTCTCTATCTCACCCTCCCTTTCTCCCTACCATACAAATCTCTATACTTGTAATTCCCTATATTTCTATGGAATATACGAATATATTACTATCTTGAGTTTGTTGATCGATTGATTTATTGATTTGTTGATTGGATCAGTTGATTGTGTTTTGAATTGATTATGAACCGTAACAATTGGTATCAGAGTGGCGGTCCTTGGCATCCATCAATGGAGTTTACCAGAAAATCATCAATGGAGGCCACCTTTGATCTATTGATATTAGCAGAAATACAAAGGACAATCGATAAGGTATTGCAAACGTTTGGGAAAATTCAAGAAGGATTTATAGATATGAGAAATCAACTGTAACAGGATCGATCCTTTCTAAAAAATCAAATAAAGGAACAATTCGATAATTACCGGAGTAGTAGAAAAAGTCAATATGGATCAGAGCTAAAGATCACTGATGTGGCCACCACCGAGATGCCGGAATCACCTCATTTGACCGGAAAATAGGCACTGTCGAAATTGGAAGTGAATGATGTCGATGAAACATCGGAACTACTGACACTGATCGAAAATCATGACTGCAAGCCTAAACTGCCAACATCGACCGAGAATGGAATGAAGATTGAAGATCAAAGTGTACCAGAACTGAACGAGAGAAAACCGATCATGAACAGCAGCCATGAAGTCTCGATCGATAATGACAAAGAGATCAGCCTCAAAAAAGTAGCGACAACCAAGATGAAGAAATCGACAACAACGAGAGCTGTGACTGCAAAGCGAAGATCGGAGATGAGGAAGAGGTCCACCATGGCGAGGGTCTACCACCGCAATTGTCACTGCGCCGTGCCACGGAGCTTGGGAACTAGTAAGGTGGTGTTGGAGGAGACGGTGATCTTCAATGCTCGGATGCAGACCCTAGAACTGAGCTAGAAGCGATAGACAAGGGCTAGGAGGCGCTCAAAGCTCTTCGACGCTGCCTCGGTGGTGTCGTGCCAACTTTCATCATCGGGGTTGTTAGGATTTCACGATGGAAGACAACAAAGCAGCCATTCAGTTAGGGTTTGATTTATTTTGATGGATATTACGATTTTGCCCCCAAAAGGTCTTTATATGTACATTGTTGTCTCATACTTAAATACTATAGGCAAAGGGAATATTAATTTTAGACAACTTAAGGTAAAATTTATAATTGTAGTATTTAACCCTAAGGGTTACCAATTTTGGTACACTTGATGACAAGGCTATTTAAAAGGAGAAGGTATTGATACAAATCAAAAATAGAAGTTAAGTGAGGGGTGCTTGAGATATTAATAAATAGGCTAAGGGCCTATATGGGATTTCTGTAAAAAAAAAAGCTGCTTATTTCAAAAGCACTTTCTGCAAAAACACTTAAATGAAAAGTGTTGTTCTGAAGAAGCAGTTTGTGTTTGGTTCAATCAGTCAAAAGTGCTTATTTTATTATTGTTAATGTTTGGCCAGTATTTTAGAAAAGCGCTTTTTTTCTATCAAATTACCAAAAAGGACATGAGCAGAAGTGCTTTTGTAGTTAATAGTATTTAGATGCATAATTGATTTCAAGCAGTTTTTTTAGTATATATTGATCATTTTAGGTTTTTAAATTTTATAAAATAATAATTAATTTTAAAGAAAAAATAATATTTTTATTTATTTTATTCATAATTTAGTACTATTTCTTAAAAACTTAAAAACCTAAAATGACTATTATTAATATTATTGTTGCTGTTGCTATTATTATTATTAAAATTAAAATAAACACAACGAATATATATATATATAATACAACAATGAATATAGTTGTATTACGTTTATTTTCTTGCATAATATAATATAACATTACATTGTATGTGTGTGTGTTTATATATATATATACACACACACACAATGTAATGTTATATTATATTATATTATATTATGCAAGAAAATAAATGTAAGACAAGTAGTATAACGAACTCATACATTTGAAACTTGTATATAAATAGTATATGTAATAAATATAATAACGATAGTAAACTCATGCATTTCAAACTTGGATAGTGATAGCATATTTTATATTCTTCAAGTTAAAATAACAAAGATAATAAACTCATATTGATGCAGCGCGTGTAATAAAAAATAGGGGTACATGAAGGTTCAACAGTCCTCCCTTTGAATTTTGTTAAAGAGGATAATAAAATAACAAAGAGCGAATAGACTCGTTTCTCACAACCCGAGAAATGGAGAGTAAATTTGACACTTAAAATCTGAAAAATTGACCAACCTCAACACTAATCCCCCCCCCCCCCCCCCCCCCCCCCGGGCGTCTTATATAGAGGAAGATTTCAATTCAAATTTACAAAAATTAGGAATAAAATCAACAAAATTATGAAATAAACAAATTTTTTAAGAACCCGACTAAAATCACAGCTGGGATCTCGCTGCTGCTGCGTTGAGCCCGTCGTCCCACCAAGGTTCAGTTCCCTCTTGCCAATCTACTTGTCAATGCTAGCTTGATGCCAAGCCTTCGCTGGCTACATCATCCTACCCGGGTTCGAAAGAATTCATCCGCGAAGTACCCGGGTTGGAAAGAATTCATCCGTGAAGTCACTTGGGGATCAACACAGTCATTGTCACCAAAATACGGAGTAAGGTGCTTGATGTTAAAGATGTCAGAAGTCCTCATACTCGGTGGAAGTTGGAGATAGTAGGCGTTGTTATTAAATTTCTCCAGAATCAGTAACGGGCCAATCTTTCTTGCCATGAGCTTGTTATATTCCCACGCGGGAAACCTTTCTCGAGTCCAGACTTCCCAAACCTGGCCACCAACTTGGAATTGCACCTCTCATCGCTTCTTGTCACTAGCTAACTTATATTTGGAGTTGGTTTCTAATAACCGAGCCCGGGTCTGCTCATGAACTTCTTGGAGTGAGGAGATGAAGTCATCCACGTTGTCATGTGGTTGTGTCAAATTGAGTGCTAGCTTCAGGTTAATGGGTGCATGAGGAACAAAGTCGTAGACGACATGAAATCCCGCGATCCCCGTACTTCTGTTCACGAAACTGTTTTAAGCAAAATCGGCTTGATGAAGCTTCATTGCCCACCCCTTGGCATTTTCTGCAGCTAGACACAGAAGAAGATTACCCAAGACCTTGGTTTGTCCATCCTTTGAAAATGATGGACTGTGCTGAAGGCGAGAGACGTGTTTGCCATTTTCGACAAGGTCCTCCAGAAATGGTTAACAAATCGAACATTCTTGTCTGACACGATGCTAGACTGTAAGCCATGTAATCTGTAAACTTCCTTGAAGTAAAGACCTGCAACATGAATGGCGCTTGCAGCCTTTTTACAACAGATGAAGTGTGCCATCTTTGAAAAACGGTCTACAACAACAAAAATGGAATCAACCCCGCCAACGATTCTCTGTAAGCCCAACACAAAATCCATGCTAACATCTTCCATGGCTGACTCGATACAGGCAACAACATATAAAGTCCAGCATTTGTTACCCCGCCCAAAGAAATTTGACAAATACGACAACGCTTGACATACCTCTCAACTTCTCTGCTGATTGTTGGGCAGTAGTAGTTGGCGGTAATGAGTTTCAAAGTCTTGTCTCTGCCAACATGCCCTGCGTTGTGTTTCTCCTCTATGATCTTTCGCCACCAACTTGAGTTCGGGATACATAGCTAATTCCCCATGAACAAGATCCCGTCTTGAATGGAGAACTCGGGAATTGATCCAGACTGTGCATCATGCCAAATGCTGCCAAATGTTGGGTCATCAAGGTACATCTCTGCCAATTGTTCAATCCCGGTAAATTTTGCCCTACTTTACGCCAAGACCTAGCTTCGCCAACTTAGTGCATCTGCCACCTTGTTCAACAAGCCCGACTTGTGCCTATTGGTGAAGTGGAAAAGTTGTATGTAACCAGCCTACTTGGCTTGTCTATCTAAAAGTTTGTCTTGACTATTATTTTACCTGAGGGTAGCATTATCAGAATACAAGATGAACTCCCTGTTGGCTAGGTATGATATCCAATGCCTTAATGCTCTCACTAAGGCATAGAACTCTAAGTCATACGTTGAGTAGTTTGACTTGCTCCCATTGAGCTTCTCACTGAAATAGGTGATGGGCTTCCCATCTTGATTGAGCACTGCACCAATCCCAATCTTGGAAGCATCTGTGTGCAGCTCAAAAGTTTTCTGAAAGTCGGGGAGGGCTAACATTTTTTATTCTGCTAAAGGCATCTGCTACTTGAAGCGTCCACACGAAGCACCCTATCTTCAAACAGTCGATGATTGGAGCCACAATTAAGCTGAAGCTGGAAACAAAGCGTCTGTAGAATGACGCCAACCCATGGAAAGTACGTGCCTTGCCAATTGTCTTCGGTTGTGGCCAGTCACGGATATGATGAACCCAAGAAAGGTCACCCTTTCCTAATGAACTCACATTTTTTTAGTGCCACGAACAAATTCTGAGTCCTGAAAGTTTAAAGAACCTCCCTCAAGTGATCAATGTGCTCAATACGGTTGCAGCTATAGATCAAAATGTCATCAAAGCAAACAACGACGAACTTGCAAATAAAGGGCGTAATACCCGGTTCATAAATCGCATGAAAGTGCTAGGCGCGTTGGACAGTCCAAACGGCATGACCAACCACTCATAAAGACCCTCCCTTGTTTTGAAAGTTGTCTTCCATTCATCCCCGGGTGAGATTCAGATTTGGTGGGAGCCACTCTTGAGATCCAGTTTCGTAAATTCTTTGGCGCACTGTAGCTGATCTAGCAAGTCATCCAACCTCAGAATGGGAAAGCGGTAACGTATCATGGTCTTGTTTATGTCTCTACTATCCACACACATTCTCCAGCTTCCATCTTTCTTCAACGTCAGTAAGGCTGGGACAGCGCAAGGGCTCAAGCTATCTCTGATGAAACCTTTGGTGAGAAGCACTTATACTTGGCGTCTTAGCTCTTCATGCTCGAATGGACTCATGCGGTAATGAGGTCTGTTTGGTAAAGAGGCACTAGGAACCAGATCAATATTGTGCTAACATATCTTAAAGGCGGCAGTGCAGCTGGAAGCTCTTCGGGGAATACATCAGCGTATTCCTCCAATAATGTCGTGGCCTCATGCGGTAACTCTTTGGGGATAACGAAGCTCTCCTTTCCAATCAAGACAAATACAACTTTGGTCTAGCCAACTTCTTTGGCGAACATGACGCGACCCTGGACGTTGGGATGTTGATCTTCGGGGATCTTTGGCTTCTCTTCTCTCTTAAGCAACAATACAGTCTTTGTTCCCTCGAAGTCGAAGTTGTACGTGTTCTTCCTTCCATTGTGAATTACACCTCTGTCATACTGCCAAGGGCGTCCCAAGAGCAGCTGTCAGGAGTCCATGGTAATGACGCCACACCAAACTCCCTCCTTATACTTAGCCCCAATTGAGAAGTTCACAAAACAATGTTTAGAAACCGTCACCTGGTTCCCTTTCTTCAACCACAAGAGCTTATAAGGATGTGAATGTGCCTTTGTCTTCAACCCCAACTTAGCGACTGCTTCTTCTAAAATCATGTTCCCGCAACTCTTAGAATCAATAACCAGGCAGCAAACCCTACTGCCAATTATGCAAGTGGTTTGGAATATGTTGTTTCTCAGCCAATTGTCTCCCTGTTCTTTCAGGCACACCTCACGACTAGCAAATGCCCGTCATCACCTTCGATTGTATCCTCCCCCTGATCTACCAACTCTTCTTGGCCATCCTCATCAATCGCCTCCTCCTCTTCATCCTTGGTTCGTCAATGAAAAGAGCCTTACCTAGTCTGTCACCTTAAAGCAGTTAATGGCACGGTGGCCCATTTCTCCACACTTAAAGCAACGCGTCCATGATGAACCCGCTAATTCTTGATTCGGCTACCTCCCGGCGTTGGCAAGTGGTGGTTTGTTTAGTGCATTCTGATTTGGCGGTACTCGGTTCGGATCTCTCCCTCCAGCTTGTATATTCCAGGTTCCACCAACTCGGCGGCATCATTACTGCCGCTCCACATTCAGGGCTCTTTGAGTTGCTTCAGAGACGGTAAAAATGTCGAACATGTTCAGCACATCCCGAATGGATTCTCCCAGACCGCCAATATAACGATCTGCCAACTGCTCTCCTGATTCCGCCAAATCATTTCTAGCGACTAAAGGGTGAAACACCGTCGTGTACTCCTCCATGGATCTAGAGCCTTAGCGTAGGCCTTGAAGGCGCTGGTATATCACTCGGGCATGGTTATGAGGCACGAAGGCGCCTCTCAAGTGCTTATTCATCTTCTCCCAAGACTCGATCTTGGATTTCCCCTGCCGAAGCCGGATCTGCTTCAATTGGTACCATCAGGCAGCTGCTTTACCCCAAAGGCGAGTAGCAACAAGCGATGCCTCTTTCCTCTCCGGTATTTCCCTAAACTGTAGGATCTCCTCGACGACAACGAGCCAATCAAGGAACTCTTATGGACGTCCTCCTCCATTAAACTTCGGATCTCAATTCGAAGGCTGGATTCCCACCTCCGACCATCACCATCATTGAAATCGCCAACATTACACTGATGGCGTCTCAACCTCGGCTCTGGTGACTCTTCTCCTTGAAATTGGTTCGGGAATCGTTCATCCATTTCTTCACCCATTGCGCCTGGTGAAAATGGGCATTGGGGCCAAACTCCTGGTGGAAGACCGAATTTGCTCCAAGTTGAATCCAGCAGCACTCAATTCATGGGAATTTCTCCTACAACTCCTCAAATCCCCTCTCGTGCTGTTGATTTCAGTTGCGATCAGTAACGTCTTCAACGGCAGCGTTCCTTTGACATTTGTGGCCATCTCAAAAAGCTTTCTGAGCTCTGATACCAACTAATACAACGCGTGTAATGGGAAATAGGGGTACGGAAAGGTTCAACGGCCTTCCCTTTGAATTTTATTAAAATGGATAATAAAATAATAAAGAGCGGATAGACTTGTTTCTCACAACCCGAGAAATCAAGAGTAAATTTGACACTTAAAATCTGGAAAATTGACCAACCTCAACACTACACCACCACCCCCCCCCCCCCCCCCCCCCCCCCCCCCCCCAAAACAAAAATATAGAGGAAGATTTGAATTCAAATTTACAATAATTAGGAATAAAATCAACAAAATAAGGAAATAAACAGATTTGTTAAGAATCCGGCTGAAATCACGACTGGGATCTCGCTGTTGCGGCGGTGAACCCGTCATCTCTCCAAGGTTCGGTTCCCTCTCGCCAATGCTAGATTGGCACCAAGCCTTGGCTGGCTGCATCACATACATTTCCAAAACTCTCTACAATCTCATTCCTAATTCTATCACACATCAAATCCATTTCAATGGAGGATCCTTGTTGCATTTGTTGGAGAAGGTTAGGATTTTCATCATTTTCCTCGGTCTATAGCACATCATCAGCAGTAGCAACATAATGGTTGAAGTCAATATCAGTGGATGTGTGGATGACAATTTTTTGCTAAAACCTCTTCCACCCAAATATTGAGAAATATTTCTGTGGTTTGTGCCGACTATTTTGCTTGTGCAACTCTGGAGGTTTGCATACTAGACATGCCTCAAGCCAAACATATTTCACCAACAATTCAAAAGAATGTCATGAATTCATAAATTGCATTGCCCTATTGTTGCTGCTTGAATTTTCCATCAACAATACTATCAACAGTAAGAACATGAAATTGGTTTGAAGAGAATTAGCAACTCAACTTGAAATTTAACAATTTGAACCAAAATCACATAAAAATCATATGAGAAATCAAAAAGTCGAGCAACTCAAACCCAATCACTTTAAAAACACAAAATTACTCCAAAATCATATAGAAATTGAACAAAACCAGCAACTCAACTTGAAATTGAAGAATTTGAACAAAAATCACACAAAAATCATATGAGAAGTCTAAAAATGAGGCAACCCAAACCAAATCACTTCAAAATTACAAAATCACATCAAAATCACAAACAAGTTGAACAAAATCAGCAACTCAACTTAAAACTGAACAATTTGAACAAAAATCGCATAAAAATCATATGAGATGTCAAAAAATCGAGCAACTCAAATCAAATCACTACAAACCAAACAGACCCTAAGTCCCATATTCTAATTATACTCCTCCCTTAACTCTATATATAAGGGCTTAGTTCAAAAGAGAGGTATGATGAATGGTTTGAATGTTATACTCTCTCTCCCTCTCTCTAGGTCTCTTCTTCCCCTGTCTATCTTTCAATCTCTCCTTCTCTTTCTCCCTACTATACAAATCTCTATACTTGTAATTTTCTATATTTGCATGGAATTTACAAATATATTACTATCTTGAGTTCATTGATCGATTGATTTATTTATTGGATCAGTTGATTGTACTTTGAATTGATTATGAAACTTAACAACAATGATGGTGTGCAAGGCAGTGGTAGATGAAGCGTCAAATGGTGGTGGTAGGCGAGGAAGGATGACTCTGATGAGTAAGAATGACAACGGCCAATAGCAGGGCGTCAGGAGGTAGCAAGACATGGTGGGTAGCATGATGCCAGCACGTGGTCTAAAGAGACGGGTGGTTTGGCGGCAGGTAGTGTGTCGGAGGCTAACGTGGAGGAGGGTAGTGTGCCAATGGGTAACATGGAAGCAGGTAGCATGATGTCAGGTAGAGTGGCTTGCGGGTGGTTGGTGGCGGCATTAATGGTGGTGAAGTTTGGTTGTGGTGGTCAAAGCTTGGTGTTTAAAGTGTATAGAGTATCATGTAACTTAAACGTACATACGTTTTTGTCTGTAAGGAGTTACAAAGCTAATCACATATCAAAACGAAGCTCTTGAAGAGCTCTACACAACCATAATAATTTCTCATATTTTTAACCAAAGAAAAAATAAAAAATACAAGGTGGGTATTTTTTCAGTGTGTTGGTTGTTGGTTGCCGTATAACTTAATCATCTCACTTAAAACGAGCACAACTTTGAATTCATGAAGAGTTATGGGTTGAATCTCCTATCAAAACACAGCTCTTAAAGACTTTTATATAATTATGATGATTTTTTGAATTTTTTATCAATGAAAATATATAAAAGATGAGGTGGGCGTTTTCCGCGCATGGTGGTTGTATAACTTGACCGTGTGAAATAAAACGGGCATAACTTTCCATCCGTGAAGAGCTACGGATTTAATTACCAATAAAAACAAATATCTTGAAGAATTCTATGTGATTATAATATTTTTTTTTTAATTTTTGATCAAAGAAAACATATGAAAGACAAGGTGGGCATTTTTTGCGTATTGTGGTTATATAACTTGACCTTGTGATCTAAAATGGGCATAACTTTCCATCCATAAAGAGTTACAGATTGAAGAAATTATCAAGCAACTCTTGAAGAGTTCTATGTAATCATGATGATTTTTCAAATTTTTTATCAGAGAAAACATATAAAAGATGATGTGGGCGTTTTCCATGCGTAGTGATTATATAACTTGACCCTGTGACTTAAATGGGCATAACTTTCCATCCATAAGAGCTGCAAATCAGATTACCTAAAAAGACAAAGCTCTTGAAGAGTTTTATATAACTACAATGATTTTTCAAATTTTTTATCAAAGAGAGCATATAAAAGATGAGGTGGGCATTTTCCTCACGTGGTGGCTATATAACTTGATCCTGTGACTTAAAATGGGCATAACTTTCCATCCATGAAGAGTTACATATCGAATTACCTATCAAAATGAAACTCTCAAATAGTTATATGTAATTATGATAATTTTTTGAATTTTTTATCAAAAAAACATATAAAAGACGAGGTGAGCTTTTTTCATGTGTGGTGGTTATACAACTTAACCCTGTGACTTAAAACAGGCATAGCTTTCCATCCGTGAAGAGTTACAAATTGAATTACCTATCAAAATGAAGCTCTTAAAGAGTTCTATGTAACTATGATGGTTCTTTTTGAGTTTTTTTTATCAAAGAAAATAATAAAGAGAGGTAAAAAAGAATATAACAATACTTGATTTATTCAAGCAAATCTCTTTGTATGTTCAAAGATATGCTTAAAAGAGGTAAAAAAGATGTAACCAAACTTGACATACTCAAGCAAATTACTTTGTATGTCCAAGAATGCTATGGAGCTTCTTTGGTTAACTTTGCCTGAGTAGGCTCATTCTTATTTGAAAAATGCAAACGAGGCCGAAAAATGCTTAAAATTAACTTACATGATATTAAAAATTTTGAATCTTACAAGAAACACCAAGCTAGGCATGAGCTTATGGTCCTTCTCACAGACGATGTCAAACTGTTTATGATTATTGGGGTCAGTGTGCCTATTCATCATATTTGAGTTATGTCCAACTATTTATGATTATTGGGGTTAGTGTGCCTATTCATCATATTTGAGTTATGTATGAGGTGGGGTTTGTGAGGATGAGCTGAATTCGAGCTCTAGCTATATACCGGACTTGATATTTCTTGCAAGATTAAACAAACGGTTAGAGGGGCCAATGGGATAACCCATGAGGGACCCCTCCGATGCATAAGTCAGTATCAATCTCATAAAATAATAATAAGGGTAGGTAATAGGAATAGGTATATATATAGTAGAATACTAGGTAGAAGTCCTTAAGAGGATACGATAAAGGGGCTAATATAAGATAAAGAGGCTAGCTTGAGCCTTATTTAATGATAGGCATAATAGACATAAAATACTTAGCTTAAAGAAATATGTCCCTTCAATATGAAATTCTAACACAGAAGTTCTCAAGTTAGATTCCCAAAGTTATAGGCTCAGTTTAAGTATCAGTGTTTAGAGGATCAAATTTAATGAGAAATTCTTAAATACTTAAAGACACAAAAAGATCAAAATTGAGAGAAAACTTGCATTTTGAAGCAACTTGTATTAATATTGATAAACATTGTGTGTACTATGGTTTTGTTAGTTACAAAGTTTATGAACAAAAATACACTTGTTCGCAAAAAGAAAAGAAAACTATACAAGAGCTAAAAAAGGAAAGCCCTAATCCTGGATAATGATCCCTTTATAATGAACAATATGGTTACAACTTGAGTTAGATGGTCATTTGTTGTGATCACTTTCTCTTAAAAGGAATGGAAGGCATGTTGCATCTATGTGCTTTTGTTGCTGCCTACTCAATTCTGTTTATTCAAGTGGAGGTAGCTTCATTGTGAAGTTGGAGTGATCTGAGCTTTTCTTGGAGTCTAGCCAACTATTGTTCCACCTCTTGGATCTCATTCTTGGTAGAACTTCAATTAACTGTTGATCTTGGATGCCTCGAAGTAGTTGAATTCTTCAAGCAAATATGCAGGATCCCTCAGCTGTGTAGGAATAGAATGACTGAGGTCTCTAATAGTGATATGACAAGAACGCTTACATTGGATCAGTAGGGGAACCTCCTCGAGGATGGTTGTCAGCATACCCTAAAGATCATCCAGGTTTCTTGAGATAGCTAAGGTAACTTTTGGATCCTCATTGAGCTCTCTCACAAGAGAAAGAGTTGCTTAAGAGTTTGCTTTTTGAAGCCAAATCTTGAAAGGGGGTGTATACCAAGGTACACAGCCTTCATGACCAAGGAGATGCCCCATGGTATAGATTCTGGAAGACTCATCACCTAAGTTGCTTTAAGTGTGAGAGCACCTTGAGTAAGAAGGGTGATGAGGAAAAAACTTGAAGCTAAAAGGAGAAAATCCATGCTTCTACCTTCTACAACAAAAACAAGAAATCAGAAGTATGAAGTCTCTTACTATTGATTCTCTATCGAAACTGAGGCTAAAGATGGTCTAGGGCTAGTCATACGCTATCCTTTCAGTGTTGGAGATGCTGCTTAGGGGGAGCACTTGCAAGACCAATGAGTTAGAGCCAACTAATGGCTTAACCAAAATAAGATTAGAGGAATGTAAGTCTCTCATAGGGCTTTCATAGGCTTCCACGGGAGAAGAAATGGTGCGTGCTTGGATTAAGTATTAGCTCCAGGTTCCCCTATTACCACCTCAAGGGTAGTTGTAGTAGATTCTTGTATCTCTTTCATAGTAGAAGTTATAGCTTGCTTTCAAAAGGAACTAGAGGAAGCAAAGGAGGAACAAGTTGAACATGAAAGTGCAGTAAGGAGTAAATACCTCCTGCTACTCACTTCTTCCCTTCTTTCACCTAAACAACTAAGAAATGAGGATATCCTCTTCCTCTGATTCTTCTACTAATGAGGAGAGAGCTGCTTCAAGAGTGGCTATTGATCATCTTGTCCTTTTCCTTGAGTTACTAGCGATTGGTGGCGAGAATGCCCTTGCCTATAGGGACTTCTCTCCAAGTAAAAACCGAGTAAAGCTCATGCTGGCTCATGAGGTCTTAGTAATCTATCTATGAGAGGCAGGTCTTGGCATTGTAGCTGCATTAAAGTCAAAAACGTCGAGCTAGTAAGGTGCTTTGAGCATGGAAGGGAAGGAATAGATGAAGAATCATTGCCTAAAGAATCCTACATTAATTATGCTTCGTACTGTTCTGCTACTCGAGCCCCATCAATGCTTGTCCCTCCACGCTCCAAAAGTTGTAAAAAGGCACCTAGTGCCCCTAGCCTTAAGTGAAGACCAGTAAGCAAAAAAACATTGGGTTGCATATGGTGCAAACCTATGAAGGACAGGATCACTATATGCTTGCCTAATAGCTAGGTTAGTCTTGAGAAGCTCCTCGAGCATAGGAGGATGTAATGGAACTCTCTTAGCGCACCAAAGGTTTTTTGGTCCAAACACTGAGGTAGGAGATATTCTGGATCATGCCAAACTTCTTGAAAAACAACCCAGGCTTATAGGACTGGACACTAGGACTAGTTTGGTGACAGAAGGAGAAGTCCTATGGGGGACAGAATTGCAGGCCATTGTTGGGAATAGATATCCACATAGATATATCGGTCTAGAGACATCTCTTTGAACCAGGAAGGACCTAGTCTCCTTTTCTCGAAGGGGGTCCATTAAACCCTTACCCTACGATGTGGAGATGAAAGCTTCTCAATGCAACGTTCAATAGTCCACTCCAGAGGAACAATGAGAGAAGTATTCCTCAAAGAAGCAAATAGGGGCTGCTCTGGGAAGGAAAGGCCCTCTACTACTAAGAGAGGAAAACACACCTGCCCACAGTTGGACAAGCCAAAGTAAGCCTCTTGTCAGCAAAACATAGTTCTTAGCTGTGATATCACACAGACAATCATAAACTTAGGCTAACAACATCTCATAGTAAAAGGACAATTCTCGTAAGCGATGTGGATAATCAATGTTTTGATAGTATGTAAAATAACGTTGGATGAGTTGAAAAACATAAACTTGTTCAGCCAAAACAAGTAAAATGTAACTTTTTTCTCTTTGGAGTATGGCTCGTCACTGTGAATTCCTCATAAAAGAATTTCACATATTTCTCATAGCCAAAGAGCAAAGAGGAAGGAAGAAAGAAAGAAGGCTTCATCCTCCTTCGAGACAAAGGTATCTAAAGGAAGCTCAAGGTCTAAAGGGTAAAGACTTGTTATAGCTGTAATATCTTCTAGGGTAATCGTGAGGAACTACTATGGAAGGCCAAAGGCATTACAATAAGGGTTCCAAAAGCAAGTGAGGGTGGTGACAATTGAGAAGTCATACCTAGTATACATCATAGAAAGTTTGATTGGTTGAAGATCCTAAGGGATCTCCAAATACCTCTGAGGTGAACTATAAGGCGTTTAGCCCACAAGCCATTAAGCTTGATGGGAAAGGTCTAACTCTTGAAAGGGATCGCGTCTTTGCAAATACGACAACTAGCCTAATTGTGCCCCTTAGTAAGCGACCTCAACAGAAGGGACACCGATATGTCAGGGTAGATTTCAGGAAGCTCTAGAATCTCAGCTGTAGGGGAAAAGATTGCATCCATGACTAGGGTCTGGTACTCTGAAGAAGATTCTTCTTCCTCCTAGGACGATGGACCCTCCTTTGGGAGGGGTTGAACAAGCTGGAAATTGGAGATGGTCCAAAAGGGCGGAGTTGTCAAATTGAACGAGACAAGTAAGATGTTCAACTAGTCTATCTGGCTTAGGAACTACAATTGAGAGGCAGTGAGCAATTTGGAACATTGCTTATGAGAGCAAGGTAAAAGGACTCAATAAACAAAACGAAAGATTTGCAAATTGCAAAGCAAGAAGGCTTAGTTGCAATGAGAGTTTGAATTGGTACTTCGTCACCAACGACTAGGATTTTATAAACTCGCGTGAATGAACAACCTCGAACCCCTTACTATGTTGTGTTAAGCTCCCTGTAGCCATTGGTGGTCAAATCAAATTTTATATGTTGCAATTTTGAAATTACCAACGGATAAGAAGGGGACATTTGTTTATACACCCAACTCAAAGGAGCTTGAACAATGTCATTTTGGAATAATGAGGCGCGTACTTGACACGTGAAGTGACCATCAAGATCTAGAAGACTTAAGAAAAGGAGATGATGTCGTCTGGGTGACAGATGCTCCATAATTAGAGTCCCAAAAATATAGCCGTTCTAGGTGGTTTGCTAGACTTATGAACTTGAGCTCGAATATGTTGAGAGTGCTGCGAGAAAAGTAACTAGTCAGCTCAAAACAATTGTTAGGAGCAAAAAAATGAAGTGCGGACCTGAAGTATAGACAAGTAAACATGGACAAACGTAAGAAAACCCATTTGAACTCGAGCATGTGTGTCCGAGCTTCTCAAAGCCATGGAACATGGAGGCTAAACGTGGGAAGGCAGTGGCGCCAAACAAGGACGCAACAATTATTTTTCTAGTTTAGAAATAAAGGACTCTTGCCTTTTTGCAAAGGGTCCCAACATCAACATATTACCCTTCAACTTATTTCTTCTAAGCACAATTGTGCTTTATCTTTCCTTTCCTTACAAGTAGTTTTACATGTAACTTCATTACTTTCAACAATACAATCGAGTGATCTGAAGCAGTATACGAGAATGCAACCCCTTCCGTCATAATTTATGTCCCTAACCCTTTCGACAAGTTTAGTTTAGGCCCATTAATCAAGGCTTTGACAACAAGCCTTGAGTTTGAATGCATTGGTCTTAGATTGGTAACCCAGCCTAGTGCGCCAGGTGAATTTAGGTTTAAAGCATCGTTTCAGGGCTTTGATAGCTCAAGCTTTGTAATATAACATTGATCCTGATTCGGTGACCCAGATACAGTTCAATCCATCTTAATCTTGTCAAGTTTAAACTCAAACAAGTTATCTTGAGTCAAGAGTATCATCCCTAAAAAATTGTAGACTCAAGCTCAAGATAGGCTATTGAGCTCTTAAGTTTGTCTCTACCCCAATTTCTAATTCTTAAGCGTGCAGGGTAAGGTGTGAGGATTTTACTACTCTCCCTCAACTACCATTTGGGCCGATCCATACTCCCTTTTATTTTAGCGTGTTAATTAGCTAGAAAATACCAAAAATTTATAACAACTAAAGTCTTCTTAATTGTATCATTAGCTAAATCCATATTAAACTGCAAAAAGTCAGGTTACCAATAGTATCAACTCTTGTTACAAACAGGTTGATTATGGAATCACGCATGTGGTTCTTAATTAGACTTACTTCCAAGCTGCAGCAAGTCCCTTTGAACGTGTTTGTTTTCTTAATTCCATACAGCGACCGCACACACAGCGTAATAACATCAATTCAGCAAGCCAATGATAAAGGGAACCTCAACAGTACTAAATCTAAGTACTTATACAACATTTTCTAAAGCAAAATCGTCTAGCCAAACATTTGGAAACCATATTACTCTCATTAGAAAGAACCCTTCTGATAGGAAAAACTTGCTCCGAAACTATCAAACAGAAAAAGAATAAATAAAGTCGACAGCCGACTGCTACTAAGAACCTAACAGATCCTCTAATTTTCTTTTTCCGGGACTCTCAGTTCATTGGAACATTTGTGCACTGGCATGAATGGTTCATTTATCGATTCACAAGCTGCGATTCCTCAACGCCATGAGTTAATCATATGACAAAATTCAGTGTCGAGCTCTTTGTGGTGCTGGAAATATTCATCATCTGTAATATGTTGCCATAACATACAGCATAATCGCTGAGGCAACGGTAACAAGAAGTTCCTGCCACAAATATGGGAATTTTTCAATATATTGGGTGTTTATCTCACAGGTTAAACTTTTGAGATGGTTGGCTTTTTAACATGTTATTAGAGTCTATTTAACTGAGATATTTCAAATTCAGATCTCAATAGCATCGACTCTATACATTAGTATAATTCATGTACAAGGTATGAAGTGGACGATCGCATTGTTCACGCTTCAAGGCGGCTAAAAATGGCATGAAGGGGGATGTTAAATATGAATATTGTTCTTGATCCGCCATCTAACAAAGCTTTCAAGATAGCCGATTCCTTGACAAAAAAATGCCAAATTTGGGCATGTTTGGTACTGTTTTCTATTTGCAATTTTTGCTTTTTCATAAACAAATCATATCTTAAAAATGATCCATTATGTTTTCTTGTTTTCAAATTTTTTTTAAATTAGTGTGAAAATTAAAAACTAAAAATAAAAAATTGTTCCTAAAACATTGTTTTTAGCTTCTCATAAATTAGAAACTGTAAACAGAAAACACTAGTAAACATACTGTTAATGACCTTTTTAGAAGAGAATGGGAAGACTTAAACCTAAAACCTCTTGTTCAAGCACCGCAACTTTTGCAATATTTTACCACTAAAGAAATGCCTCGGCGGCCGGATTTTTAGTAACAAATACGAAAGGACATCATTTTTTTTTTTTTTTCCCGGAATGGACAACATCTTAGAAATAAAAAGAAAAGGGCAGAAAAAGGTTGTGTTTCCTAATCAAGTTGTAAACAGTTTTGTCCATAAATGAAGTGGATAGAACCATCTTAAAATTGCACAAAAAAAAAAAAAAAAAAAAAACCGCATACACACGGAGAAAACAGAGTCTAATATATGCAACCTTACCCAACTTTTGCATAAAAGTTGTTTTCGCCCCAAAGGCCACAATGGAACAAAACGATTTCACTAAGGTCCGCCCTCATTTATTTGGTGAATGGACCCACTAATTGCAAGTTTTCAACAAAATTCACCAAACACAATCTACGTATGTGATACAACATGATGCACATAGCAGGTAGGATCAGTCAAGACCCCAAGTAATAGAAGTGATTACTTGGGCTCTCAATTTGCTAAGGCCCCTTTTGAAACTTAGTTGTACTTTTTGTTTACTACTTATCATCATTAATAATTGGAGAAACAGTAAAGTATGTGTATTATAAACACATATGTACATGTATAATATAAATGACAAACATATTAACTTAAGGCACATTAAGTATTGCTTTTTGTTTGCAGTATTTTGTATTTAGAAGCTAAAAACTGGGTTGGAAAACGATTTTTTCTTTTTTTTCTTTTACATTTTCAAGTTTCAATTAAATTAGGAACAAATTGCAAGCAAAACACCAAAATTTTAAAAAAAAAATAACGTTTCGAATTATGGCTCACTTTTCAAAAAACCAAAAAACTACAAACAGAAAATAATACCAAACAAGCCTTACATCAAGTGAATTATTCGAGGTGCGCTTAAGATGACCCAAACACATACAAAAACAGTCTACTTATTAAACTTGTGTTAGGCACCTAAACTCTCAGGATCAACCCTTAGGAGGCCCTATTGGTAGATAAGATTGGAATGTTCTTGAATCTTGATCATAGCAAGTAAGCAAGCAATACCTGATTGTTGTAAAGAACAGCAGGTATGAAACCTGCAGTGTATTCAATCAGATTTAAGAGACCCGTGAATGCCTACATGATAAACACCACATTGGTCAGCCGCACATAGAACTGTATACAAACATGGAATCAAAAAGAAGCAATTATACCATGGATTTTGAGTTACTCATTATACAATCAGCGAGTTGTTTACACCATTGGTCCCTAATGTTCGCAAGTTTATTTAAATTGATCTGCTCTTCTTTTTTGGTTCAAGATAGTCCATAATGTTTGTAACTTTGTTCAAACTAATCTCTCATCTTTTTTCTTTTTCAAAATAGTCCCTCATGTTTCTTTTATGACAAAGTTGGTCCCTCATCTTTTAATATTTTCCTGGTGTCTATCATATAGGGGACCAATTTTTTCATGAAATAAATATGATGGATTATTTTAAACAAAAAAGATGGAATTAATGTGAACAAACTTACAAAGTTAAAGACTATTTTTAACAAAGTAAGACGAGGCACCAATTAAGAAAAACTTACAAACACTTCTGCAAATGAATAAGACGCAATATTACTTCTAGAATGGCCTTTATATTCATATATATTGTACCTTATTTTCAATAATTAAAAAAATGGGTTTACATGTAAAGAGGTATTGAAAACACATTCAAATTAAGGATTGTATGAATTTCCATTCATGTTGCAAACATAATTTCCCCGAGAAAACCAACGAAAATCACCACGTGTCAGTAAATCACAATTTGAATACATGAACGTGATCCAGCACAAAACAAGGGACAATACGCACAGACGATAACAAATGTAACTGAATCGGCAACACGAACAACAAACTAAGAGCCTGTTTAATGTTTTCTGTTTTCCATTTTTTTTTGAGAAACTAAAACCCAACAACATTGTTATTTCTGCTTTTCGGTGTCATATTCTCAGTTTTCGCTCAAATTAGGGAAAATAAAAAATAAAAATAAGAAACCAAAAACCATAGATAATCATTTTCAAAATATGTTATTTAGTTTTCAAAAACTACAAATAGAAAATAATACTAATCAAGCCCTAAAATAAGGGGAAGAACTGCAAGAAATCTGTTATAGACGGTAACATAAAGTATGACTCAATGAAATGAACCAGATAGTAGTACACACAAAATAGACCATTTTCATCTCGGTATGATGGCTGATTGGCAAGGCTATGCATTCAATATAACATGAATTTCAGCACAATAATGTACTTGTCCATCCAAAAATATTTTATACAAAGTCCATTATAATATCCATCAGATCCTTACATCCATGTACTTTGTCAACAAAATGGGATCTCAAAATCTGGTTTGCGCCTTGCTAAGATATAATTTGCATGCACAAGTACTTCGACTCTCAATTGCATCCTAAAGTACCCATGTAGGGTAAAGATACTTGGATTTAGTATTGACACTTAAGACACTTTTCGAAAATAGCTGAGTTTGACCATCAGGCACACCCATATCTGAGACTCATACTCGAGTTTGGATAAAATAGTTTGCAAGGAAACAGGCAGAGATATTAAAGTTCCACAAGAAGCGCCGACATACCAAAGAAGAAACCGCGATACATCCGAAAACTAGAGCAAGGGAACGAAGGAGTCGCTTCCCCATTCTTAATGCCCGTCCTTCATCTTCTCCATCTTCCTACAACCACAACATGCTCAAATGTTCATGACAGCTATGTCTATGGCTGGCAAAATTTGTTATGTCAATCCCTTTTACTTCATAACACAATGAATAGGGCCTGGTTAAGACCCCAAGCAACCCAAGCAGTTGTTTAGGATCCCTTTTGAAAATTCATTATATTTAAAGTTTACTTCTACCACATATTATCATTCATAATTGGATAAATAACACCTACTTATGAACATTATAAATGTACATTTAAATACATATATAAATGACATATATATTAGCTGACATAATAATATAATATTCAATGTGTGCTCAAGCTGAATTGAACACCTTCCTTACCAAAAACAGACCCACCAATCAAAACTTACATTGGGCCCCTACTATTATTCAAGACCAACCCTACACATCAATACAAACACATTTGCCACCCCTAGCTATATCTGATACAATATTGAATAGTACATAATAACAATGTCACTCACAGTAAAAGTCGTCGATACAGTGGGCTCAAAAGCTTTTAACTTCTCAAAAATCCGGTAGACAAATACGAAGGCTAAGAATTGAAGTGGCTTCCATTCAGCATTCTGCTTAATAAATATCCAAGCACTCTACATAATTACAGTTTCATAGTCAGTACATACTGGAGATGAGTAGAGAATTGCTATGAACATTGACTAAATAATTGCCATCAAGGACTAGAGGAGTAAATGAGTCGAGCCGGTTAGCAAGCCCTCCCAAGCTGGCTCGTTACAAAGCTTGGAAGGTTCAACTAGTTTCTAGCTTGAATCAAGTTGAACCGGCTTGTTTAGCTTACCAAGCTAAGCCCAAGCCTAATAAAGCTCGTTCTTAGGCTCGTGAGCGTATATGAGTCTATCTTAATACAATTTATTAAGCTTAAATATGCCCAATCGAGCCCATCTCGAGCCTAAATTGAGCTTAATTGAGCCTAAATAAGGCAAGTTTAGTTGGCAATTTGCCAAGCTAGGTTCAAGCACAACAGAATTGAGCAAAGTCCGAGCATATGACAAGCCGAGCTCGAGCTTGAAGTTTTCAAGCTGGCTAGCTTAGAGCCAAGTCCGAACCGAGAACCTGACAAGGTTGGGCTTGGCTCATATACACCCCTACCACAGACTCACATTATGCAAGGAAATATGCATAAGCTGTCAGTATCAACAATGGAATCAAATCACGTTCTTAGTCGTGGTGTCACTGAAGCATGGTGCCACGAACTTTATCAAACAAATAGCAGAATTCATGTTCGCCTTTTTAAGAAAATATAAGCTGCATAAACCCTTATATTTGCCCCACAAAAATGAATAAACAGCTATACAATCATACACTTCCTGCCACTTGATAGTTATTTTTTGGGTAAATTACATATTCGTACCCTGAGATTTAGTATATTAATTTTTTAGTCCACAAATTTCGTAAAATAATATTTTAATCTAAAAATTTACAAGTATTTAATAAAATAGTCCAAATACCAGAGTTTAAGTGTGTAAAATAGACCCTGCTTTATTTTTTCATACTATCATTTGAATTATTTTATTAAATATATGTAACTTTATGGCTTAAAAATTATTTCACAACGTTAATGAACTAAAAAATTAATACACTAAACCTCGGGGGTACTAATATGTAATTTACCCTTTTTTTTGGATAGCTGGGTGTCCAGCGCCTCAATGATCACGGGGTAAGACAAAACCACTCAAACGGAAATTTCTTTACTCACAACAAGATAAGGTGAGACCCAAAGACCCAGGGACGTCTAAGAAATTTGCACCCAGTGGCAAAATTAACCACGGACCTAGCGCTTTCATAAGGCATCAGGACCAAGTGCCTTAGCACTTGAGCCAAGCCTTGGCTCTTGTTTACATTTACAAATATGTTTTAATAAATTTACATTATGAGGACTATTATAAAATTACAAATAAGTAACGGTCAATCACGTAATGACCAGTTCATAATCCATCACATAACATAAAAACCTCTCATTTATCCATATTATGACCAACTTCTCTCCAGAAAGTTCCATATAATGCATCATAAGAGGAAAAAGGAGGAGCAGCAAAGAGCCAGTATTTGAGCACTTACAAATACGAAAGATATCGCCATGTTGATGCGCATATCCTTTACATCCGACTTGCTGAACCTGAAACCAGATTAGTTTGATTGTGGCAGCATTCAGTGGCATGAAATTATAAACATTCTGCAGAGTACTAAACAATAAATCAGCAAATCAGACAAGAAGGTAGATCATACTTCACTTTTCCCTGAGAAATTGACCACAAAATGAATATTAAATTTAGGGTTATTTACATCAAAGGTCCATATACTTAGCCTATTGTGTCAATTTAATCCTTATACTTTTAATTGTTTCAATTTAGTCCCTCTACTATTTGAATTGTGTCAATTTGGTCCCTAGAGTAAAATTTATGTTAAGTTGTTGGTGAAATTTTTAATAATTCGGCAACGAGTTGGGTTAAATTGAGTCAATGGGTGAATTTCTAGTGGATTACTTACATCTATCATGATTGTACCATTAAAAATTGCATCATCAACTTAACTTGAATTTGATAATTGAACTAAATTGACACAATTCAAATAGTACAGGGACTAAACTAACACAATTAAAAGTACGGGGACTAAATTGATACAATGAGCAAAGTACAGGGACCTTTGGTGCAAATAACCCTTAAATTTATTCTTCGAGATTCCTTTCTCGGTAAAAATACCTAACCCTTAAATTTATTCTTCGGGATTCTTTTATCGGTAAAAATACCTTAAAATAATAGTATGCTTGAGAAAAGAAATAAGACTTTACTATATACACAAGAAGAACATGTTTTGGAAGAACAATTAAAAGAGTGTAAAGGTGGCAGCTTCATCACCAATAACCCAAATCACAAAGTGACAACCAGGAAGATGACATGATGTACGGAAACATGACATGGTACACGCCACATCATCATTCTTGTTGCCTACAATAAAGTTAAAGCCCTTCTTTTTGCAAAACAAGTTGCCCTTGCAATGTATATAAACACTACACCCTTGTAGTTTCTTTTCTTAAAAATAACACCATTCCAAAGCATTTCTCCCTCTTTTTTCTATCTCTGCAAGAAGTTTGTCCCACCATTCATGGCTTCAAAAGCTTAAATATATGAAACTATGTGTTAAATGTGTAGCTATCAATAGTCTTTCCAGAATGTGTATTAAGTCCAGTCACATCAAGCGCTTTAAATTACAAACCACAGAAAGAAACACAAAGTTACGCAACGCCAAATGTAAAGAATAGCAGAAATTCCAAAAACAAACCTAGGCCCCCATGGTACCACTGGCTGTTTATCAGCAAATCTGATATCCTTTGAAACCTGCATATAGTAAAATTCTTAATGGTAAAAGAATTCTAGAAGAATGAGGACTTGTACTGCAGCATCTGATGTCAAAAGCAAATTATACTTATCAGAATCTAGATGTTCCATTGACTATTAGGTTCAGAAAAGAGTTGTGCAGTAAAGTTGGAGCTGTGGATTGAAATTCCTAATTGCACCGCTTAGGGCATAGTGATATTTGAATATGATAAAAATTAATTTTTTAGGATTTTCACGCTATACTACCATAATCAAGTACGTCAATTAGTTCTTACCTTTTAGTTGGGTAAATTTAGTCCAGGTTAAATGTTTTGATATTGCTGGAAGGGTTAATCGTAATGAGTAGACAAAAAAGTCGATGGCTTCTCATACTTGTGTTTCACATGACCACTCTTCTCACACATTGATCAAAAACCACAGGCAGCGCACTGATACGATTCGGGAATAAATAGAGGTCAATTTATCATTTTGACAACCTTAAACATTCAAAATTAGTAAAGACGCTAAAATTAATATCATTAGAAGTTAATGGACTAAATTAGCACACTTAACATAATATAACTTAGCATGATATAAATAATCCTTGAACTTTTAAGCACCATTTCAAGATTCCACAGAGCCTTGGTTTATCTATAGAAGACCTGATGGCCTTATGTCACTAGCTTCTGTCTGTCTGTTTTATTTGCTTTGTATGTATGTTAGGACGTCTTGTCCTTGACAATATTTATATTCTTTCTCTTCATAGCATTTCTTTGCTCAATAAAAAAGAACCATCACACTACATAATTAATCATGGTTCACAGCAACGTAAGAGTGCCACATTAGTGGAGTGTCGCGGATGTTACATAATGGATTGTGGCAATCGCACTGGTTTTAGAGGAACATAAGTTACTTTTAAATCTTATATTCGCAAAATTTTAAATAATAATTGCCCATCATTTATTTTTTTTACCACTTATTGATAGCTTTTAACTGGTAACTATATTGAAGAAAATGTTCTAATAAATACAAACAATATAAATGCATTGCAACGGTTATTATCAAAGTAATGTTAACTAACAACCAATCATAATATGGCTAGCTCGAAACCCTTTACATAATAGCTATCATGCTACATAACGGCCTTTAATTGATGGATATTATTCAAAAAGACCATTCCAACTATTAGTCAAAATCAAAGTGACCTCCGAACCTTCAGTTTCATCACACCCACCCTCTGAACTATTGGTCAAAATCAATGTAATCCCCCCCCCCCCCCCCCCCAACTTCTAATTTCATCAAATACACCCCCTGAACTATTGGTGAAAGTCAATGTAACCCCCTCAACTTCTAAATTATATCAAGGACACCCCCGAACTATCAACGAAAACCAATTTGATCCCTAACTTTAAATTTTACCAAAAATATTCAAAACTGTTAAAAAAATAGAAAAATATTAGTTTGGATATCCTGACGCTTGTCAATATATTTTATAGATGCCCCAGGATTTTAAAACATTTTTGAGTTATTCCAAACTTTTTAACTTCTTTTTCAAATATTCTCTCCATAACTTTATTAGTATCATGGTAAATTATGCTGATATGACAAATAAATAAGGGGTGTAAACGATCCGAGCCACTCGCAAGTAGCTCGTGAGTAGCTTGAATAAAACTCGACTCGAACTCGAATTAACCAAGTTCGAGTACTCGATACCCGATTAAATACTCAACTCGATACTCGATTAAATACTCGACTCGATACTCGAATTGGTACTTGACTCATATGAAGTAGTTATTATGTATTATTTTCTTTTGAAATGAATGGCTTGTGACATTAATAGTAGAATGAAAAAAGGAAGATTGAATTCCTTGTAAAAGATGACACGTTACATTTGTGGTGGAGTGAAAGAATTTGTATTTGGTTTGCTTGTATATTTTGAAACTTAGGTCATATTTGCTATTAATATATCGGTGATTTATGGTTGTATATATTAAAATATAGTGTGGGCAATAATTGAATATAACTAATGTTCGAGTGTATGGAATAATATTATAAAGGAGCTAATTTGTTAAACGTTCATATGCACAATAAACGAGTACTTGAGTCGAGCCGAGTACTCGAATAGTTAATCGAAATCGAGTTCGAGTTCGAGCAAAACTAACTACTCGAATCGATTTCGAGTACAGTTCGAGTACCCGAGTAGTTAATCGAGTTCGAGTCGAATATTGAGATACCCGGCTCGGCTCAACTCAATTACACCCCTTATTTTTATTTAAAATAAATTTAAATATTTAAAATGATTCTAAAATTTTAAAAAATATAGAAATCGCTAAACCTACCAATAAATAATTTTGAAAATTAACAAATAAAAATTTAATTTTTTATTTTTAAAATTATTTTAATTTTTTTCTAATATTTATAATTGTTTTAACTATAGATGACATTTTTCCCTTAGTTATATTATTTTTCAAGTGCCAAATTAGTTTAATTTAACGGAATACTAACGGAGTTATAAGAATAGTATATGGAAAAAAGTTATCAAAATTTAGGTTATCATAAAAATATTTTAAAAACTTGTGACACCTAAAAAGTATATTATCAAATTTTAGGAACTCTGAATGAAAGGTTTTTTGAATTTTTTTAATTGTTTCGAATGTCTTTGATATAATTTTTGAAGTTGGGAGATCAAATTGATTTTAGTTAATAGTTCAGGGGTGTCTTTAATGAAATTAGAAGTTGGGGGGTCACATTAATTTTGGCCAATAATTCAGGGGGGTGTCTTTGATGAAATTAGAAATTAGAGAGGTCAAATTGATTTTGGCCAATAGTTTATTGGGTATCTTTAATGAAACTAGAAGTTAGGGAGGGTGTCTTTGATGAAATTAAAAGTTCGAGGTTCACTTTGATTTTGACAAATAGTTCAGGGGGCCTTTTTGAATATTATCCTTAATTAATTCATATAATAATACCCAAACAAGACATTCAAAAGGGCCTATGAAATCAAAGTAGATAAGTGCAATGTTAGCTAAGAAAATCATCAAAAGTCAAGGTGTAAGCGTACCTTAAATGAACCAAATGTCTCTCCTTTCTTCCTCTTTGTTAATTGCGCCATCATGATTTTATCATATGCCCTTTCTAGCTGAAATAAAAATGTTGATGAAATGCGTAAGCACGTGGTTTCCTCGTATGCCACTACAACAATAACAACAAACCAAGTGTCTCAAAAAGGCTCCCGCCAAGGCAGGATCTAGATAGGGTGAGATGTACGCAATCTTACCCGTACAGGTGTTACCCTATAGGAGGGTTGCTTCGAAGGGCCCCCAACCCTAAAAAGGGGGGTTTCCTTGTCATGCAATAGACTAAAACAAGAAAATCGACAGGACTGAGGACATATCAATACTTAAGCAGCTAATATAGAAAACATGTAGACCTACAATAGCAGCAGTTGCTTCATCCCCTCTCCTCTCAGCATCTTTGCGTTTTTTTGTATATGCGGCTTTAATCATGTCAAAACCCTCAATTGGATTCACTCCAAGAACCTAAGGAGCCAAAAACCCAATCATTGACCACCCAATTGAATACATGGCTAGAGAACCAACACCCAGATGATAAAATAGGGAAAAAAATACCTTAAGAGGTATCTTGTTTGAGAGAAGAAAAACAAATGGCATAATGTTTACTATATACACTCAAGAACATATTTTAAAAGAAGAACAAGAAAGGCAATATGCTTTGTGAAAAACAAACAAGAAGGGCAACAATAAGGGAATGTTTGGAAAAATTTTCCGCTTGCAATTTTTGGTTTTTCAGAAACTAAAAACCATATTTTGGAAATGATTTTTTGGGCTTTTAGTTTCTTGTTTTCTTTTCTTTTAGTCTAAGAAAAAATTGAAAACAAAAAACTAAAAAAAATTGTTCTTAGAACCTGGTATTTGAAATTGCAGATAGATAAAGATACCAAACATGCCCTAAGCTTAAGAACATGTTCTCTTTTCAAACATGCAGCCCTTCTTGTTTTTCCAAAATATGTCGCCCTTATTGTGTATATAATAAGCATTATAATCTTCTTGTTTCTTTTAAAACACAATGTCCTTTCAGGATTTTTTTGCTGATGACAAACGAACTACCTCATATGGATTCATATCAGCATCAGAACCAGAACTCCCAGCAGCAGAAGCAGCAGCACAAATCACCCTTCTGTTTTGTGGAATGGCCTTGAGAAACCTGATAAGTTCCACACCCTGTTGCTATAGTTACCTCCTCAAAGAGCAAATATGCACTCTTTCCATATTCAAAAGATAAGTTCTACGGTTCACTATATGAACCAACAAAAGGTTGATAATAGCGGTATAAAAGAGCCAAGCTGAGCCAAAGCTCATGAAGAACAAGGCTTGGATCACCAACATTTGCTCAACTCAAAGCTCACAAGCTACGAGACTGAGTCCAAGCTTGGCTCAGAAACCAACTTTTGCGAGCTTCGAGCAAAGCTTGCATTAATTCAGCTCATTTTGCTAGAACTTCCTCAATTGGGGCATCCAAGCTCAAAATTTATATTCAAATTGGCTCATCTAGCCTCGTATAGACTCACAAGCCTCCAAGTTCAAGCCTCACCAATCTCAATCTCAACTCATTTAGGTAACCAAGCCCGCTCAGCTTGATAGAGCTCGGAAAAACAAAAAAAATGGGGGCCTTTAACGCATTACAACAGGCCACCTAGCAATGTCTCGCACGGCTCATTAACACCTCCTCTGATAGGCGGAGAATTCAATGAAATCGCAACCTCAAGGCCCTGAGCAACCCAAGCAATCACTTGGAATCCCAATTTCTTAAGGTTTAAAAATTAATTATATAATGAGTTTGTTTCTACCGTATATTACATTCATAATTAGAGAAATAATAACCTATATTAGTACATTATAAACGTATATATAAATATATAATATAAAGGACTCACTTATTTGTTGATATTATGATATAAAGTTGATATTTAAGATGTGTTTGAATTGACATGGACGCCTCCTTTATCTAAAAAGGGCCCACCAATCAAAACTTGCTTTATACCACAAAATCTTGGGAACGGCCCTTATAGGAAAGGAAGGTCTTCTTTTCGTCTCCAAATGTTATGAAATCCTCATGTAAGTCTAGAAACAAGTTGCACCTCAAAGTTAACCTAAATCGAATTCAAACCAAATTCCAAATCTTATCACAATCCCATCCAAATCTTAATCATATCTTTCCTTTTTTGTGTTCATTATCAACATCTAATTTGAGACAGTAATATCCTAACATAAGCGAGATGTATTTAAGTTTGTATTTTGGGTTCTGTGTTCGATAGTTCGTATTACAAAGGGCAATTTACTATTGTACATTCAGTGGCTAGCATCATGTACGTTACTAGAGGTACCTACAAGAGGAATTTTATAGCATTTGGGTGTGCATTTAGCACATGAGACTTTTGCTTCCCTTTTGGCTAGGACCAGTCATTAAGCCCTTACATGGGATCCAATGTGTCATTTGAGTTGCTTCTCATATGCATCATAAATTGTGAGAAAATTTAATGAAAACAATCATCTTGATTTCTCAAATGTTTCATGGTACAAGGTAGAAACCGATAGTCCAAGCTTTTTTCTTTCTTTTCAGTATTCCACTTGTCCTTCACCTTATTACCACCATGGCTGATAATACTCCCAAAGTTGTCAAGACCCATGGCTCGGCCGCAAGGAGACTAGTTAGTAGTGGCCATTCGTTCACTATTTTATTTTCATCCTCGGAATGGTTTTTGTTTCACATATTCTCAATGTCGTTGCTAAGGAGATCTAAGAAAGTGTAGCCTACATTGAAACGGCAAGGGCGGTATTGTTAGATTTACATAAGCATTTCTCATAAGAAAACGCTCCTCGTGCGTGTGAATTGAAATAGGAAATTTCTCGCCTCAAACAAGAAAATTTGTCGATTTCTACTTATTATACTAAGCTCAAGTCCTTGTGGTACAAGCTTTATACACACATAGAAATTTTGGCTTGTAAGTGTGAGGCGGGTAAAGCTTTTGCTCATATTCGAAAATGGAAAAACTTCTCGATTTGTCAATGAGGCACGATGGCATTTTCTCTGTGGTTTGCTTTTAATTGCTTAACATTGAACCACTATGGGAAGGTTTACTTTGTTCTTGCCAATGTATAAAAAGGCGCAAGGCGCATTGAGGCAATAGGGGGTCCTAGGCGCAAGGCGCAAGGCGAAGGCGCGCGCCTTAGCGAAGTGAGGCGCACAGTTTTGTAATTTGCATTCATATTCTATATTTATAAAATATTTTATGAACAGAAGCTAAAAAATTAATTAATTATGTAATATAACAGCTCTAATTAAAAATCTATATAGTGCTTAAGAAAAATACCGCTAAAAGATATTGATATTCATCAAAAGGCGTTGTATTATACATATCAACACAAGCTTTTTTACAAAAATTGTAAATATATCAACATAAGCTTTTTTACAAAAACTATGCAACACAATAAAAACACACATAATATAATAATATGTTAAATTTAAGGCAAAATATACCAAAAAAACGAAAGGCGCGCCTCACTGAAGTCGCCTCGCCTGAGGCTTGTGAGGCGATGGAGGTGCGCCTCAAAAGGCGCGCTTTTTTATACACTGGTTCTTGCACAAGAAGAGAAACAACATAGTGTGGCAGCCAGTACTCGATGGCACCGGAGGCGGTCACACTTGTTGTGGCCAAAGGCAACACTGGCTCATTTACTAAAACTGGTACAAAACCAGTAGTAGCAGGACAGAGAGGGGCACTTGGTTTCATTGTGATCACCGTACACACGTGGTCAATACAAAGGATCGATGCTATAAGATCTTTGGTTACCCATCTGGTTGCAAGCAACGATCATAGACTTCCCAGAAAAAAGGCGGTGCGGCAGCAATGGCTAAGACTGTTGCGCCATTCAACAGCACTAGCTCACCAGTCACCGTGCTAACCTCAGCTTAATATAATCATCTCTTGGGTCTTCTTGGTCCCAAGCCTACTTCTAACAGTGCGAACTTCCTATGGAGTTTTGAGAGGTACTTCGAGGCATTGCACATTCGTGATGAGGCTTCCAAGATCAACACGGCTACCTTATACTTAGGAGATGATGCCGCGTTATGGTAGAGGAGGCGCCATGGTGACATAGCCAAGGGGCTTTGTACTATGGATACATGGGAGGACTTTGTTGAGGAGTTCAAGAGGCAATTCTTTCCTAAGAATGCCAAGGGGCTGGCCATGAAGAGGCTTCGGGGGCTGAAGCAGACAGGGTCCATCCAGGACTACGTCATGGAGTACCAGTCCCTTATGTTGGAAGTTCCAGACTTGCCCGAGACAATTCGCCTACTTTAATTCATGGATGGCCTACAACCGTGGGCCAAATTGGAGTAGAGAAGGAGGAGTGTTCAAGATCTTGCTAGTGTTATTTCCGAAGCTGAAAACTTAGTGGAGTTCCAGGACTACGCTAAGAAGGAGAGAAAGGATGACAAGGACAAAAGTGGGAGAGACAAACCTCACAAACCTCCTACATCCAAGGAGAAATCGCACGAAGGCAAGCAAGATCAAGAGAAGCGTCGGGGATGCTTCTTGTGTGATGGGCCACACTATGCCCGTGAGTGCCCTCAACGGAAGGCACTAAATGCAATTGTGGCAGCACAAGAACAAGAACTGGAACCGCTGGCAAAAGTAAAAGGAGCTTGCATGAGATCGAAGCGCTTCCTGGGGGCCATGTCCCAGGTTGTGCACGAGACTGCTGGGAACAAGGCCCACATTGGGCCTGATGGGCGCAATGCTGCACGCGACAGTGTGCAGGTCCTTGGCTTGACACAGCAGAGGACACTGGCTTCGCAGTGCACTGGAAGCAACAGGAGCAAGGCATGGGTTGCTGCACAAGTTCAGACGCAGGCCCATGTCATGACACAAACGCTGGGTGCTGTGCGGGGCCAGGCGCAGGCCCCGGGCGCTGCGCATGTCCAAGCGCAGGCCCCGGGCACTGCGCATGTCCAGACGCAGGCCCAGGTCACACAAACACGGGCCCAGGTCCCAAGGAGCTACAGAGGCAGAGAGCATGTCAGAAGTGATGTGCCAGGGGCTGCGCAGGGCTATGCGCAGGTCTAGACACTTAGGGGGCGTGGCTGGGCATGACCAAAGGGCCAAGGTGCTAGCATGCGCGGAGGTCTGGAAGGGTGCCCAGGTCACGAGGGCCAAGGCGCAGGGGGGCACGGAGGTCCAGGATAGTACACATGGGTTTGCCATGGGTGCGCGCGGGGCACAGGCCTTGGGGGCCCATGGGGCTGAAGCGCAGGGACGCACTAAGGCCGAGCGGGGTGCATGACGAGGAGTGCAAGGGTTGGCTGCGGTGGGGCAGGGTGAGCAGGCCACAAGAATCCACTGGACTAATACACTAGGGTGTGCCCAGGTCCAGAGGGGTGCTGCGCTGGTCCAAACGCAGGCCCAGGTCAGCGTGACGCAGGCCCAAGGCGCTACGCATGTCCAGGTGCAAGCCCAGGCCAAGAGGACTTCAGCATCGATGGTGCACTCAAGGCAGGGACTGATGTTTGTCAACGCAAGGGTGAACAGGGCTGAGACAAAGGCACTTCTTGAAACGGATGCCACGCATAATTTTGTGTCAAAGGAGGAAGCAACACGGCTCGGGCTGAGCTATGCCTAAAAGGTGGGGTGGACGAAGGCCGTAAACTCTTCATCCAAGCCCATCCATGGGATTGGCACCTGGGAGATTGGCATGGCACTTGGAACTTGACAGTGATCACAATGGACGACTTCAAGATGGTATTGGGGATGGATTTCTTTAATGCCGTGGGGCCTCTATCTTTTCTGAGGAACGACGTGATACAAATTTCGCAGGGCCAAGAGATTTATGCAGTGCCTTTACTTCGGGAACAAGTACGGGTCAAGCAAGTCTCGACCATGCAACTTGTGGGTTTGCCCAAAGAAGTGGAGGGAGGACTTAAAGCTGACAAGGGTGTGACATTGCCAGGACAACTGGATCCCAGGACCGAGGACAAGACCAGGGTTGCGCACGGGATGCGCAGGGCTGCGCCCAAGGTGCGCTGGGACACGCATGACATGGGGCTGAGTGCGCATGGGTCGCGCACAAATGCTCGTGACATGGGACTGGACACGCATGAGGTGCGCATGGCTGCACATCTATGTTACTCGGAATCGGGAAGAAGAATCGGGTACGGGTGTGGATCCGACGGTCGGACACTTGGATTATAAAATTCTAAGATACGGAGATCCGGTCAACAAGTGTCCTGACTTTTTTATTGAGTACAGGTACGACTTGGCAAAAGAGTCCAACTTTAATCTTGGACACAAATATTAATGCCACATTTTTTTTATTTACCGTTTGAAAAAAAAAAGGTTTTTTTTTTTACAGAACAAAACCTGTATCAAAATGTATCAAAAAACAAAAAAAAAAAAAAAAGAGAAGAAGATTTGGTGGGCTACAGCTGTACCCCACCGAGTGAAACACAAAACAATTAAAATATTAAAATAATGTTCCTTTTTAACAAAGCCCGTATAAAAAAAATAAAAAAAAATTGGTGGGGTACAGCTGTACCCCACCCGGGTGAAACATAAAATAATTAAATAATTCTTTTTCATTTCCACTCTTCATCTTCCTCTCTTTCTCCCCCACGGTCATTCTCCAGCTTTCTAGGGTTTTACCCGAGCTTTCTTGCTTCAAGCTACCTGCAGGTTTTCATCCTCACTTTTTTTTTTTTTTCCAATTTCGTTTTAACCTAGTCAGAGTCAGATCCGAAATTGCCAGATCCGACCCGTATCCCGGGCCGTATCCCGGGTCGTGTCGGGTCGACCCGGGTACGTCAGGTAAAATGAGGGATCCGAGTAACATTGCTGCACATCACTTTGCAACAAAGGGGTTGTTCAAGTTTGACTCAAAAGGGGCTGGACATCTAGGAACCAAAAAGACAAGGGCATTGACAGAGGATGCATGTCAGGGGCCACAAATGCTAGGACCTTTGCCAAGCTAGGACACGCCGAACTTAAGGCACTTGGTGACTGCCAACACGAGGGACCTTGCTGAATAAGTGCTGGGACGCAGGGAAAGGGCTAAGCTCATGGAGTACTTAGTTCATTGGAAAGGCCTTCCAAACGTTGAAGCTTTGGGAACATTGGGGACATTGAAAACCGCTTGGCATTGATGAGGGCATCAATGGCTTAGGTGGGGGACAGTGTCACCCTCCGCCTATTTTAGTACAATTTTTTACTTAAGTAGGCTTAGCATTGTAGAATACTCTAGAAGGATCTAGGACGTGCTTAGGCCTTCCGGAGCATTCATGGGTGCGTTTAAGTTTAGCTACATGTATGTATGAAGAGACGTGTCCCTTGGTGCTAAGGACGTGTCCCTTGGTGCTAAGGACGTGTCCCTTGGGCCCTTGACAAGGTTCATTGTACACGGTTCATAGGGAGAGGACATGTCCCTTCCTTATTTAATTAGATTCATGTACTTAGAGGGGAATGCATGTACACGGTTTATACAAGGGGGTATGTCCCAACTGTGTGGATGTATGTACATAGAGTTGTGTCCTTTTGTGAAGAGTTGTATTCTTTCATTGTAATTATGTTTGTCTATAAATAAGATGACAAGGCATTTGCCAAGTGTGATGAACCCATTCATCCAAACTCTCTCTCTATTGTTCCAAGTACTTAAACCGTGCCAATCATACTTGTGTCCCTAATATTATTCCCTTGCTCTCCAAATGCTTTCCTTTGTCAAATACTTCCGCATTATATTATTCTGCATTCATATAACCTCCAGGTTATCGGGTAGCCTAACTTAACGAGGGACTCTCGGAGTGAAGTTAAGTGGCGCACGGGCTTGACAAGGGTGTCAAAAACCGTCCCATGACAATATGCTCTTCAGTTTAATGTCGGGTTACCCATCAATTTTGGAGTGAGTGTGTTCTTACAGCTAGCTATTCAATTAATCTCAGTCCCATGGCTATATTCCAGAAGTCCTTATGAGATCCTGTATGGTAAAAGAACCACGTTATGGACACCTGTTGGGTTTAAGGGAGCTTGCATAGTGGCCCATGTTAACGACCAAAACAAAGATAAATTTGGGACTTGGGCTGCAAATACATATTTACAGGATATTCACGCATGCAAAAGGGTTATAAGATTACAGCTTATATAATAAGCAAATGTTCTCCGTGAGTATGAATTCTCTTAGATTAAGGAGACGAGACAAGAAACCAATGTTCATGGCCAAAACGAAACCACACCAATGCTTTTTATTGATGGGGGGCCCCAATTTATTGGTGCCCCAATTGCACCACACCCAAGTACTACAGAAGTAGGTACTACAAACCTGGTCATTCGTCCTAGAAATCCACCCGGTTCAAATGTCAAGGGCTCCAAGTCCAGTGATAGGTCTGACATCCACCCAGCAAACGGCAACCCAGCTGTTGCAGTTCGTCCCAATCATGCTCCTTCTATATCATAAAGTATCAAGGCTATATTTGTGATCTATCGAGTTCTATATCCCATAATCGAGCCAACCCACCAACAGCGAACTCTAGACTAATCTATCCTATCTCACATTATTTAATTAATGCATGATTGTTGTCGCTTACTCTATTTTTCCAAGGGCCATCGCATCTTGTGATAAGCCTAGTACGTTTTCTCAAGCAGTTCAAAGTGCTCATTGATGTGAGGCAATCGAGAAAGAAATTCAGGTCCTTGAATAGAAGAGGACATGGTCTCTTAAACCTTTAACTCCCAAGAGACTAGCCATTGATCCAAGTAGGTGTATAAAATAAAGTATGAGTTTGATAGTTACTATACAATACGACTTGTTGCAAAGCGATATATACAGGGCAAAGGAGGAGTCTATCATGATAGATTCACCCTAGTGGCGGAAATTGTCACGATTTGTCATCTCCTAGTTGTCACGTTGGCCCGAAGTTGAATTCTCCATCAATTGAATGTCAACATATTTGGGGATCTTGATGAAGAGATATATATGAATATACACATGGTTTCTGCCACAATCACCGGGATTGAAATTGTCGACTCCAAAAATCACTAAATGGACTTAAACAAGTTCACCACATTCCTTAATAACATCAGTTTTCAATTAGTCTAAGGGTGATTATTCACTTTTCACTTTTTCTAATGGGTTGAGTTTTGTAGTTGTACTTATGTATGTTGTTAATGTAAATGTTACTAGTAATGATGTCGGTAGCATAACCGAATTAAAGGCTCGGTTATATAAGGAATTCAAGATGAAGGACCTAGGAAAACTAAAATATTTTCCAGGAATCGAGGTAGCTCAGTCTCCTTCCGGGATCATGCTGACCATGAAAGTATGCATTGCACTAGACATACTTCACGAGGCTGGGATGCTCGCTTGTAAACTGAGCCCCAAGCCCATGGTCCAGAATTACCACCTGGTCGATTGGTGTGGGGACAAAATCCAAATTTCAGCTAGTACCGACGTCTAGTTGGGAGACTTCTATATTTGGTCGTCATTCGACCCAATATTAGCTACATCTTTCATATTTTGAATCAGTTTGTGCATGATCCATAACAACCTCATCTTGATGCTACCATAGGGTCCTACGATACTTTAAGACCACTCTGGGTCAGGGAATTGTTCTTCCAGCTACATGTAACCTTCAGTTACAGGCTTATTGACATGTTGATTGGGCTGTAAGTCCTACCACATGTCGTTTTAGAACAGTATCTATAGTGTTTCTAGGTACATCCACTATATTCTTGGTAAGTCAACAAAGTAGTGTGTTGTTTCACATTCTTTAGCAAAGACTGTCTTACTAGTGAGTTGGTTTGGTTACGAAAGTCATTGCATGATTGGGCAGTCTTGGTAGACAAATCAGCCCGTTGAGTTTGCGATGACAAAGCATCTTTACATATAGCCCCCAATTCAATGTTTCATGAGAGGACAAAACACGTTGAGATGGATTGCCATTTTATTTGAGAGCGGATTCAAATCAAAGAGATTGAGATGGCTTTTGTCCAATCCACCAGGCAACTAGCTGATCTTTTTAACGAAGTACTCACGTTTCCCACACTTTTCCGCTTATAATGGGCAAGTTCTGGCACCGTTTGTCTCCATGCTCCACTCTGAGAGAGAATATTGAAGATTGTATTTTGTGTTTTGTATTCTTTATTCAATGTTTTTGCATTATTTTTCTTACTAAGGGCCATTGACTAGTGTATCAAGTGACTATCAATAGTGCATATGTTACTAGGGGGAATTTAGTATAGCGTTTAAGTTCGCATTTAACATATGAGAGCCTTACATGGGATTCAATGTGCCCTGAGAATTGCTTCTCATGTATTATATGTTTGAATTTTAGGGTAGTGTGCTTCAATTTTGCCTATCTTTTGTTTTGCTGCTATCCCACATAGGAAGAGTAGTGAAGGGAAAACTATTTTATATATACCCTTCTCCTTATACTTGGTAAAGTCTTAAAGAGCCTAGAGTGGTTTTTGCGTACCACACGCACGCGCGCACCCGCCCTGCCTCGCCGAGTAGACGCGTCGTAGTGTGGTGTGGACCTTTTCTAACCCGGACTTTTATATTTACGGACATTATATTTTACTTATCATAAACGAACTCCAGGGGAGTTCTGGGACTAGTCTCGAGCTCATGGGTTTGAGCTCGAGCTCAAGGTCCTCTTGTGTTCAGCCTCGAGGCCGTTATGCTCGAGCATTTGTCCGTTAGTCCAGGTTGACCGCGTAACTGCACACATCTTTCCATAACCGTTTTTGCCTTGATTGTGTGGGTTCTTCCATATCCGCCACTTTCCTAATTATAGATGAATTTCTTGCCCGCAATCCTTAACCGATTCTTGCTTGCACACTAAGTATTTTTTGCATATAAATATCGTGCTTTAAGGCATTGTTTAACACTAAAAAATACAGAAATACTTCTTCTTCTTCCCTCAGATATTCTCTATGTTTTTGCTCTGGTTACTTAGCAGGATGGGGCATACTTTGACCCATCACCCGAAAGTACACTCCTATGTTGGGTACCGTGTTAACCTTAGGAGTCGGAGTGGCTGACAATCCCGTTTGTACCGTAGCGAGGGGTATAAACGACTTAGAGCAATGGTGAACTCCACGGAGTGGCAACCCCCTTCAGTTCATTCTTCTTCTCTGAATCTTTTAATTTCAATTATTTAATTATCTTGTCTCAAGTCAAGTTGGTGTAATAAGAAGTTTATTGAGTTCAGCTTTGTCTCTGTGTCATTTAAGTTGTATTTGCCCCCATCTCTAATTAGTCTTAGTGTCTCGAATTTGAGAATTTGGTTGCTCATTTGCCCATATTTTCTTACATTATAAATTGTAATGTTATATGAACCGTATTGATCCACACACAAGTCAACAAATCAATCAATCAACAATCTCAACGAAAGCAGTGTATTGTATATGATCTGTGTAAATTATAAAGTATAGAAAGATTTACAAGTATAGTGTAAGATTTGTATGGTAAAAGGAAAGGGACAGAGAGATAGACTGGGGAGGGAGAGACCTAGAGAGAGAGTGGAAGAAAGAGACTCAACATTCATCCATCTCTTCCTCTACAATGAAGGTTCCTATGTATAGATTGAGGGGTGAGATATAGTTGGTAATAAAGGACTTCTCGTATTTATTTATACGTAAATTATCCCTCACTAAACTACTATATTTTGGATTGTATCATAATATAACATAACCAAAATAATCATCTTTATTTCTCAAATTTTTCAAAACTCCACTTAACGTCAATTATTGTTGACACAGAATCATCCATTTCTAGCTCTCAGTGCAACAAATCAGGAAAAGCAAAGAGAAAAATCGGATGAATGGAAGATAAAGAGAAATCGAAAAGGAGAGTTACCTGAGGGAAGAGGAAGGGAAATTGAAGAGTGAGAGTCGAAGAGGAGGATTATAATTGCGGCGAAAATGCAAGTTGGTACATCGGTATAGAGCGTTTGAAATCGTCAGCGCCATTGTTGAAATGATTGCTCAAGGAGATGATTGAGGGGGGTTTCGTTAGGGGTTTTGTTTGCAGAACTGCAAGTGTTCGCATTGATGTTGAGGTTTTTACGCCTTTGTTACCTAATATTTGTGGGTAACGTTCCGCCTGTGCAAATTAATCCATAATCGAAATATCGAACCGTCCGAATTACTGACCCGAAAATGAGGTTAGCCATACCGAATTTTTAGTTTTATTAATCGAAGCAAATAAATTTGAGATATTTTAGGGTTATAACGATTAGTAATTTTGTACATTTGGGTTAACCGATTTACCAACAACAACAGACCCAATGCCTCAAGGACTCCCACCTAAGCGGGGTCTGGGAGGTGGACGTACGCAGCCCTACCCCTTCAGGGTGTTACCCTGCCGATAGGCTGTTTCCGAGAACCCCCAACCTTATAGGATTAGCAACACGAGGATTTCCCAGGAGGTCACCCATCCTAGTACTACTCTCACCCAAGCATGCTTAACTTCGGAGTTCTAATGGGATTCGGTGCATTAATGCCTAGTAAATGAACCCTGGTTAACCGATTTACCAAAATAATATAAATCATATATATATATATATATATATTACATGTTCATAATATTACATTTTTTACGAAATATGCTTTTCTGACATATAAGTGACTATTACATAATGCATAATCAATTTTATCTTTTTCCCAGTTCATCTCCTATCATATAGTACTTGTGCATCATTATTATTTCTCAAATATTAACTAAACACTTCTTTACTTCAATTCAATGCTACTTGTTTGCCCAAATGTTGGTTAAAATGAGACATTATACGTTTAATTTTTTTTGAATTGGATTATAAGCCCATATTTTGTTGGATATTCTCACATTTAACGCAATTTTTAGACATTTACAAATCATTATGGAGATAGATCTTATAAAATGAAAGAGGCATTGTATTATTTTTTGGTTACTGGTTAACCGAATAGAATTACCGATTTACCGAAAGTTAGTTAAATCGATCTTTTCAGTTACGGTAACGGTTAGAGATTTTTGAATATCTTGGTTACAGTTAACTGAACCGAAATACTTTTGGGTATGGTTAACCGAAGCATGAATACCTCTAATGTTATTGTCAGAGTAAGATCGTAGTTTTCAAAATAACTTTTATGGCTCTGATTATTTATAAGTCATATTATTACTCTTGTAATAACAATTTTTTATCTAGCAATAATAAACCTCATATTTTAGGCTTTTGTTATTTTAAGGGCAAAAAACACTATTGTTATGACAATTTTTTTAAGAGATAAGGAGAATGCCAGGCTGCTCATACACAAATAGTGCAACCCAGTGATTCGAGAGAAATTAATCTATACAAACTTGAGATATGACAATCTTCATCATCTGACAACAAAAGGCCCAATGTTTGCAACCTTATCTGCCACCAAATTACCTTCCCTATAAACATGTGAAAATTCGAACTTCTACAAAATGACAAAGTAACTCCTAAATATCTCATTTATAGTTTTGATCCACCGGGAACATTGAAATTCCTTTGCTATAGTTCGAATTACTATAAGAATGTGTCCTTCAATATGCAAGGGAGAAATCCTAAGTTCAAAACACCTTTTGATACCTTCCCTAACTGCCCAAGTTTCTGCCACTAGAATAGAAGAATTACCAATACTCCCATAATCCAGCCCAAGATGCTCCCATTTGCTATTCCTAATTACAAACACAAATACAGGTTGACCAAGACATTTGGCCCCATCAAAATTAAGTTTCAGCCAATCCCTCTTTGGGGAACTCCAACGAACTTTTCGCATTAGCTCGGATGCCTTATCGGTTTTACCCTGAAAGCCAACAGTACTCACCTATGAATTCCGAAATTTCCACTCAGTAATGCTTCTATCCACTAAGGTGAGAATTTGACTAGGAGCAGAATTTTTACCTTCAAATACTAGTTCATTCTCATTTTCCAGATAATCCAAAGAGTGTCATTACCAATTCTAATTTATTGAATCCTTATTCTTAGAGTCTTTTAATCCCCAAAAGCCACTAGCGCATATTTATACTCTGAGGGAAATATTTGGCCCAGCCATTCTCAAGTAAGAGTTGCTAATATTGTTTTACGACAGTGAAGCAAAAGATGTTCCTGGGTCTTAGTTTCAACTTGACAGCAAGCACAAGACCTTGAGATTCTTACCCTTCGAGACTCCGAAATAAAGCAACTTGGAAGCAATTTGTGACAAAGTTGCCAGAGGAACAATTAAATTCTCTCGGAAACATCCAGGTTCCATACCCACTTGAAAAGCTAGGAATTTCTTTCTTCCCATGAAAGGTTCTAGGCTAACCAAGAAGCCGACTTGACTGAGAACTCCCCATCTGCAATAAAACCCTAGCATATATTGTTTGACCTTTGCCCAAAGGAGATTAGAGTATCCACTACAAAAGGAAGAACTCTAGCTGAAAGAATGTTACGCAAGTCCCTAACTTTCCATCTATCTTCACTAAAAATTCAGAGACCTTCAGTTCCGGGTCCTTGACCATTCAGTTCTCACTAACTATCTCAGCCACAGGCTTGGGGTACACTTGGCGTCAAACCAAAAGGAGATACTATTGTCATATCCTAACAACTATCTAATGCCTTTGCGAAGTAAACCACGACAATTCATGATGTTCTTACATGCCCGTGAATCAATAGGTTTAGAAACATAAGGGAAAAAAAAAAATCACTACTATGGAGATACTTAGCTCTCACTAGTTGAACCCAAAGTGCGTTAGAGTTCTTAAGGATCTTGCGGCCTAGTTTACGTAAAAAAAGTGTATTCACTGGCCGCATCTGCTTTAGACCGCCTGCTCCAGTCGGTTGATAGATCTTATCCCAGGCCACTATATGAAGGCCCTAGTCCTGGCTACCCCTTTTTCCAGAAGAATTCTTTATAGTACTTATCCATGTTGGCAGTGACAGATTTCGAAAACACTGCAGCGTATGCACTAGGATTGCCTCAAGGTGGGATTGAATTAAAACAATTCTACCAGCTTTAGATTGCAAATTAGCCTATCAAGTAGAGGTGCCCAATAGGGCCGACCCGACCCAATCCCTTTGGGCCTGGCCCCGGGTCCGTTGGGGGGCGTTGGGGTGTAATTAAAAAAAAAGTTATTTTTTTCCTATAAACACTAACCTCATTTTCCTGTTTCACCACACATCAATCTCTCCAATTTTCTCTTCTCTACTTACTTATATACAATTATTTGCTCTAAATCTCTCAAGTTTGAATTTTCAACTGTGTTCTGCTCGTAGAAACTTGTAGAAGTTCAAATTTCAGTTTTCGGTTCAATAAAATTAGTATCGAAATTTTATTTATTTGTCATTTTTATTTACTTAACTTGCATTCTTACTTACATTTTATAATTATAAACTAACAATATTATGGCACATAATTCATCTTCATCTGGAGCTGGTCGATCTAGTTCTAGCGCTTCTTGACCGCCTAAAATCCCTAGAGTAGTTAAGCTTAATACCTAGGAGTGGACCTTTTTAGAACCTAGTCCGTCACCTTCCTACACAGACACCTTAAATTGGGAACAAGAACAGCACTACGAGCAGAATTATCCTGAATTGGATGATGCTGGATGTTCTCAAACCGAACCCACACCCACCACTGATGAAACTGAAACCTGCACCAGTAGTAGATGTAATACTAGTGATGTATGGAGCCACTTTACACTAGATTGTGAACATAAGAAAGCATATTGTATATTAGGTGATCCCCTAAGAGTTTTCAGTTATCCATGTAGTAGTGAGACTAGCATTTTAAAAAGACACCTACAAAAAAGCCTCCCCGAATTAAATGCAGATAAAACGCAACAAACTCTCGTACAACAAGTAACTGGTGCGTTTACTAACTTTAGCTTTACACAAGAAACTAATAGACGTGAATTAATGAGATACGACATTGGGGCTGAAAGGCCGTTTACCACCGATGAAGACCCTAGATTCATCTGGTACTGTCGAACCGTGTTAAAACCCGCCGCTCTAAGGGTTCCTAGGAATACTTTGAAGCAGGATGCATTTAAAAAATTTATAAATATGAAAAATAAGCTTCAAGATATTATAAAGGCGAACACAAGCATGTTCTCGTTGACGTCGGACACATGTAAGTCAAAACTCGGTGTGCATAATGGCACATTGCATTGATTCATCCTATGTTATGCGAAAATGAATAATTCATTTTTTCCTACTTGAATATCCCCAAATTGCTCATGTAATCATGGGTGCTATTATGGAGGCAGGTCGTCAGTGGGGAATAGCCCCTAAAATTTTCAGCATTACTTTTGATAATGCTACTAACAATGATGCATCTACAAAACAATTAATTAGGCATATGAGGCCCATATTAGATGGAAAATGTTTTCATTTAAGTTGCATATATCATATACTGCATTTAATGGTAACGGATAGTTTGCAACTTGTACATGCTACTGTTACGTCTTTAAGAGAAGTAGCTAAAGCAATTAAGACATCTGAAACTAGGCAAAGAAAATTTAAACTTCTTTGTGACACACATGGCATTCCTTCTAAAAAATTTAAATTAGATACACAAAATAGGTGGTCATCCACTGTTGATATGTTAGAAAGAATAATGTCATACAAAAATGTCTTAATTGAATTTGTACAACAACATCCTTCAGAACTAAAGGATTTTGATTTCGAATGTGTAGATTGGAATGTAATTAATAAAGTCTGTAAATTTTTTGCTATTTTTAAACATGCTAAATTTTTTTTTTATGTTATTATCTAACCATTACCAAGCAATATCTAGACTAGTAGATATTGTTGCTTGGATGGTAGAGAACTCCTCCGACCCCGTGTTGTAGGGCTCTATTTCTCCATGAGGTAAAAATTTTTTAAATATTACTTTGAATTACCACTAGCATATCGTATTGCCACCATTTTTTATCCATGCTGTAAACTTACGGGTTTGCAATTATTTGGCAATATGTTTACGACAAATTAAATCCAACTTATGATATAACATCTTTTATTGTGAAAGTTGATGAAAATTTATGTAATTTATTTTCGTGTATGCTCTAAAATTATTATCTGATAATCCAAATGTTTCTTTCACATCATCTTTTTTGTCCTCTTCTAAAGGAAAATTATATGCGTGGAATATGTTGAACCGATTAAAGTCCAAACAAAGTCCCATGTCATATGATTGGCTAGATTTTTACTTGCGTTCACCTATGCTCGACTTCAACCCGACACATGCGAATCCATATTTTAATATTTTGCAATGGCGGTATTCTAATAAAACCCAATATCCCGTGCTTTCCACCATGGCATGCGGTATACTAACGTGTGCGGTGTCTTCAGCAGCATGGAGTATGCTTTTAGTACAGGTGGTAGATTACTTAGATCTAAAAGAGCAATGCGAGCACTGTCCACCTTAAAAATGTCGATGTGCTTGAAGGACTGGATGGCTGCAGCGGATAGAGACAAAGTTCATCAAGTGATGAAAAAGATGATCCTAGCACCAATACAGCAAGTCCCGCACCAACCGCAGCATGTTTAGACTAAGTTATTTATAATATTATAATTCTATTTCTTCTATAAAATATATTTGTAATTTTAAATAGTGGTATTATATTGTTATAGTTGCATTTTTGAATAATTTATGATACATTTTATTTTATTAAATATATTATAATTATGATTGTGTTGTATTGTATTTGTATGTTATATTATTCTTCAATTAATTACAATTATTTTTTGGTCAAAATGATTATATTTTTTATCTTCTAATTTTTATATTTTTTTCTAATTTTATAAGACACTATTATAATTATAAAATATGTTATATTATATATATAAGGGGGGACGCCGGCCGGGCTTGTTGGGCCAGCACGAAACCTAGGCCCGGGCCTAGCCAGGCCCTGACCTAGCCCAGCTAGGCCCGTGGCCACCTCTACTACCAAGGAGACAATTTTTGTAACATCATATCTTGGAGGCGTCTAAACAAATCTTTACCAGGTCTTGACCCTACTAGAGGACATTCCAAATATCTATCAATCCCCAAAGACATACTTGTATTAAGAACCACAACTCCTATGCCTCAAGCCTACAAGAGTGTCCTTGAAGAAAACTAAGGATTATTATGGTAGTTCACCAACTGACCCAAGTGGGCACAATACTGGTCTAGTAAAGATTTCAATGCACAACTTGTTTCAACCATAGCTTGGCAAAATAGAAGGATTTCATTTGTAGAGAACAGATAAGGTATAATTGGAGCTGTCTGAGATATATAAACCACTAATAAACAGTCGCCTGAATCCACCCTATAGCAAGGATCTCCAAAGAATAAATAAATATAGCAATAAGGGATCCCCCTTGGCGAAGTCCTCTAGAAGGTTTAAACAGGGTAGGATGGTCGTGAATTAGTATCGAGTAGGACACCGTAGAAACTCATTACATGATCCAGTTAACCCATTTTAGATAGAATCCCAGTTTCATTAGCACCTCCCTGAGGAAATCCCACTCAATTGTATTATACACTTTTTCCATATCAAGTTTCACTGCCATCAAACCCTTGCTTCCTCTTTTCTGACGAAAAGCATTCATAACTTCATAGGCAATGAGAGCATTATCATGAATGGATCTACCCGACATAAAAGTGCCCTTACAAGGATGGACCAGCTGGGATAGGAAAGGTATAAGGCTATTGGCTAGCACCTTTGCTATATTACCTTATACAGGACATTACACAAACTGATTGGCCTGTAATGGCTTGGAATCTCTGGATTAGTCTTCTTTGGACTTAGCTAGATAAAAGTATGGTGAACTTCTGACAACATTGGACCACTATGAAGAAATGCATTGATCACAAGATCATGCCCCAAAATGTCCCAGTACTGCTAATAGAAACCTGTCCTAAAGCTTTCAGGCCCCGGGGCTTTGTATGGATTCATCAGGAATAGTGCTTTAAGAGTCTCATTCAAATCTCTAGAAACTATAGCCAGGACATCATTGAAAGAAATAGATTTAATTTACTTATTTTACGTATTTGTGAACTGTAACTTACCAAAAAAAAGTATCTATAAATTGTAAGATTTAAAAATAAATAATTATTTGGATATTATTTTTACAAATTAATAATGTTATATTATATCATTAGATGTTTTATATATACGTTTCTTCATTTTAATTGACGAAAAAGATTGCAATATCTAATCTATACATATAACTGAAATAATAAAAATACTTAATATATGAAAAATCAAGTATTTTAATATTATTGGTTATATAGCAATACATTCAAACGTGAGTACATGCTTACATGCTTATTAGATTATTGTAGTTGATTGTATGCCTACATGCTCACTTGCATACATGCATAGATGCTTCACATGATTTTTTTTTTTTTAGGCTTTGCATGCTATCCTTGCAGGCTCTCCATAAATATCTACTATATGTTGGTTTTTAATAAAAATTTCTATTTGTTCTTCCTTTTTAAAAAAAATAATAATAAAATAATAAATAATAAATAAAAGGAAAAAAAATAAAAGCAAAGTGATGTTGGGGGTCACTGTAACGCTAGGCCTGATTCATTAATTTTCAATAGCAATATTTTAATATTGTTATTATTGTATTGATCTTGTTTTTACCCTATAAATAGGGACTAGAATGTAGTGTTTCGATAACAAAAAAACAACAAGCATTCATCTTCTTCTACTTATCTATAATTTCCTTCTTTTATAATATTTGAGTTAAGAGTGTTTGGTAGTATAGTTTTGGCCTCTTAGATCAGTGCAGGGTCTAAGAGCGCTAGCGATAGCTGAGCGTTGTATCCTGGGGACGGCGCGCTGTTTACCTACTACATCGGGCTTACCCGTAGGAGGGTGGAAACCGTCTTAAAGAAAGTATGATCCGTGCCTCGCTCGGCTCTATTTCATCGGTAACTCTTCTTTTCTACGCTATTGAGATAACAATTTTTGTTTATTTTCTCCAACAGTTTTAAAACGGTTTCATGGATTCCACTATAGCTAATACTACCTTTACTACACCTATTTCCAATGATCTTAACAAGCCTTTCCGTTTTTCCGATGAGCATTTCAAACGTTGGGCAAAAAAGGTCTTATTTTATTTAAAACTCATGAAGGTAGTATGGATTCTCAATAACGAGGACCCTAATGAGAAAGATGTCACTAAAATGAGTGATAAGGAGAAAAAGAAACATGCTACTCTGGTTGAAAAATGGCAAAATGATGAAGAAGATTGCAAAAATTATATTCTCAATTGCCTTTCCGATGATCTTTATGATTATTTCTCTCTCAACTATGAAAGTGCAAATGAAATTTGGATGGCGCTACAAGAAAAATATGATACTGAACAAGCCGAGGTGAAAAAGATGCTTGTAGCAAATTTTTTCGTTTTCAAATGGTAGAGGATAAGTCGGTCCAAATACAAACACGAGAACTCCTCAATCTTGTTAATGACATCAAAACTGAGGGTGAAAAAATAGATGAGCAATTGCAAGTAGCTGCTATAATAGATAAACTTCCCGAGTCTTGGAAAGAATTCCAGAAGAGGCTTCGTCACAAACAAAAGGAGCTAACAACCAAGAGCCTCATGCTACTACTACAATGTGAAGAAGAAGCGAGAAAACAAGACAACAATGAGGTAACTAATGAAGACCGCAACAAGGTAAATTTTATTTCTGCCCATGAAAACACTCCTAAGGGTCAAAACAACAAGTCCAATGCCTATCTAAAACCTAAGGGGAATGGAATGAAATATAATGGACCTCGTAAAAATGGTCCTAAAAATGGTTCTAAATTCGGTCAAAAATATAAAAAACAAGGCAACCCACCTAATGGTCAAGGGCAACATAAACGTACTAATGTTGCTTGTTTCAATTGTGGAAAAATGAGTCATTTTGCCAGAGACCGTCGTTATAGAAAAAATGGACCCACACCTCAAGCTAATGTGACCGAGGAGCCACTAGTGGCCATGTTAACAGAAGTTAATCTATTAGAGAATTATGACGGATGGTGGGCTGATACGGGTGCCTCTAGACATGTTTGTCATGACCAAAATTTGTTTAAGACCTATTCCCCTGTAGAGGTTGAGAAAAAAAGTGTTACTTAGTGATTCTCACACGACTAAAGTTTTAGGCATTGGTGAAATTGAAATTAAATTTACTTCTGGTCGTGTTTTGACCCTTAAGGATGTGTTACATACCCCTGAAATCCGCAAAAATCTAATGTCCGGATATTTGCTAAATAAAGCGGGTTTTAAGCAAACTATTGAATCTGACCAATATGTGATCACCAAAAATAATGTCTTTGTTGGGAAGGGGTTTGCATGTGCTGGTATGTTTAAGTTAAACATTGAAATGAATAAAGATAACTCAGTTTCAGTTTATGTTGTTTCTTGTGCGAACATTTGGCATGCACATCTTTGTCATGTTAATAGTAAGTATATGAACTCTATGTGCTTTCTTGGTTTAATTCCTAAACTTAGTAATAAGTTTGAAAAATGTGAAAATTGTAATCTGATCAAGATTAGTAAAAGCCCTCACAAGTCGGTTCATAGGAGTACCGAATTATTAGAACTCATTCATTCTGATATATGTGAATTTGAAGGAATTTTAACCTGTTGTGGTAAAAGATACTTTATAACATTTATCGATGATTTCTTTAGGTACACTTATGCCTACTTAATTAAAAATAAAAGTGAAGCATTTGAAAAATTGAAAATTTTTGTGAGAGAAGTAGAGAATCGCTTTAATTAAAAGATTAAAAGTTTTAGAACTGATAGAGGTAAGGAATATGAGACTTTAGGGCTAATAGACTTTATTCGTTTGGAAGGAATAGTGCATGAAGTTACTCCCGGTTACTCTCCTCCCTCAAATGGGGTGGCAGAACGTAAAAATCAGACACTAATTGGCTATACTAACGCTATGATAGTTAGCGCTAGTGCACCTAAGAATTTATGGGGGGAGGCTATACTCACTATTAATTATGTTTTTAATAGAGTACCTCGGAAAAAAAGTTCTCCAAACACCTTATGAATTATGGATAGGGAGACGACCTAACTTGAATTACTTAAAGGTTTGGGGTTGTTTAGCCTTTTCTAGAAAAAACAGACCCCAAAATTCCCAAATTAGGAGAAAGAGCTATTAGGTGTGTCTTTATAGGATATGCCTTTCATAGTAAAGCATATAGATTCTTGAACCTAGAGGATAATATAGTTATAGAGACAATGGATGCTATATTTCATGAAGACAAGCTTCCTTTTAAAACAAAAATTAATGGGTATATTGAAAATTCCTCGGAGGTTGAACTTGACAATACGTTTCCAGTAGATTCTTCAACCTTAGAACCTAGAAGAAGTAAGAGATCAAGGATTCAAAAGGATTTTGGCCCCGATTATTTAATTTATAGTATACAAGAACATCCTCTTGTTATTGAAGATGTAATATGTTTAGTCGAGGATGAACCTAAGTCCATACAGGAAGCTCTCACCTCACCTGATTGTGAATTTTGGAGAGAAGCGATTAATGATGAAATAGACTCTTTACGTGCTAATAAAACATAGAAGTTAGTAGATCTATCCGAAGGTTGTAGAACTATAGGGTGTACGTGGGTTCTTAGAAGAAAACGCAGGCTTGATGGTTCTATAGATAAGTTTAAAGCGAGGTTGGTAGCAAAAGGCTTTACAAAAAAGGAGGATATTGAGTTCTTTGATACATACTCACCCGTAGCTAAAGTCTCTTCTATTCGGGTGCTAGTTGCCATAGCCGCTATACACAACTTAGAAATACATTAAATGGATGTAAAAACAGTATTTTTACATGGAGACCTAGTTGAAGAAATTTACATAGACCAACTTGAAGGATTTGTAGAACCGGGTAGTGAACATAAAGTGTGTAAATTAACAAAGTCTCTATATGGGCTTAAACAACTAAACAATGGCATGAAAAATTCGATGTTTGTCTAGTAGATAATGGGTTTAAATTAAATGAGAGTGACAAATGTATATATTATAAGTCTGTTGGCATTTCTCATGCGATGACCAGCTTGTATGTGGATGACTTATTAATTTTCGGCACTAATCTAGACGTCATAAATTCCACAAAGACTATGCTTAAAAGGAATTTTGACATGAAAGATATGGGTGTGGCTGACGTTATCCTTGGTATGAAATTAAATAGATTTAGCAATGGCATTTTACTTGATCAATCTCATTATGTAGAAAAGATCATGAGAAAATTCAAATACTATGATTGTATGCCTGCTAGCTCACCGTTAGATCCAAATGTTAACCTAGTTCCCACTGAAAAGAATGAGGATGCCATTAATTAAAGTGAATATGCTAAAATTATTGGTAGTCTCAGATATGCTGCTGATACGTCACGTCCTGATATTGCTTATGCAGTTGGTGTTTTGAGCAGGTTCACACATAAACCATCTTTCCATCATTGGACTGCTATTACTCGTCCAATGAGATATCTAAAAAGGACTGTGAATTATGCTTTATGTTATAACAGATTTCCAGCTGTAGTTGAAGGTTTTTGTGATGCAGATTGGAATTCTCACACTGGAGACGCTGTGTCTAGTAGTGGGTATGTGTTCACCTTAGGCGATGCTGCAATAAGTTGGAAATCAAAGAAGCAAATAATTATAGCAAAGTTTACAATGGAGGCAAAGCTTATTGGTCTTTCTATAGCATGTGATGAGGCAAACTGGTTGAGAAACTTATTATACGATATCCCTATGTGGGAGAAACCAGTGCCATCTATATTATTGCATTGTGATAGCACTGCGGCAATTGGATGTGTGCATAATAAATACTATAATGAAAAATTCAGGTCTGTGAGAAGAAAACATAGTATAGTAAGAGAACATCTTACTAATGGCGTTGTGAATATTGTTCATATGAGGTCACACGATAATATTGCTGACCCGTTAACAAAAGCTCTAGCTACAGATAAGATCTAGATGACATCGAGGGGGATGGGGCTGAAGCCCAAAGAAGAATAAGTTGCTCATGAGGATACCCTGGAAAGGGACAAACGAATCATAGAGTAACTGGGGTAACATGCCTTGTATTTGATATTAATTGATAGCCCATCCCTATGGTGTCGAGCATGCTTACTTGTGGCCGTAATTGAGGTTGAGCTAATACAGCTCTTAATGTAGTCTGTAGCCCATACGGGTGGGATGTGTGGCCATGAGCACATCCTTGACGGACTCACCTATGTGAGTGTAGAGGTAAAGGCCGCCTCTTATGAGAACTCCGGCAAGTTCTCTAGAGCGCTCATGAAATCCAGGAATGCACAGGGTCGTAATGTGCGAACTTCCAAAACTGATGTACACTTTGAGCTTTCGTATGTGTGATACGTTCTACGTGCCTTCAAATCGCTAAAGTTTCAAGGCTAAGTCCACTTTAACTCTAGTACGAGAATTGTCGAAACACTAGTAAGGGTTTCAAGACAAGGCCACCCTTATGATGTATGAAAGTTCTGCTTAACTCAAATTTTTATTAAAAGGTGGGGAATCGTTGGTTTTTAAAAAAAATTTCTATTTATTCTTCCTTTTTAAAAATAATAATAATAATAATAAAATAATAAATAATAAATAAAAGGAAAAAAAATTAAAAGCAAAGTGACGTTGGGGTCATTGTAACGCTAGGCCTGATTCATTAATTTTCAACAGCAATATTTTAATATTATTATTATTGTATTGATCTTGTTTTTACCCTATAAATAGGGACTAGAATGTGGTATTTCGATAACAAAAAAACAACAAGCATTCATCTTCTTCTACTTATCTATAATTCCCTTGTCTTTATAATATTTGAGTTAAGAGTATTTGGTAGTATAGTTTTGGCCTCTTAGATCAGTTTAGGGTCTAAGAGCGCTAGCGATAGCTGAGCGTTGCATCCTGGGGACGGCGCGCTGTTTACCTACTGCATCAGGCTTACCCGTAAGAGCGTGGAAACTGTCTTAAAGAAAGTGCGATCCGTGCCTCGCTCGACTCTACTTCATCGGTAACTGTCCATTTCCAGGCTATTGAGGTAACAATTTTTGTTTATTTTCTCCAACACTATCAGGTTGGAGGTCCTCGGAAACAGTCTCTCATTAGGAGCTCGCCCTGATGAGGTAAGGTTGCGTACATCCTATCCCTCCCAAACCCTGTGCAAGTAGGAGCCCTTGTGGCACTGAGACTATTATTGTTGTTGTTGTTATTGGTTACATAGCAATAATTTCTGTATCGACTTCACTTCCGTCATATCTATTGACTACATAATTAATTTATACAAAATATTAGTTAAATAGTTAATTTTTTTTATCGATTGTTAGCTTTTTTTATTTTTTGTCTTATACTTATAGATTAGATATTATATTATTCCTTTTCATTTAGAAAGAAGAAAATGTTTTATACATATATCTAATTAAAAACATCTAATAACATAATACAATAATTATTAATTTATAAAAATAATATTGAATATTTTGATATATATCAAATAAATAAATTAAATATAAAATTTCATCATGAAAAACAAAATACAAGCTCGAAAAAATGTTTAGGCTAAGAGGGCATTTTTTTGGTTGAAAAGCATGGGGTTAATGACCAATCACAATGCGAACTCATGATAAACAAAGGAACTTAAGATGCTTAAATTTCATTTTAGTGAGGAATTACTGACTTTTGAATAGATCCAATCTTGGTATGAATGGGTTTTTATCTCCATAGTATTCAATCTTAAGCTTTCACATCATCAAGCTTATACTCAAAAGAATTGTACTTGAGATGAACTAAAACAATCCTAGGCTTGAGCAACATAAGTCTCAGGCTTTAGTGAGCAAGTGAATAAAACAATAGACATAACTAAACGGAGGCATGAATAAGGTAAAGGGCAGAGTAAGGAATCAGGCCGAGGAATTACCAATCCGAGGAACAAACCTCCGTCCTAGGTCGTTTATGCCCCAACAACAGTACAATGGGATCTTTGGCACTCCGAGCCCCATGGTTAACACGGTACCTGACCCAGGAGTGTACTCTTGGGTGATGGATTGGAGTTTGCCTCAACTTGCTCAGTAACGAAACAACAGCAAGAGACCATGAAGATGAACCGAGAGAATACATGGAAGAAGAACAAATATATGGGAATTAACTATGTGGTTCTATTTTGTGTTTGAAGTCCAAAGTGGTCTATTTATGGACCAAGCATACGCCCAAACGGTGTATAAAGCAGTTAAGGTAATGGTAGAAAATTCGCCCAGACCATGGAAGGAGTGGACTGTTTTTATGAAGCAAAAAATCCCGAATTCAGTTAAAGAAAGATTATGCATAGAAACCTGCTCGTGCTCCCCTATCTTGGGCCAGAGATCAACCCAGATAGAAGACAATAGGCCTGACTCGAGCTTAGCCAAGATAGGAACTCACCTCAAGTTTGACTAGAAGTGCAACAGTCATATGAATAAAGGTCCGCAACGTGCCGCTCGATGAGGCAGAGCGTTTGCGCGGTTCACTAAGCCTACTCTAGGCTCATAAGACTTTATTGAGGGAAATGACAAGAGATGTATAAAGTGGCTCTCCCACCGGTAGATTTTCTATGTGGAGACAAGTCATTGAACAAGATGATTAAAATTGAAGCACACTATCCCTCAAATTTCAACTTTTTTGTCCACTAAAAAGGTAAGCATGAAATTGTCCCAACAATAGTTTTTTTTTTGGAAATAACAAAAGCTTATTTGTATATCGATTTTTCTAATGGATGCCCAAATGGTATTCTTGAAGTCTAATTAGATTCTCCAACAGCTTCTACTATCCTAGAAATATGGTTAAATATTTAGTACTCTAAGTAACTATTAGATAAAAACAAAGTCAAAGAAAATAAAATAGAAGGGTTGTTTGAGAATCCAACCAAATATTTAACCAAATTCTTAGGATTGCGGGGTTGTTGGAGAATCTAATTAGGCTCAAGAGCACCTTTAGGCGCTCGTTAGAAAAACTATTTGTACTCTTGTTTCCTAATTTCCTTTTTTTTTTTTTCTAATTTATGACTTATATAGACCAATCACCTTATTACTCTATGTCATGTAAGAAATTGACCAAATTTTATAAGTCATCTCATTATTTCAGTAAAAATTTAACAAATTAAAATAAAAGGCCACTGAATTTTGACACAAGCTACTAATATATTACTAACATCATGTATTACTTCAACACTAAGAAAGATTAGTATATATTATCACATGTTCCACTTTAGTATTTTTCAAAAATCTATCAAATTTTGATAAAAATATACCTAATAATAAAATTTTAAACTTACTAATATAAATTTACAAATATTAGACATTATAGGGAAAAAAAACAGAATCAACTTTAATAAGCTCTTGCAACATAACCAACGGATTAAATAAATTTACCCAAGGTTTGTGCATTTATTATCTAAATACCGTTTTATTTCAATATATACAGCGATATATCTTGATGTTTAAACATTTTATCATTTAGGTACCCCAAAATTTGAAAATTTTATCTATCAAGTACCCCTTTTTAGAAATTTGATAGATTTTTGATAAAAATGCTCAAATTAAACATGACTCCGATAATATAGTAGTGTCTTCATTAAAATTGCTTTTTTGCCGAAAAATGCTAATATGATACATGATTTCGGAATTATATAGGTAGCTTATATCAAAGCTCGGTGAGTTTTTTTTTATCATAGTCTACTGATTTTTTGCTGAAAAAATTATCATAATTTATATATATTATCGTAATCATTTATTTCCTTGTCATTTTACACATAAAACTACTCATATTCATACAAAATTCATAAAATTTTGATATAAGGTATCTAAGTGATAAATATTTAAATTTTAGAGTATGTAAATGTTCAAATCTCACAGTACTTAAATAATAATTTTCTAAAAAAAATTATATACTCCGCGCAAATTGTGGAACCAAAAGTTCATGACATAAATATATTTATTAATACATTAGGGTAAAAGGGTGAAAGAGTTCGCGTGGCCTAATGGATAAGGCGCTCGCCTCCGGAGCGGGAGATTGTGGGTTCGAGTCCCACCGTGAACGCTTTTTGTTTTTTTAATAGACATTATTTATTATTATTTTCTTTAAAATGTTGACTTGTAATGTAATTGCGTTTCATTATTTTTCTCGAATGGGATATGATTCGAACCATATTGATCCAAGACAACGAATCAATTCCAAAATAAAACAATCAAATACTGAAGCAACTAAATATGCAAAATGTTATTGTATGAAAGAACTGAATTCAAATAATTTAGGAGAGAACTTAATTTAAATAATTCATATTTTTTTTCTACACCAAACTCTCCTATATATAGAATTAAGAGAGGAATATAGTTATAAATAAAAGATTTAGCATATTTATTTATACATAAAGTACCTAAAGTACTAATTTGGTACTTAGAAGTAACTAGGGGGGAAGGTTTGTAATTAGGACTAAAATGCAAACCTAACCCTAGTTTCGACTTTTGCTTGAACCACCATTTTCTCTTCTCCTTCAAAGACCAAACCTAACCCTAGTACCACCATGCATTGACAGCGCCATTTGGCTGGTGGTGGCCACTGAGACACCAAGGCGGCAGAGGATGCAACGCCCTTCGTGGCGTCGTCACTCCCCCAAACAGCTGTTGGCCACGCTCGTGGCGGCTTGTTTTCTTTCACTGGTGTTTTCTTCTCCGGCGAAGCGTGGTGGCGGTGGAGGTGGTGACGCTTGACCTCGCTACTAGTGGTCGATTTTCTCTCGCTCAATTCCAATACGAATTCGACCTTCGTACTTCGATCTTCATTCCGTAGCCAACCTCTATGTCGTCTTTCTTCACTTCACCTCTGATCTCTTCGTGGTTTTCTTCGCTGCCAGAGATCTTGGTTCGTGTCGGTGGTTCCAATGATGGATTGATCATCACCACTTTGTTCTCGGTTGGTGTCAGAGGTTCCAAAGCCTCGGTGGTGGTCGGATCTGATGGCTCCAGTACCTCCATGCCCAGAAAGGTCAGTTTTGGTGGCTTCGATGTCCTAGTGGTGGCCAGATCAATGATCTTCACCTCCGATAGCGCTGCTGGCGGTTCCAGTGCTTTCTTGGCAACGTCCACCTCTGATTTGTACCTATAATTGGTTCTTCTTACGTCATTTTCGATTATCTCTATTACATGTATAAAGATAAAGTTGGTTATTTAACTAACTTAGGTAGTTAGTTATTTAATTAACTCAATTTGTTAATCTAATGATTTAGCTACTTAACTAACTTAAGTAGTTAGTTATGTAACCAACTCAAGTTGTTAGAATCTTTCCCAACTCAAGTTCCTTTTGTATATATACATCTTCTCAGCAGCATTTTGTATTCACTTGAATGATCAATTGATTAAAAGCAATTTTACTCTTTCTCTCTCTATTTCTCAGAGTCGATTCAATGGATTTTTACACAATCCAACATGGTATCAGAGCATAGCCGTACTGCGTGCTTCCAATTCCAGTTCTAAGCTCTTTGCGATTCAAGAACTGATCCTCTTTTGCTGTTTGGTTGAACTTTACTGCAAGAAAATGGCTGATTCAAGCAATTTGCAAGCCAGTACCCAAGTTCAAACAGATGAGGTTGCTTCTTCTCCTTACTTCCTAAGTAATTCAGAAAATCCCGGGTCTATGCTAGTTACCCAGGTATTAACTGGACCAGAAAACTTTAATACTTGGTTCAAATCGATGACTGTGGCCTTGCGTGCAAAGAACAAACTAGGTTTTGTCACTGGCAAGATCCCACAGCCACAATCAAGTGATCCTCTATACGAAAAATGGTCTAGATGTGATTCAATGATTTTTTCTTGGATATTAAACTCAGTTTCGAAAGAGATAGCTTCTACTATTATATATGGTAGAACAGCAAAAGCTTTGTGGGATGACATAAAAGAACGTTTTTCCCAAAACAACGACCCTAGAATCTTTGAGTTAAAAAGGGCTATGTCTACCCTTAAGCAAGAAAACACGACTATAATCACCTATTTTGGGAAAGTCAAAGCTCTGTGGAACCCTTTCCCTGAGTGTAGTTGTGGTTTATGTCAATGCAACTACACAAAGTCCTTGCAAGATTTACAGCAAAAAGAAATAGTGATGAGTTTCTTGATGGGTTTAGATGAAAGCTATAATTCACTACGGGAACAAACTCTTTCTATTGATCCCTTGCCAAGCATAAATAAAGGTTTTTCAAAGTTTGTACAGCAAGAAAAGCAAAGGCAAGTTAGTAACCAGAACTCTGTAACTAGTGCTGATATTATGGCTATGCTTGGTAAGGCAAATGAGAATAAAAGTCAGAACAAATTTTTCAAGAAAGATCGTCCCATATGTTCACATTGTGGTGTCACTGGTCATACCATTGACAAGTGCTACAAATTACACGGTTTTCCCCCTGGTTACAAAGGAAAAGGCAGAGGACAAAATGGTCCCAAAGCTAACAATGCTGCTGCAGAACCTTTTGTTCTTGATAGTTCACAACAGGGTGCACCAATCACTATCCCTGCAGAACAATGCCAACAAATTTTGTCTCTATTGAGCTCTCAATTGGCAACAACAACTCGGACTCCAGCTACTGGAGATCAAGGCTTTTCACCAGCAGTTAATGCTTCTTTTGTAATGACTGGTATTTCTTCTTTCTGCTCTACATCTTTTGCTATGCATACTCATGATACAATTTCTGCAAATCAGAATACTTGGATCATTGATTCAGGTGCTACACACCACATATGTGGTTATAAACACCTGTTTCAAGACATTAAATCTTGTAGACAATTTAACATCCAGTTGCCTACTGGAGCACAAGCTCCTGTCACGCATACTCGATAGGTAAGGATCCATCCAGGATTTGTCATACACAATGTCCTATATGCTCCTTTCTTTAAGTATAATCTAATATCTGTGGCAAAACTTCTTGAATCTATGAATTATAAGTGTATATTCTCACAAGATTCTTGCTGCATTCAGGACCACATACAATCGAGAATGATTGGAGTGGCTAAAAGAATAGGAGATCTCTATATTGTGAATGGGGAAGCAAAGTCTTATACTTGTGTCACCCAACCTTCTCTTCAACCATCTGTTAGCATGAGCAAGATAGACTATCATGATATGTGGCACAAGAGGCTTGGGCATCCTTCTGATCAAAAACTACAAGTACTTGGTTTTTCAGATTCTTTCTGTCAAAGACAAAAATATTCATGTATCATTTGTCCGTTAGCAAAAGAAAAGAGACTTCCTTTCATTTCTAATAACAATCTTTCCCCTAGAGTGTTTGATATGATACATTGTGATATATGGGGTCCATTTCACATAGAATCTTTGCAAAGGCATAGATATTTCTTAACGATTGTGGATGATTGTAGTCGTACAACGTGGATATACATGATGAGGAACAAATCTGAAGTATCATCCATCATACCAAACTTCTATACACTTATTATGAACCAGTTCAACATAAGTATTAAATGTTTGCATAGTGACAATGGCCAAGAATTTGTGTTACAGACTTTTATCAAAGCAAAGGGATAGTACATCAACTAGCTTGTGTTGGAACACCACAACAGAATTCAGTTGTGGAAAGGAAACACCAACACCTACTTAGTGTAGCTCGTGCCCTTAGATTTCAGGCAAATCTGCCACTATGTTTTTGGGGAGATTGTGTACTTACGACAGCTTATATAATAAATAGACTCCCTTCACCATTACTTAAGAATCGGTCACCTTATGAGATACTTTTCAAATACAAAGCCTAATTACACACACCTTAGAACCTTTGCGTGTCTGTGTTTTGCTTCGAATATTAAAGCTCACAAACACAAGTTTGATGCTCGAGCTAGGCCTGCTATTTTCTTAGGATACCCCTTTGGAATTAAAGGATACAAACTTTTTGATTTACAAACCAAAAGTGAATTTATCTCAGGAGATGTAGTATTTCATGAAAATGTTTTTCCTTTCAAGAATCACATTCCTTATCCTGATCCTTTTGAACAATTTGTGCTGCCCAGATCAGTAAATGAAGATTCTGTATCTTGTCCCATAGATGAGCACCAGGTGCCATCTCAGACAAATGAGCATCTGTTGTTAAACAACGCTGAGCATGCTATAACAGATCATACCGAAGGTCCCATAACCTCTGATAACCTTGCTGATAGTTTGTGCTCCACTGATAATCCCTCACCTACTATGAGGAGATCTATGAGAACACGTAAGCCTCCAAGTTATTTGAAAGATTACCACTGCAACTTAGTCCAACAGACACAAAAATTAACATCTGATGGGATTAGTGTTCCAACAGTTCATAGTTTGGACAGGGTACTAGGATATGACAGGTTGTCTCATAAATACAAAAACCTAGCCTTATCCATATCTGTTAACGAAGAACCAGCCCATTATCACCAAACTGTTAAACATTCAGAATGGAGAAATGCTATGGCAGCAGAAATTAAAGCATTAGAGAGCAACAATACCTGGACTATAGTGCCTTTACCACCCAATAAAAGACCCATAGGCTGTAAATGGGTGTACAAAATTAAACTACAATCAGATGGCACAATAGAAAGATACAAAGCAAGACTAGTTGCAAAGGGATATACTCAACAAGAGGGGATAGACTTTCTTGATACTTTCTCGCCAGTAGCTAAACTTAACACTGTAAAAACACTCCTTGCTATAGCAGCCATCAAAGATTGGCATTTACTTCAACTTGATGTCAATAATGCTTTTCTTCATGGTGATCTCCATGAAGAAGTTTATATGACTCCTCCTCCTAGTTTTCTTCTTGAAGGAGCCAAGCAGTCACACTCTACTCCCCTTGTTTGCCAACTAAATAAGATTCTTTATGGCTTAAAACAAGCTAGCAGACAATGGTTTGCCAAATTTTCCAATGCTTTGATCAATTTGGGTTTCTCAAAGGCTTCATCTAATTGTAGCCTGTTTATTAGAAAGGACAAAGCTTCTTTCATTGCTATTCTTGTTTATGTGGATGATATCATAATAGCTAGTGATGAAATGGATGCAGCACAACAACTAAAAACAATCTTAGATCAACAATTTAAGCTAAAGGATCTAGGATCTCTCAAATACTTTCTTGGTTTGGAAATAGCAAGAAATAATACTGGTATTACTTTGAGCCAAAGACAATATACTTTGAAGTTACTTCAGTCTGCAGGTTTACTTAGGTGCAAACCTTGTGTATCACCCATGGATCCAAATGTTAAGCTCAGTAAAACAGAAGGTGATCTACTAGCTGATCCTACCAGCTATCGTAGAATAATTGGCAAATTGTTGTATCTAACAATAGCAAGGCCAGACATTACTTTCTCGGTTCACAAGCTTAGCTAGTTTCTTGCTCAGCCTCGCGTCCCTCATCTTCAAGCTGCATACAGAGTCCTAAGGTACTTGAAGAATGAACCAGGACAAGGACTTTTCTATCCCAAAGCAACTTTTCTACACCTGAAAGCTTTTACAGATGCTGATTGGGGAAATTGTGTAGATTCAAGACAATCAATTACAGGCTATACTATCTTCCTAGGAGACTCTCTAATCTCATGGAAATCTAAAAAGCAGCAAACAGTATCTCGCTCATCAACAGAAGCTGAGTATAGAAGTCTTGCGGCTGTTCTATGTGAAATATTATGGCCGAAGTTCTTGCTCAAAGATTTACAAGTCGAGCATAATCAAGCAGCTTTAGTCTTTTGTGACTACAAGTCTGCCACATTTCTAGCAGACAATGCCGGTTTACATGAAAAGAGCAAACATTTCGCTATAGATTGTTCTTTTGTTCGTGAAAAAGTTGAAGCAGGCATCATCAAAGTTATACATGTCAGCTCGGCTCTTCAATTGGCAGATATGCTTACTAAGCCATTGCCTTCTACGAAATTTCTTCCTGTCTTCCCAAGTTGGGAGTGTATAATGTATACACTCCAACTTGAGGGGGGGATATTACATGTATAAAGATAAAGTTGGTTATTTAACTAACTTAGGTAGTTAGTTATTTAATTAACTCAATTTGTTAATCTAATAAGTTAGCTACTTAACTAAAGTAGTTAGTTATGTAACCAACTCAAGTTGTTAGAATCTTTCCCAACTCAAGTTCCTTTTGTATATATACATGCTTCTCGGCAGCATTTTGTATTCACTTGAATGATCAATTGATTAAAAGCAATTTTACTCTTTCTCTCTCTATTTCTCAGAGTCGATTCAATGGATTTTTACACAATCCAACAATCTCCCTCATTTTGTTCAATTCGACTAATATGAATGCATTGACCTCCATTGATGAATTTCTGGTGACCTCCATTGATGATACCTATGATTGATGGCTTTGATACCAATTTATACAAACAATATTGATCCAAGATAATCAACCCACTCAATTCAAGCCCAAAATGAAGCAATCAAATAATCAAACACTTAATTAACCAAATTTGTAAAGCATATTGTATCAAGTATCAAAAGATTTATAAGTATAGTTATAGTATTAGGGAAGATAGGGGGAGGGAGAGACTAAAGAGAGATAGGGGAAGGAGAGACCTATAGAGAGAGGGAGAGATAGAACTCAATTCAAATCATCCATACACCTCCTCTACACCAAAGGCCCATATATATAGAGTTACTGGAGGGGTATAGTTGTTAATAAATGACTTAGCCTAATTATTTATACCTAAATTACCTCTCACCTAACTACTATATTTTGGGTTGTATAAAGATATGCAGTATTGCCTTTGCCAAATTGGTTGATATTAATGTCGGATCATATGTGTGGAGTGGTTGTATTGAGCCTTATTCATATGGTAAGGGATTGGGCTAATTTGATTTAGGCCCACGACCCAATCGAATTTTTAGTGTGGGAGGCTCTAAATATACATTAAGATTGTGTATGTTAACATTAGGGTTGAAAAGGGTTGAGAGTTGAGGCGTCTCACGTAAACTTTTAAAGATATAGTGGATTTATTGTGCTCCCCTCCGTGGAGGAAGGCTTCGACTAAACCATGTAAATTTTGATGCTTTTTTTTTTCACTCCCCATTTTCGTTTGTGATTGTTATTTCGATTTAGGGTTTCAGTGTTTGTGGGGGGTCCTAACAAGTGGAATCAAAGTCTAATAAGTGGTGTCAGAGCTCCAGGTTGAACCCAAATTGAAGGTTTAGCAGCTAGTGGGAGATGAGAACCGGTCGCTAACGTCAGTGGTGATAACATCCGACGCTGGATCTGGTGGTGACCCGATTTCATTGATAAAGAGCACAGTGGAAGTTGATTTTGGTAGATCACGTGTTTGATCAGTAAACCAATGGTCTAGACTATAGCGGTGCCAGTTGGGGTAAGTGATGGTTATGACTCGGTGAATGAGGTGGTGGTTGAGTGTTAGTGGTGTTGATTTGGTCCGAGTGGAGGAGCAAAAGACTAAATCGGTGTACCTGAGTAGTAGATCTGGTGGTTCCCTAGTGCAAGTTAGTGTTAGAAAAGACGGGTTCGAACACTGGTAGGAGTCCCAACTGTGTCGTATCAATTTTGCACACGACTGAGCGACAATGGTTCCAATGAAGCTTCGAAGTTTCAACAATTGACAGCAAGGGCTGCAGTGGTGCGACTAGAGATGTTGGTTGGCTTGGTCGTGAAACGACGAGAGCTAGGCGGCAAGGGCTGGGTGTTGCTTTGTTGGGTCGAAGCGAACGACGACGGCCAAAGAGTGTCGAAGACTAGTAGCAATTGACGGAGGCTGGCGGGAGTAAATGATGGTCAACTGAGGCAAACTGTAGTGACGTGAATGGAGGGCCACTTGGTAGGGGCACCAAAGAAAGGCTGGAGGTCCGTGACTAACCATTGAAAGGGTCTGTGGTGGTTTGCGATGACTTCTGGCAACAATTGACAACTATGTTAGTCGAAGCACAGATAGAATCTAGCTTGAGTATACTCGAACGAGGCAAAGATAGGGACGCCGCCACGGAGGATTTCGAGAAGAGCGGTTGGTGGCGTCCGTGTTCAAGCGATGGATGGATGTTGCCGGCAATGGTGGTAGGACGCGGAGGGCATCCAGCGCTGCCTGAGCTGACCGCTTAAAGAGGAAAATGAACCAATATAGCGATGCTGATTTGGTTTGGAAAAATTGGGGTTTTTCATGTAAACTTTCAATTATACGGTGGGTTTATTATTCTCTCCGCTGTGGATGTAGGCTTCCTTAATCGTGTAAATTCTGATGTTCTTGATTATTCTCTCCAATTCCCTTTTGTTTGTGACTACTATTTCGATTTAGGGTTTCAGCGTTTGTGAATGATCCTAACAAGTCATGTCAAAGCCTTAATTTGGTATAAGGTTGCAGATGCTTTTTAAAATGATGATTTAAAAAGACGGTCTCTATTTGGGTTTATTCTTGGATTGAAGGAAATATAGGTAAATATATTAATATAGAGTTTATGAAATACCTCAATTGCGGAATTGGATTTAGACTTGTCTTACCACATTGTTAGATCACCTTAAAAACCGTAGTATCAACCGAGAGGGGTACTAGATCCTTTAGGTTTCCCCTCACCAACGCCAAGAGTCGGAAATGTTGACTTTAAATAGAGGGTTGGAATAAGAGAGAGAGAGAGTTTTTGAGAATCAATTAAATCATAAATATGACATTTACAGGTTAAGAGGAGGATCTTTTTGTAAGCATTTAACTAGTATTTGTCTGAACCACTAGTCCCTAGTTTTAAGGGAGAAAATCCTCCCGCTACTTTAGTGGGGCAATATCCATTGCAGCTCAGCAATTAAGATTTACTTAATATTAGTGGTTCACCAAGTCAGTATCTAACATTATAGTTAATAATATCTTGGTTACAAAACTATGGGTAGGGGTGTTCATTAGTTCAAACTCGGGCCGGATCAGATTGGACCGAACCAAAGACCGAAATTTGCATCTTTTGAAGACCGAAGACTGGAATGATTACTTCATGGACTAGGCTGGACCAAACCGATATAGACCGATTATCATTTCTTTCTTTTTCTAATATAAGTTGAATTTACCACATTTTGTCAATTTTGGGCAACTTTAAAGACATTTAATAGGAAAAAAGTAATAATTAAAAAATAATAGAAATAATAAAAAATATAAAAATATTAAATGATCATCAACCAAATACAGCGGCTTATAACTTATATTTATTAAACCCGACCACAATTATTTGGCCCCTTTGATTTGATTCACATTTCTCGATTCTTCACTAAACCAACAAAATTATTCATAAATTAATTAGAATTAATTATGTATATAAATCGTAGCAATATATAAAATGCAATAATTGCTAAAAAAAAAAAATGATAATTTAATGTAGGTGTTTATGGCTATTTTTAAATTAATTTTAGGCCTAAATATTATAAGTCTATATTAATCTACCAATAATCTAATAAAATATATAGGAGGCCAACAACATAATTCGGGTTTCCGGTTTGGTCTCGGGTTTTTTAGGTTTGGACCGGACCAGACCGAAACCCGAAATAAGGTAAACTTGTGGACTGAGGACCGGGCCGAAATTGAATCGGTCTTGTCTGGTTTTTCGGTCTGGACCGCTATTTGAACACCCCTAACCACAGGCCCCTTTAACCGTTTGCTCGTCTGACAGGAAATACTAGGTTAAACTAGTAGTTGCTGTCTTCTCACCATAGAGAGTTTGAATTCGGCTATCATCCTAAAGCAAAATCGAAAATAGTTTGGCGCTTGTTGGAATTTTTTTTAGTAAAATTTTGAGTTTCCTTTTAAATTTGTTAAATTTGACGTTGCTCATATGGTCGTTATGGCCTTCAATTTGGTTTATGACAGGTAACGATGAATTTTATTGCTAAGGTTTTATGGCTCCAAATATCTGATGACCTAAAGGGGTAAATTATGATAAAATCTGCATAAATTCTATATTATTATGTTACATATACTTAGTATAATAAATGTAATTAGTGGGAATTAAAGGTGGAGAAGTATAAATAGGGGTGTAAAAGTGTTGATTGGCATCCAAAATAGAAAATAATCTTTCTCATCTCCTTCTACTTTCTCATCCCTTTCTTCTACTTCTTTTTCTCATCTAACTCTAACTCACCCCAAACCCTAATCCTAGGGTTGTTACACCAATTCGGTGTAACAATTGGTATCAGATTCAGGCCTCACGCTGCGTTCATTCACCAATGGAAGCACAAGCCTTTAAATTTGGGTTGTTACATGTACTTGAAAATTGAAGAGAATATCATTTTACCCTTCTTTACTTCTCATAAATTTATAACCCCCCTTTCTTTAGATAAATATTTGGGCTAGAGGTGTTCGGGTATTGTAGTTTTGGTCTCTTAGATTAATACAGGATTCTAGAGTGACGACATTGGCCTTGTATCTTGGGGACGGCACGATGTGCATCAAGTTTACTCGTAAGAGCTTGAAAGTCATCTTATAGTGAGCGTGATCCACACCTTGCTCAATTGTTACATCGTTGGTAATATATTATTGGTAACTCTTTGTTTTTACGCATTTTGGATAATATCTTTTCTTGTTTTGTATGTATTGGAACATTGCTATCTGTGGAAAGGATAGAGCAAGCTCATGTTTAACTTCGTATTTCTGATGCGGGACAGAAGCGTAAACTTAAATTAACCACATCAATTTGAAGAAAAAGCTCGGAATCCACCGAAAGAGAGAAAATAACTAGATTTTGTATTCTTAAATTGATGAATCAATCAAACCAATAACAATAACATAAGCAAACTAGAAACTTTAAGAAGCAAAATTACAAAGACACCTGAAAAATAAAATATGAAAATACCAGTACAACAACAACAGCAAACCCAGTGCTTCCAAGGGCTCCCGCAAAAGCAGGGTCTGGGGGGTAGATGTACACAATCCTCCCCCTTCCGGGAGCTACCTTGAAGGGAGGCTGTTTCCTAGGACCCCAACAACGAAAATACCACTAAAATGCCAAATTATAAAAATGCCTATTTAGGTTTATAATGGTCCAATTGCTCTAGAAACTCTTCTGCTACTCGTCCTGCATCAGTCCCCTCCACTTGAAAAGAACTCGACCCTAAGTTAATTTCCAGGTAGAGCGGTGCCTCAGAAGAGTAATAGTCATATAGGTCAGCCATGTTGAAGGTTCTCGATATTTCATGTTCTGGTAGCTCCACCATGCAAGCATTGTCACTGATCATCTTTAGAATCTTATATGGATCATACTTCTTTGTTTTGAGCTTGTTGTATGTCCCCACAAGAAATCTTTCCTTACGCAGAAATACCGTTACTATATCACCTTCATGAAAGACCTTTTTCCTGTCGACGCTTGTGCGGTGGCCTTGTAGTTAACATTCTTCTTTTATCTTATGTCAAATCTTGGCTTGTACAGTTTGGAGTTTCTATGAGACCTTATGCTCCTTCTTAAACTCAGACTTAAAAGTTGCGAGGGACAAAAGTGAAGGCCCCTCCACTTTCGATGTTCTAACTCATTCACTTTTGGCACCATAACAATCTTACGAACTCCCAAATTAAATACATACAAACTATACCTATTTCGCTGCTCTCTCTCCCCAACAACTGGCATTTTTGAAGATTACTTTGAGAAATCCAACCACATGTGAAATATTTTATTCTTCATTCCCGCGACATATTCGGCTTTTACATTTGTGTTTTGTTGTAATCTAGGTACATTTAGGCTTGGAGTGCAACGGGGCAAACAAAGGTTGAAAAGCGGCAGAATTAAGCATAATCGAGGCATATTTGAAGATTACTTTGAGAAAGCCAACCATGTGTAGAAAAGAATGGCTAATCGGGTCGTAATTCGGTAACCCAAATAGGTCTCGAAGATAGTTAATATATATATATTTCATAATATTTTATATATATGAGAAAATTTAATCCACACCGTTGGATCTTTGTAAGATTGATCAATGGTTCAAAGAGGCTCATCGTGCCCGAAGCCCTACCACCACCGAATGGTCACCGTCGCAGCCACCCACCATTATCTAACGGTGGAGGGAAGGGTGGCGATGGCGGTGGCGGTGGGTGGTGGTGGTGATCGTAGGGATCTGAGATGGGATAGAGAGAGACAAATGGGTGGCGGTGGTGGCGGCGGTGGCTATGGTGATGGGTGGTGGTGGTGATGAGCATAGGGATCTGAGATGGGTGGCGGTGGCGGGAGTGGCAGAGAGGAGTGGCAGCGGTGGTGGTGGGTGGCGGTGGTGGTGACCGTTGGGTGGTGGTAGGACTCCAGATACCATGAGCTCTTAGAACCATTGATCAATCTTACTTAAGATCCAACGGCATAGATTTAATTTTCTCATATTCTCGCAGAACTTCCATTCTCATTCTAGCAGCTCCCTATATATATATATATATATATATATATATATATATATATATATATTGATGAACGGGGAGAGAAGGCTAGGGACAGAAACGACGCACATCACGCGGCACGCTGGATTAAAGTATCGAATACCTATTTATTTTAGGCATCTTTTGCGACACATTCCCTCTCCTGCTCTCCTTCCTAAAGCCGCTACGAGATCTATGGAGTTCTCAAACGCTGAAGCGGATGTGGTAAGAATCAAAAGCAAGGATCAATGTCAACGTCATTTGAGGGAGTTTTTAATTCCTAGTTGTTTATTCATTGTTTTCTCTTTTTAGATGTTAATGATGTATAAAACTCCCATTGAGGGATAAACTCTTTTAGTTTATGGACAAAGGGCAAGTAGCCACCCCTATCCCAGATTTATATTATACTTTGATGATGATTTAGTTAGGTTATATTTGCACCCCTGTAAGGAGTTATTCATGATTATCTGGTGTTTCTGTATGTGTGTTTGTAGCCATGTTTAGATCTCCAACTTTTTAGCGATTAGTCTTGTAATTGTAGCCTAGACCATAGCATAACTGGTTTTGATGCGTGGTCAGGGTTGAGATTGTACCCAACCCTGAATAGAATTTTTTTTATACAATTAATATTGAATTAGGAGTAACAAAGGAATTAAGTAGTGCTAATGAGTGATCAGGATGTGACCCCTCCTACTCAGACTAGAGATTATATGGGTTCTGACATTCCAAGGATTGTGGTTTCAAACACCAACGAGAATGTGGAGGATTGGCTTCAGCGGTCTATTATTGCGCACACATAAGGTGAGGTGAGTCTGAACAGTATTCTCACCTTTATCACAGAGAACGACCTCCACGGTTTAACCCCTAAAGGGTTAAGCACCAACACTTTCGTCCTGGTCTGTGATTCCGCTGAGACTGTAAGTTCTACCTCAGCCCTCATCGCGAGATTCTTCTTAGGAAATTCAGCAAGGTTTCTAAATACTCTGGCGAGATCCTTGGCTCACTTAGCCGAAGAGTATGGATCGAGGTTTTTGGATTGCCTGTCCAATGTTGGACTAAGGGATACTTTTTTGACCTCGCGTGATTATGGGGAAAGTTTGTCAAGTCGGACTTGAGGATGTCAGCCATGAGATGCATTGATGCTGCTAGATTTCTCATGGAAAAATGCTCACCTTCACTGATTCATCAAATGGTGCAAGTCCATTTTAATGGAGTGACACGATTGGTCCTGGTCAAGGAGGGTAGGATAGAGCTAATTCCAGATTACTCACGTAGTGCTGTTGCTTTAGCTGCATTGACCAGATTAGCTAGAGAATGGACCTCTTCGTCATTGAGTCCGCACCCGAAACATCGATGCTCTACCCTAGTGCGCCCTACCACACTCACTCAACATTCCCCTGTTCATAGGATAGGAGTCTTGAGTGATGGGGATCATGGAAGTCGCACTATTAGGCCAGTGTATGACGGTGTTAGCATAACTGAGCTGTCACGGGGTCAACTTTCTATCCACATTGAAGGTCAGTATGTTGGTAGGTGGTCTGTGGAATGCAGCTGGCCGCATGCTTCTCTTCTCCATCCGTCGTCACAACGTGGTGATCATATTCCAGTTCAGGTTGTGCGTGAAAACCAACATATGCCTCCTCTGCTCCAATGGGTGGAGAGTGATTTAGCCAGTTCAGATCAGCCTCACGCTCAGCTATCGCATCTTGAAAATGTAGCTCATGACTCCAACAGTGAAGATGCTTCTGTGTCCACGGGACCTGAGTTTCCTCCAGGTTTTGAGCCCTTTACTTCGAACACGTCAGAGTCTTGTATGGAGAGATCCAATGGAGATGAGATATGAAAAGGAAAAGGACTACTGATAAAAAGGGAGAGAAAAGCGCTGAAGCACATGAAAAAAGAGAGTGGAAAGCGGGAGCTTCAAAAATTTCTTGAGGACATGTCGCGTAGAAAAAGTACGCCGGAAAATAACAAGGCATCAGGCAAACAAAAAAAGGGGAGGGAGGTAAAATGGGGAAAATCGTCAAAGGCAACCGGGAAGAAGAAAAAACGGAATAGCGAGAATCGATACGACAAGATCTCGGAAGCAAAATATGATGAGCTGATCCTTCAAGCGGAGCGGGCAATTGACATGGGGAGAAGAGTTGGATTTAATTTAGATGGTTTCGACCCACCCATGGTGGCAGACCTGCTAGCTAAATGAGGCGGGTGGTTTTGTGGTTGAGGTTCAATCTTGCTTCGGTTTCCTGTGAGGGTGGTTTGGTTCTTTTTCTTTTGGATTCCTGGTCTATACCTATTTTGTGCGCGTCTTGGGTGGCATGTGCTCGGTGTCAGTTTTGTCGTGTTTTGGGTGTTTTGGTTTTGTTGCTTTTTGTTTCCCTTTTTGTTTCTCCGTCCGTTTGCGAAGTGGCCTGAGCCTCGTCTTATCGAGGGGCCTGTCTATTCTTCGGCTTTGCCGATAATTATTGGAAAAAAAAAGTAGTGATAATGAGATAACCTATGCTACACTTAGAGTGATAAGATAGGTCATACCTTTAGACTAGTTTATTACTCTAAGTCTTAATTTATGTATTAACCAAGGTTTAGAGCTTGTAGCTTAAATTTTCAAATTATCGTCCTAAGTCAAACATAATGACAGGATACGTGTAGAGTTACCCTAAATTCATTCCCTAAACTAACCTCAATTAAATTGGTACTTTTAGTTTATTGTTTGTTTAGCTAATTTAATAAACAAATCATTCAACCCACACGAAAACACAATTTCAATCACTCGTTAATCACTAAGTTTAACTTAACACCGATTTCATGTAGATACGACCGGTATACCTGACAAAGCTATGACGATCTCGTACGTTTGCAAGTATATGGTTTTAAAACACACTTTAAAATCACATCACATGTCAACTATCAAAGTCTCTTCTTCCTCTAGCCACAACTAAAGATCTTCATTTTCACAGGCCAAAGTTGACTCTCCGCTGTGAACACCATGCCCAGGCGCCCACTGCATCTGTTGTGTCACCTAGCGCCACTCAAACCACCGCCAATTCTTTAGCGGTGGTTTGACTAGTGGTTGGTGACACAGTGGGTAAAAATGAAGATCTTTAGCGATGGCTGGAGGAAGAAGAGACTTTGATTGACGTGTTTTTGAGTTGGGGTTTACAGTAAAAATTAAAAAAAATAAAAAAAGGAGGAGAGAGGGGAAAAAACACAGTAAAAAAAATGATGTGAAAAGAAAAAAAAAAATAAAATTAAGTGCCAAGAAAAATTAATGTAAAGTAAGGAAGAGATTTGTTGGATATATTTTTTACATTAAAATTAATATATGTACAAATAAAAAAGAGAAAAAAAATCAGAAAAAGAAAAAAGATAGAAAATAAAGTTATATGAAAATGGAAATCTAAAAAAAAAAAAAGAAAGAAAAATTATTTTGACCTTTTATCAAAAATGTTTTGATTTTGCTTTTTTAATTGAGATAGTTTTGTTTTATAAGAAAGTGCTGGTAGTGTAAGCAAGGGAGAGAAGACTTGTGTTTTTTTTTTAGCACAACAAAGCCCGCAGGCGAGATTACATTACTATCCTATTAGAGTTTACAAGGGAAACATACATGGGGGAAACCCCGTCCCACCAATTATGCGTACATCGACTCGCTAAATGAGTAGACCTAATAAAATGGGCAGCTCTATTACATGACCTAGGAGCCCAATTAAAATTAAAAACATCAAATAAACTAGAAGACATAATAACAATATCTTCTACAACTGCATTCCAATCCCATGAAGGCGAAAGGGTCCTAGAAACAAATTGTATTGCTTGCTTACAATCATATTCGACAATCACTCTCCTCGTGATGAGGCCAAGGAACAAGCTGCTCGTATTGTCAGTGTCTCCGCAATAATAGGGGAGACCGCTGGGGCTAATCCACACCATCCTCCCACATAGAGAAAAAGAGAAAAATGAAGAGTGTTGGGTGCGTTTTTATAAGGGGTGCCCGGGGGCATCCGGGTAGGGGAAGAGCGAAAACTATCGAGAGTGTTTTTGTAAAAATAAAAAATTCCTTTTTTTATTTTTACATATATTAATTTTGAGGTAAAAAAATATACCAACACATGGAAACTAATGAAGAATTAGAATTAGAAGAGGCATCACTAGGGGGAGGAAGTCATATCAATGAGAAAGATGATGACCCTTCACAAACCTGTGATACACAAAACAAGAGCAGTTAGAAGATGTTTGGCAAGGAATGATTAAAATTGAAGATGAAGTGTAGTCAAGGGAGCTAAATGTTACTTTTGTAACGGAACTTTGAGATGAATAAACCTTTTTACTCATGGGTTCCCGTCCTATTTGAGGTGAGTACAGTTATAAGTAAGGCCAATAGTGGGTATGGGTCAGGTATAAATTACAGTACCCGCCATCGGTATGGGGCAGGTACAGGTATAATGTTGTACATGCCTCGCCCCACCCCATACGTACCCTAATTTGTATTTTATTTATCTTAAAGTAAGAATGTGCTGAATAAATAATATACTCGGATCTAAATTGAATTGAATACCACGACAATAACGAAAAACAATCGAACTAAAAGAGAAACGAAACAATAGACACAGTGATTTACGTGGAAACCCCTTTACAATCAAAAGGGGAGAAAACCACGGGCGAAGATCGGAGCTTTTATTATTGAACAAAACAAGAAGACGAATTACAAAGATTCTCTCGCACACTCAACTTTATTGGTTGCGGCGCCGCAATAGGGAAATACCTTACGTATGCTTTGGATGCTTTGAGACGTACCCTACGTCCGTATTTATAGAAGCGCGTAAACCCTATTTCCCGATCGATCGGTTCCTCACCGATCGATCGGCCGCCTCTCTGGATGCAGCCCTCTTTTACGTAACATTCCCGATCGATCGAGCTCCACCCAATCGATCGGGCTCTCCACGGCCCTTCTCCTTAATGCGCCAAGTAATTTTGGGACATATACCTAACAAATCTCCACCTTGGCTCAAAATCAACATCAACAATAAAACAACTCCACCTTCTCCACAAACGCTCCCTCAACCGGGGCTAACATACATCAAACCGAAAGACCCACCAAATTCGAGCAATGCTCGAACTTGCTTCCTAGTAGAACTTTTGTGAACATGTCAGCTGGGTTATCTTCAGTCCCAATCTTCCTCAACTCCACCTTCCGCTCGTCAATCAGATCTCTGATAAAGTGATGCTTTAGATCAATATGTTTCGTTCAGTCATAATGAGTCATCTGATCTTTCGCTAGGTGAATAGCGGACTGACTATCACAGTATACTCTAACTGTCCCCTGCTCGACACTGATTTCACTGATCAATCCTCTCAACCAGATGACTTCTTTGAACGCTTCTGTTACTGCCACGTACTCGGCCTCAGTAGTAGACTGTGCTGTAACAGGCTGCAAACACGCTCTCCAACTGATAGCTGTGTCACCTAAACAAAACACGTACCCTGAATTGGACTTCCTCTTATCAAGGTCTCCACTATAGTCAGAATCTACATACCCAACCAAACAACACTTACTTTTCCCATATTCCAAACACAAATCAGAGGTTCCACAAAGATACCTGAGAATCCACTTTACTGCATGCCAATGTTCTCTGCCCAGATTCGCCATTTACCTACTAACTCTGCTCACAGCAAAAGCAATATCTGGACGCGTACAGACCATCGCATACATAATACTGCCCACTGTACTAGAATAAGGAATCTGAGATATGTACCTGATGTCCTCCTCAGTTTGAGGCGAATCTAACGCTGAGAGTATGAAATGAGCTGCCAAGGGCATGCTAACCGGGTTAGCATCCTTCATACGAAACCTGTCTAACACCTTCTCAATATACTTCTCCTGAGACAAGTATAATTTTTCAGCTTCTCGGTCTCTATGAATTTCCATGCCTAATATCTTCCTAGCTGCTCCAAGATCCTTCATCTCAAATTCACTCTTCAGCATTGATTTCAAATCATCGACATCTTTCATATCTCGTGCTGCAATCAACATATCATCAACGTACAAAAGCAAATAAACAAAGCCTAAATCTGTCTTTCTGAAGTACAACTGTCGTACTTACTCCTGATGTAATCATGACTTGTCATGAACTGATCAAATCTCCTATACCACTGTCTAGGAGATTGCTTTAAACCATATAAAGACTTTCTAAGCAAGCACACATGATCTTCTTTTCCTTCAACAACAAAATCCTCGGGCTGATGCATAAAGATAATCTCTTCTAGTTCACCATACAAGAATGCAGTTTTGACATCCAATTGTTCAAGTTCAAAATCATGCATGGCAACCAAAGACAATAATGCACGAATCGAAGTGTGTCTAACTACAGGTGAGAAAATATCATGAAAATCAATACCTTGTACTTGACTGTAGCCTTTAGCTACCAAACGTGCCTTGTACCTCGCATCTTCCACTCCAGGAATGCCCTCTTTTCTCTTGAAGACTCATTTGCATCCAACCAGTCTTTTCCCTGTAGGAGGCTTCACCAGTTCTCAAGTCTGATTCTTATGAAGGGACTGCATCTCCTCATTCATAGCAACGAGCCACTTCTCAGCATCTGATCTCGATACAGCCTCTGTGTATGAAGTCGGCTCACTGTCATCTAACGTTTCAGCAGTAGAGAGGGCATAGGCAATCATCTCCTCATACCCATATCTCTCAGGAGGCCTGATCTATCGCCTCGGTCTACCACCAGCTATAGTAATATTCTCCAACTGCTGACCTATTTCTGCATTATCAGTAACAACATCAGAAACCCGTACCTGAGGTACTGGAATACTCTCTAGCTGAACAATCTGCTGATCTGACTTTATCTCTATATCATCAGGTGTCTCAACCTGAACTGTATCTCTGTCAATGGAGGGTGTGTTTGGCAGATTAAGTAGAGCAGACTTATCGAAAGTAACATCTCTACTAGTCAGAAACTTCTGAACACATGGAACCCACAATCTATATCCCTTCACACCTGACGTATAACCAAGAAAGACGCACTTATTGGCCCTAGGCTCTAGCTTTTCATCATTAACATATGTATATGTAGGACAACCAAAAACTTTGATATGAGAATAATCAGAAGTTGAACCAGACCATACCTCTTCGGAGTCTTCATCTGTAATGAAGAATGCGGTGTCTTGTTCACAAGGTAGCAAGCCATGCTAACTGCTTCTGCCCACCATTCTCTCTTTAAACCTGCATTTGAAAGCATACAACGAGCCTTCTCAAGTAACATCCTGTTTAACTTTTCAGCCACTCCATTTTGCTGAGGTCGACCTGTACATGTCCTGTGTCTGACTATGCCCTGATCTTTACAAAATTTAGTGAAGTCCCCTTCGACAAACTTAAGACCATTATCAGTCCTCAACCTCTTGATCGGCTTCCCTGTCTATTTTTCAAGCAGAACTTTCCACTTCTTGAAGATATCATACACTTCATTTTTCTGCTTAAGAAAATAGACCCAAACTTTACGTGAGTAGTCATCAATGAACGTTAGAAGATACTTGGACCCACCTTTAGAAGCTAATCTAGAAGGTCCCTACAGATCAGAATGTATATAGTCTAACGTTCCTTTGGTCTGATGCACTGCTGCCTTGAAGCTGACTCTCTTCTGCTTCCCATAAATATAGTGCTCACAGAATGCTATCAGTCCTGTTGACTGACCACAAATAAGTCCCCTCTTACTCAGCTTAGACAATGCTTTGTCACCAATATGACCCATTCTCATGTGCCATAGTCTTGTGATCTCTGCATCTGTCATAGCAGATGTAGAAAAAGCAACTGCAGCTGTCACGGTTGTACATGCAAGCTCATACAAAGTACCAACCCTATTTCCTTTCATCACAATTAATGCACCCTTACTGACCCGCATGACTCCACCTTCAGCAGTGTACTTGTACCCATTAGATTCAAGGGTACCTAGAGAAATCAAGTACTTTTTCAAATCCGGAACGTGACGAACATCACTCAAGGTTCTAATAGTTCCATCATACATTCTCACACGGACTGTTCCAACACCCACTACCTTACAAGCAGCATCATTACCCATCAAGACAACCCCACCTTGTATAGACTTATACGTGGAGAATCAGTCTCTGTTTGGAGTAACATGAAACGAACAACCCGAATCCATGACCCACTTATCTATGGACCTGGACTGAGAATCAGCAACTAATAGAAACTCCCCCTCATTATCCTCCTCTACAACACTAGCCTTAGCGGACTTGTCTTTACCCTTGTCACCCCTGTTACCCTCTTTTGATTTATTCATATATCTGTAACAGTCTTTCTTTATGTGCCCCTTTTTGTGACAATAGTGACATGATAGGTTCTTATGTCTAGATTTGGACCTAGACTTATTCCCACCATTGGATCCCCTATGTTCTGATCGACCTCTCACATGTAAGCCACTACCCGAGTCATTCACCGAGTCAGATAATTCCTTATCTACCCGTTCTTTACTCACAAGGTTTCTTTTTACCTCATCAACAGTAATGGTTGGCCTACCCCCGTATATCATGCTTTCTATGAAGCCCTTATACGCATTAGAGAGCGAACATAGCAATATCATAGCCTGATCCTCGTCCTTAGGGACATCATCCAAAGCCTTTAATTCATGAATAATTGAGGTAAATTCGCTAAGATGGTTTTTAAGAGATGTACCTTTTGCCATACGAAAAGTGTACAACCGTCGCTTTACTGCGAGTTTGTTGGAGACTGACTTGTGGCAAAACATGTCTAACAATTTCTCCCATAACTCCTGTGCGGTTTTGATCTCCAATACCTCTGACAAAACATCATCAGCCAAACATATCTGTATAGCCGTGAGAGCCTTCTCATCCAACTCTTCCCATTGTGCCTCGGTCAATGTTTCTGGTTTCTTCCTTTTCCCCTCCAGTGCTTTCTTCAAGCCGTTCTAAGTCAGGAGTCCTTTCACATGGACTTGCCATAAGCTAAAGCTTCCCTGACCATTGAATTTCTCAACCTCGGTTTTGATACCTGATGCCATTGTATCAATTCGAAGAACCAAGCTCTGATACCAATTTTTGCGGAAATAAATAATATACTCGGATCTAAATTGAATCAAATACCACGACAATAAGGAGAAACAATTGGACTAAAAGAGAAGCGAAACAATAGACACAGCGATTTACATGGAAACCCCTTTACAATCGAAAGGGGAGAAAACCACGGGCGAAGATCGGAGCTTTTATTATTGAACAAAAGAAGAAGACGAATTACAAAGATTCTCTCTCACACTCAACTTTATTGGTTGCGGCGCCGCAATAGGGAAATACCTCACGTATGCTTTGGATGCTTTGAGACGTACCCTACGTCCGTATTTATAGAAGCGCGTAAACCCTATTTCCCGATCGATCGGCCGCCTCTCTGGATGCCGTCCTATTTTACGTAACATTCCCGATCGATCGAGCTCCACCCGATCGATCGGGCTCTCCACGGCTCTTCTCATTAATGCGCCAAGTAATTTTGAGACATATACCTAACAAAAAATATATATATAATTGATTTAATAGCTCAATTTTGCATCATATATGGAGCAAATTATAATTAGATTCTAAGATATAATATTAAATAATTAATATGAGCAGTGTATGGATATACTAAAGCCTCTTTGTAATGGGGCGGGTTTAAGGAGGGTAATGGATACCCTTTACCCACAGGTAATGGGGTGGGCATATGTATAGGTTTGTATTCGCCCGAAACGGGTATGGGTATCTACTTTATACCTATGGCGAGTATGAGAATGGATGTAAGTGGTGTGTACTAAGGATGGTAATATGGTAGGTGAATTACCCGTGACCTATGGGTACCCACTATTTTTTTGGGGACCCATCATATCCACTCCATTTTGGCATCTAATTTAACTTTCACATTATATGTGTCTAAATTCAATTACCTAGAAATTCAAAACATGCATCATATTTTTATTTTAATTTGGAGCGTTGTTGCAACACGATGGGACAAGTGTCCCATTAGCATTAGTTATAAAAATATACATTATTTGCTTTTTTTACCTAAAAAACTTCTATTCTAAATTAGAATCAAATCTCATTAGGCTTACCGCTGCAAGCTTGAGAAAGGTAAGCGACTAAACCGGAAATTAAGATTCTAAATATAAGTTGTAAGAGGAAGCTTTTTTCCCTGAGGAGAGAAGGAAAAGAAGTGAAGCATTGGAACTAATATAATATTTTCCAATTTAAAAATAAACAATACATTATTTTTCTTCATTATAGTGTTGTATCATAGATCTTAATTTAGTATGAATGAGTATATGAAATATACTCGAACACGCAAAATCAATTATTAATGAAAGATTAGTCAATAGAACATTATATTAATAAGGTATACATGTCAAGGGGAAAAAAATGATTAAGAACACATAATCATCAAGAAATGAATTTGCTAAGCTAAACAAATGAAAAGGCGCCATTATAAAAATAATATTACAACTTCTAATAAATTAAATTTTTTTTTGTCAACAAAAAAGCTAATTGTTAGACTATATTGTATAGGTCTCAATATCGAGCCCATTGGGCCTGCTCTATGTATCTTGTATAACCCATTCATTATTCTATAAATATACGAAAGGGTCACTGCTCTAAGTGCACATCTCATTCTTTCATGGTATCAGAGCCCTCCCGAACCCTCTCATAAAGGCAAACTCTAGCCTTCATTTCAATTTTCGTTTTTTCCAAAAAACAAAAAAAAAGGAAACCAAAAAAAGGGGGAAAATCGGGTCCGCCACACACAAACCCTAACCCTCAGCCCTCTCCCTCGCTCAGCGCCGCCACACCCCAACCCTCTCTCTCCCGCCTCTCGCCCCGCCGTCGCACTGCCCTAACCCTCGCATCGGGCCAATAGCCAACGCCACTGTGCCCTAACCCAGCGCCCGCCGCCACACTAAACGTAAACCCCTGCTTCGCTGCCACCCCTGTCCTCCCTCCCGGCGCACCTCCCTCGCGTTGCGCCTCCCTGTCGCGACGCCGGCCGCCATTCACCCCTGTTCTCTCTGCCTCTCGACGCCAGCCGTCCGCCCCTGTTCAGATTTCCAGACCCAATGATTGGTTCTATTTCACAACCCGGGCTACCTTTCTTCGGTGCTCCTAAGTACGGTGAGCATATGTTACATCCGCCACTTTTTCATCCTGCAATTAATACTTATGCCACTGGATCTACTTTCTATTCAGGGTTTGCGTCTCCTCAAACTATTTTTCAATCTCTTACTGCTCATTCTACTCCTAAAGTTGATTTTTCCTGGATAATGGATAGTGGTACATCATCTCATATGACTAATAACCCCAGTTTGTTAACATCTCTTCGTCCTTATCATGGTTATGATAAAATTTTAGTTGGTAATGGCGCTTCTTTATCGATTGCTGGGATTAGATCTGGTTCTCTTATTACACCTGTTGGTCATTTCAATTTGCATAATGTTTTCTATGTTCCTGGTCTTTCCACTAATTTAATCTCTTTTCGTCAATTCTGTAAAGATAATTCTTGCCTTTTAGAATTTGACTTGGGTGGTTTCTCCATTAAAAATGATAAAACGATGTCCCTCATTATTCGTTGTGCTAGCTCAGGGCCTCTTTTCCCTGTTCCCAAACCAAACTCAATCAGTCGCCCTGGTCAACCCCGACAGCTAGTGGCATCCTCCGCACATGTTTCCCTAGTTGCTTCCAAACACACACAATCTCTCTGGCATCGTCGACTTGGCCACCCCGGGGAGCCAGTCTTGTCAACTTTAGTTAAACAAAAATTTATATCTTGTTTGAGCTCTTCTGAGTCCAGTTTGTGTCATGCTTGCCAACTAGGTAAGCATAGTCGTTTACCCTTTCAAGCATCTGTAACCAGTACTTCGCGTCCTTTCGATATTGTTCATTCTGATGTATGGACATCACTTGTTGTCAGTTTCAGTGGTTTTAAGTATTATTTGCTATTATTGGATGATTATTTTCATTTTGTGTGGATTTATCCTATGCGTGCCAAATCTGAGGTTTTTGACCTGTTTGTTCAGTTTCGTAATCTTGTGTTGAATCAATTTGGCGTGGAAAACAAGAATTTTCAATGTGATAATGGCACTGAATATATCAACCGTGACTTTAATGGTCTTTTTCTGCAAAGGAGCATTCTCAGTAGGGTTTCCTGCCCTCACACCTCCCAACAGAATGGGAAAGCTGAACGCATGCATCGTACTATTGGTAACATGATGCGTTCCCTTTTATTTCAAGCCTGTATGCCTTTGGAATTTTGGGTTGAAACAGTTTCTGTTGAAGTTCATACTATTAATCGCCTACCATCTACATCTATTAAGAAAAAGATCCCCTTTCAACGTTTATATAAGCAGAAAGTTAATTATGATCATCTTCGGGTTTTTGGTAGTGCCTGCTATCCTAATCTGAGTGCCACCGCCCTCACAAACTTGCTCCGCGCTCTACTTTATGTGTCTTCTTGGGCTATCCACGAAATCATAAGGGTTACAAATGTCTGGATCTTTCTACTAATAAAGTTATTATTTCGAGGTATGTTGTTTTTAATGAAGCAGATTTTTCATTTGCACGATTGGGCACTCTCTCTCAAAATACGATGACCCGGCTTCAACAAATTTTCTCTTCCCCGCTTGCGTCTTCCCCATTCACGGGCCTCACTCCACCGCACCCGCCACCTGCGGCGGCACCCGCAACAACCGCCACCCCTCCCCTTGCACCACCGGGGTCCCCTGCGGCCCCGTCACCCGTTGCTGCAGGAGCCCCTGTGGCCCCGTCACCCGCCACCGCTGTGCCGCCCCCTACTTCCTCTATTCATCCTATGGTGACTCGTGTTCGTGCTGGTATTGTCAAGCCTCTTCTCAAGCCTTCTATGATTGCTCATAGCTCTTTGCCAGAGGCACCTTTTTCTTATAAGCAGGCCCTTACTGATGATAATTGGAAGCATGCCATGCTTGAGGAATATAGTGCCCTTATTCGTAATAACACATGGGATCTTGTTCCTCCACCCCCTCATGGTAACATTGTTGGCTCGAAGTGGGTTTTCCGTATTAAACAAACATCTACAGGTCAGATTGAACGCTATAAAGCACGGTTGGTTGCTCACGGTTTTACACAGCGGTATGGCATTGACTACGGTGAAACTTTCAGTCCCGTTGTTAAACCTGCTACTGTTGGTACTGTTCTGACTATTGCCGCCTCTCGTCACTGGCCTATTCATCAGCTCGATGTCAAAAATGCTTTTCTTAATGGTACACTTAATGAAGAGGTCTACATGAAGCAACCGCCAGGTTTCATCAGTTCTCAGTATCCTGATCATGTTTGTAAGCTTAGTAAGTCTCTTTATGGTCTCAAACAGGCACCTCGTGCCTGGTACACTCGTTTTGCTACCTTTTTACAAGGGTTGGGTTTTCGCAGCTGTACGTCAGATTCTTCTTTGTTTGTCTTACGTCGTGGGCATGATATGGCTATTTTACTGGCTTATGTTGATGATATCCTTCTCACGGCCTCTTCTCATGCGGTCCTCCATGATCTCCTCTGCTCTCTTCAATCTGAATTTGACATGACAGACTTGGGACGCCTCAATTACTTTCTCGGCATCTCGATATCTCACTTATCTTCAGGGTTGTTCCTCTCTCAATCTAAATATGCTCATGATCTCCTGGACCGGGCCGACATGCTCTCTTGCAAACCTGTTGCTACACCTACAGATTCCAAGTCCAAGCTTTCCTTGGACGACGGTGAACTTATGATTGATCCCACTTTATACAGGTCTATTGTTGGTGCCCTTCAATATCTCACCTTTACTCGTCCTGATATTTCCTATGCAGTTCAGCAAGTGTGTTTGTTTATGCATGCTCCACGATCATCGCATTGGATGGCTGTTAAGCGCATCCTTTGTTATATTAAGGGCACTATTAATCATGGTTTGACTATCTCCCCGACACGTTTGGACCAACTTGTGGCTTATTCGGATGCTGATTGGGCTGGTTGCCCAGACACCCGCCGTTCTACTTCAGGTTTCTGTGTTTTCTTCGGGTTCTTTCACTAATATTACAAATTCCAATGCTATTATTTAAATAATATAATGATGTAAAAACATACAATAATACGATTAATAAAAAAGAAGATTGATTACACCAAACTAGAGAGGGAGGAAGCAACAATAAAGCATCAATAACACAAGCAGTAGAGCACAAAGCAGCAATGCAACAAGCAATAATAGAGCGACAATAGAACACATGAGTAGCAAGCAACGAGTAATAATAGCAAACATGTCGGCCTAGGTACAATATAGACTAGCTTCAATGTCAGTACGTTATATTTGCCATAATTTTGTAGCAACAGACAACAAGTAATAATAGCGAACATGTAGGCCTAGAGACACTATAGACTAGCTTCGATTTAGTATTTTATATTTGCTATATTTTTGCAAAAATATAACGAATTTAGAAATTGCTATTGTGTCACAATTACTGCAACATATATTTCTTATGTTAGAACTTTGGTACAAATTGTGCTGAATTTCATTAAAATTTACCAGATTAGAGCGAAATGTGTTGAGGAAATTTAATAAAAAAATGTTAATTTTTGCTTACGTAGCATTTATAAAAAATATTTATGGGTTATTTACGCCAAATGTCCTTATACTTTGCTTATTGTGTCAATTTAGCCTCTATATAATTCAAAATGTGTTAATTTAGCCTTTTGGTCAAATTTAAGTTAAGTTAAAGACGTAATTTTGAATGGTAAAATTATGTTAGATACAAGTAACTTATTATAAATTCATCCGTTTACTCAATTTGACCCAACTCGAGCCAAATTATTAAACATTTCACTAAAAACTTAACATAAAATTTTCTCTAAGAACTAAATTGACATATTTTGAATTGTACAGGGACTAAATTGACACAATTAAAAGCACAATAACAAAATTGATACAATAGGCAAAGTAAAAGGACTTTTTGGCGTAAACAACCCAATATTTTTATAGTATAAAAAAAAGTATAAAAATAATTTTTAAAAATATATGAAATTGTTAACATGTTTAAAATGTTATTCTAGAATTATTTAAAATGTAAATTTGATTTTTCTAAAATTATTCTCATTTAAAAAAAATATTTTTTGCTTACATGCCATTTAAAAAAATTATTTTTTAAGTATAAAAAAGTGCAAAGTGTTTTTAAAAACATATACAAATTGTTAATATGTTAAAATATTAATTTAAATAATTTAAATTATTTTGAACGTAAATTAGAATTTTTAAAAAATATTTTCTCTTTTTTAAAGCCAAGTAGGCAAAAAGTAACATATGTTAATAGCATTAATACTAGTTAATACTTTTCTGTTTAACTTAAAAAATACAATACCAAAAAGAGTCTTATGTAACTAATTTGATATTTTTTTATCATAAATTTCTAAAGTTAGTTTCCATTTTTCAACAAGAAAACATATTATGAAAATATTATAGTCCGGAAATCAAAATCTTTAAAAACATACTTTCATCTATTTTGTGGTAAAAAATTCATTTATTTTAATTTATATAATTTTTAATTAATAAATATATATTAAGGTTAATCTAAAAATATATTTCAAGTTCTACCAATGTTATACGTATCAAATTTGAGTAATTCTTTCAAACTAATTATTCATACTAAGTTATTTCTCTAAAAATCTAATTTTTATAATTTTATCAATTCTCTCAATATCTTCTCAAAATTCAAATAGTTCTATAATTTTTATCATATATTTTAAAATAACGTAAATTAGTAAAATAAATAAATATTATAAAAAATAAGCTTAAAAAAGGGCACTATTGGAGGGGCAAAGCCTCAATTCTTATAATGTGGTAAAAAAATTTTATATATAGTAATTTTCATCATATACCTTAAAATAATATGAATAACATAAATTACTAAAATAACTAAAAATTATTATAAAAAAAAAGGGGCACTATGGAAAGCGTGTTACAGTAAATAAATTGGAATAGTAACCATTAGTAACTAAGATAATAGTGACCAGAAATAGAGGATTAAGGGAGAAGAGAAGGATTAGGTTTCTATTGATTGAATTGTTGATGCCCTAATACAAGGCCCAGTGCCCCTATTTATAGAAGGAAAGAGGTATAACTAATACTAATACTAATCTTATCTTAATTGCCTAATATTACTTATATTATTATTAATATAAACTATCTACTAATAATACTATATTTATCATGTATTAATACTCCCCCTTATAAAGATCCTTGTCCTCAAGGATCTAGATATTGATACTCGAATTGATAACCCACCAGGGTCAAATACTTAAATTAAAAATACAAAAATATTTAAGTAAAATATAATAAAAATGCTAAGGGTACAATCGTAATTAGCGCATCCCATTTTCAATCCCTCTCTTCGCTGCCCCTTCACCTTCCGTCTTCGTCGAACGTCCCCAACCCCCTGCGAAACCCTAATCTCACAAGGCTTCCGCGGTCGCAGGTTTCGGAGACCGGCGGGAGGCACGACTTCACGGCGGTGGCCGCGGCGGACACGGTAAACTGCCAGCGAGTTTAGATCCTGATCGAGTTGGTATTTGTTGATGACGCCGTCCTCCATTTCTTCCGGCTTGGGGTCGTAGTTCATCTGGTGGTCATTCCCATCATCGACGACCTCACTAACCTCCTTTTGGATCGTTTTTTGCTCAACATCGCGGGATTCTTCGTCTCGGTGCTCATCAACATCTTCCTGGCCAGCCTCTTTTTCGATTTTCTCATTTTCGCTGCCGGCGTCCTCAGTAGGTGTCAAATCTGGTGGCGCTGGAGTTTCATCTACCTCGATTGGTGGTGGTGGTGGTCCTGACCCTTCAACAGTTGTACGATCTGACTGCTCCGGTGAGTCTTTCTTCATCTTCACCCCTCCATAAGCCCATTCATCAAATTTTATTGAGAAGGTGGCCACTCTTTTCACCCATGGATCTAATTTTGGATCCTCCAAATTCATTTTTTGAAATTTCTCAGCCATCTCAGCTCCTTTTCGTTTCAGATCGGCTATCTGATTTTTTTGCTCCGAACTCATATTAGCAACTCTTCGTTTCAGATCTGCGATGAACTGATTCTTTTGCTCTGAGCTCAAATTTGCAACTCGGTGTTTCATATCAGCGAGTGCTTGATTTTGTTGCTCGCTCAAATCCATGGCTGTTTTTGCCACAGGTCGAAAGGATCGATGCTCTAATATCAGTGTTACAGTAAATAAATTGGAATAGTAAACATTAGTAACTAAGATAATAATGACCAGAAATAGAGGATTAAGGGAGAAGAGAAATAGACATTGAGGGAGAAGAGATAGAGTTTAGAGGGAGAAGAGAAGGATTAGGTTTCTATTGATTGAATTGTTGATGCCCTAATACAAGGCCCAATGCCCCTATTTATAGAAGGAAAGAGGGATAACTAATACTAATACTAATCTTATCTTAATTACTTAATATTACTTATATTATTATTAATATAAACTATCTACTAATAATACTATATTTATCTTGTATCAGAGCGAAGCCTCAACTTTTATAATGTGACCCAAAAAAATTCAAATAGTTCTATAATTTTTATCATTTATCTTAAAATAATAAAAATAACATAAACCATTAAAATAACTAAAAATTATAAGAAAATAAGGTAAAAAAAAGGCACTACTGGTGGGGTGAAGCCATATTTTCAAGTGAAGCCTCAACTTTTATAATGTGGCAAAAATGGAGCTTAAAAAAGGGGATATGTGTTGAGATTAGTCTTAAGCCATGCATAGGCCCAAATAAACAGCATTAACAATTTTTTTTTTTTTTTCTGTTGGCTAACATTTTGCTATTTAATAAAAATGGTCAAGATGGACCATTCTAAGACAGAACCGTTGTTGGGAACATATTTCAAATTTTTTTTCTAGATCGGTATGAGCAGGCATAACAGAATATCAATTTAAAATTCTTAATTTTAAATCTAAAACCCTGACATAATTAAACTATCTAATTAGATCTAGATCTTACTATAAGAGGTTCATAATATGACAAAAATCAAATAAAATAGGTAAAATATAGTATATAGAATAAACGAAATAAAGGAAAATAAATTAAATATCATTTACTTAATTATACATACCTGAAGCACGAATCACAATTCTGACTTGAAGACCTGAAATTGGAAGAAGTTTCTTGATATCTCAAGGTCTTTTTTGTGATGATCTCTTCTAACAATAGGAGTGTAGGTTTCTAAAAATATTTAACTTAAGAAAAATTTGGGAATAAATTTTTTTCTTCAACCTCTCTGAATAAATAATTTTTCAAAAAAAATCATGCTAAATAATAATTTAAAAAATTTCTAAAATAATTTTAGAGTTTTTGTGGTGAGGGAAAACCAAATTCTAAAACTTAATTCATATGTTTCACGGTTGAGAAAACTCGTGTATTTATAAATAAAATAGTGACACGTGGCAGCTTCGTGTTGGTCAGCACCTGAGTACTCGGGTAATTGAGTTGTGCAGCCCAGATTTAACCAGGATGCAGCTGCCATGTGTCAAGCTCTAATCGGGCATCACTTGACGGCGCGGATCACCACACCAACACCCATCCTCCCACTTGCGCTTGCTACGTGGCGCTGTCTAATTGGGTCATCTGCTGTCGCGAGATAATTACCCCTGTGCGATTTCTCCTTTTTTTTTTTTTTTTTTTTTTGAAATTTTCACATGTATAAAATTAATCTTATAAGTATTATTTGTCTAGCATAAAAAAGTTTATTTATCTCATAAATAAAGATTTCATCTCATAAATTTATTTTTTAGATATTTTCAAGTGATGCTTAAATTGAGGCTTACGAAGAGACCTAAGAGACAATTTAACTCCAGTTCCAAATGGATCAAATCTACTTATCATTGTTGGAAAAAGCATAAAAATTTTGTTGAAAAATAAATTCTGATGCCGACTATTGGGTTCACAGTTCTCAACTATGGTCACAACAATAGGCACCTATTAGAGCACTTAGAGTAGGAGACTCTTCTCTCTATGTAAGCCCCCGGTCGGAAAGTCACGCTTCGTGACGCCTCACGTGCGAGAGTTCCTGGGAATAGGTTTATCTCTATAAACCATTTGCCCTAATACCGATTGTTGGGATGGATTTTAAAAATTCTCCCTAAAGTTTACGCAGCGGAACGGGTTTAGAATTCATAACTCTAAACCTAGGGTTGATTTAAGATTCCTAATTTTAAATCTATTGACTTAAATTCATAATTTAAATCAACATATCTAAATTCTTGATTTAGATCTACAGGCCTTTTACTCTAATACATTTATAACAATACATAAACTTGTACAGCAATAATAACGAATACTATAAATAAATAGAAAAGCAAAAAAGAATAAAGAAACAAAAACATACCTAGAATTGCTTCAATAAAAGAAGAACAAGAAAGACAATAATATTATTTAAAATCGAGACCCCGAGACCTTCTACGCAGTGACCTCGAATTGCTCGGAGGGTGGGCTCCAAAAAATATTAAATTGAGGAAAGAAAAATTTTAACGAAATTTTTTTTCTCTAATTAGATTCCGAAACAATTTCAGAAACCCTAAAGAAATATTTCAACTTCAATGTCAAACCTTGGAATAAGCCCTTCTATTTATAGAAATATGCCGGAACGAAAAAATCTAATTATAATAAAAAAAAGGATTCACCAGTTAACTTCAAAACGCAGTGTACCATCTAAAAAATTATTCAAAATGCCGCGTTTCATTAACCAAAAAAACGCGCCTGTTATTTTAATTCAAAAAGTGTGACACGTGTCATCGCATGATTCGTCCCCACGTGGGGACGCGGATAGCCTTGGTGGGTGTCCCAGCTTTCGTTGGATCCGAAGCACATGGATTGCAAGCCTGTGCGATTTTCGTCCCCCTTTTTTTGTTTTGCTTTGTTTCACATATATAAAAATTCATCTTATGAATTTTAATTTTTTAAAATTATTTTATTTTATAATTTTTAACTTTTATTCATCTCATGAATAATATTTGGCAAAATTAATTTTACCTATCTTATGGATAAATAATTCATCTCACAAATTCTTTAATATTTTTCTAATGGCGATAAAATGCAGAGGCTTGCGCAAGGATCTCAGTGACAATTTAAATCTAGCTCCAAATGGGTTAAATTAAATCATTTCATGATACTAATTTAATTACCATTTAATGAGACTTAATTCCACTAAATAAATCTCACTGCACTTCAGACTTAAATTATTTATTTGATATCTGTCTAATAGACTGTATTGATGACAACAACTCCTCCACTAGATGTCCATGACAAAGGATAAATATAACCACTACCATTATCTTCTCACAGCTTCTCCATTAGTTACCGACTCGCCTTTCACTGAATAATTTATTTATACTTGAACATATTCACAGTATAAATTCCAAATGTCAAACACTTAGAATACTTTGGCCAAAGATTTCAAACTATTCAAATATTTGCAAATCAACTAAGGGGACATCTGTATCTTATAATAGATTGCAGATTCCCTATTGAATACCTGATCCTTGTTACACTTCACGCCGCTACCCAGTGTACGTGAGATTTCAGTCATTCTTTTGGACCTTACTTATAGTACACCAAAGTAACTAACGCTCCATGCACAAGTCCAGAATACCCTCAGGATTTAGAGTCGTCGTTCAAATAGTACAATGTGAATCACTCATCTCCGATAGCAGTTTAGAAATAAGTAACCCGCATGGTCCAACTCAGTGTGCCAAACACACTAACCTAACACTTTTGGATCTCCATCCACATGATCAAGACAAGTCATCTAAAGTGTCACATTAGAGTCTTAAAATACAAGTGGTCCAAACTTATCTTCGACTACGAGTCTTTCAATCAACAATCCATACCATTTGTTCCAAATCTATCTGTGGCTTAGTCTCATAAACCACTTAGAACAAACATGTAAATTGCAGTCTGAGGACTACACCCATCTCATGGATGTCTCCCAAAAGAAAATCACATGCAGTATAAATGCCCACATACACAAATTTAACTATGAAACGACTAGAACTTCAATTTTATTTATTAATTAAAATAATATATTCAGAATAAATTTGAATTTTAGGACACTGTTCCTAACAATCATCTCATGATAACAATTGATTGCCATTTAGTAAAACTTGATTTTACTAAATAAGTTTTAATGTAATCTAGAATTAAATATATTCACTCAAGAATTTCTCAAATAACTTTTATTACGACAATTAACCTCTTTATTAGCTATTTGTGAACAAAAGTAACTTTGACTACTGTCGTTACTTTTCTTACATCTCTTGCTGTAGCTCCCGCCTCATCCTTCTCAAACAATTCAATAATATAGAAATATTTATGTACTAATTCTAAATGTCAAACATATGGAATACTTTGGCCAAAGATTCTAGAATCTGTTCGCATATTTGCGAATAGGCATGGCCATGGGCCGAGCAGAGCCAAGCCCTAGTCTGGACCGGGCCGGGCAGGGCCCGTTTCTTGTCCGAGCTCGAGCCTCGCCTTGGCCCATCTAGTATATATATAAAATACATATGTATAATATAACATACAAATTATTTGTAGCAAATGTAATAAAACACAATCATAATTACAAATATATTTTGTAAAATAAAATACATCATAACTTATTAAAAAATATAACTATAACAATATAATAATGCCATATAAAACTACAAATATATTTTATAAAAGAAAATAGATTATAAAAAATAGAATTATAACAATATAAAAAATTTATCTAAACTTGTTGCGGTTAGTGCGGTACCTGTACTAGTGCTGCCATCGTCTTCTTCATCGCTTGATGAACCCAAGTTCAGTCGATATTGGTCTCTATCCGCTGCAGCCATCCAGTCCTTCAAGAGCACCGACATTTCTAAGGTGACCGGTGCTAGCTTCTCTCTCTTTGATCTAAGCAACCTATCACCTGTACTAAAAGCAGACTCCGATGCTACTGTAGACACTGGACATGTTAGTATATCGCGTGCCATGGTGGTGAGCACGTGATATTGGATTTTATTTAAATACCACCAGTGCAAAATATCAAAATATAGATTGGCCTCTGTCAGGTAGAAGTTGAGCATAAGCAAACGCATATACAAATTTAGCTCATCATATGACGTGGGACCTTGTTTGGGCTTTATTCGGTTTAACATATCTCACGCATGTGATTTTCCTTGAGAAGGGGACGAAAAAGATGGTGTAGAAGAAACGTTTGATATTATTTGAGCATACATGGAAAATAAATTACGTAAATTTTCATCGATTTTAGCAACAAAAGATGCTACATCAAAAGTTAGTTTCATTTTTAGTAAAATATTTGGGCAAATAATTGAAAACCCGTAAGTTTACAACGTGAGTAAAAACGGTGGAAATACAATATATCATTGGTAATTCAGAATAATATTTAAAATTTTTTTCTATCATGGCGAGCCCTGCAACACGGGATTGGAGGAGTTATTAATCATCCGAACATCAATATCTACCAGTCTAGATATTGCTTGTGTAATAGTTGGGTAATAACATCCAGAAAAAACGTGGTAGCCCCTTTAAAAATAACAAAAAATTTACAAATTTTATTAATTACATCCAAATCTATATGTTCTAAATTAAAAGGACTTAGATTTGAATATTTTGCTGTACAAATTCAATTAAGACGCCTTTGTATGGTATGATTCTTTCTAACATATCAATCATGGATATCCTAATTGCTTTAGCTGTACAAATTTCATTAATTACATCCAAACCTATCAAATGTATCGCATCTAAATTTTTTATAAGAAATGTCATGTGTGTCACAAAGATTTTTAAATTTTCTTTGCCTAATTTCGGATGTCTTAATTGCTTTAGCTACGTCTCTTAAAACCACGGGAGAAAACTCTATAAGTTATATGCTATCCATCACTATTAAATGCAGAACTTGACAAATGCTACATAAATGAAAATATTTTCCATCTAACATGGGCTTCATATACTTCATATACCTCACTAATCTAACACTTTTGGATCCCCATCCACATGACCTAGACAAGTCATCTAAAGTGTTATGTTATGGTCTTAACATACAAGTGGTCCAAACTTGTCTTCGACTACGAGTCTTTCAAGCAACAATCCATACCATTTGTTCTAAGTCTATTTGTGGCTTAGTTTCATAAACCACTTAGAACAAACATGTAAATTGTAGTATGAGGACTACACTCATCTCATGGATGTCTCCCAAAAGAAAATTACATGCAGTATAAATGCTCGCATACACAAATTTAAATGGGAAATGACTGAAACTTTAATTTTATTTATTAATTAAAATGATATATCCAGAATAAATCTGGATTTCAGAACATTGTTCCTAACAATCTCCCACTTGTCTTAAATCTAATTTATGACAAAGTCTATACTCACCCCTTTTAAGTTTGAACCAAAGGTTTACTGAGCCTAACCCTTAATGAGCACAATTATTCTATTGTAAAGTCAGCAATACAATACTGCTTGATATTCCCCTCACTAATGGCTCCCACTCCAAGGGTAAAGACATGCTTAGCCGTCAAACGTCTATCATTTTAATCTGATTGGAAGTATTAAATTAGTATAGCTAACTGGAACCAGCTCGTCAATTTGAAAGATTAGCATAGGATTTCTAGTTCTTCTCAAGAACTAGAGAAAACTCTTTACTGCCACCTAGTCCATTGGACCCAGGTTAGACTAACACATGCTTACTATATCATAGCATAGCAGACATCATGTCTCGTGCTAACATGGCATACCTAAGGCTCCCATTGCCAAAGCATATGGAATATTCCTTAATTGCTCTTCTTCTTGAGGTGTCCTAGAACACTATTCAAAAGAGAGAGGGACTCCATGCTATACCTTGACTATGTCTTGCCGATATAAGTGGCTGGAGAGAGAACCAACATCCTGCTCTTATAACCTTACAGAAGCTTAATCCTAAGAGTAGAGCTGACTTCTCCTATGTCTTTCATATTAAGCTATCATGACGATTAAGTCTTCACAGCTAATGACACCCCCGCATCATTCTCAATGAGTAGTATATTGTTGACATATAAAACTAAGAAAGTCACTACTTTCTCTTAATATGATTTGTACACGGATGGTTCGTTTAACCAATTGCTCAAAACTATAAGACAAAAGGACAAGATCCCGATATATAAGAACAAAGGCGACATTCAGAGTTGCGCCAACTATCGGGGTATCAAATTAATGTGCCACACTCTGAAGTTGTGGGAATGAGTCATAGAGAGGAGGCTAAGGCAACAAACAGAGGTGTCCGTGAACCAATTTGGATTTATGCCCGAGAGATCAACCATAGAAGCCATCTACATCCTATGGCGAACGATAGAGCAATACAGGGAGAGACAAAAGGACCTTCACATGGTTTTCATTGATTTAGAGAAGGCATATGATAGGGTGCCAAGGGAGGTCCTTTGGAGAGTTTTAGACATGAAAGGCATTCTCGTGCCATACATCCGAGCCATTAGAGACATGTATGAGGAGGCACAAACTATGGTGCGTACAGAGGACGGGAGACAGACGCTTTCCCGATAACAGTAGGGGTACACTAAGGGTCGGCTTTGAACCCCTACCTATTCATTCTGGTTCTAGACGAGCTCACTAGGCACATCCAGGGTTGTGTACCTTGGTGCATGCTTTTTGCAGATAACATAGTGTTAGCGGGGGAGTCGCGGGAAGAGGTAAATGAGAAACTGGAACGGTGGAGAGGGGCGCTAGAGTCGAAGGATTTACGACTAAGCAGAGCCAAGACCGAGTACATGGAACTCAAATTCAATCCGTCCACCACGCCCAGTCGAGAAGACATCAAGATTGGATCTGAGATCATAGCGAAGAAGGAGAGCTTCGGGTACTTGTGGTCCATGGTACAGACAACGGTGAAGTTGACGACGATGTCAACAACCGGATTAAAGCGGGATGGCATAAGTGGAGGTTGGCCTCCGCGGTACTTTGTGATAGAAAGTTTCCCTTGAAGCTAAAGGGAAGGTACTATAAGAAGGTCGTAAGTCCTGCCATGGCGTATGGGGCGAAGTGCGGGATAATGAAACAATAGCACACACAGAAGATGAAGGTGGCGGAGATGCGAATGCTGAGGTGTATATGCAGACACACAAGGAATGATAGGATCAGAAACGACGTCATAAGAGACAAATTGAGCGTAGCCCCCATCGAAGATAAATTGAGAGAGCAACTTTTGAGGTGGTTCGGTCATGTTAGAAGGAGACCAGACAACGCTCCAGTAAGGAGGTGCTAACAGCCCCTTACTACACTAGGCAGGAGAGGAAGAGGCAGGCCAAAGAAGAGATGGATGGAGACGATCCGACAAGACCTCACCCATCTGAACCTTCGGGAGGAGATGGCTTTGGATAGGGCCCAATGGAGGGCTAGTAGAGGGGTTATAGATGCTGCAGTTGAAGTAGGGTAGTCTAGCTTATTAAGGCTAGACCGTGTCATCCTCCTGGCGCACTTCGGTTGCGCACTTGCTTCCATGAGCTACTACATGCAGGCATGCATACCTACCTACCTATCATTTGATTTCATTCGATTTCATTTGATTTCATTTGATTTTTGATCATTTGATTTCTGTTTGATGTGGCTTGCTTGGTGTCTTGTGTCTTGGGTCTTGTGTGCTTTGTGTCTGCTGTCTTGACCGCTTTGTTGCTCTCCTGTTGCCAGGTCTCATGCTCTTGGCTGCGAACCAGTATCTCAAGTTGGGGGTCCTCGGAAACAGCCTATCTTCAGGGTAGCCCCCTGAAGGGGGAAGGCTGCGTACATCTGCCCTCCCCAGACCCTACTGTTGCAGGAGCCCTTTCAGGCACTAGGTTTGTTGTTGTTGTTGTATAAGACTTAACTGCTTTATTGTGACTAAAAGGATCAGATTCAATGCCACGGTCAACTACTAAGGCTCCCGCTGTGAACTTGTCAGGTGTCCTGACAATCCTCCCGTTACACCTAAGCTTTCATGTATCTGGAACATTCTCGTTTCTATTAGTAGGTGCATCTAATGCTTCCACTATGACTTAAGTTGTGTCTAGCTGTTCAAAATTATTGTCATTTTCCTTTAATACTATTTTGTTTTTGTTTTTGTAGCTTACTTGCAAAATCCTTTTCTAAATGTTTTGCACTGTATTAAAAAAAAAACTATAGAAAAGACCATGCTTGTTCTTTCTATCTGCAACACCATTTTGCTGCGGTGTACCTAGAACAGAAACCTGAGATCTTATCTCATTTGTAGTTAGGAAACTCTTCTAAAAATTATTCACCACTTCGATCTGGTCGAAGTGACTCTATTTGTTTACCTAATAGCTTTTCAACTTTAGTTTTGTACTCTTTGAACTTTTTAAAAGAGTCCAACTAATGTCTAATTAGGTAAATATATACATACCTTGAGTAATCATCACTAAACGTGATTAAATGCTCATACCCACCTCTTGCTTGAACACGTATTGTTCCACGTACATCTATGTGAACCACCTCAAGCAAGCCACCAACTTTGTTGCCTTTACTCTTAAAGACAAAATTGGCCACCTTTCATTCTATGCAGAATTCGCAAACTAGTAATGACCTTAAGTCCAAAACCTCTATTAGTCCATCTTTCACCATTCTGTTAAGGTTTAAAAGATTGCTCTTGACCTTAACCTTGGTTGGGATAATGAGAGTATGCGATGAGAAGAGAATTTAGAGTTAGATGAGATAAGAAGGGAAAGGAGATGAGAAGTAGAGAGAGAAATCAAAAGATATCAAGTTCATTCATCAAAATTGTATTTTGAATACAAGCTAGAGCCATCTATTTATACTACTTCCTCCTAGGATGGCTTAAGACTAAAAATATCTAGAGATACAATGTATTTGGAACCATGGCCTAACCGACTTACCCGCCACCTAACTAATTAGCCGCCAACCATGACCGGCCAATGACCACCTAGGCTACATGACACTAGAGTTCACTTATGACATGACTTAACAAGAGACTTATGCAACTAATTACATCAAGACTCATTCTAGATACAATATCAACAAGCTAATACAACTTCCCTACACTAAATGATCATTAAATGGCTGCAAGATAGCCACCAATGCAGCACACAGTAGCTAACAGCAGCAGCATAACAGCAGGACAGCAACACAGTCACCCTCAGCTCATGCCTCGGATTCTTGGATCATAGCATTCCCTTCCCCTTGAAAACATTCTTGTCCTCAAGAATAGAAGAGAGTTGAAACAATGAAAGACACTTATTGTTTATGAGAAGATAGCTGATGTGTTAAAATCCTTTACTGAAATTATGCAGCTGACTCCATCTGATATGCAGCAGATTCATGAGAATGACAACTTGTTCGACACAAAGTATGTTTGAATGCATAATAATCCTCAGGAGGTCTGTACTGATCAAACCAACCACCAACAACACATCCACAACTCCTCTTAATGCAGTTAGCACAGCTCAAAACTCTATCTTGCTGCCGAGAATCACAAAATGCAGCAACAATCTTGTAATTCTACTGGTAAATGCTGCATAACAAGGTCTGAATGTCATTGAACCCATAAGAATGCATATGAAGTCCTTAAGCATCTCGAGAGGCCTTCCAAACTCAAACAAAGAGAACCAAACATCAAATTCTGCTTGTTAACATTCCCCGTTGTAGCTGACACATATTGAGATTCCATAAGAATACAGCTGCAACTCTTTCATCTTGGATCTTCTCCAAAATTTGTATTGCTTACACATCCACTTACTAAACCAACTCAAACCAAGCTCATCAAACACTTGATTGCTTCCCAAAACCACTTGTTGTGCTGCAGATCCCAGAAATTCAGCAGTGTATAACCAACACAACCCATAGCTCCAATTATTACCAATTTCAACTCGATTCTTGATCATATGGAGGCTTCTTGATGCGAACAAGTTGTGGCATCTTCCCAAAATCATGATAGCACCAATCACACTCATTCTGAACAACTTTTTTACTGCTGACAATGAAAGAATTTGAATTCTCCCAGAATTTTCAGCAATTACCTTGCATTCTTGCTGTCCCAACTTGAGCAATTTAGCACTTGTGACTTTGGCTTGAAATTCTGGACTCTTGCTCCACCAAATTAAGTACTCACAGGTCACAACTGAGTTCCAAAGGCACAAGGTCATCACTTGAATGCCCAAAGCATTCCAATCAACACTGTCAATGATGCAGCTCACACCTTCCAGCATGTTCTCAATTCTTTCCTGGATCCAAAGCTCATCCAGCCACCAAATATACCTCGAATGATCAAGCTTTGCTTTCTTGTCAACCATCCCAAGCATCAGTAACAAATATAGCAAGTGGAGACACCAAAAGAACTCTTGAACAATTGTAAACTTCTTCAAAATTAGAGTTGATCTGTTCCAAATTTCCTTGCTGATATTCACTCCAATTTCAGCTGGAGTTAGCCTTGATGTTGCACTGATCTTCTCCCTCCAAACACCAAGAAAATATTGAAGCTTGTGCATATAATTTTTCCATTCGGAACAGCCACAATAGACCACCCCAAACACCTTTAGATTCTGCATCAGATCAGCACCATTCAGTTGCTGTTTGTTCCAATTTCCAAGTGCTATAACCTTTGTCTTTACTAGGCTTTGTGCACCAGCTGTGAGATCATACCTGAGGCCCAACACCTCCTCAAACCATCCACAATTCATCAAGCAACTAACAACAATTACCATCCCTTCAAGTAAACGCTTTTGTATGAACCGAAGCAACACCAATTCCAGACAATAAAAGCTTCATTGTCACAAGAATTATGCAGCTTGCAACATGTGTAATCCTTGTCTTTATAGCTGGCTTTGATGTTAACTTCACAATGACCCATAGCCTCTACCATTTTTCCACTAATGCTTGCACTGACACCGAGTTCTTCATCATCAAACTGCAGCACCAGATGCCTAGCTTCTCCAAACACTTGTAATTCATTCTTTCCCTGATCAAAGGGACTCCCAACATCAATTTCCTCAGTTAAGGCATCGATTGTACTGATTTGGGTCTGCACAGAATTCTGTTTCAACACTTTACTGAATTTATACACCACCAACAAATCAATTGCTTGTATAGGCACCATGTTTCTCCTTTGTTGAATGTTAAAACGCACTCTCGCGGCTTGAGTAATTCTTTTCAGCTGAAATTTAACTCTTTTCGGCTTCATATAAGCTTGAGAATCTTCTCTCGGATCAAGAAGTAACTCGTCATAAGAGTGTACATTTAAATTATCCATTTCTCTACTCCAAGAACCTTGCAATGTATCAATTGCATCACTACCAGCACAAAGCCATTGCTGATTACGAGTATCAAGATACCTTGGCGAAGTGCTTAACACCTTTTGTGGTGCTTCCATTGTTACTACAACAGTAAACTCAGCTTTCCCAACAGAATGAGATTGCTCAGGCATGAAGGTGCTTCGATTCTACATACTAGCTTGCCATGGAGTATTACTTAACAGATTTGGAGATGTTTTCAGTGGTATTATAGCAGTAGCATCGAATTTTTTAGTAGAATACTTCGAGTCTGCATAGTTCGCTGCTTGATTGCTTGCAACGACTTTATAGTGACCCAGTTGTAACATCGAATCATCCTTTGGAGACCACGACTCAGTCACTAAATTGTCATGCTTCAATTTCTGCTTAGTAAACTTCTTTTTACCCCAAAAATCTTTCAATGCGTCGTTAAGATGATTCCTCTTCACTTTACTCTTTGTATTGTTTAACATTCCTTTGACATGAAAATCGTATTCCCATTCCGGTTGCATTTCATATTGTGCCTTAACATCAGCAAGATACTCTAATTCCAGCAAAAAGTCTTCATAAGGATCACCTTGTTCAAACTCAGGTTCTTCTAACTTGTGTTCATCAATTTCAGCATTATCGGGGACGAGTTCATCTCCAACGGCAACAGATTCCACTCTCTCTTTTCGCTCAACAAGGGACTTCCGTTGTTTAACGCTATCCTCTAGTTCCGGAAACTCTTGCATCAAGAACATCAGCACAATCACGACTGATGTTAGGATAAGCTAAACATTGTTGAATCATAAGTCGCTGAATCTTTTCGTCCCATTCCTGTCTCCGTTTCTAGAAATATTCTTGCCTTAATTTCTTCAACTGCTCAATCGACTCAGCCATATTGACAATGAACAACAACTTCAATCTGGAACAACTCAGTTGGCAGGATATGAGTTCGAAAATCGCAGAAGAGGCAGACTTGTTTCGCAACTCTTTCCACAACCGATTGCTTAATGAAGTTCTACTCCTTCATTCGCACAAACAATCCCTTGATAATGGTTCGACAAACGTCACTAATTACAAACCACAACTTGCAAAATTCGCGAACGAACCCTAACTTCGAACAAACCCTAACAGAGGTGTTTTCTTGAATAAATCAAACAAAGAATCTGAATTAGGTTCGATTTTTCTCTGTAATGATGATTTAAACACACGATTCACCACAATCTTCAAGGATGAAATCGGATTTCAACACTTTCGATGCTCAGTTCGTTGTCAGATTTTCGCCTAAGCAAATCTCGACTCAATAACATATAATTCTTAAGAATTCAACGCAGATTCTGATAACTCTCACCACTTCTATGCTTATCAGCATAATTACATCACAATTCAGCAAAAAGAGCAGATTCGGATCAAGAGAGTAACTTGTAGTTCAAAAAACAGTTACCTCAACCTCAATTTCTGAATTGTAGAATCTGAAATCACCTCAATGCAACTTGTTTCTGATCTTTTGATTATGATCAAGTGTAATGTGGATCAAATAGCTCACTTTTAACTTCTTCTCCAAATGATCAAATGAATAATTGATCAAGAACAATTTTGCTTAGCACTTCAACTTCAGCAACTCATGCTATGCTTCAGTACTTAACTTAGCAGCTGATGCTTGATCAATTCTATTGAATTCAATTTGAATCAGCTTTGATGTTGAATGAAATCAACAATACTGATCAATTGAACTTTCGTCAATGTAATTCGATCGACTTAAATCCCAACCGAAGCACTTCCCAGGCAATGCGCAGGTCAATAATGCAGTAACCGCCAATCTTCAAATTCAAAATTCAGAATTGAATTATGATCACATAAACTGAACTAAATCAGTATCAAACTGTTTTTGTTGATTAATTGCAACACAATTAATCGGATTTTGTAATTTTTTTTTTCTGATCTAGAGCTTGATTTGGAAGCCAAATCAAGGCTCTGACACCAATTGTTAAGGTTTCAAAGATTGCTCTTGACCTTAACCTTGGTTGGGATAGTAAGAGTATGCGATGAGAAGAGAATTTAGAGTTAGATGAGATAAGAAGGGAAAGGAGATGAGAAGTAGAGAGAGATATCAAAAGATATCAAGTTCATTTATCAAAATTGCATTTTGAATACAAGCTAGAGCCATCTATTTATACTACTTCCTCCTAGGATGGCTTAAGACTAAAAATATCTAGAGATACAATGCATTTGGAACCATGGCCTAACCGACTTACCCGCCACCTAACTAATTAGCCGCCAACCTAACCTAACTCTTTTAACTGATTTAAACAATTTAAATCATTACATTAAAATATTCTAATTTACAATTAACTACTAATGATTTAAACAATTTAAATCACTAATTCAAACAATCATCTGAATTAACTGTTAATACTTTATTGATTTAAACAATTTAAATCGAACCGTCAAATTAAACTAACTTTCCTTCTTAATAAAATTTCTATTTTATTAAATCGCCAATCTATTTATTTTCGATCTTATTATACCTAGTCATGTATATTATGACTGTAATCAGAGACTGGCTCTGATACCAATTGTTGGGAAAATATATGAATTTTGTTGGAAAAAATAAATTATGATGCTGACTATTGGGTTCACAATTCTCGACTATGGTCACAACAATAGGCACCTATTAGAGCACTTAGAGTAGAACACTCTTCTCTCTACCTAAGCCCCCAGTCGGAGAGTCACACTTTGTGCCACCTCACGTGCGAGAGTTCTTGGGAATAGGTTTATCTCTATAAACCCTTTGCCCTAATACCGATTGTTGGGATAAATTTCAAAAATTCTCCCTAAAGTTTATAAAGTTAACGCAGCGGAACGGGTTTATAATTCATAACTCTAAACTTAGGGTTGATTTAAAATTCCTAATTTTAAATCTACTGACTTAAATTCATAATTTAAATCAACAGATCTAAATTCTTAATTTAGATCTACAGGCCTTTTACTCTAATACATTTATAACCATACATAAACTTGTACAGGTATAATAACGAATACTATAAATAAATAGAAAAGTGAAAAAGAATAAAAAAAGAAGAATATACCTGGAACTGCTCCAATAATAAAGAAAACCAAGAAAATCGAGACCCTGTAATCTTTTACACAATGACCTCGAACTGCTCGGAGGGTGAGCTCCGAAAAATATTAAATTGAGGAAAGAAAAATTTCAACGAAAATTTTTCTCTCCAATTAGATCTCTGAAACTATTTCTAGAAACCCTAAGACTTATTTCAAAACTGAATGCCAAACCTTGGAATAAGCACCTCTATTTATAGGAGTATTCCGGAGTGAAAAATCCAATTTTAATCGATGTGGGATTGCCCAGTTTAAATCAAAACGTGTCGTATCAATTTAAAAAGCAATTAAAACGTTGCGTTTCATCAACCCAAAATGCGTCCCTTTTATTTTGAACTAAGCTTGACACATGGCAGGCCGCGATTGGCCAGCCCGTGCTCACGTGGATAGGCCCTGGCCTGCCAGGGTGCGACACGTGTCGAGCGCTGGTTGGTTGATTCGTGAGCACAAGGATTAAGGGTTGTGCGCGCTATTTTGTGATTTTTTTTTTCTTTGTTTCCCACATATAAAAATTCATTATATGAATTTTAATTTTCAAAAATTATTTTATTTTATAATTTTTAATATTTATTCATCTCATGAATAATGTTTGGCAAAATTAAATTTACCCATCTTATGGATAAATAATTCATCTCATGAATTCTTTAATATTTTTTCAATGGCAATAAAATATAGAGGCTTGCGTAGGGACCTCAGGGACAATTTAAATCTAGCTCCAAGTGGGTTAAATTAATCATCTCATGAAATAATTTAATTACCATTTAATGAGACTTAATTCGACTAAATAAATCTCATATCTCCCTAATAGACTGTATTGATGACAACAACCCCTCCACTAGATGTCCATGGCAAAGGATAAATATGACCACTACCATTATCCTTCTCACAGCTTCTCTATTAGTTACCAACTCGCCCTTCACTTAATAATTCATTTATACTTGAACATATTCACAGTATAAATTCCAAATGTCAAACACTTGGAATACTCTAGCCAAAGTTTCCAAACTATTCAAATATTTGCGAATTAACTAAGAGGACATATGTATCTCATAAGAAACTGTAGATTCCCTATTGAATACCTGATCCTTCTCAATCTTCACGCCGCTACCCAGTGTACGTGGGATTTTAGTCATTCATTTAGACCTTACTTATAGTACACCAAAGTAACTAGCGCTCCAAGCACAAGTCCAGAATATCCTCAGGATTTAGAGTCGTCGTTCAAACAGTGCAACGTGAATCACTCATCTCCAATAGTAGTCTAGAAATAAGTAACCCACATGGCTCATCTCAGTGTGTCAATCTTATTAAACACACTAACCTAACACTTTTGGATCCCCATCCACATGACCAAGACAAGTCATCTAAAGTTTCATGTTATAGTCTTAACATACAAGTGGTCCAAACTTGTCTTCGACTACGAGTCTTTCAAATAACAATCCATACCATTTGTTTTAAGTCTATCTGTGGCTTAGTCTCATAAACCACTTAGAACAAAGATGTAGATTGTAGTATGAGGACTACACCCATCTCATGGATGTCTCCCAAAAGAAAATCACATGTAGTGTAAATGCTCACATACACAAATTTGAATGGGAAACGACTGGAACTTTAATTTTATTTATTAATTAAAACGATATATCCAGAATAAATTTGGATTTCAGGATACTGTTCCTAAGAAACAATGCATGAACAAGTCCTGGATTCAGGATGTAGTTTCCACAAGACATCAATTGCTCAAACTTCTTTGACTATAAAATCATGAATGGAGGGAACATCCTTTTAGGGAACAACCATGGCGGTGAGGTAGTAGGTATAGGGTTAGTGCATATTAGGATGTCCAATGGGACAGAGTATACTCTAGGAGTCGGGCATGTGGGCGTACTCTAGAAGAGCCTGATTTCATTAGGATAAGCTTGATAAGAGAGGGTTGACCTTAAGAGCCAGGCAAGGAGAGATGAGGGTTCTCAAAGGATCACTAGTAGCTCTTAGAGAAGAGGTTAAAATGGTCTCTATGTCCTGAAAGGTGAGGTAGTTCCTAGAGAGTCTTGTGCTGTGAAGGTTAATAGGCCTGACACGAGTAACCTTTGGCATAGGAGGTTAGGCCATATCTCTGAAAGAGGCCTAAATAAGTTGCCTAAACAAGGATTGTTGTATGGTGATTCTATTTCAAAACTTGACTTCTGTGAATCTTGCATCTATAGTAAGCATCATAGGTTAGTTTTTAATAATGCTATGCATACAACTGAGAATCATGTTGATTATGTGTATGTTGACTTGTGGGGCTCTTATAGGTCCCAAATATGGGTGGTGCGTCTTAGTTCTTGTCCATTATGGATGACTACTCTAGAAAAGTTCATGTTTCCAAGCCTTTCTGAAAATGGGAAAACTTAGTTGAAAATTAAACAAGACAAAAAAAAAAAAATTAAAATCTTAAGAATTGATAATGGCCTGGACTTTATTAACTTTGATTTTGATGCTCTATGCACCAAAGATGGAATTAAATGACACCGAACTATTAGGAAAACACCACAATAGAATGGCATAGAAGAAAGAATGAATAAAACCCTATTAGATAGAGTGATGCGTACGTTGTATGCCTCTGGAGCGGGCACAGTAGAATACCAATTTAAATCTAAAGCCCTGACCTAATTAAACTATTTAATTAGATCTAAATCTTACTCTAATAGGTTCATAATATAACAAATAAAAACATCGAATAAAACATATATAAACATAGCATGTAAAATAAACGAAATAAAGGAAAATAAATTAAATATCAAATACTTAATTTATACATATCTAAAGCGCGAATTCCAACTCTGACTTGAAGATCTGAATTTGGAAGAAAGTTTCTTGATACCTCAAGGTCTGCTTCACAATGACCACTTTTAGCACCAAAGTGTGGGCTCCCAAAATATTTAACTTAGGAAAATTTCGAAACAAAATTTTTCCTTCAATCTTTCCAAAAAATAATTTTTCAAAAATTTATGCTAAACAATAATTTAGAGAACTCCAAAAATAATTTTAAGGTTTTCATCAGGGGAGAAAACCAGGTTCCAAAACCATAAAAACAAAAAAATTAAACCCACGGCAAACCCACGTTATTTATGGCCAAAACTTTGCTTTGGCTGACGCCACATGAGTGTGTTTTTTTTTTTTTTTTTAAATTTGGGCGCGTGCTGCTTAGCCAAAATTGAACTACTCCCTTTTTTTAATTTAAATACGATATAACTTATCATATTTAAATCTATTTATCTTATAAATATATAATCCATCTCTTTTTTTAAATATTTTCAAACAATGGTTAAATTGAGGCTTGCGGAGGGACCTTAGGAACAATATAACTCTAGCTCCAAATAAGTCAAATATGATTATCATCTCATGATAACAATTAATTGCCATTTAATAAAACTTAATTTTACTAAATAAGTTTTACTACACTTTAGAATTAAATATATTCACTCAATAATTTTTTAAATAATTTTTATTACGACAATTAACCCCTCTATTTGATATCCTTAAGGAAAAGTAACTGTAACTACCATTCTTACTTCTCTCCATCTCTTGCCATAGTTCCCGATTCATCCTTCTCAAACAATTCAATAATACATAAACAATTCTTGTATTAATTCCAAATCTCAAACATATGGAATACTTCGATCAAAGATTTTAGAATCTATTTGTATATTTGCGAATCAGCTAAGGGGACATTTTTATCTTGTTAGAGACTATAGATTCCAATTAAAACAATTGTTCCCGCTACACTTCTTGCAGTTACACAACGCACGTAAAATTCAAGTCAACACACTTTGACTAATCCTTTTAGCACATTAAAGCAACAAATAATCCATGCACGAATTTAGACTGTTTCTTGGATTTAAAGTTATCATATTACACAATTAATTATTTCTGATAGCAGTTAGAAACAAATAATTCAGGTTGTCTTGCTCGGTGTTCTAATCGTATAGACAAAACCAATATAATACTTTTAAATCCCTATAGATATAACAAAGACACGTCATCGAAAGTATCATATTATAGTCTTATCAGATAACTTGTCTAAATTTATCACTAATTATGAACATTTACTTTGACAACATATCACTAATTTGATCTAAATCTACTGTGGTCCACATTGACCACTTAAACCAAACTCGGCATGTCATCTTGAATAATTTCCATCTCATGGAAAGTTTTTAGAAAAACAGTCACACACACACTTGACTCGTAAAATATAATCAGTCAATAAATAAATAACATAATTTTATTTATTTAGTATTTAAAACTAACTAATTAGAGTTTTTCGGACACAAATTCCAACAGTTTCTAGGATTCCTTTTGCTTCTTATTATTAGAGTGTGTCTTGTAGTTGGTCTACATAGTAACCAAGGTGGAGATTTGCTGTAATTTGGCTCCTATGTATATCAACTATGTTAAGAAATTAAGTCTCAAGACTAAAACGTAGGGTTTATGTTTTAACCAGCCTCAAAACGCATCCTTTTATGTCAACTATAAAGGCAATGGCATTTTTGTAAATAAGGGCACCTTGGGGGCAAAACTGTTATGATTTTAAGTTTTGGCACGTTTGGCTAAAGACAATTTTACCCCTGCTACTTCGCTAGTTTACTTGCCCATGCCCTTAACTATGCTGCCCGGAAAGTTTAATGTAACCCTAGCCGTTTAAAGGGTTGAACATGCGTCGTACATCCAAGGCGTTTTCAGAGGATTCGTGTTATAAGATGGATGCCTCAGATTGTGTTTGTTTGGGTGCGATAAAGGCCATTGATAAGTGCATTAAATTTAAGCGTTAAATAAGATGTACATCTGTAACTTAGGTTTTCATAAGATTGTTTAAGGAATTTTTTTTAAAAAAAAAAATTAAATGTGCATGAGGTGGATTTTATCTAACCGTATTAGTAAAATATGATCCATGAACTAAACAAAATCTAATTTGTACTTGCATTATTCGTTTTACACATAAAAACTTATGTTAAAAAGTTCATTAATTTATAAAAGTGAACGATAATGTAAATGTAATGGCAATATAAGAATCATTACACATAATACAACAAAACCGACGCAATGCTTCAAGGGCTCCCGCATAAGCGGGGCCTGGGAGGGGTGAATATATGCAACCTTACCCCTTCAGGGTGTAACCCTGGCGAGAGGTTGTTTTCGATGACCTCCAACCTTATAGGGTTAGAAACACGAGGACTTCCCAGGAGGTCACCTATCTTGTTACTATTCTCGCCCAAGAATGCTTAACTTCGGAGTTCTAATGGGATCCGGTGCTTTAATGCCTCGTAAATGAATCCTAAGAAGCATTACACATAGTAAATAATAGAATGCAATCAATAATTTGATAGTTAAATTAACAAATTTAGAAGAATATAGGATATGAATATTGAATTTAATTGTATGTATTGATTATTTTCGGTTATAATTAATTTTTTAAGTGAAAAAAATTTGGATACATGTTATAATTATATGTATATTAGACATATGATATTAAGAAAATGCGTATTACTATATTATTGACAACTACACGTAAACACTCTTTTAAAATGGGAAAGTACGAATACGTGTTAAAAATGTGTATTATAAATGTTTAACTAACAGAGGTGTCTAACATCATAATTACATTGCTAAACTAAAAATGCAGGGGCTGTGATTGCATCTAATAACAAGGTTCTGAGTTAGTTGTGTACAATAACATGGTGCAAGAGCCATTTATGAAATCAAAAGTGTAAGGGTGAATTGCATTTAATTACAAAATTTAGACACGTCCTTACTCATCTAAATCTTAACGAGGAGATGTCGTTAGATGTGGCTAAGTGGTGGTCAAAAATATGTGTAGCGTTGACATAGCTATTAGGAGGAGCAGTACACCGATGCCTGTTCACAAACCCTCTAAGCTTACATGTTTGCTATTGCTGCTGCTTTACTGTTGATTACATACTTGTATGACTGATACTGCTCTGTTTGACTTAATTTTGACTTGATTTTATAATTATTGTTCCGTATTTACTTTTTAGGGTTGGGGCCGTTTTGGAAACAGTATCCTTCTAAGATAGCACCCTATAAGGGTAAGACTATAAATTTCACCATTCTCAGATCCTTCCTTAGTGGGAGCCTTTTCAGGCGTTGAATTTATTGTTATTGTACGCAATTTAGAAAATATATTATAATATAAAATGTAAGAGAACTTATACAATAACAACAACAGACCCAATGCCTCAAGGGCTCCCTTATAAGCGGGGTCTGGGAGGTAAATGTACGCAGCCTTATCCCTTCAGGGTGTAACCCTGTTGAGAGGCTGTTTTTGAGGACCCCCAACCTTATAGGGTTGGTAACACGAGGACTTCCAAGAAGATTACTAATTTTGCTACTACTTTCTTCTAAATATGCTTAATTTTGAAATTCTTAGCATCTGATAAATGAATCCCATGAGAGAGCTTGTATTAATAAAACAGTAGGTAAATATCTTCTTAATTTCCCCCAAAAAAATACTACCCGTCAAATTGAGCAGAAGTCGACAAAAGTTACTATCTTTTTACTTGATAAAATTTTCAATATATTGCAGCAATGTCTGGTAATTTTGTGGCAAAATAAATACTTCTGATAATTTACCATTGTTCTCTCTCCCTCTCTCTCCTCTCTCCGCATCGCCTCTCTCCTCTCTCTCTCTCTCTCCATATCAGTTCTCAAGAGATTCGTTAGCTTTACAAGATACGATAATGCTGATCAGTCCCCTAGCATCTTCTTTGAATTCATGGCTTTTTCCGCACTTTTGAGACCTCAATTCCTCTCTAATTCCTAGATTTGGCCCCAATCCGTGTCTGATAATGGAGGTTTTCGCAATCTAGGGTTTTTGACCTCTTGATTTCATCCTGAAATGTTGTAATCTAGGGTTTGAATTAGCAATTGAATTGGTTTCACATCTTTTGAATCATTTTGTTGGATTTTGAGGGCTTTTGCCGTCTGGGGAGTGAGAAATCGAGGGGTTTTGACCTAATTTTCAGTGCTTTGTGGTTGAAGAATTTGTTATAGCAGTGAAAGTTCTTGTTTTGAGGATTTCTAGGGATTTGGAGTGGGGTTCAATTTGGGAATTTGGATGTTTGAGTCATAAGGGGTCCTCTGCATAGTTGTGGAGGATCCCTGTTGAAAAGGGTCCCTAAATTGTGGTTTTTTTGCTGTGATTATTTGATGGCTTTGCGATATATTTAGCTTTAATGTTGATTGGTTTTGTTTTTCTAAACATGAACATGAACATGAGTAGATTATTTGGAAAGTAGGTGTAGTTTTCTTTGGGAAAGTTGGATTACAGAAGTAGTATTGGTATCTGCTTTACTGGTGTTTGAAATTAGTTGTTTCGGGGGCAATGTTTGGATCCAGTCCCGGCTCTGGGCATAATAGTAGTGCAGTCGCGGCGGGGACGGTGCTGATTCCCACCCGGTTCGACTGGCCTTATGGGGGCAGAAGAGTGTTCCTCAGTGGATCATTTACTGGGTGAGGACTGATAATGAAGTTCATATATGTTTGGGTAGTGTTATTATTAGAGTAAATTTTGTTAATGCTAGGGAATTTCAAACATGAGAAGAATCCCAAAGGCTTTGTAATTGCGTTGGCATTAACGAATATTGCAATGGCAATAACACTAACCATATGTTTTTGCTCACGAGTTGTGCAAATTTCCATCAGTAGATGTGGTGGTGTTCGTTTCATCTGGACCTCATTTGTGTAGGTGGACAGAACATATATTGATGTCTCCAATGGAGGGATGCCCTACTGCATTTCAAGTTATATGCAACTTGACTCCTGGATGTCATCAGGTCATTTCATTAAGTTTTACGAGCTTAGTTATTCAGTAGGATTACTGATTATACTGTTTTGACAGTTCATTTGAACGTGTGTTAAGCTTCATGATTCATATTACAAGCTCTGGCCTTAATTTTTAACTTCTATGCACTATATTTTGATTTGAGTGAATAGCATTTGATTTCCTTGTTTATATGAGATAAGATTTTATTTTGTAGGTTATCTAGTGAGTGACTAAGTGGAAGTTGTAATTTACATGCTTGTGGATGTCCTTGTAGCCTCTATTGTGTAGCTTTGTAATTAGGTAGCTAATATTTCATTGCAATATAATGCTACACGTCCATGGACTGGACATCAATTGTAAGTAGTTTTGGTCACAATCTTATGCGGACATTCTCAAATTTGAATTCCAGATTCATTTTATTTTTAAGCAGTTGCACATTGTTTTGAACTTCAATTGAGTTCATGTTTCATGTATTTCCTATTCTATCTTCTGTCATGCCTGTTACATTCAGCTTGTTCGAGAAATAATACGGGGTTTGTATATCACTAACGTATGGCTTGGGGTTCCATGCCAAATTGAGAAGATAATTTGTTTAGGCATGCCTGCCGTTGTCTGAATTTTTCTATTTATATGCAGTACAAGTTCAATGTTGATGGAGAATGGTGCTATGATGAGCATCGTCCCTTTGTCAGTGGAAGTTATGGAGTTGTAAACACAATCTTCGTAGCCAGGGAACCCGACATGGTTCCTGTTATATTTAGTACCGAAACTCCCGGTAGATCTAACATGGAGGTGGATGATACTACTTATATTCATATGGTGAGTGGATGGATTTATGCTTACTATTGGCTTGCTTCATGGACATTGTAACTCTTGGGGTTCAATGTAGCTGTTTTTGTTTTAGATCTTATGCAGCAATCGTGCACCTAGTTTGTAGTTACATTTAGGGCCTAATTGGCCAAACTTCTTTCTGGAAAGAAGTATTCTTTTTTATGGAAAAACCACGTTTCAGATTTTAAGAGTATTTTACCTATAAAGAAAAGTGTTTCTAAATAAAAGACAAAGATGTCTTTCTACTTTTAGGCAGAAGTAGGAAATTAGTGCTTCACCTTTATAGCAGATGCAGAAGCAAGACCAAAAAAATTTTCAAATAAAAATATCTCTATCCACAACATGTTTTACAAAAGTGCTTGCGGAAAAAACAGTTCCTTTTATAGCTTGGCCAAATGGGCTCTTAGATGTTTTTTTATGTTTGCTTCTAGAAACCAGTCATACTACACCTCTAAACAACTATCGAAATAGATCTATACGATCTTGGTGCTCTAGAGTTTCCGACGCTAACCTGTGAGTCTCAAAAATAGCTTTGGGTGCTAGAGATTCCTTTCATTGACTGAGAGACACATTGAGGGTAAGATATGTAGTATCTGATCCTTGTTGGAGCCGTCCAGTTTGACTCTCTTTGTGCCCTAAATGTTAATACAAAATTTGGACATTTCAAATTAGAATAGAAGCATAAAGAAATCTTATAAAGTAGCTGAGTTTGACACACATTCCCCATGTCCGACTCTTATACACAAGTTCAGGTAGCCTATGTTTTGATGAGGTTGGCTATAGGTAGAGGTGTCCAACGGGCCGGGTCGGGGGCCCAGCCTGGCCCATTGGGGGCTTTTGCCCCCAATATTTAGTGCCTGTTTGGGCATTATAACTTATTTTATGCTTGTATTTTGTATTTATATTGTTATAATTGTATTTTTTTAATAGTTATAATACATTAATTTTATAACATACTAATATACTATTATAGTTGTATTTTTTCAACAAGTATACATTTCATTTTATAAAATATATTTGTAATTTTATAAGACACTATTATGATTGTATTGTATGTTATATATATATATATATAAATTAAAAAAAAAAAGAGTGCCGGGCTGGGCCCGGGCCTCTAGCTGTAGGATGAAAAAACATTTTGATGTGAATAAGAGTACAAGAATCAATGATGCATGTGTGAAGGAAAATCATTGTCGTTGCCTGTTTATAACTTTGCTGTTTGATATTTCACTTGCATGGATGAGATCGTCTGATGGTATCTTGCAGGAGGCTCTTCCAAAAATTTCAGATGCCGATTTGGTGATCTCACGTCAGCGTATATCCTTATTTTTGTCCCAAAATACTGCCTATGAACTGCTGCCAGAATCAGGCAAGGTTTGGGCGAAACACCCTTCTGTCTAAGCATTAATTTTATGTCTCTCAGTTTTGGCCACTTCCAATTTTTTGGCTCATGTGGACTTAATCTGTAATCAAAATTGCAGGTTGTTGCCCTGGATGTTAGTTTACCTGTTAAACAAGCATTTCATATTCTTTATGAACAGGTATATTTCTTCTGGATCTTTTTCCCGCCCAACGTCTTTGTGATGCGCTTATGCTATTCCTGTTGGGTAAAATGTAATGAGTGGCATTTATATCTTGCCGATGGGGAAAATGCTTCGTGTGACAGTTTTGTGATTCCACTGGTCTTCTTTTATGTTCCCCATTGATACAATCAATTACGATTGTATCTAGATTGAAGTACGTTAACGAGAAAGAAGATAGGATTAGAAGAGATTAGAGAGAGAATTGGAGAAGAATTAGAAGAATTGAGAGAGAAATTCAGGAGCAAGAGAAAAGAGATAGAGAATTGGTAGTGCCATTTCTTATTATTCTTACATGATCAATACTCGAGTATTTATACTTGAACGCAACGACAAGATCAAGAATAAGAACTCAACAACAACTAACAAATTTCCCTAACAACTCAACAACCTCAACGGCTGCAGCTAGTTTGCCATCCCTTTGCGTGTAACCCATCAAAACATCCTTGTCCTCAAGGATGAAATGTTCGAAAGTTTGTGAACACAAAGTTTGAATCCCACTAGGATCAAAGGACAAGGTTTGATAAAGATGCTTGTACTCCAACTCAGCCCTTGAGGTAGTGATGGAATTTATTATGACACTGGGATTGAAGACGAATATTATGTAGGCAAAGCTTTAAAGTTGGGACAGTGCTCCATGAAGTTCCATTGTAGCCTTCGATGAAGAAAGAACTTAACTCTCTTATCCATCAACAAGACGCAAACAACAAAAGATGCCTCTAGTTGATGAATAGCTTCCATTTTGCTCAAAGTAAACTCTTCTTCCATCATATGATTATCGGAAACTACAATGAATCAATTAATTTCCAAGCCTTCAGACTCCTCAAGTTTCCTCTTATTACTTGAATCTATGTTGACAACATCCATTGTTACTTGGTCATGCTTCTTCAACCATGTGGTTCCAATAACTTCAAGTGTAGGTTTAGGCTTGAGAACTTCAACATAAGAGGCTTGAACTTTATTTTCAGTTTCTATTGTTGAAATTTTGTTGTCGCTTTTCAAATTCCCCACCCCCTCGCCCCCAGACCACAAAAAAAAAAAAAAAAAAAATTCCCACTCTTGACATGAATTGCTTTCACTTCATCAACTACATTTTGTTTATAGCAATCTGGAAGCACCTACACCTCCAATAGGTTTTTGCATATTGTATACTTGAGGCTGAAGATTCATAAATTGGATATCCAAGTAACAACAACACCAATCGACCCAGTGCCCCAAGGGCTCCCGCCTGAGCAGGGTCTCTGCCCCGGGGGGGGGGGGGGGGGGGGCGTACGCGGCCTTATCCCTTCAGGGTGCTATCTTAAAGAGAAGCCGTGTCTGCAGGCCCCAGCCCTAAAACCAAAAGGTAAAAACAAAGTTTCCGAAAGGTAAAAGTAAAAAGTAAGTAAACACAGGAAGATAGAGCAACAAGAACGCAACAGGGTAACAAGCAGCAAGAAACCAAAAACAAAAGAGCAACAATACCCCAAGCAATCAAGCAAGCAACAATCAGCAATATCTACCATGAAAGCCTAGGACACTATGCACTAGTTTCGTTGTTCCCCTCCATCTTAAGCCACTATGTTAGCTACTTCTTTTCTAATCCATCACTCCGCTCTATCTAAGGCTATCTCCTCATTTAGGTTTAGGTGCGTGAGGTCGTATCTAATCGTCCCTATCCAGCTTTTCTTTGACATGTCTTTACCTCTCCTCCCGTTCGCAATATGTAGTTGTACACATCTCCTAACAAGGGCAGTGTTCGGTCTCCTCCTAACATGTCCAAACCATAGCAGATGTTACTCACTCAACTTATCCTCAATTATGGCCACGCTTAACTTGCTTCTTATAACATCATTTCTGATCTTGTCCTTTCTTGTGTGTCCACATATCCACCGCAGCATCCTCATCTTCGCCACCTTTAACTTCTATATATGTTCTCGTTTAACTAGCCAACATTCTGCATCATATGACATAGCTGGTCTCATTTCTATCTTATAGTGTTTTCCATTCAACTTTAAAAGAAACTTCATGTCGCAAAGTACCACAGAAGACCCAAATATTTGAAACATTCTTTTTTTAGTATACATTCTGACCCAATCATCACATCATCTATGCTTGGACTTGATGAGGTATTGAACTTAAATTCCATATACTCGATTTTGGATCTATTGAGCCGTAATCCTTTCGATTCCAAGGCCCTTCTCCAAAGCTCCAGCTTCTCATTTACCTCTACCCTCGACTCGCCCACTAGGACTATATCATCTGCAAAGAGCCTGCACCAGGGCATTCTTCCTTGAATGTGTCTAGTGAGCTTGTCTATAACCAAAATAAATAGAGAAGGGCTCAGAGTTGATCCTTGATGCAACCCAATTGTGATTGGGAAAGCATCGGTCTCCCTTTCCTCTATACGCACGTTGGTCAGTGCGCCTTGAGCTTTAACTTCGATGTAAGAAAAACGTAAAAATTGCATTTGCTTTTGATGAAAAATGGACTTGAGCTTTAACTTCGAAAATTGATTACGGGAGTACTTTGATTTCTTCAATAGGACCAAACAGAGAGAATACCTCATGAAGGACATCCTCATTTATAGAAGAAACTATCACCTCATTAGATGTTGATTTCCTTTGAGGAATTTCATCACCAATTGTCCCGAGTGTTAGAGTGTCAAGATGAAAACTTCAGCAGCTAAGCAACCACCTCGTCAATTGCTCAAATTTTGAGCCTCATTTTATTGCACAAAAAATTTTGCACATCTTTGCTTGGAGTCATTCGATTAACAATGCTGGGAATGACAAGCGATCTCAAATTTTTTTTAAAAAGAAAATTTGAACACAACTTGTCAGCAAAACAAATCCGAGCTTGGTCCGGGGAAGAACAACTCTGATACTAATTGATACTATCAACTATGGTTGTATCTAGATTGAAGTAATCTTATGAGAAAGAAGATAAGAGAATAGAGTATAGAGAGAATTAGAAGAATTGAGAGAGAATTGAGGAGAGAGAGAGAGAGGAGAAGATATAGAGAATTGGTATTTCATTTCTTATTATTCTTACATGATCAATACTTGAACGTAATAACAATTGAACAACTAACAAATTTCCCTAACAACTCAACAAGCTCAACGGCTCCGACTACTTTGTCATCTCTTTACGTGTAACAATTTTCTTCGGTTTTATGTTACACCTGAATATGGATGGTAGTTGCAGTCAATGTGCTCTTAGTGGACCCTGAGTTGTATTGATGTGATAATTGAAAATGTATATTTATTTGACCATGTACATTTATCTGGTGCCAGTCTGAGTTCTGATTTCATTTGCTTTCAGGGAGTTCCAGTTGCTCCTCTTTGGGATTTTGACAAGGGTCAGTTTGTGGGTGTTCTAAGTGCAATAGATTTCATCTTGATCTTGAGAGAGGTATGTTAAAGTCACTTGCTTCAGTTTCTTTAGACAATTGAATGAATTATTTCTTAAATTAGTGCAGTGATTTATTGTCTACTTGTAGAATTTCTTTCTTCTAATTTTTGCGAGAGTCTCACATAGCTCGGTGGGACATCAATTAGCTGTCATGATTCAAATCAATTAGCTCTCATGATTCAAGATTACGCTTGGATCATGACATAGGATAGGTGAAGAATTAGGGATGAGGTGAGAAGAGAATTAGAGATTTAAGATGAGAATTAGAGAATTGAGAAGAGAAGTGGAGAGAGTTAGGGTTGAGAGAAGAATAGAATCAATTATCATTCATCAATTCCCTTACAAGAGAATCTACACTCACTTATACTAACTAAAGCTAATGGGATACAATGAATCGATACACATTAGACTAACCGACTTCCTCATACTAGCCACCACAATTGACTAAACACAACTACCATTTGACTCCTCTTAACCAATACTAACTAACAATTTTTAACTAACAGAACTACCAAGATGCTACGGCTAATACACTAAAGGAGTACTTAATTGCCTTATCCTTGTGACTTATACTCTTATTACAACCATTGCATTATTAGTACTTAATCCCAAATCTCGGGTCATGATAGTACTCCCCCCTTAAGAGATTCTTGTCCTCAAGAATCTTAGTTGAGGAGATGTAGCTTGAAGACTCTTATTGTTGTCCTCAAATCCACTCTGCAGCTGCTTCAAATTCCACTACCAGTCGCTTCATTCACTGCCCGCTTTGGTCTTGCATTCGCTTCTGCAGCACGGTCAGAGAAAAGCTTGCAAATCCCCTCCCATTTTAGAGGTTTCACCTTCTGCATGTGACATTAACTTGTTCGATGAAATACAGATCTGAGCCACTTGTCTAAATGGTAAAAATACCCTTCAATAACTATATTTTTAAACAAATTAAGTGAAAACATGTAGTTTCTCTATTATATAACATCTAGAATTTTGTGCTTATAAAGTAAGAATAAGGGTGTTAAAGAGTACTTTTGTTATTTTGTGGTAGCATTAATAAACGAGCAACGTTAGTTCTGTCGACGGAAAATGATGTCATTGTGTTTTTAATTGTGTAAATTTAGTTCCTGTACTAGTGATATTGTGTTAGTTTGGTCCTCAAAGTAAAGTTTACCTTAAGTTTATAGAATTTTTAATGGTTGAGGCATGAGTTGGGTTGAATTGAGCTAATGTGTGGATTTGTAGTGTGTTACTTGCATCTAATTGATTATGCTAATAAAGTTTCATCATCAACCTAACTTTAATTTCATCATAGAACTAAATCGATACAATATGAATTGTAAAGAGACTAAATTGACACAAATTGAAAGTACGAGGACTAAATTGAAACAGTGAGCAAAGTACGAGGACCTTTGGTGTAAATAACTCAAAAATATTATCAATTAGATGTCGATGCTCAGATCATATGAGGCACGGAGAGATGGGGGTGTCACAGATGCCGTTGCCCCTCTCCTGCCAATGATTTCTTCACCAATCAACGGGCCTTAACCGCCGGGTGAATTCGAACTCTCGACCTCTTGCATTATGAGAATCATCAGAATTGGAGGTAACTTCCGGTTTTTCCCTTCTCGAAAACCCTAAATTATGATATCTTCACTTACGGCTCGTTTTCTACTGGGTTCTGATTCTTCTATGGGAACATTATGTTCATAATATGAGGCTGTGATGATGTTTCTGAGTGATTGCAGTTGAGCGATGTTCAGGGTTATGGCACGCGGTGGCCATTGGCTTGGCGGCAATGGGAGGTATTTGCTTTGCTGCCATGACTGCTGCTGCTGCTGCTGCTGCTGCAGCATGTGAGCTTAACTTGTTCAATGAAATGCAGATCTGAGCCTCTTGTATAAATGACAAAAATACAATTTAGTTACCCTGTTTTAAACAAATTGAGCAAAAATAAATAATTTTATTATTAATTATCTTGAATTTCATACTTAAAAAAGGCACCAACACGCCGTCACCGGATTTCATGAGAACTCCGAAGTTAAGTGTGCTTGGGCGAGAGTAGTACCAGGATGGGTGACCTCTTGGGAAGTCCTCACCCTCAGGTTGGGGGCACTGGGAAACAACCTCTCTTCAGGTTAACACCCTGAAGGGGGAAGGCTGCGTATGTCCGCCCCCCCGGACCCTGCGTAGGCGGGAGCCCTTGAGGCACTGGGTATGTTCCTTTCCTTTCTGCTAGGAAATACACCTGTTCTAAATGCAACTGGAGCATCAAAATAGATTTGAACCGTCCTAAATCAACAACTGGTCTGTTTCTTTCATCCTTGCTGTACTGCCCAATGATAGGAACTGGAAATGATCTGAAGTTCACACTGAGTTTCTTAACAGAAGCTTTTTGGTGAGTACTATCAAGCTGATCATTTCCCTCAATTCTTATGTAATCTTGACCATAGCTCTTTGGGATTGATCCTGTTGTCATTGGCCTTCCAACAGCTACAAGCTCATTCTTGGTATTCTTGACAATTAGCCTTCGAATCTTTGGGTCAGGAGGCCTACCGTGATCATTCAAAGTTGAATCAACTTCAACTTCCCTTAACTGACCTTGCATTTCCAAGGTTTGCCGCTGTACAAAGTCCTTATGAACATCAAAATGTGTTACTGCATTATCAACCTGATTCGCTGCTGAAATAACATCATTATTGGTATAATGCCTTCTTTTCTTGGCCCTCTTAATTGTCTTTTTGATTCACGTAAATGCCGCAAGTTGATCTACTGCCAACATTACCACCTTGGACTGCATCAACTTCATCTTCTTGACCATGAATAGCTTTTCAAGAATTACTTTATTTGTCTTGAGAAGAAGGAAGTCTGGAGGTCTTCCCTTGTAGACCAAGATTGGCTTGATCCATGGTCTTAATTTCTTGTTTGAAAAGCACTTCTTGCGACTTAAGTGAAGGACCAAATGGATGGAATTACCTTGCTGCAATGAGAGCTGTAATTGCAACTTCCTGATGCTAAGTATTTCCAAGTTTGCTTGTAACTTCTGGCTGCAATATTCATTGGCATGGCATCTTGTTCAATGGATTGAGAGGCTCCAACACTACCTTGAGATGTGGCAAGGCTTGCAACCATGAGCTCCTCAAACACTACCGAAGCAGGAGCATGTAAATTCACATTACTTTGGTTGATATTTGTATACTGTTGAACTGAAGTTTCTGGTGCAGCCTTCAAATATGATTCAGGGACTTGTGTTTGCCTCATCTCAACCAGTTCAAGCTGAACCTTTGTATAATCCATCTGTTTTGCTGCTGTAATTTCCATATTCAAGCTAACTCCAACACCACTAGATGTGTCTTGCTCACATTTTTGATGTGAATGTTGATTAGCTTCCAATGTAGCACAAAACTCCTCCTTCCCTGGATCAAGAGGCCTTTGGTTCACTTGATTTGTTTTCTTTTCAATCACTTGTGTGCTCTTGACTTGTGATTCCAAATCAGGAACACCTGGCTGAACAGAATTCCAATCAACCTCTAACATCTTAATCAGCTGCGGATCGACCTTGGAACTTGCTGTTATGACACTTGTAGCAATGAAGGAACGAACACATGTTTTGTTGCAACTTCAACCTCTGCTGCTTCCTGAACCTCATCTTGAAAATGCAGATCTTGTTACTGCTCTACCACTACTACTTGATCTAATGAGTGCAAGTGTTGATTCACCCCCAAAGTAACATTAAATTCCTCTTTAGCTTGGCAATTTGTGGATCCTACAACCTCAAGCTCACCTTCCATATCATTACACATCTTGATAGAGCTTATGTCTAAAACACAACATCCATCGTATGTGTGTCTCCCGTGTAATGAATAGAAGGCTGAGTCGGCACTCATCTTTTTATAATAGCTAATATGAGCAATAACCTCACTAATGGAAGATGAGATCACCTGGATAATAGCAAGAGAACCATAAGGCCAAAACACTTCGTAAAGAATTTCCTCATTAATAGGATAAAGAACATTTTCAATTTTTACCAAGAGAGTAGCATCATTGGAGACTTGGAGAGATTGAGCATCCATTTTGCCAATGTGTGCTGCGGATCTTTTTTACAGAACCAGCTAAATGCAATGAATTCTTGATCAATCACCAAGGACTAATGCAGCAAAAACCTAAATCTTGATCCTGATCGATTGCAATCTGATCAGCAATCTTGTTTTAAGTTCAGTTCAGATCTGAACAATTAGATCAATAGCAGTCCAGATGCAAAAAGATGTCAATTAGCTTGATCGTTACTGGTTCAATGCTCCGGTAACAACTTAACAAGATCTTGAGCACTTGAACTGGACTTCGTCTTGCTTGATCACAAAATCGGCAGCAAACTGGACTCGATTAAGTGTAATCTGAACACCTTAACTGCGACTTGAACTGAATTTCTTGAGTAACTTCGAACTGAACAAATTCTTGATCAAATTTGTTCTGAACTACAGAACCTGATCAAGACTTGATATCAATTAACTTGATTTGGAATCAAATCAAGGCTTTGATATCAATTGTCATGATTCAAGATTACTCTTGGATCATGACATAGGATAGGTGTAGAATTAGAGTTGAGGTGAGAAGAGAATTACAGATTTAAGATGAGAATTAGAGAATTGAGAAGAGAAGTAGAGAGAGTTAGGGTTGAGAGAAGAATAGAATCAGTTATCATTCATCAATATTCCCGTACAAGAGAAGCTACACTTACTTATACTAACTAAAGCTAATGAGATACAATGAATCTAGACACATTAGACTGATCGACTTGCTCATGCTAGCCGCCACAATTGACTAAACACAACTACGATTTGACTCCTCTTAGCCACTACTAACTAACAATGCTTAACTAACATAACTACCAAGTTGCTACGGCTAATACACTAAAGGAGTACTTAATTGCCTTATCCTTGTGACTTATACTCTTATTACAACCATTGCATTATTAGTACTTAATCCCAAATCCCAGGCCATGACATTAGCCATTAGCCTTTTACTTTCTTCTAAGAGGTGTACTGGCTGGTTGAGCCTAATTGATGGATAACTTAGGTGTCTCACCACATGCTTCCTGTCTGTATATCTTCCTAAACGTTAGCTAGGCCTATTTTAAACTGTATTCTTTTATTTGATACTCTGTACCACGTGAAGTTTGTATAGAGAATCTATTTGTCGGTTTTTTATCATTACAAAGATGTCATTTTTTATCATCCATTTGTGATCCAATCATGGAATCAAATAGCAATACGTGGTTGTGTAACTGCTACTATCACAGGGCTGTGGAAGTGGGGCGTTGTGGATGTTATGCAACAGGTCATGGCAATCACATGGGTTTATGATAGAATATAAGTTGCTTCTTATGCTTATATGTGTAAAAATTAGAATTATACAATCATTAAATTTTTTACCTCTTTGATAGTTTTTGGCAACGTAAATCATTTATAGATATTTTTAAATAAAATATAATAGATATATGAAGGCAATGTCTAGCTTAAAATATTGTGGTGTATTAGCTGTTAAGTTACATAATGACATTTATTTAATTTTATGGTTTCAATAGGGGAAGTCTTTCTTCATGCATCAACATGAATATTTTGTTTTTGTTCTCTGGTGATATTGTTTGCCTTTCTTGTTGTTTCTTCTGTCCACTAGAATTTCCATCTATTTGGTGCGTAGATACCAATTGCTGTGGCCTGTTAGTCTTCTGATGGTCACTTTTCGATACTGTCTATGTCAACTACCAACCAAACCATGCTACTCCTTCGCAAGATCTAGAATCAGAATCTGTGCTGCCTTAAGTGCTTTAGAGAAATTTGTTTAATATTCTTGTAACCAATTTGAACTAAGAGTGAATAATTGTAGCTTGGAAACAACGGGTCAAACTTGACGGAGGAAGAGTTGGAGACTCATACCATATTAGCTTGGAAAGACGGAAAATCACGTCTCTGTCAGCAAATTGATGGTTGTAGGAGGCCATTCCCAGGACGACTTGTTCATGTAAGTTCTGCGGTCTCTTCCCACAGTAATTGACTGCTATGAATTTCATTTCAACCAATGTCTCTTTACAGTGGTGATTTTGAGGAGCTTATACTTGTGCAGGCTGGGCCATATGATTCCTTGAAAGATGTGGCTCTAAAAATTTTGCAAAACAAGGTCTCGACTGCTCCTATCATGTACTCGTCTTCACCAGATGGTTCTTTCCCACAGCTATTACATCTTGCTTCTTTGTCCGGAATACTAAAGTGTAAGTTCAGAATCAAATACGGCCTTTGTGTAATGGATTTGAACTAGGTATTAGATGATGAAAGTTAATTTATGGTTCTTTTCTGATAATTGGCATATTGTATATTTATTTTTTGGTGAAAATAAAAGAGAAATTAGTATTTTTATTTATTGAACATACATGAAAAATGTAGGGTTCATTTACCAGGCACTAATGCACCGGATCCCATTAGAACTTTGAAGTTAAGCGTGCTTGGGCGAGAGTAGTACCACTAGGATGGGTGACCTCTTGGGAAGTCCTTGTGTTGCCAACTGTATAAGGTTAGGGGTCCTTGGAAATAGCCTCTTGGCAGGGTTACACCTTAAAGGGGTAAGGTTGCGTACATCAACCCCTTCCCCCCCACCCCCACCCCCCCCTCCCCCCCCCCCCCCCCCCCCCGACCCCGCTTAGGTGGGTGCCCTTGAGGCGCTGGGTTTGTTGTTGTTGAACATACATGAAAATATGTTATGAAACTATTTAAATAGGTATTAGAACTAATATTTGTATAGCTTAACTTTTTGCGAACATAAGGCTTAAAGTGCCTTATATTCCCTGAAACACCAATACTATTGTCATGATCCATTATGTAACATTTGAGACACCTACTTCTGTGACACTGCTTTTGTTGCATGATGTGACTGCTAATTGCGATTAGGTCCATGGTTCTGATATGATGTCATGTAGATGAGTAGTTTTTTGCTTCGGTAGTACTTACTGGTATGATTGACCCGCTGTTTCAGGTATTTGCAGACATTTTAAACACTCTACTAGTTGTTTGCCCATTCTTCAGCAACCCATTTGCTCAATTCCCTTGGGTACATGGGTTCCCAAAATTGGAGAATCAAGTTGTCGACCATTTGCTACGTTGAGACCGAACGCCTCTCTTAGTGCTGCCCTGTCTTTGCTCATTCAAGGTGATTCTTGCCTTTCTCGAGTTTTGCTGCTATGGAATATAATATGTTATTGTGAACCCTAGGGATTGCTTCCAGTGATTAGGCACTTCGACCTAGGGCCTTGTCTTACCATTGGGTGTTGACAATCTATTGAGCCCACCTCCTAGGTCTGTGGTCATCAACTTACACAATAGGGGAACTTTCCAGCGGGCAGTTTGTGTAACCCGGAAGTTAGCCGAGGTGCGTGTAAGCCGGTCTAGACACCTTAGTTACTGAAAAAATCATATTATTCTGTCACATGCAATGGTCTAATATTCCATAGGGAATTTATCTCTTAGGTGCCCTGAGGTTTGGACATTTATCACCTAAGTACCTTACATTTCAATATATGCAATAGTACCCTGATATTTGAAGATTTATCATTTAGTTACTCTGAAACTTAAGAATTTTATCAAATAGATACCTTCTACCAAAATGCGGTAGATTTTTACTAGAAATCGCTAATGTGAAACATAATTACAAAAATATGTTGGTAAAATGCTAAAATGACACATTATTTTGCTAATATGTTGGTATCTTCAATCATAATTCACTAAAATTTTTCGTAATCCATTGAATTTTCACTGAAAATATTGAAATAGCACATATATATTGTCATCATTTACCACATCTACAATTTGTGGTTACTGGTCGGATTATGACAAAAAATCTACTAAGTTTCCTACGTAGGATTCCTAAGTGATAAAATTTTGAAACCTCGGGGTACCTTATTGTGTATATTGAAATGTAGGATACCTAAGTGATAAATGCCCCAACCTCAGGGTACCTAAGCGATAAATTCCCTATTCCATATGAAGACCTTCCTGTCGGCCATTCAAATATATATTGCTTTGGGTTTGAAGTGAATTCATTTGATTTTTATTTGAAGGTTTTTTATGCCTTGTCTTTGTCTTCATGCACCATATTGTGTATAAATTCACAATCTAAGGTCATCTTTTGCTACCTGAGAACAGTTGGTTTTTCTTGTTTAGTCGTTTATAGTCTCTGAATTTGTTTGATTTCATATCACAATAGGAGAGTTTGAAGGATGCCTCATTTTTTTTTTTTTTTTTTTTTTTTCCCCCAAACCTCTGCTAACTACAAATTTAGCCAAGAACCCATAGCTTTTGCCCTTCGCCACTTCATTGTATGGCGTATAAACATAATCGTGAAATCAAATAAAGCCCATTGGGTAACAAATTTCATGTTAGTCATTATGTGATTAGCCATTACATAACAGTACCTTTGTAATAACAACTTCTATGATGCATAATGCATATGCATTGTATATATATATATATATATATATTTTGGTGGAAATTATCACTTAAGTACGGTTTGACCATTTATCACTTAGGTACCCTGACATGTCAATATATACAATGGGTACCTTGAGTTTTAAACATTTTATCACTTAGGTACCCTAGAGTCTCAAAATTTTATCAATCGGATGCCCTTCTATGGAAATTCGATAGATCGTCTTTGGAAAATGCTAAAATGAAACACTACTTCGACAATATATTAGTATCTTCATTAGAACTTGATGGTTTTTTTCCCAAAAATGTGAAAAAATGACATTGATTGTGGCAATATTTAAGTAGTTTACATCAACATTCAGTGAATATTTATTAGAATTCGTTGAGTTTTTTAATAAGAAAATTGGCATACCTTTTAAGCATTATCGTAATCATGTATTCTATCAGCATTTTTTGTATAAATTGGTCAGCTTCTTACAAAGTTCATCAAACTCCGATATAGGGTACCTAAGTGATAAAATATTCAAATCTTAAGGTACCTCATTGTATATATTGAAATGTCAGGATATCTAAGTGATAATTGCTCAAACCTTAGGGCATTTAAGTGATAATTTCCCTTTCTTTAATAAAAACATGTCTATAAATGTATCTATAAACTTTCGCGAACTTAAAGTCTTAAAATCAACTTTTGTTCACTTAAAAGACCAACGCAACAGTTACAAACCATTATGTGAAATTCATGATGCTCTGGTTCTATGACACATGACGTCTACTCTGATGGGACCGTCAATTGTGATTTGATTCTATGAGCTAGACATTTTATCACCCAGTACAATCCCATTTGATGTTGGTTGAATTCTATTTCCGCAGCCAATGTTAGTTCAGTACCTATTGTTGATGACGACGACTCGTTGCTGGACATATATTCTCGAAGGTACTTCCATATTTTCTCATTCACTTTTAGGTATTTGATATTGCATGTCAAAATAAAGCCTTCGTTTCAAATTTCTTTCTGATTTCTCCTTTGTTTTTTGTTTTTTCCAGTGATATAACTTATTTGGCAAAAGAGAGAGGATATGCGCAGATACACCTTGATGAAATGACCATTCATCAGGTAAGGTTTGAATTAGTTTGCGTTTGCCTTGCCAAGTGTGTTTCTACTTCAAAGCCTTGTTCAGTCGGACAAAAGTCTCTTTGCCCCATTGTTGCTGTTAGCTTACATAAATGGGCAGAGAAAATAACTGATCACGAAAAGGGAAAAAAAGAAAAAGAATGGCTAGAGAAAATAACTTCAAGGGAAAGCATCTTTTCCCATCTAGAAGAAAACAACTTCCTCTCAAGTTCGAACCACTATTCCTGATGTGCCCTTGGCCTTACATTCTTTCCATCCTAGTCCAACCTCAGATGTGCTAAACACCAGTGCATTCAAAGTAGCAATCAAAGATATTTCCAGAACTAGATGTAAAAAGAAAAAAGAAGAAAGAAATATTTGAAGTTAGAAATATCTTGAAAAGAAATATTTTCCCGACCAAAAATGTTTTCCATCCTACCAAATGGAGCCTAGAATTCATTCTTTTTTCGGATTCTCGGCTCTGTGGATTGATTATTTAGGTCCAGGTGACTTGGAAAATAATATGATGTTTGCATGCATGTTAGTGTTGCAATTATGACCTTCAAGTTGAACAAATTCAATCCTTGTTAACATTATGAAGGTTGCATATTAGAGCTGCCCCCATTAAAGCGCATTTTCGTTCAACAATGTTGAATTTTCACAATCTCTATTTCAAACTAGCAAGAGCGTTGAATCCTTATTTTTGTTTACAGAGAATGTGCACTACCTCAAGTTGAACCTCTAGTCTCCGAAATGCAAAGTGATTGGAGAGCTTTATTATGTTAGCTTTAGTTTTCATATTTCATATTTTGTATTTCCTTATGCATTTTATTTGTCCTATTGAGGGTACCTCTAAATAAATTTATTTTCTTATATCTCACCTTTGCTTTGTAGAAATCCTCTTAGAAAATATTTTAAGGAAGTGTGTGTCTTTGGAAAATTTCGTCGGTCAAATTTTCATTCTAGAATTAGCTTATTGAGAAGTATCTTTCGTGAGAATTGGAATGCAAGGCGGCCTATAAATGGAACAGAAGATGAACACCAGCCCTAGAGGGAATACTCCTTGGATTTTCTTTCCTTATTAGATTCTCTTCCCCATATCGTATACAATAGTTGCCAATCCCCATATAGTATACAATAGTTGCAGAACTGGCACTCCTTGTCTACACCACTCCCATGAACTTCACTTCCAAATTCTTTAATATTACTATTGAGAACTTTATATGTGAGTATTGTTAAACTATCCAACATGTAAGATATGACAAAAAGGAAATCAGCAGATAAGCTTAGCAGGCTACGCCTACGTAATGCTGATTGATTTTGATAGGGAATCTTGCGCGGACTTACATGTGGCTTTTGAGTTTATTGGTGTCAAAAGAGCATAAGGGAAACCCAAACAATTCATGATTAGATTGCTTAAAGAAGACCTTATTTCAGCACAAGGATGTACAATTTGATCCATGTAGTCGACCCCATGTAGTGTGAAAAGAGCCTTATGATTATTGTTGTTATTTTTCTACTTTTCTCCAATGTATCTTTATCCAGAACTTGTGTGGAACGGGTTGCATTTGAGGGAGAAATTACTGCCTGTGATCCTTTTCTTTGCTTTCTGAAATATCTCTTTTCTGTTATGCCGATTTTGACCGTATATTACTGCCTGGCAGGTGCTTCAATTAGGACAAGATATTAATTCACCTCATGGAGTTTTTAATGGACAAAGATGTCAGATGTGCTTGCCATCTGATCCTCTACAAAAGGTCATGGAGAGGCTATCAAATCCTGGTACATATTCACTCTTTTGCTCATTCATTTCTTTCTAGAACCCCTGTTTTCCTGGGGTGACTGCTTTTCTATTCTGATTTTACTCGATCTATGGTTATAGCTTGTAGGAAACTCCTAAAATGTGAAGAAGTTATGCTTGAACTTGTTTTGGCATTTCGAAGTTAGATTTGTGTTTGAAACACATTTCAGTCTCAAGAGAAACTCAATTCAAATAATAGTCGAATCATTTCAATGAGAAAACAATGCCTTTATCTGGTTGATTTATTTTTTCTAACCTTGATGATTTGTTGATTAAATGTATCACTTGAAGAAGAGATTGTTATATGTTGCACAAAACTTTCTTAGTTGTATCCGCTAGTCTTTCAAGAGTAGAAATGTAGAACCCAATTTTCTTACTTTATTTAAAGATAGTGTATTTCAAGGTTCAATTAATTCAATGTCCTTGATTTTTGTAATATATGTTTAATGGTTTTGAAATAAATGCTCCCTCCACCCTTTTGATCTTAGAAACTTCTATGACTACTTGCTTCTCTGCTCTTGCCCTTGTTTTCGCTTTTGTTCCTGCTTCTGCTCTGGCATTGTGCTACTATGCTATGGAATTAAATCAAGGTGTTATCATGGTCTCGCAAATGTTACTTAACAAGTTGTGGGTCTCACATTGGGTTTTTCAAGGCAATATATGTTTCTTTTAACCCCGATGTTTGGAGAAACTTTAACGAGGAGCCATACGTTAGTGATTTTACATCTCTTTCATAATTTTTTAATTTAAATCTGTAAACATAGTCTAATAAACAAAATGCAAATATACGTCTTATGAAGGGCCATTACAAAAATACTTGAGATAGCCGGTCACTTAAAGTCCATCTCAAAATCTTGTGCGCAGCACCTTATTTGATTCTAGACATTGTAACTAGTTCCAAGCTCGAACATAGAAGGAAGATCGCGATTAGTAGCTGACAACCAACTTAAAATTTTAGCCAACTGCTTAGCATACATCCATTGACCCATCTAGTTGACCGAATGGGATGTCATCCATTCGAGGTCTAAATTATTTTACTTGGACAAGAATAGTACCAGAACGAGTGATTCAATGTCACATCCCTACCAAAGTTGGAAAATGCTTGATATGATACGATATGATACGATGTACTGATTCTCACTGATGACGGTGGTCCACAGGTGTCAGGAGGCTCGTAATAGTCGAGGCAGGCAGCAAACGCGTCTTGGGTATAATTACTTTGAGCGACATCGTCAGATTCTTGCTTGGCTAGCCTATCCCTCACGCCCTACCGTTGTACTTGGATTTTGGCTTTGGCAGCTAAGTTTTACATTACATTGCTCCTTGGGATTGAATGGGCGTATCATTGCGCTTTTTGGGCCCTCCTGATTTTTAGGATGTAGGGAAAGGAGTTATTTACTCTGTTAATCTTTAATATTTGTAAGTTTATTTAAATTATAACCTTGTATTTGTTTTTGTTTAAAATAGTCCTTTATGTTTTATTTTATGTAAAACTGGTCCCTAATTTTCAAACCTTTTTTTAGTGACGGTCACCAGATGGAGGACCAATATCATCATAAAAGAAAACATGGACTAATTGAGCAAACGTACAAACATTGGGGATTAATAGAGTAATTAACTCAATAAGCAAGCCGAAAGAGGAGAAAAAATTCTGTAAATTTGAGAGATTTTTTTGGGTAGAAAATTTGCTTCTTTTTCTTTCCTTTGAAATTTGATTGACCTGCTACAACATGAAGGGGAGTGTGAGTCAATGGAAGGAAGCCGTTAGCCTTTTGTTTTTTTTGTTTTGTATTCTTTTTTTCGTCTTCTCTCTTTTTTTTTTTTTTTTTTTTTTTCTTGGGTAAGTGGGGATTTGAATTTAGGATCTCTTATTGTAGGATCCCAATTACAGTAGTGTTTATCATTGAATGGAGGCCTCATTGGCAATGATTGGTAGCATTGGCGGTTTTAACATTCCATCTTTTCATTATCTGGATTAAAGGAAATTATCGCATAAGAGGTTAAAGTTTGAGTATTTATTATATAAGTATTTTAATATTGTAATATATACAATGAGATACCTTAAGGTCTGAGTATTTTGTCGCTTATTAACTATGAGTTCTATAAATTTTTTTAAAAATCTGACTAATTTTACATAACAAATGTTAATGTAGTACAGGATTAGATAATCTAACGTTTTCTGCCAAAAGCAAGTCAATTATGATAAAATTTTACTAAATTTTGATGTAAATTATCTTATATAATGTTGAAATCATGTGATGTGTGAGCTTTTTGGAGCTAGAAATTATAAAAATTTTAACAAGAAGACTTATGTATTGTTAGGATTGTGCTCCACTTTAGCATTTTCCAATGACTATCTATCAAATTTTAGCGGATGAGATGCTTGATTGATTAAATTTGAATACATCTTTAACTAATAATTTTTTTAAATCATAGGGTATCTCATTGTAACCTAAGAGGGTATCAAAATGCAAGCACTGGATCTCATTAGAACTTCGAAGTTAAGCGTTCTTGGACAAGAGTAGTACTAAGATGGGTGATCTCTTGGGAAGTCTTCGTGTTGCACCTCTCAGGTTGGGGGTTCTTAGTAGGGATGGTAATGGGGCGGGTAAAACCCGCTACCCGCAGGTACCCGCCCCGTTTGGGGCGGGTACGGGTATAAGTGGGGCGGGTAGTGGGCACGGGTTCAGTGTACCGGCCCCATACCCGTCACGGGTATGGGGCGGATATGGGTATAGTTTTGTACCCGCCCCGCCCCGCCCCGTTCCATACTCGCCCTGCTCCACCTCATACCCGCTTTATTTTGTATATAATTAACCTTCAAATTAAAAAAAATACGTGTTTAAATTTAATAACCTAAATTGTTTATCAATGTTATAAAAAAATATAATTGATTTTTAAAAGTAGTATTAAATAACTAATATGGCCCGGTATAGATAATCGTTTTCTACGCACATTAGAGAGGGTACGGGGCGGGTAATGCATACCCGTTGGATACCCGCGGGTAATGGGGAGGGTAGGGGTATGAGTTTGTACCCGCCAGGGCGGGTACGGGTATCCACTTCACTCCCGGGGCGGGTAATGGGGCGGGTTGGATTGGATTTGACAACTACACTAAACCTATTGTTCGCCCCTTAGTGACTCCTTTCTATAATTGAATCGCATTGCTTCCTTTAGTAAACTAACCTTCCGTAAACTGCATTCTTTATCACATCCGACTGCAGTCGGCTTTCGTGACTCTTTTCGTAAACTTCAGTCGTCTGAGCTCCTTTCGTAAACTGAACTTCGTTCAATAGGATTTGGGTGGCGGGTACGGGTGTGGAGGAGACACTCCCCGTACCCGCCCCGCCCCGCCCCATTGTCATCCCTAGTTCTCAGAAACACCTTGAAAGGGAAAGGTTGCGTCCATTTACCTCTTTAGACCCTGCTTAGGCGGAAGCCCTTGGGGCACTGGAAATACTACTCTAAAGGGGGGAGGCTGTGTACATCCATCCCTAAAACCCTGCTTAGGCAGGAGCCCTTGAGGCACTGGGAATGTTGCTTTAAGGCATCTTATTGTACATATTGAGGTGTTATGCTACTTTGGTAATAAATGATCATACCTAGTGATTATTTCCATTTAGATGAATTAGTTTTTGCCCATTGTTTCAGCTTTCGCATATGAAGCATTAGGGCCTCCAAAGTGTTAATAACAAGAATGCAAGATGAAGACAAATTTATATAAGAAAGTTATCTATGAAAATTTCCAATATTTGTGAAGTAGGAACATATTAGACTATTGTAAAAGTTCTTTGAATTCGTTAAAAATCACTTAATTTTGATAGAGTACTTTGGTCATAGGAAGGTTCCTCATTATACAAATTGAACCATCACAATATTATGATCATAAATGCTTAAATCGTAGAGTATGAGTGATGGATTCTGTATTATACATAAAAACATAAATTGAGAACTTTTTCAATTTTGTTTACAACTTGTTGATGAGTACATTTCAAATTTTTTTTTTTTTGGTGACGAGAGATTGCGTTACCCCATACATTTCAATTATAAAAGTAAGGATAACATTAGGTGCACCATGGATAGACAGCCTGTCTCAGTGCATTGTCCATCAATATTGTGTTTAGGTTCATTAAAATTATCTTCAAATACTCCCGTAACTTGTAAGAAATGATTTGATGTTGTCATCCAATTTACTGGTCTGCTCCCTTTTCGAAAGACATGACCAAGCCAAAATAGTGCTCCTGATTTATAATAGGCATTTTATCTCGTTTCTTAACGCTTTAACTACTACTAGATTATCACCATCAATGTGAATTATAGTAAAATCCAGATGCTAATGTTTACGTTGTGTTAAATTTGTCTAAAAGAACTGTTTTTTTTTTTTTGGGCAAACGACCGCGTATATTTATGCCATTTAGCTTTTAACCACTCTTTTTTTTTGTGCATTTAACTATTGGACTATATATATTGTATAGGTGTTGTATATAGGCCTCATGGGCCCAATCTTGTATTGTAACGTATATCATTGTAATCACTCTATAAATATATGAGAAGGTTGCCTAATTAGGTGGGTTTCCTTCTATCTTTCATTGTATCAGAGCCAAAACCCTAATTGCCTTATCTCTCTCTCTCTGAACCGTGCGCCCCCTCTCTTCCTCTCAAAGGCAAACCCTAGCTGAAACCCTAATTTTTCCTCTCTAATCATGTGCCCCCTCTCTTCCTCTCCAAGGTAAATCCTAGCCAAAACCCTAATTTTCCCCCTCCACCATGCGCGTCTCTTCTATCTTTCATGGCTGACTCTTCCTCCACTATATCTCCACCAACTATTGGAGCCCCACCGACATATCCTATGTAGGCTAACCATGGTGGTCCCCTTGCATTATCAACACCATTGAATGTCTCAAATATACGAAGTCAGATCATTTCAACCTTAGATCTCAAGGATCCGTCATCTTATCTAGTATGGAGTTGCTCTTTCTTCTCTTCTTGCCGTGGATATGCTGTTGATGGTCACCTAGATGAGTCATCTGTCTTGTACCCCCATAACTGACCCCCTTTATGCTTGTTGGAGCAAATTGACAATCTCCTAATCTCTTGAATACTTGGTACTATCTGTTCTGATCTTGCTAGTGCTATGTATGGTGACGATGATAATTAACTGCTACATCCCTTTGGAGTGCTATTTCTCTACTTTTTACTGATTTTGCATAGACCCTACAATTACAGTTTAAACAAGATTAGCTAATATTAAGAAAGAAAATATGACAATGCTAGCATATCTCATCAAGATTAAGTCATTAGATGATACTCTTTTGTCCATTAACGCCTCTATCTATGATATTGATATGGTTCTTCTTGCTGTTGATGGTCTTTCTGATAATAAGGAATACACCGCTATTTGTACTTCCATCACGACCCGCGTTCCTTTCCCATCATTCATTGAGGCCATATCTCTTCTAATGCGAGAAGAATGTAGACTTGCAAATGATATTGTTAATACTTCTGTTGTGTTAGTTGCTACAAGCGCTTCTTCTGAAAATCGCTGTGTTGTTCAGGATCAAAATGTTTCGTACGGATCCAATTTACTGCCAAACTCTTCAACCTTGGTCGAACAGTAGGTTGCGTTACTAGCGCAACAACCCGGCTTCGGTAATTCGCAAGGTAATGGTCGTGGCAATGGTTGTGGAGTGGTGGTCAAGGTAATGGTCATGGTCGTGGTTGTAGTTGTGACGACCGTGGTTATGGTAATTGGTGGAATCAAAACATGTCGGATCCGAATTTTAGAGGGGGTGTCGTGGCCTATGCCCCCATTTTAGCAGCCATATAGCGCACCTTAGTTTGGCATGCCTCAGGGTGGTAATGTACCTTCATATTCACAATTTCATCATGCTAATAATGCTTTTACTACTGGCTATGACTTTTATCCAGGTTTTGATGAGTCTCAATTTCCATCACCAAACATAGTCCATCCCTATTCTTGGCTTCATGTGGGTCATGACTAGTGGTGCTTCTTCCCATATGACCAACAATCCAAGTATCCTAACATCTTTGTCTCCTAATCATGGTCTTTACAAAATCTTAGTGAACAATGGTGCATCTCTTTTGATTTCAAGGGTTGGATCATGTTCTCTATCTTTATCAGTTGGTAGTTTTATTTTGCATAATGCTTTATTTGTTCGTAGTCTTTCCAAAAATTTACTTTCTATTCGTCAGTTTTGTCCTGATAATAATCGTCTTCTTGAATTTGACTCGTGTGGTTTTTCTATCAAGGAACCTAAATCGAATTTCATCCAACCCCATCTCTTCATCGCGTCGCGTGTCTCTCCATCGCTGTGGCATCGGCGCTTAGGTCATCCTGAAGAACTAGTTTTGTCTTCCTTAGTTAAATAAAAATTAATTTCTTGTTCTAGTCCTTTTGAGTCCAGTTTGTGCCATGCTTGTTAATTAGGCAAGCACAATCGTTTACCTTTTAAGAAGTCTGCCTCTTATATGTCTCGTTCTTTTGACATTATTCATTCTGATATATGAACATCACCTGTTATAAGTTTTAGTGGTTAGAAGTATTATTTGCTATTTTTGGATGATTATTATCATTTTTTGTGGATTTATCCTATGCATGCCAAATCTAAAGTGTTTGATTTATTTGTTCAATTTCGCTGTCTCATACTTGATCACTTCGGCCTAGAGATAAAGCAATTTAAGTATGACAATGTTACTGAATACATTAATGGAGATTTTAACCTTCTATTTATGGAGCGAGGCATTCTTAATCGAGTTTCATGTCCTCACACCTCCCAACAAAATGGGAAGGCCGAGCGAATGCATATAACTGTTGTTAATATGATGCGTACTCTTTTATTTCAAGCTTGTATGCCTTTAGACTACTGGTTTGAAGTTGTCCTTTTTGCAACACATGTGATTAATCTTTTGTCCTCTACCGCTATAAAGAAGAAAATTCCCTTTCAACGCCTTTATAAGAAAAAGGCTACATATGATCACCTTTGAGTCTTTGGTTTTGCTTGTTATCCAAATCTAAGTGCCACCGCGCCACATAAACAGGCCCCACGCTCGTCATTGTGTGTTTTCTTGGGATATCCGTCAAATCACAAGGGTTACAAGTCTTTGAGTTTTTCCACTAACAAAGTTGTTAATTCAAAGGATGTTATTTTTGATGAAACAAATTTCCATCTCGCTCGGTTGGGTGCCTTTTCACAGCACAGTATGCATAATCTTCATCAAGTTTTTAAGCGGCCTCTAGACTCGTGTCCATTTTTCGGCCTCCTCCCCTTGACCGGTGCATGCACACTAGCTCGCCTGCGGCTCGAGGCTCCCATGGCTTCGACACCCATGTCAACCTCGGGTAATGGACTCGTTCCACAGGTTTCGCCTACCAATGCATCACATGAGCCACTTCAGCCACGTCTTACTCCTCCATCACGGCTAGGTCATCCCATGATCACTCGATCTAAGGCTGGTATTATCAAACTTCTGCTTAGGCCTTCTATGGTTGCTCTGTCTACTTTGGCTGATATTCCTTATTCTAATAAACATGCACTTAATGATGACAATTGGAAGAATGCATGTTAGATGAATATAATGCTCTTCAGCGGAATAATTCTAGAACTCTTGTTCCTAAACTGAGTGATGCTAATGTTGTTGGTTCTAAATGGGTCTTTTGTGTGAAACAGACTTCCACTGGATAGATTGAGAGATACAAAGCTTGATTAGTGGCTCAAGGTTATACGTGACGTGCTGGTATTAATTATGATGAGACCTTTAGTCCTGTTGTTAAACCTACTACTGTTCGAACTGTTTTAACCATAGCTACATCACGTAAATGGTCTATTCAGATTTTCTAGACTATGTATGCAAAATGAATAAGTCTTTGTATGGGTAAAACAAGCACCCCTGTCCGGTACAACCGTTTTGCCTCTTTCCTCCGTACTCTTGGTTTTCGTGGTTGTAAGTATGATTCTTCAATGTTTATTCTACGCCGTGGGACAAATATGGCTATTCTGTTGGTTTATGTGGATGATATTGTTCTTACTACCTCCTCTACTATCTTCTTTTATGCTTTGTTATTATGACTTATTTTCTTGGGATTTATGTGACTCATATGACTGATGGTATTTTTTGTCTCATCACATGATTTGCTAGAGAAAACAAACATCTTCTCTTGCAAGCCTGTTGCTACACCTATCAACTCTAAATCAAAGCTCTCTTCCGTCGACGGGGAGCTCATGACCGATGTTACTTTGTACTGGTTCATTGTTGGTGCTTTACAATATCTTACATTCACTCATTCTTATATTTCTTATGCAATTGAGCAGGTGTGCCTTTTTATGCATGCTTCTTGCATTCCTCAATCGGTTGCAGTTAAATGCATTCTTTGCTACATTAAGGACTGTAGGTTGTGTTTCAAATTCCTTGGATTTATGAGAAGTATGGCCAAGAGCACGCCGAACGATCGAGGATACAACCGTTCTATTGGGAAAGTATGCAGAAGTATAATGCGTCCGGAGGGTACACTGATCTATTGGGAGTCCAATTTCCACGCTCATATAAATGCGATGCTAGGGTTACGTATTTCAGTATCCAATTAAATAGTGAGCGGCGTACATACGTGAGAGAGAGAGGGAGGAAGTGAATTGTAATTCTTCCATTATTTCTCGTTTAATAAAAGTTCTCCATCTCCGCCTGTGGTTTTTCCTCCACTCGATTGTAGAGGGGTTTCCATGTAAATCACTATGTTCTCATGTTTTTTCTCTTTTATCCTTGTTTTGCTTCTCGTATTTGTTATAGTATTTGAATTGAATCCAGTTCTCGGGTTATTTATTCCGCACAAATTGGTATCAAAACCCTAGTTGTTCGATTTAGTACTATGACGTCTGTAGTTAAATCTAAAGTTGAGAAGTTTGGTGGTCAAGGGAGTTTTAGTTTATGGCAGGTTCACGTAAAGGACCTCTTGACTCAGAATGGCTTGAAGAAAGCTTTGGATGGAAAAGAGAAAAAACCCAAGAGTTTATCAGAAGGACAATGGAAGGAGTTAGACGATAAGACTCTAACCGCTACTCAGATGTGTCTTATAGATGACGTTTTGACCGAAGTTTTGGAACTGAAATTCGCTAAGGAATTGTGGGAGAAATTGCATGAGATGTCCTGTGTCAAGTCTATTTCCAGCAAACTTGCAGATAAGCGATGGTTATTCACCTTTCATATGTCAGAAGGTACGTCTCTTAAGAATCATATTAATGAATTTAACTCTATTATTCAAGAGTTAAAAGAATTGGATGATGCCCCTAAGGATGAAGATCAGACCATGTTATTATTATGTTCACTCTCAACCTCTTATAAAGGCTTCATTAAAAACATGATTTATGGTGGTAGAAAAACCATCTCTGTTGATGAAGTTAAGAAAAACTTACTGAGTAAAGAAAGAATAGAAAAGGAATTGTCAAATTCTGTAAATGACTCAGGAAGTGGTTTGTTTGTGAGAGGTAGAACTAAGACTAGAGGGTCTGATAGTGGTGGAAACAAGTCTAGGTCAAAATCTAGACATAAAAACATGTCATGTAATTACTGTCACAAGAAATGGCACATAAAGAATTACTGTTATAAGCTTAAGGAGAAACCGAAAGAAGATAACAGGAAAGATCAGAAAAAAAATGATAAGTCTGTAGAGGCTAGTGTAGTTAAAGATGAGAGTGATGCTGATGTCCTTTTAGTTACCGAATCTCGGTCCAAATCTAAAGACAAATGGATCATTGATTCAGGTTGTTCTTATCATGTTTGTACCAATAGAGACTGGTTCACCACATATGAGTCAATTCAGGGTGGAGTTGTTCTAATGGGTAATGATGCAACATGCAGAGTTTTGGGTATAGGAACAATTCATGTTAAGATGTTCGATGGTGCTGTTAGAACTTTGAGTGACGTGCATCACGTCCCAGATTTGAAAAAGAATCTTATCTCATTAGGTACTCTTGAGTCACATGGGTACAGGTACACAGCTGAAGGTGGAGTATTTAAGGTCAATAAGGGTGCCTTGATTGTAATGAAAGGTAAAAGGGTAGGAACCTTGTATGAACTTGTTGGTTCCATAGTGACATGGTCAGTTGCTGTTTCCACATCATCTATGACAGATTTAGATATCACTAAGTTATGGCACATGAGGCTTGGTCATATGGGTGATAAGGGACTGTCAGAGCTCAGTAAAAGGGGTCTGTTTTGTGTTTAGTCAATAGGGCTGATGGAGTTTTGTGAGCATTGTGTTTACGGGAAGTAGAAGAGAGTTAGCATCAAGTAGGCAGTGCATCAGACTAAGGGAACGTTAGATTATATTCATTTAGACTTGTGGAGACCGTCCAGAGTTGCTTCCAAAGGTGGTTCCAGGTATCTTCTAATGTTTGCTGATGATTTCTTAAGAAAAGTTTGGGTTTAGTTTTTGAAACAGAAAAATAAATTTTATGACACCCTTAAGAAATGGAAGGTATTATTTGAGAAACAGACAGGGAAGCAGGTTAAAAAGTTGAGGATAGATAATGGCCTTGAATTCGTTGAGGGTGATTTCACCAAATTTTGTGAGTATTAAGGCATTGTCTGACACAGGACCTGTACAGGCCGACCTCAACAGAATGGAGTGGCAGAAAGACTGAACATGATGTTACTTGAGAAGGCTCGCTATATGTTGTCAAATGCAGGATAGGGGAGAGAATTTTGGGCTGAGGCAGTTAACATGGCGTGTTACTTAGTGAACCTATCACCCCATTCATCGCTTCAGTTGAAGACTCTAGAAGAGGTATGGTCTAGAGCCAAGAAGTGCATCTTTCTTGGTTATACGTAGGGGTGCAAATGAGCCGAGCCGAGCCGAGCCGAGCCGAGCCCGAGCCCATTAGGCTCGAGGCTCAGCTCATTAACATTTAGCTCAGCTCGGGCTAGCTCGAAGCTTGGCGAGCTTAGAAATTTCGGGTTTGAGCTCGGCTAGTTGTGGGCTCGGGCTCGGCTCGTCACAGGCTCGAGCTTGGCTCGCCAATGGTTCAAGCTCAAACTAATTTATATCTATTACATAATTTTCAAATATAATGTTCATGTCTCAAACATAAAAGCCATCATAAAATCATCTAACAAATATCAAACTTTTTTTTTTTTTTTGGATCAAAAACAAATATCAAAGTAAAGCCATCATAAAATCATCAAAATTATGTAAAGCCATCATAAAATCATCAACAATATCAAGCTAAATATTCAGTATGTCCCAAATAAACAACTCTTCATAGTCGAGCCAAAACACATTACAACTTCATTACAATTTACAAACTGCATATCAAATCCTCGGGTGCTGCAAAATCTAAGATCTTCTTTATATTTCCTTTCTCATCCCACAAACTTGATACCTGTGCAATTTCAACAAAGAATATTTTTTTTTATTAGTATATATATATTAATTATTTAAATCAAAAAAAAGAAAAAAAAAATGCAAGGTTAATATGAATCATACTAGAGTGAAAAAACGACTCAAGGAATTGGCAAATCGATTTCCTTGGGTTGATCCCCCGCTTTAATGACCTACAAAGACATTAAAAAAATGTTACATTTTTATTTTTTATATAATTAACATCATAAAACATTAATAAACAAATACCTTCTTTTTCTCCATGCCATACAGATGACGAAGCCAATCTGCTCCACAAAGCAATGCTTGCACAGTTCCTAGAGTTAACGAGGAACGGTATGGATCAATAACTCTACTTCCAGCACTAAATGTTTCCTCAGTAGCCACTGTGGTAATAGGTATAGCTAGGACATCGGTAGCCATCTTAGAACAAATACGGTACTTGTCCTTGTGCAATCTCCACCAATTTAGTGCACAAAATGACGCTTCTCCTGGGGAAGGAACATAACAACCCTCTTCAAGATAAATATCCAAATCAGATTTTTGAGGTTGAACTGTATCCATCGTTGCTACACGTTGCAAAAGTTTTTGTAAACCACTTCCTCTCCCTTTAGCATCATGAATTGTAGTATCTCCGCTATTGGCACTTGCTTGATGTTCACCAATATGATCCCCAGAAGAAATACGTATTTGAGATACATAATCCTCATAAAGCTCATACAATGCATCATTAACCTTTTGAATGCTATCTCAAGCTTCATTTTGAGGAAACAGATTTGGAAAAGTATACTCAATTGACCCCATCTTCATTCTAGGATCTAACACTGAAGCAATACCCATCAACAAATTGCACTCCCCCAAATATTTGTCAAACCTTTGTTTCATTTTGGTGACTAATGACCAAATGAATTCATCTTGAGAATATGAATGCTTATCCAACAAAATTTTAATTTCATACATTTTAGAAAGAAATAAATTAGATGTTGGATATTTTGATCCTGAAATGATATCTGTAACAGCTTTGAAGATATGAAAAATTAGACACAATTTCTCCACAGTCTCCCAACCTTCATCACTAGGACAATAAATATAAGAAGGATCTTGATCTACATATGGTGCAAATACTTCCTTAAACTTGACAGCAGTCACCAACATATCATACGTTGAATTCCACCGTGTCTTACATTCAAGAACCAACTTTCGATGAGGAATTTGCAGTTGTGACACGATTTTAGTTTCAATCTTGCATCACTTCCATTGATGTACTCAACACTCTCGTGAACTTCTTCAATGACATCTTTTATTTCATTATGACCATATTGCACCATAATATTTAAAATATGGGCACGACATCTAACATGAAATAATTTTCCTGCACATACCAACCTATTAGTTTTGGAGAATGTGTCCTTGAGAATCTTTATACAAGAATCATTAGCACTCACATTATCAACTAAGATGGTAAATACCTACATTAAATAGGCCACAATTTTTTTAGATTTATAAAATATTGATAATAGTACAATAGATAAACAAACTTGTTAGACTTACCTTATTCTTGATTCCCCATTCTTGTTAACACTTAAAGATAGCATCAGCTATTTGCGTGCCTCGTCGAGGAGGTGGTAAATTAACAAAGGTAAGAACGCGCTTATGTAACTTCTAGTTATAATCAACTCAATGTCCCACTACAACCATGTACTCAATTTTTTGAGGCTTAGATTTCCACAAATCTGTGCTCAAACAAATTCTGGCAATATTTTTCAGCATCCCCTTTAGTTTCTTCTTTTCAATTTCATAGACCTTGAAGCAATCAGTTTTTCCTACTTGACGTGATATTTTTTTCCATTCAGGTATTCCACACTTCATAATTATATTAAAGCCTTCCTCCTTTAAAATCAAAAAAGGATGTTCATGCATGAAAATCTAAGTTACTGCAGCTTCTCTCAGCTTTCCCATATCAAACTTGCCATCATGTATAGAAGAAACAAACTGTTTTACAACTACACCAGGCTTTGCATCAATTGACAAGAAATTACGCTTGTTTTGTTTTTGAGTTCTGACTTTCTTGCCACACAAACACCAAAATGCCTTTTCATATGACTAGTATGTCCCCCTTTTGAGTGTGAAAAAAGTTTTTTGCAATACTTACAATGAGCTCCTTTAATCTCTTCACCTACCTTTTCAATGATCATTTCTTCCCACACCACTGATGTCCTACTCCTCTTTTTTACTTCAAATGTCTCCTCATCTTCAACTTGTATGTGTTCCTGCTTAACATCAGTTTGAGGAGGGTCATCTTCTTGAGCGACACATGGTGATGGTTCAACGTTGTCATTTTCACTCATTTTATCTAATGTTTCCATTGACTCTGTTGTATTTTGATTTGGTGATGATTCTTGGGTTGACATTTCTGTTATGTAAGAAGCAACATAATTATTTGCTCTAAGTAAAAAAAAAAAAAAAAAAAAAAAACCACAAGATAAGAATACATAAATTGCTCTACGTTTTATAAAAAACCACAAAACTCATTTTCTCACCATTTCAACCCATTTTTCCCAATTTCACTCTCAAACCATCAATGTAACCTAGATTCTCACTATTTCAACCTATTTTTTCAGCATTTACAACAAACCCAGAAGATCGATTCTCTTCCACCACTCAAAACTCATTCAAAACCACAAAAATTCAACACAAAACATGAGATCTATCTTCCTGACACTCAAAGAATACTTTAAAACCCTAAAAATGAAACCTAATCACCATCACATCTCAAAAAAGATACAACAAAAGAGAACAAAACTACCCTGGTTGAATCTGGACAAGCAAAACTGGAGGCACAAACATGAAAACAAACAAAAAAAAAGAAGAAATTAAAGCAAATTTCATCAAAGATATAGATTTGATACCGGTAGAGAGAGAAAAGAGAGAGAAAGAGCGGAGAGAGAGGCCGAGAGTGCTGTGGTTGTCGTCTGAGTCAGAGAGACGAGTCATCGTCGTCGAAGCAGGGGAGGAGAGGAGAGCGTCGTTTGGGCGGTGAGCAAATATAAAAACGAGAGAGAAGGAAAGGAGGTAGGGTTTTCGTTTGGGTGGGTGAGCGAGAGAGAAGAGGTGTGCATGTAAGTGTAGGGTGTTCAGTGAACATCCAACATTTTTTTTTAAATTATTATAATTAAAATTAAAATTATATTATTATTTCATATTAGGCTCATTTAGGCTCGCAAGCTCACGAGCTCGAGCTTTATCCAGCTCGGGCGCGGCTCGAGCTCATGACGAGCCGAGCTATACGAGCTTTATATCGAGCCTTGCGAGCTGGCTTGGCTCATTTATACCCCTAGTTGCACGTCAAGTGTGAAGGGATTTCGTTTATGGGATTCAAAGTCACATAAATTTTTGACTAGTAGGGACGTTACTTTTGATGAGTCTTCACTACTACACCCGCCACACACGTCCTCCACTATTTGTGACATGAGTCAGGTGCAGAAGCCAGATGCTGTTCAAATGCAGTTAAATAACACAGTTCCGCAACAGGTAGTACCCATTGAGTGTATACAGGCACCTCCAGTACTGGTTACTGAAGAAAATGAAGAGGCTGAAACAGTTCAGTAGGTGGAGCAGTATACTATAGCTAGTGGGAGACAGAAGAGACGAACTAAAGCACTGCAGCGTTATGGTTACCAAGAGATGGTTGCTTATGCTCTTTCAGTAACTGAGACTATGAAAGACAGTGAACCTTCCACTTATTCAGAAGCTGTGTCTAGATCTGATTCAGAAAGGTTGTTGATGGTTATGCATGAAGAGATGGAATCATTACAGAAGAATCAGACTTGGCAGCTTGTCAAGCCTCAATCTGGGAAGAGAGTTATTGGTTGCAAATGGGTCTTCAAAAGAAAAGAAGGAATTCTTGAAGTGGAAGATGTAAGGTACAAGACTCGACTGGTGGCAAAAAGCTACAGTCAGGTACATGGTATTGACTTTCATGATATCTTTTCACCTGTTGTTAGATATACTTCTATTCTAGCACTACTTGCTTTAGTAGTAATGCATGATTTAGAGTTACACCAGCTTGATGTGAAAATTGCATTCCTGCATGGTGAGCTAGAAGAGGGTATTTGCATGCATCAGCCTGAAGGTTTTATTTTTGAAGGAAAGGAAGACCATATTTGTTTGTTAAAAAGAGCTCTTTATGGTTTGAGGCAATCTCCAAGACAGTGGTGCAAGAGATTTGATCAGTTTATGACCATTCATGGGTTCTTCAGAAGCAAATATGACAGTTGTGTCTATTTCAGGAAGACAGATTCAGGTTCATTCATTTGTCTTCTTTTATATGTTGATATGTTGATTGCAGCGAAGGATATGTCAGATGTTGATAAGTCGAAAGCAATGTTGAAGAGTGAGTTCGAGATGAAGGATTTAGGAGTAGCCAAGAAGATACTCGGTATGGAAATCAAAAGGGATTGAAAAGCACAAAAGTTATACTTGTCTCAGGCGAAGTATACTGAGAAGGTCCTAGATCGTTTTCATATGAAAGATGCCAAGCCAGTTAGCACTCCTTTGGCAGCTCATTTCATGTTTTCAGCATTGGCTTCGCCTTAAACAGAGGAAGACAACACATACATGTCACAGGTCTCGTGCTCCAGTGCAGTTTGTAGCCTCATGTATGCTATGGTGTGTACACGTCCAGATATTGCATATGCTGTTAGCAAGGTGAGCAGGTATATGGCGAATCCAGGTAAAGAATATTGGGAGGCTATTAAATGGATTCTCAAGTATTTGCGTGGCACTTCTGATGTTTGTTTGGAATTTGAGAAGAGTAGAAGTTGTCGGTTGGGTATGTTGACTTAGACTATGGTGGAGACCTCGATAAGAGGATATCTGCTTTAGGTTATGTGTTTTGTTTGGGTAACAGTGCTATCGGTTGGAGAGCATATTTACAGTAAGTTGCCGCACAGTCAACTACAGAAGCAGAGTATATGACAGTAACAGATGCATTTAAGGAAGCTGTTTGGTTAAAGGGTTTGGTTAGTGAACTCAGTGTTGATCAGGGTACAGTTGGTGTTTATTGTGACAGTCAGTCAGCAATTCATCTAGCTAAGGATCAGATGACCCATCATGATAGGACAAAGCATATTAATGTCAAGCATCACTTCATTCGGGATCTGATTGAAGAGGGCAAGGTTGAATTGAAGAAGATTGGCACAACTGATAATTCAGCCGATATGTTCACTAAAATTCTACCCAGCAGTAAATTCGAGCATTGCTCGATTTTGGTTGGGCTTTTTATTTTATTGAGTTAACCTCATGTAGGGTGTTTTGTGGAGAAGGTGGAGAAGTTCTTTTGAAAGAAATTTGAGCCAAGGTGTAGATTTGTTAGGTTATGTCTCAAATTCCTTGGATTTATGAGGAGTATGGTCGAGAGCACATCGAACGATCGGGGATACAACCGATCGATCAGGAAAGTACGCAGAAGCATAAGGGTTCAAAGGGTACACCAATTGATCGGTGAAATGCTGATCAATCGGACCCCGATCTCGATCGATCTGGAGTCCAATTTCCTCACGGGTATAAATTCGATGCTATGGTTACGTATTTTAGCATCCAATTAAATAGTGAGCACCGTACATACGTGAGAGAGAGAGAGAGAGAGGAAGTGAATTGTAATTCTTCCATTGTTTCTCGTTCAATAAAAGTTTTCCATCTCTGCTCGTGGTTTTCCCCCTCTCGATTGTAAAGGGGTTTACACGTAAATCACTGTGTTCTTCTATTTGTTCTCTTTATCCTTGTTTTGCTTCTCGCATTTGTTATAGTATGTGAATTGGATCTAGTTCTCGGATTATTTATTCCGCACAAGGACACTATCCATCATGATCTTGTTATCTCTCCCAGTGGTCTTAATCTGCTTGTGGCTTATTTTGATGCTGATTGAGCTAGATGCCTAGACACTCGTCGATCCACATCTATTTTTGGTGTGTTTTTTTTTTATGGCAATGTCATCTCCTGGCCTTCTAAATGGCAACCTACTGTCACCTGCTCCAGTGTTGAAGCTGATTATCATGCAGTTGCTAATGCTATCTCTAAATGTTGCTGGTTACGCTTTTTACTTAACGAACTTGGTATTGTTCTTCACAAGGCTATGTTGATATATTGTGATAATATTTCCGCTACTTACCTTTCTACAAGCACTGTTCAACATGTTCGTACCAAGCACATTGAGATTGACATTCACTTTGTACGAGAATGTGTTCAAAAGGGTATTGTTTGTGTTCTTCATGTGTGGTCCTCGCAACAGCTTGCCGACATCTTCATTAAGAGCCTTCCTTGGCATTTGTTTTTGTTTTTTAAGCACAATCTTCGCATTCGATTAACCCCCCTTTGAATTTTGGTTTGGGGGGGGGGGGATATGTTAGACTATATATTTTATAGGTTTGATAATATTGTATATAAGCCTCATGGGCCCAGTCTTGTATTGTAACACATATCACTGTAATCACTCTATAAATATATGAGAGGGCTGTCTCATTAGGTAGGTTCCCTTCTATTCTTTCATTAACAACTTTAAAAAAAAAGTTTGGGCAGCAAATGACCATTAATTAACCCCTCCATCAGCCAAAACCGAATATTCCATCCCATTTTTGGAATATTCCCTCTCCATTCCCCAATTTTAATCTCATTCGCAATCATGTGCATTGCACATGATTTGTTTTAACTTTGCATTCCCTTTTCCCATTCCCTCTCATTCCCTATATCCTTCCTCTCCTATTCTCCTCTCCTTTTCCCTCTGCCAGTTTCTTCTTCTCTCTTTTCTCTCAATTTGTTCCATGTTTATTTTGAAAAACTAAGTCCCCATACGAAGAAGTGGTCCCACAATCTGATTTTGGTGCTAAGGTATGGAATATTATAATCTTTATCTTTTGCTCATCTCTTCCTCTCTCTTTCTTAGGTTGAACAAATATCGGGCCTTGCTCTAATTGAAACCACTTTGTGGATAAATGTTTGATGAATCAGTTGTTTAATATATGATTCCTGTAGTGGAGGGGGTTGGGTAAGCATCTGTAATTGAAACCAAATATTGAAACCCTTCTAACTTGCTTTTCAGCTAACCATTTTTTATTTCAATTTGAAACCTACAAATTCAATGGAGTGGGAAAGGAGCAGCAGTAGGGGTCGGGCAAGCAGTAGGGGAGGGGCAATAGTATAAAATGTTGGGGAGCCGCTAAACTAGCTTAATATTGCTCTCTCTCTCTCTCTCTCTCACTCTCTCTCTCTCTCTCTTTTACAGCTATACACTTTCTCTCTCTCTTCTGCAGCCACTTGTCACGTCGGCCAGCTCGCCGACAATAGCCGACAGACACGCCGGCGACGCATACTTGACGGAAACAACCCACCCTTGGCCAGCTTCGCCTCCTCCTCCCCATCCCGCACCCGCCCTCGTCCCTCCACCATCCACCCTCCCTCCACCGACACAAGCCCTACGCACAACCACAACCACAACCACCACCCACCATAATCACACACCACCGACCCCAACTTCCACCACTGGTCCCAACCATGTCACCCACCACCGGGACCCACCCCACATGAGCCCCGTACCCTTCGAACTCCACCCACCACCACTAGCCCCACACTCCACCCTCCCCCTACCACCAGTCCCACACCCTACACCATCGGCACCCATACCACCACCAACACCACCACCACCCACCATCGGCACCCATACCACCCACCATCGGCACCCCACGAGCTCATCACCTGTACCAACCCTACCCAATACCACCAGCCTACACCCCAACCCACCACCACCTCTAGCCCCACACCCTGCCCCACCCCACCCACCAACACCTGCCCCTCCCTCCCCACTGAAAAGCTTAACCCGAACCCAACCCTAACCAACTGTACCCACACCATCCCACCACCACCGGCAACCAAGTGTGGGCCTAGGTAAGTATTATCTGGGTCAGATTACCAGTTATGCACCAGTCCCCAGTTTAATCTATCCTTTATCACTGTAGGGTGGTATTTTAATTTACAGTTGTTGGGTGTATTGTGATTTGATTTAATTTGATTTGCTCCTTGCTCCTCTGTATTACTTTGAACTATGTTGAGCTGATTGTTATTGAATGTTATATGCTCACTTACCTAATCCTCTTGTTTATATGTTCACTTACCTAAGATAGTCACAGCTAGTGGATGAACGTTACTAGTCATGGAACTCAGAGAGTGAGGCAATCTTCAAAGGGGTTAAGCAGGGGGAGGGCGAAGCAAAAGGGGAAGGGAAATTTGTGACTTGGGGCACTAAATGTCGGGACACTAACAAAGAAAAGTTTTGAAGTGGCCCAAATGATGATGAAGAGAAAGATCAACATCTTTTGTCTGCAAGAGACTAAATGGGTTGGCATGAAAGCTAGGGATGTGTTGGGTTACAAGCTGTGGTATACAGGCAAGGCCGGAGGCTAAAGTGGAGTTGGCATCATCATGTATAGTAGCCTCAAGGATAAAGTAGTTGGAGTGTCCAGGACTGGTGATAGGATCATAAGCATTAAGATGGTACTAGATGGGGAGCTATTGAACGTCATCAGTGCGTACGCACTGCAAACTGGACTAACAGAGCGCGAGAAGGCAACATTCTGGGAGGACTTAGACACAACGACGCAAAGCATACCCCAAACCGAACAAGTGATGATTGGAGGGGATTTTAACGGGCACTTTGGCATGGCTGAGGATGGTTATGCACCATACCATTGAGGATTGGTTTTGGAACCAAGAACGCAGAGGGCAAAGCCCTCCTAGATTTTGTGGTCACTTACAATCTAACGGTGGCCAACACCTTCTTTATAAAACGTGATGAACACTTCATTACGTACCAAAGTGGAGGAACAAGGACACAGATCGACTGCATACTATTAAGGAAAAGGTTACAAAGTGACTGTGGGGATTGTAAGGCTACCCCAAGAGAAGACATTTCCACAAAACATAGGGGATTGTGGGCTGATATAAAGGCTAAGACAAGGGCTAAAAGGACTAGCAAGCCCACCCTGACACATACTCGCCGGAGGGATTTGAAGGGGGAGAAGTATAAAGCATATAAGGAAAGCGCGGAGTCTGAGCTCGAGCGGGAATGCAAGGGAGATACAAACCGAAAGTGGAGCCAACTGGCCCAAAAGATTAGAGGGCTGACTCAGGAAGTGTTAGGTGTGGTAAAGGGAGGGGCATCAAGGAACAGAGAGTCCTGGTAGTGGTGCAAGGAGGTCCAAGAGAAGATTAAAACCAAACAAGATTATTTCAAAGAGAGAGAATGTAGAGGAGATGAGGATAAGCGACATCAGTATTAGCAAGCCAAGAAAGAAGCCAAGAGAGCAATCAGAAAAGCACAATCTAGAGCTTATGAGGAGTTCTATAAGAGTCTGGAGACCAAGGAGGGAGCGAGGGATATATATAAAATTGCCAAAGCAAGAGAAAGGAAGACAAGGAACTTCGATCGAGTACAATGCATAAGAGGAGAAGATGGACATGTGCTTGTGAATAGGTAATTAATTAAAGCTAGGTGGAGAGCCTACTTCCACGATATCTTCAACGAACAGGGGGATACAAAGATATCCCTATGTGATCTTCAAACATCTAAGGAGCACCAAAACCATTGTTATTGCAGGCAAATTAGCCTAGATGAAGTCAAGAAAGCCCTAAAACATATAGGAATGGGTCAATCAGTTGGCCTAGATGATATACCCATAGAGGCATGGAAATGCCTTGGGCAAAGAGGCATCAGTTGGTTGACTAAATTATTTAACCGAAGGGAGACGATGCCGGATGAATGAAGGAAGAGCACCTTGATCCCGTTATATAAGAACAAAGGCAACATATAAAGTTGCGCCAACTATCGGAGTATCAAATTAATGTGCCACACTCTGAAGCTGTGGAAGCGGGTAATAGAGAGGAGGTTACCACAATAGATAGAGGTGTGTGAGAACCAATTCGAATTTATGCCCGAAAGATCAATAATAGAAGCCATCCAAATCCTAAGGCGAATGGTAGAGCACTAATGGGAGAGACAAAAGGACCTACACATGGTTTTCATTGATCTAGAGAAGGCACATGATAGAGTGCCCAAGAGGTTCTATGGAGGGTTCTGGATAGGAAAGGCATCCCAGTGCCATATACCTGGGCCATTTGAGACATGTATGAGGATACACAAACTAGGGTGCACCATAATGGAAGGGGAAATAGAAGTGTTCTCGATAATAGTCGGGGTACATCAAGGATCTACTTTGGGCCCCCTATTTATTCATTTTGGTAATAGATGAGCTCATTAGGAACATCCAAGGAAGTGTACCTTGGTGCATGCTTTTTGCAGAAGACATTGTGCTGGTGGGGGACTCGCGAGAAGAGGTTAATGAGAAGCTAAAACTGTGGAGAAGGGCATTGGAATCGAAGGGCTTACGAATCAGTAGATCCAAGACCGAGTACATGGAGCTTAAGTTCGATCCCTCCATCACGCCTAGCAGAGAAGACGTCAAGATTGGATTTGAGCCTATACTGAGAAAGGAGGGTTTCAGATAGTTGGGGTCCATGATATAGCACAACGGTGAAGTGGATGAGGATGTCAACAACCGAATTAAAGTAGGATGGCATAAATGAGGATGGCCTCCGTGGTACTTTGCGATAGAACGTTTTCCTTAAAGCTAAATGGAAGATACTATAAGACGGTTGTGTGGCTAGCCATGTCATATGGGGCGGAGTGTAGGGTGATGAAACAACATCATACACAGAAGATAAAGGTGGCAAAACTGAGGATGCTGCGATGGATGTGGGGACACACACGGAAGGATATGATCAGGAATGACGCCATAAGAGGCAAATTGGGCGTGGCCTCCATGGAGGATATATTAAGGAAGCAACGTTTGAGGTGGTTTGGACATGTTAGGGGGAGACCAAGCACCGCTCTAGGCAGGAGATATGAACAGGCCCATACTACGCTTGGCAGGAGAGGGAGAGGTAGGCCAAAAAAGAGATAGTTGGAGACGATCAGACAAGACCTCACCCACCTAAACCTTCGGGAGGAGATGGCGTCAGATGGAGCTTTATGGACGGCTGCATAGGGCTGGCAGATGTAGCAGCTTAGAGTAGGATAGTCCAGCTTATTAGTGCTAGCACTAGTGTTTCTAGACCTTTCTCCTCCTCTTTGTCGATCTTACATGCATATTTGATCTTTTGATTTACTATCTATGTATACACTCATGTGCAAACTGCTATTTCTCTTATTATTACATGCCTAGCTTGCTTTGCATTGAGTTTGCCCGTAAGGCTTGACTTCCCATTGACCTGCTCATATGCTTATTGCTCTCTTGTTGCCAGGCTGCCAAGCGTCTATGCTGTTGACAAGCTTATCAGGTTGGGGGTTCTCGGAAACAGCCTCTCTTCAGGGTAGCTCTCAGAAGGGGGAAGGCTGCATATATCTACCCCCCCCCCCCCCCCCCCCCCCCCAAAAGGACCCTGCTTTGCGGGAGCCCTTGGAGGCATCGGGTTTGTTGTTTGTTCAAGCTAAAGTGGAACTGGGGGGTTTTGGTTGTGGAAGACATATTTGATGACGAAGTTATTACCTTTTAAAAGAAAGCGTCTCAAGAGAGAGCAATGTGTTTTACTTTGATCTTGGTAGGGCCATTCTTTGCTCGGAGAATAGGAGTTTGTTAAGCTTCATAATTATTCTCAATTCCAAGCATATATCAAGGGTTTACATTTTATCCTAACCTGAAGAACTTATTTTCGATGCTAGGAGGTTCTATTGACAAAGTTATTGAGTTGACATGACGAAATGGGTATTCCTGTTTCAGGTGGCTGCATGGTTCGCAGTAGAGATAGCAATTGGATCCGAATTTATTGGATATTCATCCAATCTGATCTATTTATGATGAATTTGGATGTGAAAAATATTTTTTTAAATGGATTTGGATGTTGATAAATGGGTTATGGGTTGGGTTGGATTTGGATGGCAAGCCATGCGAGGAGAGGTTTTTGATGCATTAAGAATATTATTATTATACAATGTTTTTAGAATTTAATATGAATTTTGTATGTTATATTATACATTATGTGTGTTATATATATAGTAAAATTAGGTGTCACCTAGACATTTTGTTGTGCAGTTCTTATGGAAAATTGCATTAAATCTTCTCCCAACTAGGAATGGCAATGGGTTGGATTTAGGACGGGTTTGCCTCCATTCAGATCCAACCCATAAAAAATCTGATCGAATCCGAATTCAGAAAAAAAAAAACCCATTTATTTTATAAAAATTCAACCCAAATTCAAATCCATCGGGTGGAACGGATATCCGATCCAAATCCGTTACCTATTTAAACCCTAGAAAATTATAATACTATAATTCTATAATTAATATATATAATAGTAATGTTATAATTGTACCTTAAAAGTTAACATTTGAATTAACCACTGCGTCTTTTTCTTTGTCTCCATTTAATGTGTATAATTATAGTAATATAATATTAGACAATCATTCAAAAGTATTTTTCACATCCAAAAATATCAAGATTGGAGGACTAGAGTGGATAACATTGGTTTTGTCTCATCTTAGACCAAATTCCCTAGACTGGTCCCGTTTCAAATCCACAAATTTATTACTCTAAACTTAAAACAGAATTGTACGGTAGTGCAAAACTAATGTGGATCAAGAAATAACATGTATAGTAATGCATTAAAGATAAAAAATAAAGTATAATAGACGATTTCAATCAAATGGAAATCACAAGCAAATATGGCTAAGGGGTAGTAAACAGCTGCTCTGTTGTATATATTTGTATATATATTTATAAGTATAAGCTCCAATAATGAAGGTTTTACATAAAAAAGGGGAGAAGATATAGATAGAATTTGGAGGAGAAGAAGAAGGCACACATTAGACACATGAGCAACCCTAACTAACTCCCACTTATGTTTAGGGAAAGGTACAAAATATCTAGGAAAATATCTAAGGGTGAAGTGGCAAAGGACAGAAGGATCTAGATCATCGTTGGTGAGGAAGGGTCATCTGTGGCATGGCTGATTGGCGGATGATGGTTGATCTGTTGCATGAGTGTTGGCGGTAGAGTGCTTGGCGAATGTTGGGGAGTCGCCATGTTTGCGTTTACCAGGGGTGATCTTGGTGGGTGCTGAACCGCCAAGTTAGTATCAATGCTGCCCCTTGAGAGGATCCTCGACCTCGAGGATCAAAAGAGGGAAAGCAGAGTTGAAAGTCATGGAGAAACTCTCAAGTGGCATCAGCAACACTTTGGCCATTCCATTAAACCGGAACTTGAGTGGCAGCAACACGATAACGTTTGACCATTCGGTGATCCAACATAGTGGCAGGTTGAGGGTGTGAAGCAACTGGTAGCCATGTATTGGGTAATGGTGTGCTAGTGGCAGGAATCGAGAAGCTTCATTTTGAATGAGAGACATGCACCGTGTGGTGTATGGAGGAGTGGGCAAGAAGATCAAGGCGGTAAGCCATAAGGCCTATTCAGTCCAGAATGCAGAAGTACCATAATAATGGAGTGCCAATTTATGGAAGCGCCAAGTCCCAACACTCTCTGTTGGTGGTAAGGCTGCAGCTTAAGCCAAACATAGTCGCCTATCCCAAACTCACGGTCAGTATGATGGTGATCAGTGAGCTGTTTCATGTAGTTTTAAGCACGAAAGAGATGATGGCGGAGGCAGGTGATAGTCTCTTCACGAGCTATCAAACTGTGATCAACAGCGGCAACCAAAGATTCTCCTGGTAAATAAGGGAGATGAGCTGGTGGTGGTGGACCATAAAGGAGTTTGAACGGCATAGCTTAGGCGGAGGATTGAAAGGTGGTGTTATACCACCATTCTGCTAATGGTAGCCAATGAGTCTAAAGTCGGGGCAGTTCACTGACCATACAATGTAAGTAAGTCTCCAAACGGAGATTGAGGACCTTGGTTTGCCCGTCCGATTGCGGGTGATAAAGGGATGAGAGATTGAGGTGAGTGCCCAACCGAGAGAAGACTTCTTTCCAGAAGATGTTGGTGAAGATGAGGTCATCATCACTTATGATGGTTTCCAGAAGACCATGAAGACGGTAGATGTGATCCAAGAAGATGTTGGTGACACTGATACCTGTATATGGATGGGCAAGAGAACAGAAGTGTGGGTATTTGGTGAGGCGGTCAACGACCCTCAAATTAACGGAATGGTCTTCCGATGGCGGCAAACCCTTGATGAAGTCAAGGGATATACTATTCTAAATGGAAGTTAGAATTGGAAGGGGTTAGAGAAGATCAGCAGGTGCCGATGTGTTGCATTTATTTTGTTGACAGATGGAGCATTGACAGATGTAGGCATGTATATCCTAGCGGAGTCCCTTCCAGTAGAGTAGTGGTCGAATACGACGATAAGTGGCGTCAATCCTCGAATGACCCCCTTGAGCAAAATTGTGATGCCAAAGCAAGATGGCTTGACCCAATTTGGCGTCATTTCCAACAACCAGGTAGCCATTGTAGCGCAAATGACCTTGGCGCCAGGAGTAGCTAGGATGAGGAAGGGGTTCTACTAATTTATTGAAGATGATGCGGGATAAGGCAGGATCCTTGGTCCAAGAGTCTTGAAGCTGGACCATAAATTCGGATGAAATGGAAGAGAATGCCATGCATAGCACTTCCATGCCGGAAAGGCGAAATGAAGCGTCAGTCGCTATGTGGTCAGTTCCCCTTTTGTAGACAACGTCCTAGTCAAGACCTATCTAGCACGAGAGCCATAAATGTCAGAGAGTAGAAGATAGGTGTTGTTCGAGGAGAAACTTAAGACTTTGTTGATCAGTGCGGATAATGAAATGATGGCCTGTGACGTATTGCTCCCACTTTTCCATGGCAAACACGACAGCAAGTAATTCTTGCTCATAAACTGACATGCCCTTATGGCGAGGTGCAAGAGTGTGGCTAATAAAGGCCAAGGGCCTACCGTCTTGCATAAGGATGGTGCCAATACCTGTGACCGAAGCATTCGTCTCAATGATGAATGTCTTTGTAAAGTCGGGCAAAGTAAGAACTGGTGCCGAAGTCAAAGCGTGCTTGAGGTGGCCAAAAGCAATCTCAACATACGGGTTTCAACAGAAATTATTCTTCTTCAGGAGGTCTGTTAAAGTGCGAGCAATGAGACTATAGTGAGCAATAAACTGGAAATAATAACCGGATAGCCCTAAGAACCATCGAAGCTATTTCAAAGCTTAGGGCCAAGGCCATTTGACAACGGCATCAATTTTGCGGGGGTCAGCAAAGACCCTGTCACCCAAGAAGAAATCACCCAAGTATTTAATGCAGCGACTCCCAAACATACACTTGGCGTGATTAGTGGTAAGGTGATTGGTGTAGAGGATGCCAAGGACTATTCGAAGGTGATATAAATGGGCAAGCTTGGTGGAGCTGTACAGAAGGATATTGTCAAAGAAGACGAGAACAAACACCAAAGATAAGGGCGAAAGATGTTGTTCATTAAGCTCTGAAAGGTAGAAGGGGCATTAGAGAGGCCAAAGGGCATTACGGTAAACTCATAATGACCCGAATGGGTGCATAATGCCATCTTTGGAACATCTTCATGCACAATCTGTATTTGCTAGCGTCCAGATTTGAGGTCAATTTTGGAGAAGAAGGTTGCGTCACCTAGCTCATCAAGTAGCTCTTCAACAATGGGTATTGGAAATTTATCTTTAACCATCAGCTTGTTAAGGGCGCGGTAATCCATATAAAGGTGCCATGAGCCATCCTCCTTCTTGACGAGGATGACAGGTGAAGAAAAAGGCGAAGTACTATTCTATGTGACTCCGGTGTGTAGCATTTCCTTGATTAAGGAATCGATAATGTCCTTCTAGAAAAGGGGATAGCGGTACTGCCTGAGATTTATAGGATTGCTGCCTTTCTTGAGTGGTATTCGATGATCAAAGAGTTAGTGAGATGGGGGCAGATTGGCGGAAACGGTGAAGATGTCCTCGAACTTGTGAAGCAATTGTCGGAGATTCTGAGGCTCGAGCCCGTTTGGTGAATCTGTATTAACTGAGAACAATAAGGGCAGATTAGTTACCGGGGTGATGGAAATGGCGAAGAAGGAAGCAATCGTAGACAGAAGGGACGACAGTGTGTTTTTGTTAACAGGCTTCAAAGGTGGTGTTCGAATTCCACAGAGAGTCTAGATGTCATCCTTAGCTCAAAGAAATTCCACACGACATCACCAAGAGTTCAAAGCCACTGAACCCCCAAAACCATATCACAGCTGGAAGCAGGAATGAGCAACATGTCAGAGCAAAAGGGGGCATCCTGTAGTCGCTAAGAAAAATTGCGGCAGATGCCGGCACAGAATATTTGCTTCCCATCGGCGATAGTCACCGAAGGACGATGGGCAGTGTCAATAGAGCCGCCAAGGAGCGGGGCAAGGGCGGTATTGAGGAAGTTGTGAGTACTTCCGCTGTCAATGAGGATACTCAGAGATATCTTGTGGCATTGTCCCACAACTCTCATTGTCTGAGTCTGCAGAATATCCTCCAACACATTATAGATATGTGGGGTTCTATTAGGGGTGAACAAAAATCGATCCGGACCAGTGGACCTAATTGGACAAGCCATTTTGGTCAAGGACTGGACTGGACCGACCATATATCGGTCCGGTCGTTGGTCCTAGTATATGTGCTTAATTGGCTTCGGTTTGGTTTGGTCCAAGACCGAAAAACCGAAGACCAGACCGAAAATCGATTAATATCAATTATGCATCAAATATTTTGGGTAAATAATTTTCATATATTATTAGTATATAATGTGTGTATCTAAAAATATTAAATCTTAGAAAATTATATATTTATTTTTTACTATTTAATAATTATATATATCCAATTAATATCTAATGTATGTATCTAACAATATTAAATCTTAAAAAATTAAATATATATATATATATTATACTATTATCATTATTTTCTAATTTTTAACTTTCGAATGAAAACGTTTTCCCTCTTATAATTGCACTTGTTAGGTAAAAATCGGTCCGGTCCTTGATCTCATGACTTAATGTACATCGGTCTTTTGTCCAGTCCGGTCTGGTCCGATATTAGACCGATGTGCATCCCTAGGTTCTATAACCGGGTATGGGTTCGGATTGAGTAGCTGTGGCTTAGTTGAGGAAGTGTCATCGTCGTTTGCTTAAAGCCAAAATACCCTGGCGCGATTGTGCATGGGGTATTGATTACCTGGTGTGAAGTGATCACGGCAATAGAAGTAGAGATTGCGAGCACGGAGATTGTCTAACTCAGCGGAAGTTAAACTCAGCTGGCCCGGGATGGAGGGAGGGGGTGTGGTACTTGTTGGTGGCAACAAACGAGGTGACGAGCGGGCAAGGCTCTCAGCGTACTAGCGAGGGCATAATTGGGGCTGACAAGCACTGTTGAGTTTAACTTGTCAATGGACCCTTGCCAGCTGCTCTCTCAAGACAAGCACTGTTGCGCTCCTGTTGCTTTGCTAAGACCACAGCTTAACGACCTTGGTCTAAACATGAGAACACCACCCGAAATTTCATCACGCCCCCAAGAGGATACTGATCTTTTGTTCCTCATTCGATCCACATTTGTTTACTAACAATTCAAATTTGCTCAGATACCCATCAACACTGCCTAGTTGGCGTAATTTCATGAGTTCCATGAGGGTGTCATTGGATGAATCCGCGAACCTGGCTCGGATTCGCTGGGAATACACAGCCCATGGAGCTGTGACATCCCTCGGCCATAATTCCTCAAAGGCATCATGCCATTCTTGGGCGTCACCCTCCAAGGCCACGCTAGCAAGCATGACATTTATCTCTTTAGGGGTTAGCGATGTAACCATCCATCCACACCCTTACCACTAAATCTAGGAAAATCTTAGTGAATTGGGTTGGAGCTTGGTAATTACCTCTTGTAATGGCCGGAGCCGCAAACCTGGTATCATCTGCCCATGGAGATGGTGGGGCTGTTGGGGCAGGTGTTGGAGGTGGATGCTGATCATTCACAGGATGTGCGCGGCCGGCAACTTGCACTAAGATTCCATTAACAACCTCCCGAAGTTCTTTCTAGAGTTCATTGAATGACCTTTCTAATGCATTTCTTGTATCAAATTGGTTAGGATATTACAAAAATTTATTAATTTGAAAATGGGTTATCTAGATGATAAAATATTCAAACCTCTAAGTACCCTATTCGATATATTGAAATGTGATACTAACTTGGCTACTTAGTACCTGCCAAGATCACCCTTGGTAGACGCACACATGAAGACTCCCCAACATTAACCAAGCACTCTGCCGCCAACACTCATGCATATATATATATATTATAAAAGGTTTTTTAACTGAAAACCACTTAAATTTTAGGTTCGATTTAAAAAAATCACCTAACTTTTCTAATTTTTTAAAATCACAATTAAACTTTCCAAAAGTTTTCAATTTCACATCTAAAGCTAACGCCGTTACCCTTCATCAAATGGAACACCACGTTTGGTGGTATAAATGCACCAAAACACTAAGTTTGACTTAATTTAATTAAACTATTTTTAAATGATGAAATTATTCTTCACCTCTAAATTTATAAAATTGTAAAGGGTTTGGCGCGTTGCTACAACCTTTTGCCACAAAAAATTGCTTGGTTAATTTTTCGATTGGGACTAAGTGCAAGGACGGGCTTGATGTGACGCTGTCACCATGGATGCTTGCCATCTGTTGTTGGGGCGCCCATGGCAATATGACAGGACCGCTGTTCATGATGGTGGTAAGAATACCTGTAGCTTCATCTTCGAGGGGACCAATACCATTTTGTTACCTAAGAAGGAGTACGCACCACGAGCTTTAGAAGCTCAACATCCGAACATACAAGGACGAGCTTTATTTGCCAAGGAGTTTGGCGGCAAGGTCGTGTTTGTGCTGATTAGGAAGGAGTGCAAGCTTAGTCAGGGGTAAGTACCAAGTGACGTTGTCGCCTTACTGAAGCAATATGTTGACGTATTCCCAGAAGTGCTACAGAAGACATTGCCGCTATTGAGAGACATCCAGCACCATATCGATCTAGTGCCGGGTGCCTCATTACTGAATAAACCCCACTATCGAATGAGTCCTTCAAAGCGCGAACAACTGAGACGCTAAGTAGAGGACCTACTTGCCAAAGGCTTTATCCAGGAGAGTTTGAGTCCCTGTGTAGTACCGGCTCTATTGACGCTAAAGAAGGATGGGAGTTAGCGAATGTGTGTTGACAGCTGGGCGATTGACAAGATCACGGTAAGATACTGATTCCCCATAACGAGGTTGGATGACTTGCTTGACCAACTTCAGATTTCTACGGTATTCACGAAGCTAGATCTCAAGAGTGGGTACCATTAGATTCGGATCTCACCAGGAGATGAGTGGAAGATCGCCTTCAAGACAAGGGAAGGGCTTTACGAATGGCTGGTTATGCCGTTTGGATTGTCCAACGCGCCAAGTACCTTCATGAGGTTCATGAATCAAGTCTTTCAGCTGTTCATTGGGAGGTTTGTTGTCGTCTACTTTGATGATACTCTGATTTATAGCTAGGATCGAGTTGAACACATGAAGCACCTTAAAGAAGTGGTGGATACCTTGAGGGAATAACATCTGTTTGCCGCCTTGAAGAAGTCTGAGTTTGTGAAGGACCAGGTTGGCTTCATTGTTTCCAAGGATGGAATCTCGGCTGATGAGGGGAAGATAGCGGTCGTCCGCGATTGGCCTCAATCGAAGACAATTGGAGAGGTCAGGAGTTTCCATGGGTTGGCGTCTTTCTATCGGAGGTTTGTACCTCACTTCAGCACAGTGATGGCGCCAATGACAGATTGCATGAAACGGAGTTCTTTCATTTGGACTCCAGAGGTTGCTGCCGCCTTTGAGGAGATCAAGAGGTGACCCACAACAGTGCCAGTGTTAGCACTACCTGACTTCCGCAAGACGTTTGAGCTCCACTCGGATGCATCCAAGGTTGGGATTGACGCTACACTTAGCCAAGAAGGGAGGCCTATTGCTTATTTCACTGAGAAACTTGATGGAAGCAAGCTGAACTATTCCACCTATGGCATTGAGTTCTACGCGGTTGTCCAGGCTTTGAGGCTTTGGAAGTCTTACCTCGCCAATAGATCGTGCTATATGCCGACAACGTCACTTGAAATATATCAACAGCTAGGATAAGCTATCAGGCCGGCACGCCAAGTGGGCGGGGTTCCTTCAACTCTTTCACTTTATGATAACGCACAAGTCAGGCGTTTTGAATAAGGTGGTGGATGCTCTAAGTAGGTGGAGTCTTGTCTTGACAATGAGCAGAATGGAGGTTACCGAATTCAGTCAGTTGGTGAGTCAGTACCATGATGATCCCACTTTCGGTGACATATGGCGAGATGTGTAGTCGGGGTTTGTTCCCAACTACTTTATTCACGACGGTTTTCTATTCAAAGGAAGCCAACTTTGCATCCCGAACTCAAGCTGGTGGCTTAAGATTATTGAGGAGAAGCACAACGTGGGGCATGTGGGTAGAGATAGGACGCTGCAGCTAGTTATCGCCAACTACTTCTGGCCTACCGCACCAGGGAGGTTGAGAGGCATGCCAAACGATGCAGAGTCTGTCAGGTCTCAAAAGGAGGAGTGACCAATGTCGGACGCCAGGTTCGTGACCCACTTTTGGAGGACTTTATGGAGGATGGCGAATATGTCTGTCGCTTTTAGCATAGTCCACCATCCTCAAACGGATGGACAAACTGAAGTCACTAATCGATCTTTGGGTAACTTTCTTCGGTGCCTAGTTGCTAATAACGCCATGGGATGGGAGATAAAGCTGCACCAGGCAGAGTTTGCCTATAAAAGCTCCATTAATAGAATTACGGGGTTCACACCATTCATGGTCGTTTATGGCTTTGTTCCCCGTTCTCCAATTGACTTGACGCCTATTTCGGATTTGACACGTCCACACGGGAAGGCGGAAGACTTCATCTCTTCACTCAAAGACATCCATGAGCAAACCAGAGCTCGATTATTGGAGGTTACCGCCAAGTACAAGACAGCAAGTGATAGGAGGCGCTGAGTAGTTCAGTTTCAGGTCGGTGACAAAATTTGGGCATTCTTGACATGTGAACATTTTCTGGTTTGGGAGTACAATAAGCTCATGGCTCGCAAGATAGGGCCATTGGCGGTACTGGAGAAGATAAACGACAATGCCTACCGTCTACAGCTCCCACCTGGCATGAGGACTTCAGGTGTGTTCAACGTCAAACACCTTGTCCCCTATTTTGGTGACAACGACAATGCTGACCCTCAAGCGAATTCGAGGGTGAATTCTTCCAACCCGGGGAGGATGATGCAGCCTGCATCCAGAGCTTGGCCAGTTACATGATGGGTACGGGTTGGCGGGTCCCGGATGGAGGTAGCGGGGGACGTGGCGTGAGTTCCGGCTGGGAGGATAAGTTTGACTTAGATTAGGATTAGTTTTAAATTTCAGATTTATCTTTTATATTTATCTCTTAGAGTTTGATTCTAATTAAATTAGCTCCTCTATATAAGCATGAGGAAATCTAGGGTTTAAGTAGTTCATTAATTTTTAGAATTTTCTTCTATTTTGAGCCTCTTTCTTGGGTTGTGAGATTAGAGAGTTTACTTCCCCTCTTTACTTTTTATTAGAGATTAATAAAATTAAAGGGAAGGCCATTGAATCTTCCCGTTTTCCTAATATTTCATTACGTGCTGCATCACTAGTCATGCTTGATTATGTTTAGATATGATTGATTGTAGGCTGTAATTGTTTTGGTTAAATTTGGTTCAGTCAGTGAGCCAGACCTAAATGCCCCGAGTAACAAATATTTGTAGGTTTTAGACGGGAGCGGGACTCGAGCTTTCACTGAGAAAGCAGCTGCTGGCGACCTTAATCTGGGCTCTCCTCGGTTCAGCGAGGGGAGAGAGGAGAGAGAAAGGGTGAGGAACTTTTTAGAGGCTTGTTGTAAGTGAGAGCAAGGAAGGCCTGATTGGGCTTGATTTAAATGGAGGAAGGGGAAGAGGTATTTATAGATGGTGGTAGGAGGTGGTACTGGCGGTGGTGGGTGGTAGAGGATGATACCGGCGGTACTGGTGGTGGTATGGTGCTGTACCAGCAAGGTGGTAGGGGGGAGACGGCGGTTGTGGGGTTGTGATGGGAGAGGCAGTAGTGACTGCATGGGGGTGACGGTAGAGGCGAGATGGTGAGGGTATGGTGGTGATGGTAGTGGAGAGGAGAGAGAAAAAGCGAAGATGGGGTGGGGGTTGAGTGAGGAGGAAAGAGAAAATGAAAAGGTAGGGGAGTACGATACTGGTTGTGAGGAAGGAGAGGAGGGAGAAAATGAAAAGGTAGGGGAGGGGTGATATTGGCGGTGGGGAAGGATAGAGGAGAGAGAAAAAAGGGAAAAAGACCAAAGTTTATTATTTGGCTATCCAATTTTAATATCGATCTAGTTATTTTTATCCTTAACAGTAATGAACTTTAAATTCATAGGATTATTACTCCAAATTCACGAGGTGGGCTGTCCATCAAGTTTCTGAAGAAGTTGTAGAAGTCTGTTTATTGGTAAAGTGACCAAGCTAGAGGTTTTAGGTTTGAAGCTTGCCACCTCTGTTTCCTGTTTACCAATCTAAAAACAAGGTTTTGAAAAGCTCAAATTTGTGATTTGCCCTGGTCAATATCGTAGGCAAAATCACTTTGTAGCCTTGGCAAAGTAATGAGTCATACCATTTTCGATTAAGTGAGCTACAAAGTGCACTCGCTTCGTATTCAATGTATGTATCCAATATACATGGTTTAAACTCCTTGATTAGTGGAGGGAACATGTTGAGTAATAGAAGTTTTATTCCTTATTTTCAGTGATGAGTATCTATGTAACTGAAATTGTGTATGAGAAGCAATTTGCTTTTCAATGTTATGGACAAATGGCTTTTCAATGGCTTGAGTTGAATCAGGTGTCCTAGGGTCCATTTTTTTGTTTTGAGAATATCTGGATTGCACATTGCGATTTTATTAACCAAGTAAAAGAGTGGTGGAATGAGTGTCAGGTTTAGGGATGGACTGGTTTTGTCTTCATGGGTGGGCTTAGATTCCTAAAAAAGCGTGCTTTTGGAGCTAATTTTTACATGATTGACTTATTATATAATGGTCCTTTGTAATAATTACTTTCATAATGTTTATATATTGTCTTTTTATTTATGAAAACAAGTTCATAAATTTATCATCATGTTGAAAACTATCTGTAGAGGATAAAAATAATCAGATTAATATTAAAATAGGATAACGAGATAATAACGAAAATAAAATATAATTTATTTATTTATTTTCTTTTCTCTCTTTTTTCTCTCTGGCCTGGGACACTCTTTTCTCTCTCTCTTCTCACTCTCTTTTCTCTCTCTGGCTTAGGACTCTCTTTTCTCTCTCTCTCCTCAGATTTTCTCTCTCTCTTGATTCTCTCTCTTCCTCCCCTGTAGTTGTACGGCTTCCTCTCTCTCTCCCTCACATTACTCTCTCTCTTTTCTTTTTCTCCTCCTACCGCCAAGCACCTCCTACAGCCAACCGCCAAGCACCTCCTACCGCCAACGCCACCAACTACCGCCAAGCACCTCCCCTCCTTTATAAATATCTACAACCACAAGAGGTAAGGGGGGAAGCCCATTCTTTCTTTCTCCCTCTCCCCTATGACTCGCCGGTACGAGTCTACCCCTGACGCCTCTCTCTTCGGCCTCTCGCTCACCGGTACGGAGCCCGGATGCCTCCCTCTCAGGTCTCGCTCTCTCTCTCTCTCCTCTATCTCTCTCTCTCTACCCGCCTCGCCACCGTTACCGCCACCAGTGCCGCCCAGCCTCGGGTACCGGCCACCTCGCCGGCACGGATTCCAACCATCTCGCCGGTACGGATTCCGGCCACCAGCCACCAAGGACCCCCTCTCTATATACGATAAGTATTTATTATTGTTTATTTATACTATTTACTTATTATTTGTTTTCATTATGCTTTTACTAACTTAGGCATCGGAGGGGTCTCCCGCGGCCAAACCCGTGGGTCCCTCTAACGGCCTCTTTTATTTTTGCAGGGATATCAGGATAAGTACTAGCAACTGCTTCTACAGTGAGGGTTGAGTCTCGCTCTCATCTAAAAGAACCTAACCAAAAATCCCTTAAACAATTGACGCCGTATGTGGGAAGATAGTTGCTAGCGTTTAACCTGATACCCCGTATAAATTGCCTAAGACCCTCACAAAAATGGGGGCTACAGGACCCGTCTTACATCAGATAAGTCTTTAATTTAACTTTTTCTCTGTTTATTTGCCTTGTAATACCTCTAAATTAGGATTTTAGATATAAGTTGTCCATAAATTCGAGACAAGTTTTACTCCTAAACAAAAAAAAAAAGGAAAAAAATAAATAAATAAAATTCGTAGCTTTAAAAAAAAAAAAAAAAGGGAGGAAAAAAGGGAGAGAGAGAAAAAATTTGGGGTATTTGTCCAATTTTATTTAATACAAGTATCTATAAGGTCTACATTAGCTCAAGTACTTGTACTATAATTTCAATATTAGCTGTACCAGGAAACTAAATAAGTTAGTTTCAAGGATTATTGTTAAAGTTTATTGCCCGTATCATAAGAATACTGTGCTATAACCTTAAGTTTTGCTGTTCATGTATTGATCCTCAAATACATGTTTAAGGATTATCCGTTTGGCGAGTTAATTTCAATATTAGCTGTGCCAGGAAGCTAAACAAGTTAGTTTCAAGGATTATTGTTAAAGTTTATTATCCGTATCATAAGAATACTATGCTATAACTTAAAATTTTACTATTCATGTATTGATTTTCAAATACATATTTAAGGATTATCAGTTTGGCAAGGCAAAACATGTCGTCCAAATTACACACCTAAGTCCACCCAAATCGGAAACATCAATATTGAGTAAATGGGTGAACCATATTGGCGGTCAATATATAAAGCTAAACGCAACTCTTTTTAATAAAAAATGCTGCACAAAAGACAAATGAGATCAATTTCCTCCTAAAATCAAACATAAATGCGTAAATTGTTTCTCTCTTACTCTACATCCCACGCACTCTTGTGACGGATGTCATACGACTGGAAATTTAATAATGAAGTCAAATTCTGTGTCCAACCATATTACAAAATAAATTTATGTTTCACACGAGTTCTAGTACATATAAAAGAATGAACTGTAAGCATGGTGAATTTCTCTGGACTTTAACTATTCTCTAATTTCGGTTTGAACACCAGATGAGTTATGGATTTAACTTCATTTTATGTCTTTCTCTGATACACTTAGAGTAAGACCTCAAGTCTAAATTTTTCAGTAAACTTATAGCGAATTTCAATAAAACTCATGGCACACCATGAGCTTTGGATTATATTATGGGCATTCTTCATAATATTTCTAATCCGAAATTTCAAAAAAGGTTTTAGCTTTAAATTTTATAGTAAAATTAACAGTATATCCTGATCTTTAAAGCATGTTATAGATGCTTTTCGTAATATTTTCGCTTCAATTAAGCATAAATTATTTTATCAGACTTCTCGTCTTGGATTTGCGGCAATACATAAATTATATTACTCCCGTTTTCCAAAAATTGCTCACTAAATATTTTATCTAATTAAAGTTGCTTTACGTTGACTCCAACCCAGCTCATATATCTTGAGTAAATATGTGATTAAGTTAGAAAAGCTGAGTCGAAATTTTATTAAGTTTACTGTCCGTAAGGGCCACTATATTAAGGACTTTTCTCAAGTAATCCATGTTCTTGATTGGGAGTAAGAGAAATCTCATCGCATGGAAAACTTCGCTGCATAATGTTTAAGTTTGAATATACTCATTTCTTAATTTTTGCTATTCATATAGCTTAAAATTGGTGCCAAATATGATACTTCAAAATATGCTAATCAATACATTAACAACAATTAAAATGGACTGGAACGTTGTTATGTGTAAAGGTGGCAGAGTTTGCAGCCAAAAGCAACCTAAATAAAGTAGAATTTAGATCAGGTGGGCGATCATCGCCAACCACCTACTATAGAGTTAACGCCCTTCAAGGGCTCCCTTAGATAATAATATTGCCATCCTTGGATTAGGCAAACGTCAAAAAGGGCATCAACGTCAGTTTGTGATGCAAAAATAAGCAAACAAGGTTGCGGTGGCCAACCAATGTCGCTTGGCGTCATTAGTGAAGGCTCGTTGTAAAGAACTTTACCACTGATAATCAGAGGTTTAAGCCACCACGAAGTGGGCTTAACAGCTTCAGCCAAACACTTCGCCAAGAAATTTGGCTGTACCCATAAGCTTGATTAGCTGCAATCGCCGTTGAGCTTGGCCATATAGCCTCACTAACTCCTTAAACGAGTAGCTCATCAATTAAAGCCATCACCGACAAACTCGAGTGACTCGTTCAAACCAATTACGAGGCTAGCTAAAGCCTCGTCTAATAACTTGACTTTGCACTATTTACCTTGATTAGGTACAACCGCCCATTAGGTTGGCCGTATAGCGACGACAGCCTATTCTTATTTTAGCAATGCCATCCAAAGCTGGGGGCTTCGCCAATAATAACACGTAAGGCCAAACCAGTCAAAGTTTGCCTCTTGGGTGTCTAGCTTAATCGTAACACTACCAACGAGCGTGATAGTGGGGACGTTGCCTTCAGCGCCCCAAGACTCGAGCTACCGCCAACTTTGTCGGTGAACGCTCTTTCAAAGCTCCAACATTCACCTTTCAACTTAGGTATAGGGAGACTTCACCACTAGTTGGGCCAACACCCACCAACAGTACCATAGGCTACCGTGGGCAGCTAACGAACAGCATCAAAATGAACAAACTGTGAAGCTGCCACCAGCAAGCTTGGCTAGACCTTAACCCCAACAAACTTGACTGGGTGGCCTCGTTAACACCTTTAGTGGGTAACGCATGGCCACGTAACCTAAAAAAGGGGCAACCACTAACATCTTGGGGATAATTCCTTAAAGGTAACAGTAGGGTCACAAAACGGTGCCCTCCGCCCGTCTAGCCAAAACCCAACCGTCATAAAATTCGATAGAATACACGTAACCAACCATAGATGGCTACGCACTGTATAACGTGTCGGGTTGGACTTGCCAACAAACATGGCGGAGGTCCTGCTAGTAAAGATGTCGTCCTTAACGTATCAAAACTAGAGCGGCCGCTAACAAGGTGGTTGAAAAAACACTTTAAAAGCTTCACTATTCACCTTCTAACCTAAGTAAAGAAGAAATTGCTACTAGGTGAACCAATACCAACGGTGCCATAGACTACCGTGAATAACCAACAACGCTAAAGCAAATAAGCTCAGCTTGGCTATTATCATCGACAAGTTGGGACATGAACTTCCACCAGCTAGCCTAGTGGAGATTTTATGCGAAGTGTTACCGCCAAGTTTTGGGTACTAGGTGGAAAAACTAATAATAATAATACATGCGCCACCTTAAGTCAGCAATGCTTTAAATTGCCATTGTTGAGGGAGACACCGTTCACTAAGACTACCGCCTCCCCAGGAAGGAGACGTCATAAGCATACCCTGGTGAATGGCAACCAAGGCCAGCTACCGCAACTCTCACGCCCTAGCGGTACTCCAGTACCCTAGCGGTACTCCAACACCCTAGCGGTATTCTCACACCCTGGCAGTACTCTCACACCTTGGCGGTATTCCTACGCCCTAACGGTACTCCTACACCTGTCTTGGTTCATCCATTCTCTAATAAAGAGGCTGATACTCTTGGAACTAAGGATGAAACCTAAAAACACTCCTTATCTTCACAATTCAAGGGACATGTTATTCTTTAGACTTCCAGGGCGCCTCTCGGTGCTTAATAAAGTCTACCATTGTCTTATGAGGCAGGCACAAACCACGAGGCATGCCCGTTAACAAACACGTAATGGCATTCTTATTAACAGTTTTATACACCTGAACCAAATGCCCACTCAAGTTGGCAACTGCGGAATTTACTGTTCCTTGGTAACCGCGAACAATAGTGTTCGCTTGACAATAGGGATTCGGTGTTCTCCATATAATTTTACGTAACTTATCTTTTTCCTAGGAGATTACGTGATTAACGTTCCCTATGGGATTTGCATCCAACCCGGTCCCCGACTATGAACCGGGGGCTTAGTGTTTTCTGTGATTCACATTCCTTATGTGAATTACGTTCTCAGAGCAATTTGCGCGATATGCGTCACTTATGTGATTTATGTTCAACTTAAGCCCTTGCTTGGGGCTAGGGCTTTAACGTCCCTTTGTGTGATTTGTGTTAACTTAGCCTTGGAACAAGAACTGGGAGCTAGAACTATCATCCGTGGTTAGCCTTTCCCCTAATGTAAAAGTTCACCGTTCTACAAAATGGTGGGCGGTTAACTTCCACTGAACGTGGAAGCGTGTGATGGTGTTGTTCCAGCTAAAAAAAGAAAGCACGAAGTTGTGGGGTGGGTAACCTTCACCTGACATGGAGACTCGCAGGCGGTTAGCTTTTGCCTAACGCAAGACGCAATGGTCTCCAGTAACCCTTCTGTTTCAGCAATGCATCTCAACCTCTAGAAACCCCGTCCGGTGGGCCGACACACCCGCCAGACGCCATTGCTCATGTCAGACCTCACCGACATCCCTTTGAGTTTTAACACTGTGTCTCGACTACTTGGGACATTCCCTTAGGAGCAGACTTACATAGTCCTACTCCAGAGCAACATGTAAGGGCCACAAAGCCCCTTAGGCGCACCTCATGTATGAGGCCGCTGTCTTTATAAGGAACTGACACGATCCCACACAAGTAGCGTGCCACTTACTTGAGAAGGCGACGGCCTCGTAGCATGCGTCGAACCTGGGTGCCTATTGACAAATGAGCAACGGCCCCTACCTCTACCCTTAAGGCACGCCGCATTCGCACCGTCAAGCGGTAAACGGAGCTGGTGCACACCGCCACTAACAAGGGGGCTCGAGCATCACAAATGCTCTTACCGATTACAGGTTGAGTCCTACAAGTTAGGGCGCTTCGACATTGCGTCGCACAGCCCAAACGAGGGACCAAGCCTTTCTTAGACGGATTACGCGCACTTTGGCCCTCAGCCCATCACCATGTCTATGGAGCGTCCTACTCACGTGCAGACCTCACGTCAACCTCGTAGTTACACCGAGGCCCACTCCCTTACAGGGATAAATCATTTAGCACCACTATTCGGGGATAGGGCACCCGATGCCCCAAAACCCGACTTCAACGACCTGTGTCTTTCTTAAACCAAGAAACTTCCGCAACAAGGACGTGGCTTGTGACACAGCGTGCAACACTACTTGCATGCAGCGCACGACATTGGGACGCCCACACCGATGCGGGTGTGTGTGTACGAAACACGAAGGCTCACAAACGCACCGTGTCATGATCCACAATAGGGCCGTGACGCTATGCCTATATGTTGATCTCTCCCCCTCCGGCTCCTGCGCGGGTTTCTTGCTAGTATGACTCACAAATTCTACTATTTGTTGCTAGTTGAAACTATTATTCTACAATACGGGTTCACGCTATTCCCTACTCTCTATTCATATACAGATACACGCGAGCTATTTTTAATACGTCCCAATTAATAAGTTTGAAGCTTGAATAAATTCAATCAGGTTCCATCGGACTACGCCAATTTAACCCTAATTGAACCAGGCTAGCTTGTTCGACCACCACCGAATAAGCGCCTTCATATTTAATCACTTCAGCAAATTTAGATGTGACTAAGCTGAACCGTATTAGGCAAGTTCTAGCGTATTTTCGTACATATGCCTGAAATCACAGGTGTAGCTATTAATCTATGGGACAACACCATGTCGAAATGAATGACTTCAATAACAAACAGGAAAATAAAATAAACCTAACGTGTCCTGGGTACGAGTTTCGTTATAAACAAGCTATTTATGTTAGTTTGGCCTAGAGTCGTAAACAAGCCCATAGCAAGGTATTCACCTAGTACCACCATATTTGAGCTGGCAATGACCAATCAAGCCATAAGCTTTTGTCAGCTAGACGGGTTTACCTATATACATTATGTTTAGCCTAGCCCCTAGCTAGGAGCTAGAGACTTAACGCTTCTTATGTAAATTATGTTACTTATGTAGTTGACATTCCTTATATGACCTGTATTCTACCCAGCCATCACCGGCTGGGAGCTTTTAGTTGCCATACTTAAGGTGTTTGCTTTTGTTTGAATGCGCTGTTTTATTTTTCCCAGCCTTTGCCGGCTGGGGGCTCTCGTTTAGCGTTATTTAGTGTATTTGCTTTTGTTTGAATGCGTTGCTTTATTTTTCCCAGCCTTTACCTGCTGGGGGCTCTCGTTTTGCGTTATTTAGTGTATTTGCTTTTGTTTGAATAAGTTGTTTTATTTTTCCGAGCCTTTGCCGGCTGGGGGCTCTCATTTGGCGTTATTTATTGTATTTGCTTTAGTTTGAATACGTTGTTTTATTTACCTTAGCCTTTACCGGCTAAGGGCTTCTAGTTGCTTTACCTAAATTGTGTCTTTTAATTGGAGGTGTTGTTTTGGTTTTCCCAGCCTTTATCGGCTGGGGGCTTTTAGTTGCTTTACTCAAGTTGTTTATTTTTATTTTGAACGGTTTGTTTTGTTTTTCCCACCCTTTACCGGCTGGGGGACTTTTAGTTGCTTTACTCAAGTTGTTTATTTTTATTTCGAACGGCTTGTTTTGTTTTTCCCAGCCTTTACCGGATGGGGGCTTTTAGTTGCTTTACTCAAGTTGTTTATTTTTATTTCGAACGGTTTTTTTTGTTTTACCCAGCCTTTACCGGCTGGGGGCTTTTAGTTGCTTTACTCAAGTTGTTTATTTTTATTTTGGACGGTTTGTTTTGCTTTTCCCAGCCTTTACCGGCTGGGGGCTTTTAGTTGCTTTACTCAAGTTGTTTATTTTTATTTTGAACGGTTTGTTTTGCTTTTCCCAGCCTTTACCGGCTGGGGGCTTTTAGTTGCTTTACTCAAGTTGTTTATTTTTATTTCGAACGGTTTGTTTCGTTTTTCCCAGCCTTTACCGGCTGGGGGCTTTTAGTTGCTTTACTCAAGTTGTTTATTTTTATTTTGGACGGTTTGTTTTGCTTTTCCTAGCCTTTATCGGCCGGGGGCTTCTAGTTGCTTTACTCAAGTTGTTTATTTTAGTTTAAATGGTTTATTTTATTTACCTCAGCCTTTACCGGCTGGGAGCTTTTAGTTGCTTTACTCAAGTTATTTATTTTTATTTCGAACGGTTTGTTTTGTTTTTCCCAGCCTTGACCGGCTGGGGGCTTTTAGTTGCTTTACTCAAGTTGTTTATTTTTATTGCGAACGGTTTGTTTTGTTTTTCCCAGCCTTTACCGGCTGGGGACTTTTTATTGCTTTACTCAAGTTGTTTATTTTTATTTTGGACGGTTTGTTTTGCTTTTCCCAGCCTTTACCGGCTAGGGGCTTCTAGTTGCTTTACTCAAGTTGTTTATTTTAGTTTAAATGGTTTGTTTTATTTACCTCAGCCTTTACCGGCTGGGGGCTTTTAGTTGCTTTACTCAAGTTGTTTATTTTAGTTTAAATGGTTTGTTTTATTTACCTCAGCCTTTACTAGCTGGGGGCTTTTAGTTGCTTTACTCAAGTTGTTTATTTTTATTTTGGACGGTTTATTTTGTTTTTCCCAGCCTTTACCGGCTGGGGGCTTTTAGTTGCTTTACTCAAGTTGTTTATTTTTATTTTGGACGGTTTGTTTTGTTTTTCCCAGCCTTTACCGGCTGGGGGCTTTTAGTTGCTTTACTCATTTCAATTTGAATGATTTCCTTAATCACTTCTACCCGCCGGGGAACTTTCTATTAAGTTAGACCGCTACCAATTAAAAACTTCACGTGAGGTCACCAGTAAGATGGCTTAAACCAGTCTTTCCTTACAAAAAGACTGGCAATTGCGGTTTGCTCTCAACCATATTAAGAGCATAAAGCCATAACTAGCGGTACATTCTCACCAGCTGAGAATCCGCATCTGTATAAGCCCCACCTAACATCGGGATTGGTGGTACACTCTCACCAGCTGAGAGTCCACATTTGTGTAAGTCCCACCTAACATCGGGACTAGCGGTACATTCTCACCAGCTGAGAATCCGCATCTGTGTACGTCCCACCTAACATCGGGACTGGTGGTACACTCTCACCAGCTGAGAGTCCACATTTGTGTAAGTCCCACCTAACATCGGGACTGGCGGTACACCCTCACCAGCTAAGAATCCGCATCTGTATACGCCCCACCTAACATTGGAACTGGTGGTACACTTTTACTAGCTGAGAGTCCGCATTTGTGTAAGTCCCACCTAACATCGGGACTAGCGGTACATTCTCACCAGCTGAGAATCCGCATCTGTGTACGTCCCACCTAACATCGGGACTAGCGGTACACTCTCACCAGCCGAGAGTCCGTGTTTGTATAAGTTCCACCTAACATCGGGACTGGCGGTACACCCTCACCAGCTGAGAGCCCGCACTTGTAAGTGCCCCACCTAACATCAGGGTTGACGGTAAATCTAGTCAAGCCATAAGCCCTTTCATGACAGGCAAAGTCTATTCAAGCTGTAAGCTCTTCTCAGGCAGATAAGCCACAGTTACGTTATAAGCCCTTATCAGCCAAGCAGTACTCAAACCTAACCGTGAGCCCTTCCCAAGCGGTTAAAACGTATTTAAACCTTGAACGTTTCCTTGGCAGGCGATTTGCGTTCCGATTGGCATCATCGCGCAGATTACGCAGCAGCTGACATTAAAACGAATAATACACTCTGACCCAGCTTAAGGCTGGGGGCTAGGAGTTAAAAACAATCGTAATACACTCCGACCCAGCCTGAGGCTGGGGGCTAAGAGTTAAAAACAGTCATAATACATTCCGACCTAGAGGTTAAAAAATATTTTTTACGTTCTAATCCGGCCTATAGCTGGGGGCTAAGAACTAGAAGACTCACGACATGCTTCATCACAGTCCACAAGTAAGATTTTGGAGACTAAATATGCGGTCATTCATAATTTGGCCAATGGCCAAGAATTGACAAAATCTTAAAATTGACCATTCAAAATAACCGCCTTAAGAAGTCAGGTAGAACAATGTCTCTAGAAACCGTTGTTCGACCATGAACAACTCCTCAAATCAGGAATAAAATTCCTAGAGATAACGCTAAAAATTACTGTATTAGGTAGAACAACGTCTCCAGAAACTGTTGTTCGACCAGGAACAACGCCTCAAATCATGAATACAATTCCTAGAAATAACGCTAAAAATTACCGTATCAGGTAGAACAACGTCTCCAGAAACCGTTGTTCGACCAGGAACAATGCCTCAAATCAGGAATACAATTCCTAGAGATAATGCTAAAAATTACCGTATCAGGTAGAACAACGTCTCCAGAAACCGTTGTTCGACCAGGAACCATGCCTCAAATCAGGAATACAATTCCTAGAGATAACACTAAAAATTACCGTATCAGGTAGAACAACGTCTCCAGAAACTGCTGATCAACCATGAACAACGCCCCCAATCAAGAAAACAATTCCTAAAGGCCACACCAAGAATTAAAGAATGGAAGGGGGCAACGCTCACATTAACCACTTACGCCAGCAATTATAGGCATTTTTCAGTACCTTATCATGGGAAGAACCAACAAACATGGTCCTTAAAAAGCTCGAGTCCTCTGAGCCCTAAAACAAGTCCCAAAAGCTCAGAACGATCGCTAACAAAGAAGTATAGAACCAATCGCTCACGTAAAACCACAACAAAGAAACCATGGGGGGATAAACTGAAACAATGTCCTCTTAAAAGGACCTCACAGGTAACGCCTATGAAATTCCTCATAACGGATAACGCTCATCAGAATTTTAACAATCCGCATATCATTAAAACATTTGGGTGTTGTACACTCCACGGCCGAATGTGAACAGGTCCCATTGGCACATGGAGTGGGGGGCTAATTGTAGAGGGTAAAAATAACCAGGTTAATATTAAAATAGGATAACGAGATAATAACAAAAATAAAATACAATTTATTTATTTATTTTCTTTTCTCTTTTTTCTCTCTCTGGCCTAGGACTCTTTTCTCTCTCTCTCCTCAGACTCTCTTTTCTCTCTCTGGCCTGGGACTCTCTTTTCTCTCTCTCTCCTCAGATTTTCTCTCTCTCCTGGTTCTCTTTCTTCCTCCCCTGTAGCTGTACGGCTTTCTCTCTCTCTCCCTCACGTTACTCTCTCTCTTTTCTTTTTCTCCTCCGGCCGCCAAGCACCACCTGCCGCCAAGCACCTCCTACCACCAACCGCCAACGCTGCTGTCTACCGCCAATCGCCAAGCACCGCCAACTGCCAAGCACCTCCTGCCGCCAACGCCACCCACTACCGCCAAGCACCTCCTACCGCCTACCGCCAACGCCACCCACTACAGCCAAGCACCGCCTACCGCCAACGCCACCCACTACCGCCAAGCACCTCCTACCGCCAACGCCACCTACTACCGCTAAGCACCTCCCCTCCTTTATAAATATCTACAACAACAAGAGGTAAGGGGGGAAGCCCATTTTCTCTTTCTCCCTCTCCCCTATGACTCGCCGGTACGGGTCTACCCCTGACGCCTCTCTCTTCGGCCTCTCGCTCACCGGTACGGAGCCCGGACGGCTCCCTCTCAGGTCTCGCTCTCTCTCTCTCCTCTATCTCTCTCTCTCTCCCTACCTCGCCACCGGTACCGCCGCCGATGCCGCCCAGCCTCGGGTACCGACCACCTCGCCGGTACGGATTCCGGCCACCAGCCGCCAAGGACCCCCTCTCTATATACGATAAGTATTTATTATTGTTTATTTATGCTATTTACTTATTATTTGTTTTCATTATGCTTTTACTAACTTAGGTATCGGAGGGGTCTCCAGCGGGCAAACCCGTGGGTCCCTCTAACGGCCTCTTTTATTTTTGCAGGGATATCAGGATAAGTGCTAGCAGCTGCTTCTACAGTGAGGGTTGAGTCTCGCTCTCATCTAAAAGAACCTAACCAAAAATCCCCTAAACACTATCATAGTTGTATAAAAAATAATGAATGCATGATATTCTTTTAAATTTTCGCAAATGTAAGACTTAAAATCAATCTATGTTTGCTTTAAAAACCAACGTGGATTGTCACTACCCCTTATGTGACATTTGTGACAATCCGATTCCATGAGACGTGGCATCAACTTGATGGAGCCGTGAACTGCATTCTGATTCCATGAGCAAGACATTTCATCACCTAGTACAGTCTGTTTGAGGTGGGTTGAATTCTATTTTTGCAGCCGATGTTATTTCAGTACCTATTTGTTGATGACAACGACTCGATGCTGGATATACATTCTCGGAGGTGTCTTTGGATTTTCTCATTGATATTGCATGTACAATACATACAGCCTTCAAATTCAAAGTTCTGTCTAATTTCTCCCTTGTCTTTTTGTTATCTTCCAGTGATTTAACTTATTTGGCAAAAGATAGAGCATATGCGTAGATACACCTTGATGAGATGAGCATTCATCAGGTAAGATTTGAATTAGTTTGTGTTTAGCTTGTTCAGTGTGCTTCTACTTTAAAGCTTCTTTTGGTTGGACAAGTCTTCATCGTTACTGTTTGCTTACATAAATGGCCAGAGGAAACTGTTATTAAACTATGGTACGAGATTTAAACGGGATCTAATAAGTAAGTGCATTATTCAGCTTTATTCATTAAAAATTTGGCCACAATTTCATTGATGAATAAAAGTCGAGGATGGTGATATCCACAATAGTAGTGCGAAAAGCATACAACAACAACAACAATAACAACATACCCAATGTCTCAAGAGCTCCCATATAAGTAGGGTCTGGGAGGGGTGGCTGTACACAGCTTTACCCTTTCAGGGTGTAATCCCGGCGAAAGGCTGTTTCTGAGGAGCCCTTGCCTGACAGGGTTGGCAACACGAGGGCTTCCTAGGAGGTCATCATCCTGGTACTACTTTTACCCAAACACGCTTAATTTCGGAGTTCTAATGGATATAATCAATAATTGAAAAGTTAGAGGGACAAATTTAGCGAAATATAGATTATTGATACTTAGTTACGTGTAGGTATTATTATTTTCAATTATCATTTATTTTGAAATGAAAAAAAATATGAATGTGTGTTGTAAGACGTGTATTATACGGATAACATTAAGAAAATAAATATTTTACCATATGATTGGCACGTGATTGCCCTATTTAAATGGGAATATATTGATAAATGTTATATATTGATAAATGTTTCCTAACAGAGATAATTGATCAAGAAAAGGAAAAGGAAGGAATGGGTAGAGAAAATAACTTCAAGGGAAAGCATTTTCCCCTATTTGGGAGAAAACTACTTTCTCCCAAAGATAAAGTAATTGTTTGCTCAAACCATTATCCCCGACCCACCCTGAGCCTTACATTCTTCCCATCCTTAGAGGTGGCCAACGGGTCGGGTTGTTCCACGATCCGATCCGACCCAGTATGTTGGCGAGTTGACCTGGGTTGATTCGTTCCTGTAGCAAATCGGGTCACCGGTCAATTTCTGGAGTTGTTAAACCCGGACTCGGGTTGACCTGTGCGGGTGACACGGATCTGTTTTGACCTGTGTTTGACGCGGGCCCTATTATTGGGTCCTCACTGGTTAGCCCTTGTGATTTTCAAAGGTAATTAATGTGATTGCCATCATTTCACATGTCCAATCAAATCAAAAAATTCTTAATTATTTTATAATAATATTTATTATTTATGTATTATGTCTTATAAATATGTTTAACATTTTATAAATTATAAGCATTATTTAGTTGTATTTTATGAATAAGGAAAAAAAAGTGTTTTGATAAAAAATAGAAAAGAAAGGGTAAAAATGCGGTCATAGTTGGGTTTGACCAGGCTGTGACCCATCAAATCCGCGAACCAACCCAATCCGACTCAGCCCGTTCCAGACCCTTGTCACGGGCCGAACCAGGTTAGGGATTTTTCTCTCCCCGACCCAGCCCGGCCCAACCTATGTCAACTTGTCTATACCATTTCGACCGATGGGTCGGGTCACGCGTTGAGTCAGGTCGACCTGTTGGCTACCTCTAGCCATCCTAGTACAACCCATTGTTATTAAAATCTTGATTTGGATCTTAGAATCTTATGACTCTAGATTCCACAATTGTCCATCGATCTGGATTCTAAATAGAATTTTATAATCCATTGATATTAACAAAATTGACTGATAGAATCATAATACGGTTTTATGATTCTACCGATCCTGTCTCGATCCTACCAAAGTATAAAAAAAGCTAAAAAGTCAAAACTTTGAGTGAATACTGTAAATGAACGTACATTCTTACCTTGAATAAAAGAAAGTTAAATTAAATCACATTTATGTTACATGGTAATGTATTATATATTTCAAATATTTTTTTTCTACATACTCTTGTAAGCTGAGGTCTTATACATATCTTTTATGAATTATGGAGCTAATTTTAATACTGAAAATTATTATACTGTATATTAGTAGAATCTTACAGTTTTGGATTATGTCCTACGATTCCGATTATATAAACCCCTAACGATCCTAAATAGAATCCCAATTCTAACAACCTTGGTACAACCTCAAATGTGCTTTACCGGCTGATGCAAAGAAGCAATAGTTATTTCCGGAGCTAGATGTAAAAATAATTGAAAGAAAGGAATATTTTTAGTTTGAAATATCTTGAAAAGAGATATTTTTGTGAACAAAAATGTTTTTCCATCCAATTAAACGGAACCTAAACTTCCTTCTTTTTTCAGGATGTCGGCTTTGTAGACCTATTATTTTGGTTCAGATGACTTGAAAAACGATATGATGATGTGTGTTTGCATGGTAGCATTACTATGACCCTTAAAGTTCAACAAATTCAGTCCTCGTTAATAATGATGAAGGTTGTGAACTAGAGCTGTGCCCATTAAAGCAGATTTTCATTATTATTATTTTTTTTTTTCTGATCAACAGAATTTTCATTGTTTCATACAACAATGTTGAATTTTCACAATCTTTATTTCAAACTATCAATAGCATTGAATCCTTATTTTTATTACGACGGATGCGCACTGCCTCTAGTTGAACCTCTATTCTCAGAAATGCAGAGGAACTAGAGGGCTTTATTATGTTAGCTATTTTTGCATTTTGTATTTCGTATTTCATTTTTGCATTTCCTTTGTCCTATTGAGCACGCCTCCTGATAAATTCCTTTATGTATATCTCGCCTTTTCTTTGTAGAATTCCTCTTATAAGTTGATTAATCTTCAGCCTAGAATTAGTGTATTGCAATGTATGTAGTGTATCACAAAGCAGGGCGGCCTATAAATGGAGCAAAAGATGAACACCAGCCCTAGAGAAAATGTACCTCGGAATTTCTTCTTCTATTTAAGATGGAGTTTTGTTGTGACAGTGTATACCCTACTTATAGATTATTCAATTCTCTTCTCCATAATAGTACTTGATAGTTGCAGAACCGACATTCCTTGTCTACATCACTGTCATGAACTTCATTTCCGAATTCTTCAGTATATACCATTCAGAACTGTGTGTGTGAGTATGACAAAAAAGAGATCAAAATATGTATGCACCCCCTGAGCCTCTGGCTAAGCACTCGTAGAGCTTATGGCCTTCTGCCCCACTTGGAGACATTTGGTTGGGACACTTCCTGAGCCATCTGCCTCAGCCGGCGCAGTTGCTGTATCAAAATGCCGATATGGACAATGAGTATCAAATGCAGCTCTTAATAGTACATGTGGATCTGAGAGGAAGTTTTTCCATTTATCAATTCGAGGAAGGACCCACTACAAAATCAATGTTTGACTGCAAATCAAAAGGAAGAGAAGAATATGATTACGGCCATTGTTGTTTTCTGCGCAAGCATGGTTGAAGATTCATAAAAGGGCCATAATATTTCAGGCACACTCCATGACTGTAACAGAATATTGAAATTTTATGTCATTAAAGAGACATAAAAATTAATAACAATTGGTTAGATTGCTTAAGGAAAGATCTTGGGAAAAGGACAGATAAAAATAATAACAATTTTATGTCATTTACTTCGTTTATTAAATAAAAAATATAAGTTCAGCAGGCTATTTTACTAATGCCAATTGGTTTGAGGAAGAAACCTCGCCTGGCATTACATGTGGATCTAAAGTGTCCACTTTTGTCACAACCTCGGATTTGTGACACACGAGAATGATAGATTTTATTGAAATAGAGTATGGGATGAGAGGAGAAATAGAGAGATTTAGATGAGATATAGGAATTAGGGTTTAGTTAGGGAAGAAGGAGAAGAAGATAGAGATGAGAAAGAGAACCGTGAGATGGAGATAAAAAGAGAGAAAAGATGATTTTCATTTCATATTTTAATTGTTGGATGACGATTACATTCCTTGACTATCTTATTTATAGAAAAAGGAAATACAAGTGCTAATTCAAAATAAATATCTAGAAACATCTAGAAAATACATAAAATACCTAAATATGTAAGAAAATCAGGAAATAAGGGGATAATTCTAAAATAGTACAGTACTATTGCACTATTTTGTGAGCTGGCAGCTTGGAGGCTGTCATCCAGCGGGCTGGGATAGCTGGTAGGGAGTTGGAGCGTGGGCTGGATGGAGCTGGGACACGGGATTGGCAAGGCCCTAGGGGTAGGATCTGGGCGCTGCCCGAGCTGGTCCTTGACATTGTCGTGACACTGTCTTGACATGGTCTGGCAGCTGCTGTGGTACGAACCAGGCCCTCAATTGCACGATCCTTTGATACTATCTTGACAATGTCATGACATTGTCAGTACCGGGGGTGTTATGCTCATGACAACTTCTTGGCCTATCAAAAGGGTTGAGTTTATTGGCGCTAGTAATGTCAAAAGAGCAAAAGTAGCAACCTAAACAATCCATGGTTAGATTGTTTGAGGGAAGATCTTATTTTCTGCACAAGGATGTACTCTGATACTTTATTACTGAAAAATGCGTATAACACGAACGTTGGACACGTAAGAGCATGTTCCAAGATAGCGAGTCACCCTGCTGAGTCGTGAAGAAAGAAACGGGCATCATGAACAGAGGATAATCAATATAACAATGGAAACTGATGAAGGAGAGTAGTATCTCTGATCCATAAATCTTTTCAAAACTGAAGACAGTTACCCTACTAGACCATAAGATGAATGTACAGAAGGAAAGAAGGGTAGGAGGAACAATCCACCATGTCCACCAAACATGCATCCCACCCTTTTCTCGTGGAGATCATACTTGCACTTAATCACCATATGCCAAAGAGAATCAGGTTCCCTAGGGAATTGCCATAACCATTTACCTAGAAGACACGTTATTGCACACCAAATTACCAGTTCCCAACCACCCATGGTTGTGCGGCCTACATACTATAACCCAGATAACCAAATGAGCGCAATGGTCTTTCTCCACCCCTATTCAAAGAAAATCTCTGATAAAATGGTCAATATGCTTTGCAACTAGTACAAAAATCCTAAAGAGAGACATGTAGTATATGGGAACACTACAAAGATAGGACTGAACAAGGGTAGTACATCCCCCTAAAGAAAAGAAAGCACACTTCCATTCATCCAACCTCTTTGCAACTTTCCTAACCAGAAGCTCCCAAAAGTTAGAAGACCTAGGATTACCACCTAAAGGTACTCTAAGATTAGAAAGCAACAACTGATGCACCACAACAATGAAGAGTAAGTGGATAAAATTAATACATCTAGACTTACCCTTAGAATGCTAGACATTCCTAAGCTGATTTTAAGGCCTAAAAATTGTTCAAATAGTTAGATGATTGTGAAGATAACTTTAAGGCCCTCTAAATTTTCTCCAAGAAGAGAATGGCGTTTGTTTGCAAATTGATAGATAGACACTGGCTCTCTAACCACCTCAATTCCTCAATTTAAATCATACTCCTGACCTTAAGAGAGTGTATGGCTCCGAATGTAGACTACGAGAGTAAAGAGAAAGGAGAAAAGAGGATCACCTTCTCTTAAACCAGGTGAGCATAGGTGAATATTGGTCTAAGGCCAGACCGGACTGGACTGAAGACCAAATTACATCAAATCAAGAGACCGAGGAATAGACCTATTAAAACCGGGTTAGTCCGATCTAAGACCAGTTAAAAATGGATTCGGACTGACAGATTTGTACTATTTTTACCTAGAAAGTGCTATTATAAGAAGAAAAATTATTTCCATACAAAAGTTAAGAACTTGAATATAATAATATTGGTATAATATGCAAAATATATTTATAATTTAAGGCTAATTATATAAAATATCTATAATCATTAAATAATAAAAAAATAAATATTTAATTTTCTAAGGTTTAGTTTTTTTAGATACATATAGTACATATTAATTATATATTAAAATTATGTACTAAAAATGTTTAAAAAGAAACTAGTATTGATCGGTCTTTGGGTTTTTCGATCTTGGACCAGATCGGACCGAAGACCGATGACCGATATATGGTCGGTCCGGTCTAGTCCTAGGAGAATTAGTCCTTCGGGTTCCCGTTAACAATAATTGAATAATAGACATTTGCAAAACACCATTTTACACCATCTATCTCCAAAACCCTTTTTCTTATTGCTACGAGCTCTTTGGAATAAGAGCTTTAGGGGCTTCGCTGATGTGGCCTTACTTGATTTGCAAAAGGATTGGAGGGTTTTATATTTTTAGTTTTGGTTTTTTGTTGTTCCTTGGTTGTGTTTTAAGGACATCTTGTCCTTAACTCTATGTATGTTCTTCCCCCTTAATAAATTTTTCTTTTTTTGATAAAAAAGGTTGTGTATGTACAATTGTTAATAATATAGTAAAATATGCGTTTTCTTGATGTTATCCATATAAATAAGTATTATAGCATATATCCATTTTTTTCATTTAAAAAAGAAATGATAATTGAAAACAATCAATACTTATACAGCCTCTTGGGAATTGGATTATCGTTGTAATTAATGCCTACACCGAATTAAGTATTCATATTCTATTTTGCTAAATTGTTACTTTAACTCTCAAATTATTGATTCTATCCTATCATTTACTATGTATTATATTTCTACTACTGCTATTGTGGTTAACACTTTTCCTTATTTTTATAATTTAATGAATTTGACTAAAATTTTAATGTATGGATTCAAATATTATGTATATGTATTAAATACCGTTTAATTCTTGTACTGTATTTTACTAATAGGGCTTTGATCCATTTAGTCGACCCTACATAGTGCGGAAGTGGCCTTAGATTGTTGTTATTTTTTCTACGCCTTTTTGCCAATGTATCTCTAAGCAAAACTTTGCTTGTAGCTCATGTTGTAAGGGAGACATTACTGACAATGATTTTGTTCTTTTGCTTCCTAAAATTATTTCGGAATAAACTAAGCTGGTTGCTTAAATAGGGAGCCAGACCCAATTGTCCCGAGTAACAAGATTGAGTAGGTTCTTTGGAATGGGAACCGTACTCAAGCTCCAGCTGGGAAGTCAACCGCTGTTGTGTTTGGTCCGAGCGTTCCTACAAAGCAGGCAAGGACCCATGGGTTGGACTGCGAGAGACTCCTCTGATGCCTAAGTGAGTGAAGGTCGAGATAATAACAAGTTCGCGTAAAGTGATGGCGTAAAGTAAATAGGATTTTATCCTTAGTGGGCTGGAGAACTGGCGAGCAAGGAGTGAAGGGAATAGGAGAGAGAGGGATGCAGAGGGTCTCAAGAGAGAGTGGAGGAAGGAAGCTCTTGAAGAAGATAGGGGAGATCGGGCCAACATGAAAGGCTGGTGAGTGACTGGGGAAGTGAGGGGTTAAATCCCTGACACAATCTTCTATGTGAGGAAGGGTGGAGACATTGGCGGTAGTAATTTGCTCAGAAAAGGAAAGGGCTAGAGAGTAATGAGTGAGTCAAAAGGGAGAGAAGGTGCTTCAAGAGAGAGGCACAGGAAGTCCTAGCTCCGGGGAGCCTACCTTCAATGAGGGGAGGAGTGCTAGTATTTATAGGAAGAGAGGAGGCGGCTTATGGGTTGGCAATACCGTGATTGTAGGTAGATTGCTTAGTGTGATGGATAAAGGCAGGCGGATAACAGGTGATTGGTTGGGTGGGCGGTAGCCTCCCTTACAGGAGAAGTAGAGCGTACGATTGGTAGGTGTGGTTGGCGGGTGCATACTGTAGGATGGCATAATTATTGAGAAGGTTGTGCCATGGTGGGAATACCGCCACGTGTTTGCCACCAAGCATTCCTCCTTGGGTTTATCGCGGGATGTTGTGCTAAAGGTGAATGCTGCAAAGATCACCAAGTATTTGCAGCTGATGGTGTGCTGCGAGGGGTATGCCGCCAAGTCTTGTGTGCCACCAAGGACCTGTCAGCTTATTTCCCTAACAAATAGCCCCCTACTCCGTGGGAAAAGGTGACCTGCTCACCTTAGGCCATGGAGTGTACTTCGGCATATAGAGTTAGCACATTTATCTGTTCCTTAACCCGCTTTGGTGGGCTGACCAATCATGGGGAATGTCGCTAAGAGTGAACATTTCGCCAAGTATACATGGCGGGATCATAGCATTGGCGAATGAAAGGTGCAGGGTTCTTTCTTGGGAACACTTAAACATTAAAGTGCTGATGGCTTTTGACTGACGTATGTGTTAAGCCATTATATCAATCAATTTTTGGTTAGATTTGAGCTGTTCATTAGGCCCTTCCATCTGAGCCATTGATTCCTTTTAAGATGAGATTTCCACATTTGTTCTTCATGTTTCATCTTCTTCTCCATTCTTGCTCTTGTTTCAAAACCCTAAGTTAAATATCGCGTTTCGTCCTTCACCATTCTTCTTTATTTGTGATTTTCCCTCTTCCTTGGTTATGATTTTGCTTAAGACAGGTAAGGATCTCACTTTCTTTCACCTTTTTCATCCTTTGAGTCCATAGACATGACAGACACATCTGAAACTTAGAGCAAAAAGTTCATGTTGAGTAATTTGCTGGTGAGATTGTTGTTTATTCTGAGCAATCCGTTGGAGGGGAAGGGGTATGGAGGGAGTTCATGAAAATGTTCCCTCCTTTGAGCGTCTCACTTGTAGTGAAGGCGGCATCCTGGAGGACATGAGGAGGTTACTGCTTCTGGACAACCAGCAGTGAACCAGCCCCTCAGCATTCTCCTGTTGCACATTGGGTACCTGAATGAGCGAAGCTAGCGGAGGAGTTACTGGAGGCATTGCGGGCTCGTCCTCCCCGTGCCTTCATTGCTTACACCCGAGGTGGGCAAGGATTTACTATGTTGTGCACAAGGTATTATTTTCTTGACAATTTTGAAATTTAGGGACCTAAAAAAGATGAGTGTCCTTCATATTTGTCACTGGGTTTTTTCCCGGTTAGTGTAGATGCCTTGGACGTGGGCTTGCGGTTTCCAATCCTGCTTTTTGTTTCGAACATATTGCTCCTATACTGCGTTTGTCCTTGTCAGGTGACGCCTAACGCGTATAGGAACATATACGGTTTTCTACTGGGTTGCTTTGTTAACCAGTTTTAGCCAACCCATAATGTTTTTGACATTTTGTTTAAGGAAAAATAATTTAAAAGTGGTACTTCTTTTGAAAGTCGAGGGGGGTCAACCTTACTCTCAAACATAAAGAACTGGTTGGGTAAATTTATCTGGATGAAGCCGCCAACCCGCCCCCTTTATCCCTTATGTTGGCAGACTGTTAACAAGGTTTGACCCATTATGAGCTGGAGAGTTTGACCCTAGAAGAACACAAGGTGTACAATTATTTTATTGGGAAGTTTGATGGGGATAAGTTCCTAGCAACCCGAGAGTTATTGGCGCAAGAGATTGTGCTTGCCATGGCTGGGTTTAGCGGAAAACCATTCCTCGATGTGTGTTTCGCCAACCTAATGCTGTCTTACTCGGGTTTTATTATGACGGGGGAGCACTGACTTTGTTTCTTTGTCAGAGGAGGAGCTCCAAGCTTTGAATATACAAGATTTTTTGTCTCTTCCTACCAAGAAGAGAGGACTGAAGAGGCATCCTGTGGCAAAAAAGCACAAGGCAACCAAGTGGCCTTCCGTCCAGACTCCGATTGAGAAGGCACCTCCCCGAACCCGTCATCGCTTGGCGAATCAGAGAGCTTCGTCGCCTGAAGATACTGCCACTGAAGCTGAGATATAGAGGGCAGAGGGTGACAACTCTCCATTCTCGCCTACGCAAGGTTCCCTTCCTGACACTCTCGGAAAAATTATAGTTACAGGGTTGAGTAATGGGCGGGAACCTAGGGAAGAACTAGGGGACTCTAAACTATCCGCCTCTATAGCGATTGGCTGTGACATAAGGCCTCTCTCCCAGCATTTAAAGGAACTTATTTCTCCTGGAAACTTGGAAAGAGTTAGAAAAGCCTCTGCGACTGAGAGGGCGGCATGCATTTCGCATGTGAGGGACCTTGTTTGTTTTAACTTACACTTCTTCGCACACCTTACCTGTTATATAACAAATTTGCAGCAGTTGGGTGCAATTGGACTTATATTGGCGGAATCTCTGGATAAAAATGCCAACCTTCAGCGTACCCAGGAAGAGCTTGCTTCTTGTTCCGCTGCCTTTGGGAAGTCTCAATAATCTAAGCAACTCCAGCTAAGGTTGGTTGAGGAGTTGAAGGCTAAGGTTGGCGAACTCGAGGCATCCTTTACAGAGAAAGACCGTCTTGCCCAAGAATCCAGGAGTAGGCTTGACTGTTTTCTCGCCAAATTGACTACCCGGATGGCGGATGCCAGAGAAGAAGCACTAGACGACTACTTTGCCATCTCGGATTTTGCTGAGGTGAAGAGTCAAATGTTCTGGGGTGGGGTAGACAAAGCATTGTCTAAGCTTCTAGAAAAGGCCCAGGCTATTGATCCTCAACTTGATGCAGCCCTACTTCAAAGATTGACAGAGGAAGTAAACAAAGAGCTTGAGGATGAAGGGTGGGGACGAGGATTGAAGCATTGCCTTTGGTTAGGAACTTTTTTGGATAAATACTTAGTTTATTTTTTCTACAAGTGTATATCAACTAACTATCTTCTGTAGTAAACACTTATCTTGAGGTGAAAGCCTCCTTATACTTCAATTATGACTAATGCTGCCTTGAAAATGATTTGCGTATGCGGATATTAACGACATTCTTGGTTGTATGTTGGAAGATGATATCAAGGAACCTTCTTAGGATATTATGCCATAAAGAGGTTTGCCTTGACAGTTGTCGAGAGTTATGTTGGTCTGGCGTGCAGGCTTTGTTTTCGAAGATTTGATGCCATAGTTCAGAAATAGAAAGAAATGATTGTTGTTAGGTAGCGTTAATTAGTGGTACTAATAACATGGCGAGTAGTGTTTATGAATATAACAAATAACGTAAGTAACTAGGGCATATCGCCAACTAATGACGCATACAAGCGTTTTAACGTCAAGGAATACACTTGAGTTGGAGTGTATGTATGGGTTGTTTTAAACGTTGTAATCAACTAAGTTTCAGGTGATGTTAATCATTGGCGTAGTCTTCGCCAATATGTATAACGCTATGGTCTAATTGGCAACGTGTAATACTTACCGTAAATGGACACAGGACCCCTAGAAACACCTTGTAATATCTTAGTGAGCAAAGTATTATGTAACACTTCCTTTTGAGTGAAATGCTGCTTTGGCTATTTTGTCCTTTTAGTCTTCTTTGTGAATTTTTGACTTTCGGCTAAAAGGAAGTTGTATGCGAACGTTTATGTTCGCCATTGTATCCATCGTGAAGGTGTTGTTGGTCTTATGGAGATGACATCTCCTCGCTTTGGCATCATGAAGTTGTCGATCTTAGCTTTTGGCAGAGTTGTAGAGTGTTAATTTTTTAGCCCTTAACTTCCAGTTGTCAACCGGGTTAGGGTTTATGATTAGTTTTTGCCCCTACCTGTTAGCTAGGTTAAGGCATATCGTGGATTGATAAATCCTTAGCCTCCAGTTCCTACTTGTGAACTGAGTTACTGCGTACTATGAGTAGCCAACCCCCATTTTCCAACTGCGAGCTGAGATAGAGCATACCGTGAGTAGACATATACACTCGTTCAAAGAATAGAGAGTGGTAAGCAGCGTAATCCCATACCATAATCCAATTCCAAAACCAATCAACAAATGGTGAGAAGCGTATTGAGTAGTGTCAACGTTGACAAAGGATGAGGAGTGTATATGAATAGCATCATCAATCGTCATTGATGAATGGCGAATCCTATAGGTGCCAAATGGAAATTCATAGGATTAAAATAAGCGAAGGGTTAGAAGAAATTCCTTTAAGGCATATTGAATATGCCTATAGGAATTGCTTCGAGCCAATGTACCTGAGTAGGTACCTGGGAGATTCCTTTTTGGTGTACTGAACTCGTCAAAAGGAAAGTTTCGTGCAAATGTGCATGGATAGAGATCAATGAGTGTGCCTTACACATTTACTCTATCAAGGAGTGGCGAAATTTAACGGTGCCCCAAACATATCTTGTGAGATCGTATCAAGTAGAGTATTGCACAACACTCCACTGGAGTATCGAAGTTACTTGAAGGAGTGTTTCGGAGCGAGCTATATAAGATTTTCCCCTTTACATAATCGCATGGTGCTCCTACACCTTTGGTGAGGGAAGGGAAGGGCGTTATTGACACTTCTTTAGAAATACCAAGTTTTGGCCTTGACTTTGAAGGCAGCAGTTGGCGACTCATTTGATTGGCGGCAATGCGCCTTGTGGCAAGACTCATGCCAAACTTTGTTGGTGGCGGTTCACGGCTTGGTTACTTAGTAGCAACTTTATACCGAAATGGTTGGCGGCAAACCCGCTGATATTACTGGCGCCTATGTGTGTGTTGGCGGGTACCGGTGGGCATTCCTAGACGGTGTGTTGAAACCATTTGCTAGAATGCTTTGTGTAGCATATTAACAAGGGACCATGAAACTGAATACGACATTATCCCTTGTAAAAAGTTCTTGGCCTTGAGTTTAAGGGTGGTAGCCCATAGTTAAGTTTGATTGGAGGCAACCTCTATCAAGTTTACTCGTGATAGTCGCCTACCATGTTTGTTGGCGGCGACACACTTCTTAGCAAAAATTATGCCAACTCGTCAAGGAATCTATTGGCGGTGACGCTAGCCCTTGCTTGCAGGTGAGCCCCCTACCAAATTCGCTGGAGGTAGCCCCCTTGCTATTAGTTGGCTAATTAATGTTTATTGATGAGACTCCCGCCAAACTTCTTGGCGGTATCTTGAGGTTTAGTTGAACTAGTTGATTGGCGGTAACTCTCCACCAGGCATAGACTTTAGTTTATTTTGCCCACTTTTTGGCTTAAGTAGAACAATTTTGCAACCTATGTCAATTTTACCTGTAAAGAAGCACTTTGAGGTAACTCGAATTGCTGTTACTATTAAAAATGGGAAAATGGTCTTTGGCCCTTAGAGGCCTCGCGGTTATGGAGTTAAAGCGTTGAGCCCAACAGATAAGTTGATGCTTAAAGTTGGGGTTTTGCATGCCCAGCCCCCAGCCGTTAGCTGGGTTGGGAATACCTTAAGTTACCGAGCTGTTAGTCCCACCCCCAGCTTGGCAGATGGTGTGGGTGCTTTGTAGAGGACACCAAACCAAACTCTAGCTAGCTAACCTTCCCACAGATGGTGCCACTTGTTTCGAGATAAACTGAGCTGGTTGCTTAAATGGGGAGTCAAACCAATTGTCCCGAGTAACAAGATTGAGTAGGTTCTTTGGGATGAGAGCCGTACTCAAGCTCCTGCTAGGAATTCAATGCTAGTGCATTTGGCCCAGGCTTTCCTGTAAAATGAGCAAGGCCGTTAGAGGGACCTGGGGTTTGGACTGCGGGAGACCCCTCCAATGTTAAGTCACTCAAGGTCGAGATAATAATAAGTTTGCATAAAGTGAATGGCATAAAATAAATAGGAGTTGATCCTTAGTGTGTTGGAGAACTGGCGAGCAAGGAGTGAAGGGAATAGGAGAGAGATATGTGGGGGTCTCAAGAGAGAGTTGGGGAAGGAAGCTCTTGAAGAAGATAGGGGAGATTGGGCCAACATGAAGGAGAAGGCTAGTGAGTGCCTAGGCAAGTGAGGGATTAAATCCCAGACACCTTCTTCCGTGGTGAGGAAGGGTGGAGACATTGGTGGTAGTGATTTGCTTGGAAAAGGAAAGGGCTAGAGAGTAATGGGTGAGGCAAAAGGGGGAGAGGGTGCTTCAGGAGAGAGGAAGAGGAAGTCCCAGCTCCGGGGAACCTACCTCCAATGAGGGAAGGAGTGTTGTATTTGTAGGAAGAGAGGAGGCAGTTTGTGGGTTGGCTGTACCATGAACGTAGGTAGATTGCTTAATATGATAGGTAAAGGTAGACGGATAACATGTGATTGGTTGGGTGGAGGCAACCTCCCTTGCAGGAGAAGTAGAGGGTACTATTGGTAGGTGTGGTTGGCGGGTGCATACTGCAGGATGGCATCATTGTTGAGAGGGTTGTGCCGTGGTGGGAATGCCGCCATGTGTATGCCGCTAAGGACATGATGCCAAGCATTCTTCTTTGTGTTTATCGTGGGGTGTTGTGCTAAATGTGAATGCGGCCCAGATCGCCAAGTATTTGCTGTTGATGGTGTGTTGCTAGGGGTATGCCGCCAGGTCTTGTGTGCCACCAAGGACCTGTTAGCTTATTTCCCTAGCAGAAATATATCTTTTTAATTATGCCAATTTGACCCTTAATTACAGTCTTGTAGGCGCTTCATCTTGGGCAAGATCTTAATTGACCTTATGGAGTTTACAATGGACAGGGACGTTAGATGTGCTTGCCATCTGCTCCTTTACAAAAAGTCATGGAGAGACTATCAAATTCTCGTACATATTCACTCTTTTGCTCACTCATATCCTTTTAGTACGATAGAACCCCTATTTTCTTGGGGCGATTCCTTGTTGATTTTGCTGATTTTACTCGATCCATGGACTCACCATGAATCTATGAAATTGTGTTTTATATGTTGCATTAACTCATGAATTTTTCTGTTGCTTGTAATCTAAGTTTGTAGATTCAATGGTATATACCTTTTGATGAGATCTTTATGCTTGCTAGTAAAAAAATCCAATTCTTACACCAAAAAAGATTACTTTTCCAAGTAATACTTCCTAGGAAACACAATTGCTTCGAGTACGTCTTTTGCATTAAGCATGATTTGCATGTTATTCCATTTATGTTCATTGTATCACGAAAGTGGATGCGAGAGCTTGTGAATTGGGTGGAGCACACTCAACTGCCTGTTTGTTGCAATCACAAAGAATTCCATCTTGCATGCGTGTTCATCCGATGCACAAGAAGGTTAATGCATTAACTTCCCGCACTAATTTCAAATCATACTCCTTGGAATGGCTGTAGTCTAGTAGTCAAAGACAAATCGGGGAATGCAATCCCATTTTGGTGTCTTTTAAACTGGTGTTGTGGAGATTAAGTTGCGACAATTGCCTTGGGTTTTAAGGAGAGTAAAAGTTGATTTCTAGCCTCATGTTTGCAAATAGTTGAATGAACAATCATGTAATCATTTGTAAACAAGTTGGTAGTCCTAAGTCTTCTATGGAAAAGGAGTTGAAGAGGCTAGATTGGCCTTTGTTTTCACTTTTGGAGGGTTGATGTAATAATTGAGGGTTTAGTATCCAAAAATGAAAATCTTGAGTTGGAATGATTGGGGCCTAGGGTCATGGGACAAGAGACCTGTTGTTAGTAGTGTACTCTTGTAGTTGTCTCTTGATCTAATTTTCTTATAGGAAAGTCCTATACGGAAAAGGAGTTAAAGAGGCTAGATTGGCCTTCATTTCCACATTTGGATGGTAGATGTAATGATTGAGGGGATAGATCCTATCCAAAATGAAAACCTTGAGTTGGAATGTGTGGGGCCTAGTGTCATGGGACAAGATATATGTTGTTAGTAGTGTACTCCTACTGTCGTCTCCTGATTAAATTTTCTTACGGGAAAGTCCTGTTTGGAAAAGGAGTTAAAGAGGCTAGATTGGCCTTTGTTTCGACTTTTGGAGGGTAGATGTAATGATTGAGGGGATAGGTCCTATCCAAAATGAAAATCTTGAATTGGAACGTGTGGGGCCTAGAGTCATGGGACAAGATATGTGTTGTTAATAGTGTACTCCTACTGTCATCTCCCAATTTAATTTTCTTATAGGAAAGTCCTGGATGGAAAAGGAGTTAAAGGAGGGTAGATGTAATGATTGAGGGGACAGGTCCTATCCAAAATGAAAATCTTGAGTTGGAACGTGTAGGGCCTAGAGTGGTGGGACAAGAGATGTGTTGTTAGTAGTGTACTCTTGCAGGTGTCTCCTGATTTAATTTTCTTATAGGAAAGTCCTATATGGAAAAGGAGTTAAAGAGGCTTGATTGGCCTTTGTTTCCACTTTTGGAGGTTTGATGTAACGATTGAGGGGATAGGTCTTATCCAAAATGAAAATTTTGAGTTGGCAAGTGTGGGGCCTAGGGTCATAGCACAAGAGACGTGTTGTTAGTAGTGTACTCCTGCAATCATCTCCTGATTTAGTTTTTTTTTTTTTTTTTTTTGTAGGAAAGTCCTATATGGAAAAGGAGTTAAAGAGGCCAGATTGGCCTTCATTTCCACTTTTGGAGGGTAGATGTAATGATTGAGGGGTTAGGTCCTAATTAAACTGAAAACCTTGAGTTGGAACATGTGGGGCCTAGGGTTATGGGACAACAAACATGTTGTTAGTAGTGTACTCCTACAGTTGTCTTTTGATTTAAATTTCTTATAGGAAAGTCATGTATAGATAAGGAGTTAAAGAGGCTAGATTGGCCTCTGTTTCCCCTTTTGGAGGGTAGATGTAATGATTGAGGGGATAGATCCTATCCAAAATGAAATTCTTGAGTTGGAACGTGTGGGGCTTAGAGTCGTGGGACAAGAGATGTGTTGTTAGTATTTACTCCAGCAGTTAGGGGTAAATTTGAGCCAAGCCAAGCCCGAGCCCACCAGGCTTGAGGCTCGGCTCATTTGCATTAAGATCAACTTGGGCTTGGCTCGAAACTCGCCGAGCTCAAAAAGTTCAAGCTCAAGCTCGATTCGTCAAAAGCTTGGGCTAGGCTCGGGTCGATTCAAGCTCAGCGAGCTCGAATTAAGCTTGCAATATTTCGGCGCATTTAAGCTCATCTTGGCTCGTTTGGACTCATTTAAGCTTGGGCTCGACTCATTTTGGCTCAAATTTGGCTTCATTGGTCATATTTGGCCAAAAATATTGTATTAAGAAAAGTTCGTTTGGGCTTGTTTAAGCTCACAAGCCTACGAGCTCAAGCTTTAGTAGGCTTGGGCTCGGCTTGATAAGCTAAACGAGCTGGCTCAGCTTAGCTCAAGCTCGAAGCAAGCCGAGCCTTTCGAGCTTTATGACGAGCCAGCTTACGGGTACTCGCGAGCCAGCTCGGCTTATTTACACCCCTACCTGCAGTAGTCTCCTGATTTAATTTTATTATAGGAAAGTCCTATATGGAGAAGGAGTTAAAGAGGCTAGATTGGCCTTCGTTTCCACTTTTGGAGGGTAGATGTAACTACTGAGGGGTTAGGTCCTATCCAAAATGAAAATCTTGAGTTGGAACGTGTGGGGCTTAGAGTCGTGGGACAAGGGACGGGTTGTTAGTAGTGTACTACTGCAGTCATCTCCTGATTTACTTTTCTTATAGGAAAGTCCTATATGGAGAAGGAGCTAGAGAGGCTAGATTGGCCTTCATTTCCACTTTTGGAGGGTAGATGCAATTATTGAGGGGTTAGGTCCTATCCAAAATGAAAATCTTAAGTTGGAAAGTGTGGGGCCTAGAGTCGTGGCACAAGAGACGTGTTGTTAGTAGTGTACTCCTGCAGTCATCTCCCGATTTAGTTTTTTTTTTTAATAGGAAAGTCCTGTATGGAAAAGAAGTTAAAGAGGCCAGATTGGCCTTCGTTTCCACTTTTGGAGGGTAGATGTAATGATTGAGGGGTTAGGTCCTATTCAAATTGAAAACCATGAGGTGGAACATGTGGGGCCTAGGGTTATGAGGCAAGAGATATGTTGTTAGTAGTGTACTGTTATAGTTGTCTCCTGGTTTAATTTTCTAATAGGAAAGTCTTGTATAGAAAATGTGTTAAAGAGGCTAGATTGGCCTCCGTTTCCCCTTTTGGAGGGTAGATGTAATCATTGAGGGGATAGATCCTATCCAAAATGAAAATCTTGAGTTGGAACGTGTGGGGCTTAGAGTCGTGGGATAAGAGATTTGTTATTAGTATGTACTCCTGCAGTTAGGGGTGTATTTGAGCCGAGCCTACCAGGCTCGAGGCTCGGCTCGGCTCATTTGCATTAAGCTCCAAGCTCGAGCTTGGCTCATCAAAAGCTTGAGCTAGACTCGGCTCGATTCAAGCTAAGCGAGCTCAAATTAAGCTTGCAATATTTCGGCACATTTAAGCTCATCTTGGCTCGTTTGGACTCATTTAAGCTCGAGCTCGGCTCATTTTGGCTCAAATTTAGCTTCATTGGTCATATTTAATCAAAAATTTTATATTAAGAAAAGCTCGTTTGGACTCGTTTAAGCTCACGAGCTTACGAGCTCAAGCTTTACTAGGCTCGGGCTTGGCTCGATAAGCTAAATGAGCTGGCTCGACTCAACTCGAGCTCGAAGCAAGCCGAGCCTTTCGAGCTTTATGACGAGCCGACTCACGAGGGCTTGCGAGCTGGCTCGGCTCATTACACCTCTACCTGCAGTCGTCTCCTGATTTAATTTTCTTATAGGAAAGTCCTATATGGAGGAGTTAAAGAGGCTAGATTGGCCTTCGTTTCCACTTTTGGAGGGTAGATGTAATTACTGAAGGGTTAGGTCCTATCCAAAATGAAAATCTTGAGTTGGAATGTGTGGGGCTTAGAGTCGTGGGACAAGGGACGTGTTGTTAGTAGTGTACTATTACAGTCATCTCCTGATTTACTTTTCTTATAGGAAAGTCCTATATGGAGAAGGAGTTAAAGAGGCTAGATTGGCCTTCGTTTCCACTTTTGGAGGGTAGATGTAATTATTGAGGGGTTAGGTCCTATCCAAAATGAAAATCTTGAGTTGGAACCTGTGGGGCCTAGAGTCATGGGACAAGAGACGTGTTGTTAGTAGTGTACTCCTGCAATCATCTCTTGATTTAATTTTCTTATAGGAAATTAAATTAGATGTTGTTGATCATTTTTAGCAAGAGATTTGTGGGATTTGACAAATAAGGATTGGATGTATCTTATGCTAATAGGTTTTTGGGGGAGTCTTGGTTATGTGGGATATCAGGTTTGCTTCCCTTGTAAATGCTGTGAATAGCAAGTACTCTATGTTAGTTTGTCTAAAATTTCCCGTTCGAGGGTCATTGTTGGTTTACCCCCATGTATGATCCTAATCGATCTAGTGAGAGTCACCTTCTGGGAAGAGTTATATGTACTTTATGGGGTTTGTGGTTTGAATTGGCTCATAGGTTGGGACTTCAATATCACTCATTTTTCCCATGAAAGGTATAATGCTGCCTCATCTACTTGTCACATGCTACGATTTGATGATTTTGTTAGGGAGTTAATCTCAGGGATCTTGTTCTTGGGAATGCCCATTTAACATGGTCTGTTTGAAGAAGTAAGATGGTGGCTAGTTGCATTGATCTTTTTATGTGTATGATTGAGTGGGAGATCTCTTTCCTAACAAGAAAACCTTAGCAAGTCCAGCCCCCCCCCCCCCCCCCCAAAAAAAAAATCATTTTCGCTCGTCCTTGAGTCAAAATTGGTGTTGTAGGGTGTATCTCCTTTTAGTTTTGATAATATGGAGTTGTTGCATCGCGATTTTCTTAATTGAGTAAAAAAGTGGTGGAATGAGTGTCAGGTACAAGGGTGGCTGGTTTTGGCTTCATGTGTAAGCTTAACTTCCTAAAAGAGCGCTTGAATGAGTGGAATAAATTTGTGTTTGGTGACATGAGGGTTAAGTGTAAGGAGTTACTCTCGGAGATTGATTTGATATGAAGATCTTTTTCAAAAGAAAATGGACTTACAAAAGGAACACATGGAGACTTATGTGACAAAAGAGCTTAGGTGTTGTCAAAAGGTGAAGTCTAAGTGGGTCAAGGAAGAGGGGGACACTAATTCAAAGTTTTTCTCATTGTGTAGTGTCAGGTATGATGATGAAATTTCATTAGAGAATCAGAATTGGAGGATGGAGAAGTTGTCATGAACCGTAGTCTCGTCGGTCGTGAAATAACTTCATTCTATTAGTCTTTATTCGTAGATGAAATTAACTCTAGACCTTTGATTGATGGAATTGAGTGGTGCCCTATTTTCGGTTATTCGAGGGCAAGGCTAGAGAGGCCATTCGGAGAAGATGAGGTAAAAAAAGCAGTTTTTTTTTATAGTCAATGATAAGGCTCCGATCCTGATGGTTTTCCTATGGCTTTTGATCATTATTTTTTAAATGTTATTAAAGATGATCTTATGAGAGTTCTCATTGAGTATTTTTGGACTGGAGTTTTTTGTAAGAGTATTAACTCTACTTTTATTACTATTGTTCTAGAAGACGATTGTTCTATTGAAGTGCTCTACTTTAGGCCCATTAGCCTTTTTATGAGTGTGTGTAAGATTCTCACTAAGGCGTGCCTGTTAGGTTGAGTGGGGTTTTGAAGACTACAATTTCAAAATATCAATATGCTTTTGTAGGTGGCAAACAAATTCACATTCCTCTCTAGTGGCCAATGGGGTTATGGACAATTATGTTAGGTTAGGGAGGAAGGGGACTTTACTGGAACTTGGCTTTGAGAAGACACGTGATTGGGTGAGCTGGGGTTTCTTGCATTCTATGCTTTGGAAAAAGACTTTGGAGATGGATGATGCAACTGGATTAAAGGATGTTTTGATAATTTCTCTTAAGAATGTTTTGAGTTGTATGCTCTCTCAAGGTCACGATCGTAATTTTTTTCAAAGAATTGAGGTAACAATCACGTAGTTGTTTGAACAATTCTCAAGTCTTACAACTTGTCAAAAGTATAGCATCTTGGGGGTTAATATTGATGATTCAACCTTAATTGTGTATTCCTCTTTGTCTAGTTGTGTGATAAATCATTTTTGGATATGTTAGGAACTTATACTGATAGAAATGTAGGAGAGAATATTACATCGATAGATAATATATGTACATCTATTGTAATAAATTTATGCAATGCTACATGACCTTAAAAATAAAATTACTCTATTATTTTATCAACTTTATTTATTTGCTTATGCCAATTTATCTTATTTTACAACAATCAGCTAATTTAAAATTTTAATTTTATCTAATATTTATATAAAATTATTTATCTATCAATATTAATAAATAACTAATTAATTAGCTAACAGCTAAATACTATCAGAGGCAGAGGCAGAGAATCGATTAAATAACTAGACAACTCAAATGGAGATGCTATTAGGGATCCCCTTGCCAGTCAACCCTCCCTCGCTAGTAGGAACCAGCAGCACATACGGCACCTTCACGGGCCCCACCCTATTCTTCCACCTCCCATCACCATTCCTCTCCAAGATCCTCCCTTCAATCTCCTCCAATTTCTTCCCAAATCTCTCAAACGCTTCCAATGGCGGCCCATCTGCTGTCCAATTTCTATGCTCTCTCTGCCCTAGGTACACTTCATCGTACGAATGCCTTGACAGCAATTCAATCAACGAAATTCCTAGCAATGTCTGAAACTTGCTCGATATCGCCTTCAAATAAGCGGTTTCTGGTTTCGATTCGAGCTCCTTGAACTCCGGTGTGTCCGGTTCCGGCATGAATCGCCGGCTTATGGTGGGGCGGTTAGGGTGGTAGCCGGCGTAGGGCCATTGGCCGAAGTTGACGGCAGCGTGGAGGGCGGAGGCCGTCCATATGATGGTGGTGCAGGCTTGTACTAGCTCTTCGATTGTGTGGAGGGTTGGCCACCAGGTTTCGTTCTTCTTGTCTCCATGGCCTACTTCTCGGATCTCTGTCCACCATGATCGGAGCTCGAGATCGGCTGTGATGGCGGAATCGGAGGCGTAGTAGAAGGTGCAGTAGTCTCTCACCCATGTTTCAATGGCTGACCAGATTTCTAGTGCGTCAACGGCGTAGGGATAGTCTTCTATGAGCAAGCGGTATCCGTGTGGAGACTGTGTGTCCTTGACGGCCATTCCTCTGAAGAAAATTAACATGGATTATGAGTAAGTCTTTGATTGATGACTACTATCATTTATGAATCAAATTGATCATGCTTGATTATGTTCAGATATGCTTGATCATATGCTCAAATGAACTTCAAATTCGTAAGATTATTCAAAATTTACTGGGTGTGTTGTCCATCAGATTGCTTGAAAGAGTTGCAGGAGTTGGTGTATTTGTAAAGCTACTCACCCCCAAGCTAGAAGTTTTGGGTTTGAAACTCGTCACTTTCATTCCTGTTGTAATTCTTACCAATCTAAAAAATGCTTTCCTAAAAGCTCAAATTTGTGATTTTCGCTGGTCAATTTTATGAGCAGAATCACTTTCTAGCTTTAGCAATCCAGTACGTTGTATCATTTACAACTTAGTGATGCTACAAAGAAATGCATGGCTTAAACTCCTTGATTAGTGGAGACGGATATTCGATAATACTCCTTATATTTAGTAATGACTATTGGTGTGACTAAAATTGCGTATGTGAAACATTTTGCTTTTCAATATTATGGGACAACCGACTTTGTGAATCTGCAAATATATCGAACCTCTTTTCACTTTAACCCTTTGTTGTATCATCACAAGTTTACAAAATCATGTTTTATATGCTGCATTAACTCATGAATTTTTCTGTTACTTGTAATCTAAGTTCAGAGATTAATGGTATATACCTCTTGATGAGATCTATAGGAACTGCTTGCTCTGTGAAAACCCAATTCTTATACAAAAAAGATGACATTTCCATGGAATACTTCCTAGGAAACACAGTTGCTTCTAGTATGCCTTCTGCATTAAGTAGGATTTGCCGTGCTATTGCATTTATGTTCATTGTATCACGGAAGTGAGGATGCAAGAGCTTGTGAATTGGGTGGAGCACACTCAACTGCCTGTTTGTTGCTATCACAAAGGGTTCCATCACTGCGTGCGTGTTCGTCCTGCGCGGAACAAGGATAATGCACAAAATTTCGTACCAATTTAAAATCAAACGTTGGAATGACAATTGACTAGTATTCATGGAATTCAATGGCGGTTCATGATCGTGGTTTCGGTGTCTCATAAATGGGGTGTTGTTGATGCTACATAACAAGTCATTACAATTGTGTTGGTGTTTTTAAGGGCATTATGAGCTGCTTTCTAGCCTTATGTTTAGACACTGCTAGTAGTCATTTAATAATTAGTTTTTATACTTTTTGACAACTTTTGACACAAACACATGCAGCCATTACAAAAAAATATATTTACGTAATGGCTAGCTTAAAAAATCCATTATTATTGTTTGTTACTTTGTATGTTTCCATAGGGATGGCAATGGGACGAAGTGGGTGAGGATGCCTCCCTCTTTCCCATACTTGTCCCAACAGGTAGTAATCCATATTTGTAACCACCCCAGTATCTATGGGTATTGAATGGGTACCCACTACCTGCCCCTTACCTTTGTTGTACCCATTCCAGTGCGGGTACCTAATGGATCCATACCTGGCCCATTGTGTGTGGCAGGTGTGGGAGCGAGTACGAGATAGGTAAAAAGTTATACCTATACCTGCCGTTCCCCCATATTTGTGATGGGTATTCTCCATTGGTTTTTTTTTTTCTTTTTTTGGGGTGTTTTTTTTGTTTGGGGGGGGGGGGGGGGGGGGGGGGGGGGCGGTGAGCGTGGGGGCACTCGTATTGGGTTTTAACCGCGCTGTTTGTATCCCTAGTTTCAATGCTTACTGTACCAGTGGCTGGTGAGTTGATGGTATCCTGAATCATTGACAGCAACGTAAGCCTTAGCGAGCTGCCAACTTGAGCCTTGAACCCCATCTTGGGCTGGTCTGTATACTTTGCTTATGGCCCCATATTCATTCCCTTGTGGGTGTGGCAAGCTTAGCTCTATCGCCAGTGGCTTCAAAGTTCCGTCATCCTCTAAGAAGAGGAGAGTCCTGGTGGCATAAGTCTTAGTTGGGGTTGAGTTTATTCGCTGTAGGTAAGGCATCAATGTGTCATGGTGGTCTAATATGAACAGCCTGTTGTTTTTGATTGCCTGTCAATGAAAAGGATCTCGGTGAACTTTCATTCAAACAAAATTTGGAATAACAAGGATGTCAAAATGTTATTCACTACAATTAAAGTGGTAGTTCTTTGGTTTGTTTAGTTGAAAAGAAATGCAGAAAATTCAAGGATCACTATATGTACATGGAATGTCTCTGGGAGTATGTGGTCTTTTGGGGCTATCTTTTGAAAAAACGTTTTGGGAGGCTTTTTTAACACAACCTTGCCTTGGTTGACTTGCAAAGAGACCGGAGGGTTTTCTTTCATCAGTTTATGCATGTATTGTCTTTTCAATTTTTTAGAAGTCTTATCCTTAACATTTTTGTGCATTTTCTCTCATAGTATCATTTCTTATAAAAAAGAGTTGTGTCAATCAGCATATTACCTCATCTACAGTCAGCCCACCCAGGTTTTCCTCTATGTCTTCTTTGGTGATTGAGCTGTTTTGGTTCCCATATGCTTTAGGGTCGAGCTTGCTAGCCGGAGGAAACTCCTGCATTTGAATTAGTGAGTGCAAAATTTCGGGATTCCGCTGATTGGTTGTGTTGTTAAATGGGAGGAAATCACCTCAAGACGTCGAATGACTAGAGGATTAACTCCCGCCAGCATCTCTCGTGCAAATTCTTTGTCGGTCCTCCATGCTGACTTATCCACTGTTTTGTGAGGGGAAGGGGCCAATACCAAGAACATCATTTACTCATGTTGCGTTTGGTTAGTTCAATTTGTCTTATTTGTCTTAAAATATGATAATGTAGCAAACGTGTTAGTTCAATTTGCTAAAAATAGAAACAAATTGACGCGCTTGAGTCAAAATTGCATCATGTTTTGTTGTGTTCGGGTTCCTCTCAGAAATATCATAGGGTTAGGGTATTGGAGTCATGTTGTGGTCATATTTAGCCTGGTCATCCTAAAAATAATATCGTTTAGGGCCTGTTTAGTTGTGCCGTAAATTTAATATTTTTTAGAACCAATATGCCTAGGGAATGATGTTGTAAGAAGATGAGCCTTTGCTTTGGCCTTCACAAATCTAGACTTGACAATAACACTACTCTCTTTGAACCTCAAAAGTTTCTAACTTTTGCTTTTGATTGTTCATCACAGAGAAAAAGCTCTATTTTTCTTCTAGGTAAAAAAAAAAGAAAAAAAAAGGAAAAATGAAACTATTGTTACTTAGAGCAATTTTGAATTTCAGCCAAACGTCTATGAAAATTTAATAAAATGTTTCATTTGGTTAAAGCCCTTTTTTTATTCTCCTTTATAGTACGACCAAACAACTAAGTAGTCTATATGGTAGCTTTTACCTTTGATCACGTCAGGCATGGGGAACTTCAAAACAGGTGCATCATCAGTTTGAAGTAGTCCTTTGAGGAATTCAAAGGGAATATTTTCGTTGATCTTCTTTATTAGAGGACTATCTGGCAGCTTGATTCCACCTTCATAGAGATCGAGTTCATCTTGGAAGCTGTCAAACTCACTAGGGGTCTTGTCGCATATTGCCTCAATACCCGGGATTAGATCCTGAGATATCGATTTCAAAGCATAGGCCAGGAAATCGGCCAATTTGATGTGGCCGAATCGCTCATCCCTTGGAACATACACATCTAGGCTCTTTAGCAGTGGCATCCTGCTTTCACTGTTAGGATCTGGAGATCAGATAGTAAGTTTTGAAATACAGTTAGTAGTATCGAATTAAATTAGGGATCACGGTTGTATAGTGTTTATGGTAGCAGTTTATTACTTTTTGGGTTTTTGCTTGATGATTGAGGACATCTTGTCCTTTGCTCCTTGTACATCCTTTCTCTCTTAATTATGTTTCTTTTTTCGGTAAAAAAATTGATCGTGGTCGTGGTCACGGTTGCGGAGTCATGGAAGCTGGGTTATGGGGATGTTTCTTAATAGACCTCATAGAGTGGTGGGCTTTTTTGGACATAAGTTGGTTTCGATGGCTTTTTTTTTGTGAGAATTTAAATGGATATGCGTGTTTAAATAACTTTGTATGTTTTAGTAAATAGAGTAGTGTATTCAGTATGTATGCATCATGAAGGTGGTGATTATTAAGTATTGTTACTTAACAGTTAATCTTATAATAGCTAGATCAAAATCTGTTACGTATGTGATGTCCATTGCATTACATAATGGTTCTGGATTTGATTCTGTGGAAGTAACTTGAAGAACGAAATTAGCGTATCAAATGAGCAGAATGCAAGGCTGAATATTCCTGACCTGTCTTTGTAGGAGGACGGCCTGTTCTTCCCCTGCGAGGGTAAGGGTACTCAGAGGATCCACCAAGCACGGGGCGGACATATTCTGGACCCTTATCCGGATCACCCAAATCATTATAGTACGCATAGTCATAGATGCGATCCCACTCTTCGAGTTTCCCTTCTCCATTTCCCCTTAGGGCCTCCAGTTCTTCCTCTCTGTACTTGGATAGTGACTTGGGAGTTCGGTGTGGCAGATATGCCTGTCGGGACCGGTATATGTGTTAGACAAAGAGACGATGAAATTCACATTGGGCCTTCTGGGTGAGGCTTAATGCCTTTTGTAATAGTTTATAACATCCATACCTTTCGATAATTTTCAACACGCATATATATATATATATATATATAAGCATTGCTAGCCTGTTACAAAATACCATTACATAAAAAACAATCAAAGCTTAAGATTTGTTATGTAAAGGTGGTTTTATTATGGATTTTCACCGAATCTATTTGGCATTATGTGAGTGTTTACTCTGCGACAACTCTTCCTAGTTCACATGTGATATCTCAGCGATATATAATTCCTTATAATCTAACTATTTGCATTTCTTTCTTGAATCTCTGCCTATATCTGAATTTATGATATATGAAAAATTACCTTATTACTGAAAAATATGCGATCTTTCTTGTAGCGACGAGCAGGATAAACCCAGGAATTGCAAACAAAGTGAACTGTGCCATGATCTGGGACATCTTGTAAGGTAACACTCTTTAGATAAAATTCATTATGATGCTCATTTCTGACAATGAATGCTCCTGGTTCTCCTATTTCCTCTTCCAATTCGAATTTGATATTGTATGCCGACTCCCCGGGCGTCGAGCCTGTGAAATCTGTGAGCCATTCTTCTATATTCGAAGGTTTTCCCAGCTTTCCTTTCAGCCCATTAGCTGCAATGCATTTGAGAGTTTGGTCAAACTTTGTTTATTTCTGATAGGATATAGTTACCTCAAAATTAGATATTATTGTGATTTGGGTTCAGTTTAATTAAAATAAGATTTGTTGAGATTAGAGTAGATTTAGTTACCTAATCATATTGAGATTTGATTTGGAGCTTGATTGAGATTAGGGTTGTTTAACTAAATTATAAAAAGCCTCATGAGTTAATTGTTGAGAATAGAACAAAAAGGGATGAAATATGTGAGGTTTTGTAAAGGAGTGCCTAAGGGTAGAGGAAGAGAATGAGATTTGCTTATGAGTTGTGTTTTTGAGTGTGGTTCATTTGGAAACAAAGAGTCCTGCCTATTTCATTGATTGAGGGTCTGCAACTTGAGCTGTCCAAAACTTGCTTAAGGAGGGTTGGTGGCCTGTTGTGCAATAACTACACTGTAGAGGATTGGTGGCTTACTATGTTTTAGCCACATCAAGGAAAGTTGGTGGCTTACGTGCAATAGTCGTATTTGGGTTGTGAGATATGGGATGGGGTTTGGGGTTTTAATTAGAATTTGTAATCCTAAATTCATTGAGAGAATATTTCCATTTAAATTATTATGTTGATTGTTTTGATTTTTTGCTTCTATTGTACTTGATAGAGTGATTTTTCACAACAACTTTTAGGTATGAATCGTGCATGAGTGGTATGTGTGGTCTGTGCATGAATGTTTGGATGTATTTATTTTACGAAGATATGGGCGCAGGGGTGCAAATAAGCCCCACTTGTTCATTTTGTAGCTTGCAAGGCTGGCTTCTTTTGAAGTTTGGTGTATTCAAGCTGGCTTGTATAGCTAAGTGAGCCAAGCTCGAGCTTATAAAACTTAGGCTTGGTTCCTTGTGAGCCGGAAAGGCCCAAGTGAGATAATTCAGAGTGAGATTAATATCCTAAATATGCCTAACGCATTGAGCTTGGGCCTAAATAAGTCTGGATCTAAGCCTAGTCAATCTCCACTGAGCAAAACTTAAGCACAAGGTCTCTAGACTTGTGAACCTCGGGCCAAGCCACAAGTCGGGCCAAGCAAAATGTTGGCGAGTTGAACCTCTAGCCTAAGTAACTCGCCTATCTCATTTTGCACTGCCTAGTGGGGTGCGGGAAGCCCCTTTGGTTTCCCTTTTAGATCGGAAATTATTAGATACACTCAATAACTGTTTGACAACTCGGTAGAGGGATAAAAAGGGAAGGAAGATAAAGTGGTTATCCCATTCTTGATTGGGTACGTTAAAAGAAAGAAAAGAGGAGACGGAGGGGGGGAAAAACGCGGGGGGGGGGGGGGGGGGGGGGGGGGGGTGTGTGTGTAATAAAGGTAATGATGGATATATAAGTTATCTTATTTAACAATTGGGTAAATGGACAGAGATAAAGGGAGTTAGAGTTAAAATAAGTACAAATTTGTCCAGAATTTTGTTAACTTTACCTTGTATCTAGCTGCCTATAGAGGGTAAGTAATTTGATTGGAACGACAATGTAAGATGATTGATTATGTAAAGCCTAGTCTCGTATTTCTTTTCGTTATTTCTATCAAATTGTTTGAATGAACCATATAATCGTGTATTTTGGACTAACAATGTCACTTTTTCTAGGCGTATCTAATTATTTATTGTTCCGGTCAAGGGTACTAGTTGGCCCAATATCCATTGCGGTAAGCGGTGAATGCTACATGATAATATTAAATTTTAAAGTGTTGCTTATTTTTGTACTGTTATTGGTAGATGTGGTTATACTTAGGAGTAATTGTACAAGTGACCTGTTTGTTTTGTTACAGTAGTTTTTAAGTATGAGGTTTTGAGTTTGAAGTTTATTTCTCTTTTCTCTTAGTTGTTGGTGCTTATTTTAGGTAGTGTTGTACCTTTTTATCTCCTGAAAAGAGAAGAGTAACTGTACAAGTATTTTAAGATTAGACATAATATGTAAAAGCTATTGTGATATTTGAAAATGTTTTATGATCTGTTACCTTTTGCTAATGTGAATTTTGAGAAAAAAAAGGAAATATTTAAAATATAATTGTTTCAATCAAAATACCTCTAGGGGTGTGTTTGGTTCACTGAGTGGCATTCTTATGAGAAGGTGAGCGTGTGAGAGGGGCGAATTCTGGCCTCCCATTGTAATAGAAGGCCAAGATTTGTTGAACATTAAAAAAAAAAAAAAAAAAAAAAACACTATTTACTACTTATATCCTTTCATGGGGTAGAAAGAAAAAAAGGAGTAAGGGAAATACTTAACAAATTTTGGTCATAAATTATTATTATTTTTTTTAATATCTAACAAAATTTGGCCGTCCATTACAATGGAGGGCTAGGAATCGCTCCTCTCATAATCTCATCCCCTCATAAGAACGCCGCCCTTGGTTCGCTTATTTTAAGCTTTTTGTTTCTCAACTTATTTATTTTAATAAGATCTACATATTTAAGATCTAATTTTGCAGTGAAGTGTTTGATTATGCAATATAGAAATGCCTTTTTAAAAGAATAAAGTGTTTGAATATATATTCATAGAAGAACTTATCTATTATAATGACATACGTGATCTAATAATAAAAACAACCAATAATAGTAGGGTTAGGCCAAAGTGTTAGGGCGGAGTACAGGGGCATCGAGCTGCAGTGACAGATAATAGTAGGCTTTAGTAGTGGGTTAGAAGTTGTATACAAACTATATTAATTAAAAGGGGGCGACCTTATCGGTAGAGGTGGGCTACAATGATGACAAGCCATGGTGGTTAGCGACAGAGATAGTTCTTAAATAGAGAAGGCCATTTAATTGACATAGTTGTCTTATTTTTCGTTGCAAAGTTAATTGGACTAGGATTAAACAAAAACAACTAAAGGGTATTTTTTAGAGTAAAAATTAATATAATAAACAAAGTGAAAAAAGAGACTACCAATGTAAAGAGCTCAAGGAAATATATTAGATAGAATTTGTGCAAAGATTCTCTTTTAGAGATATTTATATTTTAACACTTTTTTTTTTAATAAAAATAATGAAGTCTTTGATCTTTTTAATCTATTTTTTTTAGTACCTTATATTTTCTTCGTATTAATAAATATGATCTTTTTCGGCTTCTTGATATTATATTATGGGAAGAAAATTAACATGTCATTCATTTGAAATACTCGTTACAGTATATTGACGAAGAACCCCTCTCAACCATTTAAAGTAGTTTGTGCAAAGGTATTTAAAGTGATCTACCATATTGAGAGGGGATATATTTGTCAACATAACACAGTGGGTATTTAAAGTGATCTACCATATTAGCTTTCTCCTAAAGTATGACATCATCATATCAGAGAGGGTTTTATTTATTAATATGAAGAAAAAATAAGGTAGTAAAAAAATAAATCAAAAAGTCAATACCGTTTTTATTATTTCGACAAATGTTAGGGTATTAAAATATAAATAACTCTATTTTTTATTATTTCGTGAACAGATTGCAGTGGATATTTAAAGTGACTTACCAATGTTAGCTTTCTCCCGGAATTTGACATCATTATGTTGGAGAGGGTTCTATTCATTAATACGAAGAAAATATAATGTAGTAAAGAAATAAATCAAAAAAGTCATTATCGTTATTATTTCGACAAATGTTAGGGTATTAAAATGTAAATAACTTTATTTTTTCCTTGCTATGGAAGTGCCGCGTTTTTATTGCTGTAAATAGTTTTTATAAAATTAAGAATGAATGAAGGATAATAGGAATGACGACCAGCCTCTAATCCCTTTTTCTATAAATATATATAAACTCAATTTGATATATATGGATTTTTTTTATCACGTTAAAAATTTTAAACATACTCTCTACTTTCTGAAAATAATGCATTCAAAATTTTCAGCAATTTAACATATTTTTTACCTCAGCAAGTGTAAAAATAAATAAAGAAATATGTAAGTGTTTGGAAAATATATAAATAATTTGTAATTTTTACATAGCGTTTTAGGGTGGTCCTCAATCCAAAAGCGGACCGACTATTATATATACCGAATTAGACCAGGCCAATTTGGATTGATTATGATTCTTTTTATTATAAATTGAATTTAGCACATTTTGTTAATTGTGGATAACTTCAAAAGCATCTAATAGCAAGGACAAAAGTTTAATATTAGAAATAATAGAACATGTTAAAATGTAAAATGATCATCCACCAACAAAACGACTTGCTATAACAACTTATGTTTACTAAACCCAATCTCGGCAGTGTAGCCCCTTTGATTTGATTATCTTATTCTTCAATTTTCAATTAATAACTATTGGTATTCTTAATAATGCAAAAATTAAAAAGAAATAATAGCAGATTTGATTAGTATGCAAGTGTGGGAAAAAGGAAAACGTAGGCTAGCCAAAAGTTGGTGCATGCATGTATATTTTAGAATTTAACTTTAGGGTTAGGAGTATTTTTAGCTAATTTGAGGCTCAAATATTATAAGTCTAAAATAATCTAATTATATTCTAATAAAATACATAGGAGGCCCATCGATGTCAACCGGGTTTTGGTCCAGTCATGGATTTTTGAGGTTTGAACAAAATAGGATTGAAGCTAGAAAATAAGCTCAATTGGAAGACCAAAAGCAGACTGAAATTAAATCGGTCTAATCAGACAAAATGACCAGTTTGGTCTGGTTTTTGGGTCTAGACCGGAGTGTCAACACCCCTATTCAATAGCTTGAAAGGAAGAAAAAAGAATCGATCAACCACTAATAAAAAATTTGGTTGAGGAACCCTAGTTTGGTAATATATATTTCAGGTAATCTAAGGTTTCAAAATACTTTTAAGGTATGTTAAATTTTGATAACTTTTGTAGGTACCTTCCATATAAGGGTATGTTAAATTTTGTTGACTGACACACTTTTAGAAAAATAAAATACCAAAAATATTTAATATTTACATTTAAAAAAATAAAAAATTTAGAATATTTTAAATATTAAAAATATTTTTAAAATATATATATATGTATTTTTTTCCAAACAACAAGCACAGAAATATCATTCTACAAGAAACCCGAATACAAAGAGGATCTAAAACATGAAGCCAAAAAGGCCACAAACAACCAAAAACAAACAACAACTAGCTACTTCTCAACAAATAGTTAAACCAAAACCAAATAGTCAAAAGTATTTTATTTATAAAATAATTTATATATTTTAAACAATATATTAAATATCTAAAAATTTCATAAATACTTAAAAAATATCTTAAGTATTTAAAAAATTTTTAAAAAAATATTAAGATATTTCAAAAATATTTCAAAATCATAGGGTATTTGAAAAATGTATTACTAAGTCTGAAGGACCTTGAATCAAATATTCTCTAAAATTTTATATGTACAAAATAAATAAAGAAGAATATATTAAAGATTAAGAAATTTATCAGTTGCATATTGTAAAGTTTTTTATTTATCACATGAGTATCTTAATATTTAATATATCATGTACCTTAAAACTTCAAAATTTTATTATTTATTACATGGATGAAAATCTAAATAAATAGGAGATTCCAAATTCCAAATTCCAAAAAAGTTCTTAGAAAAAGATAAATTTATAACCAAAAATGTTGGTATAGCGTATATGTTCCTTGTTAGCATTTTGGACAAGATTATTGTTGCAGTATGGAAAAAGAGATAATAGATCCTGATAGGCGATATCTATTTATATATTGTCAAAATTATGTATTATATCTGATAAAAAAAATATCAAAATTATGGTAGAGAACACCTACTATATTGTCAAAAGCATATGTTCTATATTAGAATTTTCTGACAAAAACTACTGAATTCCTTAAGTGATAAAATTATTAAACCTTATAATCCCTTTTAATATTAAAACACCAAAAATACCTAGTTTATAAAAAAAAAAAAAAATCAAACCTTTTGAGGTACTTAAGTAAGAAATAATTTCTTAATATTTTGGTATACTTATAAAATATTAAATATTATATAATTTTATGAAAAATGGTCACCTTGGAATCATTTTAGAGCAAAGAACTTTGAAGTTGATTTACAGAGTAACTAGAGTGGCTTATGTTATTTCTTCTTTATCTACTAAGATTTTGTGGTTTTTTTGCATGAGAACACATTATCTCTAATATTTTGTAAGGCTTTTTCTTTCTTTTAATAATATTCTTTAACAAAAATATTAAATATTTATTTTAAGACGGAGAGAGCAGAACAGACCAGGGTCAGTATACTGAGCACTAACAAGTTGGAAGGAGACCTTGTGGCCCAACAACTCATCCACTCCATCTACCACCGAGGCTCTGAAATCATTGAAGTCCAATACATTCTTCTTCATTAGCACTACCACTCCTTTTATCGTTTTTTTGCCGCCTCCGACCACCATGTCTTTGAGCTTGTGATGCATAGTATGACGAAAAATAAAAGAATGTTAAGGAAATGAGTAAGAGAGATGAGAGGAAAGGGAAGCATAGATGGGAATTTATAGGGGAGGAGAGTTAGGTGGTGTGATAAGTTAAAGAATATTGGGTCTCAGGAGTGTTGTAAAAATAATTATTTTTTAATTAGATTTTTCCCAACTCGTTTTTTAGAATAGTATTAAAAAAAAAGGTATTACCAAACCTGACATCTTTTAAAAAATAATTACTAGATGACATATCGTGTTATTTATTTAATTTTTTTTTTTGATGAATACTAGAGGAGGTATTCAAATAAAGTTAGCCGCTGCCAACGTATTTTTATTTTTTAATATAGATATTGTAATATATTTAAAGTGTAAATAAAATTTAAATGCACGATAAATAAAAAGACATGTTAATTATTTGAGTAAATTAACAAACTAGCACAATTTTATAAAAAAATTAGCAAAATGGCACATTTAGAAAAATATTTAGTAAAATGGCACAGTTTACTGTTTACTTGTCGTTGCACGCCATTTGAAACATTTTACGAAAACTTTCCAACTGTTGCATGACGTTAGAAATGACGTGCAATGATGGAGTTTGTAAAGTTGTACGACATTACAAACGGTGTGCAACCGTTGCATGCTGTTTCTAACGTTGTACAATGGAGTTTTTCAGTCTTTAAATTATATTATATATAATTATATGTGCCTTAGGATCAATATTAGGGCTGGTAGCCTAATGGTAAAGGTGTCTTCCCTTTGTTCTAAAGGTCATTGTTTGATGCCCCATATGCACTTTTCCATTTTTATTTATTTATTTATTTTTTTAACACTAGTGGTAAAACTTTTGTTCAAGTATGACTGTCATTTATGATTATATAAGTAGAAATTCTACTTTATATTATATAAATGTCATATTATATAATATCCATTGATTATTATTACATAATTCATTAACTAAAACTAAATATATAATTACTAACATAAGATTATAGTAAAATATTAATTAACAAGTAAAAATATTAATATATATTAAATAATTATTATTTATAAGTTAATAAATTTATTCAAAGTAAAATAAAATATAATATGAAAGGGAAGTAGAGGACTCAGATAAAACTTGAATAAGAGTTCAAAAAAGAAAATTAAATAAATAAAAAAAATGGAAAAGTGCACATGGAACATTAAACACCCGACCTCTAGGATGAAGGGAGAACACCCTTGCCACTAGGCTACCAACCCCAATATTAATGCTAAGGCACATATAGTTATATATAATACAATTTATAGACTGGGAAAACTCTATTGTACGACGTTAGAAATGGCGTGCAACTGTTGCACGCGGTTTGTAAGTCGATGTTACAAGCGTTGCACGCTGTTTCTAACGTCATGCAACAGGTAAAAATTTTTTTTAAGACGTTCGAAACGGTGTGCAATGACAAGTAAACAGTAAACTGTGCCATTTTGCTAAATATTTTTTCAAAGGCACCATTTTGCGAATTTTTTTGCAAAATTATGCTAGTTTGCTGATTTAGTTCTAATTCCAATTACCCGCTAAGTGCCAATTTATTACAAATAAAATAGTCTTTGAAAATAATATGGGGACCAATGAAATAATTTAATACGAACTTAGATCAACTAAAGCTCAATCAATGGAATCAAACACTCGAGTAATGATCAATTTGGCCTACAGGGCAGTAAATGGCTGCCCCGTTATATAATTTGTATATGAATATGAGCTCCAAAAATGGAGGAATTAAATAAGAGAAAGGGGAGAAGACATAGAGAGAGTTTTGAGGGAGAAGAAAAAGGGTTTACATCAACAAGCATAAATCCTAAAATAACTAACCCTTTCTATTTATAGAGGAAAAGGCTAAAATATCTAGTAATAAAGTGGCAGAGAGAGAGAACACGGTTAGCTTGGCTGCAGCATATCACAGATTCATTGAGCTTTGTTGTACTGGCTAGGTGACGTTGGAACTTGGCGTCAGGCGAGTTGGGGACTTGGTGAGTGCTAGGGTGCCAGGTTTGTATGAATGCCGCCCCCATGAGAATATCCTCGTCCTCAAGGGTTAAAGGTGGGAAAATGAAGGTGGAAGTCATGAAGGTACTCTCAAGTAGGGTCGTCAGCATGGTGGCCTTCCCACTGAACCAAGACCTGAGTGGTGCCAATGTGGCGATCCTTGACCATCCCGCGGTCCAATATGGCCGTCCTGACTATGAGAAACGTGGCTTATATATTAAATTTAAAATATGTATGTAATTCATAATAAATTATACAAAATTATTTATTAAATATTTAAATTATATTATTTTTACATAAATTTATAGTTTTAATCATTATTAGAAGTCTTTAATTATTTTCTTTTGTTCATAAACATACAACATAAATTAATATAGAGATAAAAAATTCAATGTGCGTAAAAACACATTATATATTATTCTCAAAAATTTACAAGATAATGTTAAACATAAACAAATATTCTAATAAGAGGATATTATATTATTCTTATTGGAATGTCAACGGCCATGATGAGCACTATCCCTGCTCGAGACAATAATTTAAGAAGCCTATTTTGTGAATATTACATGATGATCAAAATATAAAAGTATGTATTTTATCTAATTTAAAATTTAGTAAATAGTTAATTTATATTTTATAATATTAAACATATTTTAATTAAAAAAAAAATACATTTATGGGCATGTGTGCACAGTACACATGTATTCTTAAAAAAAATAAATTAAAAATATATTGGTGTCCATTTGGATGCCATTTGGTAAATTATTTTTTGGTAGATGTCATTTTTGTAATACTTTGTTTGGTGTCATTCCAGGCAATGACTCATTAAACTTTTAGATTAGGGAATTTATAATATGAGATTTAAGCATTTATTATTTAAGTGCTCTGATGTTTTAACACATACAGCAAAGTACCTTGATATTCAAAAATTTTATCGGTTAGATAATTTGAAGTTTAAAAATTTAATCAATTTGGTAACCTTGTCCAACGAATCTTCATTAATAATTGTTGTTGCGGAACATAATTCCACTATATAGGCATCCCTTATCCTAATCTTATTTTTTTTTTGGTTAGAAAATGTTAAGATGATACATATATATATAGTATCAGGATACGCGACCTTCTGGGAAGTCCTCACCCTCAGGTTGGGGGCACTCGGAAGCAGCCTCTCTTCAAGTTAACACCCTGAAGGGGGAAGGCTGCGTACATCCGCCCACCCTCCCCCCCGACCCTGTGTAGGCGGGAGCCTTTGAGGCACTGGATATGTTCCTTTATATATATATATATATATATATATATAGGATCTTCACAAAAAGCCATTGACATAGCTCATATCATCTTAATCATGTATAACATTAGTGACTACATTTTGATAAACATTTATCAAGTTTTGGCATACATCACCTAGGTGAAAAAATTTTGGCGTATGCCAAAACTTGATAAAAATCTTTGTCAAATCTAGTCAATTTTGGCATGTGTTTAGGCCATAAGGTACCTAAGTTAAAATTGATTAATCAAGTTTGGCGTATAATACCTGGGTGATAAAATTTTCAAATATTAGAATATCTTATTATATATATTAATATATCAATATACTTTTGTGATAAATGTTCAAAGAATAAGGTATCCAAGTGATAAATTCCATCTTTTTATATAATTATTACAAAGCCCCCTCTTACATAAAACCTCGCAATTCTACAAATCTAGCCCATTTAATACAAAAGTCATGTGACCCAAAAGAACAATTACTATTGTAGGCTTCCTTCAAAAGTCATGCGCCCTCCAATTACATAAATTTATCCACATGCACTTACTTCCAATTCATAAGTATTTTCCAGGTACATATACAAAACGTTAATAATTAATAATGATCACTAAATCTAAATCAAAGGACAAAATCACTAAATTAATAATTACATCTCTATTAAATTTACATATAAAAAAATTATTATTTGCTATGTATGTCATAGAGGAAAAGAGGCAGTTGCAACCACAACGAGCACCACAAAATCTCAACTCAAAACATTCCAAACACAACATCAACAAATAAGTGAAAATGCAATAGGTAAATGGCTGCTCACGACTACATTGTCATTGACTAAACATTTTCCTTTTAATTTGCATACATCACAAACACATACAGATACCTTAAAATTTTTATTTCAAGACTCAAACTTATCTTCATTTTTTACATGTATGTATAAATATGTAAATATATACATGAACATATACCTTTACAAATTCCTTTACAAAATCGAACTTCTCTTACCAAATTATAGAATATTTATTACTCAACTGGAATTTCTTTGCAAATATGTGAATAGTACTAATTTTAACCCAATTCTAATTTCAAAATGTTCATCAACATCAGAAGATAACATAGTTCACATAACTTAATGTACACATTTGAACTTCTTTCGACAGCACATTAACATATACCTCTAATTTTGTGCACCTACATTATCAATAAGTTTAAATTTAAAACACTAAAATTAGTCCATCTTGCCTAATTCGCTACTCAAAAGCATGCTCTCCATGTGATTTATCTAATATCTATACAATATAAATAGTTAAGTCTTCATATGTCTAATTATTAAAACCATATATTTAGGAAACCATTTTTCCGAATTTGAAGGCTTACTTAAATATATAGCTATATATATTATTAGGTTTGTTATTCATATATTTTGTTCTTCACATAATTGTTCCATTATAGAGCGCGAATAACCATTACAAATCTCTTAGCCAATTTCATTGAAATGGATTCCCCATGAAAAAATGAAGCTATATTCATTATAGAACTAATTTCCAATTAGAATCTAACCTCATCCACCTTAGACTTCAGATCATTTTAAGCAATTAAACTGAACACTTCGCAACTTCATATTACATGTACAATCATAACGTACAAATCGAGTCACCTAATTTGGTTGCAATCGTAGAAGTATGACCATATTGTTTAGGTCCTAAATTAACTATAACTAAGTTGTTCCATGTGGTGTACATGACTTGAACTTCAAAAATGCAATACTCAGCAAGAATTGAACAACAACTCCAATTCATGTCAGCAAGATTACATAGGAGATTCCGATGACATCTCACTCGGACGTGCAATTTCACAAGTCCTCAAGTGAGATTGCATAGACACATGATACATAAACAAGCACATTATGTCAAAATTGTCCATGCAAATCTCTAAAATACTTGTAAAATACTTGCAAACGGGTAACCAAAAAATCTCAGGTGTTGAGGCCGTGTAATTACTTTCCTTAAGGTTTATTTCGGTATACAAAATATCCTCGGGTATATAACAACAACCAAATATGAAATGAGGGTGTGTAAAATGAGAGATTGATAGAGATGAGGAGAGATTGATGTTTTGTTACACAAGAACACAATACAAAGGCACAAGGAACACAAGAACACTTCAAGTTCTTTTTGCAATTGCTTTTTCTCTCTTTCTTTTGACTTAATTCCAAGGACCAAAATATGGGGAATGTATGTGTATATATACATAGAGAGACGTCCCAAAAATGAAGCACATGAACTGCCAAAAACCGGGAATAAACGCGTAATAAACCGTCAAAACAGACCAGTGTGTCAAAGCTGTGTGTTGTGTGTCCACACACATATCGACACACATGTTACTGTAAACCTGTGTTGACAAACAGATTTCCTTCATGGGTTTCTGTAAAAGGGCGGGCTGTGTCTCGACACAGAGCTATTCTCCTATGATTCTATTGGATTGTGTGTCGACACACATGGCCCATGTTTTGACACACACCCCTTAGAAGTTTTAAACACTTAGAATTTGAAATGGGACAATCTTAAACATACTTATGTATATATTCAACAAACATTCATTATATATTTTGAAAATATATCAACATTCCCCCACCATTTTCAAAATACAATCAATCTCAAATAATAACATCTCGAATAAAGGACGCCTTATTGTGTATCAATGAGGGTGTTTCTCTATTGAACCCCCAGCTAGTGAAGAGACCATACAGTTAATCGGATCAAAAATGGTAGAATAAGCTTTGAACCGTACAACCCATTTGCCTAACCAACTATCTAATCGCGCACAAGACGTACTCCCCATACACACCCTACAACTCCTAGATCGACACATTTGTGGCCTTGTGTCCTGTACCCTTAGTGAGTGTTTCAGGGTCAAACCCTTAGTTAAAAATCGCCCCTTTGAAGCAACCAAACTTCAACACACATTGAGGGTGGACCTCATTGATCATGTCCTTACGACATGACATTCAATAACTTCTAAAACTAGGTTCATTAAGAGCATTAGCTCATCCTCTTAGAATCTCTAACATAGGTTCCAAGCACTTCACACTCGGGATGAAAAATTCTCATTTAGTGCTTGTAGGCACATAGATTATAAGTCTCTCTCATTCAACTCGAGATCTATGCCTTATACCAATTTGTCTGGACTTCCCGTTATATATTTCACTGTACCCTCTAGAAAGCGTAGCTTGAGTATCATAGTGGATAGATATCGGTGAGATTGGCTTAGGCCACAAAGGTATCTCATACAAGAGATCCTTTAACCCCTCGGCCTCTTTAGCCGCAGACACAAGAGTTATAAACTCCGTCGCTATAGTAGAATCAGATATGCAAGTTTTTTTCTTAGAACCCCAGGAAACCATACCCCCACTAAACAGGAATACCCATCCACTTGTGGATGCATAATCCTCCATATCGGAGATCCAACTCGCATCAGAGTACCCCTCCAAAACAGAAGCATACCCTACATAAGAAAGACCATAGTTCATAGTCTTCTTAAGGTACTTCAGTACACGATCCACTGCGTACCAGTGTATCTTACTTGGATTGCTTGTCATGGCGTACATAAGACAACCAATGACTTGGGCATATCTTAATTTGGGACATTGGGACATTGGAGCTCCCTCATTTGGTACAAGTTTCACGCTAGGATCCATTGGAATGGACATCGGCGCACACTCATCAAAGTAGAATCTTTTCAAAATATTTTTAACATAGTAAGACTGTGTCAAGGAAATGGTATCACATTTCCTCATAATTCTTATACCAAGGATTACCTCTGCCTCACCCATGTCTTTCATAGTAAAGTTTTCCGAGAGAAACTATTCAGTTTTCTCTACTTGTTTCACATCAGCACTGAATATTAACATGTTATCGACATACAAACATATAATGACCCCTTTGCCATTATCAAACTTGCTATACACACATTTATCTGATTCACTTACAATGAATATATTGTTAATAACAACTTGATCAAAATTTCTGGTGCCATTGCTTTGGGGCTTGCTTTAGCCCATACAGAGAATGTAGTTTACATATTTTTCTCTCTTGACCCGGAACAATAAAGCTTTCCGGTTGTTTCATGTACTCTTCCTTTTCTAGCTCAGCATTCAGGAATACCGTTTTGACATCCATTTGGTGAATCGCTAGTTTATAAATTGAGGCAAGGGCTATCAAAACCCTTATCATTGATATTCTTGCCACCGGGGCATACATGTCATAGTAGTCCAACTCGTGTTTTTGGGTGAACCCTTTTGCTACCAATTGGGCCTTGAACTTATCTATCGGTCCATGGACTTTCATCTTCTTTTTGAAGATCCATTTACACTGGATGGGCTTACTATCTTGTGGAAGATCCACTAGAATCCAGGTATTATTATCAATGAAAGAATCCATCTCATCATTCACTGCCTCTTTCCAAAAGGAGACATCATGAGACCTCATTGCCTCATCAAACATCATGGGATCTGATTTCATGACACAACAATATGAAGCCACTTGATCCACATCTTTTCTCGAACCTCATACCAAAACCGTGTAGAGGTCCGAACCGAAAGATTTCTCTTTCCTTGCTCTCTTATTCCTTCGGAGTTCCAGAGCACTTTCCGGGACATTTTCCCTCTCATAATGAGCATCATCATACGACACTTGAGTGTATTTCTTAATCGTCACATAATCCCTCAATCTAGGGATAAAGGTAAACCTATTCTTATCAAAGACGGCATCTCTCGATTCTATTATTGTATTTACATTGATATAATCATTAGATTCAATTATATAGAACCGATATGCCTTACTATGAAGCGCATATCCATCAAAGATGCAATAAATGCCTCTTTCACCTAACTTCTTACGTTTAGGTTTAGGGACTTTAACGACTACCCTACACCCCCACACTTTTAGATAGTTTAAATTAGGGGCTCGTTTATTCCACAGTTCATATAGGGTTATTTTATTTCTCTTATTTGGAACTCGATTTAATATAGGACAGGCTGTTAATATTGGCTCACCCGAAAATTCATCACTAAGACCAGAATAGGATAACATTGATTTAACCATTTCAGCTAGAGTCCGGTTTTTCCTCTCAGACACGCCATTCTGTTATGGCATATACGGAGCTGTGAACTCATGTACAATTTCGGTTGTTTTGAAATACCTGGGGTCATAGTATTCCCCACCACGGTCCGGCCTAAGGCGTTTGAGGAAGGTCTCACAGTGTAGTTCGGTTTCTGCTTTATATGCTTTACATCTATCTAGCGAGTCATCTTTGTGATTTATGAGATGCAGATAACAAAATCTTGAACGATCATCTATGAACGTTATAAAATATCTCTTTCCACCTAAATTCCGTGTGTTCTTGAAACCACATAAATTGCTATATACTGGATCAAGTAAATTAGTCTCTCTTTGCACCGAAGAAAATGGCAATCTCGTTATTTTTGTTAACATGCGCATTTTGCATTTATAATCAATCTTATCTATGTGAGGTATCAACGAAGAATTAACCATTTCATGCAACTTACGAAAATTTATATGACCTAATCCTTGATGCCACAAAAACGACAAGTTAAGCATATAAACAGAATTATCAATTTTATTATAATTGTTCATCTTGAACATTCCATTACACAAATAACCTTTGCCAACAAAGACCCCTCCTTTCGACAGTACAAATTTGTCGGCCTTGAAGACCAACTTGAACCTAAACTGATTTAACAGGCCACCGGACACAAGATTCTTCTTCACGTCCGGAGCATTACATACATCGGTCAAAGTAAGGGTTTTCCAGAAGTGAAAAGAAAATCAACTTTTCCGTTCCCTTTAATCGGTATAGCCGCCCCATTGCCCATGAATAACACAGTTCCGTTGTCCATAGGTTCAAGAGTTGTGAAGAACCCCTTATCTTTACACACATGCTTTGTGGCCCTCGAGTTAACCCACCAAGAATTATCTCTCTCGACTAGGTTGACTTCCAATATCATCGCCACGTACCTATCGTTCGAATATTTGGCACGATGATCAAACCCCATGCCTTTCTTATTTTTAAGGCAGCAACAGTCTCTACGTAGGTGACCGGGCTTCTGACACTCCCAATAGACCATTTTTGGCCTCTTGGCACATTTCTTCTTTTGGAAGTGTCCGGTTCTTTTGGTTCCCTTGCTTGACTGGCCTTCTTCTGTGATACTGATTTTCCCAACATCAATGGGGCAGTCTTTGTTGTCATCCTGTATCCTGTAGCCGTCCTCAATACACAAGTGGTTAGCCAATTCCTCCTTTTATATATGTTCCTTCTTATGTTTGCAACTTTTCTTAACATCTCTTCATGAAGGAGGAAGTTTGTCAATCAAGGATGAAACAACTGTTGTATCGTCCATGTTCATACTATGTTGTTTGAAATTATTCAAGATTTGTTCGATTTTATAGAATTGCTCAATGACAGGACGACCATGTTCATATTATGTTGTTTGAAATTATTTAAGATTTGTTCGATTTTATGGAATTGCTCAATGACAGGACGATCATCTACCATTATCTACCATTTTATAATTATTAAATTGACTAACCAAGAACTTTTTGCTTATTACATCCTCAACTATGTAGCATGCCTTAAGTGCGTCCCACAGTTCCTTTGCTGTCGGCATGTTTGAGTACACGTCGAAAAGGGCATCAGTCATATTTAGTATGTGCCCTCTGCAGATGTATTCATCATTCTCCCACTTCTATCTGGCCCTCTGCTCGGCCAAAGTTTCCTCCTCCTTGATGTGTCTCGGATTTACGCATCTTTTAATTGTTATTTTAATTATTTTGCACCTATTTAATTATAATTCTACACTCATTTTGATAATTTTTATGTTTAACAGGTTTGAAATTAAAGTCCCGAAAATTGTCAAATATTGGTGCAAATAAGATAAATTCGATGCACAAAAAGACAAATTCGACGCACAAACAATTAAATCAAGTCAATCGAGATTCAGGACAACAACATATAAGATCGGCCTGCTCCAACCCGATCCGATCCGCACTGCTACAGTACCCAAGCCTAACTCCTTCATCATCAACCTCAAACTCACGCACCAGAGCCCGTCACCTACGTACAGCCCAAGCGCAGGTCCGTCACCACCTCCATCCCGTCAACTACCACCACTAGGCCCTTCGTCACCACGCACAGCCCAACTTCGGCGCCTCCCCATCCAGTTAGGCCTAGACTTGTGCAGCTCCTCAGCCTAACTCAAAGTCCAGTAGGCCCAGCCCCCGTAGGGTTTGGAGAAGATGAAGATAGGGATAGTTTTGTTGGGGTATTTAAGTCTTTTTTTGGTTCTCTGTTTTTTGTTTGCGGGAGAGGGGGGGGGGGGGGGGGGGGGGGGGGGGGGGTGTCTCTCTTTTCTCTCTCTCTTGGCAGCTCTCTCTCTTCCTCTTTATTTTATTTTCTTTCGTTAAATTGGAATGAGAGCGAGATTAACGTGGAGATCAACATGAGTTCATACATCACCTTCTTCACCGGGTCATCCTTGATGGAGAGCTAACTTGCTCTCTGAGGTTAGATGAAATTTTAGCCTTTTACTTTTGTATTACTTTTAATTTCGAGATAATTTGTTTGTTACATAATTCCTTGATTGTGAGAAATACTGTGAAGTATTGTACTTTAATTGTTTATTCAATTAATATGATTATTGAGTTTGTAACTTTTAATTGTAGAGATTGATATTTATAAATTAATTCTTTGTGCTTGTAGCCTTAGGATTAATTAATCAAGTAATAGTATTAATCGAATTGTTAATTAAAGCTTATCTTCCCTATGCTTTAGTTAAATAGGGTCAATATGTAATAATTAATAATACGTTAGGTTGAGCCTATTTTCCTTATACTTTAGTTAGATAGGGTCAATACACGATACTAACAACATCACCTTAGTAGGTTGAAGCTTGTAGCCTAAACCACTACCCGTGTGACAATTAATAAGCCCAAATTAAGAGTTAACGCAAACATAATTGACTAGTGATAGATTCGAAACCCTAGGTTCCAATTCAATACACTTTTCCGATTAGAAGTAGATTATTTTAGTTTAATTGACATTTTCTAGATTAATTAACACAAAAACTTCTCAATTTTATTCAAATAAATTTAGGACATAGATTAATTTCACGTACTCTTAGTCCCTGTGGCTCTAGATCCTCTCGCCCTATACTTCAATTTAAATGTGTTTAATAGATTGGATTTTATATTAAATTTTGATAGACGTAGAAAAACACATCAAGATTTTGGCGGAGTTGCCGTGGACTAGGCAATGTTCGTGATTTTATTTTTGTGATTTTCTTTGGTTTTTAATTGTTTTAAAATTATTTATAATTGTTATTGTCTCTTTCTTTAAAAGAAAAAATAAAAAAAATATATTTTCTTTACTTTTCTTAAAAAGGTTATTTATTTATTTTTAAAGCATTATTTATCTTGTGATTTTCGTGCATAGGTTGATTTTAGGATAGTTTATTATTAGTTTTGTTTGTCCTTTTTAAGTGTTTGCTTTGTTTGTTTTGCTAGTTTTAGTTTTTAGTTTTATTTGCTTCTTGTGATTATTTTATTCATGCACGATCGCCGCTCTTTGTCTCTTGACCTTACTAGATTCGACCTTGAAATTGAAAGGACCTTAAGAGACTTTAGGGCCCAACACTGAGTACAAACTGCAATGGCTGACGAACAACAACCACGTCCACTTATGGGGTATTTTACTCCCACCACATACACCTCACCTTCATGCATTAATTTTCCATCGGTAGCCAATCTATTCGAGCTTAAGCACATACCATACAAATGCTTCCTTCATTCCATGGCTTAGGGAATGAGAACCCGCACACACACTTGGATAGTTTCATGGAGGTTTGTTCAACCTTTAGGATTCCTAACATTAGTGATGATGCCATCTTACTTCGCCTTTTTCCTTTCTCTTTGAAGGATAAGGCTAAGTATTGGTTAGACACCTTACCCAGTGGGACGATTAGTACTTAGACTCAAATGCAATAAGAATTTCTTAAGAAATTCTATCCCATAGTAAGACTAACACTGCTAGGAGAGCCATTAACACCTTTGCCCAACTCCCTACTGAGGAGTTTCATAAGAGCTGAGATAGGTTTAGGGAATTCTTACGAGCTTGTCCACATCATGCTATCCCTAAATGGAAACTAGTCCAAAATTTCTATTATGGGTTGAATGAAAAGGGTCACAAACTGTTAATTCCTCGTGTGGTGGTCAGTTCCTTAGGAAGAATGAGGATAAGGTGTGAGAATTGTTTGAACATTTGAATGAGAACTCACAATAGAATGCCGCACATGCACATTTAAATGCTGTTAGGTTAAATAAATGAGAAGTACATGAAATTGCTCACACTTCCATCTTAGATAAGAAAGTCAACTCTCTTACCTCTTCTGTGGAGCAGCTTACTTCCTTATTTAAGATGATGTTGACTCCGTCAACTATACCTAATGTGTCTAATGTTTAAAATATGCATAGTGTCTGTTTTTTATGCTCCAGTGTCTCTCATTCTACACAAGATTGGCCCTCCGCTTCACCTTTTGTTGAGTGGTCAAAGGAAAAGGTTAATGCAGCCCAAGGATTCTCTAAGAATGATCCGTACTCGAACAAACAAAATTTGGGCTGGAGAAACCATACAAACTTCTCCAAGGGGCAAGGAGAAGAAGGACAATTTGTGTCACAGCCACACAGTCCACGACCTCAACAATCTGGTATGCCATGACCTCTCGGTTTTCAACCACAAGGGTATGCTTCTAACTACTCTCAACCTTTTAATTTAAGCTCAAATTCGAATTTTGAAGTGAAAGTCTTGAGTGCGCTGAAAGGTTTAGAAGCTAATTCCCAACTCCTCCACTCCCATACACAATCGATCTCAAAGCTAGAAACCCAAATAGGTCAACGAGCTAAAACTTTGAGTAGGAGAGATTAGGGAGGATTCCCTAGCGAAATTGCAGAGAACCCTAGGAAGTGCGTTAGGCAAGACAACTATCCTCCCCTTCAAGAACAAGCAAAGTCCATTATAGGGTTAAGAAGTGGGGCTGAGGTTGACAATGGGGTGAGTGCTGAGAATGAAGTACCCATAAGTGGTGAGGGAGAAGAAAAGAGCAATGAAAGAGAGAAGGAGACCGATGAGGTCACGCACCCTTCTCCCATTCTTAGGACCTCTGATCGTCCTTTCTCATATGTACCTAGAGTGCCCTTCCCCCAAGCTTTAGTTGTATCACATCCAAATGGGAAGGACAAGAAGTGGGAAGACATTTTGGAGACTTTTAGGCAAGTATCGATAAACATTCCACTTCTTGATGCAATTAAACAGATCCCGGCCGACTTACTGAACCAAAAGAGGCGATCTAGAGTACATCTGCCTAAAAAAGTGTTTTTAGCTGAGCAAGTGAGCGCTATTTTGAAGTGTGACACTCCAATTAAGTACAAAGACCCTGGCGTCCCCACCATCTCTTGCTCACTTGGAGACTACCTGATCGATAAAGCTTTACTGGACTTAGGAGTGAGTGTCAACATTATTCCTTACTCGGTTTATGAGAACTTAGGCTTAGGAGAGTTGCAACCCACCATGGTGACCTTGTAGTTAGCAGACATATCAACTAGTATCCCCCGTGGTGTGCTTACTAACGTACTAGTGAAGGTAGGAAAAACTATATTTCCTGCTGATATTCTTGTACTTAATATGGAACCATCTAGTCATTCAAAAAACTATATCCCTGTCATTTTAGGTTGGCCTTTCTTAGTGACAGCCAATGCCACAATTAACTGTAGATTTGGGGTAATGCATGTTAGCTTTGCAATATGACTATTAGGTTAAATAATTTTAAGGCTTCAACGTCACCCAATAGTCGGAGTGTTTTTGTTAATGATTTGGTGGACCAAACACTCTCCTTTACTTTAGTTAGTGACCCCCATGATGAGAATACGAAACCTTCTAAAGAGATGCAACGAAGGTTGAACCCTGACATTAAAAAAGTTTTGTGTTGGGAGAAGAATCATGACGTTACGATTCACGAGGGAATTGTACAAGGTCGAAGGTTGTCTGAGGAGGGTATTGAGGTTGATAAGGCTAAGATAGATTTGATTGTTAACTTGGCCCCTCCCTCAAATGCGAAGCAAGTTGTAGATTTTCTAGGTCATGCCAGTTTCTATAAGGGATTTCTTAAGGATTGCGGGAAGTTAGCTAGACCATTGACTAGTTTACCCGCTAAGGACATATATTTTGAGTTCGATGAGTCTTGGTTAGAAGCTTTTCATGAGCTTCAATCTACACTTGTTGTTGCCCCCATTAGGCATCCACCTGATTGCTCTCTCCTTTCTGAAATCGTGTGTAACACTTCTGATTGTGCTGGAGACGTTGTCTTAGGTGAGCATGGTGAAGTTGCTTCTTTGGTTGATGCCATTACTTGATCTTCGCTAGACCTATTGTGCCCGGCTGAAGGCGTAAAGCTTTGCGCTCCTAGGAGGCAGTCTAGGTTTGCTATTTCTTGTTTTCAGTTTAGTTTTTGTTCTAATTAGTTTCTTGAAGACTTGTTTTCTCTCTTTTTAGGTTCTTGTCCCCGGTTGAAGGAGTCATATATAAATGTTCATGCTGCCTTGTCAGGTTGTATTGCTCTATTTCACCTATTTCTTGCGCTTTAATGATTTATGTTGTCGCATTGAGGACAATGCATAATTTAGGTGCAGGTGTGAGGCTTCTTTGCATGTGCTCATTTTTTTGGTCAAATTTTTAAAATTTTGAACATCTTTTGTGCATTTTGAGTATGCATTGTAACCATCTAACCAAGTTTTCTTTGATCAACGCGTATGTTACGATGAAAGTGGAACTAGTTGTTTATTTCATTCTCTTAATTCAATGAAGTTTAATGATTCTACTCCATACTTGTTAATAAGTATAGTTGATCATTGTTGATATTAATGGATTCTACTCATACCGCTCACATATTCATTAAGTACATGACTTTCATGTTGTGGAAAATTTAAAGAATTTGAGTAAACAACCTTATATATCTCGAGTTTTGCAAGCCTGCCCTATTGGCTTATCCTAATCATTGCCCTTGATGTTATGTAAAGTAATGGTTGGTCAATATCAGTTCTAATGTTGAAGTACGTGTTATAAAAAAAAAGGTCCAAAAATGGACAGAAAGAAAAACGAAACAAAAATAAAAAAATGACAAGAAAAAAAGAAAATGAAAAAAAGGGATTTCCTCCAAAAGAAAAAGTAAAAGTGAAAAATGGTGTACATTCACGATAAAGATGTTATTCTTTTGTACTATACTGAGGTTAGAATGCTGTAAAGTGGTAACTCATATGCCACTTAAAATATCTTTATGTATAGGTATGTGTTGAGGTGATTCAATGGTGTGGGCGTACAAAACTTTTATATATTAGGTTGGAAGCGAGAATTCGAGGAAATTCTGTGACATGAAATCCTATTCACTTTAACTTGTATGCTTAAATTGCTTGAGTAGTTCCTATTAGTTGATATAGGGCTAATGAATTCTATGACGAGTTTTGAAGTTTAATCATCTGAATTCATGAAATTGGAGAATGCTCTAGATGATTTAATCTTGTCTTGAATTGTAATATAAGTGTTAATCTTTGCCAGTCACTTGAGTCGTTATGTCTATTCTATACTTTGCTCGAGAACTAGCAAAGACTAGGTGCAGGGGTGTTGATGCGTCTCAGATTTGCACATCTTTTAATTGTTATTTTAATTATTTCGCACCTATTTAATTGTTCTACACCCATTTTGGCAATTTGTATGTTTAATATGTTTGAAATTAAAGTTTTGGAAATTGTTAAATTTTGGTCCGAATAAGACAAATTCGACGCATAAACAATTAAATCAAATCAATTAAGATTCGAAACAACAACATATAAGCTCGGCCTACTCTGACACGACCTGACCCGCACCGCTACAGTACCCCAAGCGCAACTCCTTCATCATCAACCTAAAACTCACGCACTAGAGCCCGTCACCAACTTATAGCCCAAGAGCAGGCCCGTCACCTCTGTCCAGCCCATCAACTACCACCACCAGGCCCATCGTCACCACTCACAGCCCAACTTTGATGCCTCCCCATCCAGATCGGCCTAGACTTACGCAGCTCCTCGGCCCAACTCAAAGTCCAGCAGGCCAAGCTTCCGTAGGGTTTGGAGAAGATGAAGATAGGGACAGTTTGTTGGGGTATTTAAGTCTATTTTGGGGTTCTCTACTTTTGGGGGGGGGGGGGAGGGGGGGGGGGGGTGTTTTCTCTCTGTTCTCTCTCTCTCGGTAGCTCTCTCTCTCTCCCTCTTTATTTTATTTTTTTTTTGTTAAATTGGGATGAGAGCGAAATTAGCATGGAGATCAATATGAGTTCATACATCACCTCCTTCACTGAGTCATCCTTGATGGAGAGCTAACTTGCTCTCTGGGGTTAGATAAAGTCTTCGCCTTTTTACTTTTGTATTACTTTTAATTTCAGGATAATTTGTTGGTTACATAAATTGCTTGATTGTGAGAAATACTGTGAAGTATTGTACTTTAATTGTTTATTCAATTAATATGATTATTGAGTTTGTAACCTTTAATTGTAGAGATTGATATTTATAAATTAATTCTTTATGCTTGTAGCCTTAGGATTAATTAATCAAGTAATAGTATTAATCGAATTGTTAATTGAAGCCTATCTTCCGTATGCTTTAGTTAATTAGGGTCAATATGTAATAATTAACAATACGTTAGGTTGGGCCTATTTTCCTTATACTTTAGTTAGATAGGGTCAATACGCGATACTAATAATATTACCTTATTAGATTGAAGCTTGTAGCCTAAGCCACTACCCGTGTGACAATTAATAAGCCCAAATTAAGAGTTAATGCAAAAATAATTGACTAGTGATGGATTCGAAGCCCAGGTTCCAATTCAATACACTTTTTGGATTAAAAGTAGATTATTTTAGTTTAATTGTAGTTTTCTAGATTAATTAACCCGAAAACCTCTCAATTTTATTCAAATTAATTTAGGACAGAATAATTTCACGTACTCTAAGACCCTGTGGTTCGACACCTTCTCGCCTTACACTTCAATTTACATGTGTTTAATAGATATGTTTTATATTAAATTTTGATAGACGTAAAAAAACCCACATCACTCCTCAGAAGTGGGGGTGGGGAATGGTGTATTTAACACATACACCACATTTAAAGTTGTAATGAGGAAGTGCATCTTCCTCCGCCGTCGGCGGAAATTACTGCCATCAAACCTATTTAACTTCATGAAATTGGCTGCATTTCCCTCCGTGATGAAGCCATATCCCAAATAAAAAATTAAACCTTAAGATTGTTAGTGTAAATCTTTAAAATACTTGCAAAATACTTGTAAACAGGTAACTAAAAGATCTCAGGTGTTAAGGCAGTGTAATCATTTTCTATAAGGTTTATTTCGGTATACGAAATATTCTCGGGGATACAACAACAACCAAATATGAAGTGAGAGTGTGTAAAGGGAGAGATTGATAGAGATGAAGAGAGATTGATGTTTTGTTATACAAGAAGACAATACAAAGGCACAAGAATACTTCAAGTTCTTTTTGCAAATGCTTTTTCTTTCTTTCTTTTGTTTTAATTCCAAGCACCAAAATATGGGGAACGTATGTGTATTGGTAGGTAGAGAGACGTCCCAAAAACAAAGCAAATGAACCGCCAAAAATAGGGAATAAACTGCTTAATAAACCGTCAAAACCGACCTGTGTGTCGAAGTTGTGTGCTGACACACACAACAACACATAGGTTACTGTAGACCTGTGTGTCGACACACGAATTTCCTCCGTGTGCTTCTGTAAAAGGGCTGTGTATTGACACACAGTTGTTCCCCTGTGATTCTGTTAGAATGTGTGTTGACGAACATGGCCCATTTGTTGACACACACCCCTTACAAGTCTTAATTGCTTAGAATTTGAAATGGGACAATCTTAGACACACTCATATACATATTCAACAAACATTCATGGCATATTTTGAAAATGCATCAATAAGAATAGCTATTTTACAAAACAAGTGAAGGGCATGAGTAAAAAAGAATAGTAGGCAAAGCACAACCAACGTAGCAAACAAACAAGTGCGAAGTTTGGAGCATGAGATAGTCCACGAATGGATCGCCAATGAGCAAGACAACAGTGCAGCAACCAATCAACAAAATGTTGAACCACCTAAAACAACCAGAGAACATGTCATCGAAGGTAACAAAGAGGCTAAATACAAATAGAAAATAAGTCGCTTCTAAACTTAAAGCTACAATGTCAATTGAAACAGAGTTTCATGTACAAATTATAGATGCCACATTGAGTGCTAAAATACGAGGGCACAAAATACAATTCAACAATCTAGGGACACTTGATATGGAAAAACTCCCGTTGGCACATCAGGTCAAGTAAGTATTCCATGATGGTAGACAAAGCTATATTTCCTGCTGATATTCTTGTACTTAATATGGAACCATCTAGTCATTCAAAAAACTATATCCCTGTCATTTTAGGTTGGCCTTTCTTAGCGACAGCCAATGCCACAATTAACTGTAGATTTGGGGTAATGCATGTTAGCTTTGCAATATGACTATTAGGTTAAATAATTTTAAGGCTTCAACGTCACCCAATAGTCGGAGTGTTTTTGTTAATGATTTGGTGGACCAAACACTCTCCTTTACTTTAGTTAGTGACCCCCATGATGAGAATACGAAACCTTCTAAAGAGATGCAACGAAGGTTGAACCCTGACATTAAAAAAGTTTTGTGTTGGGAGAAGAATCATGACGTTACGATTCACGAGGGAATTGTACAAGGTCGAAGGTTGTCTGAGGAGGGTATTGAGGTTGATAAGGCTAAGATAGATTTGATTGTTAACTTGGCCCCTCCCTCAAATGCGAAGCAAGTTGTAGATTTTCTAGGTCATGCCAGTTTCTATAAGGGATTTCTTAAGGATTGTGGGAAGTTAGCTAGACCATTGACTAGTTTACCCGCTAAGGACATATCTTTTGAGTTCGATGAGTCTTGGTTAGAAGCTTTTCATGAGCTTCAATCTACACTTGTTGTTGCCCCCATTAGGCATCCACCTGATTGCTCTCTCCTTTCTGAAATCGTGTGTGACACTTCTGATTGTGCTGGAGACGTTGTCTTAGGTGAGCATGGTGAAGTTGCTTCTTTGGTTGATGCCATTACTTGATCTTCGCTAGACCTATTGCGCCCGGCTGAAGGCGTAAAACTTTGCGCTCCTAGGAGGCAGTCTAGGTTTGCTATTTCTTGTTTTCAGTTTAGTTTTTGTTCTAATTAGTTTCTTGAAGACTTGTTTTCTCTCTTTTTAGGTTCTTGTCCCCGGTTGAAGGAGTCATATATAAATGTTCATGCTGCCTTGTCAGGTTGTATTGCTCTATTTCACCTATTTCTTGCGCTTTAATGATTTATGTTGTCGCATTGAGGACAATGCATAATTTAGGTGCAGGTGTGAGGCTTCTTTGCATGTGCTCATTTTTTTGGTCAAATTTTTAAAATTTTGAACATCTTTTGTGCATTTTGAGTATGCATTGTAACCATCTAACCAAGTTTTCTTTGATCAACGCGTATGTTACGATGAAAGTGGAACTAGTTGTTTATTTCATTCTCTTAATTCAATGAAGTTTAATGATTCTACTCCATACTTGTTAATAAGTATAGTTGATCATTGTTGATATTAATGGATTCTACTCATACCGCTCACATATTCATTAAGTACATGACTTTCATGTTGTGGAAAATTTAAAGAATTTGAGTAAACAACCTTATATATCTTGAGTTTTGCAAGCCTGCCCCATTGGCTTATCCTAATCTTTGCCCTTGATGTTATGTAAAGTAATGGTTGGTCAATATCAGTTGTAATGTTGAAGTACGTGTTATAAAAAAAAAAGTCCAAAAATGGACAGAAAGAAAAAGGAAAAAAAAATAAAAAAATGACAAGAAAAAAAGAAAATGAAAAAAAGGGATTTCCTCCAAAAGAAAAAGGCAAAAGAAAAAGTAAAAGTGAAAACTGGTGTACATTCACGATAAAGATGTTATTCTTTTGTACTATACTGAGGTCAGAATGCTGTAAAGTGGTAACTCATATGCCACTTAAAATATCTTTATGTATAGGTTTGTGTTTAGGTGATTCAATGGTGTGGGCGTACAAAACCTTTATATATTAGGTTGGAAGCGAGAATTCGAGGAAATTCTGTGACATGAAATCCTATTCACTTTAACTTGTATGCTTAAATTGCTTGAGTAGTTCCTATTAGTTGATATAGGGCTAATGAATTCTATGACGAGTTTTGAAGTTTAATCATCTGAATTCATGAAATTGGAGAATGCTCTAGATGATTTAATCTTGTCTTGAATTTTAATATAGGTGTTAATCTTTGCCAGTCACTTGAGTCGTTATGTCTATTCTATACTTTGCTCGAGAACTAGCAAAGACTAGGTGCAGGGGTGTTGATGCGTCTCAGATTTGCACATCTTTTAATTGTTATTTTAATTATTTTGCACCTATTTAATTGTTCTACGCCCATTTTGGCAATTTTTATGTTTAATATGTTTGAAATTAAAGTTTCGAAAATTGTTAAATTTTAGTCCGAATAAGACAAATTCGACGCATAAACAATTAAATCAAATCAATTAAGATTCGAAACAACAACATATAAGCTCGGCCTACTCTGACCCGACCTGACCCGCACCGCTACAGTACCCCAAGCGCAACTTCTTCATCATCAACCTAAAACTCACGCACTAGAGCCCGTCACCTACTTATAGCCCAAGAGCAGGCCCGTCACCTCTGTCCAGCCCATCAACTACCACCACCAGGCCCATCGTCACCACTCACAGCCCAACTTTGATGCCTCCCCATCCAGATCGGCCTAGACTTACGCAGCTCCTCGGCCCAACTCAAAGTCCAGCAGGCCAAGCTTCCGTAGGGTTTGGAGAAGATGAAGATAGGGACAGTTTGTTGGGGTATTTAAGTCTATTTTGGGGTTCTCTACTTTGGGGGGGGGGGGGGGGGGTGTTTTCTCTCTGCTCTCTCTCTCTCCCACTTTATTTTATTTTTTTTTGTTAAATTGGGATGAGAGCGAAATTAGCATGGAGATCAATATGAGTTCATACATCACCTCCTTCACTGAGTCATCCTTGATGGAGAGCTAACTTGCTCTCTGGGGTTAGATAAAGTCTTCGCCTTTTTACTTTTGTATTACTTTTAATTTCAGGATAATTTGTTTGTTACATAAATTGCTTGATTGTGAGAAATACTATGATGTATTGTACTTTAATTGTTTATTCAATTAATATGATTATTGAGTTTGTAACCTTTAATTGTAGAGATTGATATTTATAAATTAATTCTTTGTGCTTGTAGCCTTAGGATTAATTAATCAAGTAATAGTATTAATCGAATTGTTAATTGAAGCCTATCTTCCGTATGCTTTAGTTAATTAGGGTCAATATGTAATAATTAACAATACGTTAGGTTGGGCCTATTTTCCTTATACTTTAGTTAGATAGGGTCAATACGCGATACTAATAATATCACCTTATTAGATTGAAGCTTGTAGCCTAAGCCACTACCCGTGTGACAATTAATAAGCCCAAATTAAGAGTTAATGCAAAAATAATTGACTAGTGATGGATTCGAAACCAAGGTTCCAATTCAATACACTTTTTGGATTAAAAGTAGATTATTTTAGTTTAATTGTAGTTTTCTAGATTAATTAACCCGAAAACCTCTCAATTTTATTCAAATTAATTTAGGACAGAATAATTTCACGTACTCTAAGACCCTGTGGTTCGACACCTTCTCGCCTTACACTTCAATTTACATGTGTTTAATAGATATGTTTTATATTAAATTTTGATAGACGTAAAAAAACCCACATCACTCCTCAGAAGTGGGGGTGGGGAATGGTGTATTTAACACATACACCACATTTAAAGTTGTAATGAGGAAGTGCATCTTCCTCCGCCGTCGGCGGAAATTACTGCCATCAAACCTATTTAACTTCATGAAATTGGCTGCATTTCCCTCCGTGATGAAGCCATATCCCAAATAAAAAATTAAACCTTAAGATTGTTAGTGTAAATCTTTAAAATACTTGCAAAATACTTGTAAACAGGTAACTAAAAGATCTCAGGTGTTAAGGCAGTGTAATCATTTTCTATAAGGTTTATTTCGGTATACGAAATATTCTCGGGGATACAACAACAACCAAATATGAAGTGAGAGTGTGTAAAGGGAGAGATTGATAGAGATGAAGAGAGATTGATGTTTTGTTATACAAGAACACAATACAAAGGCACAAGAATACTTCAAGTTCTTTTTGCAAATGCTTTTTCTTTCTTTCTTTTGTTTTAATTCCAAGCACCAAAATATGGGGAACGTATGTGTATTGGTAGGTAGAGAGATGTCCCAAAAACAAAGCAAATGAACCGCCAAAAATAGGGAATAAACTGCTTAATAAACCGTCAAAACCGACCTGTGTGTCGAAGTTGTGTGCTGACACACACAACAACACATAGGTTACTGTAGACCTGTGTGTCGACACACGAATTTCCTCCGTGTGCTTCTGTAAAAGGGCTGTGTATTGACACACAGTTGTTCCCCTGTGATTCTGTTAGAATGTGTGTTGACGAACATGGCCCATTTGTTGACACACACCCCTTACAAGTCTTAATTGCTTAGAATTTGAAATGGGACAATCTTAGACACACTCATATACATATTCAACAAACATTCATGGCATATTTTGAAAATGCATCAATAAGAATAGCTATTTTACAAAACAAGTGAAGGGCATGAGTAAAAAAGAATAGTAGGCAAAGCACAACCAACGTAGCAAACAAACAAGTGAGAAGTTTGGAGCATGAGATAGTCCACGAATGGATCGCCAATGAGCAAGACAACAGTGCAGCAACCAATCAACAAAATGTTGAACCACCTAAAACAACCAGAGAACATGTCATCGAAGGTAACAAAGAGGCTAAATACAAATAGAAAATAAGTCGCTTCTAAACTTAAAGCTACAATGTCAATTGAAACAGAGTTTCATGTACAAATTATAGATGCCACATTGAGTGCTAAAATACGAGGGCACAAAATACAATTCAACAATCTAGGGACACTTGATATGGAAAAACTCCCGTGGGCACATCAGGTCAAGTAAGTATTCCATGATGGTATTGCAAGTGTGTTAGGACATAGTGCGGCACACCACCAGCAAAAAGAGGAACAACGAGAACTCATAATGGACAATGTCATTCCAGGTACACAGATGTTAGATTTCAGTAAAACAGCATAGATGTATGCATTGTACTCACATTGTATTGCTAACTTTGCAGAGTCGACGTCATCCATACAAGTAATGGCACAAGATATGGGTCTAGAAGACGTTGAAACTTCACAATGGAACAGTGCATCGAAAACGAATCCAATGAAGAAGACCCAGAAAACAATATAGAACATCTTGGTCAAGGTGACGAAATACCTAAATTACAATAAATATCTGACATGTTTAAAATTGACACTTCAAAAATAATTAGATATATTTGTTGTGACAACATTTCAGATTCTGCAATGGTGCTAGACCTTGAAGTAGTGCCCTGTACATATGATGAAAATGAAATGCCTCATGAAAGCATAAACATTGAGCAAAGATGTAGTGTGGGAAACAATACTCAGAAAGATCAAACTCTAGACACAATAACGGAGAACGTAATCAAAGGTAGACCAACATTATAATTCAAAAAATATATGTTGTGTATAAGAAATATATAACGTGTCAAAAACTTAAAACGAAAACTAAATAGAATTGAAAGTTTTTTGAAAACATTACATATACCCCCATCACCTCTTAAAGTACATGCACGCAAAGTCCAAAGAAACCATTAGATATCATCGGAGCTCGAAATATGACCCTGTACATATAATGACAGTGCGATGGCACAGGCACCCATTGACCTTCAAGAGTGAAAGAATGCAAGAAACAATCTCCCAAATAAGCAACCTACCAACACAATGACAAATCACGTAATTCAAGGTATGTAAATATCAATATTCATGATACATACAATGTGCATAAACTTGAGAAGGACAAAATTTCTTTGACACAAAACCAAAATTAAAAGTACTTAGGTTTCACTGAAGTACCATAACTACTAAAGTATCAAAATAACCAAGAAAAAACGTTCAAAATGTTTTAATCAATTAGTTGACATAATGCCATTAACTATGCATTAAGTTTCACATGTCCAAAATAATTTGTACTCGAATAATGAAATGAAACATAGGTGATACCATTTGCTTTAACTTCACAAAAAATTAAGAGATGGCTGTAATTTAAAAACAAACTTTGTGTAGGACGTCGTAGGTCTCGAACAAGAATGGAAAATAGATGGAACTTCGGAGCTAGACAGACAAAGTGCCCACATTGTTAAGCTATGATGTGGTTAGCAGAAAGGACAACTGAAAGCACACAACAAAATCCAATATCATCTATGTTGCAGCAATGGCAGAGTACGCATCCCGAATTTGCCGCAAACACCTGTTTTCCTACAATTATTATTTCAAGATACACAATTCATGAAGGAAATCCGCACAAACAACTCCCTAATGTCGTTCACATCAGTGGTTGGAAAAATAGACACCACTGTGCAACACAGACGTGGGCCATATTCTTTCAGAATTAGTGGGGCAAACTACCATAGAATTGGGTCATTGCTACCAGAGGAAGGGCAACCACCACTCTATGCATAACTATACATATGCGACCCAAAAAACGAGGTACACCATAGGCGTATTGCAATGGGCCAAAACCACAAAGAATCCCGATTGCACGAATAATGGCTTGACTGATTGAAACTAATGTTGGATGACATTAACTTGTATGTCAGGGCCTTTTATAATTGCACAAGATGTGATTCAAAATAACATAGTTGAAGATCTCACAATACTTCTCATTCATAGAAGAAATGGAAGACAATACGCAATGCCCACAATTGACGAAGTTGCAGCCCTAATAGTGGGAGATGATGAAACAACATTTAGTAATTGTGATATTGTGATACACAGAGTAGGTGGTCGTTTACAAAGGATAGATGAAAGGCATCCTTCTTACATGCCACTATAATACCCAATACTATTTCCTCAAGGAACTAACGGATGGATCGTAGGAATACCCACCATAAACTCTATAAGACACAAAAACGATGAAGTAACCTATAGACAATTTTATGCCTACAAAATACTACTTCGATAAGGTGAAGGAACAACTAGTTTGCAAGGAGGGCAATTATTCCAACAATTTGTTGTAGATTGCTATGCGGCAATAAAGCAATGTCAATTAGATTATCTAAGAAAAAATCAAACAACTCTTAGAGTATAGGTATACAATGGTGTAGTTGATGCATTAATAGCATGAGAGCTGAATGCCAACTCCATCTAACATAGAATTATTCTTCCATCAAGTTTCACAGAAGGACCATTGCATATGATGCAACGTTACCAGGATGCTATGGCAATTTGTAGGGTTATGGGGCCACCAGACTATTTCTTCACATTTACATGCAACCCAAATTGGCCTGAGATCACAACTGAACTATTTCAACAACCACAACAAAGAGTCGTTGATAGGCCGGACATAGTAGCATGTGTTTTCAAGCTCAAATTGAAGGAGCTTATTAAAGACTTGAAGGAACGACAGTTTTTTGGCAAGGTTACTGCAGGTATGATGCTTGATTAATTCGTAATGAACAGGGTAACATTGGGGATATGAGAAAATAAATAACGATTCAGTTTCTTTTCTTGCTGCAATTCATGTAAATGATTTCAAAAAACGAGGTCTGCCACATGCTTACATTCCATCAACAATAGCCAATGAACATAAGCCAGCATATGCCAGGAGGACATCGACCATCAAATATGCGCCGAAATTCCAAACAAAGATGTTAATCCTCTTGCTTTTGATACAGTATCAAAATTTATGATCCACGGAGCGTGTGGAGTGTACAACAATTGCTTCCCCTGCATGGATCATAACTACAAATGTACTAAAAACTACCTAAAACAGTTCTGTAATGAAACAACAGTAGAAGATTAAGGGTTTATCGAAGGTGTCCCAACAGAGAAACAATACGAATTCAGGTTGAGGATTTCAGAAACAATTGGGTTGTTCCATACAATAGAGATCTTTGCATCAAGTACGATTGCCACATAAACGTTGAACGACGTGCCCACACAAAGCTCATAAAGTACAAATACAAGCACATTCACAATGGACATGACTGAGCAACTATTATCATTGAACAGATAAACCAAATAGGGGAGAATAGTAATCAGCAACAACACATTCGAGTTAATGAAATAAAATAATACTTGGACTGTAGATATGTCTCATCAATAGAAGCATGTATGGCGAATATTTGAATTCAATCTGCAACATCAAAATCCAACCGTTAAGAGGCTACAATTTCATTTACCAGGACAACAAAACATGACTTTTCACCAAAATGCTATCTTGCAAGACATGGTCACTGAAAATAGAAATAAGGACATGCTGCTCACAGGATGGTTCAAGGCAAACACGGTACACATAGAAGCCAGAAGATATACATATGCGGAATTTAATACATAATGGGTCTGGAATAAGACCCCAAGATGATGGTCAATAAGGAGAAAATAATTATGCATTGGACGATGGGCTTATGCACATTCGAGCTCAGGCGTGAGGTTTTACCTTAGAATGTTTCTCAACATTGTATGCGCTGCAGTGTGCTACAAGGATATAAGAACAATTGAAGGTGTAACATATCCAACATTTACAGCAGCCTGTCTAGCTTGTGGACTGTTAGACGATGAGAATGAGTGGAATGAAACCCTGATAGAACCAGCAATATGGGCATTTGCTGCACAATTAGGAAGCATGTTCTGCTCCATATTAATGTTCACTAAAGTTGCACATCCAGCACAAGTATGGGAGTACCAATGGGACAATTTAACTAGTGATTATGACTGGACAATAAGGCGTCACTTTTCAAAGTACGTATGAACATCGGAAAAATTGGGGTCTTGGTGAAATTGAATACATTCTAAACAAGAACAGACGCTCCCTCAAAGAATACCCTCCAATGTCGTATCCAATACATACAACAACATCAAACATGATGAGTTGTTTGTTTGCAGAGTATCAAAATTTTAACATGGAAAAAGAAAGAGGATAATTCCAAACTCTTTTTGTAAACCTTAACAGGGATTAGAAAAGCGCATATGATAAAATTTTGTAGGCACATGAGAAAGGCGAAGGCAGCATATGCTATATTTATGGAAGCGGAGGCACAGGGAAGACATATTTATGGAAAACATTAAGAGTGAAGTTCCAATTAGAAACATTAATTGTCCTACCGGTTGCATCATCTAGAATAGAGATATTGTTGATTCCATTAGGAAAGACTGCACATTACATGTTCAAATTACCACTTCAGACTGATGAAACAGCAACGTGTGCAGTATCAAAGAGATCAAATTTTTCTAGACTAATAAGAGATACAACACTTATAATATGGGATGAAGCTCCAATGGCACACAAACAAACATTTGAAACAGTAAAAAGAACTCTACGGCATATTTGTGACATGGATGTTGTTTTTGGTGGAAAGTTGGTTATACTAGGAGGAGATTTCATGCAAAATCTCCAGTGGTATACAGAGTGGCAGCTATGTTGTGCAAGGCAAGCTTTTGGAAACATGTATATATTCTTCCACTGAAGACCCATATGTGTGTGACAGGGAACGATATACATAATGTTAAAGGCAATGACTACGCAAAATTCGCATACTAGAAATTACATTTGGGAGAAGGAAAAATAGTAGGTGTACCTCAATTTGAAGGGAGTGAGGCAGATTGGATTACAATTCCAAATGAATTTCTACAAAATAATGACAACGAAGGACTGAAAAATTGATTGAATTTGTTTAACCAGACTTGAACAACTATGAAACAACACCTACTTAAAACGCCATGCTATTTTAGCACCAACTAATAAAGATATTGATGAACTTAATGCAAAACTATTAGCTATGCTTCCTTGAAATTCAAGATCGTACTCAAGTGCTGATAAAATACATTTCGTTGACAACACTTAACATCAGGACCAAATGCACCCACCTGAAATGCTTCATTTCCTACAAATGTTAGGATTACCAAACCACAACCTAGCCCTAAAGGTTGGCACCCCTGTAATGTTATTACGGAATTTTTATCCATCAGTAGGCCTATGTAATGGAACAAGATTAACAGTTCAAAAGCTAGGATATAAGGCAATTGAAGAAAGAGTTATAACAGGAAGAAACATTGGGCATACGGTGTTGATACCTAGGATTGATATGACTCCAAAATTGAACCAAAGCCCAATTTCATTCAAAAGAAGACAATTTCCTTTCAAACTAGCATTTGCAATGATAATAAACAAGAGCCAGGGACAAACATTAGACAATGTTGGAGTTTACATACCGCAACAAGTTTTTAGCCATGGCCAGTTGTATGTGGCAGTATCAAGAGCGACATCACCATCAGGGTTGCGAATGGTAATATGTAATAATAGGGACTTAGCAGCAAACTATACCAAAAATGTAGTATATAAAGAAATCTATCAAAGTTTGAATAATGAATAATTTTTACATATAGTTATTTATGTCTTGGGAGATGGTTCTTAGTAGGTGAACATTATTTCAATGTTGCATTTTAAGAGTCTGGTATGTAGCTTTAATTTGTCCATATATTTGAATACTAACCATAATCATCTTGCATATATATTCATGCAGTAATAAGATGTAATGTCCTTTTTCATAAAAAGTGGTCATCCATATGTTAGCATGTCCGCCTAATTACTCAAGGTTTTTAGCTTATCACCAAGAAAAAATTTGAAAGCAACAGTTTGCCTTTATATCTACATTTGTATAAGTTTAATATGCATTGTCATCAATGGTGATTTTTAATTATATAAATATAGACATCAATGAGAGAAACCATATGTTAAACTACATCTGAAATAACAATTCATTCAAGTTTTAGTTTGAACAAAATATGCATAGCTATGTCTACACAGCTGACCTATCAGCCAATCGCACACATTAGAGTGACAAAGCAAATATTCGAGGTCAACTAATGTGAAAATGAAAAATACAAAAAAATAATGACATGACATACTGTTGGATGGTTTTCATGGACTCTTAGGTACATACACTTTTACTTTATTCCCATTCTCATATTCAATGTCAACCATATCGGCTATTATGGACTAAATCTTTTCACAGTGACAGGCGATACAAGTTACATTGGATGGTGCCCTTATCCATAAATGGGAGGACACACTTCAATCAGGCGGCGCATATTCAATCAAAAATCTACAAGTTCTCGCCCACAATGGTAGATACACAATAGGTCATAACTACCAACTTGAATTCGGACTAGCAACAATAGTGGAACATATATTGAAAGAAGAATGTCTGACATTCCTTTTGAAAAGGGAGAAAAAATATGAAGAGGCGCCGGCATATGTAGACACGCATAATGAGTATATAGGTAAGAATAACGTAATTATTAGAACAAGTGTACTCATTACAGAACTAATTGTATATTTTGAAAACAAATTGCAGATGTGCTTGGAATTGTGATAATTGTATCTCCTCTAATAACAACAGCACGAACAAAAGGAAACGTATGTGAAGTTCTATTGTGTAACATAACAAGAAATAGTAATATATAAGTATATTCAGCCTTAACAATAGTACTAATGACTAAAATGCAAAAAGCACTAATGCATGTGGATTGGCTACTCTTCGTATGTCATAATGGGTTGATTATGCTTTGGAGGAAGGGAACTATTTTTTCACACACTTAGAAAAGCACAAAGTTCTGCTCACTTCCTAGGCAGTAGTTAAGGATAAAGTATGATATCTAAGTAATACATAGTGAGACTACAATAATGACGAATAGTAATTTATTACACACAACCTAAATATATGTTTTGCTCTAAAAAGGACCATCAATAACAACATTTGCGCGTTCTTGTCTACTAATCAACCCCGAACATCCTGAAACGCTTCAACATCAAGCGTGGTACATTGCCCACAAACGCCACTACAATGCATTTTAGGCATATAAGGAACTTACACATGACATAAAATAACAGGTACGCAAATAATAAAGAAGCACAAAGACACATAAGGTGGTTGCAACACAAGAACCTTAGCATCATCCGATCAGAGATATATTTCAAGGCAGAGAACATAACAATATCACAATACACATTCAATCCCAATGGAAGTTGTAACTTTAACACCAAATAATTTACAAGGCTACATACACACATTACATATTTGCAAAACCTTTACAAACAACAACAACAACAACAAACTTAGTGCCTCCAAGGGCTCTCGCATAAGCAGGGTCTGGAGGGGGTGGTAGGTGTACGCAGCCTTCCCCTTTCAGGGGGTTACCCTGAAGGGAGGCTGTTTTCGAGGACCCCCAGCCTAGAAAGCTGGTTCGCAGCAATCAGCCAAAGACCTGGCAACAAGAGAAGCAACAAATGCACGAGTATGGCAAAAAAAAAATAAAATAAAATAAAAAATGAATGCCGGATAGGCATCTATCACAGATAAGGTGAGATAAAGAAAATGGTATAGATAGAGGATAGAGATAGAGGTAAAAGAGATAAAGAAAGAGAATGAGAATGAGATAGGGATAGATAAGGTAGAGACAAAGATAAGGATAAAGATAAGTAGGCAAGTAGCAAGTAACAGCTCATGAAGTCTTGAGCACAGCCTACGTGTGCCAAGAGGACCTAGCACTAGTAAGCTAGACTACCCTACTCTAACTGGATAATCTAATACCCTTATGCTAGCCCTCCATTGGGCCCTATCTAAGGTCATCTCCTCCCGAAAGTTTAGGTGGGTGAGGTCTTGTCGGATCGTCTCAAGCCATGTTTTCTTTGGCTTGCCTTTGCCTCTTCTGCCTAATGTAGTAAGGGGCTGTTCGCATCTCCTGACTGGAGCGTTGTCCGGTCTCCTTCTGTCATGTCCGAACCACCTTAGACATTGCTCCCTTAATTTATCTTCAATGGAGGCTATGCCCAATTTGCCTCTTATGATGTCGTTTCTAATCCTATCCTTCCTTGTGTGTCCGCACATCTACCTCAGCATTCGCATCTCCGCCACCTTCATCTTCTGTGTGTGCTGTTGTCTCATCGTCCTGCACTCCGCCCCATACGCCATGGCTGGCCTCACAACAGTCTTATAGTATATTCCCTTTAGTTTCAAGGGGAACTTTCTATCACAAAGTATCACGGAGGCCATCCTCCACTTATGCCATCCTGCTTTGATCCTGAAGCTGACATCCTCGTCCACTTCACCGTTGTGCCGTATCATGGACCCCAAGTACCTGAATCTCTCCTTCTTCGATGTGGCCTCATGTCCAATCTTGACTTCTTTTCGGCTAGGCCATCCTCAAAACCATTACAAACATGCTTACTAATTTATATCCAAATTTTACAGGTAAAATATATGAAATTATGTGCATGTATTACAGGTATAGACAAAAAATGGCACAACTTATGAAGCATGCAAAAAATGTAAGAAAAAGGTCAAGCAGGTTAATGACCAGTACCATTGTGAAAAGTGCCCAACAATGAAGCTGTAATGGAAAAAAGATATCAAAATGAACTACAGAAAGGAACACGTACTATAATATACTAACTTTCATATTTTAAAATGCAAGTTACGTATCAAGGTGGTTGTTCGTGATTGCCAACGAACAAAAATGAAAATCACACTTTTCGACAAACAAGATGAATACTTCACAAAGAGTACAACTGAACACTTTGACATGATTGTAGTACAGGTACGCATCAAATATATCTACAACCAAAAGAGATTACACACATGATACCCAAATGATGCTTACTAATACAGGAATATGGACAATACTTGCTCTCTTGCTACTTAGATGAATCAGTAGGACAAAGTTAGATATTCATCACCAATCCTACTATAAATAACAACACACAATACCCAAATGTATTGTTCATCACGCAAGTGCATTTGGAAGAAAAATGTCATTACCTGATGAATAATCCACAACAGATTACATAACTGCAAGACGAAAAATGATCAAGAAATAAGACAAACACCCACCAACAAATGACAAGGTAAATACGCAAACATGTTTTACAAATCAAAAGTAAATGCATGAATCTAATAGCCGTTACTTTCAATGTAGGGATCCAGACAAAATTACAAGGACTGAAAGATGGAGGGAGACATGACACTAAAAATTACTTGCAAAAGTTGTGTAATGTTTTGCGAATGGAATTTCATCCATAATACAATGTGTTTTTTTTTTCCTTGGGAGACTTACAAGGTACCGGATTCTATTACGGATAAATTTCAAGAATTATCCATGATATAGCAAAATTAATACCGTCCATGCATCGTATGAGAAAAAAAACCTAGTTTAAATTAATGAATAAGGACATTTTTGTCATTATAATGGACAAGGAAATATGTGTTTGAAAATTTTTAATTCTACTTCTACTTTTGCTCAAAAGTAGAAGAATGGCTTCGTTTGAGCAACACTTTTATATTTTGGTCACATATCATATAAAACTCAAAAATAGTGCTTTTGTTAATGAAAAGAACACCTTTTTTCTAAAGTAAATTTGCTTTAAGAAAAGCTTGATCAAACATGGACTTTCTTAGAAAACAGGAGTAATCAAAGAAGGAATGCCTTCAACGTATATGATGCTAATATTTGATGTTAATATTTGCAGTTATTTAGCATTACCTATGCTGCATGTGAGTGAGAGTGTATTAAAATATCTCTTATTGTCTTCATATGTTGGCACGTACGAATTTATATAATAAGAAAATTTCCTTAATAAATTGACTTCGTGGATGAATTTAGGCTCAATCTGTACTTTTATATTAATTCAAAGTCTCCCCACCCCGCCAAATTTCTTCTTACTCCCAGTCCTAATATCTTATAACATTGTCATCCATCTTCCCAATTGAATAAAAAGAATCATAAAATCAAAACTGAAACATTAAATTCAAGTCCGAAATCTTTTGCATTAAAAACATTGAATTAAATTGAAATCATTGAATGGAATCAATAAAGACTAGAACTCAAAATTATAATTAAAAACACTTCAATTCGACCCAATCTCCTTAATAACACAGAACTATAACTATTTAAACTCATAATTGGAGCGAAGAAAATAAAAAACTATCAAGAGAAATCCAAGATGTTTCCAAACATTTCCCAATAGCAGAACAATACACCTCCAATGGCAGGCATTTTGAGCACAGGGCAGTCCTATGGAGTTTAAAGGAGGAGTGACTGAAGAGCTTTGGCATTTCACGAAGAAGATTGTCAGAAAACGCTTATGGCAGCCACCGAAGTCATGGTGGCCCGTATTTTTATTTAAGTTGTACATATTTTTTAAATTTTCTTTTTATAAATACGTGTTTTCTAAAGTATAAGTATATTATCACAAATAAAAAATATCAAATAAAAACTATATTTAAAGTAAAAAAATATATAATGTTGGAAAGTGTCACAAAAGGTCATCGAAGAAAACTCGATTTTTGCTTTTAGTGTGAGTGGAAACTGCTGCTAATAATCTAATAAATTAAAGATAACAAAGGTTATGAAGTCAAATCAAATAAAAATAAAACATGATTTTTAAAATTCGCAAATTGTATTTTGGATGTATTCTCATAATATTTTTCATAAACATTGCAAAAAATGTAAATTTTTCGGTCAAAAATATATCACATGATATATTATTTCGGACATATACAATTATCTTCTATTAGAATTTCGTAAAAGCTAACTTTATGAGAAGTTAATGATTTACCTATAATATATAAACAATAGTGCAAAGATCTATAATTTCTTTTAATGTATATATTAGAGTAAAAAATAATTAATAAAGTGGTAATTTAATATGGCCCCTAATATTCAGAAACTTGAAAAAGAAAATCGCATAATAACATATAAAGAGTCAATATTATAAATTTTGGTCTCTTACCAGAAAAATTATTATTATTATAGGAAATATTGATAATGTTTAAGTTCCACCATTCACAAATAGAACAAGGGAATTTTTTTATAAACTAATATATTAATAAAAAAATTACTATACAAAACTTATATTAAAAGTAAAATAAAACAAATTGGAAAACTTCTCAAGATAAACATTAAAAAGAGTACCAAAATATAAATTATATTCAAAGATGCTCAACGGAAAAAAAAAAAAATCTAAATATATTAATAAAAACAGAAAAAATTTCAAAACAAATAAAATTTTCAAAATATAAATATATTACTAAAATATATTACCGAACAAAACTTATATTAAAAGTAAAACAAACCAAGTTGGAAAACTTCTCAAATAAACATTAAAGAAAGTATCAAAATATAAAGCATATTCAAAGATATTCAAAATAAAAAAAAAAATCCAAAAAGTAGTAAAAAAATACCATGATTTCTCGCGTTTAGTGAAAAATGAAAAATACCGCAACGTTAAAAATAACAATTGTTATGATTTCAAATTGAAACAAAATAAAATGTGAACTCTATATTTTGTATCTATTTCAATTATGATATTCCTTAATTCAACTTATGTTATGTGTCGAAAATTATTGACAAGATGCATACTTCAGTAATATATATGTCTTTTTTATTAGAATACGATTAAAGCTAGGGTCGGTCTTGGTATTTTTTGGGCCCCATGCAAGGGACCCTTCATATATTACAAATTATAAAAATTTTAATCACAAAACTTATTAATATTAACAATTGATACTTTAAAAATTACAATCCAAAAATTTAAAGCCCCTAAAATTTGGAGGTCCTATGTTTGGTGCTGATGAAGGTTCAATAGATGCGAAGTCAATGAACCATCCATTACGAAAATTATTACTAGAATAGACATTTAATTTAGTTAATAATCAATAATTGAAAAATTACACATACTAACATATGAAAGGTTAAATATAATAAAATATGCATAGACCGGAAAAAAAAAAAAAATTTCACGAGAAATATTGATAATTTGAAAATCTCAATTTGCCAAATATACTAATAACACATATTAAAAAAAATATATATATATACATTTATAAGAAAAGGAGAGTACCAACAAAAAAAATATTTAAAGTAAAAAAGCTACAAAGTTGGAAAAACTTTTAAAAAACAATAGAGAAAAAAATCTCCATGATATGGATACTTTTTTTCCACATTCGAAATAGAGCCTTGACTTTTAATCCCACAAAGAAAAAAAAAAAAAAACTATAGAAATCAAAATAAATTTCATTCCTTCAAAAATTCTACAATATCTATATTCAGGACAAATTAAAATCTAAAGAGAAATTATTAAAAGAAAGTCACTTATTAGCAAAATAAGAAAAATATCAAGGAGATGAATAAAGACAAATTATTTGTAAAAATAAAATTTTGAACAAAATCAATAAATTTGAAAAGAACAAAAAATTAAAAAAAAAAAATTTCAAACACATATTTTGATAACATTTTTTTTTTCTCAAAAAGAGCCAATGTTATTTTGCAAAAAAAGGTTATTGAAGAATTTATAAAATATTTCATGTCATTTGATTGTTCAGTAATTATTTCCTATATAAGTAACAAAATAAGTTTTGACTATTTGTGAACCATATCAATATCTTATTGTAATAACATCATAATGGACATGTGATATAAAAAATATATAAAAGTCTCATCATTAAATCCAGTTCCATGTAACAAATTATGACTTAGAATATTCAAAGTCTAAACATCTTCTATGCTTTAACACGGCAAACAACTAATTCACATATTTGAAATATACATTAATTAAAAAAATATAAATAGACCGTGTATCAGACAGGGTGCGCTAGTATTCTCTTATTGTAAGAGTATTGACTTGTTATAGACAAATATAAAACATCCATAATTGGAATATGTAATACGTATAGTATGATAATCAAAAAATTATGTGTGCTACAAAATTAATTAATAGATTGTCAAAAATAATTATTTAATATTATATGTTACAACTTAATTTTTAAATATTCAATTATCTATTTAAGTTATGTACACCAAACATTTAATAAACCAAAGAAGACACCAACACGCCGTCACCAAATCCTATTAGAACTCCGAAGTTAAGCGTGCTTGGGCGAGAGTAGTACCTGGATGGGTGACCTCCTAGGAAGTCCTCACCCTTAGGATGGAGGCACTGGAAAACAGCCTCTCTTTAGGTTAACACCCTGAAGGGGGAAGGCTGAGTACATCCGCCCTCACCTAGACCCTGCGTAGATGGGAGCCCTTGAGGCACTGGATATGTTCCTTTGACACCAAACATTTGATAAGAGGCTCACATTAGTACTTCGCTCTTTTTTACACCATTAGTGTGGGGACTTTAGTGTGGTTTTGTTGTATTCGTCTAGATTTAGGATATTCCTCCACTTTTTTGGGAGTTCTTCTTTGGTTGTGGGGTGGATTTTCTTGTCTGCAACACTACTAAAAAAAGTGTATTGTGACACTAGATTTTAACTTTTATTAAGCTTAAAAGCGTATTTAGCCATCCTAGCAACACTTTCATTAGTGTTGCAGTTGGCTGTGTAACAAAGACTATAAATATGCTTAAAAAGATCCAATAGCACATTCTTTCTATTTTGCCTTTGAGTTTTTAACACTTATTTAAAAATGTCACTAACTTGGTGTCCCAATAGCTTGTTTTGAGGTAGGGAGATTTTTGGGAGGATTGTCTTTGGTAGCGTTTGATTATATTTCTTGTTTTTGGTATTGGATGCATAATTAGGTTTCTTTTTGTGGTGCTTAGCTATTTGGTTATTGGATAGCTCTAGCGATTGTCTTCATGTTATTTTTTTTCTTTTCCAAACTGTATGTTTGTCTCTCGGTTCTCCTATTTTGAGATGTTGCGAGTCATCTTGCTACTTATCGGAAAAAGTACAATTGATCATTGCATAAAGAATTTTTGAGTTGATCGTTCACCTGTTACATAATAGTATTTTTGTAAGCATCTTCATGGTGTCTTTGATAGAATTACAAAATGAGTAATAAAGATATTTTTTTGCAATATTTCCAGTGCCCCAAAAGCTACTGCAAAAGCAATGTCTTTTTTGGTTGGGGGGGGGGGGGGGGGGGGGGGGGGGGGGGAACGTGTCCTTCCCCCTTCAGGGTGCTACTTTGAGGAGAGGCTATTTCCGAGAACTCCCAACCTGAGGGGTGCAACACGAGGACTTTCCATGAAGTCACCCATCTTGGTACTACTCTTGCCCAAGCACACTTAACTTCGGAGTTCTAATGGGATCCGGTGCTTGCGTGTTGGTACCCTCTTAGGTGAGTAATAAAGCTAATGAGCGTGATAATTGAAGCAAATTTATAAAAACTTGTTTCATCAAATTTGACATGTTGACTAATGTAAATGTGGTTAGTAATAGGATCGGGACATCGGTAGTGTTAAATTTGGAGATTGATGGTATATCTACGTTCATGGCTAGATTATAAATTAAGGGTTACATAACGACTTTAACTCTTGGGGTCCCTAGGCAATGAGATGTAGAGAACAACAGAGAGAGATAGGATATGAGTGAGAAATTCTATTGTAATACCTTTGTTCCAATGGTGAAATTATGTTGCTCTCCCTTCATGGATGTATAACCATGAAAATTTTGGTGTCTAAATTAATCCCCCACTATTGTGTTATCTATTTCAATTTGTGGTTCGGTGATTCACAAGTGGTCCTAACAAATAGTATCAAAACAGGTATTAGTTGCTGTGAAATTTCTATCAAGGCAATCCTTGTAGCCTGCAACATATTGGAGAAAATTTCATGGTGTAGATCATGTCAAGGAACCATCAATTTATAAAGCTTAAACTGGTAGGTAAAGGCCTAGGAATAGATTTATACTTTAATATGTCCCTTCACATGAATGCCAATTAGGCTTTAAGCGTGAGTACACAGGCTTATCTCATACTAAATACTTCAATTGTTTAAATATTAAAAGTGGGAGTTGTTGAGATTCGAACTCGTGACCTCTTGATCAGCAAGGCTCTGATACCGTATTAAGGGACCATCTTTCAAAAAAGCTTAAGCTGATGGGTGAAGATCGGGAATGATTTATATTCTAATAGATCACGGGGCTAATTCATGAGGGGCACAAGATGTGAGCTTAGGATAAAATGCACAGCGGAAGACGCGAAATTGCAGAAAGTTAGGAGATTTGTGAATTGGCAATTATGTCAAATTAAATTCAACATTGACTAGAGCATGTGATTATTAACCTGGCTCTGATACCATGTAAAAGTAAAGAGGAGAAACTTGGATTACCAAGACCTCTATATAGAGGAGGAAGCAATATTAGATCTTTATCTAAGTTACCAGATAGGATAAAAGAGAGGAGAGTATAATATACACAATATCACAATCACATATTTTTCCTTGGTATATAGGCTTGTAATTTATTTTGTTATCACAATGTCTAATCTTATGATCGTGGTATGTGATTCACGATTTCATTCTATATTAGAGTATGGCTGAACATGTTGTTTTAGGAACTTAAAACAAATTTTAATAGGAGATGAAGTTGGGTGACAGAGATGTTCAAGTTAGCTTATAATGCACTCTTTGAATAACTCACTTTTTTTGCATATGACTTAATATCAAATATGCCTAAAAATTACAAAATAAAATTAGGCTCTATACAGAGCCGAATACTTTCTTTTATATGGGAAGTAAGTCTGATGTTTATCTAAGTAATGAAGACTAACTACATAAATTCTAAGGGCTAATGAATACTAGATAAATTATAATTCTTAATTGAAGTATTAATATAATAACACACTAGGTTTGTGGATAATAACTCGTGCTATCTATACTTCAATTAAGTTCAATTGAGGTTCAAATGAGGCCACTATCTTTGACCCTTCGACTCCTTCCCACCGCCGCCACTGCCTCTGCCCGCTGCCCACCATCTCCTATACCATCTCTCTCTCTAACCCATTGGCTCCCTCTCCCACCACTATCGCCACCACCGCTCACCGCTCACCGCCCACTGCCACCTCCCACCACCACCACTGCCCACTTATGACCAACGCCTTTCACCACCTCCGCCCCACCACCATGAACCCATTTCTCTCTCTCAAAACTCCAAACTCTCTCTAACCCCACTTACTCTTCGCTCACCACCACCACCTTAGTTTTCGGCCACCATTGTTCTCTACCGCTGCCCAATGAGTGGAAAGAAAGGAAGTCGGACAATGGGGTGACTGAGTCTAAGGGTACACTTTGTGGATAACCTATCAATATAAATGTATAATCAGTGGTTGAAAAGGATTTTTTTCGAATCATGGGGATGTCATAGACGCTTTTGTTCCAAGAAAAGTGGAGTAGAAGAAGAGTGTGACGTTTGGATTCATTAGGTTATTTCGACATCCAGAGAAAGCTATTAAGAACGTGAATGGGGTAAACTTAAGGGATATGAGGATTATAATAAATTGGGTGAAATTCTCCCCTGGTCAAAAAAGGAATCAGGAAGTGAGTAAGACTCCAAATACTAAAAAGATGGTACCAAATCCTACATGGCACAGTGATGGAACCTCTGCTCACAATGTCAGTGGTGTACCTCCTCAAGGTAACATCAAGGAGGAAGGGGTGAACATACTATCTATCACTGGGGTGGAGAGGAGGATCGTTGTAGGGAAAAGAAGAGAGCAATGTAAAAAAATTGCATCGAAGTACCATAATAGAGGTTGAGGAGGAGCTAAGTAAAAAGTGGCAAAGGAGAATTTACTAATGAAGGGTGCAATGCATTGTAAAATGCTAAATCTTAGGGGAAGGAAGTTTGTGGTTGTCTTCGAGAAAGAGGAAGAAAGAGACTTGCTGCTAGAAAAACAAGTCCAGTTATCTGAATATGGCATCTATAATATGAGGAAATATACATAAATTGATAGGAACTTAAAGAGGTTAACCTAGATCACATGCTATGGGATACATTTATGGGCTTTGTAGTCAAAGAACTTCAGTAGGATAGCAAAAGAATTGGGTAGAATTGTGGCATTGGACGTTGAATGTGGCCCATTTTCAAATTTTGAACTTGGATGGGTACTGATTGAGACAGACCAATTGGAGCGAATAACAGATGTTGCTGTCTTGACTGTAAAAAGCTTGCAGCACATTGTCCATTTTTTTGAGGTTGGTTAGGTAGCATCTGAAAAATTCTTAGAATAGAAGATTTTAGCAAAAGAGAATGAATTCTGGGAGTATTCGGAGGAAAACAGAGAAGATTTGGCCATGGCGTTCCCTAAAAACGATAGGGTCGACTATAACTCGCCGATGGTGGAATTCCATGAAGAATTCGTGTTGGGTGTCGCCGGGGAAGTTGAAGTGGTGATGGAAACCCAAGAGGCGGAATTTGGCACAGCGGAGGATACGAGGAATAACGTTGTTGAAAAGTTGGAGAGCTCAAGTGAGACGGGCCCCCCGGGGTTTGTAAATCTCTTTAAACTTGAAGTTCAAGAAGTTGATGCGCCGACGAGTCTAAGAATTCTGTAGTCCAAAGAGGAAAGCTCGACAAAAGAGGTTTGACAGGATCAATTGGCCCAGTCAGATAGCTACACTTTTCCACCAGGATTTGTGGATCTCTTTGAAGTTGCAATTCAGGAGGAAGTGGAGATTCCTTCTCCCGAAAATCCAACGGCCAACCCAAAGGAAACCTTGTGCGATAGAGTTTAATCAAAGATAGGCATGAAGGATTCGATCTCCTCGAGGTTGGTTAGGAGCTGAAAGGAGGCATTCAATAAGGAAGCATCCAAAGTGTTGAAGATAGGACGTATATTTGGTCAGAGATGGAAGGAAGAGGCCATCATCATAATGCATCATTTTCAAAATTGAACAAAATCACTTACCTAGAGGGAAGGAAAGGGAAACATGGGAAGTATAGTGCCCTAACGGAATAGGTTCGACGCGCTAAAGAATGTTGGGAGATAGGCAAAAGTTTATGTTCAAGCTACAGTGGCCATGAAAGTGACACGATCAGTGCATTCTATGCCATTGAAGTTGGTGCACATGGAAATCCCTTATGAAATAAAAAGAGGAACCATATGTAAGTCCCGCTCTAATAGCGTATTAACCACCATGAAGGTATGTGCCTAGAGTATTAGGGATGTTGAGATTATGTAAAGTAATTCATTCTTAGATGTCCGGTAGTTTATCTCAGTATGGCTATTGAGGGGTGTCCAAAAAAGCATCTCGGGTTGATGGAAAAAGTTGTCATTTTAGTAGGCTCGTGTTCCGACACTGAGAGTTTTTTTCGGAAGATTGGTTGTTGGGGTGGATTGGTTTTATCTTTGTATAGGCATCTTTGGCAATGAGATCTTCAGGTGTGGCATTTTTTTGGTGTCTCTTTGTACTTGTTATTACAGCGGGTGTTGATCTATATCATGAGATATGCACATAGGTACATCTTGCTTTTTTGAGTTTTGTTCTATTTTTTCCTTAATCTCTACCCACTTATGTGTGGTCTTGGGTTCTGCCTTCATGGGAAGCCGTTTTTTGTATTATGATTATTTCACTAATTATCAAAATTACTAGAGTATGACATTATTTTTAGGATTTTCTTGTTAAAAATCATCTAAGATTTAGGTGGGGCTTCAAAAAACCACCTAGATTTTCTAATTTTCAAAGTCACAACTAAAATTTTCAATGTCACGTTTTAATATTAACATCATTAGTTTTTGTTGACCTACTATTTAACAAAATATTTTTTAAAAATATAAATTTCTTATATTTATAAATTTTTTAGATGTTTAAAATATATTTTTTTAAATGTAAATTCAAATTATTTAAATTATTTTCTCTCTTTTTTTTCAAAACCACGCTAGTAAAAATTAATGGACGTTAACAGCATTAACATTAAGGTGTGACATTGAAAAATTTTAAAAAATTTAGGTGTAATTTTAAAAATTAGAAAATTGAGGTGGTTTTTTTTTAAAATCACATCTAAAACTTAGATGGTTTTAGTTAAAAAAAAAAAAAAAAAAAAAAACCTTTCTTTTAAGCCCTAGGTTTTAAAAAAAAAAAAAAAAAAGAGAAACACCAAGAAAAAATTTAGAAAAATGTTATTTACTCCAAAGGTCCCTATACTTTTAACATTACATTAATGTAGTTCTTGTATTTTACTTACGCCGATTTAGTCCTTCTATAATTTATATTGTGTCAATTTAATCCTTTGGCTAATTCAAGTCAAATTATTGGCGTAATTTTTAACGGTACAATCTTGTTAGATGCCACTATCAATCCACCCGTTGAGTCAATTTAATTTAACTCATGACTGATGTATTAAAAATTTTATTAAGAACTTAACATAAATTTTACTCTAAGGAAAAATTGACATAGTATTAATTATATATGAACTAAATTGATATAATTAAAAATACAGAGACTAAATTGATACAACAAGTAAAATACAAATACTTTTGCGAAAGAATAACCTAAAAGAAGAGCATATGCCTTTTGATATGTCAACTCTACTAAATGAGAGGAAAGGTAAAAAGGAAAGAGACTAAGCATCTTTCGCTTTAGTGAGAAGTTGTGATCTCCATCTTTGTTTCTTTTTTCTTTTATCATTTACACAATTCGAGACTTAATTATTTACTATTTAAGTATTTTAATATTTTAATATATAACAATTATAATATTTTAATGTTTTATCATCGAGTTATGATTCATAAAAATTGGACAATTTTTGCCAAATCGAAATAGCTTATACTAAGAAATGAAAAATAGGACGCACCACGCTGCACACACATTTAAAATAATAAGCCATGTCAATATGTTTTGGCATCTTTTACAAATTTAGAAGAAATTAAATGGATGTCAACTTAGGCTATACTTATATATTGCAGGATTTATGCGTGATATTAACATTTTCAAAAATCAGAGTTAGCCAATTCAGACATAAATTCACTTAAGATTGGCTTATACTGCCTACATGTTGCCAAAATTATGTCCCAGTCAGTATTTTCTAATGAAAAATCCACGAGTTTCGAATAGGGCATGCGTAATTAAGTAATAAAATTTTTAAAATTTCAAGATTACTCATTGTATATATTATCTTAATGGTATAAAATTGACTGAAAGGATTTATATTCTTCTTGCGCTACACGCCTCCTAGTGAATTTGGCTTTTCAAACCTTGAAGCCTTTTGTTTTGATAATTAAGTAGTTGTTCAGCTTGGTTCCCTGTTTGTGTTGGTTTTGCGTGCGCTGTTGTTTCCTGTCCTCATATCTTTTATGGTTTTGTTCTCGCTGTCTGTTGTGTCGCGTTTTGTGGCGAGCGTGTTGTTTTTATTTTCTTGTTTTGTGTTGGTTTTTGTCGGTACCCGTGTTGTTGCGGTTGGACTTTGGCAGCCAGCTGGTTTAGCAACTTTGTCGCAATTTATCAAAAAAAAATTAAGTAGGAGAAGTGAGATTACACTCCTTGAAAATACAAATGAGTACGAAGTTTATGAGACAAAAAGAGTTATACATCCTTATACGCTTTTTTGTTTCGAGAGAAAAGTAAATTTTAAGAATTAGGTTTTTATCGGAAAAAAATTTTCAAGGAAAATTAGAATCTAATTGAGGTTTTATGTCATTTGTTCAAAGGAAAACTTGCTTCCGTATTGATGTCATCCTGTATGATTTAAAATAAATATTTTTCACCAATCATCTTAGATCTTAGGATTATTTGCACCAAATGTTTATGTACTTTGCTTATTGTGTCAATTTAGTCTCTGTACTATTTACATTGTGTTAATTTAGTCCAATGATCAAATTTTAGTTAAGTTAATGATGCAATTTTTAGCGATACAACAATGTTAGATGTAAGTAATTCACTAAAAATCCACCCATTGACTCTATTTAACATAACATATGCCCGAACCATTAAAAATTGGGTTATTTACATTTTAGTACCCCGACCTTTTTGGTAATTATAAAAAGGACCATGACCTTTTGAAATTATTAAAAAGGACCCTAAGTTTTTATCATATTAATAAAAAGGTATCAATAAAAAGGACCCTCTTCGGTGACCTAAAGCCTCGGAAAAATAGAAATACGAAATTAACCTTAAGCAAAATGACGTCGTTTTGGGGCTCATTCTTCACACTTACCAAAATGCAGCATTTAATTGGTGCATTTAAAAAAAAAAAAGCTGCATAATTGTGCATTTAAATAAAAAATATTATTAGAAACAAAAAAGTTAAATTAAAAAATTAAAGATAATAATATAAAATTAAATAAATAATAATTAATCATAACACTATAAAATTAAAAATAAATTTGAAATGTCACACTATTAAATTGTACTTTACAAAACAGATTGAACAATATTATTATATGAAGTAAAATTAAACCAAAAAAAGGGAAAACCAATATTTGAAAAAAAATATTTAAAACCTACTACAATAAATTAAGCTTAAGAACAACATTAAAAAAATATTTTGAAAACGGTTAAGGTATCCTTCAATAATGTTATGAAGAAAAAGAAGAAGGAAGAGAAGGAAAGATGGAAATATGCATTTGAAGTTTAAAATAAAAAAAGGTAAAACAATTGAGCATCAAAAGAAAAAAAAAACAAAAAAGGTTAATATTAATGGTAGAGTGCAAAAGAAGAAGAAGAAGATAAATTTGAATTTAAAAAAAAAATAGCAGAGCAAGGGGGTTCGGAAATAAATTTTTGGGCGGGGGGAGGGGGTAATATGGATATTATACTGTAGCACAATTTTAAATAGTCTTGCCATATAAGTTCTTGTGACAGAAAATGATGTCAGGTCATGAGAGATGGTACTTTTTATTAGTATGACAAAAACTTAGGATCCTTTTTAATAATCCTAAAAGGTCAGGTTCATTTTTATAATTGCTAAAAAGGTTGGACTACTAAAATGTAAATAACCCTTAAAAATTTCATCAAAAATTTAACATAAACTTTGCTCTAAAACCAATTTGAAACAATATGAATAGTACAAGGAACTAAATTGAAGTAGTTAACAGTACAAAGACTAAATTGATACAATAAATAAAATACCAGGATCTTTGGTGTAAGTAACCATATATCTTATTATTGGTCAATATAAGTAGCAATACAACATATGTGGGAAGTAATAGAAAATAAAATTAACTAGTCAAGCTATATAAAATAAGAAGATTATTTCTTAAATGCCCTAGAGTTTGAGCATGTATTAACTAAGTAGTTTTGGATCCTAGCTAGTGGCTGGAAGCTTGGAGCTGTGCTTATGTGGCATTTTTATTTGGATTAATTTTCACATGCATATATGTGTAATATACATAATTTATTTATTTAACATAATTAAAAAATTTTAAATTTTAAAAATATTTTTATTTATAATTCTCATTAATATATGTAATATTTAAAATAATTTTAATGATTTTTTATTTGTATTAAATATATAAATTATGTATATTATACATATATGAATTTAAATAAAAATTCCATATAAACACAGGCCCGAGCAAGCCACTGCTTGGGATCCAAACCCTACTGAGTACTATATCATTTTAATGTATACAACAAGTACTTTGATATATGAAAATTTTCAACCTAGGTATACTATATGTTAGAATTTGGTGAATTTTTGTTAAAATTTCACTATATATATATATTTGGGCATAACCCCCACGAGAGGGTAAGAGTAGGAAGGAACATTCTAGACCACTTATTTGACTGTTGATATTATCTTCCTCCTGCCCAACATTACCCTTTCCCCTACTTTAACCAAATGTATGGACCAGAACTCGCTTGTTTATCTCTCACCCTCTTATAAGAGTTATCCCCTATATGGGATTTGTGGAAAAGTGTGATTTGTGGCTCTTGGGTTCATTCCATATTAGAGGAGTCATTCACTGCCATCCGAGTTCGATCCCAACTAGGGATTTGTAGCTCCCCTTTATGGGGAATCTCCCCCTCCCCGCCCCCCCCCCCCCCCCCCTCCCCCCCCGGGGGTGACATTACTGATTTAAGAAAAAGGAAATTGAGCTGGACTGTGGGATTTTTTAAATTCCAAATATGATAAAATTGGAATTAGGATGCATTCAAATTCCATTGTTTGACTAATCAAAACAAATGAAAGTTAGAATTGTAATTGCATAAGTAATTGTATTGAGTTTTGAATTAGCTAAAGCAGATCATTCCAGATTTGGGGTCAACTAGGGTCCTGTTTCAATTAGATTAGAGTCATTTTGAGTTTTGAGTCACAGGTTTCAGTTGGCTTGAATCATATTGTGTACTCAAGTTATATCAGATTTTGGGTTAACTAAAAGGGTTCATTATTGGATAAGAGTTAGCACGGGCTGGGTTTGAGCCCAGTAGGGCGATTTAGATCAGGCTTGAGCCATCTTGGTTTCAAGTCAATCAAGTTGTATAGTTTTAGATGCAAGTCGGTCTAAAGATCTGACCTATAGTCTTGAACCATGACGTCGCGTGGCAGGAAAGGATAGGGGCCTCTAATAAGTTGATCGTACCTAACAATTTCTGGTTAAGAGGATCGGCTCAAACTCGTTTTTGTTCTTGTGGATACCCGAACCAAAGGAGGAGCTATGTAATTTTTTGTTGAACTCTTTCAACATAAAAACTACAAAGATCAACTCATAAGAAAATAATTCATCCAATTTATCAAATAATCAAAAGCTTCTTAAAACAAACAGCTAATAACCTATTTATAATCACTCCTATAACCCTACTCCTAATTCAAATTGAAATCTAATAAACAATTGTATTATAACTTTAGATAAATCTAATATAAATCCTAATATAAGTCAAAAATTCTAATCCTAATTTCATGAAAATAAATCCTAATAAATAAAACCTAATTAACAACAACAACAACAATAGGAGGCCTAGTGCCTCAATGGCTCCTACATTAGTAGGGTCGGGGGATGAGAGGGATGTACGCAGCCTCATACCTTCAGGATGATTCCTTAATGAGCGCCTGTCTCTGAGGATCCCCAATCTGATATGCATGAAAGCATGGAGAGAATGGAAAGCATGAAAAGTATGGAAGCATAGAAGCAAGAGCAAAAAGTAAACAAGTTAGAACTGCAAGTAGCAAGTCAAAACTGCGTACAAACAAGCAGGCATCCAATAGGCCTCATGGGCTAGCACTAGCTTAGAAGTTCTCATCGGTCCTAAATCGGTATATCGGTTACAAATATATTAGTCCTCCACTAAGCTCTATCTAGGGCCATCTCTTCATTTATGTTGAGATACGTGAGGCCCTGTCGAATTGCTTCCATCCAACTTTTCTTTGGCCGGCCTCTTCCTCTCTTCCCATCTGTAATACGGAGTTGTTCGCATCTCCTGCTAGGGCCAGTGGCCGGTCTCCTCCTAACATGCCCAAACCGCTGCAGATCTTGCTCCCTTACCTTATCCTTGATTGGGCCCACACCTAATTTACTTCTTCTAACTTCATTCTTGATCCTATCCTTCCTTGAATGTCCACACATCCATCTCAACATTCTTATTTCTGCCACCTTCAGCTTCTGCGTGTGATGGTGCTTAACTAGCCAACACTCTGCCCCGTAAGACATAGCTGGTCTCACTACCATCTTATAGTATTTTCCTTTAACTTTAGTGGGAACTTCCCATCGAACAGTACCGCAGAGGCCATCCTCCATTTATGCCAACCCACTTTAATCCGGTTGTTAGCATTTGCTTCCACTTCGTCGTTTTGTTCCACCATGGAACCTAAGTATTTAAAGCACACTTTCTGCGATATGTACTCTAATCCAATCTTAACGTCATCTAAGCTTGGTATGGTAGAGGTACAGATCTTGAGTTCCATATACTCAGTCTTAGATCTACTAAGTCTTAGACCTTTCGATTCTCAGGCCATTCTCCAGAGTTCTAGCTTCTCATTCACCTCCTCCCTGGACTCTCCTACTAGTACTATATCGTCTATAAAAAGCGTGGTGAGCTCGTCTATAACCAGAATGAACATAAAGGTCTCAAGTCTAATCCTTGGTGTAACCTAACTGTAACGGGGAAAGTGTCTTTTTCCCCTTCCATTGTGTGCACATTGGTTTGAGCATCTTCATGCATGTCTTTAGTGACTCGTATATAAGGCTGGGGGATGCCTTTCTCCTCTAAGACCGTCCATAAAACCTCTCTCGGCACTTTATCATAAGCCTTTTCTAAGTCAATGAAAACCATGTGGGGGTCCTTTTGTCTATCTCTGAACTACTCTGTGGACCTCCTTAGGAGATGGATGGCTTCTATTGTCAACCTTCCAGGCATAAATCCAAATTAATTCTCTGAGACCCCTGTTCGTTGTCATAGCCTTCTTTCTACGACCTGCTCCCAAAGCTTCAAAGTGTGGCTCCTTAGTTTGATTTTTATGTAGTTGGCGTAACTCTGGATGTCACTTTTGTTCTTATAGATAGGAACTAATGTACTCTTCCGCCATTTATCAGGCTTCTTCTTCCCTTAAAGAATTTGGTTGAATAATTTAGTCAGCTATCTGATACTCATTTCTCCAGTGCATTTTCATGCTTCAATGGGTATTCCATTTGGTCCGACTGCTTTATCCCTGCCCATCTTCTTCAAGGCTTCCCCTACTTCCTCAGGTCTTATCCTCGTGTAGTAGCAGTAGGTCTGATGCTCCGTAGGTGCTTGTAGTTCTCCCAGGGATACATCTCTATCTCCCTATTCATTGAACATGCCGTGGAAGTAGGATTTCCACCTAGTTTTAATCTGTTGCTTGTCCACAACCACTTGTCCATCTGCCCCCTTTATTGCGTAGGTTAAATTTGGATCTATTTGCATTCTCGCCTATTTGAACAGAATTTGTCCTCAAATTTGACCTGTTAGCTTTCTTAGTGGATGAAGAAGATCACGAGGAAAAAAAAAGGCATCCTATTTATGGGCTAAAGCTTTCTGATATAATGGTGTGCTTGTTGTTGCACGTGATGGGGGTGGTCCAGTGGGTATTATTATAGGTTGAATTGATTGTGGCTTTTAAGGTTGAACTAGTGGAGGTTTGGGTATGGCGGGTAAGGTTGTCTTGGTGGGTGAGGTGGAAGTACGGTTTGTGGTGCTAGTAGAACTTGAATCTTAATATCCTTATGTGTCTCCTCATCATATAGAGGCCCATCAAAAATTGGTAGAAGGTGTTCATTGTCCGTTTTAATTTGTGGGTGAAACGGAGTTTGTGGATCAAGTTGGGTTGGTGTTGGTGGTTATCGTAGTTGGTGGTTGGGGGGTTGATTTTTGGGTGATAGATAACTGGTTAGCTTGGCGGTGGTGACTTCGAGTGGTGATTATTTCATAATTTTGGTGGTTTCGAATGGGTTGGTGTCACGGTGGTATGGACGATGTTTTAGTTTTGAGATTAGAGGACGAGCGGTAATCTTTGGTGGTGATGTGGATGGTGTCTTAGTTTGTGAGGCTAAAAAAGGCCGTGGTGGTGCTGAAGGCAATAGGGTAGAGTAGTTGGTAAAGCAATGACACTGGTTTTGATGATGATCAAGGTGGTGCAGTCTTGGAGGATGATCGATATTGATATCACAAGTCACAGATTTCTACTGCTAATGCTATCATCTTCTGCACTAATCGCTCTTCCCTCTCTTCAAACCTCTTAAACCTCTCATCCACTGTGACTCTGTAATCCGTTGTCTGCCTCCTTGATGGCACAACTTGGGAACGTGCCTTCACTCTGATACCAACTGATGCAAATCGGTCTAAAGACATGATTTGTAGTCTCGAACCTCGACGTCACTTGGTAGGAAAGGACAGGGGCCTCTAATCCATTGATCGTGCCTAACGATTCTGGAATAAGTGGATCGATTGAAACTCGTTGATTTTGTGGATACCTAAGCTATAACCGAAGGAAGAGCTATGTGTTTCTGATGAATTCGGTTAGTGTGCTTATTAATCACTTTGGAGTTCTGTACAAGGTGGGGGCTCGTTAGGATGAGCTGAACTCAATGCACGCCCCACTTGATATTCCCTGCAAGATCAAACGAATGGTTAGAGAGGCCCATGGAGCAATCCATGGGGGACCCCTTTGACGCTTAAGTCAGTGCCAATATTACAAAATAATAAATAAGGATAAGTAATAAATGAAATATTAGAGATAAAATATTTAGCCTGAGGAGAGTAAGGCGTTTGAAAGATTATTGCTCCGGGGTTGATCATAGGAATTGGTGAAGGTGAAGGAGGCGTGAGAGGAAGCCTATTTGGGGATGAGTATGACTTTACTTAAACGGGAAGGATATTTGTATATGTTTGATTCTATCCTTTGTACTTGTGCATAAATGTGTTTTGGAGAGATAAAATAGGCGAATTGTGTTGATTTTGTCTCCATTGGGCAAATTGTGTTTCTTTTGCCTCTACTGGGCGAATAGCGTTGATTTTACCTCTACTGGGCAAATTGTGTTGATTTTGCCTCTATTGGGCCAATTGTGTTGATTTTGCCTCTATTGGGTGAATTGTGTTGATGTTGTCTCTACTGAGCCAATTGTGTTACTTTTGCCTCTACTAGGCGAATTGTGTTGGTTTTACCTTTGGGTTGATTTTATCTCTCTAACGTATTTTGAGATTTTTTCCTCTTTCTCTCCTCTGCATTCTCCAACGTTAACTGACACCAGTCGGCCACCTCGCCGGCCCGATCTCTTCCACCGGTGACGCGACCGCTACTGCAACGACTCACCGCCGGACAAGCGCACCCACCGACGACCACGACCCACCCCCTCACATCGCACCCACGACGACCCACCCACCACCTCTGACCCACCTCGCCACGACGACCACCCCCTGACATCGCACCCGCGACGATCCACCGCACGGACACTGCCACTGACCGAGCGACCACACCCACCCCGGCCATCGCACCGGACACCACCTGGTCAAACCAAAACACAACCCACCACCACAACCCACCCCGAACCACCCTCCATAACCCACCACCACCTTGACCGACTCGACCCACCACCACCGCGACCTCGAACCACCGATTCTCGCACCCCACCACCACCTCTGACCCACCCCACCGCACCGAAGACTTACCTTTGACCCGCCAATCCGACCCACCCAGCACCGCACCAACCCCGACCCACCCCACCGACACTGACATCGAACCTCCCCCACCACCAAACATCGAAACATTTCCCACACCCACCACCACCAACGCACAGCCAAGCGGGTCTTGAGCCCGACCACCGCCTAGTTGCACCCAAAGGCCAAACGGTCACCCGACCGGCTCAGGTAAGTAAAACTGATAGGCCCAAGGTTTGAATCCCCATCCTTCTACTTCGATTTCTCGTCTTTTAACTTCTAGTAATAGTGCGAATCTTTAAACCCTTTTTTATTTTGCATTGTTTACCTTGACTTGAGAGTGTACATATCGATAGTGATAGAAGTGTATGAACGTGACTAGACATGGAACTCAAGACGTGAGGCCATCTTTACAGGGGTGGGGAGGGGTAGAGAGAGGCCAAAGAGGGAGGGAAATCTAAGAATAGGGACACTAAATATCGGGACATTGAAACAAAAGGACAATGAGATAGTCCAAATGATGATGAAAAGAAGGATCAATATCCTTTGCCTACAGGAGACTAAATGGGTGGGCTCAAAGGCAAGGGAGATGCTAGGACATAAACTGTGGTACTCAGGGAAAACCAGAGGGAGGAATGGTGTAGGAATCCTAGTCGACAACAGTCTTAAGGATAAAGTAGTCGAAGTGTCAAGAACTGGGGATAGGATCATAGGCATCAAGATGATCATAGATGGGGAGATAATGAACGTGATCAGCGCCTATGCACCACAGACTGGACTACCAGAGAACGAGAAGGCATCATTTTGGGAGGACCTAGACAGAACGATGCAAAGTATACCACAAGAGGAACAAGTGGTGATTGGTGGGGACTTCAATGGGCATGTTGGCGAGAAAGAGGATGGATACGCGACACACCATGGGGGTTTCGGATTTGGAGCTAGGAATGCAGAGGGGAAATCCCTTATGGACTTCGCGGTCATCTATGAGCTAACAATTGCCAACACCTTTTTCAAAAAGCGTGACGAGCATCTCATCACGTATCAAAGCGGAGAGGTGAAGACTCAGATCGACTACATACTACTAAGGAAGAGGGCACAAAGAAAATGCAGGGACTGCAAGGTCATTCGAGAAGAGGACCTATCCAAACAACATCGGGTGGTGTGCACGGATGTAAAGGTCAAGAAGTGGGTTAGAAGAAGCAGGAAACCCGTGCAAAGACGTACCCATTGGAGAGACTTGAAAGGGGAAAAACTTAGAGTCTATAAGGAAAGAGCGGATTTAGAGCTCAATTGGGGCGAGGAGGGAGATATTAACCGAAAGTGGAATGAATTGGCCCGGAAAATCAGGAGTTTGGCACGCGAAGTTTTGGGAGAATCAAAAGGTGGGACAATCACCTATAGAGAGTCATGGTGGTGGGGAGAAGAAGTCCAACAAAAGATTAAAGCAAAACGAGACAGGTTTAAGGAGTGGGAGCATAGTAGAGAAGAGGAAAAGAGACAAGAATATCAGCAAGCCAAGAAAGAAGTGAAGAAAGTAGTTAGTGAGGCAAAATCAAGAGCATATGAAGAGTTTTACAAGAGGCTAGATACCAAGGAGGAAACCAGGGATATATACAAGATAACCAGAGCAAGGGAGAGGAAGACGAGGGACCTGGGGCAAGTAAAATGCATTAAAGGAGAGGATGGGCAGGTGCTAGTGGAAGGTCATCAAATTAGAGGGAAAGCGTACTTCCACGATCTGTTCTACAACCAAGGAAGCGCAGAGACAGATTTAGGGGAGCTCCAAACTACGGAAGAGGATCAGAACGAATGCTATTGTGAGCGAATCACCCCAGAGGAGATCAAGGAAGCCCTAAAACATATGGGTAGGGGAAGAGCAGTTGGTCCAGATGGGATACCTATTGAGGCATGGAAATGCCTTGGACAGAGGGGTTACAGTTGGCCAGCAAAACTCTTTAACCAAATCTTGATGGGGAACAAGATGCCGAAAGAATGGCAGAAGAGCACACTGATCCCAATCTACAAGAACAAGGGTGATATCCAAAGCTGCGCCAATTACCGGGGAACCAAATTGATGAGTCACACCCTCAAGTTGTGGGAAAGAGTCATAGAAAAGAGAATATGACAACAGACGGAAGTGACCGAAAACCAGTTTGGGTTCATACCTAGGAGATCAACAATAGAAGCCATTCATCTCTTACGGCGGACGATAGAGCAATACAGGGAGAGACAAAAGAACCTCCATATGGTCTTCATCGATCTGGAGAAGGCATATGATAGAGTGCCAAGAGAGGTACTGTGGAGAGTGCTGGGAAGGAGAGGCATCCCGATGCCTTACATTCGGGTCATTAGGGACATGTATGAGGAGGCACATACTAATGTGCGTACAGGGGAAGGAGAGACAGACAGTTTCCCTATTACTGTAGGGGTCCACCAGGGTTCTGCCTTGAGTCCCTTCCTGTTCATTCTAGTGATGGATGAGCTCACTAGACATATCCAAGGGGAGGTACCTTGGTGCATACTTTTTGAAGACGACATAGTTCTGGTAGGGGAATCCCGGGCGGATATAAATGAGAAGTTGGAGCTACGGAGAGGCGCATTAGAATCGAGGGGTTTAAGGATTAGTAGATCTAAGACCGAGTATGTGGAATTCAAATTTGACCGTTCCACCACGAACAACACCGAGGAGGTTAAGATTAGAGCAGAAGCCATATCAAGCAAGGAGAACTTCAAATATCTGGGATCCATGATACACCAGAATGTTGAAGTAGATCAACAGGATTAAAGTAGGCTGGCAGAAGTGGAGGATGGCATCCGGGGTGCTGTGTGATAGAAAGTTCCCACTAAAGTTAAAGGAAAAATACTATATGACGGTAGTAAGACCGGCTGTGCTGTATGGGGCAGAGTGTCAACCAATGAAACAAAATCAAACATAGAGTATGAAGGTGGCAGAGATAAGGATGTTAAATTGGATGTGTGGCCACACAAGAAAGGATAGGATTGGGAATGATGTGATACAAGGTAAGCTGGGTGTAGCCTCGATAGAGGATAAATTGAGGGAGCAACGCCTAAGATGGTTTGGACATGTCAGTAGAAGACCGACTTTAGCCCCAGTCAGGAGGTGCGAACAACTCAACACAGCGATAAGCAGAAGAGGGAGGGGCAGACCAAAGAAGAGCTGGCCGGAGACGATTCGTCAAGACCTAACCCACATAAACCTAAGAGAGGAGATGGCCTTAGATAGGACACGTTGGAGGGCTTGTATTAGAGTAGCGGAGATGGCAGAGTAGAGTAGGGCGGGGAGTGGCTGGTAGCCTAAGTTCCGTAGGCGAGCATAACCTGTAGTGTAGCACTTTTAGGCTAGCTTAGCCCATGACTTTGCCCATCCTCCTTCTTCTTCTTTCTTCTCTTCCTCTTCTTCTCCTTCTCCTTTTTTTATTTTTTATTTTTTTTATGCCCGGTTATTGAGTGATGGTTTATCTACAGGAACTTAACCACTTCAGGTTGGGGGTCCCCGGAAACAGTCTCCTTTCCTGCCGGAAGGGGTAAGGCTGCGTACATCACCCCCCCCCCCCCCAGACCCTGCGTTATTCGGGAGCCACCAGGCACTAGGACTGCTGTTGTTGTTGTTGTTATTGTTGATTTTACCTCTCTAGGCGAGTTGCATTGATTTTGCCTCTACTGGACGAATTGTGTTGATTTTGCCTCTACTAGGCGAATTGTGCTGTTTTACCCTCACTGGGTGAACTGTGTTGTTTTAAATTTTTGTTCAAATAATTTTCTGTGTAACCTACTTGCCCCTCAGCTGCTCAATTATAATTTACCATTATATTAGTCCCCTACTTCGTGAGCGAACCTTGGTCATTCCTAATTCAGTCGCAAAGTAAGGGGACTAATATGTCGGTTCACTATAATTGAGCAGCTTGCTACTATAGATGGGCAAGTAGGTCACACAGACAATTATTTGAACAAAAATTTAAAACAACACAATTCGCCCAGTGAGGATAAAATCAACACAATTCGCCCAGTAGAGGTAAAATCAACATAATTTGCCTATTTTATCCCTCCAAAACACATTTATGCACAAGTACAAAGGATAGAATCAAACATACACAAATATTCTTCCTCTTTTAAGTAAAGTCATACTCATCCACAAATAGGCTTCCTCTATAAAAGGACTGCATGCCTCCTTCACCTTCACCGATTCCTATGATCATCTCCCCAGAGCAATAATCATTCAAACGCCTTACTCTTCTCAGGCTAAGTATTTTATCTCTATTATTTCATTTATTACTTGCCCTTATTTATTATTTCGTAATATTGATACGGACTTGATCATCGGAGGGGTCCCCCGTGAGTTGCTTCATGGGCCCCTCTAATCGTTCATTTGATCTTACAAGGAATATCAAGTTGGACGTGCAGCTGGAGCTTGAGTTTAGCTCATCCTAACGAGCCCCACCTCGTACAGAACTCCAAATTGATGAATAAGCACACTTACCAAATTCATCACAAACACTATGTAATTTTTAATGAACTCTTTTAAAATAAAAACTACAAAAATCAACTCATAAGAAAAATAATCGAAAGCTTTCTAAAATAAATAACTAATAGCCTATCTATAGTCACTTCTCTAACCCTAATCCTAATTCAAATTGAAATCGAAGAAGCAAATATATTTTAGCTCTAAATAAATCTAATGTAATCCTAATATAAGTCAAAAACTCTAATCCTAATTACATAAAAATCAATATTGAAAAATAAAAATCTGATTAATTAAAATTTCTTTGTTGTCTTGCTTGGGTTAAATCTGGATCTATTTGCATCAGTTATTAGTTTTGTGCTACTTAGGCTGGGTTAAATTTGGGTCGCACTAGGTCAAATTTAGGTCATACCGAGTTATGTCACATCATTTTTAATTTTAGTAATCTCTAGATTTTGGGTCAATTAGGTTGGGTTAATCTCAAGTTTTTGGATCAGCTTGGCTGGATCTCATTCAAGTCAGACCTCAAATACATAGTGCCATTTTAGGTTTCATTTCTTTCAGATTTTGGGTCCATCATTTGGGGTATCTTCGACATTGATTTAAATCGGGTTAGGTTTAGGTTAGGTTATATCAATTCGGGTCTTAATCATTCAAGTAAGGTCATTTTCAGTTCCTAGTCAAATTTAGCCTAGGTTGGGTGTTTCGGTTTCAAGCCACTGGAGTTTTAGGTTAATTAGTTGGATCATTTTAGTTGTTAAATCAATAGAGTAATGTGAAATTATAATTTTTTCCCCCTCTACTCTAATGAATTGGAATGTAACATTTTTAGTTAAAGCCTTTCATGGAATCTGATAATAAAATTGTAACTCCAATTCTAACAGTGAACCAACCAACAAAATTGAATTCTAGTGTCAACCCAAATTTTGGGTTCTAATTTCACGCACCAAATAAGACCTAATATCTCCAATAATGGATGAAAATCTTTTAACGCATCGATAATTTGAAGCTTTTTATAATAGTGAACAATCCAAAAGATGCGTGATCCATATTTGCAAAAAAAAAATAAAAAAATAAATAATAGTAACAATATATGAATATTCAGCGGCGGATCCACGTTAGTTCTAGGGTGGACTCAAGCCCACACTGAACTGGATAATATTTTGTATAAACAAACAAAAATCAAACTTTGAATAGTAGCTTAGCGGTTTTACAAGCCAGCTAGAGAGCGGTTTGACACAGGTGTTGATTTCTGTCCAAAGCCATTTTGGAGTAATCATATTAGACTTCTTACCATTTTTAGTGCTTTTTTTTTTTTGTATATATATATATAAGTTCACATATTTTAGGCAAAATAAATAAATAAATAATTTGGTGTATGTCATTGGTCTAACTAGTTTTTGTTTAGATGTACACATAATTTACTCCTATGCACTTTTAAAAAATTTTAGTTTGTAAGCATATTACTTCAAATTTTTTCTAACATTTTCAACTCTATGACTATAAGTCGTATATTTATACTTTTATATTTATGCAATCAATGCTTGTTTAAGTTTATTCTAATATTTTAGTTGCAAGAAAAATGTGTATTATCTTATATATAATAGTTGAAAACTAATTAAAGTTCAAATTTACAATTACAATTATCTTGCTTTCATTACGTGTATCAACAGATGTATGTTATCTAGTGAGAAATTTTACAAAAATATATGTTTTTGTATGGGTGAAAGCCTTAAATTAAAATTGTCTCAAAAATTTGTAATATTTATGAGTGACTAAGAGCTAAATAAAAATAAATAATTTGGTGTATGTGATTGGTTTCACTTGTTTTTGTTTAGGCATACATATAATGCACTCCTATGCGCTTTCAAAAATTTTTACTTTGTAAGCATATTACTTCAAATTTTTTTTTTAACATTTTCAACTTTATGACAGATCATATAAGTCGTATTTTTATGCTTTTATATTTATGCAATCAATTCTTGTTTAAGTTTATTCTAATATTTTACTTGCGAGAAAAATGTGTATTATCTTACATATAATGGTTGAAAACTAAAATTTTAAAGTTCGAATTTACCATTAAAGTTATCTTCCTTTCATTACGTGTATCAATAGATATACGTTATCCAGTGAGAAATTTTACAAAAAACATATGTTTTTGTATGGGTGAATGCCTTAAATAAAATTGTCTCAAAAGTTTCTAATATATATGGGTGATTAAGAGTTAAATTATGACTTCGTTTTCAAAACATATAACAAATATACAACTAATGAAATGAATGAAGTGAAAAGTGAAAGTAATTTGTTATTCAAGCTCACCCTTAATCAAACTTATGGATCCGCCATTATGAATATCCATATATGATATAATATACAATTTTCCTCATTAGTCTTCATATTTTTTTAAAAATGATGCATAATAGCAAGTGGTACCCTCATGATGTGTAATTAAACTTTGGGATTGGAGATTTTATACTTTTATTTTCTTACCTTTTTTTCCTTTTCCATTTGGAGAACTTTCCATAACGCGTTAACAATTTCTTCTTTTCTTAATTATAAAAAAGGCAGGACATATACAGTTAAAAAATAATAAGTACTCAATAGAAATAAGTAAACAATCATTCAGAACAATCTAACTATAATATGAGGTCACATATAACTATGAATATGAGTTATTTATATTTCATAGTCGACATATATATAGTTCTACAAGTTGAGTGGTAAAGCTATAGGGTTCACACATCGTGTTATCGCCTCCCTACGTACTCTGCCAGGGATGACTAGCAGATTGGAAATCGCAATATGGAAAAAGGTGAGCAGATTATAAAGTCCTTGATGCCCCATTTGATGTTCTAGGCCAATGATGATGCTTGGTTTCAAGTGTCAGAATTATTTCGTAAAACGGGTTTTCCATGATTCAACCAATGTTTTTTATTTATAAAACAAATTGAATATTATACTAGTAAGGTATCATTTAATAAAATGATATTTAATTAGGTTCGTTTCAACTTATTATATGATTAATAATAAGATACGTAAGATGTGGTCCTAACTAAAGACGGGTTTTGATGGGGAGCCCGTATATTATTTTAACCATTGGCTCGGTTCCCTCCCCTCTCTCTTTCGAAAATGCTAGCAACTTAGGATTGTGCAGCAAATGGTAATTAAGATGAATAATACTCTATTTTTTTTATATGTGTGCATTACTACCACTAGATTGTGTATGGGAAACAAACGTGTTGTGTCGTGTCATTTTCGTGCTCATGTCATATGACAAGTTATGGAAAAGGGGGTCGATATTAACCCAACCCATTTTTTTTAATGGTTAGGGACTCTTAACCATAATTCGATCCCATCAATTAATCACTTAATTATTTTGGAAAATTTTTTGTTAGATATTAGTTTGCTAATTTGCAAACATAGTAATGATATATTCTTCTCCTGTTGCCAGGTTTTTGGCTCATTGCTGCGGACCAGCTTTTCAGGCTAGGGGTCCTCGAAAACAGCCTCTCTTCAGGGTAGCCCCTTGAAGGAGGAAGGCTGCGTACATTCCTCCCCCCCCCCCCCCCCCCCCCCCGCGACTCTGCTTATGCGGGAGTCCTTGGAGGCACTGGGTTTATTGTTGTTGTTGTTATTGTTGAGTAATGATATATTCTTATTGTTTAACTATAACAGTGTTGGGAATTAAGAAACGCCTTCATCTTCCAAAATAATCTTCTTGATTGCACGTGCACCATCGACACTGTTAAACTGAGGATCATTACCTAGTTTCAGGCCATTTTGGGTTGCCTAGATGTATGCTTCCATCATTGCATGGAAGACTCTCGTAAATTGTGTTCCTCAGCCATTCCCAACTCCAAATCCAGATAGACCAGCGCTCGTGCCACTTCGCCTCTTTGACTTCCTTTGCCCCCACACTTATCTGTTACGCTCGGGATTGAACAACGAACGTAAACTAAGTAAAATTGAGATAGTTTGAGAATATGAGATGAGAAAGAAGTGAAAGGAGATGAGAAAGTAGAGAAATTAGATGAGAAATAGAGAGAATGAGATGAGAGAGAGAATATTGATCTCAATTGAGACAATTTCAGATATTTTCATTGATTAATTCTGATCATTACATTCATCTCCTATTTATAACAATCTAAAACAATGCTAATGCAATGAATCTAGACAACCACTTGGAACTATCTAGAATATGAACTAACTAATATTTGAATTATTGTTGTTGGCGCCAAAAGCAATATAACAGTAGCAAATCACCAGCAGCAGCACGGACACAGCAGTAGCAGCATACCAGCAGAACAGAATAGCAGCAGATTTAGCAGAATTTAACTGATTTTCCCGCCAAGTGCCAATTTAAACTCAAGTCTCGGATTCTCGGTTTGTAACATTCCCTTCCCCTTGAAAACGTTCTTGTCCTCAAGAATGAAAGAGAACGAGACTTGGAAATCACTTATTGGAGGCGTGGCCTTTCCGAAACTAGAGTTTTTTGGACTTGTACAACTTCGTAGTCAGGTCGTGCAGTTCTTTCCTTCGAGCTATTGGATCTACTTCATCCTCGCTGCCATTGTCCTGTTCAGACCCCTCAATTTCAGCGTCTTCTTCATCACTTTCGAATTGTCCTTCAATATCAACTCCTCTAGCCATCATGAGAAGCTTGGGATTGCACCTATGGCCGGGTACATAAGGTTGATGGCATTTAAAACAGTAGTTTTGGGGCTCCTTCTCAATGTTTAGAGGATCTTTATGCCCATCTAATCTTTTGTAGTCTAACCCCTTGTGTTGATGCTGGAAGTTTTCTTCCCGATGCTTGGGCCGATCGAGAAATGTTAAATCTGAAGCCTCAATCAGTTTTGCTTTTGCAAAAGCTTGTGACAAGGAAGTAGGATCAAGTGCGTTCACCAAATTATTGATTTTAGGCTTTAATCCACTGATGAAGCTCGAGACATAAAAGGACTCGGGGGCTCGAGGTGCAATTGTAATCATACTGGCTCGGAGATTTTCAAACTTCGTCATGTAATCCTTCACGGTAGTGACTTGAGTTAGCTTGTTGAAGCTTTCCACGACATCACCCACCTCTTCATCACCATAACGCTCACATAACTTGGTCACGAACTCGTCCCAAGTAAGAGCAGGAGTGCTCCTCAATAGACTATAAAACCAAACTTCATGATCCCCTTGGAGATAAACCGCGGCCAACTCCACCTTTTGATCATCGGGAATGGAATAGAAATGGAAATAGCGCTCACATCTTCTTATCCAAGAGTGAGGTTGCTTTCCATCAAAATTTTCAAGTTGAACTCGAGGTTGTCGAAAGCCATTGCTTCTATTACCATAGGAGACTTCATCGCTTCGGTTAATAACAAATTCAGATGCATTTTGCCCCACGTTATACTGCTGAACCATAGTTGATGTTTGCACAATGTGTCTGGCACTCAATCGAACAGGTTGTGAGCAAGTTGGATCATGAGGAGGATCAAGGTGTCCTGCATTTTCTAGTTCGGTTTTGGTCTGTACAGCAGGACCAGGTGGTCGTCCTGGAGGATCTGCAAGGAGAGCTTCCTGTCCAAGTGTTAAACAGTGCTGACCAGTAGTACCCCGAACATCAGAAACCAGATTCTGAGGTCTGTTATTGTTTGGTTGAAGCTGCACTTGAGGACAAACTCTTGAACTCTCTGCAGCATGTATCCCCTGAGGATTAAGCTCAACACCATTACGCCTTAGCTGACTCCCTGGAAGAAGAACAGCAGGACCTGTTGTGCAATTGTGTTTATTCAATTGGTGTCGCATCTCAGCAAGCTTTTCTTCCAAAATGTGTGATTGATGATTCAGCCGATCTATGATTCTAACCTCCATTACTTGAGCTAACTGATTGGCATGTGCAGTTAACTTTTCTTCAATCTCAGCCTCTGCATTTTGCTTGCGTATCTGGTCTTGCAACAAAGCAAAACAGTTATCCATACGATCCTCATTACCTTGCAATTGTTGAATCACACGAGCATCAATCCTTCCATCAATTTCCTGAATTTGATGTTGCACATTATCACTAATCTTTTCTTCCAAATCTTGCAATTGTTGTGACACAAGATTCTCATTGCCTTGATCATTTCCTCCTTGTTTATTGACTTGATCTTGCAAACGCTCAAGTTTTTTCTCAATTTGTTGCAACCGATCTTCCTTGCTTTCATCCTTTTCCACAAGTAATCGCAAAATCTGCTGGATGCTATCTGTTTTGTGTCTGAGTTCGACATTATGCTGCTTAAGTTCGATAAATTGCTGATCAAACTTAGCATTCAGTTGCTCCATTTTATCATTAAGCTTATGATGCTTGTCAATGGAAGTATCCGCACCAATACCGATCCCTCCAGTGCCAGATCTGGTCCTTACTCCTTCAGCCATACGATTTTGTGTTTTAGCCAGCCTTAATCAATGAATTGATTGATAAAACCGGCTCTGGAGTGCTGAAATCTTGATCTAATTCTGCAGTCAAGAACCTGAATGTTGTTCACACTTGCGTACACGGCCACTTGTTCTCTGAAACTACCAGAAATTCACCACAGATCTAAATCAAATCAGCACTTTCGGCACTGAATTTTGAGTTTCTGAATTTTCTCTCTCTTTTTTTTTTAATTGATTACGCACTTGATTGGAAGCTGAACGAGGCTCTGATACCATTTGTTATGCTCGGGATTGAACCACGAATGTAAACTAAGTAAAATTGCGATAGTTTGAGAATATGAGATGAGAAAGAAGTGAAAGGAGATGAGAAAGTATAGAAATTAGATGAGAAATAGAGAGAATGAGATGAGAGAGAGAATATTGATCTCAATTGAGACAATTTCAGATATTTTCATTGATTAATTTTGATCATTACATTTATCTTCTTTTTATAACAATCTAAAACAATGCTAATGCAATGAATCTAGACAACCACTTGGAACAATCTAGAATATGAACTAACTAATATTTGAATTATTGTTGTTGGCGCCAAAAGCAATATAACAGCAGCAGCACGGACACAGCAGTAGCAGCATACCAGCAGAACAGAACAGCAGCAAATTTAACAAAATTTAACTGAATTTTAATTACCTAACTGATTTTTCCGCCAAGTGCCAATTTAAACTCAAGCCTCGGATTCTCGGTTTGTAACATTATCACAACCATCTCCCTAGATTATGTCCCCAGTTGCAAACCATAGCAAAGCTTCTGATTTTTATCTCGGCATTGACCATGTTGCGCATCTTTCTCTCCCCTTCCTTTTTTTGTTCTCTTTAGCTTTTGTATTTTTGGAAGAACACTTTTGTTTATTCTAAGGAACCTTTCCTTATAATTATCAAAAAAAAAAAAAAAAAAATTGATGTTGGGATATTATTGTCTCAAAATTATATATGATAAGGTAAAAATGCAAGAAATATGATTTGTTCATATTTGGGTAATATCGAGTTGTAGATTGAAATGTGATTTGAGTTTGAATTTGATTAGTGTTAGAGTTTGCTGCTTTTGTCTATTTTAGTGTGTGTGGGGTCACCGTAAGTATAAAATCAAACAAACATGCAAAAAACAAACTTGTAGTGACTTGCGAGTGAGTCTAATTTACAAACATAACGTGTTTGATCTCAATTAATTACCTTTGAGGAGGATTGACACTTTGGGCAAATCCGTCTTCAGTTTGCATTTTGTGGATTCTACACTTGCTCCAATTAAGGAGACTTAAGTTATGTTTAGTTTTGGCATTTTTTAGATTGAATGGTTTGATAGGAAGCAGAAGGATATTGACCCAGTTAAAGTGGCCAATGGGATGATAAAGTAGAGCTCGCAGACATCATGCCTCTTATACTTAAAAGCTAGGAACTAGGAAGGAGATAAGCCCAAGAGCTCAGCAATCCACTCACAAGCCTTAGTCTATAGATTTTTAGGCCCGGCATCCTTGACTTGTAATAACTCGAATGATTTATAGCTTGACAAGATTTAGGTGGAGTGAATCATATTTGGGTCCCTAGATTAGGACCAACACAATTAAGATCAAGCCTTGGCCATCAAAGCCCCAAAATAATAACTCACACATTACTTCACCTAACTCACTAAGCAATGACACCAGTGTTAAGACCAACACAATCAAGCTCGAGTGTTAACTGTCAAAGTCTTAAACTAATGACTCAAATCTTAATTTGTGATTGCGGGAACAGAGATTTCATACTTGAAACCCAAGTGTAGTATTGTCTTGATGAAAACAAAACAAGTTAAAAGCTATGCTACGTTAGGCTGGGCAAGTTAACTCACGCTACTTCTAAGTATAAAGCATAAGTGTGCAGCAAAGAAACTTGAAGAAAGTTTTGTGATGTTGGTGCTAGACATCTCACAATGAAAGCAATGTCTTTTATTTATAATGCCTAGGTTTTAAGTGTTGCATCCTAAAAAACTAGCATATCTTCCCCACGTTTTTTCTCCACTCTCTTTTCCCATGCCGAAATGGTGTTGGATGTGCTTAAATACACGTGCTTGAGGTCCTTCTAGATTCCCCACGTCCATCCACTTCTTTCCGGATATGCTTGAGGCTTTGTGTTGCTTGATATGCACTCCAAATAACTATTTCGATCTTGGAAACTGCCTTTTTTGTAGGCTTCTTGGTAGTCCCTTGAGCTCGAGGTCCTTTTATCCTTTAGCCATCTCTAAAGGTTGTTAAATAAGGGTTTTTAACTCCTCGAGCAGCTAGAACTGAGACGCCCTTATTTCTATTTCTAAAGGTAATTTGAGCCTCGAGCATGGCTCCACATGACAAGCATACATCCTTTTTCCTCAACCGGCGCCATCCCAACTCCCTCGAGTTTGCGATGCGAACACTTTGGTAACTCAATTATAGAAAGAGCTTATGTGTTAATGATCAAGTAGAATATAAGAAAGGGAAAATTGTGAGAGTTTGTAACTTTTGTGAAGGGATGCTTGGGGTGCACCTGGGCAGGGATAGAGTGTGTTTGTAAGAGTTTGGTTGCTTTGGAGTTTCCTCTTTCTAAAGCTAAATTGAAGATGTTTAGTAGCTCATTGTACTATATTGAGGAGGGTTTGGGGTTTATCGTGTAATAACCACATTCGTTTGTGTTGAAATATGTCTATTGTAACATATATTTTACATTATATTTGTAATTAGGGAAAAATTAGCATTATAGTAATTAAGACTCTCCAATAATGGCTCTTGAAGTGCAGAACCAGTTGTAACCCATTCAAGGCCATTATTTTTATCTTCTATTTCTTTTATCGTCTTTATTGTAGTTGTTTAGATTTCCAAGTCCTATAAGACTTTCCATTCTCTTGTAAGTAGTATAAATAAGATGTATTGCTATTGTGAATAATCATCCAATTTCCATCATTCTAGTAGTTTATTTACAATTTTTCCATAGTACCAGAGCAAAGTTCAGTCAACTAAAAAAAAAAATCCCCTTTGTGTGTTTGTCACCTGAGAGCTTCAAGTATGGTATCAAGTTCCAAGTTCCAAGTTCCACCTTGGTATCAAGTGTTCTGTTCCTTTGTGTTTTTGTTTGAACTTGTTTATCATTTTCGTTAATTATGTCTAATGATACCTCTTTTCAAGATTTTGGTACCATTCCCGTGTTAGAGAGTGGTTGATATTCACTTCCAATTTTGTCTTCATCCATGTTAGCGAGAGTTGTTGATATTCACTTCCAATTTTGTCTTCATCCATGTTAGAGAGTTGTTGATATTCACTTTCAATTTTGTCTTCATCCTTCGGATCACCTGAGGATGAATTTTGTGCCAAATTTCGCATTTTCTAGTATGAATTTGACATGTCTAAGTTTCTTTTTGTGATAATTCTTGGATTATTGATATTGGAACTTCTAATCACATGACGTAGGCGCTAAATTGTTAGGATAATGTTCATCCTAATACCGGGGTCAAGCTAGCTAAGTTGCCTAATGGGGAAATCTTCCAATTTCACATGTGAGAAAATGTTCTCTCCCTAGTGGTCTTACTCTTAAAGTTGTTCTTGTTGTTCCTGATTTTAATTGTAATTTACTCTCCGTTACTTAGCTGACTTGAGATGGAAAATGCTCATTAGTATTTTTTCTTATTTTTGCGTGACACGGAATCTATACTCGGGGAAGCTGTTAGAGTGGGTAGGCAAAAGAATGGGCTACATATTCTTGAACTTGAACCAATAGGGATGGTTGCTCTCACGACAGAAGACGGTGACTTTTTGATTCTTTGGCATTGTCGACGGGGACATTTTCCGCTTAGTAGACTTTCATGTTTTCCTAACTCGAACTTTTTAAGAATAAAGATGGTTTTGTGTCTGATTCTTGTCACTGATCCAAGTTGAACCATTTGTCATTTCTTATTTCCATTCATAATACTTGTTCGTGTTTTGAATTGATACACTGTAACATTTGGGGTCCTTATCGCATTGCTTCTTTGACGGTGCACATTATATTTTGTTCGTTGTTGATGATTTTAGTCATTGTACTTGGGTTTCCTTGGGTTTTTAGACCTCTTGTAATGATACTTCAGAATAAAACAGAGTAGTTTAGAGAAAATATCACCATCTTCTTGAAGTTGGAAGAGCATTATGGTTTCAGGCAGAGTTACCCTTTCTTTTGGGTGAGTGTGTAAAACAGCGGCTAACTTAATTAATAGAATGCCAACTTCATTGTTACAAAATAAGAGTTCTTTTTAAGTCTTGCTTGGAAAATCTCCTAGTTCGGAGACTTCCTTGTTTTTGGATGTCTTTGTTATGCTCATAACAGGGATAGAACCTCGGATAAAAAGGGAAGTCGTGCTCATAGGTTTGTTTTTATTGGGTATCATCACGGGCATAAAGGGTATAAAGTGTACAACAACAACAACAACAACAACAACAAGCCCAGTGCCACCAAGGGCTCCCGCCCAAAGTAGGGTCTGGGGAGGGTAGATGTATGCAGCCTTCCCCCTTTAGGGGGCTACCTTGAAGAGAGGCTGTTTCCTAGAACCCCCAGCCTAAGATGATGGTTTTGCATCCATCAGCCAAAGACCTAGCAAATATCAGAAAGCATAAGTATGGACCCAAAAAAAAAAAAAAAAAAAGATAGATGAGAAAAGGAAAGAGAATGAGAGAGAGGATGATATAGGGATAGAAAGATAGAAAGGGATAGATAGATAGAGATAAAGGCTGTCCTACTCTAACCGGGTCATCTAATACCCCTATGATAGCCCTCCATTGGGGCCTATCTAAGGCCATCTCCTTCCGAAGGTTTAGGTGGGTGAGGTTATGATGGATCGTCTCAAGTCATCTCTTCTTCGGTCTGCCTTTGCCTCTTCTACCTAATGTAGTAATAGGCTGTTCGCATCTTCTAACTGGAGCTTTGTCCGGTCTCCTTCTGACATGTTCGAACCACCTCAAACGATGCTCCCTTAATTTATCTTCAATGGGAGCTATGCCCAATTTGCCTCTTATGATGTCGTTTCTGATCCTATCATTCCTTATGTGTCCGCACATCCACCTCAGCATTCGCATCTCCACCACACTCATGATGATTTCTTACGAATGGCATCTGAGCAGAAACTAGTGGCTTTGTAGCAACGGCTACCAGTGTAGAAGCGGTTGGCCAACCTATATCGTCTTGACCTATGGTAGACCGGCAGCAGCAACCGGTCCTCAAATCTACAGAAAATGCAAATCAGTCCCACTTGTTATCAGGACAATGAACAGAGGAGAGTAGACCTGAGACTACAATGGCGAGAGGGACTCGTGTTCGTTCCCTGCACGTTAAGTATCAAGAGTATATTTGTGATATGGTCGCTCTATAGCCCATTCTCAAGCCACCTCTTTGTAAGCTAACCTAGGTATGGCGTTTAGCTTTATTGCATTTTTTCTCTAATGCACTTTTTTTTTAATTCACATTTGCCATTTCTAGGGGCAATCACTTCATGTAATGAGCCAAACTATATCCATTAGGCAGTAAAGTTTGAGCATTGAAGGGATCCAACGAAGAAAGAGATTGAGGCCCAGAACAAAATCAACTTGGACCTTAGAGTATCTTCCATCGGGGAAGAAAGCTATAACTTGAAGTGGGTTTACAAGATCAAGTACAAGTCAAATGGGTCTATGGAGTGGTATAAGGTTATATTCGTGGCTGAAGGTTACACTCAAGTGGAAGGTATAGATTATTATGATACCTTCGCTCCTGTTGCCAAACTTATCATGGTTCGTTGTGCTTTTACAGTTCCCGCTACTTGAGATTGGATTGTACATCTGTTGGATTTTAACACTTCCATTAGGGTTTGGGTGATAACATCAAGGTTGCATATGTCATTTTTGGTAATCACTTTATGGGCTCAAACAAGCCTCCCATATTTGGAACTACAAATTTATTATGAAAGTCGTGAAAATTGGCTTCATACAGTTTAAGTCAAACTACTCATTTTTTGCTCATTGACAAGGGTCTGTTTTGCTGGGAAATATTTTACAAATAATTCCGTAAAATTGACCAAAGGAGTGCAACGGAATAAATTTAAAAATTCATAATTCTAAAACTAAGGATCTCCGGACTAGTATATTCATAATGACTAGAATATCAAAGCATAATAAACAAGAAATTAAAGTATAAATAGAAATATGAATATTAAAGGAAAGCTTAATGGAAAAAATTAAGGAATATTTGGAATGTAGACTACAAATGTTGCCCGAAAGAAACTACCGAGATCGCGAGACTTTCTTCGCTATGACCTCCTGACCACCTGGAGTGTGAGCTCGAAAAATTATTTACTTTGAGAAAAATTTTGGAAGAGAAATTAATTTTTTTAATCTTTTAAAAAACAAGTTTCCCAAAAAAATTTGGGTTGTTAAAATGAGCTTTCAGGGCCCCATTTATAATGAGTCATAGGTCAAAATTCTACGAAGGGCATACGTTCAAAAATGCATTTTGTAATCAAATGAAATGTCGTCGTCTCGCACTTAAAAATACATTCTATTAATTGAGTCAAAATTCGACACATTGCCAGCTCGGAATGATTGCATGAAGTACGAGCGGATCGTGCTGCTTTGACGTATGATAGAAGTGACACATGTCGCTCTATTATTGGTTCGCACCGAAAGATGTGGATCTCTCCTTAAGCCAACATGTTACACGCTAGTTGGCCTAGCACTGGGGAAGCAGATAGTTGAGATATCTGTCAGCGCGTGGCACATATTGCATGTTAATTGGTTTGCAGAGAAAGGAGCGGATTCGGAGCTCTGTTTTATTTAAATTTTCACATGTATAAATTCATATAATGAATTATATGTTCAGCAAAACAAATTTATTCATCACATAAACAAATAATTTATCTCAGTAATTTATCTTCAATATTTTTCAACAGGTGTATTGTCAGAGGCTTTTGAAGGGACCTCAGGGATAATTTAATACTAGCTTTAAGCCGGTAAAATCTAATTACCAATACTTGATAACATTAATTAACATTTGGTAATATTTAATTTCATTAAATAAGTATTATTGTATTACAGAATTAAATATATTTATTAAATAATTCCCATGATAGTATTATATTAACGATCAAGCTCTCTATTAGATACCCCTAAGAAATTACAATTAAAAACTACCCCTTCTGAAAAATTCTATGAATCAAAACAAAGTTTTTGTATGAATTCTAGTGACAATTACTTGGAATACTTCGGCCAAAAATTTGAATTTTTCAATACTTATAAATCTACTTAAGGAGTATCTATATCTCAAAAAAGAGTATAAATTCCATATTGAATGTTTTGTTCTTGATACACTTACTCTACTTACAAAGGATTTTGGTCACTCAATGAGACCTCACTTTTGAGTACATCAAAGTGACACACACTACCAATGGCAGATCTAGAAGCTTGATTAAGGGTGGGCTTGAATTATAAATTACTTTCATCTTTCACTTCATTCATTTCATTAGTTGTACATTTGTTATAGATTTTTAAATGAAGTCAAAATTTAGCTCTTAATCACTTGTATATATTAGAAATTTTTGAAACGATTTTAATTAAGGCGCTCACCCATATAAAAACATATGTTTTTGTAAAAATTTTCAGTGGACAACATACATCTGTTTGATACACGTAATGAAAGGAAGATAATTTTAAATGGTAAATTTAATTTTAAAAATTAAATTTTCAACCATTATATGTAAGATAACACACATTTTTCCTGCAAGTAAAATATTAGAGTAAGCCTAAACAAGAATTGATTGCATATATATAAAAGTATAAATATACGACTTATATGATCTAAGTCATAGAGGTGAAAATGTTAAAAAAAACTAAAATAATTTCAAAATAAAATTTTTTGAAAGTGTAAAGGAGTAAATTATGTGAATATCTAAGCAAAAACTGGTGAGATCAATGACATACACTAGAGGTGGCCAGTGGGCCGGGTCGGCCCGTAACTCAGCCCAGCCCGGAACGCGTGGGCCAAGGCCCAGTCCCCCAGAGGGCCGAGCCTCGGGCCTCAAAAATATGGGGTCCAAGCCAGGCCCGAACCCGCCTGAGGCCTAGGCCCGTTAAGGCTCTTAAAAGAGCCGTTTGAAGGGGAGCAATGGCTCCCCCTCCAAATTAATTAAAAAAAAGTACTTTGTTTTTATCTATAAATATCAAACCCATTCATTTCATTTTCCTCACAAACAAATCTATTATTCTCTCTTCTCTCTCTATATATTCATCTACATACTTCTTATACTTGCAATATTGTGCTCTAAATTTCTAAATTTCGTTCTTGACAAAGCATTCGGCTCGTAGAATCTAGCTCAAGTTCAAATTTCATAGTTCGCTTTGCTTGCTTCGATAATTTTAGTGTCGAAATTTTATTTGTTTTCTCCTAATTATCTACCTAATTTCATAATTTTGCATTAATAGTTGCATTTTTAAAATACTAATTAGTAATATTATCATCATGGCACAAAACACATCATCATCTGGAGCCGGTCATTCGAGTTCGAGTTCTAGTTCTTCTCGACAACCGCCTATAATACCTAAGAGGGGTAGAATTGTCGAACTTAATACTGAGGCACGAGCTTTTATAGAACCAGGTCCATTACCTCCATACACTGACAGTATAGATTGGGACATTGAGCAACAGGTCTACAACGAGCACGATTGTCTTGACTCACAAAATGAAGAGGAACTCACACCCATCATAGAAACCCAGCAGCCCTCAAGAACTAGTACTACTTGGCATAGTACTAGTGGGGTCTGGAAGCATTTTAACTTGGATAGGGAAGTTAATAAAGTTTTTTGTAAATTATGTAACCCACCCAAGACCTTTAGTCATCCACCCCGGCAGTGGGACGGGCACATTAAGTAGACATATAGTTAGGTCCCATCCCGAACAAGACCCAGAAAGAGCCCAACAACGGTTAGTACAGCAAGCGACTGGTTATCATTTTAAATTTTAAAAAAAAAATGTGACAAAGTAGTATCAGAGCTATCTTGCGATCAAGAGGCTTGTTCTATAAAGAAAAAAGGTATTTTCCACTGTAATCATTTTCAAATTTAAAAAAAAAAATCCACTGCGTTCTTACTGTTTAAAAAAAAATTATTACCGCTGCCTAAAATCACTAAGCTTGCGAAGACAAGAAGTTTTTGTCCCGCTACGAGTATGACTTCATCAGGAAACACAGAGTCCAACGAGTTGGTTAGTACTGTTGGAGGCCAATTGGACCGTTTGGAGAACCTAGCCGAACAACAAAACTGAACTAATATCGAGATGAAGACAACCGTGGAGATCATGGGGGAAAAAGTGGACAAAATAGGATTGGAGCTCAAGACACTAACCGAGACGATCAACAAGTTGATTAAGGCCTAAGAGAAAAGACCCATGGTTGAGCTCGAAGTCCCAAATGAAGTGGACCCCGAGTTCACTGTGCAGGGAGGTGTAGATGGATCTTGAAGCCTTGACCATTTAAGGGGAGATGGGTTATTACCACCACCCACGCATTCCCTGGAGCAAAGGATGAACCGAGGCCCAAACTGGATCATGGAAGAAGGAGGAAATAGCCATAACAATGGGAGTCACCGTTCATTGTCCAATCATAATCCAAGGATAGAAATACCGAAGTTCAAAGGGTTTAATCCAAGAGTTTGGATCTAAAAGTGCCAAAAATACTTTTGGTGGTATCAAGTCCCAATCGAAGAATGGATGGAGCATGCCTCAAATTATCTCCATGACTATGGGGACATATGGTTCCACGCCCTAGAGCTCAAGCACCCGCAAATGACCTGACAATTCTTCTTGGACGAGTTTTGCAAGAGATTAGGGGACCGCTCCCTCCATGATGTGGTGGAGGAATTCCGCAAAATGAAGTAAGAAGGGACAGTTGAGGAGTATGCCATCCATTCTGAAGAACTAAGGAGCTAGATGATAATGTAGCACCCCACCTTAGGTGAAGACTACTTCATCTCAAGTTTCATCAGTGGACTTAAACCAGCCCTAAGAGCCACGGTTAAGGCTGGAAAACCTCCAGATTTAAGTACGGCTTTTGAGCAAGTTAGGTTACAAGAAGTTGCAGTAGAAGAACTAAGGACCATTATGCAGGCAGCGCTAAGGCCTGTCCAGGTTCGCAGGGACGAAACTGTAACTAAGTCCATCACGCTGAACCAGACACAGTAGCCACAGTCCTCATCCCACTCCGTGTCGAAGCCAACCGTGTCCAGAGGAGGGCCCACCGTGTCAGCAGGGTCCTCGCAGCCCCCACGTGATCACAACACATGCTATTGTTGTCAAGAGTGGTACTTTCCCAGTCATGTATGCAAACCTAAGCAGCTCAATAGTATGAGAGGGGTGGAGAAAGAGCCAAGCCAAGAGGAAGAAGCATATCAAGCAGAAGAAGAAGATATGGAAGTCTCGTTGTGTGCCTTGGAAGGAAAAGTTGCACACAACACCTTCAGGATCAAAGGAAGCATCAAGGGTAGACTCGTAATAATCCTTGTGGACAGTGGAAGCACCCACAATTTCATTAACGAGCACCTGATTAAGAAACTTAAGCTACCGACTTTCCCTACAATAGCTATGATGGTGACCGTGGCCAACGGGGAAGCTCTAGTAAGTTACTCACGATGTCATGAGATTGAGTGGAAGGCACAAGGAGTCACATTCAAGGACAACCTTCGGGCCCTGAATTTGAAGGGTCATGACTTAGTACTGGGGGTAGAATGGCTTCAGAAGTACGAACGATTCACTTTTAATTTCGCCGCACTCCAACTCACATGCCACAAGGAGGGCAAAGAGATAACGCTTCAGGGACAGAAGAAAAAGGCCACCTTAAACTCGCTGTCTCACAAAGGGGTAGTCCAAACTGTTAAGAAAAAGGTCGAACAAGTGATAAAGCAGCTGAAGAAAGGCAAGAACCACGAAGCCGCTACCTACGAACCTACAAGAGTCGTAGAACGACTTTGGGACAACCAAGAGGGCAAGAGAGTGCGCAAGATCAAGGTAACGGCAACTAGGAGAAAGAAACTTGGGAAGACTTGTCCTACATCCTAAAACAATTTCCAGATTTTGATTCTTGAGGACAAAGATTGTTTCAAGAAGACGGCATTGTCACTATCCTAGGCCTTGACCTTGTCAAGACGACACACTAGATGCCTATTAGTATTTTTATTATTAAAGTTTAAGCATCATATAAAATAGCTAAGTATTGTCCAAAAAATGCAAGTTAAAGTCCAAGGCCCAGCCCGGGCTGCATTGCACTTGTCCTACGCTGTCCCAAGCTGGACTCGTTTGGCTGTTGCGTGCGCTGGGCCCATTTTGGCACCAGTCCTCTTGGCCCACTACCCTAAGTATTCTAGAAGCTCACTAGGATAAATATCTTAAGGAAGTTGAAGTGTTTCCCGCCTATTTTTCTTGTTGTCCCTCACGGCTCAGCTTAATGTGCAGGCATGCAATGTAATTAATTTGATACCTGTGTTTAGAAGTGAAGTATTGTAATCCCAAGCTCTATAAATAGTGAGCTAAGTTTTAGTTTGTAAGCATCCAACAATTATCAATGAAATGAAAATCTATCTTCTCTTATCTTAACCGTCACTCTCTCTCTATTCTCTAAATCTCTATTTCTTTCTCATTCCAAACACTAATTCTAATCCTCTCACTCATCTAAATTCTATCTATTTCTCTTCTCAACTAAACTCTATTTCACCATCATGAATTTAGGTTTGTGAATATCCCGTCACCAACTCTCGGGTTCGTGACAAACCTACAACTTTACCACCCCACATTTAGAAGTATACCTATGTTGGTATAAATATGATTTTCTTTGAAGAATGTCTATGGGTTGAAGATGATACTTTTTGAGTGCATAAAAAAGGAGTGCTCCGAGGCCAAAGATATACACAATGGATTTTCAAGGTTCTTGTTTGAGCTTCAAATAGAGGAGCCCTTTTTTTCATTTTCAAGTTTTTGTTCTTTTTGTGCTTCTTTTGAACCCTACTTTTGCGAGTGCGCCTTATTTTGTTTTGCACGTTCCTTTGCTAATTACCAAAAAAATATAAATAAATAATATGTATAATAAAGCTTGTTAGTCTAGTGGTACAGAGTCTTTACTCTACTTAGGTAGGACGTTCAAATATCTTTGTTTTTTTTTGAACCTAGGGATCCTCAAATATCAATCATAACAAACAAATTACTTTTCATTTTCATTTTTGCTTCCTCATAAATGGATGAACATTAAGGGCACCTCTAATGATGCTAATATTTTTACATAAATAATGTAAAGATTAATGAATCATTATATGTATTAATATAATTTTATTTGATATGAATATATGTTCATATTTCTAAAATTTTAAATTATATATATAGATATATATTATGTACATATATTTATAATGGTACGTCTTCTTTTTTCTTTTTTTTTTTTGTTTATTTTTGGAGGGGGAGGGGGGGGGGGGGGGGGGTATGGGGAACCACGTTTGCCCAAGTGGGAAATCGAAACAAGGTAGCACGATTGGGCATCAACGTTCTCCATCACTAGAATAGATCCCCAAGTAATAATGTCATAATTGGGTACCGTACTTGTAATTGTATAGTTAAACGTTGTAATCAAATATAATAGTCACATGTATTAGAAAAATTAATTGGTTGTTAGAACAAATAATAGTTAGTTAGATATATTATGATTGTTAGATTAGATTTGCCAGTAAGAAAATATAAAAGGAATTAGAGTTGTAATTGGGAATATTGTAATATAAATTAGTATCTTCGTCTTTACCTAATCTCTCTCATCTGCAATTCTTTCTATCTTCCTTTCCTATTTCAATTATAATTCTTTCCCCGTCATGTAGGTTCATGACAAATAATTAATTGTAGATTATAGTTTTTTTTATTAATTTGTATATTATTGATAATAATTATTATTTTCAATAATTTACTATTCTTTTATAAGTACGGACTGCATTGTTATGGATCTGCCACTTTAAGCATGTTAAATGTGTCAATTTAATCTTAACATGATTCCAAATATTTCGTCCAAAGTCCTTATTTTCAATTTTTTTCCCCAATAATTAGCGACAAAGCCGGGATACAAAGCAGATAACTCAAACAAATGAGCCGTGAGTCAAACCATACACTACAAAAGAAGTGACCAATAGTAACAGGATCATTTCTGTTGCTATTGGCTGTTCTTTTGTTACTATAACTTTTAGACACAAAATTTTGTCTATTGCTACGTTGTTTCTGTTGCAGCTGTCACTAAAGGTTATAGCAACAGAAAATGAGTGTTGCTGCCACTGTGCCCCAATAGCAACAAAGAGTTTTGTTTCTATTGCCTTTTGTAACAACATAAGAATTTGTTGCTATTACCTATAGCAACAAAGCGCTTTCTGTCGCTATTACCTATAGTAACAAAGCGCTTTCTGTTGCAATTGGGTTTTTTTGTTATTATTTTTAGCAACGCCCTCATGGTTCTGTTACTATTGCTATTAATAATAACATCAAACTTTTGTTCCTTTTACTTATAGCAACATTCCATTATGTTGCCATTGCTTTTATTAAAAACATATACTTGCATGTCCTAACTAGCTAAATTTCATATTTTCAACCAAACAAAACACATAATTGAACGTGACAATGATTATAAGTCGATAAGAACTTTACACATCATCATCATACCAACAACTTTGTCATGCATTACATCCAGGAACAGTCATCCATAAATTAAAAAAAAAAAAATACACACACACAAAATAGTCAAAATAATTCTTCCCATCATTTACAAGTTTAGCCAAAATACATAATGTCCAACAAATGGGAGAGTCGGTAGAAAGCAGTTCAAAATAAGTTTCTTGGCAAATGTACGACGAACAATCATTCATATGGCTCATCTTCCACTGCATCATATATCTTCATCTTCAAAGCCATCATTCCCGTCTTGTTCCTCATAATAAACTTCATTGTCACAAGACGAACTAGCTTCCTATAAAACAAGTATAAACATGAAATTCAAGCTAAACATGCAATTCATTTAGCATTCATAGAGGCCAAATCAACTCATACATTGCATCAAAAGACTCTACCATAACAACATCCATAACAACCCATCATGAGCATACAACTTATGACCACAACCCAAATAAGGTATCTAGACACAAGCTAAAAACCAATCCTATGGTCAATAAAGTTTCTCATATTAGATCTATACCTTACCCTTTTCCAAAAAATAAAAAAGAAGGCATGAAATAGTGATCCTAAGGACATAATAGCCTCCAAAGACAATAACAAGTCCACATATGAATCAAACATATCATTTTTTTTTTCCTAACCACAAGTTGGAATTCAACAAAACACAGCAAATTGCAATAATTTCAGCAACATACGGTCCAAAACCTGAAGTGAAATTATTATTGACAGCAACTTACAATAGCTAATAGCCATAATATGCATAAAAGCAATATGGACAGCAACTCACAGCATCAATCATTCCATAAAAACATGTTTATCATCACTTCAAGCAACATGTAGCAATATATTCATCTTGCTTCAAACATAGCTATGGGAAATATATGACACATCAATATAGAGACAAATATATAAAATCATCACACAGTGATTTTCATGAAAACTCATAAATTTTCTAAGCCCTCTACTTCCTAATCACAAGAACTCTCATTGTTTGTAAGTCATATCATTGCCCTGATAATCACAATTTTGTATTATGTGGAATTTTAAAGCAATGCAAAAGCAAACTAACCTTTCTTCCCCTTTTCGTCATATTTGCCATTAAAAAATCTACCCTCTCAGATACAGATTTCAAGCTTTCTTTTACGTCTTTAAGCTCGGCCTCCAACTTCCTGTTTTTCTCCTGCTCTTGAGCTAGGAGAGAGCGTTTCATTCCAGATCGAGGGACTTTTATGCCTAACCCATAGGTTTTCGCGTATCCATTCTTGTCCTCTTCCGCAACTGCTACAAATATTTTTTTTCGTTCCTCTATTCTTGCTGTCTCATCAAGATCCTGTGGCAGCTCTTCCAATCTTCTATCAATCTCCGCCTGATATCATATTAAGAAATGATAACCATAATTTTTAGAAGTGACATGGAAAAAAATTGAAATACAAAATAACTATAGATAAACCATACCATAGCAGTGACAGTTCCTGCATCATGTTTGGATGAAGACTTCGGCATATGGGTTTGTTGAAACATTGTGAGCTCATCTGGTTCTTTCCCATCAGTTATCATCTATACACATATGGAACATACACTTTTCAATAAAAATTCCTCAAAAACAAACCCCATGATTCAAAGCAAACTAAAAGACTAAACCAACTTTTCATTGCGTCGTCTACAAGAGTCTTTGTGCCACAATAATGCCTCAGTTTTGATCTTTTTTGGTTTTCGATGCTTCTCTCGTGGCGTTTCTAAACCCAAAAACATGACAAGTGAATAATATATAACGGAATATATTGCGATACTATACTTATGGAAGCATATTAATATACCTGCCCTTCTTCAGAAAAACAAAATTCGACAAAATTCTTCCATTGTCGAACAGGTGTAAGAGTAGGCCTATTCTTTATAGCTTGGTCTTTCGTCTTTCCTTCAGCGAGTTTGTTTCTCCAATAACATTTGTTACTTCTCCATGATTGATCTAGCTTTGATTTAACCCATTCATATGGCTCTTTCCCTTCTGGGAAGTAGTATGATTCCTATATACAAACAAAGAACAATCAACATGTACACTTTATTGGCATATCTTTTCGTTCCACAGTTATTATAATATTCAAACCGATGTTGCTAAGTCCTTCAAATTTACATGATAAATTGAAAATGCATTACCTTCACTACATCCCATACATGGGTAATCCTCCATTCCGGCATACTCTTCCATTCCTTAACATCGATCAGTCATGTTCTAGGATCCCGTGCTTAAAATCCTATTAAAGAGGACATTTTCCTTTGTGTATCTGAGCAGGGCTGGCCATGGTCGTTAACATCAACAAAAATGGGCTCCTTAGGGGTGTGGACTTTGTTTCTTCCCCTCCTCTTTTCACTTGTTTGTGCTCCTACAAATTCAATATAGTTTTTTAGTATAATTTTAAACCCAAGTAGAAGATCATTAACCCATCAAGCTTAAAAAGCATAAATGATAAAATCATTAACAAGTCGGAGATTTTATACATATACTATAGTTGTGTATATTAATTACTCATTTCCCATACAATTGTGTAACATAACCCGTATCTTGACCATCATCAGTTGCTTGTGTTTCCTCTCGGGATGAAGTGCGAACATGACTTTCAGAACCTATATAAATGATAAAATCATCATAAAAGTCAAAATCCTTTTCAAATGAGAAAAAGGCTAATAAGTAGAGAACATAATTGAATTGTAAAATAATATGTATATTAAACAAGAAACGACACAAATAAGATTGTTTAACCTATTCCATGGGAACTCCCAACATGTCCCTCTCCTTGAGGACAAACGGTATCACCGCATTCAAAAGCTTAAAGATAAAAAATATTTTAATATAGTTAGAAAGCATGATTAAATTATAAATTGACCAAGATGAATACATCCAACAAATAGAATGGATAAGCTCACCATTTGGAGTCACTTGGACTTCTGAATCTCACCTAATATCTTCTTGCACTTGTTGAAATTTCCTAGGGCTTCTTCTAAGAGTAGAAGTTTGAAAAAGGGCACTTCGAGCTTGGGTAATAGGTTCCGATCCACTTGGATGTTGTGGTAGCAAGATTTTTTGGTGTATTCTGGGTCGTCTCTACAGCATTCCCATGTTGTGGTAGATTCTTAATAGGAGGCTCAACATCTCTTTGATTCCTAGGTAAAGTGGAAGAAACCAACCTAGGACTACACCTCATTTGTAGAGAAGATTGTTGAAGTTTGTTCTTTTTAGACTCCATAAGACACTACATAAAGATATCATCTCAGTTTCAAAAAAATAATGTTACAACAACAAAATAGAAAAATAATTTTAAGATATGAGTCATACCTTTAAATCAGATGCCGTTACCATCTTTCTCTTACCCTTGTTACTCTCAGTGGGTGCCATGGCGTCCTTCGCAATTTAGAGTTAGAAAATGATGCAACATAATAGTATACATAAAACGATAGAATTCACCATTCCAAAGCTCAATGACACAACTAAACCAAATATCACAACATTTAAACAAACAATAAGGAAATTAGAGAATGAAGAAAACGGAAAACGTTGAAATCGTTTAATCATTCAAATACAAAAAGCTTGTCATAAGCATATAAAGATATTGATAACATATCTCCTCAAACTTTAGTGTCAATCATAATCATATAGGGTATCATCTTCTTCACTATCACTATAGTAGAAGTACTCCTCATTATTTTCGTCAAGTAAATTAGCGTCATTTATAGGTATGTCAACCATTGCCCCTTCAATATCTTCTCTAACAATGTCAATATCATCAACATTAATATCCATCATTGCTGTAGACGAAATACAATCTATTTCAGGTATGTTTTCCTCTCCCATGTCAAATAAGTCTCTTGGGTTTGTCTTAGTGACAACATGCCATTCTTTTCTCTCATCATCAGGAGTGTAGAACACTTGCAATGAATGGGAAGCTAGCACAAAAGGTTCATCTGTTTTCCACAATGCTTTTAGGTTGACAAGAGTAAATCCAAGTCTATCTTTCTTGACACCCTTATTAGGATCAACCCAATCACATCTAAAAAGAATGACCTTTCTTCCTTGATGATAGTTTAATTCCAATATTTCTGTTAGCACACCATAACATGTCACCAAACCACTTGTATGTGTACTAGCAGTGACAACAACACCAGAATTTTGAGTTACGGCTTTGGTGTCTGCACTTTTGACACGAAATCTAAAACCATTGCAAGTGATTCGTGTCATTGTCTTTATCTGCATGCTAGGCCATTTACTCAACCACTGTAGGTCTTCTACTACAACAGTCTCGCAGGCAGATGAAGCTTTACCTAAAAAATTAAATATAAATTAGACTAATACATGTATTTAAAACGTTGGAGTCATGTGATAATTTTGGTGCCCAATATTATACCGTCTTAGAACTTACATTAGATTCAAACCAAGTACAAAAGTCTTTTTTGTGAATTTCTTCAATATCTAATTGACTCATCTGCGGATTTTAAATTGAAATCAGTTGTTTATGCTCTCTGTAAAAAAACCAACATAACATAATCAAAACGGATGATTGAATTAATATGCTAAGAGGATTCAAATATTATGAGTCATGGAAATGACTTACTCGATGTAGATGTGGATTTCATCACAATTGAACAAAACAAACCTATGTGCTTCTTCTCCCAATTCGTCGGAAGCAACTACATTCTTCTTTGATATGTAATGACTTTTGAGGGAGAATATTGATAATCCTTTACGCACTTCACCATCATCTAAGTCTTTATTTCTCTTAGAACGAGTCTCTCTTGTCTCAACACTTTGTAAGAACCTTGAGCAAAAACTTAAACACTCTTCTGCAAGGTATCCTTCGGCAATAGATCCTTCGTGCCGACTTCTATTACCCACATAATCTTTAAGCCTATGTAGGAACTTAGAACAACATATACTAAGTAATTAACAATACATTATTAGAAAAGTAAGTGTTGATTATTTTAAACGCTACAAAATCGAACAAACATACCTCTCTATTGGATACATCCAGCGAAAATGTACCATGCCAGCAACCTTTGCCTCATATGCCAAATCAATGGCTAGGTGCACCATTATATCAAAGAAGGAAGGGGGTAATATTTGTTCAAGCTCGCAAAGAACTATCTTCATGCGTTCTTCTAAGCACTCAAACTCATGTTGCGTCCCCACTTTTGAGCATAACTCTTTTCAACAATTGCATAGCTCAATTATTATCCAACTCACCTCCTTATTTTTCATTTTTCGAACTGCTAATGGCAAAATATGATGATCATGGCTTTTCAATCCATATATTTTACGTTCCTTCATGTGCACACATCGTGCAATGTTGGATGCATATCCATCAGGGACCTTAATCCTAGCCAACACATTCATAAGTTCCTTCTTCTCTTCACCGCTTAATGTAAAGCATGATGGAGGTAAAACTATCATTTCTCTTTCTGCTTTTGGGTGAAGATGCCTCTGAATATTCATATCCTGAAGGTCAAGGCGTGATTGCAATGTATCTTTTGTTTTTCTTTCAATATCAAAAAGAGTCCCGATCAAACTTTAAGAGATATTTTTCTCAATATGCATAACATCCAAATTATGCCGTATTAGAAGATGTTCCCAATATGGGAGCTGGAAGAATATGCTCTTCTTCTTCCAGGGTCCAACTTCTTTTTCCCTTCTCTTGTTTTTTTGTTGAGATACAAGACCCTTGCCTAGAGTCACATTTAACCCTACCATCTGTTGCAACAACTCTGACCCTGATCTTAAATTCAGAGCATGCCTCCTGTCACTGGTTCCATTAAATGATTTCCTATTGCGTCGATATTTATGATCATCGCTAAGAAAGCATCGATGTTCCTGATAACATAATTTCCTACTCCTTTTCAAGTAATGAGAACATGTATCTATGTTACAATGGGGACATGCAAATTTTCCTTTAACCCTATATCCAGACAAATTACCATAAGTAGGAAAGTCATTGATTGTCCACAATAATGCAGCTTGTAATGAGAAAGTCTCATTCTTCAAGGCATCATATGTCTCCACGCCATTCTCCCACAACTCACTTAATTCCTGGATCAAAGGTTGTAAGTAAACATCAATATCATTGCCTGGTGCCTTGGGCCCAGGTATGAGCAAAGAAACCATGAAGTACTCTTGCTTCATACACATCCATGGGTGTAAGTTATACATCATCAGAACAACCAGCCATATACTATATTGTGTACCCATTATCCCAAAGGGATTGAACCCATCACTTGATAGACCAAGCCTAACATTGCGTCGGTCTAAAGAGAAATTAGGGTAAAGTTCATCCAAATGTTTCTAAGCCACAGTGTCTGCTGGATGCCTAAGCTTACCATCTTTTGTGCGCTCATCTGCATGCCATATCATGTATGCAGCTATTTTGGATGACATAAACATCCTCTTCAATCTTGGTATCAAGGGAAAATGGCGAAGCACTTTGCTAGGAACTTTAGCACCGTTAACTAGTGATACCACGACCCCACCATTAGTAGTTTTCCATCTTAATGAACCACAAACTGGACATGTGTCGCAGTCTTTCAACTCCTTCCAAAATAGCACACAGTCGTTGAGGCAAACATCAATCTTTTTGTAGCCTAGACCCAACTTTCGAATTATGCTTTTTGTTTTATAAAAAGAGTTCGGCAATGTCTCACCTTTTGGAAGAGCTCTTTTAAAAATCTTTAGAAAAGCATCAAATCCAGCATTAGTCACTCCATGCAAGCATTTAAGATGATATAATTCAACAATAAAGGAGAGCTTTGTGAATTCATCACATCCAGGGTACAAGGGTGTATCTGCATCATCTATGAGTTTATATAAATTTTTAGCCTCAACATTGCGTCCCTTTTTAGGTGGTTCCAATGATTCACTCAAATTAGGACTATGCAATCCATAAGCATCTTCTAACATTTCATGCATGCCATCATCTGACGATTCATCAGAAGTATCCATCTCACAAGCAAAATCATTTAGCTCGGGATACTCCAGCTCCCCATGGAGATACCACTTGCTATGTGCATAATTATCATCCATGCCTTTAAGTGTAAGGTGAAGTTTTACTCTATCTATGTCCAAATCATATCAATTTGCACAAGTCTTACATGGGCAAGGTATTGACTCATCCACACCCACAATAGCAAGTGCATCAGTAACAAATGCTTCCACACCCTCGCGAAATTCAGGTGAAACTCGTGAGCTTGTCATCCAAGCTTTGTTTTTAAACACATCCATACGGACAAATCCTACACTTAGAATGTATAAATATCATTAGAATAGGACAGAATATTAGTAAAAGTACATTAATTACATATATTAATCTCTTATTGACCATAGGAACAATGTAAGATTTGTTACTAGACTCAAATTCCATGTAATTTGTATTTTACTAACTATAATCTGAATCAACAACTCAAATTCACTACACAAGCACCGAAACAAATTAAAAGCTAAAAAATGTGACAAAAACAGAACTCATCATCATGAATCATCAAACATTATAATCTAATACTTAGAAATATCTTAAAACGCCATATGCTTAGTTCATATTTTCTCAAAATCAAGCAAAAATTGAACAAACTAATCATTATAGCATACATCAAAACTAACACTACACTAAACACTAACACATTAGATAATCACATATTAAACTATTCAATTCTCAACAAATTGACAGTAATCTTACATTAAACTACTCAATCTTCAACAAATTAACAAAAATCTTACATTAACCGTATTTTGTTACTGCAACAAAAGAATGATGAAACAAAAGAGTGAAGACCTAAACATGAGATTTATAATACTTTCAAACAATGTAAACCTAGAATAATCAGACAGCGAACTGCAAATTAAACTATATCACAACAGAAATTGAATTAAAGAAGTGAAGAGCCAAGTGAAGGGACGAGCGAAAGAGAGAGAGTAGAGATGAGCAAGAGACAGAGAGCGTACAGGAGCGAGAGACAGAGTGAAGCGAGCGAGAGAGCTGCGAACGGGAGAGAGAGAGCTGCGAATGGGAGGGCGAACGGGAGAGAGAGAGCTGGTGAACGGAGAGGGGGTGAGTGAGGGTTATAAAAATATTAATGAAATTTTCAATACCCAATTTTGAGATTTGGAGGGAATTTTTTACCCAAAATTTTATGGATTGACAAAAAATTTTAAATTTTTGCCAATATTAAGTTTATGTAATGTATTTAGTGGACAAAAAAGTTAATATAATTAGATTATCTATGTGTCTTTGACAAATTTTTAAAATTTTTTTAGAACATAATATTGGAGGAAAGTGAAAATTCGTTTCTTACCTCATGAAATATAAAAAATTTGCTAATAAAATACCATTACTAACAAACACTAGTGAACTGTTGGTAATGCTATATAGAATACCAACAGACTGATTTTCTGTTACAAAAGGGGGTCAGTTTTGTATGAGATTTTGTATTTGCAGCAAAAGAAAATTTTTGTTTCTATTGGTATCTCAATTGTAATAGAAAATTTTCTAATTTGTTACTGTTGGTCACTTTTTTTGTAGTGATATATGGACGGGTACTAAAACAAGAGAAACAAAACAAACAGGAATATAAGCAAAAACATGTAAACACTAAGAGCCACAAACACCACTGGAGAGGATTCAGAAACATGACAAACCAAAAGACAGGAACGCCCCTGATCTATCGAAGTAAGGTGCTGAATCATAAATAGATCACAATTGTCAAAACCCAGTCCTAGTCTTTTGCCCATCTTCCACGTGCACTCTCAGCAAGGAGCTTATCGGCATCTTTAGCACTATCCCCACTTTTACCCAGATTCCTCTTTTTCTATTTGCCAGAGGCCTTCACTGATCTCTTTGCGCTACTCCCAGGTTACATATCCTTTAGGAAGGTTTGTACCTCTGGCTTAGCTTGTTCTTTCATCTTGCGCTTCAGTGCTCACCAACCCCTTTTTTGTCGCACCCAACTTAAGGATCTGATGACCTGCCATTTCTTTTTCCTTATTCTGCCAAGCTATGTTGGACTCCTCTATAAACGACACTGATACAGAGAAATTTCTGGGCAAACTTTCATCTATGCTTGGGGCTCTTGCAAATGTGGGGGGCTCGATCCCTGGTGGAAATGCGAGGCCGGAGGACCCTGAGTCACTATCACTTACAACGTCCCAAGCTTGTTCTCATGAGGCAATGTCTTTTTTTTTTTTTTTTTGGTGCCAAAGGATTGGGTTGCCTTAATCAACCCCGGCCCATGAGAACAGTCCACAAGCCCCCATGAACAAGTAAGTCATGAGTATATTCTCAGCGAGAATCGAACTCCTGATCTCTGGGCAATGACCGCATGGGTAGGAGACGTCATCAATTGAGACACCCTTATGATGAGACAATATCTGATCATGAGACTAAACTATTTTGGTTATATCTTTCAGATCCACTGTAGGAAGAGAGGAAAGTGTTAGTTTACTCGAACTTCCTAGATTAGTGGTTGAGAAACATGCTAGAGGAAGGGCAGAAGAGATGAGCGGGGGCTATGGCAATCCCAAGCCCATCTCCGAATACGCTGACCATCAACATGAATAGCAATCTAGTCGAAAACTTGCCTGACCACCTCACTCCATCATTTACTAACCTTGGACGATGTACCGCAGAGTACTCACGATCTCCCATGACATATGTCGTATGCTTAGGAGAAGGTTAAACCTCTGAAGTATGCTGAACCAAAGTGGTGCAAGCTCTGTCTTGTTGTGAATGTGAACAAAATGAAGTTTGTTCCCTTGATAATCTGGCCGAGACAACGAAAGTAACGACCCTAGGAGAGTTGTCTGGGATCAACGTGAACTACCCTTTTTATTTTCATGAACTATTCATGCAGTGTTATATTATCCTGACAAATTTTGCGAGGTTTACGAATCTTACTACCGATGGTTGCAAGGGCATTATTTGGGATTTAATAAAGGATATTTTATATTAGTACGATGAGATATTGTGTAAATTTATTAATATGTAAACTTTGTAAAATAATATTTTAGTTGTATGTATTTAATAAATTGTATAAATGAAGGGGTGTAAGGATCTAAAATAGAACACTAACTTAACTCTTCTTGATTAACAATATTTCGACAATGCAGTTTCTGTATGGGGGAGGGGGATACGGAGGGGATGGTGGGCTTATTTAAAAATAACGACAAGTTTTACATAATTTTACACTACCGTTTGGACAATAACAACCCAATGCTTGAAAGGCTCCGGCCAATTCAGGGTCCGGGAGGTGCGGTTTTGGGTGAAATGCATGCGGGCTTGCACCTACAAGGTTTTACCCTGAAGGGAGACTGTTTTCGAGGGCCCCCAATCCTAAAATATAAAAACGGAACAATATTTATAAAATCAAGTCAAGTCAAATAAAGTTGTACCAAACATGTAAGCAACAACAAAGCATCTGCAATAATGAATATGAAAGCCTCAGGGTGCTGTGAACTGTCATCGTTGTGTTACTTACTCCTAACAGCTATTTTGGACACCCATATTACTATTGTGTGAGCTATTTTACTAGATATATATATATATATATATATATATATATATATGACTTTTGGATAGAAAAATTATATCACAAAATTTGTGGACTTTAATAAACCAAATTTTATAATACTTATAAGTAGTTTATCCTTTAATAAATGTAGTTCAACAAGTCTTGAAAGATGTAGTTCATTTAGTTCCTTGCCTGTCGTATACAAGTGAAATGCAAGTAACAATACCAGGACAGTTAGGGCACGAATTCAATAAAAGTAATGCCAAAGAAAGCAAGTTATCTAAAAGTCAAAGCATCTCTCTTTTGGTGCTTCTACATCCACCTTAGGGTATAAACGAATCAAAAGTTCGATGAACTACTCATGTTTGAAACTAATTAGGGCTTGTTTGTGTTTATTATGAGGGCTCAATAGCTTATCGAGCCGAATTCGAGCAAGCTCGATAAACTTAATGAGCCAAGTTCAAACAGGGGTGTGATTGACTAGTTAACATTCATGAACAGTTTGATAAAGGCTCAACAAGAGCTCGTTAAGGGATCGATATGAGCTTGTTGAAAAGGTCGATAAGGGCTCGTTAGTAGTTGGTATTGGTTCTAAAATGGTTTGATAATGACTCAATAATAACTTAAAATGCTCGGCTCGGCAGTGAGCTCTATTTGATAGCAAGCTCGGCTCAGTTTTAAGTTTGATTAGACTCGATAATGAGCTCGGCTCGGCTCGATAAGCTTAACGACCGAGCCGAGCCAGGTATTGAACACACTGAAATCTTATCGATCTAAGTTGGAACAAAGATTGGAAATGCTCGCTAAGAGCTTGGCTCAAACTCAAGCTCGATAAGCCTTTCAAGCCCGAATTTGAACAAGGCAGTGCTCAGCTCGGCTCGGCTTACTTCATTTACACCCCTATGTACTTCGTAATGCAATTAATCTATATCAAACTTACTTATATCAGTAGCCCTTTTATTTTTTATCAATTGTATCAATTTAGTACTTACGTTTTTCAAGATATTAATTTAGCAGCCTCTTTACATGTCTTCAAATGCTAGTTAATGTTACGATATTAACCAAAAAATTAACGTTTAATTTTCAATATTACACTTGATTGAATCAATTTTAATTATATTGCAACTATATTGGCATAATTAAATATTTAGAGACTAAACTAATACGATAGGCAAAGTTCAAAGATTAATGACGTAAATAGCCATATATCCTATATACCATGTCCATATTTTTAGCTAGTACTTAATTGACATTATCAAATACGTATGCATATTATTATTAGCTTATAAAAATAATTATTTAATATTACTTTAAATAATTTAATTATATTTTATTATATTATCAAGTCCTCACCTTCAGGTTGGGGCCACTGGGAAACAGCCTCTCTTCAGGTTAACACCCTGAAGAGGGAAGGTTGCGTACATCCGCCCCCTCCCCCCAGACCCTGCGTAGGCGGGAGCCCTTGAGGCACTGGGTATGTTCCTTTTATATTTTATTATATTATATGACAAATTTATACAATAAAATTGATTTCTACAGTTGACAAAAAAATTTGGAGAAAAAAATATTTGGTCAATAATTCTTAAAGAAGAAATACTTTGGGAAGGAAACGATTTTCTCTCCAACATGGAGCATTAATAAAAATAATTTTATAATTCAATTATGTTTTGCCATATCATTAATACACAATTTTCGCAAAAAGGGTTATTTATCCCAAAAGTTCTTGTACTTCTCTTATTGTATTGTATCAATATATTTATCGTATTGTTAATTGTGTTAATTTAGTTCCTCGGCCTTTGCCTTGGATACCATGGAATACTGATGTGGAACCTGATTATGCTTTGAGGATTGGTAATAAAGCTTGTATAGATATTGGTAGAAAATGACAATGGAGTGAATGAAGACATGTTTGCCCTTGTTGAAAATGAAGAAATCCATTGCATTGTGTGGTTGAATGCTGAGACAATTGGAAGCCCTGAAAAGATGAGTCGTAATCCTTCTCCATCTTCTCTCTGCTTTCTCCCTAGCCTCTATCCCCTCCTCCCCCATCGGTCCCTGGTCCTTCTCCTACCCATTCAACATCCCCAACTCACTTGTTTGACGTGGTTCTCTGCACAAAACAAACTTGGAAAATTGGTACAAGGTTGGGCCACTCGTTTGGTAAGATATTATCTAGAATTTTTACTTGACTGAAGACAAGGTAATTGGTGGGCGTATTAACGAAAAGAATAAGGTCCATAGATATAGTCTCGAATGCAAGGTCATGTTTTTCCAACGATCTTTGAAGGTTGTTAGATTATTGGGCACTCCAAAAGTTGTCAGAACTCATGGTGCTAAAATGAGGGCGCTTGGTTAGTTCTATCTCACGCCGTTGGTGCTTAGCTTCAGCTCTGAGTGGCATCTATGGTTCTTCTGCAACAGGTTTTGGGAGTGTGAGCCGTAGTTGCTGTTGAAAATATACTACGTATACATGTGTATTTTGTATTTGTTTTAATGTAAATACTTTGAATTTAATTTAGATCTAGAATTAAATTTAGGGTAGTTAATAGGGCATTTCCTCCTCTCTTTTGAATGGTGTAACCGGCCCCCTCCCCCATCAATGGGCTCTTCAATTTTTGCTTTCAATGTTATTTCCTAGTGTAATTAGCCTAGGATTCTTTGCATCCTTTCATCTTCTTTGATGTACTCATAAATAGGCTAGATTATTTTCAATGGAATCATTCAAGTTTTTCTCCTCTTCTTAGTATTCATTGTTGTTTATTTGTTTGTCAAGTTTTTTACATGGTATCAGAGCGGGTTTAGATCAATTTTGGGGCTCGCATTGTTGCCTCAGCCGAATTGCCAGCCCATTTCCTTGCTGCGCATCATTGTAAGGAGTTTTCATATTATTTGTTTTATTTGCGTTATTTTACGCATCTTAAAATGAATAACGAAAATTCAAGTGAAGATTCTAACCAAACCGTTGCGCCAGTTCTTGTTTCAGGGGGAGTTCTTGATGTGAACTCACCTTATTATTTTCACCCCTCGGATCATCCGGGGCTTATTTTTGTGCAAGATATTTTAACTGGCCCAAATTTCCCGACGTGGAGGAGCTCTATTTTTAAGGTCTTTAGGGCCAAACGTAAAATTGGTTTTCTAGATGGTAGTATTAAGAAACCGGAGGAAGATTCTCCGGATTTTGAAAATTGGAGTGCCTGTGACTCCATGGTTTCTTCTTGGTTATGTAATTTTGTTTCGAAAGAAATCAATGCAAGTATTGCGTATTTTGAATCTGCACGTGACGTTTAGCTAGACTTGAATGAACGTTTTTCCCAAGGAAATGTACCACGGGTTTATGAAATTAAGTGTGAGATTTCACACTTAAAACAAGATAATATGTCAATATTTGACTATTTCACTAAACTAAGGTCCTTCTGGGACGAGCTTTACACACTTGTAGCAATTCCCCCATCTACTTGTGGTTCGGGACAAGCTTTTGCGGCCATAAGGGACATGGAGAGGTTGCTCGATTTGTTAATGGGATTAGATCCCTCCTTTTCTACCGTTAGATCTCAACTCATGAATACCAAACCACTTCCAAATGTGTCCAATGCATATGCCACTTTATGTCAGGAGGAGAAGCAACAGAGTGTTGCTTCAGGTAGTATTGTTGTCTCGGACGCTACGGCTCTCGTAGTCAAAGGGAATTTTGGTACCACTAGTGGGGATTTGCCCAATTCTAACGGGCCAACCACTAGGCGGAATAATTGGTTTTCTTGTTCTCATTGCAAAAGACAGGGACACACTAAAGAACGTTGCTTCGAGCTCATAGGATATCCGGCTGGATGGAAGAATCGTGGACAAAATCGAGCAGCAGCAGCCACTATAGCTGCTGCGCAGTTGACAGCACACCACCACCAGCCGCTGCTGCTGCCGGCAGCGACTGGTGGCGTGCCACGACAGCCGAACGACAGCCCCGTTGTTGGGTTGTCGGCATCTCAATATCAGCAGTTGTTGTCTTTACTCAGTGCTGAGGGAAGTTCACCTTGTGTTAACATGTCAGGTCAGGTTTTGTTTAATACTGTTTGGATTATTGATACGGGTGCTTCCGACCACATGGTTTGCTCATATTTTGTGTTAGATAATGTCCAAGTAAACACTAAAATCAAGCCAGTCAGACTTCCGAATGGGAATTCATTGTCAGTCTCCCATGTAGGGCATGCCACCATTTCTAGTTGTCTCACGCTCGATAATGTTTTGTGTATTCCCGGATTCCAGTGCAATCTTCTTTCAGTTAGCAAGTTGACTAGGGATAGGAATTGTGCATTGACCTTTTATTCAAACTTTTGTGTGATACAGGACCTACTATGAAGGAAGCTGATTGGAGTGGGTAGACAGCGAGATGGGCTATACATTTTGGAGGGACCGGTTGCTCCCAAGGTTACACACATGAGGAGTTCGGAAGAAGAGTATTTGATTTGGCATCGAAGAATGGGGCATGTCCCATTTAATAAATTGTCGAATTTTTTGAATTTGGATTTTGGTACTTCTACTGATGCAATTTGTGATTCTTGCCATCGGGCAAAACAAACTTGTTTACCTTTTCCTGTTTCTGTTAGCAAAACTACAAGATGTTTTGAGTTAATTCATTGTGACATTTGGGGTCCGTACCGTACCGTGTCCATGACTGGTGCTCGTTTTTTTCTCACCATAGTTGATGATTATAGCAGATGCACATGGGTTTATTTGATGAGAGATAAGTCGCAATCTCATAGAATATTAATGGATTTTTGCCAAGTTGTACAAACTCAGTACAACAAGTGTGTGAAACAAGTAAGGAGTGATAACGGTGCGAAATTCCTTTTTGGTCCTTTGCTCGATTTTTATGCAGGAAAAGGAATCCAAGTACAAAACTCGTGCAGTGATTCTCCTCAACAGAATGGGGTAGTTGAAAGGAAACATAGGCACCTCCTTGAGGTGGCTAGAACACTTCGTTTTGAAGAAGGTCTTCCTATCCATTTTTAGGGAGAGTGTGTCCTCACAGCAGCCTACTTGATCAATCTCATGCCCACACAACGTCTAGGTAATCGGACTCCTTATGAGGTACTACTCGGAAAAGCTCCTTCTTTTGGTCATTTACGTGTTTTTGGTTCCTTATGCTATGTTCATCATAAAGATCGTAGCAAGGATAAATTCGGTTATTGTGCAAATAAGTGTATTTTCATCTGGTATCCACATGGGAAGAAAGGGTACAAGGTTTTTGATTTAGACAACAAGAAAATATTGGTTTCACGTGATGTCTTTTTTTATGAGAATAAGTTTCCTTATCTTGAAAAGCAAGGGAAAGGAAATGATGATAACGAAATTGATCTAATACGTTATGTGGATGATAAAGATCACGGGAGGACTCGTGTACGGGAAGAACCGGTGGTGGCTGAACCACCACCGGAGCTGCCAGATCTATCGGTGGCAATACCACAGACAGACACTGGTGTTGCAGCACTAGAATCGGGTGCTGCAGCACCAGAACAGGGGTCTGACAGACCCCGGGGTGCTGCTGCACCGGGTACTTCGGGTAGACCAAGTCGGGTTCGCTCAATGCCAACTAAGTATCAAGATTTTATTGTGGATGTTCCTTCTTCTATAGCCCATTCTCGTGCTACCGCTCCTTCAGTTGACTCAGGTATGGTTTACCCCTTGTCAAATTTTGTTTCTAATGCACGATTTTCTAACTCTCGCTCGTCTTTGCTTAAAGCCATCACTTCGGGTGATGAGCCATGACATTTTTCTCAAGCTATAGGTCATAACCATTGGAGAGATGCAATGGAGAAAGAAATTTCAGCACTTGAACAGAATAGGACGTGGACATTAGAAGAATTACCGCCCGGGAAAAAAGCCATAGACTCCAAGTGGGTCTACAAAATAAAATATAAGTCGGACGGTACCATTGAGCGCTACAAGGCACGTTTGGTTGCCAAAGGATACACTCAGATCGAAGGTATCGATTATCATGACACTTTTGCCCCTGTCGCTAAACTTGTCACAGTTAGATGTGTTCTTGCAGTTGCAGCCGCTAGGGATTGGATTGTGCATCAGTTGGATGTTAATAATGCCTTCTTGCATGGTGACTTAGATGAAGAAGTTTATATGAAACTTTCTCAAGGGTTTGAGAAGCAACATAAGGGTAAAGTTTGTCGTTTGCGTAAGTCTCTTTACGGACTTAAACAGGCTTCTCGTAACTGGAACCAGAAGTTTGTTTCCTTTTTGGTCGGCATGGGTTTCGTGCAGTCAAAGTCAGATTATTCTTTGTTTACATATACTCATGAGTCAGTTTTTACTAGTATACTGGTATATGTTGATGATGTGATCGTAACTGGAAATAACCTAAGTCACATAGAGGAGGTCAAGGCTTCACTTGATAAGCAGTTTGGGACCAGTTAAATATTTTCTTGGAATAGAGGCTGCACGCACGAAGGATGGAATTATTTTAAATCAAAGAAAATATGCGCTTGACATTTTAAGTGAAACCGGTCTTTTAGGAGCTAAGCCTGCTTCCACTCCTATAGTCCAAAACCATCGACTAGCTGATGGGGAAGGGGACCGTATAGAAGATCCGGGACAGTATAGTCGAATAGTAGGAAAACTTCTCTACCTGACCATCACTCGTCCTGACATATGTTATGCCGTTAAAATTCTTAGTCAATTTATGCATGTTCCGCGGGAACCGCATTTAGAAGGCGCTTATCGTGTCCTTCGCTACATTAAAGGGACACCAGGTCAGGGTATTTTTCTACCACGTGCATGTGACTTGTCTCTTCATGCTTATTGTGATGCTGACTGGACAGGTTGCCAGACTTCTAGATGTTCCACTACAGGTTTTGTTACATTTTTGGGGAATTCTCCTATCTCATGGCGCTCTAAGAAACAATCCGTCGTTTGTCGTTCTTCCGCTAAAGCAGAGTATGGGGCCATGGCTACAGTTACTAGTGAGTTAGTGTGGTTGAGGCGCATACTTCGTGATTTGCAAGTTGGCACTGATCAACCTGCCATCTTGTTTTGTGATAATCAGGCAGCACTTCATATTGCCTCTAATCCTGTGTTTCACAAGAGAACGAAACACATAGAAATTGATTGCCACTTCGTTCGAAAGAAATCATTGGCAAAGGAAATTTCCACATCTTTTGTTCGGTCTTCGGGTCAAGTGGCGGATATGTTTACAAAAGCACTCGGGTTATCCTCGTTTTCAATCTTTCTTCACAAGTTGGGCATTGTCAACTTGCATGCTCCAACTTGAGGGGGAGTGTTGAAAATGTACTATGTATACATGTGTATTTTGTATTTGTTTTAATGTAAATACTTTGAATTTAATTTAGATCTAGAATTAAATTTAGGGTAGTTAATAGGGCATTTCCTCCTCTCTTTTGAATGGTGTAACCGGCCCCCTCCCCCATCAATGGGCTCTTCAATTTATGCTTTCAATGTTATTTCCTAGTGTAATTACCCTAGGATTCTTAGCATCCTTTCGTCTTCTTTGATGTATAAAGAGGCTAGATTATTTTCAATGGAATCATTCAAGTTTTTCTCCTCTTCTTAGTGTTCATTGTTGTTTATTTGTTTGTCAAGTTTTTTACTGTTGCTAGGAACGTCGATTGCATAAAAATCCGGTGTGTTCTCACATATGAAACTTGCAAGCGCTCTATCATCATTAGTGGCTGTTTGCACTTGTTTGTTTTAGGATTAGGTGTGGTACTAGGTGCTAGGTGTATACTTAGTCTGGTTCTTAGGTGTATTTTGTTTTTTTTCCATTTTTCACACTTTGTAAGCATCCTTCGGATTTCCCTTGGGAACCTTGGGAGATGCAGGCTTTTGTATCCCGAGTTTTTTCCTCACTAATCATTGAAAAAAAAAGAAGTCCCTCTATAGTTTATATTGTGTCAATTCAATCCATTGGTCCAATTCAAGTTAAGATATTGATGTAATGTTTAATGGCACAATGGTGTCAGATGCAAGTAATCCACTACTGATCCACCCATTAACTTAATTTAATCAAACCTTTGGTCAAATCATTAAAAATTTTGTTAACAACTTAACACAAATTTTACCTTAAGGACCAAATTGATACAATATGAATTCTATAAGAGCTAAATTGGCACAACCATACAATGGACAAAGTATAGGAATCTTTGTTGTAAACAACCTTAAATAAAATTAGTGAGAACTATGAAGAATCCTTTGTCCTAGCACCTATATAGCAGTTTTATTTGCGTCAAAACAATGCTACAGCCATAGGTAATAAATAAAATACTCAATTGCATAACAATACAAATAAAAACTTATTAGCTTATGAAAAAATTAATTTATTTAGAATTAACTTTTAAGATATAATAATTTTCTTTGTTGCATATTTAAAAGATAATCAGATCAAAAAAAATAATTAAAAGATAAAATTGAATACATGAAGTTAATAATTTTGTGGAGTATAGGACCTATGGATGCCATCGTTACTTGCACGTAATGTACCCCTCCCTAACCAAATCCTAGGGGTCACCTCCAAACTTACATAATTTATCTTATTAATTAAAAGGTATCTAAGTTCTCCTATGTTTTGCTTCACATTTTGAGACTTCCAATCCTCAATAATCACGACACTTTCATACTGAAAATTAGAATCAAATGAGCTTTTATTCTTTTGTTCCACACGAGATTTATGTTCTCGTTGAGCTCATTATCATTCTTTTTATTTATATCTTTCGACTTTTAGTAAACTATAAACACTAGTGGTCACCTCCTAGTTATATAATTCAACATATATATTACGTAAATTGTAGAAAATCCCTCTATATTTTGTTTCAAACACGAAAATTCTCCACACATCAATCACTTATCTCTTCACGTTTAAAAAATCATCACTTTATACCAAGTTAGCTTCTTATGACTAATTTGCCCCTAAAAAAATGCAGGGATTAAGGTCGACTTTATTTTTAGAAGTGGATTTTATATTAAAAATAAAAGGGTTTTCTGATATTTACAAAAGATAATTTTTCAATTAATTATAGTAATGATATTATAAGTTTAAAAGATGCAAACATGTTTATAAATGTTTCAGAAAAATATTATAAAATAAAATAATATACTTTTTGTTAAAAATAATTCAAAATTACATTAATAAATTTAAAATTAAAAAAATATGAAATTAAAAAAAATTTAAATAAATTATAAAAAAATAATTTTGTAGAAAAGGTTTGAAAAATATAATAATATTTTGAATTTATCATAATTATTTTTATACAAACTTTAAAAATATTTTATGGTTTAAATTTATAATACAATTGATATATTTAACTAAAATAAATATTTACGTGTAAATATCAAAAAATCCCTTATCATTTGCCTAAAAATATAAAGGCCTCAAGCTTGCTAATAAGGCTTGGAGAATCATTACTCTTTGGGCCCTTTCATCCAAAAAGATATAAAAGTTTTTAACTTTTTCTTAAAATTATAAAATTCATTTCTTTCATCTAAAAATAAAATCAAATACGTAAGCTCTCCCTTTTGAGGGCAAAATAGTTATAACAAGTTGAATTGGGGTAACGTGATTGATTTTTAAAAGTGAGGGGGTTAAATATTTGATAATTATGGGGAAGATTTTCTATTTTTGAGGCAAAAGCAAGGAAATTTTTTTAATTTATCCTATATATAATACCTAAAGAGCAATATTATAAGTATTCAAAAATAGACCTCAAAAAGGTTACTAATTTATAGAAATCTAACTGATTTAGCATGAACCTTTTATGTAATTATTAATATGATGCATTTAATATTTCGCATTGTTGTATTTTCCATATCCACATACACCAAATGTGCTATTCCCTAGCCAAACGCTATTGGTCACCTCATGCTTGTATAATTCATCCTATTAATTGAAAAGACACCTAATTCTCCTATAGTTTGCTTCATATTGTGGAACTCCAATAGCTTAATTATTGATTTGCTTAGTTGCATTTATTTTTCGATTGGTATTCATAGATTCGAGGACGCTTTTATAAGCGTATATAAAAGAATATAGCTTTCGTCTATTTTTGAGGGAAGTAGTCTTCTCCCGGAAAATATTTTGCTTTAGAGAACATTTTTCATGAAAAATGCAATTCCTGTTGGATTTTTTGCTGTTTGTTTCAATAGAAAACATGTTCTCACATTGTGATATTTCTTGTTTGTTTTAAAGAAATTATCTTATAACAATCATCTTATATCTAGTCATATGACAATATAATTTGAAGTTATCTCGACTTCTTGAGATTGTGAAATTATTACTAAAATACCATAAGGTTTGAGCATTTATCGCCTATCACGACATTTCAATATATGTAACGCTGAAGTTGAATATTTTGTCACGTAGGTACCACTACCAAAGTTTGATGAATTTTTGTAAAAATCTAACCAAATATAGTAGTGCTAATATGATACATAATTATGATAATACAAGTCATTTCAATATTTTTAGTAAATTATGATCGTATGTTAATGTAAACTACCTAAATATAGCTGAAATCATATGCCATGTCGGCCTTTTTGGCAAAAAAACCATTAAACTCTAATGAGAATACTTATATATTGTTGAAATCGTATTCTATTTTAACATTGTCTATTGAAAATCTATTAAACTGATTGATAAAATTTTAGAACTTCAAGGTATCTAAGTGATAAAATGTTTAAACTTTAAGTTACCCCATTGTTTGTATGCATTGCAATGTTATAGTACCTAGGTGATAAATGGTCAAATCTCTGGGTACTTTAGTGATAATTTTCCTGAAAAACATATATCAAAAGAAAATATTTAAAAAAAACAATAATAATCTATAAACAATTCTTCAGTGCTTAGTTTGATGTAAGCATTATTTCCTAATTATAATATTCACTATAACGTGAATTAGTAAAGATGTTCCACCCAGACCCTACTCACGCGGGAGCCCTTGGGGCACTGGGCCTGTTGTTGTTATAGTAAAGATGTTCCATATATAAAATATAAGTCATCAACAAAAATCAAACAGAACACAATATTCACTCAAGGATTTGAGCTGACTGATTTTTTCACATCCAATTTTTGTCCCACATTATTATCTCTACCGATCTAAGATCCTGCCAAGTTCATTTGGTTTGATCCATATTCGAAATGATGTATGCCTTCAAAATTCTTTTGATCACTCGAAATGATAATTTCTCCCTTTTGAACGGGAAGTTATTTTCCTCCATTTTAAGGAAAAGGTTTTTCATCAGAAGACTTTTTCCATCACAAAATGAGAGCCAATCAATAGAAAAGGGGAAAGCAATTTCTTCAAATGTAGTTTTTCCCCAAAACAAATTGAGCCTTAATGACGTGGTGGATAAGTAGAATATAAAGACACTAGTATGGTTAGGATGATAATGGCTAGCGTGTATTGGATAAGAAAACTAGAGTAGGAAAATCCCACACAATCATCAAAAATCTTAGAAGTAAAATGGATATAAGAGGAAAGAGAAGCGTGCCAGGATTATAATCGCTAACTTGTTAAACAATCATAAGAGAAAGTCTCGGAACAGCTTAATCTTGGCTTAATGAGTGACAATTCCAATTCCTTCCCACCTACGATGCATGTTTGCGATGTCCTAGACTCTGAATTAAACATGGATGAGAAACTATAACAGCAACAAAAAACATCATAGCGTGTTCAAGATTTTGTTGGTGCAATTCTTGAAATTCACAAGAAACGGGTAACAAATCGATCTACAGGTTTCGAGACGTGATGTCACTTTCCTTAAGACTTATTTCAGTATATGGAATAGTCTAGGAGATACAACAATAACCTAATGTTAAATAGAGTGAGTGTATGTAAAGGGAGATATAGAAGAGATGTGTGAGAATGATTTGTTCAAGAACAATGAAAAAGATCTTTCAAATCAATTTGGTTCATCAATTAACCAAGAACATGAAGGGAATATATATCTGAGAATTAGTGTAAAGCGACATCGCGAAACATGCCTCAAAGAAAGGGCCCGAAAGCTGGAAGTTAACGCTCAAAAAACTGGTAAATAATTGTCCCTGTGTGCCTGCAGTAAGGTTCTGTTGATCTGTGTGTTGACACACGGGCCCTATGTGTTGATACATAACTCTGCATCCCTGTTCTGTAAGAATGTGTGTCGACACACTAGTCCTGTGTGTCGACAAACATCCCAATACACTTAAAAACATATCAAACAAACTTCAAGACCAACTTTAAACACTTTATTCACAATCCTTATCACATTATTTGAAAATACATCAACAATCCCCCACTATTTTTAAAATACAATCATTCTCACAAATGACATCTTTAAGTTAAAGAAGGCCATATAGTGCATCAATGAGGGTGTCTTTCGATTGAACCCTCAGCTAGTGATAACATGTTCATAATTGATAGGATAGAAAATGGTAGACTATGCTTTGAACTATACAACCCATTTGACCAACTAAATACATTACCATGCACTAGGCAATCTACTCCCCGTACATACCCTACACCTCCCCAGATCGACATATATGAAGCCTTGTGTTCTGTACCCTTCGCGAGTGTTTTAGGGCCAAACCCTTTGTCAAAAATCACCCCTTGAAGTGGCCAAACTTCACACTCACTATGGTGGACACCAACCGATCATGTCCTGCGACGCGACATTCAGTTATAAAATTATAAAGATCGAGTCCATTAAGAGCATGCGCTCATCCTTTAATTCTCTGACGCAGTCAGCCAAGCACTTCACACACTGGATGGAAAATTCATTTGTGCTTGCAGCCACATTGATGATAAAACTCACTCATTGAACCCGAGACCTAGCGTCTAACTATGCGTGGAGTTGAGGGCCAATCATGGGTGACTAAAACCGATAGGTTTCAACGCCATCCCTGTGCACGTTTTTAGAACCAGTCTCTAGCAAGGCCTTTTGTGAATGGATCCGCTAGATTCTGACTTGTTCTTACAAAATCCAAAGTGATGACACTTTCTCAAATAAGATGCATCAGTATACTATGTCTCATACCAATGTGTCTAGACTTTCCAACGTACACCTCACTATACGCTTTACAAAGCGTAGCCTAACTATCACAATGGATAGATATCAGTGAGATCGGCTTGGGCCACAAAGGATCCTCGTACAACAGATCCTTTAACCATTTGGCTTCTTTAGCCGCCGAAGTAAGAGCTATAAACTCAGCCGCCATCATAGAATCAGAAATACAGGTTTGTTTCTTGGAACCCCTAGAAACCGCACCTCCACCGAGTAAGAAAACCCATCCACATGGGAGATCCAACTAGCATCAGAATATCCCTCTAAAACGGAGGGATACCCTACATAAGAAATACCATAGTTTATGGTACTCTTAAGGTACTTTAGCACTTTATAAATTGCATGCCAATGTTCCTTACTCGGATCGCTAGTATATCTACTTAGCCTTTCAATAGCATAGGCGATATTAGGCCTCGTGCTCGTCATGGCGTACATAAAACATCCCATGACTCGAGCATAATCCAACTGTAAAACAGGAGGGCCACTATTCGGTACAAGCTTCACGCTAGAGTCCGTCGGTGTGAACACCGATGCACATGCGCATTGCTGAATTTCCTCAACACACTTTCTACATAATGAGACTATGTCAGGGATATGGAATTTCCATCCCCTACAATTCTTATACCAAGGATTATCTCAGCTTCACCCATGTTTTTCATGGCAAAGTTCTCAGAGAGAAACCTTTTAGCTCTCTCTACATGTTCCAATCTGTACCGAATAAGAGCATGTCATCGACATACAAACAAATCATGACACCTTTGCCATTCTCGAACTTGCTATAGACAAACTTGTCCGATTCGTTTATCACGAATTCGTTGTTCATAACAACACTATCAAACTTTTGATGCCACTATTTCGGGGCTTACTTCAGCCCATACAAAGAGCATATGTGTTTACATACCTTCTTCTCTTGGCCCGGTACAACAAAACCTTCTAGTTGTTTCATGTACACCTCCTCTTCTAATTCACCATTCAGGAATGTTGTTTTTACATCCATTTGGTGAATCACGAGTTTATAGATAGTGGCAAGAGCAATTAATACTCTTATCGTCGATATCCTAGCCACCGGGATGTAGGTGTCAAAGTAGTCTAACCCATGCTTTTGGGTAAACCCTTTAGCAACCAATCGAGCTTTGAACTTTTCTATAGTTCCATCACATTTCATCTTCGTCTTGAAGATCCATTTACACCCGATCGGCCTACTACCTTGTGGAAGATCCACTAGTATCCAGGTATTATTACCCATGATGGAATCCATCTCATCATTTATCGCCTCTCTCCAAAAGGAGGCGTCATGAGACTTCATTGCCTCACAAATGTCATGGGGTCCACCTCCATGACATAACATCATGGTACCACAGGGTCCACATCATTCCTTGAACCTTCTACTAAAAAAGTGTAGAAGTCCATTCTAAAAGATTTCTCTTTCCTTACTCTCTTACTCCTTCGAAGTTCTAAAGTAATATCAGGGATATGATCCCTCTCATAGTGATCATCATCACCATACGACACTGGTGTGTCGTTATTGACCGGTACGTAGTCCCTTGGTCTCGGGATAGAGGTAAACCGATTCTCATCAAAGATGGCATCTCTCGATTCTATTATCGTATTAACACTGACATAATCATTTGGTTCAATTACATAGAACCAGTATGCCTTACTATGTGGCGCATATCCTACGAATATGCTATCAATGCCTCTTTCACCTAACTTTTTACGTCTAGGTTCAGGAACTCTAACAACAGCCCTACACCCCCAGACTTTAAGATAACTTAACTTAGGGGATCTACCGTTTCAATGTTCATATGGGGTTATTTTGCTTTTCTTGCTTGGAACACCATTTAATATGTGACAGGCTATTAACATAGCCTCATCCCAAAAACCATCACTGAGACCGAAGTATGACAACATGGAATTAACCATTTCAGTTAGAGTCCGATTTTTCCTCTCCGCCACGCCATTCTGTTGTGGCGTACAAGGTGCGATCACCTCATGCGCGATACCGGTGGATTCGAAATACTTAGGGTCATAGTATTCACCACCACAGTCCGACCTAAGTCATTTGAGGAAGGTATCACAATGTAGTTCTGTTTCGGCCTTATATGCTTTAAATCTTTTTAGCGATTCATCTTTAAGAACAATTAAATACACATAATAATATCTTGAAAAATCATCAATGAACGTGATAAAGTATTGTTTTCCTCCTATGGTGGGAGTTCTTTTGAAGTCACATAAATCGCTATGTAGCAAGTCAAGCAAATTCGTTTCTCTTTGTACCGACGGAAATGGTATTTTTGTTATTTTCGTTAGCATACACGTTTTGCACTTATCATCTACTTTATCAACATGTGGTGTCAATATCGAACTAGCCATTTCATGCATTTTACGATAATTCACATGTCCTAAACTATGATGCCATGAGTAAGTAGAATCAAGCATATAAACAGAACTTTCAATTTTATCATCAATATTCAGTTTGAACATACAATTACACAGGTACCCTTTTCCAACAAAGATGCCCCCCTTTGATAATACAACTTTGTCGGCCTTGAAGACCAACCTGAACCCAAACCTATTCAATAGGCCACCAGACACAAGGTTCTTCTTTACATCCAGGGCGTAGCACACATCGGTTAGGGTAAGGGTTTTTCCAGAAGTAAAGAGTAAATCAACTTTTCCCTTACCCACAACCTGTATACTCGCTCCATTAGCCATGAACAACACAATTCTGTTGTTCATGAGTTCCAAGTCCCTAAAGAAACCTTTGGCTTTGCACACATGTTTTGTGGCCCCCGAGTCAACCCACCAAGAGACATCGCTCTCGACTAGATTGATCCCCGAGATCATCGCCACGAACTTATCATTCGAATTTTTGTTGCGATGATCATGCCCCTTCCCCTTAGTGTTCTTAAGGCGGTTGCAGTCCCTCCTTAGGTAACCGGGCTTGTGACACTCCCAACAGACCAACTTGGTCTTCTTTTAGTTTCGATTTTTATGGAAGTGTCCGGTTCGTTTGGTTCCTTTGCTTGTCTGGCCTTCTTCTGTAACGTTAATTTTTCCAACGTCACCAGGGCAATCCTTGCTATCTTGTAGCCTGTAACCTTCGTCAATCTTCAAATGATTAGCCAATTCTTCGATTGACATATCATCCTTCTTGTGTTTAAGAGACTTTTTAATGTCTCTCCAAGAAAGGGGAAGTTTGTCAATCAAAGATGAAACGATAATGGTATCGGCCATATTGACTGGACGATCATCCACCATTTTATAATTATTAAATTGACTAATTAAAAATTTCTTACTTGTAGCGTCTTTCGCCATGTACCGTACCTCTAGAGTGTCCCACAATTCCTTTGCAGTAGACACATTGGACTAGATGTCAAAGAGGGCGTCCGTTATGCCATTGAGTATGTGCCCTCTACATAAGTAATCATCATTCTCCCATTTCAACCGGGCTCGTTGCTTAGCCAGTGTCTTCTCCTCCTCAGTAGTGGGGGCAGGGAATGGTGTATTCAAGACATACACCACATTCAGGGTAGTAAACAAGAAGTGCACCTTCCTCTGCCAACGACAGAAATTACCGCCATCAAAATGGTCCAACTTGACAAAATTCGCTGTCATCTCCTTCAATAACGATGCCATATCAAACCAAGATCACAAAACAAGAAACTAAGTCTTAAGATTGTTGGTGCAATTCTTGAAATTCACAAGAAACGGGTAACAAATCCATCTACAGGTTTCGAGGCGTGATGTCACTTTCCTTAAAACTTATTTCAGCGTATGAAATAGTCTCGGGGATACAACGATAACCTAATGTCAAATAAAGTGTAAAGGGAGATATAGAAGAGATGTATGAGAATGATCTTTTCATGAACAATGAACAAGATCTTTCACATCAATTTGATTCACCACTTAACCAAGAACATGAAGAGAGAATATATATATGAGACTTGGTGTAAAGAGACGTCCCAAAACATGCCTCAAGAAAAGGGCGCGAAGGCCGGAAGTTACCACGCAAAAAACTGGTAAAAAACTGTTCCTGCGTGTCGACACACAGTTCTGCAGCAAGGTTCTGTTGATCTGTGTGTCGACACACACCTCTGCATCCCTGTTCTGTAAGATTGTGTGTCGACACACCAGTCCTATTTGTCGACACACATCCCAACACGCTTCAAAACATATCAAACAAGCTTTGGGACCAACCTTAAACACTTTATTCACAATCCTTATCACATTATTTGAAAATATATCAACTGATTTTAATAGCAGAAACACTAGCAACAAAAGCTTAAAATGCCCAAGTAGCCAACGCCGAAATCTTCAAAACCATCCATGTTGCTCACCACCAATAGGATAATGACATCATTTTCAACATCACTCACAACCTCCGACCTAACGACCCTATAGCATTGAAAAGTCCCATAGATTGGTGTCTCTAGAATGTGCTGAGCATTTTAGTCCCTACATATTGTGAAGCTTGACTCAAAAAATTGAGATGTATTGCTAGTTTTAAGTGTTTGAGAGAGTTCATTGTTCTCTGCTTGGGCTTTGTACCTCTAAGTAAAAAAAAAAAAAAATACTGAATATTAAGCTTACATAACATAATATAATATATGTATACTAGATAAAGCTCTGAAAATATTGATATATAAACTATTAGGCTTTCTTTTACAAAAAATCACCTGTATTTTAGGTGAGATATCAGAAAATTAAATAACTTTATAACTTTTCAAAGTCACACCTAAACGTTTTAAAAGAATTTCAATGTCAAACCTAATGCTTGTACTGTTAACTTTCTGTCAAATAAAATGTCGTATTTTGAAGAATAAATGCATCAAAATACCAAGTTTAATTTAATTTAATTTAATTATATTATGTAATGCATTTTGCAAATGACGAAATTGCCCCTCACCTTTGAATTTGCAAAATTGTTGATGCAGCCCGCCTTTTACTATTAGCAAGATCCTTGGTGGGGTCAAGTTCGGCGAGTTGCTCGAGTTGGCAAGAAAGGGAGGCGGACACAGCAGGAGGATGAGAGAAGATAGAGTTCCACTTTAATTAGGAAAACTTAGTTTACAAGAGTGGATTTTATTATCTTTTTATTTTATTGTTTTATTTTAGGAAGATCACACGGATTGTAATCTCCACCGTTGATCTCTAGATTAGGACTTCTAGTCTAATTTGAAAAGCTCCTCTATTTAAATGGAGGGCTAGTTAGGGTTTTCTTCATTAAATTGTTTAGAGAATTTACCTTTCTCATGTGTTCTTTCTATTCTCGAGCTTGAGAATTAGAATATACTCTATTTTCCTCTTGTTCTTTATTATTTTCGTAATAAGAATTAAGGAAAGGTCATTGAACATTCCCATTTCCTTTTAATTTCCGTCAACATGCTGCATCAGTCAGTATCAGAGCTTATAACGACTTCCGAGATGACCAATGGGCAACAGAGATACGCTGCCATCGGAGGCGTATACGAGCGTGACTTTCAATGGCAGACTGAGAGGAGGTTCGAGGAGCTTGAAGAGAAATTCTGGTGAATCAAGCTGTGTTTGATCCAATTGGGGTGGCAAATCCCCATCAAACACTCGGAGCTTAGCCTCAAAACCCACCGGCTAGGGATGACTAGGACGACACAGATGAAAGCTTCCCCAACCCGTTTTCGAAAATTTAGATACTGGATTAGCATGTAAGGAAGAGTCGGCCAGATACCGGGAACATTGACGTGGAACATCAAAGGTGGGAATCCGGTCTCCGGATTGAAATTTTGAAGTTTAATGGAAAAAGTCACCCAAAGAAGTTCTAGGATTGGCTAACTGTGGTGGAGGAGGTTCTTGAATTCAAGGAGATCCCGAAGCACAAGCAAGTGCCATTGGTTGCTACCCGGCAGTGGGGTAGCGTTGACACCTGGTGGCAGCAATTGAAGCATTCACGGCTTCGACAGGGAAAGGCAAAGATTGAGATGTGAGAGAAGATGAAGAAGCACATGAGAGGCGCCTTCCTGCCCCACAATCACACCAAGGTGATGTATCAGCATCTGCAGGTGCTTGCATCAGGGATCTAAGTCCATGGACGAGTACACGGCAAAGTTCTACTCGTCGGAATGACTTGGAAGAGATGAAGGAGCAATTGGCGAATCGCTAAGTTGGTGGGTTAAAGGCGTCGCTACAGGAGGTGTTGAAAATGTTCGACATCTTTTCGGTCTCAGAAGCAAGTCAGAGGGCAATGAACGTCGAGGGCAATAGAGGCATCATCAAGTTGGCAGTACTTGGAACACCTAAGATAGTGGGCATGACCAGGTACGATTTCCAATCAACTCGAATACGTAAGGGAAGCCGGTCGCCGCCAACCCTAGAAAGGCGAGTACCCAGGAATTGGCAGGTACATCAAAAACCCATTGTTTCAAGTGCAATGAGATGGAACACCATGCCGCTAAGTGTCAGAAGAGTGACAACCCAGGAAAAGGGTTGTACATCGAAGATCTCCAAGCTGAAGATGGTGTGGTAGCTAAGGAGAAGGTTCACTATGAGTTGGGGCCACATGGCGAAGAAGAAGTTGCGGGAGATGAGGGCTGTACACTTGTGATGAGGCGAGTCTGTTTCGCACCTAAGGAAGAAAAGGAAGACAACTGGATGAGGAGTCATGTCTTTCGGATGACGTGCACTATTGGCGACAGGGTATGTCGTCTTGTGGTTGACTTGGGAAGCTGAGAGATTGTATAGTTAAAAAGCTTGGGTTGAAGACAGAGGATCATTTGAAACCAGGTAATTGTCTCTAAGCAATGTCTGGTTAACTTTTCGATTCGAACAAAGTATCAAGACAAAGTGTGGTGTGATGTGGTTGTCATGGATGCATGTCATCTGCTGTTGGGGCAACCATGGCAATTCAACATAGGCACCATCCATGACAAACGACGAAATACCTACATCTTCATGTTTGAGGGCACGAGGATAGTCTTGTTGCCTAAAACAAATGAAGCTCCATGACCAGAGAAAACTGGGAATTTTATGTCCTCGGTTAGAACCTTGCTTGCCAAAGAAGTTGACGAGGGCAAGAAAAAAAATCATGCCAAATAAGAAAGAGGCTAAGTAGAATAGGGTGAAGAACTGGAAGAGGTGCTAAGTACTGTGTTGACAGTGGGGAGCAGTCCACATTAGGAACACCCGACGCTAGGAGATGCCTTACTAGATTGGCTTCATTACCGAGTGAGGCTTGTGGAGCGCGAAGAGCACTGACATCAAGTGTTCACAGTTCTCTTGATGCCAAAGAAGGACGAGACTTGGTGGAAGAATGGTGGAGGCAGGGCAATCAACAGGGTCCCTATGTATTATGTACCTTCAGCACCATTGGTGGGTGGTCTAGCAGAGGTGGCACGATGAATGTTGGGTGTCCTTATCCAACATTTTATTATTGAGCACATCAAAGGGAGGGGATGGAGGATGCCATATCTACAAGAGAAGTTGGTACAGTTCATTCCCACCCATCAGGTTGAATAGGAACATATCCAAAGGTCATTACTTGAAGTCCGCGCTAAACTGTAGTATGGCCCGCATGCATGAACTCCTAAGACAGAACTCAACTAGCAAGATGCCTAGAAAGAAAAGCAATGAAGAAAAAATTTCTAGGCAACATCCTGATACACCAATCCCAATTGGCATCCCAGTAGACATAAGAAAATGAGCATAAGGATTTCCTGCACCATTCCCACATTAGCGGGAATAGGCCAAACAAGCCCATGTCAAATTTGTGGGCGAATTCTCTTCAACCTGGGAAGGATAATATCGTTCACACCTTGGTGGGGCAAACTACAGCCTGTATCTTGGCAAAGTAGGTCAACAATCCACATCCGGGGTAAGCATGGTGGGATGGAGCTTGGCGAGACTGGAATCCGGCATGAGGACACGCAACTTGGCAAAAATAGCCTAGAAGATTCATTGACGAATTCAAGGGTGAATTCTCTCCAGGCTGGAGGGGATGATGTAGCCTGCCTTTCACAGTTGTCGGGATCCTTGATGGGTTAAGCTTGGCGAGTTGCTCGGGTTGGCGAGAAGAGAGGTGGACGCAGTAGGAGGACAAGAGAAGATAGAGTTCCACTTTAATTAGGAAAACTTAGTTTAGATGAGTAGATTCTATTGTCTTTATATTTTATTGTTTTATTTTAGAAAGATCACATTGATTGCAATCTCCACTATTGATCTCTTGATTAGGACTTCTAGTCTAATTAGGAAAGCTCCTCTATTTAAAGGGAGGGCTAATTAGGGTTTTATTCACTTAATTGTTTAGAGAATTCGTCCTTTTTATGTGTTTTTTTCTATTCTCGGGTGTGAGAATTAGAATAGACTCTATTTTTCTCTTGTTCTTTATTACTTTCGTAGTACGAACTAAGAGAAGGCTGTTGAAGCTTCCCATTTCCCATTAATTTTCATCTACGCACTGCATCAATTGTTAAGGTTTCAGCGCGCTGCTACAGGTTTATGCCACCAAAAGAATTCAGAAGTGTTTTTTATTTGTAAACTTGTCTATAATTCACAATTAAAAAAAAAAAAGTTTTATCGAGGGCAGTTTTATAATTTTATATTTATTTTAATGGAAAGTTAATGGTGTTAGCATTAGGTGTGATATTAAAATTTTTTTAAAAAGTTTAGGTGTGACTTTGAAAAATTAGAAAAGTTACATAGTTTTTTGGTCTCTTACCTCAAATATATTTCAGTAAAAAAATCATAAAATATTTGTATCATATTTTAATATCATACTATAATAGCAACACATCCCTCCAGACCCTGCATATGTAGGAGCTCTTGAGGCCCTGCGTATGTTGTTGTTGTTGTTTTTGTTGTACTATAACAGCAACACATGACAATTTAACTACAGTTTGTATGAATGATTCTGTGACTGTTTTTGTAAATACGAGTTTAAATAGGTATCATAGATGCATTGGCACCCCCATGCCGAGTTTCTTGAATGGTGATAATTTCTTGGTCAATAATTTAAAATATGACTCGGACAAGTATAGAGCAAGAAAAACCCACAATTGTCAAAACGTTTAAAAGTAAGAACGGTAAGAGGAAAGGAAAATAGTTAGTTGGGATCATAATAGCTAAAGCTTTGAAACACCTTATTTTTGGCTCGATGAATGACAACTGCAATTGCTTCCTACCTACGATGGCACACTTGAAATGTCCAATTACTCTGAATTATACATGGATAAGAACTGTAGCACCAATGCAAAAACACCGTAGACTATTCAAGATTCTGAAAACAGAAATACCAGCAGCAACCGTTCAAAATCATCAATTTAAGCTTGACTACAAAATTTGAGATATATTTCTAGTTTTAATTGTTTGAGAGATTCATTTGACTGTTCTTTGCTTGGGCTTTGTACATCAAAGCATGAAACTATTGAATATTAAGCTTACATGACAGAATATGATATATACTAGATAAAGCTCTGGTAATATTCATATATAAAGGATTTATATTGTATTTTAGTTTCATACTATAATAGCAACTTATGACAATTTATATACAGCTTGTGTAGAGTTTTTGTAAATGCGATTTTAAATATGTATCCAAATGTTCTTATTGTTAGACCTAGTATCCTAGGAAACCCAATTTATGTGAACATTTTTATTAGTGAATAAAAGTTCTTTATTGTCATTTATATGTTTACAAGTTTATATGCATGTGATGTCATTTATCTTTGAAAGCATGTACCATGAGATGGATGAAGTTCTTAAATGACATTTGATGTTTGTTTTTAATGGATAATGAGATTATGCCGCGAATAGTCTAATAACAGATTAAAAAGTTATTTAATAAATGATTCGTAGTCAGTGATGAGGTTGGGCTACTTGTTTGCTAAGACTATAATATAACAATTAGATAACGGGTCTTGGTTATATGGATGGTGATTCATAATGTTATGTTGGTGTATTACAATGAGATTATTACATGAATGGACTACGTGATTTGCCCCTCTCTACGCTACTATCAGAAGTGAGCAATTCATATATATTTTGTTTATACAATGACTCTAAATCCGAGAAATTCTTTGGACTCGTGAATTGAATATTAATTGCTTTTATGTGCTAAAAGGATTAGGATATTGAGTCTAACCAGAATCTTATGTTTATTGGGCAATTGCATGAACTGTAGCGAGAACAAACATTTTGCTAGGAATCTGCCATAAATAATGTCCCCTTAGTTAAGGGGGCACTAGAAAACAGCCTCTCTTCAGGTTAACACCCTGAAGGGGGAAAGCTGCGTACGTCTGCCCCCCCCCCCCCCCCCCAGACCCTACGTAGGCGGGAGCCCTTAAGGCACTGGGTATGTTTAAAAAAAAAAAGTTAATTCGCAAGTATTCAAATTGAATCCAGAAGTTTTGGCCAGAGCATTCCTTATGTTTAACATTTGGAATTAGTATAGAAATATTTTTCTGTATTAGTGAATTATTAAAGAAGGGCGAGTTGTAAACTAAGAAGGAAAAGTGGGAAAGAATGACAATAGTAGTTTAAATTATTTCTCTCATGGACATTTAGTAGATGGGTCAATTATGATTAACTAAAGTGGGAAAGAATGACAATAGTAGTTTAAATTATTTCTCTCATGGACATTTAGTAGATGGGTCAATTATGATTAACTATTGCAAGGAAATTTAATGAATAAACATATTTGTTTCTACAGTGCAGTAAAACCTATTATGTATAATTAAGTTTTACTAAATGGTAATGAACTATTGTCATGAGATGATAATCAGATTAAGCCCATTTAGAGCTATGAATAAATTATTCCTAAGGTCCCAGCGCAAGCCTCTAAATTATGCACTTAAAGAAATCAAAAGAATTCATGAGATAAATTATTTATTAATGACTTGAATAAATTATTTTTGTTAAACCCAAAAATTCATGAGATGAATTTATACAAGGGAAAAAAAAAATCAGAAAACACCAAAAAAAGCATGTGTCACGTGCTGGCTAGCACAGGGGGGTGATCTGCAACCCCGCCCCCCCCCCCCCCCCCGGGAGCCAACCAGCGTGTGATACAGGCATTAATATAGGGTCAATCAACACCTAACTATGCTAACCCTGTGACGCAGATAGAAGAAGTGTGCGGTTTTTTTATATGTTTTGGATAATTATTTTTGGTGTTTTGACCTATCAAAAATACACTTTTATTTTAAATTAAATTAGTAAGTTTTAAGTCTCCTATAAATATGGGAAGTCTGGCTCGTTAGGGTTTAACAATTTCAATCGATTTTTCTTCTATTTAATTAGAGAATTATAAAGGAAATCTTTTTTCCCAATTAATTCTTAAAAATGTTTTAAGTGTTACTTGATTTCACGATGCCCACACATCCGGTGCTAAGAGGAATTGCGTAGAATATCTCAAAGGTTTTGTTGGAGCATCTATTACACATGCGGTCTACAATGAGGTATGAGATTTCTTGACTTATACTTTTAAATTCGTATTCAATTATTTTTCATGGATATGTCCCCTATGTTATGCAGTGTTATGTTTAATTAGAGTTGTAAATATGTATATATTTAAAACTCAAAATTTTAAATTGTGATTATGTTGTCCTTGATACAATCAGTATATGTAATTTTAGTTTATGAAATTAAAATTTTCCACTCAACAATTGGTATCAAAGCCAGATTATGATTTTTCGTAATGCGCATGAGGTTATTGATTGGCATAATTGAAAAATCTTGTTTAGATACAAATTATGATGAGATCATATAAAAGAATATAGTAACCATTGTTTAATATGTTCATATAATTGTTACATGTTTAATTAATTTTTTTCAATTGTTTAAATTCAATTAAATAGAATGTATTTAACAATGTTTACTTTATTTTTTTGGTGTTTGGTTGTAAAAATTGGATTTTCATGTCGGGTTAAATTCTTCATGTAATTATCTAATGAGATTAGATAACTTAATTGCTATAATGATATTATAGTTAATTAAATACAATGAATTATATTCTAAATCAAAATGATAAAACTATATATATATATACTTTTTGCTGTGACGTGGCTGACGTCGGCAATGATGTGAGGGGCTGACATCAGACACAAAAAACAAACAAAAAATTGCAATTTTTTTTAAAATTTCAGAATGACACTCTAAAATGGATTATATAATAATTTGAATTTTTCTACCAGAGTTTAGAAAAATAATTGAGTCTCATATTGACTTAAATTGATGTTATTAAAAGAGTTTTAATGACATGTTTGATTGGAGTGAATAATTTAAATAGTCCCAATTATATTAGGATAGTAATTTAATTATTCTATTCATATTAAATTAACTAGGTTATGTGATAACCTATGGTAATTAAAATCCACTAGTTTGTTTTTTTAAAATTCAAGTGAGAGCAAGATTCAAAGGTTGACAACTCACGATCTCCATTACTAGTCTAACAATATAGTGGGTGTGCATTACTTCCTAAGGAGGATGTTGATTTGTAGAATACAGGGTTAGACTTCTCTTAGGATGAACTGAAGTGCTAGTAATCAAGTGCGGCCACGCCGACATGGAGTATTTTGTGACCTTCTATGGATGTTCAGATAACGGTTTATACTTAACTAAAATACGATAGTAGTCTCCCCGAGGAGTTCTATTGTACTATTTTAGAGACTAAGAAGAGAATGATGAATTATTATTATTTAATAAAAAGTTCACAAGAAAATATAATAATAGAGAAACGTTCTCACTCAAACTTAGCTTGTTGTGGCCTCACCGACGGAGAGTAATGAGTGGATAATTTGGATCATCATTGCTTTCATTATGTTTGGTGTAGTCGATATCTAATTAGAAATGACTGCTAAATTTTTTAAAGAAATAATGTCATAGTTAGATGAATGACTCGTATTGTTTATTTACATCTTTTTAGTGTAATCATAACGACTGCTAGTGCATTGTATTCCATACTAAAGGATAACCTCCTTACTTGACTAAATTATCCAAACTGGAAAATGAACCTAGATATTATGCTTATCCACGAGGAACATAAGTTTGTGTCAACTGAACCCTATCCACTAGTGCCTGCTAACAATGCCACTGTTGTTGTCAAGGAACGTTATGGGCACTGGATTAAGTCTAGTGATCTAATCAGGTTTTATATCTTGGCTTTGGTGTCTGACGTTCTCAAGCATCAAATGCTTGAGATGAACACAGCGGCGGAACTGAAAGAACATCTTAAGAAGATGTTCGGTGGGAAAGAACGAGAAGCATGACAAAAGCTTATGAGAAAGCTCAAGTTTATGAAATATGTCTCAAGGAAGTCCAATTCGGGAACATGTTTTTAAAATGATGGCTTATCTAAATGAACTGGAATTCCTTAGTAGGATATAATACTTGACTCCTTAGTAGAGTCCTTTACTCAGTTTAGGTTGAACTATACAATGAATAATAAGGATTATTCGTTGCTGAGTTGATGAAGGAGCTGCAAGTAGCTGAGGGGGTGATGAAGGCTAATCGTCCACTTAACCTAAACACCCATGATGGGGAACAAGAAACCATCAAATAGAAAGTCTGGAAAGAAAAAACAACAGGAAAGTTTGGAAAGAAAAACAACAATAAAGTTGCAAGTATAGCAGCTAAGCCAATGAAAAAGAAACCATTAAGAGGAAAGTGTTTCTTATGCAGGAAGGATGGCCACTGGAAGAGGAATTGTCCTGAGTACTTAGCTAATGCTCTTGTTAGGGCAAAGAAACGATCAGGATAAGATATGAAAATATATTATATGATTAAGTCATGTGCAGTTAAGAGTCCACCAAGTTCTGGTGTGTGGACTCAAGTTCAACTGACTATGTCTACAATATGTTCTAGGGACTCAGGCTGACCAGGAAGCTACATGATGGAGAGTTGCACCTGACCGTAGGAGATGGAAGGCGTGTTTCAGTCTTAGGACTGGTACATATTAGCTTAGTGTTTAGGAATAGAGTTTTAATTTTAAAGAACTATCTTTATGTACCAGCATTACGCATGAATTTTATTTCTATGTCACGTTTAGTCGGTGATAGATATTCAGTTAGTTTTGGAACTGATTTTGTCATTAAGCAAAATAAATTGTTTATTTGCAAAGGTATTGTTGTGGATGGTTTGTTTATTTTTATACCCGATCAAAACTCTACTGAATGCATGTTCTAATCTAACACCAGTAGACTAAGTGTACCTCTTAAAAGAAAAGGTCATGAAATTGATAATTCCTTCAAATGGCACAAACGCATTGGTCATATTAATTTTCGTAGGATCCAAAGATTAGCAGGTGAAGGATTAATAGAGTCTGTAGACTTTAAGTCCTGGCCAATCTGCGAATCCTATATAGAAGGAAAGATGATTAAGTCTGTCTTTAAGAGTAAAGGCAACAGAGTTGGCGAATTGCTTGATATGGTATACACAGATGTGTGTGGACCAATAAATGATCAAGAAAGAGGAGGGTATGAGTAGTTCATTACCTTTACCAATGATTGCTCTGGGTATGGCTATGTTTACTTGATGAGATAGAAGTCCGACTCTTTTGAAAAGATAAAGGAGTTTTAAGGCTGAAGTCGAGAATCAGACAAATAAACATATCAAAACACTTTGATTAGATCGAGGTGGTGAGTAGCTTTCAGGAGAGTTTCTAGATTTCCTAACTGCAAGTGGGATTAGATCTCAGCTTTCTGCACTGGGTACACCACAGCAGAGTGGCATTGCAGAAAAGAAAAATAGGACGTTGTTGGAGATGGTAAGCTCCATGATGAGTCATCCTACTTTACCGATCTGTTTTTAATGTTATGCCTTGAAAACCACAGCTCATGTTCTTAATTTGGTTCCTACAAAGTCGATTCCTATGACACATGTGGAGTAGTGGGCTAAGAGCAAGCCTAGTATAGGGTATCTTCACATTTGGGGATGTCCAGCACATGTGTTGAAAAAGAACCCGGACAAATTGGAGTCTAGAATAGAAGTGTGTGTTTTGTAGGTTACCCTAGGGGTACAAAAGGTGGTTTTTTTGTAATCCTTCAGACCAAAAGGTATTTGTTAGTGCAAATTTTAGATTTTTGGAGGGGGATTTTCGATGGACTACCAAAGTAAGAGTCAAATAGTGTTGGAGGAACTAAGAAATAATGACGCTATGTTACGTTTCCTTTAATGTTTTGATGTATTAAATTGCGAATCACTTGTATTAGTTTGAATTGCAATAATGGCACCAAAGTTAGTTAGGCACGGGAGGATCCGGTTGTTAATCTTGGCGGGAAATTAGCTTGTGTTAGTGATTTGAATTCATGTATCAAATCTCCTTTAAATAGGGTGATCTTGTGTATTGTTGAGGTATTCAATGAAAATTACCAATCTCTATGAGATAAATTTCTGTTCTCATCTTATTCTCTCTCTACTTTCTCATCTCCTTTCACTTCTTTCTCATCCCTTACTCTCTTTTCATTAGGTTAAGATCAAGATTCAATTTCGATCTTAACAATTGGTATCAGAGCCTCGTTGGCTTCCCAAATTCAGATACAAATAGCAATGTCCTCCAAGGTAGCATTGACAAGTGGTGTAACCACTAGATCGGCAGCTGCCTTCGAATGCTGAAGCAGTTGGCGGCAATGATCCTGCAGGTCAGGATGTTGTCACAAAGGATGATTTGGAGAATCAGTTTAAGGCTTGGGGTGAGTACATGATTGATTGACTCAAGGCATCACAAGTGGAGTCAGTTCAGATGTGGCAGCAGCAATGGGAGGAGAGGCTGGAACAACGATCTCAACAGGTCGAACTTAAGTTCTCTGATCAGCTCACACGACAAGCACAAGAGTTGGAGGAGAAGACTGCAATGAGGTTTGACTGAGAATTACAGTAATTGGATGTGAAATTAGCAGAAATTTGTGAGCAGTTCAGGAGGCCTAATCCTCCATCAGTTCCGGATCCTTTGATACCAGCTAGTGTGCTTCAAGCTAATTCCTCTTTGAGAGCTGAAACATTAAATCATGAGGTTGAAGATGGAGTTCCAGTTAGGACTCAAGTTGCTGCTAATCCTGAAAGACATGATCGCAGTGAGCATGTTCAACCTCGACCTCCAAACTAGACTGAGGTAACCGAGGGTCGGGCATCAGAAATGGAACATACTTTCAGAGCTCAAGAAGCAAGTGCGAGTCAGTTAGACAGGCCACCTGATTCTTGGCAGTATCCATGATCTAGAAGCAATGAGGATTCATCCAATAGCTGAAGTAACAACCACAGACCGCCTCGGGTGCAGATCGATGCGTTTGATGGTAAGCAACCACATTCATGGCTGAGAAGGTGTGAGCGCTATTTTCTTTTTTATCACATTGATGAATCAGAGAAAGTGCAAATTGCGGCTATGTACTTGATTGGAGATCACGAGGTGTGGTTTTATAGCTTAATAAGAAGTAAACCTTCCATTACATGGTACGAATTTGCCAAGGCCTTATGTGCTCGGTATAGTGATGAGGATGATAGTGATATTGTGGATAAATTTAATAAAGTGAAGCAAGAGACATCTGTCAAGGAGTACATGATCAGGTTTGAGAATCTCCGGGCTAGCATTGTGACTGAAATTGAAGCGTCCGAATCATATTATGTGTCAGCATTCATAAGTGGTTTGAAGCCTCAGTTGAAGAACTTAGTTAAAGCCGTTGATCCCATTGATTTGTCCACAGCCTTTGCTAAAGCCAAGCTTTATGAATCCACGGTCATAACATCAGGTGATGCCTCTAGACCTCGTGGAAGTGCCTCCAGATTTCAGCAAAATACTATCAGAAGCAGGCCTAACAGAATGGAGGACATATCGCAACAGAAATTGTGCTTCCGATGTAATCAGCCTTACCAATTTGGTCACAAGTGTAATCCCAAGTTCCTCATGGCTGTGGAAGGAACTAATGCTGTTGAACACCCTGATGAGGAGGAAATTGCAGACGAGGACTCTGAGTCTGATCAGGAAAGTGTGTTGAGCTTGGAAGATGCTGCGATAGAGATTTCAGTAAAGGCTCTTACCGGTAATGGAGCTCATAGCACAATTCGGATTAAAGGAACAGCTGGTAAGAGGTCCATTATCATTCTCATTGATAGGAGGAGTACTCATAGCTTCATAGATCCTAAAGTAGTCAAGAAAGTAGGCCATGAGGTGATCAAAACTCACCCTCTCGCAGTCACCGTGGCTGATGGGAAGACAGTTACCACGTAGAACAAATGCCAAGGTTTCTATTGGTTAATGCAAGACAGCAAGTTCAGCTACGACTTTAGAATCCTTCCTTTGGGAGGGTGTGACATGGTGCTTGGGGTAGATTGGATGAGATCATATAGTCTGGTATTGTTTGATTATGCAAATCTCTCGGTGTCTTTTGATGTACAAGGCTCCAAAGTCACTCTGTAGGGGATAGCCAAACCAGCTCACTTGCAAATAATTAAGGGCAGTAAGCTAAAGAAGGGCCTTCAAGGTTGTGCACACCAATGGGTGGGCCAATTGTTTGCCATTTCATCTGTTGAATTGGTTGACATAATCAAGCCAAAGGTGTAGTACTTAGTTGCTGAGTTTGCAGATGTGTTCGAAGTGCCTAAATCATTACCTCCTAAGAGGAGTTTGGATCATGAGATTCCTCTCAAAGATGGTGCAGAGCCGGTGAAGATAAGGCCTTATAGACACCCTCATGCTCACAGGACCGAGATAGAGAAGCAAGTGGATGAATTGTTTAAGACTAATTTCATACAAGCTAGCCATAGTCGCTTTGCTTCTCCGGTCATTCTTGTCAAGAAGAAAGATGGCACGGCACGTATGTGCATTGATTATAGGCAACTCAACTCTATGACTGTGAAGGATAAGTTTTCTATACCAGTTATATATGATTTGTTGGATAAATTATATGGGGCTCAAGTCTTTTCCAAGCCGGATCTTCGGCAAGGGTATCATCAGATCAGAGTGAGTGAGCCTGATGTGTATAAGACTGCATTCCGGACGCATCATGGACACTTTGAATTTGTGGTTATGCCATTTGGCTTGACCAACGCACCAACAACATTCCAGGCTCTCATGAATGATGTCTTCAAACAATTTCTTAGGAAAATTGTATTGGTTTTCTTCGATGACATCCTTATTTATAGTGCATCTTTTGAAGAACACTTGAAGCATCTGAGGGAGGTATTTTTGATCATGCGTAAGCATAAATTGTTTGCTAAGTTGGCCAAATGTTCATTTGCTCAAACACATCTGGAATATCTCGGCCATGTGATCTCTTGTGATGGAGTTGCAACCGATCCTTCAAAAGTCCAAGCTATGATGGAATGGGCTGTTCCGGTCACCTTGAAACAATTGAGGGGTTTTTTTGGGGTTAACTGGCTATTACCGTAAGTTTATAGCTAACTTTGGAGCCTTAGCTAAGCCCCTAATAGATCTGCTTAAGAAGGACTCCTTCAAATGGTCGAAGGATACTCAAAAAGCTTTCGATGCTCTCAAAACTGCAATGTGCAAAGCACCAGTTTTGGCTATGCCGGATTTCTCTTCAAGCTTCATTTTGGAGACAGATGCAAGTGGAAGTGGTATTGGAGCAGTATTGTCTCAAGAAGGGAGAACTATAGCATACCTCAGCCAAGCTTTGAGTGCAAAACATCAAGCTCTTTCCACATATGAGAAAGAGTACCTTGCCATCTTGCTTGCGGTTGATAAGTGGAGGCACTACTTGGATGGGCATTATTTCATCATTAAGACTGATCATCAAAGTCTTAAACATTTATTAGAGCAGAAGATCGTCACAAGGATACAAAAAAAGGGCTATTGAAGATGTTGGGGCTGAATTACGATATTGAGTACAGAAAAGGCAGAGAAAACTGGGCTGCAGATGCATTGTCACGCAAGTTTGAGGGCCATGAGCAGGGTTCCCTTGGAGCTATTTTCGTGATTGCTCCTGCTTGGATGGAAGAGTTACATCAGTCCTATGAGAATGATCCTTTTGCACAAGAATGTATAGCGACTGCTAGTGTGAGCAAGGCTGGCAATCTGGCTGCTGGTGTAGACATCTCTGTTACCTGAGGTATTATCAGAATTCAGGGAAAGTTGTATGTTGGTAGCTCTACTAATCTCAGGCACCAAATCATCAATGCCGCACACGATTCTTCATGGGGAGGTCACTCGGGCATTGAGGGGACCTATCAGAGATTGAGGCTTCATTTTAGCAGGCCCGGGATGAAGAAGGAAGTGACTAGTTTTGTGCAAAGTTGTGAGGTTTGCCAACAAACCAAACTTGGCGATCATAGATATCAAGGACTGATCCAGCCCCTGCCTATTCTTGAGGGCATATGGCAACACATAAGCATGGATTTCATCGAAGGATTACCTAAGTCAGAGGGGAAAGAGGTGATTTGGGTAGTTGTTGATCGGTTCACAAAATCTGGGCACTTCATTGCTTTGGCTCGACCTGTTACTGCAGAAAAATTAGCTCGTGTGTTCTTAGACAATATCTACAAGCTTCATGGATTGCTTCAATCCATAGTTTCAGATAGGGATAAACTCTTTACAAGTCGCTTTTGGAAGGAGTTCTTTGGGCTCTTGGGAACGACTTTCGCTATGAGTTCTTCATACCACCCTCAAACCGATGGTCAGACGGAGAGGGTTAACCAATGCATTGAACAATACCTCAGGAGCATGGTATTTAATCATCCTAAGGTGTGGGAAAGGTGGCTTTCTTTGGCAGAATTTTGGTATAATACCCATTTTTACACTTCCTTGGGCATATCTCCCTTCAAGGCCTTGTTTGGTTATGATCCTCCCTCTCCTTTTGGGTTGCAAGGAGTTGGGACTAATGTGGGTGAAGTAGCTGATATGTTGTAGCAAAGGAAACATGTTTTGCACCAGCTGAAGCACAATCTCACAGAATCTCAAGCCTGGATGAAGTGGTATGCTGATAAGAAGAGAGTTGATCGAAATTTTGATGTGGGGGACATGGTATACCTGAAATTGCAGCCATATAGACAATCAACAGCGGCAGTAAGGAAAAATGTCAAGTTATGTGCCATATTTTTTGGTCCTTACAAGGTGTTGGAAAGAATTGGCAAGGTGGCTTATAAATTAGAGCTGCCACCCGACTCCTACATTCACCCGGTTTTTCATGTGTCCCTTCTTAAGAAGCAGGTTCAAGCTAGTCACCAACCTTCTTTGGCTCCTCCAGAAGTGGGCTCCAACGGTCTTCTGAAGTTACAGCCAGCTGCAGTAGTAGAAGAAGGGCCAGCAGCAGCAGCAAATGTCAGAGTTCAGCAGCTTCGGGTAAATTGGAGCAACTTGGATGAAGCTTTCACCACATGGGAAGAAAAGAGTTTTTTGTTGAGTCAATTTCCTTCTTTTCATTCTTGAGGACAAGAACGTTGTAAGGGGAGGGGATTGTTACGTTTCCTTTAATGTTTTGATGTATTAAATTGCGAATCACTTGTATTAGTTTGAATTGCAATAATGGCGCCAAAGTTAGTTAGGCTCGGGAGGATCCGGTTGTTAATCTTGGCGGTAAATTAGCTTGTGTTAGAGATTTGAATTCATGTATCAAATCACCTTTAAATAGGGTGATCTTGTGTATTGTTGAGGTATTCAATGAAAATTACCAATCTCTATTAAATTTCTCTTCTCATCTTATTCTCTCTCTACTTTCTCATCTCCTTTCACTTCTTTCTCATCCCTTACTCTCTTTTCATTAGGTTAAGATTAAGATTCAATCTTGATCTTAACACGCTACTTCTGAATGGTTTGATATGTCTCTAGACCGAGTAGGTGTATGGGATACACCTGCTATTCGTTCTAAGACAATTTCAAGTACACAGGAGCCTCGACTTATCTGATCCTATTCATTATGATGAGGAACTCTAGGATAAGGATGCTGACTAATGGCTCTTAGGAATGAGAGTGGAGATAGAATCTATGTGTTCTAACCAAGTCTGGGATCCTATAGAGGCACCACCTAGCATTAAACCCATTAGTTGTAAGTGGGTCTATAAGAGAAAGAGAGGAGTGGATGGGAAGGTAGAGACCTTCAAGGAAAGACTGGTTGCTAAGGGTTATATCCAAAAGGAAGGTGTGGATTATAATGAGACCTTCTCACTAGTAGCCATGCTAAAGTCCATTAGGATACTCTTATCTATTGCAACTCATTATGATTATAAGATATGGCAAATGGATGTCATGACAGTCTTTTGAATGGTAGTCTTAATGAAGACATCTATATGGTGCCACTAGATGGGTTTATTTATAAAAAAATCAAGAGTATATATTATGCAAACTGAAAGAGGTTCATTTATGGACTTAAGCAAGAATCTCACTCACGAAACAAGAGATTAAATGAAGTGAGAAAGGCCTACTGCTTTGTTTAATCAGTTGATGAACCGTGCATGTACAAGTGCCACAACAACAACAACAGGCCTAGTACCACAAGGGCTCCCATGTGAGCAGGGTCTGGGAGAGGTAAGATGTATGCAGCCTTACCCCATCAGGGGGATACCCTAATAAGAGGTTGTTTTCGAGGACTCCCAACCTGAAAGTGCCTTTAAAAGTGCAATATAGAGAAATTAGTGACTTTCTTAGTATTGTATGTGGATGATATCCTACTTATTGGGAATAATGTGGGAGTTTTATTAGTTGTTAAGATTCGGTTGCCAAGTTAGCTCAGTGTGAAAGACTAAGGGAGAGGCCAGCTATATTCTTGGGATCAAGCTTCTGCGAAATTGTAAGAGTAAGGTGTTAGGTCTGTCTTAGGCTTCCTATATAGACAAGGTGTTGTCTAAGTTTAATGTGGCAAACTTCAAGAAGGGTTTATTGCCTTTTAGGCATGAAGTGCATCTTTCTTTAGAACAATATCCTAGGACATCTCAAGCGAAAGATTATATGAGGAGTATTCCATATGCTCTGGCTGTGGGAAGCCTTATGTATACTATGTTATGTACTAGACTTGATATCGGCTTTGCTGTTGGCACAGTTAGTAGATATCACTCTAATCCAGGTATTATGCACTAGACGATAGTCAAGCATATTCTCAAGCACTTAAGAAGGACTAGAGATTATATTTCAATTTTTTTCATGGTGACAAGCTGATTCCAGTGGGCTATTTAGACATAGACTTTAAGTCAAACATGGATGCTATACGTTCAATGTCTAATTATATCTTTACGTAGGAGGTGGAGCCATTAGTTAGAGGAGTGCCAAGCAGTCTTGCATTACTGATTCCACCACGAAACCCGAGTATGTGGTGGCTTTGGAATATGCCAAAAGAGGCTTGTTGGCTAAGAAAATACCTTATGGAGCTAGAGGTTATTAAGGAGGGGCTTACACATGTTTCCATTTATTATTACAATTCTAGTGCAGTAGCTAACTCTAAGGAACTAAGAAAGCACAATCAGTCCGAGCACATCAAAAGAAAATATCACCTCATTCATAGCTATGTGGAGAAAGAGGAGATCGCAATTCTGAAGACTGAAACCACAAATGATTTAGCAGATCCTTTCATAAAGACTTTGACTCAAAAGTCATTTGAGTCTCATTTGAATAGGATGGAAATGCGTTGTATGGCAAATTGGGTTTAGGACAAATGGGATATTGTTAATGCATGTGTCCTAGGGAACCAAATTTATGTGAAAATTTTTATTAGTGAATAGAAGTTATTTATTGTTGTTTATATGTTCATGAGTCAATATGCATGTGATGTTGTTTATCTTTCAAAGCACGTACCATGAGACGGATGAAATCCTTAAATAACATTTGATATATCTTTCTTTAGTGGATAATGAGATTATGCCACCAATAGACTAATAACATATTAAAATGTTATTTAATAAATGATTGGTAGCCAATGAATGAACTCAGGCTACTTGTCTGCTAAGACTATAATGTAACATTTAGATAACTTTTCTGGGTTATGTGGATAGTGCTCTAGAATGTTATGTTGGTCTATTACAATGAGATTGTTACACTGAATGGACCAAATGATTTGCTCGTCTCTATGCTACTATTGGAAGTGAGCAATCCATATATATTTTGCTTATACAATGACTCTAAATCCAGAAGATAGTTTGGACTCATGCATGGAATGTTAATTACTTTGATACGTGAAAAGGATCAAGTTATTAAGCCTAACCGGGATTTAATGTTCGTTGGGTAATTGCATGAAGTGTAGTGAGAACAGATATTTTGCTAGAAATTTACCATGGGTGAGTTGGAAACTAAGAAGGAAAAGTGATCAAAAATAACCACAGTAGTTTTTCTATATTAGTAAATTGTTCAGGAAGGGTGAGTTGGAATCTAAGAAGGAAAAGTGATGAAAAATAACCACAGTAGTTTAAGTCATTTTTCTCATAAACATTTAGTAGAGGGGTCAGTTGTGAATAAAGTATTAAAGAAAATTTAATGAGTAAATATATTTCTTTCTTTTGGAACCAGTGTCCTAAAAGCCCAATTGTCTGTATTTAAATATTAAATAAGATTGTTTTATCTATTTTATATCTGATTATAGTTTACAAGTCAAATATACATGTGATTATTTCTAAAATGTTTCATGAGATGGATGACATCTAATGTGACATGTCATAGTTTGGTTTAAGCAGTCAATGAGATTGAGCCACGGAAAGACTTAATATTAAAATTGTGATGCGTTGTCAAAGCAAGTTCATAGTTGGTGATACGTTTTGGACAACTTGTCCGATAAGACTATAATATGATATCTTAGATGGCTTGTCTAGGTCATGTGGATAGAGATCCAAAAGTATCATGTCAGTGTTCGTCAATAACATTGGAACATTGAGATGGACCAAGTGAGTTATTTATATCTAGAGTACTATCGAAAATGAGTGATTCATGATATACTGTTTGAACAATGACTCTAAATCCTAACGTGATTCTGAACCTATGCGTGGAGTGTTAGCTATCTTGGTGTACTTAAAAGTTCGGTCTCTAGATTTGACCGAAGTCTTATGTACATTAGGTAGCGGCATGAAGTGTGACAGTGGTCAGACATTCAATAGAGAATGTATAGTCTCTTACTAGATACAAATGTCCCCTTAGTTGATTCACAAGTGTTTGAATTAAGTCGAAAACTTTGGCCAAAGGATTTCAAGTGTTTGACATTTGGAGTTTATACTATGAATCTGTTCATGTATAAATGAATTATTCAAAAAAGGGCAAGTCGAGAACTAATGGAAAAGTTGTGAGAAAAATAATTGCAATAGTTATAATTATTTTTCTCGTGGATATCTAACAGAGTGATTGTTGTTGTTATTAAAAGAATCTAATTGGGAATTATTGAATAAATAATTTAATTCTAAAGTGCAGTAGATTTATTTGGTAGAATTAAGTTTTGCTAAATGGTATTCAAATTTTATCATGAGATGATAATTTATTTGACCCATTTGGAGCTAGAGTTAATTGTCCATGAGGTCCCTATGCAAGCCTCTAATTTTACACCATTAGAAAAATGTTGAAAGAATTCATGTGATATATTATTTATTCATATGATGAGTAAATTTAATTTTCCTAAACAATATTCATTAGATGAATAAAATTTAAAATAATAAAACAAAATAATTTTGTTAAAATAAAATTCATAAGATGAATTTTTACATGTGGAAAACACAAAGAAGAAAGAAAAACCAAGCGAACCAGAGTGCAATCCGCGTCACATGGGTTGGACCAACCGATGCGTGACACGTGCATCCCATGTAGGCGATCCGCCCCTTCGAGTACGGACCAATCAAAATGTGCCACGTGGCACGTTCTAGGCGAGTCACATAGGTGATCCGCGCCTTTGGCCGCCGGCCAACCAGAATGTTCCACATGGCACGTTCTTGGCAGTGCGAGCATATTAAGCAAAATGGCGTCATTTGGGCTTGTGGTTTTGCATCCCACATCGAGATTTTAACTTTTTTTGGTCCAGGAACCTATTATAATAAGGGTCCTGGACTTAAGGTGTAGCATCAATTTTATCAATTAAAAAATGAAATAATTTTATGAGAGCGTTGACTTTCAAAAAATTAATTAAAATTTTTCCTCTAGTTCAATATTTTTTGGAGCCCACACTCCGAGTGTTCATAGGAGATTGTGTAGAACGTCTCACGGTTTTGGTTATTTCTTGAAGCGACACTATGTCTACATCTAGGTATTTTTCTTCTCTTTTGGCATTCCACTTTTCTATTTATTTACAGTATTTCTTATACTAGTTATTTTTCATGTTCTTATTACGAATGTATTAGAAAAGATGCCTGTAGATTTAAATTTAGGAATTTTAAATTGCCTGTAGGCTTAAAATTTGGAATTTCAAATCGTTCCGCTACATTAATTGGATTAATTTAGGGAATATTTTTGAAATACGTACCAATAATAGGGGGCCACATGACACCCTGTGACGCAGGTAGAAGAAGCGTGCAATTTTTATGTGTTTATTTTTGGTGTTTTGACCTATAAAAAAACATAATTTTTTTTAATTTTTTTTTTAAATTAAGTGAATCAGTTTTAAGCCTCCTATAAACATGGAAATTCTACCTCATTAGGATTTAACAATTTCGCTCATTTTTCTCCCAATTAAGAGAATTAAAAAGAAGAAAATCTTTCTTCCCAACTAATTCTTAAAAGTGTTTTAAAAGTTACTTGATTTCATGACACCCACACGTCCAGTGCTAAGTGGAATTGCAGAGAAGATCGTGAAGATTTCATTGGAGCATCTATCAGACTTCTGGTCTACAACAAGGTATGAGATTTCTAGACTTATACATTTAGATTTGAATCTAATTATTTTTCATGGGTATGTCATTTGTACTATGCATTGTTATGTTTAATTAGAGTTGTAAATATGTATATAAAATTAAGAATTTGAAATTGTGGTTCTGCTGAGCTTGATACAATTGTTGGATGTAATTTTAGTTTATGAAATTAAAATTTACCACGCAACATTTATATTCCTCTTTGTTTTTTGAGAAAAAAAATGTATAAAAATACGTTTTTTAGCACTAAAAATCCCAAAGGAAAAAACTGATATTTAAGACCAACATAGATACAAAAGAGTACGTGGGATGAACCCACCACATATGTCAAAATGCCAAAGCCTCTACCATGGACGCACTAGAAGCAAACACGTTGCCACGCCATCCACCTTCTAAAACACCACGAGTAGAAGAAGCAACCACCGCAAATGACGAGTGCCTTGAATCATGGGACCACAAAGCATCACAAAACACGGAATAGAAATTAGCAGCAGAGGAGATATCAGTGGTGCTGTCTACTTGAGGATCAGAAGCAGCAGCACAGGAGTAGAGGGAACTCGGAGCCATCCAGAACTCCGAAACCATAAACTCAGCTTGTTTGACCAACGCTAATGGATCTATATGCTTAGATTGAAAAACGATGGGTTCCTTGTTGGGAACGTAGTTCAAATTTTTTTTCCTAAACGACTAGTGCGAGCACAGCGGAAAACTGACTTAAAATTCTCAATTTTAAATCTAGTGTCCTAATCTAATAAAAATATTTAATTAGACCTACATCTTTCTTTAATAGGCTCATAATATAACAATCAAAAAACATCAAATAAAACAAGGCTTTGTTTGGAGCATGGAATTGGAGACCGGAATTGGGGTTAAGGCTGGAATTGAAGCCCAGAATTTCAATTTTGTTGTTTGGTTCATTTGTTAGAATTGGAATTACAATTTCATTGTCCAATTCCATGGAATTCGGGCAGGGTAAGGAATGGTAATTTCATTTTAACTACATTAATCTATAACCCTAAATAACCCAACTTGATTAACCCAAATCTGAGATGACTCAAAATTTAAAGACTTAAACACAACCTAATATTTGACCCGAACCTCGAAATCACCCAACTCGTGAACTTGAAATAACCAAAAGCACCTTCAGAATCCTATGTGACCTAGCCCAATTGACTTGAAACTCGAGATGACTTATATCCAAAAAATAAAACTCCCTAACTTGAATGTGATTTAACAAGCTGACCTAAAGTAGAAGTGACCCGACCAAATTGACCCAAAACTTAATACAACGCATACCCAAAATGACTTTACCCATCTCAAACTCAGCCTTAGATGACTCGAAATTTGAACTGATACAAGTCGTTTGTCCCAAAACTGAGATGAGTCGAGTTTGAAATAACCTAAATGAACTCAAACCTAATCATAACTAGCCTGAATCCTGAAAACACCTAACTCAATTAACTAAAAATTCAAGGAAACTTGAACACCACATGATCCGACGCAATACTCGACTCGATTTGACTTGAATATCGAATAACTCGAACTCAAATTGTGTCGCACCCACCATAATAACTTGAACGCAGTGTGAACCGCTCCGACTAAAATCTAACCACAGTTGATTTAAAACTCAGAATACTCCAACTTAATTGATTGAACACCCTTGATAATTCGAACCATTATTTAGTTATAATTCTGACCTTCAATTCCTTTAATAAACCAAACAGTAGAATTTTAATTCTATCAGAATTTCAATTCCATAAGAATTGGAATTGCAATTGCAAGCCCAATTCTATGTGCCAAACAAAGCCCAAGTATAAACATAGTATATAGAATAAACGAAATAAAGAAAAAATAAATTAAATATCAAGTACTTAATTTAGACATACTAATAATATCTCTAACTACTATTTTTCTATATAAAGAATATTATCCCCTTTATTACATGCATCAATACTCTCCCCACAAAGCATCCTTGTCCTCAAGGATGAGAACGAGTGAAATGTAGGGGCTTTGAGAAAACTTCAAACAATTTTTCTCCGCCTGGATCAAAGATGAAGATGTGAGACACAAGCTTGGAATTCATTCTTCCACCAACTAATATGATCATACAGAATCCCAACGCTAAAGCAATCCTTACAGAACCTGGAACATCATTTCTTGTCACATGCATCATTTAATGCATGTTGACAAAGCTGATGCTGATGAGATGCAATATTGTATGGCCATTGTGAAGGACTACTTCAACATTCAAATCGAGGAAGTCATCAACGAGTTCAATTTGTTGCAACACTAAAATTTCTGTAGTATGAATTTCAGATACTATTGTTGCAGCCTTCAAATGATTCACGGGAGCTTGTATTAGCAATTCTTGATATAGTTTAAAATGTGTTGTAGCATCAGTATCTTATTCAATTCTAGCTCCTGTTGGGAAAAGCATAAAAATTTTGTTGGAAAATAAACTCTGATGCCGACTATTGGGTTCACAGTTCTCAACTATAGTCATAACAATAGGCACCTATTAGAGCACTTAGAGTAGGAGACTCTTCTCTTTACCCAAGCTCCTGGTCGGAGAGTCACGCTTCGTGACACCTCACTTGCGAGAGTTCCCGGGAATAGGTTTATCTCTATAAACCGTTTGCCCTAATACCGGTTGTTGGGATGAATTTCAAAAATTCTCCCTAAAGATTACGCAGTGGAACTGGTTTAGAATTTATAACTCTAAAACTAGGGTTGATTTAAAATTCCTAATTTTAAATCTACTGACTTAAATTCATAATTTAAATCATCAAATCTAAATTCTTAATTTAGATTTACAAGCCTTTTACTCTAATATATTCATAACAATGCATAAACTTAAACAAGTATAATAACGAATACTGTAAATAAATAGAAAAGCGAAACTAAAAGAAGAAGGAAAGAAATTGCTCCAATAAGAGAAAAAACCAGAAAGACTATAATATTCTTCAAAATCGAGACCCCGAGACCTTCTACGCAATAACCTCGAACTGCCTGGAGGGTGGGCTCCAAAAAATATTAAACTGGATCTCCAAAACAATTTCAGAAACCCTAAAGAAATATTTTGACTCTGATGCCAAACCTCGGAATAAGCCCCTCTATTTATAGAAATATTCCGGAGCGGAAAAACGAAAAATTTCTTTGTGGACGTGCAAAATAAATTCCAGTTTTAAGTCCAAAACGCAGCGTTTCGTGCATAACGCAATTAAAACGCGTCGTTTTAATCAACAGTGCACCGCCTCTTTTTTTAAATTAAGCATGACACATGTCGGGCCGTGATTGGCCCATCGCAGCACACGCGAATCGCCACTGTGGGCTTGTCGTGCACTGGTTAGTTGGATCCGATATACTCGGATCACACTGTGCAGGCTTTTAAAACACGATTTTTTTTTTTTTTGCTTTATTTCTCACATGTAAAAATTCATCTTATGAATTTTAATTTTAAAATTATTTTATTTTATAATTTTTAACTTTTATTCATCTTCTGAATAATATTTGGCAAAATTAATTTACCTATCTTATGAATAAATAATTCATCTAATGAATTCTTTAATATTTTTCTAATGTTTTCTACATGTAAAAATTCATCTTATGAATTTTAATTTTCAAAAATTATTTTATTTTATAATTTATAATATTTATTCATCTCATGAATAATGTTTGGCAAAATTAATTTACCCATCGTATGGATAAATAATTCATCTCATGAATTCTTTAATATTTTTCCAATGGCACTAAAATACAGAGGCTTACGTAGGGACCCCGGGGACAATTTAAATCTAGCTCCAAATGGGTTAAATTAAATCATCTCGTGATATTAATTTAATTGCCATTTAATTAGACTTAATTCCACTAAATAAATTTCACTGCACTCCAGACTTAAATTATTTATTTGATATCTCCCTAATATACTGTATTGATGACAACAACCTCTCCACGAGATGTCCATGACAAAGGATAAATATAACCACTACCATTATCCTTCTCACATTTTTTCTATTAGTTACCGACTCGCCCTTCACTGAATAATTCATTTATACTTAAACACATTCACAGTATAAATTCCAAATGTCAAACACTTGGAATACTTTGGCCAAAGTTTCCTAACCATTCAAATATTTGCAAATCAACTAAGGGGACATCTGTATCTCATAAAAGATTGTAAATTCCCATTGAATACCTGATCGTTATCACACTTCACGCCGCTACCCAGTGTACATGGGATTTCAGTCATTCGTTTTAGACCTTACTTATAGTACACCAAAGTAACTAACGTTCCATGCACAAGTCCAGAATACTCTCAGGATTTAGAGTCGTCGTTCAAACAGTACAATGCGAATCACTCATCTCCGATAGCAGTCTAGAAATAAGTAACCCACATGGTCCAACCCAGTGTGTCAAACACATTAACTTAACATTTTTTGTATCTCCATCCACATGACCAAGACAAGCCATCTAAAGTGTCTCGTTATAGTCTTAACATAAAAGTGGTCCAGACTTGTCTTCGACTACGAGTCTTTCAAACAACAATCCATATCATTTGTTCCAAGTATATATGTGGCTTAGTCTCATAAACCACTTAGAACAAACATGTAAATTATAGTCTGAGGACTACACCCATCTCATGGATGCCTCTTGAAAGAAAATCATATGCATTATAAATGCTTAAATACACAAATTTAATTAGGAAACGACTGGAACTTCAATTTTATTTATTAATTAAAATAATATATCCAGAATAAATCTGAATTTCAGGACACTGTTCCTAACAGATCCAACATCACCAGATCCCAATTCAGTCGCCTTTGATTGCAAACTAAGCTGCTAAACAGAATCTTGGTCTTTCATTGACTTAACATCCACTTCATCCAACTCATTAACTTGATCAACTATATTGCGCTTATAACAATCAGACGAGGCAACATGTGTCCCTCCAGTAGGTTGTGTCATATTATATACTTGAGGCTCAAGATTGAGAAATTGAATATCCATGCAATAGCAATGGTCATATATAGCTCTTCCATTGAACAAAAACGCAGAAATCGCATTTTGTCTTGAAGAAAATGTGGTGTGCTTTAATCTCAAGAATTGATGATGAGATGACTTCAATTTTTGCAATGTGACCAAAATGAGAGAATACCTGATGAAGAACATCTTCGGTTATAAGATAAAAGACCTCCGTGACTTTGATCAAGAGGGCAGAATCATCACTAGGTCGATGATGACGCTGCAAATCCGACAGAATCTCCATCATTTGACATTGCTCCTGCTTGATCGAAGCAATATCGATTTGTACTACTTAAAATCGTTCATCAATTGTGTGAAATCGCCCATCAATTTGACTCTCGATGTCACCCAACCAAGCTTCCAACTGCCGCAGGTCTGAACTGCTTTGCGTATCGTCGGCCATGGATAAAAAAGGTAACACGTAGCCTGCTCTGATACCAAATGTTACACCAATTTAGGGTGTAACCTAGATCAGGGTTAGGGCTGTGAGTTGGAGTGAGATGAGAAAGAGAATTAGAAGAAGGAGATGAGAAAGGAGAGAGAAGTGTTTGTTTGATCATTATTGTTCATATCACAAATAATACAAGTATTTATACCTAACAATCATTAACAAACTAATAATATCTCGAACTAACTAATAACATCTCTAACTGCTATTTTCTTATGTAAAGATTATTATCCCCTTTATTACATGCATCATTAGCAAAATTAATTTATTCATCTCATGAACAAATAATTCATCCAATGAATTTAATTTAAATATTTTCAAACGGTGCTTAAGTTGAGGCTTGTGAAAGGACCTCAAGGACAATCTAACTCTAGCTCCAAATGGGTCAAATCTAATTATCATCTCATGATAACAATTGATTACCATTTAATAAAACTTAAGTCCACTAAATAAGTTTTACTATACTCTAGAATTAAATATATTTACTCAAGAATTTTCCATATGTTTATACCAACAATTAACCCCTCTAATAAATATATGTGAGCAAAAACAATCTTAACTACTATCGTTATTTTTCTCACCTCCTTCAGCTTAGTTTCTGACTCGTCCTTCTCGAATAATTCATAATACATATTAATTCCAAATGTCAAACATATGAAATACTCTGGCTAAAGATTCTAGAATCTGTTCATGTTTGCGAAACTAGGGAGACATCTTACATTGTAGATTCCTAGAAAAATATCAGTTCTCGCTACACTTCATGCAATTGTCCAACGATGTAAGATCCTGGTTATTCCAATTTTAACCTTATTATTTTGGTCATCAAAGAAATTTACATTCCATGCACGAGTTTGGACTATTTCCCGGATTTAGAGTTATCGTCTTACAAATTTAATTATTTCTGATAGCAGTGAAGAAACAACTAATTCAGGTTGTACTACTCAATGCTCCAATCTTATTGAAAACACCAACATAATGCTCTTGGATCCCTATCCACATGACCAAGACGAGTCACCAAAAGTATCATATTATAGTCTTATTAAATAAGTTGTCCAAACTTATCACCGACTATAAACATACTTTGACAATATGTTACTAGTTTTATCTAAGTTTTTCTGTGATTCAATCTTATTGACCGCTTAAACCAAACCTGAAATGTCATCTCAAACAATATCCATCTCATGGAATGTTTTAGAAAAAACAATCACGCACGTTTTACTCATAAAATATAATCAGACAATAAATAAATAAAATAATTATATTTATTTAATATTTACAACTAACTAATTGGGTATTCCAAGACACCTATTCCAACATTCCTACCCTTCAAAATCCACCAAAAAAGGCATACAAACCTATCACAAATACTGGAAGAAGCTGAGAAATGCGAACGGAAATCAGGCCACCGTTGATCGAAACCATGGAAACTGACATTATTAATTACCATGTCCAAAGAAGAAGAAAAACACGACACATGGGCATGAGGATAGAAAAAACCTACAAAGTCAAAGTCAAAATGACACACCGGGTAATCCTTGGATGATCCAATCTTCCTCTTGTTACAAGTTATCCCTAGTAGCAAGAGCATTATGGAAGGCTACCCACAAAAGAAACTACACCTTAGGAACAACAGAAAAGGACCAAATAGCCTCCCTTACCTTTCTTAACCGCACATCAGATCCAGATGCGGATGAAGGACGCCCTAAATTGTCATCACTTATTTTATCACTAGCCCACTTATAATACCCGGACTTGACAATATAGATTCCATCGAATGCGAAATGCCACACCTTTTTATTCTCAATATCTAGAATCCTAATTGGAATGGCCTTAATAATTTGAACTTCTTCACCATCAAACAAGGACTCAATGACCCGGACTTCCAACTTCTACGATCCGCATTGACCAACTCACAACCTAATGATGAAGCTTATTGCGGCTTAGGAGAAGAGCCCCTAAAATCATGGAACTTTTGGGATCCACAGGTACTCCCAAATGCGAATATTTTTTCCACTATTGAAATTCCGCCTTGTACCCTAAAGGAAATTTCTACCCTCAATGAGACTCCCACACCCCATAATGGACCCGAACCCAAGGAAGCTAATTAAGAACTAGAATTAGGAAGTAAACACCTTTACAAACCTTAACCCAAAGAGCATTCACATTGGCTATGACTCTTGAGGCAAGCTTAGAAAGAAGGGCCAAATTGGCACCCTCCAACAACAACAGCAAGCCCCAGTGCCAGAAGGGCTCCCGCGTGAGCAGCGTCTGGGTGAGGTAGGATGTAAGCAGCCTTACCCCATCAGGGGCATACCCTAATGGGAGGCTGTTTCCAAGGACCACCAACCTGAAAAGCGAGAGGGCATGAAAAGAACGGAGAGCACGGAGGGCAAGACAAGCATGGCAACATCTATGCAAGAGCAAAAATGCAAACAAGCATCTGTACAAGAGATCCTACCTGCACTCATATAACTAAATTAGCACCCTCCAAAACTCTAAAATCAAGCCTCGGCAAGTTTTTTGGGACAAGCAATCTTCCTCCATTTGACCCAATGTAGACCCAGGTCTTCCTTAATGCCTCCTTGCCACCAAAAATTTGCAATAGTGGAATTAATCTTTTGAACAATAGAGAGAGGAACTTTGAAACATTGCAAGATAAACAATGGAATAGCGGAAGGACTGCTTTAATAAGCGCATCCCTACCCACATGAGACAACATATCGGCTTTCCATCCTTGAATTCTAGAGATCACTCTCTCTCAAAGGGCACGTAAAGTAACTTTTTTGTCACAACCCGAAGGGATATGAGCACCAAGTATTTCTCACAATGACCAAAATCCCTAACCCCTAATAAGGACTTAAACTTTTGGCCCATATGGATAAGTGTATTCCCGAGAAAAAAATATACAAGGTTTGTTAAGCTCAAGGTAGTTCTTGAGCTTAACCTAGATAGAATGAAAGAGAAATTGAACGAAATTGGAAATAAGAAAGAATTATGTTTTTCATTGAATGACTAACACTTACAAGACAATCCTTACTTATAGCTAAACAAGGGAACAAAATATCTAGACCTTAACCGACTTATTACAGCCAACAAAACAAAGGAATTTCAACAATGCCAACTAACAACCGATTTTGGCGCCAAAACACATGAATTTCAAATCGAACATGAAAAACAGCCTACGGTTAGGACAAACTAACTCCGATCATGGCAATACCCTCCTCTCCAGCACATTCTTGCCTCAAGAATGAAAAGAAGGGAATTGAGACTTAAGAAACTTCTAGCTTTCCCATGTAGCACCGTCTGGACCAAGGTTTGCCCATTGAACCAATACCTGCTTCCCTTGATCTTGTGCTAACCTGCCGTCTACAATAGCTTCAGGCTTAAGAACTAACTGTCCATTGGGAGCTTGTAAGACAGCCACTGCTCCTGTATTTTGATCTAGCACATGCTTTTTAAGTAGGGAAACATGGAAGACCGGGTGCACCAAACTGCCTTCTGGTAGTTCTAACCGGTAAGCAACCTTGCCAATTCTCTCAAGAACCTTGTCAAGACCATAAAATCTTGCAGATAGCTTGATATTTTTGCCAATAGCCACTGAGCTCTGTCTATAGGGCTATAATTTGAGGTAAACGAAGTCTCACACCTCGAAATTTCTATCAATCCTCTTCTTATCTGCAAAGAATTTCATTCTAGCTTATGCCAATTGAAGGTTGTCCTTAAGTTGTTTTGCTAGCTAAGCCCTCTGCTGCAGCAACTCATTAACACCTCCAACATGTGATACTACTCCTTGTTGATGCAAAGGAGAAGGGGGATCATAGCCATACAAAGCTGTGAAGGGGGTTGCACCCAAAGAAAAGTGAAAGTGAGTATTATATCAATACTCAGCGAGAGATAAGTATTTATTCCATTGCTTTGGGTGTGCGAATGTCATTCCCCTTAGGTACTACTCAATACACTGATTAACCTTCTTAGTTTGGCCATCTGACTGAGGGTGATACGAGGAGCTCATAGCCAATGTAGTACCCAACAGCAAAAACAATTCACGCCAAAAAGAGCTAGTGAATAATCTGTCCCGGTCAGAAACAATGGACTGTGGTAGCCCATGAAGCTTGTACACCTGATCCAAGAACATTCTAGCTAGCTTTTCTGCTATAATGGGGTGATGGAGAGCTACAAAGTGACCAAATTTGGTGGAACGATCTACGATCACCCAAATGACCTCCTTCCCCTCTGATTTAGGCAGTCCTTCAGTAAAATCCATACTAATATGACTCCAAGCACCTTCAGGAATAGGAAGTGGTTGCAACAATCCCTTGTAAGGGGTGTGATCCACTTTCATTTGCTAACAGATCTCTCATTGCTGTACAAACTCTTGTACATCTTTCTTCATATCGGGCCACTGGAAATACAGCTTGATTCTCTTGTAAGTCCCCTCTATACCTGAATGTCCTCCCCAAGGTGAGTCATGTGAAGCTCTGATGATTTGCTTTCTCAGCCCTTGTCCTTCCCCAATGTATATCTTCCCTTTAATCCGAACAATTCCCTGATTTATAGTCACACCTGGAAGAGGATGAGAAGAATCAGATTGTATGCAATCTAGAATAATGCAGGTCCGTGCAAAGGCATCATGTTCATAAGAGATGATCACTTCTGTCATCCAAGATGGAACCACTTGAGTAATGGCTGCACGGGAACCCTTAGCTTCAAGGTCCTCATACCTTCCATATAAAGCATCAGCTACCACATTTTCAACCCCTTTCCAGTATTGGATGGTGTATTCCAAACCTAGCATCTTCATTAATCCTTTCCTCTGTACTCTTGCTGTGATTCTTTGCTCAAGAAGATACTTGAGACTTTGGTGATCTGTCTTGATCACAAACAATTGTCCTTCAAGGTAATGCCACCATTTCTGCACAGCTAATAGAATAGCCATGTTTTCTTTCTCATAAATCGACAACCCTTGGTTCTTTGGACCTAACGATTAACTGAGAAAGGCCAAAGGCCTCCCATTTTGGGAAAGCACAGCTCCAATCCCTACACTACAGGCATCAGTTTCTAATGTGAATGGCAATTTGAAATCAGGCATTACAAGTACAGGGGACATGGACATAGCTTGTTTAAGTTTTTTAAAGGCCTCAGTTGCTTGATCACTCCAAAGAAATCCATCCTTCTTTAACATATATGTTAAAGGCTTTACAATGATTCAATACCCAGCAATGAATTTACGGTAGTACCTTGTTAGGCCTCAGAACCCTCTTAGCTGCTTCAGTGTCTTGGGCTGAGGCCAATCTCTCACGGCTTGCACTTTGCTAGGGTCTATTGCAACACCATCTCCGGATATAATATGCCCAAGGTACTCAACTTGTCTCTTGGCAAAGTTGCACTTGAAGAGTTTAGCATACAATTTATGCTGCCACAATGTTTGGAATACCTGCTCTAGATGAGTGTAATGCTGCTGCAGTGATGAACTATAAACAAGGATATCATCGAAAAACACTAGCACAAACTTCCTCAAGTAAGGCTTAAACACAAGGTTCATCAATGCTTAAAATGTAGAGGGTGCATTAGACAAGCCGAAGGGCATCACCACAAACTCGTAATGCCCTTAGTGAGTTCTAAAAGCAATCTTATGGATATCTAGCTCTTGAACTCTAATTTGATAATAACCTTGCCTCATATCAAGTTTAGAGAAATACCAAGCACCGTGCAATTCATCTAATAGATCATCAATAATAGTTATTGGAAATTTATCCTTGATGGTAATGGAGTTCAACTGTTGGTAATCAATACACATACTTGAAGTTCCATCCTTTTTCTTCACCAAAATCACCAGAGAAGCAAAGGGGCTATGACTATGTCTTATGAACTTGGTCTTCAATAGCTCATCAATCTATCTCTCCATCTCATCTTTCTGAGAATGTGGATATCTATAGGGCTGCAAGTTCACTGGATTAGATCCCTCCTTTAAGGGAATTGCATGATCAAGCTCTCTCTTGGGTGGTAAAGAATCGGGCTGCTCGAACAACACTTCATACTTCTTGAGCAGGGCTTCTAATACAGCACTGGATTCGCTTGTCTCAGTTTCTGCACTAGCTGCAATCGAGTATAACTGACCTACCCAACTGTAATCCCCCTTTTGAAGCACCTTCTTTAAGCTTTTGCCTTTCATTAATCGAAGATGGCCATATTCAACTATGCCTTGAAGCTGGATCTTTCTTCCCTCCTTCTCAAAAGATACAGTCAATTATGAGAAATCAAAGAGAATGGGACTAAAACTCTTCATCCAATCCACTCCCAAAACTATATTGCAGCCACCCAGCCTCAAAACTCTGAAATCATACACAAACTTATGTCCTTGCATCTTCCACATGAAATTCTTACACTTAATGTGAGTCAAAATGGTATTTCCATTAGCAACGATGACAGCCAACGGACTGGTTTGAATCAGCTCTTGATCCACTGCTCTCATCACTTTAGGATCCACAAAACTATGGGTTGAACCACTATCAATCAAAATCAACAGCTCACGTTGCCCTGCCATTCCCTTGATGCATATTGTGTTGTGTGAACCACTCCCTGTCAATGCTTTAACAGAGATTTCTACATCATTTTCTTCATCAGATTCCACTGATACCTCATTCTCAGCTCCTGAACAGTCACTTTCTTCATCTAATTTAGCTTTCCCTGCTTCTTCTTAAGATGCTGGCATGAGGAACTTGGGATCACATTTGTGGCCAAAGAAATACCTTTGGTTGCATTTAAAACAAAGCTTCTGGGTCTCTTATCATCACCAACTACAATCTTGTTGCTATTCTGTGTGAATTTAGTGGCGTGCGATTCAGTAACATTGCTTCTGGACTTAGATGAATCTGAGGCTAAAACTGAACTCTCAACCTTCTTAGCCTTAGAATAAGCTTGAGACAGACTACAAGAATCAGAGGCCTTAACTAAACTTTTGATTCATGGCTTAAGACCGCTCATAAAACTGGAAACATAGTAAGATTCAGGTGCCTCAGGATAAACCGACAGCATTCTGGCCCTTAGGCCCTCAAACCGTGTCATATATTCTCTCACTGTGGTAATTTGGAAAACCTTGTTGAAGTTATCCACCACTTCACTAACATCTTCGTCACCATATCTATCACACAACTCATTAGCAAATTCAGTCCAAGTAATGGAAGGTTTAGTACGCAACAGTCCATAGCACCAAGTCTCCATTTCACCACGCAAGTACACATAAGCTACTTTAACCTTTTCACTCTCACTAATGTTGTAAAAATGAAAGTACTTTTCACATTTCCTTACCCAAGATTAAGGGAATATACCATCAAATGTCTCCAGATCAACTCTAGGTTGCCGGAATCCATTGTTCCTTGCACTTAAATCGCTATCAGCACTGCCACTAGGGACAACAGTAGGATCAGGGGGCCTAACTTGTTGATTTGCTGTAAAGATCCTTCCATCACCAGTGGATGATTGCTGTCTATCCATCTTCTGTTGTAGACCAGAGAATTGTTGAGTAAATTGCATAGACCGCGACTCAAACCTACGGTTCATGTCTTGCTGCATCATCTGCATCATATTCTGCATTTGCAGTAACACTTGTTCCACACGATCACCTTGTTGGTTGGTACTATCACCAACAACAGCTGCAGCATAGGTCGTGGTTCCTCCACTGGCATTGTCAACAACGTTACCAGCTGCATTACCAGCAGCATTAGCTCTTGTTGTCGGTGCCATGGTAGATTTCTTTTTCCTAGCCAGATTGCAATAATCAATGCTGCAGTACCTCGAAACTTAATCACACAATTCAATCAAATTTAATCTTGAATTCAATCCAATTGAGCACAATTACCAAGCTCTGATACCAATTGTTAAGCACAAGGTAGTTCTTGAGCTTAACCTAGATAGAATGAAAGAGAAATTGAATGAAATTGGAAATGAGAAAGAAAAGAGTTATGTTTTTCATTGAATGACTAACACTTACAAGACAATCCTTACTTATAGCTAAACAAGGGAACAAAATATCTAGACCTTAACCAACTTATTACAACCAATAAAACAAAGGAAATTCAACAATGCCAACTAACAACCGATTTTGGCACCAAAACACATGAATTTCAAATCGAACATGAAAAACAGCCTGCGGCTAGGACAAACTAACTCCAATCATGACAAGGTTTTTCATAGTTGTTGGATTAACCTGATGAAGATTTTTCATAGTAGTTGGATTCACGTGACAATCTTCCAAACTTCCCAAGGACTCTTTTAATGATGGCACACCCCTCCTTAGACGCCTAACAAATGAGAACACAATTATCCGCAAATAATAAATGAGTAAGGATAGGATAAGACTGACGAATCCTAAATCCCTTTAAATCACCCCTACCTACAACTTCCTTTGTAAGACAAGAAAGGGCCACCAAGACAAAAATAAAGAGATAGGGAGTGTTGACAACTCAAACTCGAGAAAGTTGGGATGATGCCGCTTTAAAGTAAAATGTCACGCCCTTATCACATGAGGCCATCCTGGAAGGATAGTAGGCCTTTGGATTTTAAAATAATGACATCTCGAGCCCAGTCATTTGAAGAGTTAAAATCCTTTAAAGGATATCAGCCATTCGAGATGGCTGAAGGGGTACAGGTGGCTCGAGCTTGAGGACTTTCCAGAAGGTTGTAAGATAGGTGGTTCTGAAACTCGAGATAGTTACTTGGAGGGCAATTCCAGATATGTGCGCCTCAAGTCTATCCAATAGAATGCGAGGCATTAAGAAGGAACTCTAACGAGTTATGCGATCATGGGGCTACCAGAAAGATGCTCGAGCACACAATTTTAGGACATGTTTAAGGCCCATTTAGTGTGCCAAAGAAGTATTGAGGCAGACATGGGCAGGAAATGTTGGAGGAATAAGATGCAGCAGTTATTTATGCTTCCCGTAAATAAGAGACACTATTGTAGATATAAAGTCTTCGGCACCATCATACAAACTTCTGCAAGTTTCTTTACTGCAAACTTATGCTTTTTACCTAGGAGTAGCGTAATTTAGCCTAGCTTAGGATAGTGTAGATCATCTTTGTACTTACTTTCTTCAGAGCAATACAATTCTTGGCTTTCAGGTATGAACTCTCTATTTTAATCTATTCCCACAACCGATGATTGAGAATTAAGGCTTTGCGGGCCAAGGGTTGACCTTGATTGTTGTTGGTCATAACACTGGTATCATTGCTTAGCAAGTCAGGTGAATTTAGGTTTGTGTTATTATTTAAGGGCCTCGAAGGCTAAGGATTAACCTTGATTGCATTAGTCCTCATCCAGTAACCCAAATATGGTTTGCTCCACCTTCAATCTTGTCAAACTCTAACTCATTTGAGTTATTAGAAGTCAAGGGTGCCAAGCCTAAAAATCTAATTGACTCAGGCTTGTAAGTGAACTATTGAGCTCTTGAGTGTGTCTCAACTCTAGTTTCTAACTTTTAAGTGTATGAGGAAAGGTGTTTGTGGGCTTTACTTCGTCACTGTAGCTGCGACTTGTGTTAGAGCCATATCCTTTAAATTTTGATCATATATGTGTGTGTATTATATATATATATATATATATATATATATATATATAAAATCCACAAACATATTTAAGAAGTCTCCTTAATTGGAGCATAAGCAGAATACACATTAGTTACAATCCAAAGTTGGATTCTTGAAAAGTACCATCCCTTTTCATCGAGAAGGTAAGTTGAGGTCAAACACGTGCGGTCCAGAATTCAGACTCGCTCCCTCATTGCTGTGAATCCCTTTTTGCATGTTTGTTTGATTGGTATTTACGAAGACCACGCACACACACACAAAGCAAACCAAAAGAGCAAACACGCCTTTTGCCCACTCGTTGATTAAAGGCTTGAACAAGCTATGGAAAAGATCTATGAAAAAGCAATGTGCTAAGATAAAGCGTGCTCTAGTAGATCAGCGTAAAACTTCAGTCGTGATGAGAGCTATCATCAATGATGTTGGGACCTTAATGAATCAGAGACCTCATAAGGAAACCCATAGAGGCTTGGTTGAAATGAACTCAACCTTGTCTTTCACCACTACCCTTATAGTTAAGGACGTGGCTAAATAGGCAGTAGTTGAAGCAAAGCCTATCTTGGCTAGACAGGCGGAGACTCATAACAGCTTCGTTCAAGCCATTAGAAAGGACATTAGGTAGTTAAAGCTTGTTCCTCCTGCCTCAGTCCCCCATGGGTACCCTTGAGATATTCCTTCGAGTTCACGAATGTCAGTGGCTCAAGTTGATAGCGCATCCCTAAGAGAACGGGGAATCCAACTATGGCTGACCCAGGTGCTACTCCCTTGGATTCTAGCCATAGGAATGACAATGCAACCTATGGCGTTGCTGAACCCTTTGTCCCAAGGGTATACTTTGCTTCGAGGGACCTTAGCACCAATGTTTAAATCGCGCCTATGCCTAAGACAATAAGGCACAACCATCATACCCACCTCTTGTTAGAGAGGATGCCTCAAGGCCTAATCGAAGCCTAGAAATTGGTGCGCAAGGGCAAGTTTTCAATGCTGGGGACCAATGTCGTCCTCCTAGGCCTCTTTGCACACATGAGAGTGGGTGGGTTGGGGGGGGGGGAGGAAGGAATGGGGAGGAGCTAACTTCCTACGCAATCAAGATCACACCTTGGGGAATGATAAGGTAAGGATGGCCCAATAGCCTATTAATGTAGGTGAGCCTTTAGGCATGCCACATATCCAAGGAACTGTTGACACACACTTTAGGGCCAATCAATTAAATGGCAATGATCAAAGGGGTTACTACCCCGCATACATGGGACAAAATCCATTTCCATATCCAATTATTATGGGAGCCTAGGGATATCTTACAGATCTCCTTCGAGATCCTCAACCCTTTAGGAGGCAATGGCAAGTGCATTACCATGTGACAAACCTACCCCTCTAAGACCAAATTGGCCACTTTTATTGAACATATGTATGGGCAAGGCCTCAAAAGAGTCAATAGACCCCTTGTAGCAAATCATACCCTGACTATATTGACAAGCACTACCCTTTTCCTCGATGATATAAGATCCTCGAATTTACCCTATTCTCAAGAGAAGGGAGTGTATCGGCTCTCAAGCATTTGGCAAGATTCAATTGCCAATGCAGGGAAGCAGCTGACAACCCATACTTGAAATTTAGGATGTTCCCCAATTCTTTGACAGGGGATTGCCTCTCAGTGGTATATCAATTTAACACCTAATTTCGTTTACAATTGGGATGATATAGCCAGAAAATTCCGGGCCCAATTCCAAAGAATGGAATTAGGAACCTCTATATCAGACTTGGCTCGAATGAGACAGCAGCTAGGTGAATATGTACAAGACTATATTAACTACACTAGAGGGGAAGGTATACTATAAATGGCATGATTAGTTCACTCACTCAACCAAGAACTATGTAATCTTTAGAAATGTAGTTTAAGATGCTATTGACATAAGGGAATTAATTTTCCTTAGAGAAGGATAGACATGTATTAATAAAGACCCCTTTCCCTTGTCCTGTTCAAGTTAACCATATCGATACCCTCACCTGGAATAATTGAAGCATTTTCTAAACTAACCATTTTCCCTCTTTGAGGAAACGATATTCAAAGGCAAGGATAGCAAATAGCATGTTCCACAGGTTAGTTCTAGAGAGAGAATACTAAGACTCCCACACCCAGGCATGCATTGGATGATGAGATATCTCGTTGGCATATCACTGAGCTCCATCACACCAACAAGTGTTCAGTATTCAAAAACCTACTGATTAAACTCCGCAACAAGTCAGCCATTTCGCTGTTAGTGGTTGAAGAATTGGCTATGGAAATCAGCAGCGTTCCTAGATAGACCTCAAACTTTACAAAGAGTGACAGGATATTTGGAAACCTGGAGTGAGTATCTGATAAAGTATGTCAGGACTATTGCGGGAAGCTATAAGGGGCAATTAAGAAGCTCAAGCTTCGTCCTAAGCATATTTACCTTGTAGATCCACTCTTGGAGGCGAAGATGCCATTTGAGAGGTCCTTCCCGTACAAGCCAACTAAAGATCCTACATCAAAGGCTCAACTGACCATGAGAACTGAGCATCCAAAGAGGAACCAAAATACCACCTGATTGAAGTGGACACCAATCAGGGACCATGACAACTAGAACAATAACCCTTGGGGGTTCACTTTCGTAATGTATAGAGAAGAAACCAACTCGAGTAAGAAAATGCTGGCTCTTCCAGCCTTAAGCCGCTCAAAAGAGGAGGCTACTTCGCTCAAAGGCAACAAGGATAAGGGCTTTACTTGATACTTCTTTGGACAAGGATTCTGATGAGGAAGATATAGGCCACAAGGACAAATATACTGAACCAATGGATCAAAAGGAAAGAAAATACCTTTAGCTGCTAATGTTAAGGGTGAGCCACGCTAGAAGCTCGAGAGGTAGGCTAGTTTCTCGTTTTCAGAAGGAAAATAATCTTAGTGTGACTAGCTTACCAATAATTCGTGGCCTTGAAGAACATCTGACGATAAGGTGGATTACAGTCTCCTTAGTATTAATCTAGTAGAACCTCTAGACCGTTTCAATCCTACCTGTTTTGATATAGACAATGACTTCCACGTGGAAGATTTCCCAAGCCAATGGATGAGTCTAAAACCCCCGAGGTTGAACCTAACGATCAATCTTAAGATCAAGACATGAAAATCAATGACATACCTGAAACAGAGACAAACCAAAAGATTCATATACAATTTGGGTGACTCCCTAAACAAGCTGATGTCAGAACTACCTTGCTCCTTCATTTGGAGCTTATGGAAACTAAGACACAGGGGAGCCTCGAAGGGGATGTGATAGCAGTAGATGAAGATCCCCAGGTGGAGCTCATGGCTAAAGTGATAGCCCTAAAGGTGACTCTGACCCTTTGTCTTTTAAGTCAAGTTTCCAATATCCAAGTCAATTGATAATCTTCCTAATGTGATGAAGATGATGTTTGATGGTCGCACTATCACCAACAACAATGAGGCTTCTATACATCAAAGCTAAATTTGATGGCATCCAGGGGAACAGAGTCTTAGTGGGAAATAGCACAACCATCAACGTCTTGCTTTGATACATGTTGGGGATTATTTGTAAATCTTGAGATGACTTAATAACTTCGGATGTGGCAATTTGTGGCTTTTTTGGGGCCACCACTAAGTTTCAAAGGGTTATCCCTATCAGATTGGTTTGGCAATTTAATTAAGTTGATAGCCTTTTTTATAGTGGATACACCTCAAGCTACAATGCATTGCTTGGGAGAGATTAGCTACCTGCCAACTATTGTATCCCTTCTTCACTTGACCAATTGTTAATCTTCTTGAACCATAATAAATATGAGGTTGTTATGGCAGATGACAAGCCATTCATGGTTTTCTCCAACTTTGTTGAGGAAAAATTCTATGAGGAAGGTGTATCACGCTCGTGGAATATTAGATTCAATGAAGCGATTAAGTCTTATGGTTTTGTGCAATTGGTTGACGAACCATGCGTGTACGAACGACATCAAGAGAAAGTAGTGACTTTCATAGTATTGTATTTTGTCGATATACTGCTCATTGGGAATGATGTAAGGGTGTTTTTGTTATGAGTGTGATGTAAAGATTGATGTAGTGTTGGTCCTTATCTATGTTGGCGTGATAAGCCTTAGTTGCAGTGCTGCGTTTGTATTGGATTAGAATAGTTGTTGGTTGTTTTTGGCGCCAAAGGCTGTAGTTGTCGGTTAAGTCAGTTAATTGGTCAAGATCAAGTCAATTGTGGAGACTTGATGGTAGTTAAGTCAGTTGATTTTTTGTTTACGTTTAATGTGCCTAGTTTTCCTATAAGTAGCTTGTTCATCTTATAAGAGATTCATTCAATGAAAAATCAATCATTTCATTGAGATCAATACCCTTTCTCTCATCTAACTTTCTCTAATTCTCATCTCTTTCACTTGTCTTCTCATTTTAACTCTCTTTCTATGGTATCTTTCAACAAGGTTAAGCTCAAGTAGATCTTGAAGCTTAACATTTGGTATCAGAGCCTAAGTTGGCTGTTAATTACACGTTTGTTGATTGATTCGAGCTAGCAAAGCACAAGAAACAGAATTCAACAATGTCTGGTGGTGTAACACCTTTATCAGGAGCATGAGCTGGAAATCCAGCTACTTTTGTTGACCCTAATGTCTCTTATGCTGTGGCAGTTGGTGCTAGTGCAGCAAGAGATGTTCAGTTCGTTACGAATGATCAGTTGAAATCATAGATGAATGAAATGCTCGATTGATTTAAGCAAATTCAACAGGAGAACGATCAAAAGAGGGATGAATGAATGCTTTAGCTGATGAGACAAGTTTAGCTGGAGAGCAATTAGAGGATTGAAGGTCGAATGTCTTAGCAATTACAACAATTGGAGGAAAGGTTTACTGGTCTGCAAAATCATGTCAATAGTCAAGGTGTTTCGTCCGGAGTTGGAATCTTGTTGCCTGTAAGTCAGCAGATGCAACCTCCTAATGTGGTTCAATCTTAAGTTCCAAATGTTGTTGTTGAATCTCAAGATAGACCTTAAGTGGCTAATGTGACTGATAGTCCCCAAATTCATCCTCAAGCAGCTGATATTAGGCCTCAAGATCGAATTCCAGAGGCCAAAGTAACTGCCAGACCTCATGATCATCCACTTGATCAAGTGCAATCTCGATCTTCCAGTATGAATCTTGGACAGAATGATCGCTCTCCCAATCATCCGAACACCTCAGATCTGCCACTATGAATGTTGAACAGTTGGATCGCCCACCTAATCAGAGGCATCAGCAGTAATCAGAAAGTAATGATGCTTCATCCAATAATAGAACCAGTGGATTTAGGCAGCCAAGAATACAGATTGAACCTTTTAATGGTTAGTAGCCACAATCTTGGATTAGAAGGTGTGATAAGTATTTTCACTTTTACCACATTGTAGATGAGCAAAAGGTGGAATTGGCTGATGTGTATCTTCGAGGAGATCACGAAGTGTGGCTTTATAGCATATTTAAGACTAATCCTACTCTTTCTTGGGCTAAGTTTGTGGAAGAACTTTATGAGAGACATGGTGATGAAGACTCAAGTGACATTGTTGATAATTTCAACAAAGTGATTCAAGTAACATCTGTGAAGGAGTATATGACAAGGTTTGAGAACCTTAGAGCAAGCATGACAGCTGCATATCCTCAAGCCACTGAGGCATATTATGTCTCAAGTTTCATTAGTGGCTTAAAGCCTAAAATCAAGAACCTTGTGAAGGTAATTGGTCCTAAAACACTGTCCAAAGCTTATGCTAAAGGTAAGCTCTTTGAGGCCACAGTTCTTTCTTCTACTGATGAACCAAGGTATAAGGGAGGAAGCTCCAAGCAGCAGAAGGGATTTGATAAGGCTCAATGGCTTTGTTACAAATGCAATCAGTCTTATCAATTTGGCCACAAATGCAATCCTAAATTTCTCATGACAGCTGCAGGAGTTAGTGCTGATGAGCAATCTAGCAGTGATGAATCTGAGATTGAAGAGGATAATTTGGGCCAGGAATCACAGATGAGCTTATTGAAGATACAGTTGAGATTTCCATGAAAGCATTGATGGGGAACGAAACTCACAATACTATAAGAACCAAAGGAAAAGCAGGCAAGAGATCAATCATTATCTTGATTGATAGCGATAGCACTAATGGCTTCATTGATCCAAAGGTGGTGAAGAAAGTAGGACATGAAGTTACCAAGACTCATCCCCTGGCAGTGACTGTTGCTGATGGGAATTTAATCCTAACTCAGGACAAGCGTCAAGGGTTTCTGTGGTCTATGCAATATCATAAATTTGTTTATAACTTCAGAATCTTGCCCTTAAGAGGATGCGACATGGTTTTGGGTATAGATTGGATGAGAACCTTCAGTCCTGTGATTTTTTATTTTGCTAAGTTGACAATATTATTTGAGGTACAAGGTTCCAAGGTGATTCTGCAAGGTCTTGCTGATCAAGCTCAGTTGTAAGTGATTAAAGGCAAGAAGCTGAAAGGTGGATTCAAGAAAAATCATACCAGTGGGTAAGACAACTGTTTGCAATATCTCCTATGGAGATGGGAGACATTCCTCAACTTAAAGTAAGAGCATTGATAGAAGAGTTTGAGGATTTGTTTGAGCAGCCTAAAGCATTACCTCCCAAGAGGAATCTGCATCACGCAATTCCTCTCAAGCCAAATTCTAAGCCTATGAAGTTGAGATCCTACAAGTATCCTCATGCACAGAAGAGTGAAATTGAGAGGCACGTTGATGAATTGTTCAAGACATGCTTTGTGAGGCAGAGCCATGGCCACTTTGCTTCTCCAATCATACTTGTCAAGAAGAAGGATGGCACGGAAATAATGTGTATAGATTACAGGCATCATAACTCATTGATGGTGATGAATAAGTTCTCAATTCATGTCATAGATGATTTTTTGGATGAGCTACATGGAGCTCATATCTTTTCCAAGCTTGATCTGAGGCAAGGATATCACCAAATCAGAGTATTAGAGCAAGATGTGTACAAGACTGCTTTTAGAACACATCATGGGTACTTTGAGTTTGTGGTTATGCCCTTTGGCTTAATAATGCTCCGGTAACATTTCAAGCAGAAATGAACAATGTATTCAAGCGGTTCTTGAGGAGATTTGCATTGGTATTCTTCAATGACATCCTGATTTACAGTTCTTCATTGGAAGATCATTTGGTGAATCTAAGGGAAGTGTTCTTGATCATGCGCAATCACAAGTTATATGCAAAATTGGTTAAGTGTTCCTTTGCACAAACCCAATTGGAATATTTGGGCCATGTTATCTCTCATGGAGGAGTCTCTACTAATCCTTCTAAAGTCCAAGCAATGAAGGAGTGGCCTGTGCCAGTGACCTTGAAGTAGTTGAGAGGGTTTTCAGGATTGACTAGCTATTATCGAATGTTTGTTGCTGGTTACGGAGCCATAGCCAAACCTCTAAATGATCTATTGAAGAAAGATGCATTTAAGTGGTTAGATAAAGCTCAAGAAGCATTTGAAGCTTTGAAGTATGCAAATTGTAAGGCACCAGTTCTAGCAATGCCAGATTTTGCTGTGGGATTCATCCTAGAGAAATTTGCTTGTGGAAATGGTATTGGGGCTATTTTGTCTCAAAAGGGGAAGCCAATAGCCTACCTCAGCCAAGCTTTGAGTCCTAAGCATCAAGCACTGTCCACCTATGAGAAGGAGTACTTGGAAATCTTGCTTGTTGTTGATAAGAGGAGGCATTGTTTGGATGGGCATCACTTTATGATCAAGAATGATCACCAAAGTTGGAAACATCTTCTTGAACAGAAAATTGTCACAAGGATCCAAAAGAAGGGGTTAATGAAGAGGTTGGAAGATTATGAGCAAGGATTCTGTGGAGCAGTGTCTATTATACTTCCAGCTTGGGTTGAAGAGGTGTGTAAGTCCTATGAGGATGATTCTTTTGCACAAGAGTGCATAATAGCTTTAGTGTGAGCAGAACAAGCAGTACTGCCACTGATGCAAAGGTGTCTGTTGTGAAGGGAGTTATTCGATTGAAGGGCAAGTCGTACATTGGCTCTTCCACTGATTTGAGACAACAAATCATTAGTGGCTCTCATGATTCAGCTTGGGGAAAACATTCAAGAGTTGAAGGCACCTATCAAAGGCTTAAGGCCTATTTCAGCTGGACAGGAATGAAGAGAGCAATGGTTGATTTTGTCCAAGCTTGCGAGGTTTGTCAACAAACCAAGTTGGGTGATCCTAGATATCAAGGTCTTCTCTAACCTTTACCAGTCCCTGAATGAGCTTGGCACAATATTAGCATGGACTTTGTTGAGGGTTTGCCTAAATCAGAAGGGAAGGAGGTTATTTGGGTTGTGGTTGATCGGTTAACCAAATTCAGTCACTTCATTGGTCTGGCAAGACCTGTGATAGCTGAGAAATTGGCAAGGAGCTTCTTGGACAACATCTACAAGCTTCATGGCTTACCACAATCTATCGTATCAGATCGAGATAGGATCTTCACCAGTCACTTATGGAAGGAGTTGTTTAACCTTTTGGGAAAAACATTGGCTCTTAGTTCATCATACCATCCTCAAACCAATAGACAAACAGAAACAGTCAATCAGTGCTTTGAGTAATACCTCAAGAGCATGGTGTTCAGTCATCCAAAAGTGTGGAGCAAGTGGTTATCCCTCGCAAAGCATTGGTACAATACACATGCTCATGCTTCTATTGGAACTACTCCATTCAAAGCTCTTTATGGTTATGATCTTCTAGCACCATTGATGTTGCAAGGGATTATGTCATCAATTCCTGACGTTACTGATCTAGTACAGCAGAGGAGACAATTGATGCAGATTTTGAAAGACAATCTTCATCAAGCACAAGCTAGAATGAAGTTGTATGCAGACAGGAAACGTGTGGATAGAAATTTTAAAGTTGGGGACATGGTTTATCTGAAATTACAACCTTACAGACAAGCAACCATGGCTGTGAGGAAGAATGTGAAGTTGTGTGCAAGGTTCTTTGGGCCTTATGTGATCCTTGAGTAGATTGGCAAAGTAGCCTACAAGCTTGACTTATCTCCTAACTCTTACATTCATCCTGTTTTTCATGTTTCCTTTCTCAAGAAACAGGTGAAAAAGGGCTGTGGAAGTTCACTTCATCCTTCAGACATTGGCTCAAATGGAGCCTTACTTCTACAACCTGCTGTTGTGCTTAATTCACACGAGGTCAAGGCTAATGATAGAACAATTCAGGAGGTTTTGGTGCAATAGACCAATATGGATAAGAAGAATGCAACTTGGGAAGAGCTTCAATTCTTGAGGAGTCAATTTCCTACCTTCCATTCTTGAGGATAAGAACGTTTTCAAGAGGAGGGGAATGTTATGATTATAATGTAAAGATTGATGCAGTGTTGACCCTTAGCTGCGTTGGTGTAATAAGCTTTAGCGACAGTGCTGCATTTTGTATTGGATTAGAGCAGCTGTTGGTTGTTTTTGGTGCTAAAGGCTGTAATTGTCGGTTAAGTAGGTTAATAGGTCAAGATCAATTCAATTGTGGCGGCTTAATGGTAGTTAAGTAGGTTGATTGTTTGTCTAGGTTTAGTGTGCCTAGTTTGCTTATAAGTAGCTTGGTCATCTTGCAAGGGATTCATTCAATGAAAAATCAATCATCTCTTTGAGATCAATACTCTCTCTCTCTCTCATCTAACTTTCTCTAATTCTCATCTCTTTCACTTCTCTTCCCATCTTAACTCTCTTTCTATCCTATCGTTCCATAAGGTTAAGCTCAAGTAGATCTTGAAGCTTAACAGTTGTCAACTATAAAGATTTGGTTGTCAAGTTAGTTCGATATGAAGGACTTAGGAGAAGCCAACTATATTCTTGGGATCAAGCTTTTGCGAGATTGTAAAAGCAGGACGTTGGGTCTTTCTCAGGCCACTTATATTGACAAGATATTGTCAAAGTATCGCATGGAGGACTCTAAGAAAGGGCTTTTACCTTTCAGGCATGAGGTCGCTCTTTCTTTAGAGTAGTGACCTAAGACACCTCAAGAGGAGGAGCAGATGAGGAATGTCCCATATGCCATGTTGTGCACAAGACCAGATATCTAGTATGTTGTTGGTATGGTAAGCAGATATCAGTCTAACCGGGGTCCGATGCACTGGGTGGTAGTGAAGCATATTCTCAAGTACTTGAGAAGAACTAAAGATTGTATGCTCATCTTTCAAAGTGACAAACTGGTTCCAGTTGGCTATAATGATTCAGACTTCCAGTCAGATAGAGATGCCAAACATTTGATGTCTGGATATGTCTTTACCCTTGAAGGGGGAGCCATCAATTAGAGAAGTGTTAAGCAATCATGTATTGCTGACTCTACCATGGAGGCCAAGTACATTGCAGCTTCAGAAGCTACAAAGGAGGCATGTTGGCTCAGAAAGTTCCTGATAGATTGAGGTTGTTAGAGATGGTTTAATACCAGTTACGATCTTTTGTGATAACTCAGGTGTGGTGGCTAATTCTAAAGAGCCTAGAAGACTATGTGGAGAAGGCGAGTTGGCCATCTTGAAGATACACACGAGCTATAATCTTGCAGATCCTTTTATTAAGACTTTAACTCAAAAGACCTTTTGAATCACACTTAGAAGGGATGGGTATAAAGTGTATAATAAATTGGATTTAGGACAAGTGGGAGATGGTTAGGAATAGTGTCCTGAAATCTAGATCTATTTTGTAATGTTATTTTACAAAAGAATAAAATTTAAGTTTGTCATTTCCTTGTTAAATTTGTGTAAGTAAGCATATATACTGCATATGAATTTCTTTTAAGTATTGTCCATGAGATGGACAGAGTCCTCATATTACATTTTACATGTTTGTTCTAAGTGGATAATGAGATTAAGCCATAGATAGACTTTGAACAAATGGTATGGAATGTTAGTGAATAACTCGTGGTCGATGATAAGTTTGGACTACTTGTCTATTAAGATCATGACTCGATACTCTAGATGGCTTGTCTTGGTCATGTGGATAGAGATCCAGAAGTGTTAGGTTGGTTAGTTTAATAAGAATCCCAAATTGCGATACATGGCACGCGGTTCATGGTTAAAGCACACGATTTGAACTGTGTGCGAAATGGTGCATTTTGACTAATATTTATCTTAAACTCTGCACTTTGTTCTTTGACCTACGCATCCCACATCGAAAATTTGTTAATTTTTCACTCTTGTATCCTACTATAAATAGAGGTACCTATTTCAAGATTTGCCTTCCAATTAAAATAAAGGGTTTTAGGAAGTGTTGACTTTCGGGGAACCTTCTTGGAGAGAAAATTTTCCATTGAAATTTTTCTTTCCTTAGATTAATATTTTTTGGAGCCCACTCTGCAGGCAGTTTCGAGGTCATTGCGTAGAAGGCAACTGGGTCTTACTTTTTCTCGGTTTTCTCAGAGTTTATTACCTTTTTGGTATCATTTATATTGGAGCAATTCTGGGTACGTCTTTCTCTCCTTCTCTTTTAAGTTTTTGCTTTTCTATTTATTTATAGTTTTCTTATTATGCTAGTTTAAGTTCATGTAATTGTTATGAATGTATTAGAGTAGAGGCCTGTAAATTTAAATTAGGAATTTAAATCTGTAGATTTAAAATTAGGAATTTCAAATCAACTTCGGGTTTAAAATTAAGAAATTTAAACTCTTCCACTACATTAAATTTATTAAATTATGGAAAATTTTTAAAATTCATCCCAACAATCGGCGGATCCCATTTGGCTGGGAATAAGATGCACTGGCTTATCATACGTCATGGCTATTATTGGCCTTCAATGATGGATAATTGTATCAAATATGTCAAAGGGTGCATAGCATGCCAAAGTCATGGGCGTATACCAAGGGTCCCTCCAGCTGAGATGTATGCTATAGTTAAACCATGGCCCTTTCGAGGATGGATAGTGGACATTATAGGGGAGATCTATCCTACTTTATGTTGGGGAAAACATATGAATTTTGTTGGAAATAAACTCTGATGCCGACTATTGGGTTCACAGTTCTCAACTATGGTCACAACAATAGGCACCTATTAGAGCACTTAAAGTAGGAGACTCTTCTCTCTACCTAAGCCCCCGGCCGGAGAGTTACGCTTCGTGACACCTCACGTGCGAGAGTTCCCAGGAATAAGTTTATCTCTATAAACTCTTTGCCCTAATACCGGTTGTTGGGACGAATTTCAAAAATTCTCCCAAAAGATTACGCAGCGGAACAGGTTTAGAATTAATTACTCTAAACCTAAGATTGATTTAAAATTCCTAATTTTAAATTTACTGACTTAAATTCATAATTTAAATCATCAGATCTAAATTTCTTAATTTAGATCTACAGGCCTTTTACTCTAATACATTCATAATAATACATAAATTTAAACCGGCATAATAATGAATACTGTAAATAAATAGAAAAAGCGAAACTAAAAGAAGAAGCAAAGAAAACATACCTGGAATTGCTCCAATAAAAGAAAAACCAGAAAGAGAATAATATTCTTCAAATCGAGACCCCGAGACCTTCTACGCAATGACCTTGAATTGCCCGGAGAGTGGGCTCCGAAAAATATTAAACTGGATCTCCGAAACAATTTCAGAAATTCTAAAGAAATATTTTAACTCCAATGCCAAATCTCGGAATAAGCGCCTCTATTTATAGAAATATACCAGAGCGAAAAAATCTAATTCTAATCAAAGTGGGATTGCACAGTTTAAGTCAAAACGCAGCGTATCATTCAAAACTGAAAACAAAATGACGCATTTCAATGCACAGTTCACTAGTGTTTTGCCTTATCATCGCGTCCCACATGTCGGCACGCGATTGGTCCTCGTGTGGGGACGAGGATAGCCCCGATGGACGTCCCAGCGCGCGATTCGTTGGATCCGATATACGCAGATCGCCCTGGGCAGTTTTTTTTTCTTTGTATTTTTTTTATTTAGCTTTGTTTCCCACATGTAAAAATTCATCCTATGAATTTTATTTTCAAAATTATTTTATTTTATAATTTTTAATATTTATTTATCTCATGAATAATGTTTAGCAAAATTAATTTACCTATCTTATGGATAAATAATTCATCTCATGAATTCTTTAATATTTTTCTAATGGCAATAAAATACAGAGGCTTGCGTAAGGACCTCGGGGACAATTTAAATCTAGCTCCAAATGGGTTATATTAAATCATCTCATGATATTAATTTAATTACCATTTAATGAGACTTAATTACACTAAATAAATCTCACTGCACTCCAGACTTAAATTATTATTCGATATCTCCCTAATATACTGTATTGATGACAACAACCCCTTCACTAAATGTCCATGACAAAGGATAAATATAACTACTACCATTATCCTTCTCACAGCTTCTCCATTAGTTACCGACTTGCCCTTCACTGAATAATTTATTTATACTTGAACATATTCACAGTATAAATTCCAAATGTTAAACACTTGAAATACTTTGGCCGAAGTTTCTGAATTATTCAAATATTTGCGAATCAACTAAGGAGACATCTGTATCTCATAAGAGACTGTAGATTCCCTATTGAATATCTGATCCTTGTCACATTTCACGCCGCTACCCAGTGTACATGGGATTTCAGTCATTCGTTTTAGACCTTACTTATAGTAGAACAAAGTAACTAACGCTCCATGCACAAGTCCATAATACCCTCAGGATTTAGAGTCATCGTTCAAATAGTACAACGTGAATCACTCATCTCCGATAGTAGTCTAGAAATAAGTAACCCACATGGTCCAACTCAGTGTGTCAAACACACTAACTTAACACTTCTGGATCTCCATCCACATGACCAGGACAAGCTATCTAAAGTGTCTAGTTTTAGTCTTAACATACAAGTGGTCCAAACTTATCTTCGACTACGAGTCTTTCAAACAACAATCCATATCATTTGTTCCAAGTCTATCTGTGGCTTAGTCTCATAAACCACTTAGAACAAACATGTAAATTGTAGTCTGAGGACTACACCCATCTCATGGATGCCTCCCGAAAGAAAATCACTTTCAGTATAAACGCTCAAATACACAAATTTAACTAGAAAACGACTGGAACTTCAATTTTATTTATTAATTAAAATAATACATCCAGAATAAATCTAGATTTCAGGACACTGTTCCTAACAATCTCCCACTTGTCCTCAATCCAATTTATGAGAAAGTCCATACTCACCCCTTTTAAGTTTGAACCAAAAATCTACTGAGCTTAACCCTTAATGAGCACAATTACTCTATTGTGAAGTCAGCAATACAATACTGCATGACATTCCCCTCACTAATGGCTCCCACTCCAAAGGTAAGGATATACTTAAACGTCGAATGTCTATCATTTTAATCTGACTGGAAGTCTTAAATTAGTGTAACCAACTGGAACCAGCTCGTCACCTTGAAAGATCAGCATATGATCTCTAGTTCTTCTCAAGAACTAGAGAAAGCACTTCACTGCCACCTAGTCCATTGGACCCAAATTGGACCAACACTTGCATACTATCCCATAGCATGGCAAGCGTCAAGTCTAGTGCACAGCATGGCATACCTGAGACTCCCACTGCCAAAGCATATGGAATATTTCTCAATTGCTCTTCCTATTGAGGTGTCCTAGAACACTGCTCAAAAGAGATAGGGACTCCATGCTATACCTTGACAACATCTTATCAATATAAGTGGCTAAAGAAAGACCCAACATCCTACTCTTACGACCTCGCAGAAGCTTAATTCTAAAAGTAGAGCAGGCTCCTCCTATGTCTTTCATATTGTACTATCATGACAACCAAGTCTTTACAGCTAATGACACCCCTACATCATTCTCAATGAGTAGTATATCGTTGACATACAATACTAAGAAAGTCACTACTTTCTCTTAATGTCATTTGTACACGCATGGTTCGTTTAACCAATTGCTCAAAAACTATACGACTTAACTGCTTCATGGTGGCTAAAAGGATTAGATTCAATGCCACGATCAACCACTAAGGCTCCCGTTATGAACCTGTCAGGTGTCCTGACAATCCTCCCACCACACTTAAGCTCTCGTGTACTTGGAACGTTCTCGTTCCTATTAGTAGGAGCATCTAATGCTCCCACTATGACTTAAGTTGTGTCTAGCTGTTCAGAATTATTGTCATTTTTCCTTTAATACTATTTTATTTTTGTTTTGTAGCTTACTTGCAAAATCCTTCTCTAAGTATTTTGTATAGTATTAAAAAAAAAAACCCTTTTGATCAAAAGAACTGTGGAAAAAACTGCCTTTGTTCCTTTTACCTGCAACACCATTCTACTGCGGTATACCCAAAGCAGAAAGCTGAGATCCTATCTCATTTGCAGTTAGGAAACTCACCCAAAAAATATTCACCACTTTAATCTGATCGAAGTGACTTAATTTGTTTACCTAATAGCTTTTAAAATTCAGCTTTGCACTCTTTGAACTTTTCAAAAGAGTTCGACTAATGTCTAATTAGGTAAACACATACATATCTTAAGTAATCATCACTAAATATGAATAAGTACTCATACCCACCTCTTGCCTGAACATATGTTGGTCCACATACATCTATGTGAACCAGCTCAAGCAAGCCACCAATCCTTTCGCCTTTACTCTTAAAGACAGAATTGGTCACCTTTCATTTTATGTAGAATTCGCAAACAGGTAATGACCTTAAGTCCAAAAACTCTAGCAGTCCATCTTTCACTAGTCTTTGGATCCTGTTCAAATTAGTGTGACCTAAACGTTGGTGCCATGTGTAGGCAATATCACATTCAGGGTGTTTTCTCTTAGAAGACTGAACAAGTGAACTTACATTAAATTCATTTAAACAATTACCAAAGTTTTGATAAGGAAATAACATGAAAAAACAATTCATTCATGTACATTTGCAAATAAATAATTTATTTCTCATATTAAAATCTCCATTATCAAAATCAATTGAATAACAATTATTCATAAAACATGACATAGAAATCAAATTCATGTGCAGAGAAGGTTTAAATAATCAATCCTTTAAAACAAAACTCTATCACTAAGGTCTAAGCTAACATCTCCTACACTTAAGACCACCATTATTATACTGTCCCTGACCATCAGGTACAACACCCATCGTGTAGCCTTTAGCCTAGTCTGAGCTCCTGTAACATATTACAGACTTGGTCAATTGAACTTGAGTCCACACACCAGGAGTCTGGTGAACTCACAACTGCACAAGACTCAAATCAGTGAGATATCACTATACCTTCACCAGATGGCTTAGCAGTCTTTATGGGAAGCGTAGCTAGGTACTAAGTGTAGTTTCTTTTCCAGTGGCCTAGTTTTCTAGTAAAAGAAACACTTTTCGTTTGCTAACTTCCTTATGGACTGGGTTGCTACAATAACAACCTTGCCCTTTCTTTTTTTTCTAGTAAGTCCCTTGTGAGTAATAACTAAGTCTAACTTATTTTTTTAAGGCAAAGTAATTTGGTTCAGTGAGTACATTACGTATTTAAAAGCAAGCAAAGTTCGCCAGCCCTATCCATATATAATATTGTAAATGCAAACATATGTGTAATTGTCTAACAAGAGTCATGTATAATGCAGTGATATGTATATTCTTACAAATTAGCATACACAATAAGTCAGATATCCACCAAACTATACTATCATACATACAATGATGACCCAAACACACCACTCCTTACTCCCTGGCAGCGGGGTCGCACGAAGCTAGTTCAAGTGAGAACTATTCTCAATTAACCTGTTTTTCTTGTAACTCTTACTAAACATGATTAACTCACCACTTTACCTTAGTCTCTAACATGACAGAACAGAGCTCCTAGAGGAGGCTAATGCATCACGCTAGTCAAGTGTAAACCATTACCTAAACCTCCATACAAATACATGAAATACTCCATGGCAGCGTGGTCGCATCACTTCTTTGCACTTTGGTTTATCCTAAAGAAATCTAACCCTGCAATCTGCAAACCGACATCCTCCGCAGGGAGGTCTATCGATCTACTATACTGCTAGACCGGTAATGGAGACCGTGAGGTTACAACAATTGAAAACTCGCTCCCACTTGATTTTTATAGCTAGTAATTTTTAATTAACTTGCATTTACAACCTGGATTATCTCATAATCCCCTTTAGAATCTCATTCTAAGATTAACCAATATTAATTAATTAATTTAATCAAAATATTATTATTTTACAGTATAGATTATCTCATAATCTAACATTAGAATCTCATTCTAAAATCCAATTAACAAAATTAATTAATTAATTTTTATTAAATAATACCAATATTTAATTTAGATTATCATATAATCTACTTTTGAAAATTCTGATTTCAAAATTAAATTAAAATAATTTTATTTAAAATCAATAGCGATTTTGTGCTTAGACTATCCCATAGTCTGTTTTTCAGAATCTTATTCTAAAATCAAACAAGCTTAGACTATCCAATAGTCTAGTTTTGAATCTTATTCTAAAATTTAATTAATAGAATTTAACTTTTATTTTAAAAATAAAGTTAACTTAGACTATCTTATAGTCTACTTCTGAATCTTATTCTAAAATAATTTCAAATAACTTTTATTTAAAATTACACTGATTTATAGCTTAAATTATCTCATAATTTAATTTAGAATCTTATTCTAAAAAAAAATTAATTAATAATTGCTATGCAAATCAGTAAATAAATTTTTTTTAAAATATTTGATGTTGACGTCAGTGCTGACGTCACCGTGATGTCAGCATTAACGTGACGCTGACAAAATGCGTCAGAATTTTTCTTTTAAATGTTAAAATTAAAATATTTAATTTTAAAATAAATTGAATTTAATCTCATTAAATCAATTTTATCCGATTTTGTAAAAAATAATTAAATCTAATCTCATTAGATCAATTTTATCCAAAATTTATAAAAATATTTGAATCTAATCCTATTAGATTAATTTTGTCCGATTTCGTAAATCCTGACTGAGAACGTACAATCTCATTATACGAACAATATAATCGCAAATTTATGGGTTGTTCCGAATTAACGATTAATTCATTAACGATTCAAACAATTTAAATAGTCACTATAAACAACCTAGTTAACTAATGACTCTTTTAACCGATTTAAATAATTTAAATCGATACTTTAAAACAATCTAATTAACAATTAAATACTTTAATGATTCAAACAATTTAAATCACAAATACAGACAATCATCAGAATTTAATCATTGATTTAAACAATTTAAATTGAACCATCAAATTAAACTAACTTTCTTTCTTAATAAAATCTCTATTTGTTAAATCGCAAATCTATTTATTTCGATCTTATTATACCAAGTTATATATATTATGAATGTAATCAGAGGCTGCCTCTGATACCAATTGTTGGGGAAAACATATGAATTTTGTTGGAAATAAACTCTGATGCTGACTATTGGGTTCACGGTTCTCAACTATGGTCACAACAATAGGCACCTATTAGAGCACTTAAAGTAGGAGACTCTTTTCTCTACCTAAGGCCTCGGTAGGAGAGTCACGCTTCGTGACACCTCACGTGCGAGAGTTCCTGGGAATAAGTTTATCTCTATAAACCCTTTGCCCTAATACCGGTTGTTGGGATGAATTTCAAAAATTCTCCTTAAAGATACGCAGCGGAACAGGTTTAGAATTCATAACTCTAAACCTAAGGTTGATTTAAAATTCCTAATTTTAAATCTAGTGACTTAAATTCATAATTTAAATCATCAGATCTAAATTCTTAATTTAGATCTACATGCCTTTTACTCTAATACATTCATAATAATACATAAACTTAAACAGGCATAATAACGAATACTGTAAACAAAAAGAAAAAGCGAAACTAAAAGAAGAAGCAAAGAAAAACATACCTGGAATTGCTCCAATAAAAGAAAAACCAGAAAGAGAATAATAATTTTCAAATCGAGACCCCGAGACCTTCTACGCAATGACCTCGAATTGCCCGGAGGGTGGGCTCCGAAAAATATTAAACTGGATCTCCGAAATAATTTCAAAAACCCTAAAGAAATATTTTAACTCCAATGCCAAACCTCGGAATAAGCCCCTCTATTTAGAGAAATATACCGAAGCGAAAAAATCTAATTTTAATCAAAGTGGGATTGCACAATTTAAGTCAAAATGCAGCATATCATTCAAAATTGAAAACAAAACGACGCTTTTCAATGCACAGTTCACGGGTGTTTTGCCTTATCATTGCGTGCCACGTGTCGGAACACGATTAGTCCCCGCATGGGGACGGGGATAGCCCCGGTTGGCGTCCCTGTAGCGCGTTGGTTCGTTGGATCGGATATACGCAGATCGCCCTATGCAGTTTTTTTTTTTTGTATTTTTTTTTATTTAGCTTTGTTTACCACATGTAAAAAATCATCCTATGAATTTTATTTTCAAAATTATTTTATTTTATAATTTTTAATATTTATTCATCGCATGAATAATGTTTAGCAAAATTAATTTACCCATCTTATAGATAAATAATTCATCTCATGAATTCTTTACTATTTTTCTAATGGCAATAAAATACAGAGGCTTGCGTAAGGACCTCGGGGACAATTTAAATCTAGCTCCAAATGGGTTAAATTAAATCATGTCATGATATTAATTTAATTACCATTTAATTAGACTTAATTCTACTAAATAAATCTCACTGCACACCTGACTTAAATTATTATTCGATATCTCCCTAATATACTGTATTGATGACAACAACCCCTCCACTAGATGTCCATGACAAAGGATAAATATAACTACTACCTTTATCCTTCTCATAACTTCTCCATTAGTTACCGACTTGCCCTTCACTAAATAATTCATTTATACTGAACATATTCACAGTATAAATTCCAAATGTCAAACACTTGAAATACTTTGGCCAAAGTTTTCGAACTATTCAAATAATTGCAAATCAACTAAGGGGACATCTGTATCTCATAAGAGACTGTAGATTCCCTATTGAATACCTGATCCTTGTCACACTTCACGCCGCTACCCAGTGTACATGGGATTTCAGTCATTCTTTTTAGACCATACTTATAGTACACCAAAGTAACTAACGCTCCATGCACAAGTCCAGAATACCCTCAGGATTTAGAGTCATTGTTCAAACAGTACAACGTGAATCACTCATCTCCGATAGTAGTCTAGAAATAAGTAACCCACATGGTCCAACCCAGTGTGTCAAACACACTAACTTAACACTTTTGGATCTCCATCCACATGACCAAGACAAGCCATCTAAAGTATCTCGTTATAGTCTTAACATACAAGTCGTCCAAACTTGTCTTCGACTACGAGTTTTTCAAACAACAATCCATATCATTTGTTCCAAGTCTATATGTGGCTTAGTCTCATAAACCACTTAGAACAAACATGTAAATTGTGGTCGAGGACTACACCCATCTCATGGATGCCTCCCAAAAGAAAATCACATGCAGTATAAATGCTCAAATACACAAATTTAACTAGAAAACGACTAGAACTTTAATTTTATTTATTAATTAAAATAATATATCTAGAATAAATCTAGATTTCAGGACACTGTTCCTAAAACTTTTAGCAAGCAGCATTCATAAAGTCTTGTGGTGATAGACTATTTTATAAAATGGGCAAAAACTAAGCCATATAGGAATATCAATCAGCATGGTGTGATTGACTTTATGTAAGAATATATCCTATGTAAGTTTGGAATCCCAAAGACCATAACTATGGATCAGGCTAAAGTTTTTAATGGGTCTGAGGTTAAAGAGTTTACCAAGAGTTTTAATATTGAGATCTTGAGCTTAACACCTTACTATGCCCAAGCAAATGGCCAATCTGAGTCAACCAACAAGATTCTAAAAGCCAACATTCAGAAAATGATTGAGGATAATCCCAGAAGGTGGCATGAATTGCTACTTGATGCTCTTTGGGCCTATAGAACCTCCAAATGTGATGCAACTAGGACATCACCCTTCCATTTAACATGTGACCATGATGTTGTACTTCCATTGGAAGTCACGGTCCAGTCTATTAGGTTTGCTCATTAAGGGAGGTTTTCTAAACTTTAATACGAGTGAGCTATGATGGATAAACTGACTAACTTAGATCAAGTTAGGCTTGACACTCTTCATAAGCTAGAAAAGCAAAAGAAATGAGTCACTAAAGCTTACAATGAAAATGTCAAGCTAAGGTCCTTTGACTTCGGAGACTTGGCCTAGAAAGTGGTACTGCCCTGGGCTAGAAAGACTAAATCTTTGTGAAGTGGTCCCCAATTTGGGAAGGTCCATTCAGAGTCATAAAGGTATTTGAAGGAAATTCTTACTTACTCCAAGATGTGGGTGGAAGAACTCGCCCTAGGGCCATTAATGGGAGATTCCTTAAGAAATATGTGCCTTCAATTTGGGATTCTAATAAGGAAGTTCTTAAGCTTAAATTTTCCTGAGTTGTGGGCCCAATTTCAGTATCAATGTCTTGAGGATCAACTTAATGATCCTCAAGTAACTGAAATAATAAGCTCATAAAAGGAACTACCAAACTGAGAGACGTATTGGAAGAAAATACATATTTCATTAATGATTCAAAGAATACATGGCAATTATAAACAATATAAGTAAGTCGCTTAAATGGCCTAAAACTTCCACACAATCTCAAAAATGTTGAGTCCTAATCCTAACTAAGGACCTCTCTATGAATGTTAACTAGCTGGCGGCTTCATTCAACTGTTGATCCACTGAGATGGCTTCCTCTTGAACGGTATGCTGATCTTTATGGGCCTCTACTGTTGAGCTGTCACTGAGAATTCTTGGTGGCCTAGGAACATACGACTTTGTAGTTGAATGACTGTAGACTCCTAGAGAGATACACAATGTTACTTGACACCTTTTGTTTTTTTAAGAAGACTTTTGAAACTTGAAAGTTGGGTATACAATCGAATTAACGGGGGGCATGGACTATAGGAAAAATTAACTATAACTACTTTGGAAACCATCATGGTATAGACCTACACTACTATGCTAACTTGCCATGCATTAACACAGTGAGGGAAAGGCAATTTACCTCTTTTCCTAGGAGATTCATTCCTTAGGTGTCACTGCAACGGTGCAAAAAGGCATTATCTACCTTTTGAAGGACATAAGGTTGTGCACCCAATTCATGCACCGCGAAAGGTTGTCCACCCAATTCATGTAGGCAAGTTCTTCGCTGGCTCATTGTGCTCTCTTCGGAATACCCACAGGCACAATAACAAACAAGGAAAACCCTAGTTTATTAGAAGGCACATCCTCATAAGGATCAAAGATTGGTCTTAGGGCACATGGTTTGAAGGGGGGAAGAAGGATCATTCTTAGTCATCTAAGAAAGATCCGCCTCAGTCGTATTAAGGACAATAGGCTTTTGGAGTTTATCTAGAACCATTGAAACATCTAATTGAACCAAATGTGTCAATTGCTCTATAAGGCTATCAGCCTGAGGGATGGGGGCATAAAGGCCATAGGTGCTTTGAGTCATTATCAATGGTTTGAAGGATTCTAAAAACCTCTAAGGAAGAAATCAGCAACAGAGAATAAAGACTCGAAAGCTAAGAGCAAGTGTTAAGCGATTGATCACACCGGAAAGGGAGCACAGAGTGAAAAGTAAATTTTTGAAGCCCTAACTGTCAATACTAATAGACATGTGGGAACGAGGAAAGCTAAAATGTCAAACAATGCTCTTTGGAGCTCCCTGTAGTCGCCAGAGGTGAAATTAGGCAGATTTTTTAACCGTGGGAAATCTGAAACTACCAATAGCTAAAAGGGCGGCATTGTCTACACCCCACACTCAAGAGAGTTGGGATGATGCCATTTTGATATAAAATGTCGCGCGCTTATCACGTGAGGCCATCCTCGAGGGATGTTAGACCTTTGGATGTTAAAACATTGCCATCATGAGCCTAGCTGCTTGAAGAGTTAAAATCCTTTAAAGGATATCAGGCATTCGAGATGGTGGAAGAGGTAAATGAGGCTCGAAATCAAGGGACTTCCTGGAAGGCTGCAAGATAGGTGGCTCCAAAGCTTGAGACAGTTACTTGGAGCACAATTCCAGATACGTGGACCTCAAGTATATCTAACAAACCTTGGGGAATCTAGAAGGAACTCCAATGAGTTATGCGAACATGGACCTTCTAGAAAAATACTCGAGCACACAATTTCAACGCATGTTCAACGCCCATTCAGCACGCCAAAAAAGAATTGAGATAGACACGGGAAGGAATTGTCGGAGGAATAGGGTGCAGCAGTTACTTCCGCTTTCTATAAATAAGAGACACTATTGTAGTTGTAAACTTTTTTTGGTAATTTAGGGAAATATATAGAAAAGAAAGAAATGATTTTACAAGCTACAAGGGGCATACCCCAGGACATGGCCAAAGCCTACAAAAAAAAAAAAAAAAAAAAACCAACATCAAAATAAAGTTCAGACATAGTTCATACATCAACCAAGAAATACAAGGAAACAAAAAAGGAAACTAAGGCTCAAAGCCCCACTGTCGAAGCAAATCTGCATGGCGATGAGCTCCTCTGAACAAGGGGCCGCAAGAAGGCGGCTCTTAACTAAGCTCGTAATCTCTTCTTGCACGACTGCAGCCGATCTGGATTGAGAGCGTTGCACCCAAAGGTTACGCTCATACCAGATGGTGTACACTGTCGCTGAAAAGCAGAGTCGAGCAATGACGGTGCCAATCTCTTGACCCCTAAGATGCTGAGCATCCCAAGTGATGAGATCATCTCAAGGAAGGGTAGGCCATGCAATAGATGTACGTGGGACAATGGAACTCTAGACCAATGTAGAAAAATCACAAGAAAAGAAGAGGTGCTCATGGGTCTCATCAGCTAGGTCATACAGAACACAAACACCCTGAGCTCTAAGTACTCCAAAACGTAGAAGACGGTCTCTAGTCCAAAGTCGCTTCTGGGAAGCAATCCATAGAAGAAAGGAGTGTCTCGGAAAATGCATCAGAAACCATAGAAGATGATGAATGGTGTCCTCCTCTCTCCTACTCCGTACAATCTCCCAAGCGGACTTGGTGGTGAATTTCCCCGAAGGGTCACCCATCCACCTAATTGTGTCTGCTACACCAGCCTAAGGGCTGAAGTCTATCATGTCCCAGATGGGTCAGAGCTCCGAACAACCCTGCAGAAGTCTCCACTGATCACCCTCAATAACAGCTGAGACTCGCGAATCCCAAAGAAGTCCTGAAGAAGTGAGCAGTAGAGCAGGGAGGCGCTCCGAAAGGCAGCCGCATGGTAGCCAAAAATCAGCCCACAGAGCGGTGTCAAGGCCATCATCAATGACGTGGAAGATCATACCCGAACAGAGCTGACGAACTAACAAAATCTGACGCCAGCACCACGAAGCAGATCTCAGAATACGGATCATCTAAAAACTCCATCCTCAAAGCCGGTTTATATGGACCCAGTGTGGCCAAAAAGAGTAAGGGTCAGAAAGAAGAAACCAGATGTGCTTCATGATCGAAGCCTGGTTCCACTCGGCAAGATGAAGGATCCCTAAACCTCCCTCCCGACGAGGAAAACACAAGTGCCTCCAAGCAACCTTCGCCCACGCCAGAGAAAAGCCGCCAACGTCGACTCAATCTTCCTAATCATCATCTTCGGAAGCATAAAGATTGAAGACCAGTTGACCTGAACGGCAAAGAAAACAGATCTAATGAGCTAAAGTCGGCCAGCGTATGATAGAGAACAAGATATCCAAAGTCGAATGCAAGAAGGGATACGATCCAGTAGGGGCTTGTAGTAAATATAATGAAGCCGAGAAGTGATGAGGGTCACTCCCAGATACCGAACAGGCAGCTGCCCAAGATCGAAACCCAGCATGCCCAGAATATCCCTCTAGGTCATATCATCGACTCCAGCTAAGAAAACAGAACTCTTTGCTGCATTCGAGGAAAGACCCAAGAGCACAACAAATCGATCTAAAGCCTCACGAACCACAGTAACACTACCAAGATCACCCCGACAAAATATCATAAGGTCATCCGCAAAGCAAAGATGTGTCAAACCAATGCGACAGCAGCATGGATGTTAGTGGAAACGCAAGTCATTAGTAGCCCAGCGAAAAGACCTCGGAGATCCTCCATAGCTATAACAAAGAGGTAAGGAGAAAGGGGGTCACCCTGATGGACCCCTCGACTAAAGCGGAAGAATCCCTCAAGTTCGCCATTGATGGCGACAGAAAAGCGAGCTATGGAGAGGCACTCGCGAACCCATCCAACCATAGTCTCAGGGATCCCCATGCTCCTCATACCAACTATAATAAAATCCCAACGAACCGTGTCAAAGGCATTCCGAATATCTACCTTTAGGGCACATCGGGCGGAGATGCGAAGATGATAATTGCGCATCAACTCCTGAGTCGGAAGTATGCTATCAAAACTATGACGACCGGGAATGAAAGCTGTCTGAGAGTCATCAATCAACTCGGGGAGGACACCCTTCAACCTGTTTGCAAGGATCTTAGTGATGCACTTGTAGATCACATTGCAATAAGAAATAGGGCGGAAGTCACCAAAAGTGGAAGGAGATTCCACCTTAGGCATGAGGCAGATCCTAGTGGTATTCATGGCACTCAAAATGCACCCCGAAATGAAGAAAGACTGTACGGCTCGAATAACGGTTCCACCCACCACCTCCCAGGCCCTCTTAAAGAAGAGGAAAGTGAAGCCATCAGGCCCTGGGGCCCTATCATCACCGATGGAAAAAAGGGCATCGCGGACCTCAATAGCAGAGACCGGAGAAATCAGTGGGCGAGCCTGATCCTCAGAGATGCGAGCCTCAAAAAGATCTGAAACATCTTCAGTCAAAGGTCCACTAGGCTCGGTCAATAGCTCCTCGAAGAAAGAAATCCCAATATGAGAGATCGACTGCGGGTCATAAGTCCTCACACCATCAGGGCCGACAATCAATGAAATCCTGTTCCGGGCCTGCCAATGAAGAACAGACTTATGAAAGAAACGGGTGCTCTGATCACCAAGCGAAAGCCACTGAATACAAGACTTTTGACGGTAAAAGGCCGCCTCATCCCGACATAATTGGAAGTACTCCCGGAACAGACGGCGCTCCTCCAAACAAAAAGCAGGACACTCCGGGTCCTCATCCAAGACTCTCTCACCAAAAGCCCAGGCATCATGAGCTGCCTCAACTCAAGCCAAAATATGACTAAAATGACGTGCATTCATATCACTCTTCAACAACTTCGGCTTCTGAGTGAGCTGAAACATAGGAGTGCCCACAATACAGGAGTCCCAAACACGCCTAATGATAGGGAGAAAATCCTCGTGATCAGTCCAGAAGTTAAAGAACTTAAAAGGAAGACGCCAAGCACGGCGCTCCCTAAGTCCTCTCACAACAATGGCACACTTTTGCTTTTTACCGATGAATAACTTAACTTAGCCTAGCTTAGTGTAGCGTAGATCATCATCTTTGTTCTTGCTTTCTTTAGAGCAATACAATTCTTCGGGTTTCAGGTATGAACTCTCCATTTTAATCTATTCCAACAATTAATGAGTGGAGAATTGAGGCATTGGCTTAAGGCTTTGATGGCCAAGGCTTGACCTTGTTTGCATTGGTCTTAACATCGGTGTCACTATTTAATAAGTCGAGTGAGCTTAGATTTGCATTATTGTTTAAGGGCTTTGACGGCTAAGGCTTGACCTTGATTGCATTGGTCTTTATCCAGTAATCTAAATACGGTTTGCTCAGTCTCAAATCTCGTCGAATTCTAACTCATTCAAGTCATTACAAGCAAAGGGTGCCACGCCTAAAAATCTAATTGACTTGGGGTTATAAGTGGACTACTTAGCTCTTAAGATTGTCTCCACCCAGTTCCAAACTTTTAAGTATACGAGGAAAGATGTCTGTGGGCTTTGCTCAGTCACTGTAAGTGCCACCTGAGTTAGGTCCATATCCTTTAATTTTTATCATATATATATATAAAAATCCACAAAAATATTTAGAAAGTCTCCGTAATTGGAGCATAAGCAAAATCCATATTAGTTGCAAATCGAAGTCATATTCATTAAAAGCACCATCCCTTTTCCTCGAGAAGATGATTGGTTGAGGTCAAACACGTGTAGTCTAGAATTCAAGCTCGCTCCCATGTTGTTGCACTTCCTTTTTTGCATGTTTGTTTGAGTTGTATTGACAACGACCACACACACACACTAAACAAACAAAAAGAGCAAATAGGTAGACAATGGATCCCCTTGCCTAAACCCCCTAGAAATGTCAATTGAACTCAGCATTTTCCCATTCAACACTGGAGACATCGTAACCGAAGAAACACACTCTGTAATTCTCAAAACAAGAAACTTAACCAAATTGCCTCATAACAAACTCAAAGAAGGATCACTCAACTTTGTAATAAGCACAAGATAAATCAATTTCCTGGGTAAAGAAACATGTTTTGCCTTTTCTTTTTTTTTTAACATCTGAGAGCATGAAATGCCTCATGGGCAAGGACAATATTATCTTGGATGATCCTACCTTTTGCAAAAGCCACTTGGGATGGGGAAATAACTTTGGCATAAGGGGTTTGAGTCTATTAGTGATGATTATAGAAATGATTTTATCTAAGAAATTACAAAGGCTTATGGGTCTTAATTGTCTAGGGATTTCGGGGAATGTAACTTTGTAGGTGAGAGTGATATTGGTATTAGTAATGCTAAGCGACCACTTTCAAGAAGGAAATCACTGCTTGATAGAGATCATCCGAGATAATATTAAAAAATTCATGATAGAAAATATCTGAGAAACCATCAAGCCCCGGCTTTATAAGCTTCAAGTTAAAGGACCGCCTTCTTAAGCTCCGCTAGAGAGATCGGCATACCAAACTCACAGTTGTCAGCATCCCAAATCAATGTCGAGATGACAGTCACCAATCGATCACGGAGGAGAGACCGGCCTAAATCTCTAAACATCAGTAAAATAGCTCTGAATAATATTTTTTAACCCCACGTCATCATCAACCCAAGAACCTGAATCACTCTTGAGTTGGCATAGACGGTTTCTCCTACCCTAGTTTACAGCAGTTGCATGAAATAAATGAGAATTACAATCCCCAACTTTCAGCTAATTGACTCTAGATCTTTGAGACCAATGTCTTTACCCACAATCCCATTGTTGTTCAATCACCTTCATAAGCCTCTTTTCCTCCTCCACCTCATTACAGGAGGGGTGGATGCTTTGAATTTGTTGAATTCGATTCAAAGCCGCATCAACTTTCCTTCTTTCGGACTTTCATGCTTTGATACTCCAATCCTTCATATTGTGATGGCATTCAACTATTTTAGTCCAAAACTTATACATCCATGACCCGACCCCCCCCCCCCCCCCCCGGGGTAATCTTTCTCCCAAATCTTCCTAACAGGAGTAGCACACTCCTCTTAAAGGAGCCATTTACACTCAAACTTGAAATCTCTAGAGCCCTTAAATTTCCCTTAATCAATCTCAAGAAGCAAAAGGCGAGCGATCGAGCCAAATAGTTGGAAGGAGGGAAACATCAACATATTGAAATAGTTGCGACCAGTGAACATTTTAGGAAACCATGTCAATTCTCTCTCTAACAAGGGTGTTAGCATCTATCTTATTCGACCAAGAAAAAGCACACCCTTTAGGGATAAGTTCCGCCAGGCCAACTTCATCATAGGACTCAAGGAGAAGAGAAAGCTGAGAAAAGGAGGCTGGGGGACCCTGAAGCTTATCATGAGGTGAGGAAATTAAGTTAAAATCACCACAAATAATAATAGGGTCAACCAGCAACGAACAGCTCGAAGCTATGAGAGACGAAAACTGAGCCCGAAGAGCTCTAATCACCATACCTGAAAATCTGAAGCCAACTCTTTTCTCCATCACACATCTCAATCATTGTAATTGACTCTTTGCTTAGCTTCAATAATATTAGTTTTGTAAGAATCATTCCACAACAGCCAAGCCGCCAGACAAACCAACAGGGTCAACGGTGAACAAGTGAAAATAATGAAGTTTACGAGCTATTCTTTTGACTTTCTCATAGTTTTGTTTTGTTTCACTCAAAAAGACAATACCAGGCCTCTTATTTGAGATATATCCTTAAGCGATTGAATTGTCAAAGGCCGGCCAAGCCCTTGACAATTTCAACATAAGATCGTCATAGCTGAAGAGGAGGTTGTTGGGACCAACCGCCAATCCCCACATAAGGAAGTAAACCGCTAGAGCCTTCATCCATAACCTAAACATCAAACAAAATTGGGGGCAAAACCAAGTCCATGAATGACTCATTTGGCTGCACTCGTTGCCTCTCAATCTCAGCTTTCCTCCTTGCTTGCCTCTTAAGGTGTAGAATCCGTCTCAACCTATTATTGATCAACTCACTACTCGAAGTGAATCTTGGCACAGATACATGCTCATAGTCAACAACTTCCTCGCTAAAAATACCATTCATAACATCATAATGTTCCTCAAAAATGGCCGAAGTAATTCGCCAATTCCCTAAGTCACCTTTCCTTACAAGATGTTAACCTAGACCCTACATAACTCACTTGACATCCCCATCCATTTGATAATTACCATCCCCTTTCCTCTTCCTTAAGGCTCCACCAGTGGCACTATCGGAGTGCTCAAAGCAATTTACCTGGGAAACCCTCTCAGTTGTATGACTGATCATCAAAGGATGTTGACTTTCAATCAAGGGTTCTTCTTTAGAGATAGCAATGGGGTCGTTCTCACTTCTTCCACTTTCTTGTCTCATCACTTTCCTGTCTCTTATCCTGATCACTGCTATCCTTCTCCATAAGAAGACTAAACTTTTCAGCTACATATTCCTCGACACGAAGATAGGGCCTAAAAAACAGATCGGATCTTGGAGCATCATCATCCACTCAATCTTTAAGAATGTGACCTATCCTTCCACAAATATAGCAAAAATCACTTAGCCTCTCATACTTAGATGTTGACCTAGGGGTGGGCTTTCTCATTCTCTCTTCATATTAAAAACCAGTTTTTAGCTGTTAGCAAAGGTCTATTTGATTTTTCAGTCGCGTGAACTTACACCACCTAATTCTTTCTCCTTCTAACACATCAACTTTGATAAGCTTAGGAAAAATCTTAGCAATTTTGTTGGCATTTTCCCATGATATCATGTTAAGAGGGAGTCCATGGGCCTAAATCCAGAACCCAGACACAGAGAAATAGATATCCTGGAAAGTTGTATTACCTGCCCAATCCTTGACCACCATATGCTAATCATTAATCATCCATGGGGTGCCTTCAAGGATCTTTTTCCTATCTTTCAATTGCTCAAACGCAAATAAGAACATATTCTTGTCAATCTCATGAATCTCCAGGTTCCCGTTTAGTTTCTATGCTTTAAAGAGTATAGCACTGACCATAGTTTCAATAAGATTTTTCCCAAAAGGGTAGACTGCTTCAGAACATCTGTGAATTCATCTTCCTCGGCAAGCTCCATAAAATCAAGATTTTGCCCTAGTTTGGCCACTACGTCTTATAAAGGCTGTTTTCCTTTTGTTCTATCCATAAGAGGAGGAAAGTAGAGACTCCAGCGAGGAGATGAAGATCGATTGGGGAAAGGAGCGACAGAAGATGGGTGGACTATGGGGGGCAGACACCAGAGAGAGGATAAACAAGGGGATAAGCAGGCGATAATAGAAAATGTTTTAGGCTTTAAAGCACAAGGCTTAGAGGAAAACTCCACGAGTCCCAAAGAGCAGCTGAGAGACACGTACATGTCAATACAAAGAGATAATAAGGAGCCTAACGTTTAGAAAAATGATCAACAAAAACACTATATTTCTCATATATACAAGAAGGGCAACATATTTGAAAAAGATCTATTATTTTTAGAAAAAGGAATAAGAAGGTTATTGATTATATCAAGTGTTAAGGTTGAAGACAAAACTGACAATTTATGATTGGTGTTATTGGTCGCTACTAGAGGTGGCCACGGGTCGGTTTGGAACGGGCCGGGCCCGGCTCCATTTCTGACCGGGCTCGAACCTGAGGGATTTTCCCCTAGCCTGGGTTGTCCCGGCAGTCCCCCCCCCCCCCCCCCCCCCCTCCCTAGTGTTTTTTTTTTTTTAATATCACAAAAATGACTCTAGTGGAATTCGGACCCCATACCTCTAACATGTAAGTCTTACCAATTGGCATGTGAGCTCCAATTTTTTTGATTTTATTGGATAAACAAACTGTATAAGGCATACCCATACCTAATACAACTACCTCTGTGTTTAATTTAATATTTTTTATAAACATATATATCTCAAAATATTTTTTACAAACAAACTATATATAAGGCCCAGATGGTCACCCTTTTTTTGAGATATATATAATTTAATATTTTTTTTACCCTAATATATCACAAAAAGGTTGTAGCTCATATGATGGAGACTTTGTTTAACAAGCCGAAGGTCTGGGGTTCGAATCCTCCCACTCTCAAAAAATTTTCACCATTATTTTGGGGGGTTTCTACCCCCAAGCGGGTCGGGCCAGGGCTCGAGCCTCCCCTCTCTTAGGGAGGCTCGAAGCCTGAGGCGGGCCGACCCGGTCCACTGGCCACCTCTAGTCACTATGATGGTGACTCTTAGGCTTTCAGGAATTGTGAATGGTAGAGGCCTATAAGTAGGACCTTTTGTGGCTTGGTTTTGGTAACGGGTTGAGATATAGTCCAAATGGTGTGAGGTAGTGCGTGAGTATCATACTCTATTGTAATACCTTTATTCAAATAGTGAAATTATATTGCTCCCCCTCCATAGATGTAGACTTCAGCTGAACCACATAAATTCTAATGTTTCAAATTAATCCCTTAATCCCTTTATTATGTTTGCTATTTTGATTTATGATTCGGTGATCTATGGGCGGTCCTAACAACTGATATCGGAGAAGGTATTAGTTGTTGTGAAATTTCTAACAACAAGTATCAAAGCCCTAGGTGGAACTTAAATCGGAGAATTAGCTTTAGAGTGGGAGGAAAGACCAGTGACCAGATGGTACTCTTCCGGGGAAGGAAAAAAATAAAAAAGATATAAAGCGTGCAGTTGGCGCATGGGTGGAGCGTGGAGGCAAGTGGATGGCATCTGTTGGCATGTGACAGCACGTGGATGGCACCAGGTGACACGTGGCAGCGCATGTTGGTGAACGGAAGAAGAGAAAGACTAGAACGGTGTACCTAAGTGGTAGATTGTGGCTAGATCTACTGAAACCGTGTGAATCAAGGTCGGAAAACCAAAAGGCGACGGCAAGTCACAGCTGCATAGTTCACAGTGGTGGTGGCACGGGGAGATCTAGTAGTTCTCAAAGTATAAATTCATTCGTGGTGCTCCCGAACAGCATTGGTCTTTAGATCTGGTGCTTGTGGGTTCATAACAACCCAGTTCTTGTGTTTTTTGGGGCTCAATGAACAGAGACTTGTGGTATAGTTGAAAATCCGACCTTGGCGTCAACGGCCAGGAAGTCGGAGAGAATGATGGTGGTTGTAGGCATGGGGCTTCGAGCATGATCACATCTCGGGGTGGCCGGTCATGTCCGACGGTGATGTCGGGCGGGTTGCAAGGTCGAAGGTGAAGTCGATGATGAAGATGACGATAACGAGGGTTCGAAAACTGGTGAAATGGTTGTCGTTCTTGGTGGTTCTCAATGGTAGAGGGCCGATGAGCGTCACCAGTGGTGTTCTACACTGACGAGAAGGATTTGAAGCAACGATGGTTAGGTTTCGATGGCCAGTGACAGGTGTCAAGTTTTAAATGGAATTGCCGGCGAAGGAGAGACATGGTGCCGACATCGATGACTGATGTTGAACAGACAAGATGAAGAGATGTTTCCCTAAGGACAGAGAAGCAGCATATACGTTAGAAGGACAAAGGAGGAGAGAGAAAGATGTTAGGGAGCATTAATTTTTGCTAGTCTAGGTTAAATTTTGATCTAAGTCAAATTAGAGTTGACTAAGAATTAGACCTATAGTTTTCTCTTGTTAATTAATCTGTCCTGAAGTTCGATTTTATTTTTCTTGAGGTCCTGGTAGTCAACTAGTTTAGGTTGACTAGCTATTGAAGTTGGTAATTTGGATCAGGTTAGAAAATTAAAATTAGAGTTGTTGCATGTTAATTACGTGTGAGGGGGAAGTATGAAAGACTACTGTAAAAAATGATGTTCATGATCCTCATCATTCTCCAAGTGAGATATTATTAGGGTTGGAGACTAATGGTATCCCAAAACCAATAATTTATGACTGGAGTTATTGGTGCCCAATGATGGTTACTCTTAGGCTTCCAGGAGTTATGAATGGGAGAGGCCTATAAGTAGGACATCTTATGGCTTGGTTTTGGAAAGGAGTTGAGATGTATTCCAAATGGTGCGAGGTAATGAGTGAGTGTCATACTCTATTGTGATACCTCAATTCAAATAGTAAAATTATGTTGTTCCCCCTTCATAGATGTTGGCTTCAGCTGAACCACATAAATTTTGATATCTCATATTATTCCCCCAATGCCTTTATTATGTCTAATATTTCGGTTTATGATTTGATGATTCATGGGCGATCCTAACAACTGATATCGGAGAAGGTATCAGTTGTCGTGAAATTCATAACACCAAGGTAAAGGAAGAATGAGGTGGCGATCAAAAGATGACATGGCTTGGAAATATAATATGGTAGATGTCATGGCAACCAAAAAGATGACATGCGGATGACATGTCAGATACTTATGAAGTCAATGTCCCTTTTGAATTTTTTTTTTTTTAAATAATTGTCTTTCTTAATCCTTTCTAAAAACGTATTACTCTATTTGTGTATATAGAAAATAGTGTGCATTTGATGGTCCTTTGTCCCAAACATATGCCCATTTGATGCCCCTTTGCCATTTAACAATGTATATTGGTCAAAAGAAAGGAAGACAAGGGACTTCGACCGAGTACAGTGCATAAGAGGAGAAGATGGACAAGTGCTCGTAGACAGGCAACTACTTAAAGCTAGGTGGACAGCCTACTTCCACGATTTGTTCAATGAAAAGGAGGATACAGAGATATCCATGGGTGATCTTCAAACATCTAAGGAGCACCAGAACCACGGTTGTTGCAGGTAAATTAGCCCCGAGGAAGTCAAGGAAGCCCTAAAACATAAGGGAAGGGGTAAATTAGTTGGCCTAGATGATACACCCGTAGAGGCATGGAAATGCCTTGGGCAGAAGGGCATTAGTTGGTTGACTAAATTATTTAAACAAATCCTCCTAGGGGAGAAGATGCCGGATGAATGGAGGAAGAGCACATTGATCCTGATATACAAGAACAAAGGCGACATATAGAGTTCCGCCAACTATCGAGATATCAAACTAATGTGCCATACTCTGAAACTGTGGGAGCGGGTAGAGAGGAGGCTACAACAACAGACAGAGGTGTCCGAGGACCAATTTGGATTTATGCTAGGAAGATTAACAATAGAAGCCATCAACACCCTAAGGCGAACAGTAGAGCACTACATGGAGAGATAAAAGGACCTACACATGGTTTTTATTGATCTAGAAAAGGCATATGATAGAGTGCCAAGGGAAGTTCTATGGAGGGTTCTTGATAGGAAAGGCATCTTAGTGCCATATATCCGGGCCTTTAGAGACATGTATGAGGATGCACAAATTAGGGTGCGCACAGTGGAAGGGGAGACAAACGTTTTCCCGATAACAGTCGGGGTATACCAAGGATCTGCCTTGAGCCCCTGTGTGTTTATGCTGGTAATGGATGAGCTCACTAGGAACATCCAATGAGATGTACCTTGGTGCATGCTTTTCGCATATGACATTGTGCTCGTGGGGGAGTCGAGGGAAGAGGTTAATGAGAAGCTAGAACTGTGGAGAAAGGCATTGGAATCGAAAGACTTATGAATCAGTAGATCCAAGACCGAGTACATGGAGCTTAAGTTCGATTGGGTCCATGATACAGTACAACGACGAAGTGGACGAGAGGATGTCAACAACCAGATTAAAGCAGGATGGCATAAATGTAGGATGGCCTCCATGGTACTTTGCGATAGAAATTTTTTGTTAAAGCTAAAGGGAAGATACTATAAGACGGTTGTAAGGCCGGCCATATCTTATGGGGCATAGTGTAGGGCGATGAAATAATATCATACACAGAAGATGAAGGTGGCGGAAATGAGGATGCTGCAGTGGATGTGTAGACACACACAAAAGGATAGGATCAGGAATGATGTCATAAGAGGCAAATTAGGCGTGGCCTCCATTGAGGATAAATTAAGGGAGCAAGGTAGTTTGGACATGTTAAGAGAAGACCGAGCACCACTCCATTAAAGAGATGCGAACAAGCCCATACTACACTAGGTAGGAGAGGGACAGGCAGGCCAAAGAAGAGATGGTTGGAGACGATCAGCTAAAACCTCACCCACCTAAACCTTCGGGGACGAGATGGCCTCAGATAGAGTCCTATGGAGGGCTAGTATAGGGGCGGCAGATATTGCAGCTTAAAGTAGAGTAGTCCAGCTTATTAGTGCTAGCACTAGTGTTTCTAGGCCTTTCTCTTCCTCTTAGTCGATCTGACATGTATATTTGATCTCCCATTTACTATCTATGTATACACTTATGTGCAAACTGCTATTTCTCTTACTATTGCATGCCTAGCTTGCTTTGCATTGAGTTTGCCCATGATGCTTTCTCATTGACCTGCTCATATGCTTACTGCTCTCTTGCTGCCAGGCTGCCACGCGTCTATGCTGATAACAAGCTTATCAGGTTGGGGGTCTTCGGAAACAGCCATCCTTCAAGGTAGCTCCCGGAAAGGGGAAGGCTACATACATCTACCCCCCTTCCCCCCCCAAAAAAAAAGACCCAGCTTTGCGTGAGCCCTTTGAGGCACTAGGTTTGTTGTTGTTGTGTGTTGTTGTATTGGGTGCATAATCACTAAAGGCTTGTTTGCCTAAACTGTAAAAACCTTATTTTTTAAAAATACCTTTTCATATTTTTGTAAAAAGTGTTATCTATAGAGGTATTTTATTTGAAAAAATTTCAAGCTTTTGATTCTGCTTCAGCATCAAAAAGAAGCATCGTTTTTTATTTCCGGTTAAAAGCAAAAAAAATAATTTCTATTTTCTTTAAAGCATTTTTCTTTCCAATCAAACACTATCAAGGGGTTTATCCCCTCCCCCCTCCCCCCCCCCCCCCCCATGGCTTTACCATCATTAAAAAAAAAAAAAAACACACCATCAAAATCTAGAAAACAGATTTTTTTTTTTTTTTTCCTTTTTGTTTTTGGAAAACTTTCGTTCTCTAGGGGAAAAAAAAAAAAAAAAAGTTTGTCTAAACCCTAAATGCACCTTACTACTTTAGACACATATAGATGTAAAAGAATTATGAAGTGTAGATATATATTATTGCCCGAGATTAAGTGTATTAATTTTTAAGTCAGCAAACTTTATAAAATAACTTTTAGGTCCAAAATTTAAATATATTTAATAAAATAATTTAAACAAAAGTGTAAAAAAAATAAAAGCAAGATCTATTTTACACACTTACACCTTTCTATTTGGATTATTTTATTCAATACATGTAAATTTTTAGATTAAAATACTATTTCGTGAAATTTGTGGATTAAAAATTAATATACTAAACATCAGGTACTAATATGTAATTTACCCTAAGACAACACCAAACAATCTTTACTGCTTTGTACGATTAAAAGCCCATGCATACTATTTCTTGAAGGCAAATGTTACATTAATCCATGACAAGCTCTGTCAGTAAAGTTCGTGCGTATACATATTTTGAACATATATCGATTCTAATACTTTTAAGAAGGGCATTTATGTATTATTATTATTATTATTGTTATTATTATTATAAAATACATATTTTCTTGATTTTATCTGCATATTATACATATTATAACACGTCTTTATACTCTTTCTATTTAAAAAATAAATAAAAATTGAAAACAATCAATACCTACAAGTAAATTAAATATTAATATTCTATAATTTGTTAAATTTATCTCTTTGAATCTTAAATTATTGATTGTACCATTTCATTTCTATGTGTCATGTCTCCATGACTGGCGTTGTGACTAATATTATTATTTACTTTTATTAGCCAACGAACTGTTGACCAACATTTTTATTTATATAGCCAAATAATACATGTAATGGTTAAATCTCATTTAATTGTCACACCGTATTTTGCTAACATAGATGACAAGCATTGAATTCTCCGATTTTTATTTTAAAGATAAATATAACTCATTATTCAAGTAGGAAAGTGCATCGCCATTGTTGTATTCTTTTTAAGTTGACATATAAAAATTAGCGCATTTTAGAATTCTTGAACAATAAATAACACTCTTTCCAAAAGAGGTCCCTTGTACGCGAATAACACAATAGTAAATGATATCAATCAATTTTAGAGCTAAAAACAATTAGATGAATTAAGCCTCCATTTAGTTGTTAGAAAAAAAAATTTGACTACAACAATGAGATCATTTAATTTTCAAATAATTTTTGACCAAAGATAATAATGTTCCTATGAACTTGTTTTTTTAGTTTACAAAATTGATCTCATTACATAAATTTGTATATGATTTGTGTTTGGTACTTCTAGTGTCAATATAAAATTAATGAGGCTATGTCTAACAAGAGTTGGTAGCTTGCCATATCTTATTTAGCATTTTAACTGGCCAAACAACTGAGTGATGTGCTTGGTAAAAGTTTCTTTTTGTCACACGCTAAACCTTGTGTTCGGTAACGATTTTCATTGTTAGTGTTTTCACTAAACTTTGAAAAGCCTTGGAAAGTTGCTTTTTGCTTATAAAAATTAGCTAATAGGGAAAGGAATAAAACTTCAATTTAATAATTGTCAGTATATACACTTGCTCAGTCTGTATTTTTACTTTAAAACAATTTTTTTTTTTTAAATATTTTTGAAAATATTGAGTTTGTGAGGGGGGGGAAAAAAGAAAGTTATTATGGACGTCTACTTATTGTTTATATTTTGTATAAGTATTTAATATTTTCATGTCTACTTAATTTACAATCAAATTATTCAGTTGATATAAAAAATACTTCTCTCTTTTATTTTATATAATACAATTACTAGCATTTAATAAATTAAAAGTATCAGCTAACAGCTAATAGCCAATAGCCAAAAATCAACAATTATTAGCTAACAACCAACAAAGGCCCATCAAACTTGAAAATTTGGAAAGAAATTGGGCTATGATAGCCCTGACTTTGACATAAATCATCTCTTTTGTTGTCTTGAGGGCAATGTCCTTGGTGGGGCTACTGAGGTGTTTTAAAAGTATGTTTTAAAACTATCCACTCGCAAGCGTAGGAGATCGTCGTAGCTTTGTCGAGTATACGGATCGTATCCACAGGGAATCGTGTTAAGTTAGACTTCGTGATTAACGAGCGGTTTGAATTCTGGGTTTTTGTTGTTTGAATAATTTGTTGACCAAAATAGTAAAACCAAATATAAATTAAACTTGTCAATTCAATTGAGGTTAGTTTAGAGAGTGAATTTAAGGTAGCTATATCCCGTCATTATATTTTACTTAGGATGATGATTTGAAGGACTTAGGCTACAAGCTCTAAGCCTGGGTTAATATATAGGGCTTAGGGTAATAAACTAGTCTAAAGGCATAACCTATCTTAGCACCTTAAGTATAGTACAGGTTATCTCATTAGCACTACTTAATTCCTTTGTTACTCCTAATTTAATATTAATTTATATAAAAGATTGGGTTCGGGATAGGGTACAACCTCAACCCCAATCACGCGTGAAATCTTGTTATGTTATGGTCTAAGCTACAAGTATAAGACTAATCACTGCAAAGTTGGAGATCTAGTCATGGCTACAAGCACACATAGCAAAATATCCAACAATCATGAAGAACTCCCCGCATGGGTGCGAATATAACATAACTAACCTATCATCAAAAGTATAATATAAATCTGGGATACGGGCAGCTACCCACCCTTCATCCCTAAACTAAGAATGTTTACTCCTCCATGGGATTTTTACACATAACAAAACTCAAAGAAAGGAAGACACAATGCGTAAAAATAAATAGAAAAATAAACTCCCTCAATTGATGTTGACGTTCCTTGCTTTGATTCCCTAGTACTCCAACCACCTGCTCTTCAGAGTTTGAGAATCCCTTGAATCTCGTAGCAGCTTCGGGAAGGAGAGGAGGCGTGGAAAAAGATGTGAAATTAGGTCTCTCCCTCTTAATTTATAAGTGGGGTGTCCTTAGGGTACCTCCCGTGCCCTCCCCGATCGATCGGAAAAATCGACCAATCGATCGGCCACAGTTTTCACAGTTTGCACAGTTAACTTAAAACGGGCGTAACTTTTTATCCGTAAGGCATTATGGGCCAAATAATATACCGAATCAAAGCTCTCGAAGAGATCTACATGATCCAAGTCGTTTCATAAGTAGATTAGCAAATTATTGGATCATAAATACCCTTCTTTTACTCGTTTTAAGCTTGACCGATTGCCAAAATGCATGGTCAATCGATCCACGTGCCCAAGGAAATACTCTTTTTGACCGAATCTTGACCCTATGGGTACTTACTTTGTACACGTGGTCGGGTTTCTCACAGTAGTCTTCAATTGTGCTTCAATTACACTTGATTCTGCCACTTTTCAACCTTTGTTTGCTCCGTTGTACCCCGAGTCTAAATGTACCTAAATAACAACCAAACATACATGTAGAAGCCGAATATATGGTAGGAATGGGAAATAAAATATATAAAAATCAAGTGCATCAACATCCCCAAACCCACACCTTGCTTGTCCTCAAGCAAGATTCAATTTAAACTAGCTACTGGCGAAAAAGTTGAGTCAGGCATTTAACCGCAAAGATCACTTGTGAAAATTATTGTTCAATCAAATTTGAGAGTATACTTTAGAGTAGCTAATCTTTATATAACGTTATTATTGCACTAGTTCTAACTTAAGTCTTTGTCATTAAGGTCTTTTTACTAGTGGGTGATCTTAGAACTTCTCTTCTCTTCGTCTTACTTCAAAACCTTACGACTTTAAGAAGACATAAAGGTAATAAGTAAAGGAACAAGTTATCCAAACCATTCACCGCTAATCAATTGTGAAATCAAAAGGCTTCTCTTTTCTCTCTTGTTTTCCCCTTCTTTTTTTTTTACTCGATTAGGCGTGTCTCCCTCAGACACATGTAGCGAGTTTTCGGCCGGCAGCTCCCGATCAAGTTGGCTCAAGGTACCAGGTTTTAAGAGACCCCTACGGACCTAATGGCTCGAGTCTTAAGGATCCACATCCTAATCCGCTAGCACACACCCTTTTTTTAGGTATTAGTACTTATTTTAGTAACTACAAAGTTGATTCTTCTTAAACTTTTCCTGTGGCCCATGTAGCGAGCTTTCGACCGGCAGCTTCCGACCCAGTTGGTTTAAGTTACCAGGTTTTAAGATACCCCTATGGGCTTACTTGCTCGAGACACAGGGGCTTCAAGAACCAACCAGTCACTTTTTTTTTTAAAGAGATTACTCAAAATAAAGAAATGAATAATTGATTTCAACATTATTAGAACTAGAATAGTGGATTCCTATTCCTGAATTTATTACCATTATTTCAAACCACACAGTTGGATATGTCACAAGATTAAGGGTGAAAAGTAATAATCTCACTAACTAGTTAAAAGACAAAAATATGGATTCAAAAGTCCGATCCAGCAATAATCTCATCTCATAAACATTCTAATTATCAAAATACATCTCAGAACTGGTCTACAATAAGGGTCACAAACAACCTTATACTCATTTATGTCTTCAAAAGTGTAGCTAATTTATGCTAAATTAAGCTTTAAGGACAAACAAAGTTGACTTTCATCTATCATTCCCAAACCCAAACCTTGCATTGTCCTCAATGCAAATCAACGAAAGTAAATACAAGTAAGGAAAGGAAAGAGATGACCTGAGGTATGACATATTTAGCTATGCGCGGCGAGCAAATCCAAAAAGGGAAGACAAAAACAGCAAGCTGCAATCGAAGACATAGAAGACAGAATACTAAACGGACTTATTAGTAGTGTTAGAAATAGGTATTATACAAGTGTTTAGTAAAAGAGAAACAAAGTTAACTTGGTAGGGATAATAAAAAGACCTACAATTGAGAGAGTTCATGTTGAAAAACAAACTAAAAACAAAATTAAAAGTAGGATGGGTTGCCTCCCAAGAGCGCTAAGTTTAACATCTTCAGCCAGACGTAGTTTAGAGCACAATGTCAACCAAAATCTAAGGCAGTGTCTGCCATAGAATTTAGGTTGACCCAGTAGGGACGATCCCCAAACCTAACAGCATTTCTAGACTCGTGACTAGCAAAGAAGAAATAGTGCCAGCATCGAGGTCGCAAATCTCTAGCCTACCAAGTATAAGCGATGAAGCACAGCTATCGACACAGATAGGGACACTATTACAATAGTCACTTTTAGTAGAATCGGGCTTACCTGGCTCTACCAAAGGGTTAATATCATCAATCCTATAGCATTCCAACTCGTCCTCAGTCTCAGGATGCTGAACAAAGTTCGAGACCTTCCATTTGCCATTGAGGTTTCCAAAAGAAACCTCCAACACTCCCGTCCTACAGTGAATAACAGCGTCGACCGTTGCTAGAAACGGTCGACCTAAAATAATAGGAGCGTTTTGTTTTTGCCTAGGAGTAGGGTCTATATCTAAGACAATAAAATCAATAGGGAAGACAAACTTTTCAACCTTGACAAGTATATCTTCCACTACTCCACGAGGTGGCTTAAGGTGTCCTATTCCCAGTTCCTGAAAAACTGAGTAAGGAATAAGGTTTACACTTGCTCCTAGATCTAGCAAGGCCCTACTGGTATAATGCTCTCCTAATACGCATGGAACGGTAAATGCCCTGGGGTCTCGAAACTTGGGTGGGGAGCCCAACACTAAAATGCTACTCACCTTCTCGGTGAGTTGGACCTTCTTCGGGATATGCGCTTGCGCGCTCTTCCTTTTGGTGCAAAGATCCTTGAGGAACTTGGCATACATAGGGATGTGTTTAATAGCTTCAATCAACGATAAATTGATCTTCACGTCCTTAAACAAGTCTATGATCTCAGTCCTCTTTTGGTCATCCTTCTTCTTCAGTCCTCTAACGGCCAAAGGAAAAGGGACAGTAGGTTTAGCAAACCTACCTTGTGGGCCCTCCCTGTCAGTAGTGGGAGATGAGTCCGTGCTCTCCTTCTCAACCTCGATCTGCATATCTCGAAGGTTCCCCTCCCTAGACACTGACACAACCCGAACTTGCTCGTGAGGAGGCAAGTTTGGGCTAGAGCTAGTTGACCCTGCAGGAAGTGTGAGAGGGGGGGAGGGTAACCTCTCTTCCTCTTGCCTATGAAGTGCTTGGCCAATTGTCCTATCTGGACTTCTAATCTAGCTATAGACTGAGAAAGAGATCGAACCAGTTGTGTGGTGTCCTCCATAAAGTAAAGCATATGCTCCTGAAATTGCGAAGTATATCCTGAAGGTGGGGAAGGAAGGTTATCATGGGTAACATTGGAGTGAGGTTGAGTATCATACCTGTGCCCTCCCTGTAAAATGGGAGGGTGCGCATTACCTGCAAAACTGGGTTCTTGTTGTCTCATGGGTTGATTATGATTGGCGTTTTGCTTCCACGAGAAGTTTGGATGATCGTGCCACCTGGGTTTGTGGGTGTTGGAGAACAAGCCGCTATTTCTCGAATATCCTTGAGCTATATGAACCTGTTCCTGTACATATTTGGGAAATTGTGACGCATATAAACAATTAAACACAGAATAGTCCTCACCTGAACAAATGCCATACGAATTATTACCACTCGATAATTCAGCTGCGTAGATTGGGCGCACATTAATAGGATTGCAAGTTCATAAGTTGATCCATCTTCCTGCTAAGGGCGTCTAGTCGAAGGTTAATGTCATCGGTAGGTGCTACTTCATAGACACTATGTGTGCCCCCTCTAACCACCCTCACATAAGAGGCTTGGTCAAGAGAGTGCTCACTGAGGCGCTCAAATAGCATCCACGCCTCGTCCTCATCTTGTTGGTTAAATGCTCCCCGGCATGAAGCATTAGCCATTTGCTTGTTGGAAGCCATGAGACCATGCGTACATCCCCCCCCCCCCCCCCCCCCCCCGACCCTACGTAGACGGGAGCCCTTGATGCATCTTTCCTTTCCTTTCCGTGAGACCATCATAGAAGTTCTGCACAAGAGCCCACTTGGGAAATTCCATGGTGGGGACAACTTCTAAGGAGCTTCTTAAATCTGTCTCAACCCTCATGAAATTGTTCCTGATCCTTTTATTCAAAACCGTTGATTACATGTCTAACAGCTACAGTTTCGGCTTTAGGATAAAACTTGCTTAGGAACTTTTGCTGGAGATCAGCCTAAGTGGAGATTTCACCTCTCGGAAGAGACTGAAACCACCTTTTGGCTACATCCTTTAACGAGAATGGAAAAAGACGTAGCCGAATAGCATCAGTTGAGACACCTTGAAAGTAACAAGTTTTGCAAATTTTTATAAATGCATCAAGGTGCTCATATGGGCTCTCTATCGGCATCTCATAGAAAGTGGGAAGCATTTTGATGATCTCAGGCTTAATTTCGAAGTTTGTGTTACCTACAGCGGGTAACGTAACTCTGGCGGGTGCGGTGTACGTGTAGGGAATGAAGTGGTCCCCAATCGTACGCTATGCAAAGTTAGCCATTCTAAAAAAAAAACTAATTAAAATATAATAAAAATTAAATAAATAAAAATAAAGGAAAAACAAAGAAAAGAAAATTAAGGAAAAGAGAATAAAAAAATAAACTAATGAAAAATAAATAAGTTTTTTTAAGTTTTGTTTTTAAAAACAAAGAAAATAAAAATAAAAATGAGAAAAAAATAAAATAAAATAAAATAACTCACTAATTTCTAAATCAACTTAGCTTACCGATTCCTCGGCAACAGCGCCAAAAACTTGATGTGCTTTAAATGTGCGTTTTAAAACCGTCTATTCGGAAGCGTACAAGATCGTCCTAGGTTTGTCGGGTATACGGGTCGTATCCATAGGGCATCATGTTAAGTTAGACTTAGTGATTAACGAGCGGTTTGAATTCGGGGTTTTTGTTGTTTGAATAATTAGTTAACCAAAATAGTAAAACTAAATATAAATTAAAGGTGTCAATTCAATTGAGGTTAGTTTAGAGAGTGAATTTTAGGTAGCTTAACGCGTATCCCGTAATTATATTTTACTTAGAACGATGATTTGAAGGACTTAGCTACAAGCTCTAAGTCTGGGTTAATATATAAATTAGGGCTTAGGGTAATAAACTAGTCTAAAGGCATAACCTATCTTAGCACCCTAAGTATAGCATAGGTTATCTCATTAGCACTACTTTATTTCTTTGTTACTCATAATTCAATATTAATTTATATAAAAGATTGGGTTCAGGATTGGTACAACCTCAACCCTGACCACGCGTGAAATCTTATTATGTTATGGTCTAGGCTACAAGTATATGACTAATTGCTGCAAAGTTGAAGATCTAGTCATGGCTACAAGTACACATACAAAAATATCCAACAATCATGAAGAACTCCCCACAGGGGTGTGAATATAACATAACTAAATTAATCGTCAAAAGTATAATATAAATCTGGGATACGGGCAGCTACCTGCCCTTCATCCCTAAACTAAGAATGTTTACTCCTCCATGAGATTTTTACACATAATAAAACTCAAAGAAAGGAAGACACAGTGCGTAAAAATTAATAAAAAAATAAACTCCCTCAATTGATGTTGACGTTCCTTGCTTTGATTCCCCAATACTCCAACCACCTGCGCTTCGGCGTTTGAGAATCCCTTGAATCTCATAGCAGCTTTGGGAAGGAGAGGAGGAGAGGAGGCGTGGAAAAAGAAGTGAAATTAGGTCTCCCCCTCTTAATTTATAAGTGGGGCGTCCTTAGGGTACCTCCCGTGCCCTCCCCGATCGATCGGAAAAATCGACCAATCGATCGACCACAGTTTTCAAAGTTTGGGCAGTTAACTTAAAACGGGGGTAACTTTTTATCCGTAAGGAGTTATGGGCCAAATTATATATCAAATCAAAGCTCTAGAAGAGATCTACGTGATCCAATTCGTTTCATAAGTAGATTAGCAAATTATTCAGTCATAAATACCCTTCTTTTAATCTCTTACTCGTTTTAAGCTTGACCGATTGCCAAAATGCATGGTCAATCGATCCACGTGCCCAAGAAAAGACACTTTTTGACCGAATCTTGACCCAACGGGTACTTATTTTGCACCTGTGGTTGGGTTTCTCATAATAATCTTCAATTATGCTTCGATTACACTTGATTCTGCCACTTTTCAACCTTTGTTTGCTCCGTTATACTCTGAGTCTAAATGTACCTAAATAACAACCAAACACACTTATAGAGGCCGAATATATGGTAGGAATGGGAAATAAAATATGTAAAAATTAAGTGCCATGAGCTACCGATAAGAAAAAGAAACAACGCAAGAAGAAATCAACCCGTGATATGTCCCATGTCAGACCTTGATAAGAGTTGCAACCCCAATTGATGTAGTCTAATTTGAGGTGTCCCACAGAAAATTTATCTAATCATTGAGGCTCATGTCATGTTTGGAGTTTTATGCCAAGAAAGTTGTCATTCGTTTTATTTTCTTTTTGTTTTTAAAAATTGATAAAGGTGCGATCCGTTTAGCTTTTCGTATTTTAGTAGTTGGTGTGGATATAGGTGCCTAGGCTTTCTAGAGTATGTTGTTGTATTTCAAAAGTTGGTGTGGTGGTAGGCGTTTAGGTGTTTTAGGGCTTGTTGCTACTTTTTGGCTCTTGTAAGCTTTCTCGAGATCCGCTTGTGAGATATGTAGATTTTATACTGAAAGCTATCTCCCTACTTATTTTAAAAAACAACCACCAACCACCAATTAACAGCTAACAACTATCCGCCAAGAACTAACAGCTAACACCAAATATAACCTACAATGAAAGTTTTTTTTTCCTTAAAAAAGGAATAATCTATGTTAATTTCCTTTGAGAGGAAGTCATCTTTACTATAAAGTAAAATACTTCTCTTCTTGGATTATTGTTGCCAGCTATTTATACAAGAAAGTTACAAGAACAAGATACACTTCCAGGCTTCTAGCAAGGCGCAAACAAAGAATGTTATAAATATATATAGTACCCAAGTTATTGAAGAAGTAATTAAATTATTTTCCATCAAATGCATTACATACTTGAATGAGTGAATTGCTGGATTTAGTATAGCACTTAGTCTACCCACCCCAAGCACGAAAGTTTTGGTTTGAAGCTTGTATTCCACCTTTTCATCACTTTGATAGCACTTTTTTTTTTTTTTGATAATTAGCAACAAGTCACAGTACAAGCAGGCTACTTGCCAAACGAGCCCTAGGTCTAGCCGCTGAAAAGCGGGGACCAAAACAACCATCACAAAGGTAAAGAGACAGGATAGCACAGCAACAAACAAGAAACAACAGGCAAAACAGACGCCCCAGAGAGCGGCAAAAAGACACCGAAAACTCAACCAGACACAGACGAGAATTCAACCAGGACAAGCACCGCCCAGAAACAAACAAACCAGGACCTCAACAGAAGTGGACTCTCTCTCTATTTTCATCTTCTATCTAAGCATGGTTTTTATCATAGGCGGATCAAACCCATTAAAGTTAAGGCCCGGCCTTTGATAGCACTTATTAGGACAATATTTTAGTCAATACCTTCAAAAAGAATATACATACTCGAACGAGTAGCTAAAAAATATGATCTATTCATTATACACCTATATTTTTATGTCATTAAAACTTGATGTGTCTGATTCGCGTGAAACATCAAGCCATGGGAAGAATGTAATTTCTCAATACTTCGAGAAATTGCAAAACTTTAAAGCCGCAAAAAATAAAAAAAATAAAAAAAAATAAAAAAACAAACTTTACAATCACAAATTATGGAAAAATTATATTTAATCAAGCAACTTACAAATTAAATCTAATTCGTAGTAAATAATATCTAACATATATCTTTCACCTGAATTTATTATATAGACAAAAAAGAGTTGTAAAAAAAAAAAAAAAAAAAAAAAAAAAAGGTGCTCAATGCCCTACTTTACCGGCTTCGTCAATCCCCTTTACCCATCTCAACCCTGGAATGGCAACAAGGCAGCTAAAACCCTTTTTCACTAGTACCCATCCCTTTTGAGACAGATATAGGTGTATATGACATGGTTAGTGTTTATAAGTTGGGTACATGTGACAATACCCGTCCGTTAGTATGGGCAAGAATGGGTATACTGCCATATATCCATTCTCGCTCCACCCCAATTTACTAGTTAATTTAAAATTAAAAAATATGTACAAAATTTAGTTATTGAATCTATATAAGATATTATAAGAAAATACAATTGAACTTTAAACAGTAACATTGAATAATCATGCATTGACGTATATGGATAACTATTAAAGACCCACATTAAGACAGGTATGGAGCAGTAATAAAATCAGTTGGATACCCACGAATAATGGGATATGTACAAGGATGGGCTTGTATCTTATGGGCAATTGTGTATCAAATTCATAACAAAGTGAGTGAGAGTATTGGGTGGTGGGTATAGATTTAGGTGATGCATATGTGTATAGAGGAGGCATTCTCGCCCTTACACTCCCCTCCCTTTCCTGAGGGATGGAAACCGCACGAAAGGGGATGTTGTTGGTCATAGTTGTGAGAGAGGAGAGTAGGACGTTATTGAAGACGGAAGAAGGGTCACGGTATGGTCGGTGGAGGTGAAACACCGTAGGGCAGGAAGGATGAGGTCGGGGTGACACTGTCGGAGAAGGCGGTCGTCATCCGCCTGGGCTTGCACGTTGATGGGTCACGAAGGAGTGCTTTTAAATAATAGACAGTAAAATAAGTATTGTATAATATCATCGTATTTCGCAGATATCAAAAGAAGAGGTTATATGAAAATCACTTGGGGGTTCCCCGGTAAGGGAACTGGGGTGCCACACCCCCAACATCAGAATCGATTCTCATCATTCCCTCCCCTAGCCTACGGGAGTTTGAAATGATCTCGTTAAAAAAAAAAAAAAAAAAAAAAAAAAAAAAAAGGAAATCTTTCATGTCAATTGACTGAAAAGATGGTATCATCTATCCGTTTTAGGACAAAAAATTTTCCATCGTAACTAAAGCCATAGAAAATTCATTTTCAACCTGCTGAATTTAAAGCTTATTTTAGTGCAATTACAAGTATTGAATTTAATATACCTCGAAAAGAACAAGCACACTTATATTCTAAGAGAGTTTGGCCTAAAAAGAAACGTTTTAAATGGAAGAAAAAAGTATTTTTCTAATTTTAAGCACAAACACAAAAATAACCAATCTCCTTTAAAGTAAATATAGAAGTAAAAATTAAAAACTTTTCAGCTAATAACACCTTCAGTGATTACACTTGTTACAAAATATGACAAGTACTCTACCCAACTTAACCTCCCTTGTCCGACCCATAAGATCAAATGGACCCTCATGAGCCCCCCCGGTTGACAGCTTAAACCCTCAAACTTAACCTCAAGATCTTCAAATAACAAAACTCCATATGACAAGTACTCTACCCAATTCGAATTGTTTGTGTGATCCAGCCAAGTTAGAGCTCACTAACCCCAAACTAGGAAGCCATTATCTATCCAATAATCACCATGTAACAAGCCATAAGTCAACAAGTAATTAGCCATGTAAAAGAGAACAAGCAGACGGGGATGGTCAATTTGAAGAGGGCGCATGTTCCAATAAAATTTAGCCCTTGCTGTGCCACATCCTAGAAATTGGGCCTGTTAGGCCGAGCATTTTTCCTAAAAAACAATGCTTTTTTACGAAGAAACACTTATTCCAGGATTTACAAGTACTTGGAAAGAAATAACGCTTTCAAATAGAAGCAAAAGAAATAGAGTTTCTTCTTTAAAGTAGAAGTAGAAATTAGAAAATTTTCAAACAAATATAACCATATTCAATATACCTTTTACAAAAGTGCTTTTATATAAAGTGCTTCTAAAAAAGTCTTTTCACAGCTTGACCAATCACTCCTTCACTTTTATTTTCTCCCTCTTCTTTTCCCCTTCCCATTCAAGCTCCAAGGCAACGCGAGGTTTAATATGACTTGTTATATAACATCCACAGCTACAAACCACGAGTTAATTTCATGGCTACGAGAGACTTGCCTGCCTTTCCCAGCTAAGGTCCTCGGAGAACTCTGAGAGAGCAGCACGAGGATCGCCATTCGATATAGACAAATAGTACTGAGCTGTTCCATCATCAACTTGCATACTCCTTCGCAAAGATTCAATCACCCTCCGCTTACCACGATTTGATATCACCTTGTTATTCGACGAGCACCCACATTCTTGGCCGCCCTCCAAGTACAACACCGCGACCTCTCTTTTTGAGTGATTATCGAGCTCAATGTAGCATGTAGTGTTGATGAGGATGTCGGGGTTGCTAATGGGGATGAGTAGTCTTTCTCTTGAGTATATGCCATGGTCACTCATCATGTTGTTCAGCCGTTTTATGTCAGTAACCTGCATGGACAAGAGAGATCAACAATGCGTTGTTATGGTAGTAATGATTTAGTTAGTGTGTTGGGGTCTAGACACTTAAACCAAATTTTAATCGACCACTGAAGCTAATATTAATGACAGATTAAACCACAGGGCACACCAATATCACCAAATATCAATAAGAGAAATAAATCATAAATAGATCAACATTAGATATAACATGGAAAACCTTACAGGGTAGAGAGGAGAACCACGGGACAAGCCGATAGCAAAATCCACTATAAAAAATAGCAATTACAATGTTTTAGTTTCAAGATGTTTCTTCTAACTTGAAACCTACAAACAATTAGAACGATACAAGGATTACCTCCCTAAGCCGAGAACAATTCATTCTCCCCACTCTAAATTGCTCTAGATCAATTCCCGATCTCCATCGAAAAATGTGGGAGTTTTTCAAACCAAGCCGACATGCCGCCGGTCAAACATTCCCAGTTTTCTTCACTCTCGCATTAGGTTTACAGAGGGCTCACAATTCTGTAGATGGGAGCTGTAAAATTCCACTCCTCAACATAACCCCACAAATTTCTGGGGTTATACAAAATTTAAGGCATAAAAATCCTTAGGCCATTTAATCATGGGTCAAACTCACTTAGCCCATAAAAACTCAATTTTACTTTAATCCAAAATGAATAACTTGCCCCCACAAATCTCCCCCTCTGGCCCACTACGAGGAGGAGAGGATGCCACAAGAAGTTACTCCAACTTGCCACTAAGTACCACCTTGGTCAGCATATCAGTCATGTTCTTGTAATCTTCTTCAACATCATTAATTTTTCTTCAGTCACATAGCACAACTATTGAAATCGCACATCAATGTTCTCTGTGCAGGTATGATACATGGAATTTTTACTCAAATCCATCGACTCTAACTATCACAGAATACCACACTCTTTTTATTTCATAACTAACACTTGAAGAAACCTCTTTATTCACAGCATTTCCTTCTGTACTTCAACAGTAACAATATACTTAGCTCTAGTAGTAGAAAGAGCAACATACTTCAGCAATCTAAACTGCCAAGACACAGCTCTCCCTATAAAAGTAAATAAATACCCTGAAGTAGATTTCCTACCATCAAGACATCCCGCCATATCAAAATCTATATACCCTTCAGGAATCGGTCTCGAGCCACCAAAGCTCAAACATTGTTTCAAAGCACCACGCAAATATATGAAAATTCACTTCATCACTTCCCAATTAATTTTTCCTGGATTCAAAAGAAATTAACTTACAACACCCATAATATAAGCAATATCTAGCCTGGTACAAACCATGGCATACATCAAAGACCCAATAGCAAAGGAGTACGGAATAGAAGACATCTATTCTTTCTCTTTCTAGGTCACAAGACAAGACTGTTTACTCAATCTGAAATGCGCATTAAGAGGTGTACTTACTAGTTTAACACTCTTCATGTTGAACTTGTCAAGCAACTAGTCAACATACTTTTGTTGTGACAATCACAACTTTCCAATTTCTCTATCATAGGTAATTTTCATATCCAAAATCTGCTTCACTTGACCCAAGTCTTTCTTTCAAAAGACTTTGACAACTTCTCTTTAAGCCTTTGAATCATATCAGCTTCTTGACCAACAATTAGCATATGATTAACATAAAACAGTAAAATGATGAAATTGCCTCTAGAGAATTTCCTTATATACACACAATAATTTGTAACAGTTCTCTTGTACCCTCGACCCACCATAAAGGAGTCAAACTCCTTGTACCACTGTCTAGGAGTCTACTTCAAATCATACAAGCTCTTTCCGCAAACCAAGTGTTGTTCACTCTACATTTCATATCCTTCAGGCTGCTTCATGTAGAACTCCTCTTGCAAGGCACCATGGAGAAATACCATTTTCATATCCCACTGCTCAAGCTCAAGATTCATACTACCTGTCATGCCCAATACCCCTTGAATGGAACTCAACCTTCTTATTGGATGATCATGATACTTTCCAAAAATCGAAATTCTTAACAATGGAGGTTAAATATCACCAATTTTGTTCAATAAGATACCAAAGTGGATGATTGACTCATTCCATAATAGAAATAATCACAGGAAATCCTTTGATAACACAGATTCCTATTTCACAATGATATCGCACGATCAAAACAATTGGTTGAATCCCGTAAAACCATTTCATAGAAGTTCATTGATATCTTGTTTTTTATAAAGCAAATCACCTTCTGGATACAAATGGTTCAATGGGAGCAAGAATTTCCTGGAATATTTGAGCCATACAAAGACTTCTTCAACAAACAAACATGGTTTTCCTTTCTAGGTTCAACAAAACCTTCAGGTTCGGCAATAAAAATTTCTTCTTTAAGTAAAAATTTCTTCTTCAAGTTCACCATCTAAAAAGCTACTATTACATTCATTTGTTCCAGGTATATGTCAAACTCAGCTGTCAAAGCCATCAAAATTCTAATAGGGGTAAGTTTAACAAACAGATGAAAAATTTTTATTATAGTCCACTCCCTCTCTTTGGGAAGAGCCCTTAGCTACTAATCTACCATTAAATTTAGGTTGTCTAGATGGTGTGGTGGGTTCCTTAATCTTGAAAACCCATTTTGAACCAACTAACTTTCTACCTGATGGCCTAGGGACTAAAATATAGGTCTTATTCTTTCTAAGGCTTTCCATTTCTTTTGTCATGGCTTTCATCCACTGTTCAGAGGATATTCCACTTACAGCATCATTATAGGTGAGAGGTCCAGATTTCACATATTCTAAGGCAGTATTCAACGCATAAACAATGCAGTTAACATGGCCATATTATTCTGGTGCCCTAATTTCCCCTCTGTTCCTGTTCCTAGCCAAATGGTTCTTGGTTGGGTCATTATGAATTATCTGTTCCTGAGGTTCAATGCTTCCATCAGTACTGTTGTCACCCTCAGCTTGAGTTTCAGTATTCTGGTTTTCAAAGTATACCGGTTCAGGCGGGGCGGGGAGGGAGGAAGGGGGGGACTGGAAGATGTGGCTGATTTATCAGCACTCGGGGCCTTGTTCAGATAAGATATTTCTTCCTCACTAAAAGTGACATCCCTACTAATTATGACCTTTGCTCTATTGCCCTCTCTAACCCCCACACAGTAACCCCTTCACACCATCTAGATACCCAAGAAACACATCTTTTAGAGCTCTTGGTTCAAGTTTTCCCTCTGATCGATGTGCATAAGCAGCACACCCAAACACACGCAGGACTAAATAGTCATAAGGTTTTCCAGAACATCTTTCTTCAGGGGTCTTAAAATCAATGGCAGCTGACGGGGTCTTGTTTATCGGATAGCGGGATGTTTTCACAACTTCACCCCGAAAGTATTTATTAAGACTAGATGCAAATAACATGCACCTAACTCTATCTAGTAAGGTACAGTTCATCCTCTCAGTTAAACCATTCTGTTGAGGGCTTTTTCTAACAATATTATCTCTCTTAATTCCATCCTTGGCACCAAGAGCATCAAATTCGAAGTTTACAAATTTCAGGCCATTATCTGTCTTAAGTACTTTGATTTTCTTGCTAGTTTGATTTTTTACGAGATTTTTCCACTTAACAAAGGCTTCAAAACATTAATCCTTAGTTTAAAGCAAATACACCCAAACCTTTCCAGAATTATCATCTATTATAGAAAGGAAGTAAAAAGCTCCACCTAATGTGGGTACCCTTGGGGGCCCCCACAAATCTGATTGAATATAATCAACAGGAGGCTTAGTAACATTTACAGAAATCAAATTTAGAGACATAACCATCCCTTAACAGACCTTGTTTACTAAGTTCCATTCAACCCCCTCTCAGATATGTGGCCCCACCTCTTATGCCAGAGGTTGGATGAACTCTGCAAGAACTACATCACCTCTTAGGACATACAAACCATTCTGAACCTCTCCACTAAGTACAACAAGAGAACCCTTCACGACTTTCATTATCCCTTGACTAGCTTTTAAGATCATCCGAGCATGGTCTAACTGCCCAAGTGAAATCAGGTTCCTTCTGAGTGCAGGCACATGCTCGACTCCATTCAAGGTAAAGTCAACACCATGTGACCCCCAAATTCTAACTAACCTAATTTCTACTCCTTGCATCTATAATTGTTTCCTAATAGAACCTTCCCTCCATTTATTTTTTGTATTCACAGAAAAAGGATCTATCAGATGTCATATGGAAACTACAACTAGAGTCCAGTACCCATTCAAGCATAGTAAGATCTAATGAAACAGCCAACACTTCAGCAAAGTCATATCAATCAGAAAAAACAGTATTATCAGCAGTACTGTTGTTTTTGTTTTGGTTTTCAAAACATTATTTTTCAATATATCCAAGTCAAACATATTCATAACACTTCACTTTGTTGTAATCTCTTCTTCCTTTAGATGAAGGCCTATTCTTACTCTTATTTCTTCTCTTATCTTTATTGTTATTATCACGAGTCTTTTCCCTTCCCCTAACAGAAAGTCCCTCTCCACTATTGCTATTTGGAGGATACTTTCCATCCCTTTTAAGTTCAAGAATCTTTGACCTTAGGACCTTGGTAACATCCTTAAGAACTAAGTTTTCATGTCCAACAATGTTTCCTAAAAAGACCTAAGATACTTAGGTAAAGAACACAACAAGACAACAGCCTTAACCTCATCAACTATTACCTTAACGATTGCTAGGTCCTGAATGAGTTTATTAAACTCATCCAAAGATTCTTCTAAGGTTTTAGACTCATCCATTTAAAGGTATAAAAATTTTCCATATAGAGAATTCAATTAGACAATGACTCTGACTTGTAAATCTCCTCTAACATAGGAAGCATGGATACGGATACAGATACGAGATATGATACGATACCAATCCATTGACACGTAATTTTCCAAAAAATCCAGGATACGACACCTTGGGAACACGATGCTTATAAAATATGTATTTTCTTATACATATCCATGTAACTGATGAGAAAACATTAGTTATAAACTTAAAAAGGAAAAAAAAAAAAAAAAAAAAAGAGAAAGAATATTATAATAACTTAAGAAAAAAAATAAAGCTTAACCAAAATAGGGCAAATGCAAGCATATACAACTAACAAAAAAAAAAAAAAAAATTTAACAAAGGTTCAAGCCACACTGCTACCGCTGCTGCCGCTCTTGAACGCGTGCTCTCTCTCTCGACTTGACTTCACGGAAGGCTTCCTTCTCCTTTTCTCTTTCAAATTGTACAAACATATTAATTTTTCTATCAAAACAACTATAAAGAATTTGAAAATATTAGTTTAGTTATAAATCTAATTTAAATATAATCATCATAAAATTTATATAATATAATTTAACTATTTAATATGCATGCTATTATATTATATACATATAGTAACATATTATAATAGTATACTTTTAGAGTCAAACCATCCAAAATGTGTCGGAACGTATCGAAAAAGTGTCGGAAATTCAAAATTCAAAAAAAAAAAATCAAACTCTTTTTCACGTATTGGAAACGTATCAGAAGTGTATCAGAAGTTCAAATTTAAAAAAAAAAAGAAAAAAGTATCAGACACGTATCAGAATGTGTTGGAAGCGTGTCAGTGTCAGATACGTGTCGGACACCAATACTCTGGCCAAAAAAAAAGTTTCGCAGCTTCCTAGCCTCTAACTTAAACAAATCTTGGCTATAGAAGTTTCATTACTAATTTGAGAAAGAACAGAGGTATATAGGCTAAGTATTATTGAACCATAGGCCTTGCGCTCAATTTCAAGTTTATCTTTCTCAATCAAGTGAGAAGGTTGCTTACTTGCAGGCAAAACCGCAAATTTAGAACCTTGAGACATAAGAAGGGCCTTCATCTTAAGTTGCCACAAGTTAAAATCATTTCTACAATCAAGTTTATCGATCTCAAACTTTGTAGAGGCCATCATGTTTCATTAAGACAAAGAACCTAAAGCTCTGATACCACTTGTTGTAAAATATGCTTTTAGATCGTTCAAACCTTAGATCCTTCAAAACGTTTAGAGATCACAGCAAAGATCAAGATGAATGTGAAAGAAACAACGACCAAAACAAGAACACACGATATTACATGATTCAGCACCTCAAAAACAAGGCCCTAGTCCACAGCTCCCTATTTCTAGGGAAGTCTCTGCACTAATAATCAAGTTTAAGTGTTACAAACCAAAATCCAAATGCAATAATCAAATATACATCCAAATCCTAGGCTTTTAAGGTAGAAACCTCAAAATACAAACAAGAATGTAAGAAATAAACCTTACCGAAGCACCATTAAAGAAGCCAAAACTCCAATGGAAGTGGTGGCAACCCTTCACAAGGGCTAAACACCCATGGAAATCGTCAAGGGAAGAGGAAGAGGCCAAACCCGGGAACAAAACCAGAAAAATGAAGTTCTAATCTCAACAATAGAAAAGCCCCAGCTTATATACCCTAAGGCCTTAATCTATGGCAACAAATGCGTGGCGCCATCCCAGCCTTCCATTCTCATTGTAATCGACGGGCAAGATGAGCCCAAGAAAACACAATCTGCAGCGTTGAGGTAGTGACACGTGTCCAGCCAAAGACAAGGGATGAAAACCAGTGTCCAGACCCGTTAATAGCTTAGGGCACGCCAAGGGACATAGGCAGCAGGGAACGGGCAGGGGCAATAATGTCAATGTCTCCAAGGTGCAAATTCAAAAAACTGAACGAAAAAACCCTTGGACTTCTACTTAATAATTACATTATTGCCATTTAGTACAACCACCTTTACATAATACCAAAAACACTACGTTTTGAACACACTACCAGCAAAACAAAGTGTTTTATTTTTGGTCCATCCCACTTAATACATCAACATGATATTAGTAATTTTATATCATAGTTAAATCATTTAGGAACCAAATATTCCAACAATACTATCTCTTGGGAACACAATGATATGAAGCACCAGAAGAAACAATCCATTGAACATCAGGATCACTGTTATGTTTACACTCACCCCAAGCACAAAACAATCTTACATGATCTGCATCATCACCTACAGTCTTTTTATCATCTACCTTTTCCTAACTCGTTACACCTTTCTATTCCTTTTTCAGGAGAAAACAATTTTTCTCTCAAGTGTCCAATTTTAAAATAGTGCCAACACTCTAGTCTTTCTCTCCTGGACTTGGATCTGCCTCTAGACTCTCCATGCCCCTTAAGCCCTCTGCTTTTACTTCTGCACCTACGCAGAATCAGCACCCATCTATTTTCTTCTTATCTCCTCATTAAACAAGTAATCTTTTGTAGCACTCAAAGCCAAATTTCTATCAGGAGCTAAGTTACTAACAATTACTACCAAGATCTCCCAACTATCAAGTAGAGAACTTAAAAGGAACAAAGTCTACAACTCATCATAAAGAATAATTTCCATAACAGACAACTGATTAATAACATCATGAAATTCATTCAAGTGTTCAACCATAGATCATCCCGCTTTCAATTTCAAATTCACCAATTTCTTAATAAGGAAAGCATTATTTAGCGGAGTCTTACTTTCATACCGACTCTATAAACTTTTCCATAATGTCTCGACATTAGTCTCTTGCGATAAATAGTGAAAAACACTGAAATCTACCCACTACCTAATTGTCCCAACAGTTTTTTTATTCAATTTTTCTCATTTTTTATATGTCAATTTTTCCGACCTACTACTATCACCCTAAATTGGGCCATATAAATCCTTACAGTAAAGTGGGTCCACCATCATTGGCTTCCAAGTTTAATAATTTTCACTGTTAAATTTTACTACCATACTATTACTAGTATCATCCATTATTATTCACCCTAATAAACAAGCTTAACTCTAATACCACTTTGTTGGGGTCTAGACACCTAAACTCAATTTTAATCGATCACTCAAGCCAATACTAATGACAGATTAAATCACAGGCATAGCAATATCACCTAATATCAATGAGAGAAATAAAGCGGCAACAAATCAACATCAATTATAACATGGAAAACCCTCCAGGGTAGAGAAAAAAACCATGGGATAAACCGACAACAAAATCCACTATGAAAATCAATTACAATGTTTTAGTTTTAAGATGTTTACTCTTGAAACCTACAAGCAACTAGAGCAATACAAGATTACTCCCTAGGCTTGAGAACAATTGATTCTCCCCAATCAATTAACTCCAAACAATGCCTAGAAAACCCACTCTAAATTGCTCCAAGATCAATTCCCGATCTCCACCGAAGAATTCGAACTTTTTCAAACGAGCCGATATGCCGCCACTTAAACACTCTCTCGGTTTTCTTCAGTCTCGCATTAGGTTTACAAAGCCTGCACAATTTTTTATATGGGGGCTGTCGAATTCCGCTCAACATAACCCCACAAATTTCTGAGCTTATATATAGTTTAAGGCATTAAAACCCTAAGGCCATTTAATCATTGGTCAAACTCACTTAGCCCATAAAAACTCAATTTTATATTAATCCAAAACGACTTGTAACATGTGAAAGTGCTATTAGATAAAAGTAGACGTTATTTTTCCTGATATTAAACAGAAGTAGAAAAAAAATGATTCTCCTCCATAGAAGAAGCAGAATTTTCAGTATTTAATTAGCACAAAGATGCTCTCATTCATAATTTCAAAAAACTGATTATGAAAATAGCAGTTATTTTAGCGACATGGCCAAACAGACCCTTAACGAGACTAGATTTGAGTCTCCATTTGATTGGAGTAAAGACCTTTTCCTTCCAGAAACATTTCTCCTCAAAAGGTTTCTGATTACTTTATTTTTTTCTTCTTAGAAGTTCATTATTCTGCTGTGTACTTCAAGAAATCAATTGCATTAAGACTCCATTTGAAATACAGAAAATATTGTGAAAGAAAAAAAAAAAAAAAGCTATGAAGAATAAATTTTCCTGTGTTTGGAATATGAGGAAAATATGAAGGAAAAAATGCCTGGAAAATTTGAATAATTTACTACAGATTTTGAGAAAAATCATACTCTTGAAACAAACTGGAAAATTGGAAAAAAGATGAATCTTGACCCAAACCATGCTAGCCTGATACACATCAAACTTGATCTCAGCTTCATGTTTCATCAACGAAGTCCGCTTTGTATATCACATAAGTTCATTAAATACATTTATGTTCAGCATATACAAAGACATAAACTAAATAGAGTATTTATCATTTAGGTACCTAATGTTTGAGCATTTATCACCTGCATAGCATGATATTTCATTATATACAATGGGAAATCCTAAAATTTGAAAATTTTATCATCTATGTACGATCTACCAGAATCCAATTAACTTTTTTGAGAATTCGACCAATTTTCACCAGAAAATGTTCATATAGAACATGGTTACAATAATATATATGATCCACGTTAGTGTTTTTAACAAGATTTAAGTGCATTATGAAGAACTCCACTAGATTCTAACGGAAGCTATCAATGTATTGTTAAAATTGCGTGTCATGTCTGCACTGCCGGCCAAAAGGTCATGAGATTCCGATGAAGAATACCTATATTCTCGAATCATGTTTTACATCAACTTTTCTAACGTAAACCAATTGAATTTTCATAGAGGATGCCTGATCGATAGAACATTTAAACTTCAAGATACCTGAGTGACAAAATTTTTAAACCTTAAAGTCTCTCACCATAGATATTGTAACGTTAGCCACCTAGGTGATAAAAGATTAATCTCAGGGTATATAAGTAATAAATCCCAATTAAAATTATCAAGATAGCTCACTAGATAATTCCACATGGCCCATACGATATAAGGGAAATATAATAGATTAGAGAATAGATTTTTTTTTTTTTTTCCCAATTTGATTTTCTCCTAACCAAACAAATGAGATAAATTTGATCTTGGAAACTTACCGTTTTTATTATTTTTCCTTAACCTCCGAACAAAGGGGAAAAAATTCATTTTTATCTTTATCTTTTTTTTTTTTTTTTTTTTTTTTTTTTTTCCCTCTTCAACCTTTTCTCCTCAAATTTTTTTCTCCAAATTTTCTTAGTTTCAACCGAAGCCTAAAGAAATATGGAGTTCACATTTGATCCATTTTAAGGCTGATGTGGGATTGAGGATGTACAATATCATGGAAAGGGTCTTCTCCCTCGCAAAGGAACATACACTCCCCATTCCAGGAAAAGGTTAGTTTCTCCTCAACGGAGGAAAAAGTTTTCTCCTTAAGTTCATGTAAGGAAATGCTAAAATAGGACAAAAGACAGCTTCTGTTGACACAAATGGAGCCTAAATGTCTTGAAGCCTTTTAAAGACCACAACTGCCAGTCCCCTAACGGTCAATACATCTAAGAATTAAGCTACGCATTCATAAAGCGTGCAATCTGCAGCATCAAACTGTGCATTAAATGAATGTATATACAGCTCTAGAAGGCCAAATTATAGAAAACAGGGTTCTAATTTCCCCAGATAGATCTTTCATAACACTATCTATTTATCCCATTGTGGCACGAAATGGGAGCAGATGTGGGAACTAGGGAGAGAACAATTATCGAAGTTTCCCAAATTGGGAAGCATAAAGGAAGTGTTAATATTACAATATATTATATCTATGAAGAAAATTAATGAAATGTCCTTTATCAGAACAACATCAATATAATAAGTAAAAACCAAGAAAATTGAATATTCCAATAAATAAAATAAAGCAAATTGGCTCCCATATGTGCAAGAGATTCGATCATTCTTTGAATCAAGTAATATAATTAGCCAAAAGATCATCTTATGAGTATCTTCTTGTCCAAATGAATCAAGAACTATCTCAATCGAGTTTCCCTTGAGGTGTTTAAAATGTATAGCACTTATGAGCATAAACTATCAGCATTTTAGGAGTTTCTTAGAACTATAATTTATCCCATCATTCTTTGAATCAAGTGATGTAATTTGCCACCAAATCATCTTATAAGAGTCTTCTTATCCAAATGATTCAACAACTATCTAAATTGAGTTTCCTTTGAGGTTAATACGCTTTTAAAATGCAAATCTGACTTTGAAATGCTGAATTGAATCCCTATGCAAGAAACATTAGCGTTAGGACTTCTCCTTTGGCTTGGTCGTAGTAAGATTGCCATATTGGTTTATATATGAGACGGGTCGAGTCCCAAGGATGGCCCTTACTGCTCTGCACTTTCTAAACAAAAATTTTTACGATCAAAAAAGCATTAGTATTTTAGGAGTTTCTTGCAACTATACTCAACTACATGAATCCATTGGCAGATGGCACATTAAGCAGAAGCATTGTGTGCTTGGTTGTAGAAATCACTGTATTGAGGCAAGTATGTGCATGGAAGACAATATGATATCTCAGTTGTTATCATGAATCTTGAGATTTAGCTGAAGAAGTACTCTCACTGTGCACTAATCATCAATATATGTAGCTAGTCATGCGGAAAAAAGTATAACCTGAAGCTGGTGAAATCATCCAATGGCGAGATTGCCCTTATACATAGAAAAATAGCAAAAAGAGGAGGGGGGGGGGGAAAAAAAAGGCCTGCCAAGAAGAAACTTGGTTACCAACCCCATGGAATTTGTTCAAGTGGTAAGACACTCTGGTCTAAATTCGGATCCTATCAATGGATGCAAATAATTTCTTGAGGAAATCTATTAGGCTTGTCAGCGCAACTCACCTTTTCATATAGAGAAACTTTTAAGTGGGCAGTCCGTGCAAGGATTAGTTGAGGTGAACATAAGTTGTTACGGAAACCCTAGGAACCATATGAAATGGTTACTACCATATTTCAAAAATCACCAATATTCATTGCTACAACCCCCATATTGCAAAATCCGAATTGGCAGCACTACATCATTCACAAAAACTTCAAACATACCGAAGATCCATTCCTCCTTAATTGAATCAACATATCCTCCAATAAAACAGCCAAACCTATACTTAATTGCCTACGTTAGCTCCAAAAACTCTGGACAACATTCAAACCCCACTGTGCCGGCAATGTACCTCCAAACTTCATGGCCTAGCATTTCTTCTAGTGACTAGGACATCTGAGCCAGCTTATTTGCACCTCAAAAAACCCCTCTGTCATAGACACCACCCTCTCAGATGTTTGCCTATGTGCAACAAGGTAAAGTAAGTTGGACCCACAAACCCACTAAGTGACGCATGGAATTATTTACACCTGATAGAATGATCAAACCCTAGAATGGACATGCCAACAACTCATGAAGTGCCAAATCCAGACACCTTATCAAGCAACCAATCTATTGGAGTTTTCAGAACTTAACATGCTACTCTAATAGGCCTAACCCTTTTAAAGGCCTAACCCTTGTAAGTTGGACCCACAAACCCACTAAGTGACGCATGGAATTATTTACACCTGATAAAATGAACAAACCCCAGAATGGACATACCAACAACTCATGAAGTGCCAAATCCAGACACCTTATCAAGCAACCAATCTATTGGAGTTTTCACAACTTAACATGCTCTCTAATAGGCCTAACCCTTGTAAGTTGGACCCACAAACCCACTAAGTGACGCATGGAATTATTTACACCTGATAGAATGATCAAACCCCAGAATGGACATACCAACAACTTATGAAGTGCCAAATCCAGACGCCTTATCAAGCAACCAATCTATTGGAGTTTTCACAACTTAACATGCTACTCTAATAGGCCTAACCCTTTTAAAAGGCTCAGTGACAGGGTTCCAATGAAGTGACCACTTAATGCACTTCTAAATTGCAAACTCTTATTTCAATACATGACTTTAACTTTTTGGTGGAAATGCAATATTAAGCCAACACAAATCAGTGCCTTCAATCTCAACCCCCATTAAAACACATATAAAACCGATACAGTGACAAAATACAGCCTGTAAGCCTTTCGGATTCAAGAGTTTTGGGCAGATCATTTGGAATTAGATAATCTTACCCAAGATATATTCTGCACCAACATCGGCACACTCATCTAAACAGCTAGCCATGAACAAGTCAACTATTTTCCTTTATTTCAATGAAATCAATGGCACAAAAACCATATAGGATTAGAACACTTAGTGGCAGATCTATAATGTTAATAGTGCGGTGCATACTCCACAGCTTTACGTCAATAGCTGTATGCGAATATATATTACTGCTAAAAAATAAAAATAAACCATGTATAATATATTGATGACCTTGCATCATTTTGGTAAATTTAAATTTGTGTTCTGATAGATCTTGCTTTACATTTGTTACTGCAAGATTTATTTTTGAACACGTGTTTTGCTAGCAATCTCTTATCACTTTCTCCCCAAGGCTGGCCAAGCGATTTTAGGAGTCCAAGTAAGTTTGATCTATGATCCCTTTTTTGGTATCGGAAGTGTTCAACCCTTGAATAATTCACTTTATATTATGATAGTAGCTAATGTGGATCCTTTACATCACATATGTACATATACTTTATCATACATAGGTTGTTTTCTCTAACTGTGAGAGTGATGAATGTAAGAAATAAGGCAATACTATGGCTAATTTTTACATAATATACTTTCTTTGACTTAGATTACATAAGTATTGTTCTTTTGGGGGCTTGGGGGCCCTTAGAAAAGGCCTCTCTATAGGATAGCACCCTATTGGGATAAGACTGGGTACTCTTACCCACCACAGACCCTGCCTTGGCAGTAGCCTCTTTAAGGCACCAGGGGGTTGTTGTTTGCTGTTTTTATAGAGTTCAACTGTTCGCTTCCATTGCCTGGGGTTTTTAACGATATTGTTTCTCCCCATTGTATCTATTAGTTTTCCGATTAGACAAGTAAATGATGTTGGGAAATTGAACCTAGAACCTCTATTCCTAGAGCTAAACTTTGATAGTATTTTATCACAAGGCCAAAGCATCATTAGAATATGTTATAGCTTGGATAATGTATTATAGATTGTTATTTCAATATGTTTTGATTTTAATCAGCCACCCACATCATGTTTGATACAATCAAATTTAGAATGCATCTACACTTGAACTATTTGGAGGAAGAATACAAGGACAGAAAGAAATAAAAAGAGAGTTAAGGAGAAGATAGAAAGAATTAGGAGAAGATAGTAGAATTAAGAGAGAATCTTGGAGAATTGTATTTCATTCTTGTACCAAATAAGGAGAATTACAATTATTTATAGCCTCAACAATATAGTCACCTAACTAACACTCATATAACCAACTCAACATAACCACCCTAACAAACATAACAACTATTAGCCATGTTAATTATTTGGCTATAACAATGTTCGCTACAAATTACTCCAGCAAGAAAATTGAATAAACATGACAACATACAAATTCACACACAGATTATGGAAACAGAAATATCATATCTGTAGGCTACTTTCTTATCAAATTGGTCCTCATTCAGTGATTGATACTAGGTAAAAAAAAATTAAAAGACAATAAACCCGTTTTGCTATAAAATGATGTAGGATGAGTAGCCAAAGAGTCTCTGGAGCAATTGGACCACCAGACACCCAAACGGGTATTTTTGCAATTTCGCACATTAGGGACACTTTCATAATTTCATATTTTAAGGTATTTTCCTAATTTTGCATTTTAAGGTTTCTAGCTTGCCTATAAATATTCCCTATTATTGTTGTTTAATTCATTCATCAATTTCAGATTACAAAAACCCTTTTTTTTTTTTTTTCCCTTTTAGTGGATTCCGAATTTATTCTTCAAATTTGATGTGCTCGATTCAAATTTTAAGTTTCTGTTCTACATCATAAAACCTCTTGTCAAAGAGGAGTAAGGGCAATGGGTAAATCCCTTACCAGTTTAACCCCGCTTGGCAAATTCTTTTTGAGCGGTAAAAGAGGTAAAGAGGGGAAGGGTAAACTTTTAAGAACTTTTGAATAATTTTGCTTTTATTTTAGTTATAATATTCTTTACCCTTACCTTTTCACTCGTTTACCCGTCTTTACTGTTATACCCCTTTATCCTCCTTCTTGTTTGTTAAACACATTCGGACCAAGGTAGTATAATATCTTATCCTCTTTTCTTGAACCCCTCTTTACCCAATAGTCAAATATCGCCTGTGACAATATGACTAATGTTTTGTTTGACTCATCCCACGATTACAAAGAAATGTTTAATAAGGATGAGTAAGGTTAAAAAGCAATAAATAAACTACTTTTATTTCACAATTCGATAAAAAGATAATGGTGAAAAGAGATATTATTAAAATAAAAATAAAACAGTTAGGGATTCAAGCTGGGTGATTAGAAAAATTCAAGAACTAGTTTGGTATCGGATCAATTTTGCTATCTAGATCCATTAGACTCTTTGAGTTAAATTTTGATAGTTTGAGTGTATAGGGGCCGAGGGCCTATATATTTGCTGATTTTGATATTGATTGTATACGGACATTTGATATATATGAAATTACTCGATTACCTTTTGGCAGAAAAAAAAAAGTCCAAATTATAACAAAACTACACCCTCTCCTTTACCAAATAAGGGTAATTTACCCACTTTACGGTATGTCAAGGAACTAACTGTTCTAAAAATTTAAATTGATAAATAAATGCTCAAAAATAATTTTATACTCCAACACTGCCGTTATTCAGTGGCCAAATAGGGGATAAATTAAGTACGGGGAGAAGAGAAACCTGGACAGAGTACTTGACAGCGAGGCCAGCGAGAGTATCCCCCCTTACAAGACGATGCGAAATCGCAAACTTGCTCAAGCTATTCTCCCTCCAGAAGCTTCCAGAAGCGGGAGTCCCCACCACATCCTTCAATCTCCAAGGAGCCTTAAACGACGCCGTCTGGATCTCCCTGTCTGAAGCCACGGAGTTCCATACCTTGCACACGCACGCCGCATGTGCTAAATCGGGGATCGGAAGCTTCTGGAATATGATGCGTAAGATGTCACTGCAAATTAGGGGTTCGCAGTTGGAGGTCATCAGGGCGGAGGTGAGGGTTTGGAGAGAGAGAGAGAGAGAGAGAGTGTGAGAGAGGAGCAAATGTGTTAACGGATGACGGGTGGGAATGGTCAGTATTGTATTGCACACGTCATCAAGAAAAAAAAGTCGATGGTAATATATACGTTCAATGGGAAAGATTCCGGTGTGGTTGGCAATGGAGGTCTGTTTGAAACATAGAAAAAGTCGATCAAGAAAAAAAAAAAATTTAGAGAAAAGTGGTTTTTTATGCTTAGATTGCAGGAAAAATATGAATGAAAAATATTGTACTGAAAATTTTTAAAGTTTATAATAGGATTTGAAGAAAATAACTTTCCTCATAAAAAAAATAAATTTCAGCTCAAATTATGTTAACCTTGTATGTATTAGACTTTTAATTTCATGTTTAATCAACAATGTCTAATTTATTTGTCACATAAGTTCATTAAATACGTATATTTAGTATATATAAAAAGTATAAACTGAATAAAATATTTATCATTTCAAATATCCGATTACTAAAATATTTAAACTCTAAGATACCTGAATATGACAAGTTTTCGATAAAATTTGGTTCTTTTTTAGGTATCTTGAGATTTTAAAATATTTTTGAGTTACCTTTAACTTTGTAAATTTTTTTAGCTACCATATGCATAACTTTATTTGGATTACTTTTACTTTATGCTAACATGAGCTTAAAAAAAAAAAAGGAACTTATCATTTATGTTTTTGTTTTCCCAATAATTATCACCCTGAGGTTTAAATATTTGTCACTTAGGTATGCTGACGTTTTAATATACACAACGAGATATCTTGGGTTTTAAACATTTTATTACTTCAATACCCTAAAGTTTTAAAATTTTATCAATCAGATACCTTTTTTGTCAAAATTAGATAGAATTTCAGTGTATAATATTTTCAAATTTTAAAAATATTTAAATTCTTAAAAATATTTTAAATATTAATAAAATATCTAAAAAGTTTTAAAATATTTAAAAAGCATTGATATTTTTTTTTCTCTTGTTTTTCCTTGACTTCCAAACAACGGAAGAAAAAATCGTTTTTCTTTATTTTTTTCCCCTTCAACTTTTTTCCTCACATTTTTGTTTTCTTCAATTTTTTTTAGTTTGAAACAGAGCCTGGGTGTTTTCCTTTAAAAAAGATGGTCATCAGGAGTAATTTCGTCAATATATTATAGTAAGTATTTAAATTTACCTACTGTTGAAAAAAATTATATGTATTTTATTGATTTAAAAACTATTTATATTTTATATTAATTTTTCTTTTAAAAAATATACAGTACTCAATATTTATAAATTCCATGTATACGGTTGAAATTGGGGATATAGAATATAATTTAATATTCAATATTATTGATTATGAGCATTGAAGAGTTTGACATTACACCATTCGCATTCCTTCTGCTGTTTCTAGACATTGGAAAAGAAGTTCACATTGCACTGTTGTGTTGGCTGAACGTTGGAATCATTGTATAGTATTTCTCTATATAAGCATGATGAGTATGAGGCAAAAATATACAAGAAAAATAGTATTCTTTCATCTTCTTTTCCTCTTTCAAAATTGTGAGCTTGGTGATTGTAGTTCGAGAATCTTTAATCGCTGCCCTGCTAGAGGTCCGATGAGTTGTTGAATCCTGGGAAAGGAGCTTATACAATTTCAAGACTTGTGCAGGAGGGGCATTTCCTTTCTAGGAATAACACTCTTTGAGTGCCTCAACCCAACACATGCATTTTTTAACCCTTTCTAATTTGTATATTGTCTTTGAATTGCTGTTGTTGTTTTATTTCGTTGATTATTTCTACCTTGTTATAATTTTTGTTGAATTTGGGTGCATTAGTCTTAGAAAGGAAAACACAGTTTAATATTTTAAAAATAATGTCTTTAAACATGGACCTTCTAAATGCTTTAACTAGTAAACCTGAAAATTTATCGGGACAACTTTCTTTGTTCATAACAACAAATGAAGTTTTGGCTTATCGAATTAGGATTATATTCGTTACTTCTCAATGATAAAGAAAAAGGCATTGAAAAACTTCTGAGTCTAATGGTACCCCTGCTAGCAGTGACTCTATTTCAATTGATAAGACCACTTCTAATGATAAAGATATTCTATGCTGTGGTAGAATTTTAAGTGCTTTGCCTGATAACATTTATAGCACTTTTTTGTCATACTAAATCTGCTCCAGAATTATGGAATGCACTTAATTATAGGTATGTGACAGAGAAAAGAGGGTAAAAAAGATGTTAAGTTGAAATCTGTCTTGATTTTTAAATGGTTGATGGTAAAAGTGTTATGGACCAAATTCATGAGTTTTAAAAAATGATTTTAATATAAAAATAAAAGGGAGTGAAATCAATAACATTGGGCTTATTACTCGCTTATTAAAAAATTACCACCATCATGGTCCATTTTGCTAGAAGATTAAAACATAAACCTGAAAATTTTACTACGGAAGAACAACATGTTGCTTTGGAATCGAGGATAACCATCGCTCTTCCGAGCATCAAACACAAAAAAAAAGAATTTCAGGCTAAGGCTCATATTTTTAGAAATTCTTATAGGCCTAGAAAAAAACCATTCAAGAAGAATGGTCCTAAACGACCTAATGGCTGAAATATCAACAAAAAATAATAGTAGTAGTAGTAATAGTAATAATAATAGGCCTAAAGAAAATAATAATCAAAATCAGTGTTAGGTTTGTGGAAAGACCAATCACAAGGCTAAGGATTGCTACTACCGTCATGGACAACCCTCTAAAACGTCAAGATCTCAAAATGCTCTCAAACCACAAGCTAATGTGGTGACTGTGGGGGCTAACTCCGATTCCCCTGCTAACAGGTATTTTGTTAGTAGTCCAGAGTTGAATTTAATATTTTCGAATACAAATGAGTGGTGGATTGATTCTGGAGCAAATGTTCACGTGTGCACTAATAAAAACTCATTTTCACCTTATCAGGTATCAGACACAAGAACTGTGAGCATGGTGAATCAAAGTGTGGCTCGTGTCCTTGGGCAAGGGAAAGTCTGTTTAGCATTGTCATCCGAGAAATTATTAACTTTGGATGGTGTCCTTTGCGTACCCGACATTAGAAAGAATTTGATTAGTGCATCTTTGTTAATTCAACAAGATTTCAAAATTGTTTTTGAGTCTAATAAAGTGGTGATTAGTAAATTTGGTTCGTTTATGGATAAGGGATATTTGTTTTATGGTCTTTTCCAATTAGGCATATTACAATCTTCCAATAATTCAACGCTCGCATCTTCATTATCTATTGCAAATATTGAATGTTATGATAATTTGACATCGCAAACTTGGTCATGTTAACATAAATACAATGAAAAGAATGATGCATATAAATGTGAAATTTGTATACATGCCAAACAACCTAGAAAACCTTTTAAATCGATACAAGGAGAAGCTAAATTATTAGAATTAGTTCATAGTGAAATTTGTGATTACCTTGTCTTTACTCGTGGTGGAAAATGATATTTTATGACTTTTATAGATGATTTTTAAAAATACTATAATGTTTATTTGATTAATTTGAAAAGTAAATTATTTGATAAATTTAAGATTTATAAGGTAGAAGTAGAAAATCAATTAAAACGAAAACTAAAAATATTACGTTCTGATGTAGGGGTGGTGAATATACACTAACTGATATGAACGAATTCTGTGAAATGCATGGTATCATATATCAAGTGTCATAACCTTATTCCCCTTAATCTAATGGCATAGCAGAAAAAAAAAAAAAAAAAAAAAAAAGCAACCTTGTTAAATATGATCAATGTAATGCTCATAAGTTCCGGTTTATCTAATAACTAGTTGGGTGAAGCTCTTTATTCTACATGCCACATTTTACATAGAGTATCACATAAAAATATTGACAAAACAGCATATGAACTGTGAAAAAATAAAAAACCTTCTTTAAAATACTTTGAAGTGTAGAGGTGTTTGGCTAAGGTGAACATTCATGTCATAAACAAAAGGAAAATTGGCTATAAAAATGTAGATTGTGCATTTGTTGGGTATTCTTTGAACAGTACCACTTATAGGTTTTTGGTGTTAAATTGAGAAGTTCCTAAAATTTCTAATATATTATTATTGAATCTCGTGATGCTGCTTTCTTTGAAAATATTTTTCTTATGAAAAATAAGGTTTCTGGACAAATTTCTAATTGTAATTCTTCTAGTTCTTCTAGACCTATATATTTTGATAATGATAATTATTCTCATGATGAGTGTAGGAGAAGTAAAAGGGCTAGAAAATCTTTAATTTTTGGTGATGGACTTTATACATTTTTGCTAGAAAATAATCCTAAAACTTATAGAGAAGCAATGCAATTAGTTGATGCTCCTTTTTGGAAAAAGTAGTGAAGACGAAATAGACTCCGATATGTCTTTTATGCTTCTATACTTATACTTTTATGCTTTTATGATTCTCAGGTTGGGAGTCCTCGAACACAGCCTCCCATTAGGGTAGCACCTGAAGGAGTAAAGCTGCATACATCCCACCCCCAGACCCTGCATATACGGGAGCCCTTAAGGCATTGGGATTGTTGTTGTTGTTGTTAATGTCTAACAAAATATGGGTGTAAAACAATTGGGTGCAAATTGGTTTTTGGGAAAAAGTTACGGACTGATGGGTCAATTGATAAATTTAAAGCAGGACTTGTAGCTAAATGGTTTAACCAAGAGAAAGGGATTGATGATTTTGACTCTTAATCACCGGTTTCTAAAATTACTATAATAAGAATTTTACTTGCTCTTGCCTTTATCTATGAGTTGAAAATTCATCAAATTGATGTTAAGACAACATTTTTGAATGGTGATTTAGAAGAAGAAATTTACATAGATCAACCAGAAGGTTTTGTATTTCTCGGGCAAGACAACTATTGTATTTCCCGGGTAAGAAAACTAAGTGTGTGGGCACAAAAATCCCTTCATGGATTAAAACAAACACCTAATCAATGGCATGAAAAATTTGACCAAGTAATACTTTCAAATGGTTTTCAAATAAATAGTGCAAAAAAATGTGTATACATTAAACAAGTTGGTGACACATGTTATACTTTGTTTATATGTTATGATATACTAATATTTGGAAGTAATCTCCATGATATTATGGATACGAAGTCTTTCTTGTCTAATAGCTTTGACATGAAAGATCTTGGTCACATTGATGTTATCCTGGGAATGAAATTAATTAAAGATGAAAATGGTATTGCATTGTCTCAAGCACACTCCATTGAGAAGTTACTAGCTAAGTTTGGTTATGCTAATGCTACGCTAATTTCAAGTCCTTTTGACCCAACAATTAAGTTAACAAAGAATATAGGTGAAGCTATTTCACAATATAAATATTCTCAAATTATTGGATTTTTGCTACATTTGGCCAATCATACTAGACCAGATATATCTTATGCTGTGTTTAGATTAGAAAGATATAAATATAACCCAAGTATTTTACATTGGAGTGCTTTAGAAATGGTATTTAAATACTTAAAGGGAACTATAAAATATGCTATTCATTATTATGGTTTTCTTGCTGTGATTGAATGATTTAGTGATGCTAATTGGATAGCAGATTCTGAAAACACTAAATCGATAAGTGGTTGTTTGTTTACATTTGGTGGTGTTGTAGTCTCTTGAAAGTTTGCAAAGCAGACAATTATCTCTCGTTCCACTATAGAAGATGAAATTGTGGCACTAGATGAGCTACTTTTGAAGCTAAATGGATCAAAAGTTTTGTGGTTGACACACCGTTATTGCCTATGCTCGTACCTCCCATTTTGTTACATTGTAATAGTCAAGCCATAATAACTAAGACTAAAGGTAAAAAAATTTAATGAGTAAAGGAGGCACCTTGGGGTAAGGCATAGATCAATAAGACATCTAATTTCTTATGGTGTAATTGTTGTTGATTTTATCAGGTCCGAAGATAATGTAGTTGATCCACTCATGAAAGGACTAACGGGCCAACAAGTTGTTCAATCATCGAGGGAAATGGTATTGAAGCCCATAAATTAATCACCATAGTGGAAACTTGTCCTCAGAGGTATGGTGATCCCATAAATGAGATTCAACGGGTAAAAATGAAACTAATGGGTGGTTGAAAGAGCACAAATTATACTATTTACAGCAGGATATTCATATGTTTCATTCCTAAAGTGAGATGCTCTTTAAATAGACCTGATGGCATAATAAGTTTGGGGTATTGATCATAGATCACATTTGGAGGGTTCACCTATGTGAATGTGGTGGTGGGGTCGCCACTGTGGGAAATGGCATATTCCCTAATGACACTCATGAGACAGGATTTATGCGCATGACCGTAACGCAACCCACCGATAGAACTTTACAATTATTAGTATTATGTAGGTTTGGTGGGTCTAGACCTGGCTACAAGAGACCTAGTTCAAAGCTTTTATACTACTGTAGTTTCTTCAGGTTGAAGCTCATTTACAGTAAATGTGAGTTCAAAATTGGAAGGTACCTATATGTATTAACAGAGTACAATGCTCATAATGTTTATAATTTTTAAATCATGTGGGGGAATATTGAAAAAAAATGTGTTTTATTGATTTAAAAACTATTTATATTTGATAGTAATTTTTATTTTAAAAAATTAAATATTTAATATTTATAAATTCCATGTAGACCTTGGAACTTGGGAGTATAGAGTATAAAATCATATTCAATATTATTGATTATGAGCATTGAAGAGTGTGACATTATACCATTTGCATTCCTTTTGTTGTTTTTAGACACCAGAAAAGAAATAAGTTCACATTGCATCGTTGTGTTGACTGAACATGGAATCATTATATAGTGTTTGTCTATGTAAGCATAATGACTATGAGGCAACAAATAAACAAGAAAAATAATATTCTCTCATCTTCTTTTCCCCTTTAAAAATTGTGAGTTTGGTGATTGTAGTTCGAGGACTTTCGATCGCTGCACTGATAAAGGTTCGACAAGTTATTGACTCTTAGAAAAGGAGCGTCTACAATTTTAATACTCGTGCAAGAGGAACATTTCCTTTCTAAGGAGAGCGCTCTTTGCGTGCCTCAATCCAACACATGCATTTCTTAAACCATTTTGATTTATATATTGTCTTTAGATTGCTATTGTTGTTTTATTTTGTTGATTATTTCTACTTCGTATAATTTTATTGAATTTTGGTGCATAATATTTCTAACATCTACCACGTCAATTTTCGTCAAAACCATAGGCATTATTTTCGTAAATACACTGGAGTGAGTATTAAAGTCACCCACCATATTAATTTCCTCAGACCACGGGCCCTCCAACTATTTGTTCATTTGACTAGTTATACCCTCAAACATGAAGTTGCTAGCCTTCTTTTAGGATATTATTTATCTTAAAATTAATATTGATTTGATTTGATTATGAATTAATTTGGTTGAGATTTGGTTGAGATATGATTTAGATTGAGTTACTTAAATAAGTTTGATATGATCTGATTTGATATTTTGAATCGGATTAGATTTAGGTACCTCAATTATAAATTGAGCTTGAGGGTTGATGTTTGAGGTAGGGAAAAAAAGAGAGGAAAAATGCGAGTGACTTGTAAAAGAGTCCCTGCTGGTGGAGAGAGAGATGTTTTAATTGAGCGGTGTTTTGATGAGAGCGCTAGCTTAGCTTCCTCTTTCCAAAGTTATGATGAGGATGATTGGTGGCTCACCGTGCAGAATCTACATTGAGGAGGATTGGTGCCTCACCATATAGCAGCTTCTTTAAAGAGGGTTGGTGACTCGCCGTACATCAGTTATACTTTGAGAGGGATGGTAAATTACTGTGTAATAGACACATTGATGTTGATGAATTTATATGGGGTTTGGGGGTTATAATTAGATATTGTAATCCTTAAATTTAATAGTGGATGAGGCACCTGTTTAAGTTGTGTGGTTTTTCTTCTAACTCAGAGAGGGTTTCTACGTAAATTATGTTGTGTTGTTTCGATATTATTTTTGTTGATTTTGCTTCCGCTCGTGCTTGATTGCGTGAGCTTTCCCAACATCTTCTTACTTAGTGTTTATCAGTACAAAGTATATACAATCATAATTTTTTTTACTATATGAAATTATTTAATATCCTCTATGTTAGGAAAATAGTATTTAACCGAGTACAAAATCAAATGTTTGGCTTTAAAGGGTGTAGCGAATCACTTTCCATAAAACTTATTTTGTCCTCATCGAAATAGTCTAGGGGATACATTAAAGAACTTGTTACAAAACGAAAGTATATGTAGAGAGGGATGGATATTTGATATTCAAATGACAAAAGAATAATATAATTTTCCAAGTTAAAAAAAATCTGATAATGAAGAGGGGTTCAAAGTAGAGAATCAAGCGTCCTTAGGAAGCGACGCATCTTTTCCCAAAGGAAGCAAAATTTCTCTTCCAAATGACACAAAGAATCGCATCAAGTAATGGGTAGATTGCCCCAATGTATCAACATGCAACCCCTTTTTGGGCATTGTTGCTTTCTGAACGTTGTGTGTCGACACTCGACATACATAATTCAATGAACTTTACTTACATGTACGTGACGGCACACACCAATTTTTGTGTTGACGCACATCGTGCCCAATACAAAATACTTCCAACACAATTTATTTGAAAATACATCCGCACTCTCCCACCATTTTCAAAATACAAATTCTCAAATAAATAAGATCTTGGAAAATAAAACAGATTCTCAAGTCTTTATGCATAAATGAAATTATCGCGTGATTGAACCTTCAATTAATGAAAATACATCAAAATCAATTAAATAATACAACAGACTACGTCCTTGAACCAAACATCCCACTTGACTACTTGAATGTATCTCATACACAAGACTTACTCTCTACACGCACAATAACTTTACATTCGACACTTTTCAAGTCCTTGTGGCTTGCACCATTCATGAGTATTTCAAAGTCACACTGATATAATTAAACCACTCCTTGAAACGGCCAAACTTCATAATCACATAAGTAGACCCTATTGACAATGCCCCTATAACACAGACTTAATACTTTTCCTTGGGTCCATTAAGAGTATTCGCTCAACCTCATTTTCTTTAAGTCATAGATTACCAAGCATTGCAACAGGATGGAATATTTCACTTCAGTGCTTGTAGCTACTTAAATGACAAATTTTTCCTCATGGAACTCAAGACCTGATGTTATACCAAGCATTGGGTTTATGGTATATCATTAGTGATTAATATTGACATGTTTAAGGCTCATTCCTTTACTCATATATAATACCAAGTCTCTAATAAGACTTTTCATGAAAAGATCCGCTAGATTCTAATTAGAATTTAGGAAGTCCATAATGATCACTCCATTTTCTATGGGTTGTTTCACCTAACTATGTCTCACACTAATGTGTGTAGACTTCCCATTATACACCTCATTGTACTCCTTTAAATGTGTACTCTCACTATCACAATATACTGATAGGTGATATTAGCCTAGGCCACAAAGGAATCATATATATAGTTCTTTCAATCATTATATTTCTTTTCCAGCAGAAGTCAGACGAATAAAATCTGCAACCATTGTTGAATTAGTAATACATGTTCATTGCTTGGAACCCCAAGATAAAGCACCTCTACCAGTAGGAATATTCGTTTGCTTGTAGAAGCATAATCCTCCTTATCGAATATCCAACTGAAATCCAAGTATCCTTATAACTAGTAGGAGACTCACTCAAAGTAATACTGTAATGCATATTTTTTTTGAGGTATTGTATTACTTTGTGTACTACATGCTAGTGAAACTTACTTGGATTAGTGTACTTAATTTTTCTGTAGGAAAGGTTATACTGGGCCTTGTGCAGTCACAACATACATAGGGCAACCTATGATTTTTGCATACCAAAAGTGTGCTACTAGAGTATCTTTATTTGATACAAGCTTTATAGTTGGATCCATTCAAGTCGAGCAAGGTAATTAAACCTTTTCAACACCTTTGTAGTGTAATGAGTTTATGTTCTTACTATTGTTACACCAAAAATAACATCAAACTCACCCACATCTTTCATAAAAAAGTTATTAGCGAGAAACTATTTAGTTTTCTCAGCGTGCTCCATATTCGTACCAATTATTGGCATATCATCGATAAACAAACATATGATGACCCCTTTATTATTATCAAACTTGCCATATATGCATTTCGCCGATTCATTTATTTTGACTCTGTTGTTTTCAATAACTTGGTCAAGCTTTTGGTGTCTTTATTTAAGGGCTCACTTTATCCCATACAGAGATCTTATGAGTTTACATACTTTCTCTCTTGACCCGGAACAACAAATCATTCCAGTTGTTCCATATAACCTATTCATCTAAATTACTAATTCAGAATGTTGTTTTCACATTTATTGGTGAATCTCTAAATTATAAATAGAGGCCAGAGCAATCAATACCTAATAATTGATATTTTTGTCACTGGGGCATATAAATCAAAGTAGTATATCTCATGTTTTTGAGTAAACCCTTTAGCCATTAACTAGACTTTGAACTTATCAATAGTATCTTCAACTTTCATTTTCTTTTTGAAAATCCATTTATACCGTATAGGCTTACTTACAGGTGACAGATCCAGGAAAATCTAGGTATTATTAGACATGAGGCAATGGATCTCATTAGCATCATGAAATTTCATGGCCTCATCAAACATCATATAACCTGACTCTACGATACGACAGTATGGAATTTGATTATGAAGACTGTCTCTAGTATAGGAGTCCGGTCTGAAAGACTTCTCTTTTCTCGCTCTATTACTTCTTCTATGTTCCATAGCATTATCAAGGGTTTCTTCCCTTTCATCGTGATTTTAATTATTTGAGATAAGCATGTCATTTCTCACCAAAACACGATCCTTCAATCTAGGAATTGAGCAAAATAGTTTTAGTGAAAAATACCATCTCGTAACATTTATTGAATCACTTGGTTCATGAAAAATACGACCCTATCAACTTTTCATTAACTTATAAAATAAAATAATTGTATAATAGTTTTTAAAATTCTAATTTTTTAAATATACAACTCTACCAACTTGTACAACATTAAAAAAAGTAAAATACTTAAAAAATACTTCACAAGTAAAAAAACCCCGTTTGTATAAAATCAATCTCAAAAAAATTAAAAAATTATCCCAAAACCACCGGCCATCATTAGCAGCAACTGCCACCATCCCCAGTATCACACCCCATCGACTGCTCCCATTGGCAACAACACCCACCACTTTCCCCAACGTTTCCCACCTTTACACCGACCCATGTAGTTGTTGGAAAATTACATGTTTATTGATTTAAAAAAATATTGATTTATTTCTTGTAATTTTAAGTAAATAGTTTACTGAAAGTTTTTTATTTAATTAAAAAAAATCAAATAAAAAATCAACATGAATGGTCAACGTGCATGAATTATGGCTATAAATTGTCATTTAAGTTATATACCCGTTGGAGATTTGCTTTGATGAGAATGAAATAGCTTTCAATGACTCATTTAGTGCGTTGTGATCATGAAAATTCTCAAGCCACATTTCCGAACATTGGTCAATTTTTTAAGGAAAAATCAGCACGTTTCTTGGGTAAACTCAAGCATGAAGAGGAAAATACATACAAGTTAAAAATATCATTCCTTCATCCTCTACTTCTCTTTCAAAATTGTGAGCTTGGTAATTGTGGTTCGGGGATCTTTGATCACTGCACTGATAGAGGTCCGACGGTTGCTGAATCCTGGGAAAGAAGCGTATACAAATACAATACCCGTGCAGAAGGGGCATTTCCTTTCTAAGGAGAGCATTTTCACGTGCTTCAACCCAACACAGGCATTTCTTAACCCTTTTTGATTTATACCAACTTTGGATTGCTATTGTTATATATGTTTTGTTGAGCACCTCTACTTTGTTATAATTGTCTTGTTGAATTTTTGGTGCATTATATTTTTATATTTCTAACTATCTTCGAAAGAAAAATTAGCTTAATCCAAAAAAAAAAAAAGATGACTTTAAACATGGACCTTCTAATTTTTTTTTTTTTTTTTTTTTGATAAGTCAGTGATTGTATAAATAAAAAAAAAAGGTACAAGATGTTCTTCATGATGCACGTGGGGCATGCCCCAACAAGGCCAAAGCCAACAAGCAAATACAAAAAGGAAAGCAACAAGCAAAAGCAACAAAGATGAAATACAAAGGAACATCAAACAAAATTCCTAAGTACAAATCTAAACAAAGAAACAAGAGAAAAACAAAGCGAACAAACGCCAAGCAATCCTCAACTTGATTCACGATTTCTTCTTGCCCTTCGACTTCTTGTTTTTTGGTTGAGCCTGCTTCTTCGAAGCCGCTTGAGTCACCTGACAATCAATCTGAGGCTAAACCGTAGATCTCTCTTCAGGTCCAATAGAAGAAGCAGAGTCCATAGAGTTAGAATCAGGCTCTAGAATCCCCAGCAGGTGGTCTTGTGTATCCACAATCTCACTTGGAACCAAAGCTCGACTCAAATCCTCCTCACTGGTAGACGAATCAGCTTCAATCCGGAACTCTGAGAGACCCAAAACGGCCCCAACCTGATCAGAAAAACCGAGCGGGGAGAGGAAGCCGAGGCCCAACGGGCCCCTGTAGGCCCAGCGCACAAGGGGGTGAGCTGGGCTCACCCCCAGTTCTGGGCCTGAGGGCCCAGAACGTGGAGAGCCCCCAACAACCCCCCCCCCCCCCCCCCCAAGCAGCATTTTGGGGGGGGCGGGGGGTGTGTGATGGGCCCAAGGCGGACCCCAAGAGATGGCCCACTAGACGACGGAAGCACGGGCCAAGTAGAGGATGGTAGGCGGGCAACATGCGGCCCAACCCCGATCATCAACCCCAACCCCAATCCATTATCCGTAAGCTCATTCCGAGGCCCGGTTGGCCCAACAACAGCTAAAGGCCCAGTAGAAGACCCATGAAGAAGATCCCCCTCACCAACTTGCAGCCCAACCCTAAGGCCACTACTAGAGACCTCCCTAGGCCCAATGATAGGCCCGAGAGTCTCATCTTGCACCGGCGCCACGCCACTCCCCTCAGTGGTTCTTCAATGGTCCACCACCGGACCCTTAGCGGCGTCACCTTGCCCCGCCGCCTTATTTTGACTAGCAAACCAAAAAAATTTATAGGACAAAATTTTCTTTGTTGGCAACAACAGATGAAGTTTTGGCTTACTGAATTAGGATTATATTCGGTGCTTCTCAATGATAAGGAAAAAGGCATTGAAAAAACTTCTAAATCTAGTGGTACCCCTATTACTAGTGATTCTACTTCAACCGATAAGACTACTTCTAATGATAAAGACATTTTATGCCATGGTAGAATTTTAAGTGCTTTGTCTGATAGTATTTATAGCATTTTTTATCATACGAAATCTACTTTAGAACTATGGAATGCACTTGATTACAGATATGGGACAGAAGAAAGAGGTTTAAAAAAAATGCCCAGTTGAAATTTGGCTTGATTTTCAAATTGTTGATGGTAAAAGTGTCACAGAACAAATTCATGAGTTTCAAAAAATGGTTTTTAACATGAAAATAAAGGGGATTGAAATCATTGACATAGTGCTTATTACTTCATTCATTAAAAAGTTACCACCATCTTAGTCCAATTTTGCTAGAAGTTTAAAATACAAACCTGTTGCTTTGAAAATTGAGGCTGACCATCGCTCTTCTAAGAACCAAATGCCAAAACTGAGTTTCAAGCTAAGGCTCATATTGTTGAAAATTCTTATAAGCCTAGGAAAAAATCTTTAAAGAAAAATGGTCATAAACGACATCATGGTGGGAATAACAACAAAAACAATAATAATAATAATAATAATAATAATAATAATAATAGGCCTAAAGACAATAATAATTAGAACCAGTGTTGGGTATGTGGGAAGACCATTCATAGAGCTAAGGATTGCTATCACCATCATGGACAACCCTCTAAATCTCAAAATGCTCCTAAATCGTAAGCTAATGTGGTGACTATGGGGGCTAACTCCGATTCCCATGCTAACAGATATTTTGTTAGTAGACCAGAGTTGAATTGAATATCTTTGAATACAAACGAGCGGTGGATTGACTCTTGGGCAAATGTTCACATGTGCACTGATAAAAACTCATTTTCGTCTCATCAAGTATCATGCACAAGAACTGTGAGCATGGGAATGGGAGTGTGGCTCGTGTCCTCGGACAAGGAAAAGTCTGTTTAGAATTGTCATCGGAGAAATTCTTAACTTTGGATGGTGTCCTTCAAGTACCTGACAGTAGGAAGAATTTGATTAGTGCATCTCTTTTAGTTCAACAAGGTTTTAAAGTTGTTTTTGAGTCAAATAAAGTGGTGATTAGTACATCTGGTTCTTTTTTTGGTAAAGGTTACTTGTTAGATGGTCTTTTCGGTTAAGTATATTGCATTCTTCTAATAATTCAATATCCGCATCTTATTTATCTATTTCAAATGTTGAAAGTTCTGATACTTAGCATGGTAGACTTGGTCATGTTAACTTAAATATGATGAAAAGAATGATGCATATGAACCTTATTCGTAAGTCACATGTTAATATGAAAGAAAAATGTGATATATATGTTCAAGTCAAACAACCTAGAAAACCTTTCAAATCAGTACATGGAGAAACTAAGTTGTTAGAATTAGTTCATAGTGATGTTTGCGACAATAACCTTGTCTTAACTCGAGGTGGAAAAAGATATTTTATTACTTTTATGATTTTTTAAAATATTGCTATGTTCATTTGATTAACTTGAAAAGCGAGTAATTTGATAAATTTAAGATTTATAAAGCGGAAGCAGAAAATCAATTAGAACGAAAAATAAAAATATTACCTTATGATAGAGGTGGTAAATATGCTTTAACTGATATGAATGAATTTTGTGAAATTCATGGTATCATACATCAAGTATCGCCACCTTATTCCCCTCAATCTAATGGTGTAGCAAAAAGAAAAAATAGAACATTGTTAGCTATTGTCAATGTAATGCTCGTAAGTTCTGGATTACCTAATAATTTATGGAGTGAAGCTGTTTTTTCTGCATGCTATATTTTGAATAGAGTACCGTATAAAAACATTGACAAAACGGCATATGAACTATGGAAAAATAAAAAACCTTCTTTAAAATAATTAAAAGTGTGGGGATGTTTGGCTAAGGTGAATATTCATGTTGTAAAGAAAAGAAAAATTGGCCCTAAAACTATAAATTGTGCATTTGTTGGGTATTCTTTAAATAGTACCACTCATAGGTTTTTGGTATTAAACTCAGAAATTCTTGAAATTTCTAATAATACCATTATTTAATCTCGTGATGCTGCTTTCTTCAATAATAATTTTCCTGTGAAAAATAAGGTTTCTAGACAAAATTTGGATGGTAGTTCTTCTAGTTCTCCTAGACCTATACTTTTTGATAATAATGACTATTCTCATGATGAGCCTAGGAGAAGTAAAAGAGCTAGAAAATCTGAAACATTTGGTGATGACTTTTACACATTTTTGCTAGAAGACGATCCTAAAACTTATAAAGAAGCAATGCAATCAGTTGATGCTCCTTTTTGGAAAGAAGTAGTGAGAGACGAAATAGATTCCCCTTATGTCCAACAAAACTTGGGTCCTGACCGATTTACCATATGGGTGTAAAACAATTGGCTGTAAATGGGTCTTCCACAAAAAATTGAGAACGGATGGGTCAATTGAGAAATTTAAAGCAAGACTTGTAGCTAAAGGGTTTAAACAAGAGGAAGGGGTTGATTATTTGGACACATATTAACAGGTTTCTAAAATTACTACAGTAAGAATTTTACTTGCTCTTGCCTCTATCTATAAGCTAGAAATTCACCAAATGGATGTTAAGACGGCATTTTTGAATGGTGATTTAGAAGACGAAATTTACATGGACCAACTAGAAGGGTTCATAATTCCCGGGCAAGAAAATAAAGCGTGTAAGCTTGTAAAATCTCTTTATGGATTAAAACAAGCTCCTAAACAATGGCATGATAAATTTGACCAAGTGATGCTTTCAAATGGTTTTCAAATAAATAGTGCAGATAAATGTATTTATAGTAAACCAGTTGGTGACACATGTGCTATACTTTGTTTATACGTCGATGATATACAAATATTTGGAAGTAAGCCTTGTAATGTTATGGATACTAAATCTTTCTTGTCTAGTAGTTTTGATATAAAAGATCTTGGTCTTGTTGATATTATACTAGGAAAGAAATTAATTTAAAATGAAAATGCCATTGCATTGTCTCAAGCACACTGCACTGAGAAATTATTGTTTAAGTTTGGTTATGCTAATGCTACACCTATTTCAAGCCCTTTTGATCCAACAATTAAGTTAACGAAGAATATGGCTGAAGGTGTTTCACAATATAAATATTCCCAAATTATTGGATCTTTGCTGCATTTGGCCAATCATACTAGACCTGATATATCTTTTGCTATGTCTAGATTAGGAAGATATACACATAACCCAAGTGTTACACATTGGAGTGCTTTAGAGAGGGTATTTAAATACCTAAAGGGAACTATAAATTATGCTATTTATTATTGTGGTTTTCCTGCTGTGATTGAAGGATTTAGCAATGCTAATTGGATAGCAGACTTTGAAGACACTAAATCAACAAGTGGTTATGTATTTACATTTGGTGGTGGTGCAGTATCTTGGAAGTATGCAAAGCAAACGATAATCTGTCGTTCCATTATGGAGGCTGAAGTAGTGGCACTAGATGCTGCTAGCACTGAAGCTGAATGGATTAAAAGTTTTATGGTTGACATACCATTATTGCCTAAACCCGTACCTCCAATTTTACTACATTGTGACAATCAAGTTGCAATAGCTAAGACTAAAGTAAAAATTTTAATGAGAAAAGGAGGCACCTAAGGTTAAAGCATAGATCGATAAGATATCTAATTTCTCATGGTATAATTGCTGTTAATTTTATCAGGTCGGAAGATAATGTAGCGGATCCTCTCACGAAAGGACTGGCGCACCAACAACTTGTTCAATCATCGAGGGGAATGGGACTGAAGCCCATAAACTAATCACCATAGTGAAAACCCGTCTTCAGAGGTATGGCGATCCCATGAATGAGGTTCAACGGGTACAAACCAAACTGATGGGTGGTTGAAAGAGCACAAGTTGCACTATTTATAGCGGGGTATTCTTGGGTTCCATTTTTAAGGTAATGTGCTTTTTACTGTGATGTTCAAAGCAGAGGCTAAACTCTAAATAGATCTGATGGCACAATATGTGTGGGGTGATGATCATAGATCATCCTTGGTGGGTTCACCAACATGGGTGTGGTGGTGGGCGCCACTGTGGGAATTGGGCTATTCCCTAACGACACTCATGAGACAAGATTTGTGCGCATGATGGTAACGCGGCCCACCGATAGAAATTTACAATTACCAGTATTTTGTGTGTATGGTGGGTCTAGACCTGGCTATAAGGGATCTAGTTCAAAGCGCTTATGCTACTATGGTTTCTTCGGGTAGAAGCTCAATTACAATAAGTATAGGTTCAAACCTGGAAGGTACCTACATGTATTAACGAAATATAATGCTCACAAAGTTTTATAAATTTTTTTTAAATCATGTGGGGGGATTGTTGGAAAATTTTATGTTTATTGATTTAAAAAAATATTTATTTATTTCTTATAATTTTAAGTAAATTGTTTACTGAAAGTTATTTATTTAATTTCAAAAAAAATTAAATAAAAAATCAACATGAATGGTCAATGTGCATGAATTGTGGGTATAAATTATCATTTACGTTATATATCCGTTGAAGATTTGCTTTGATCAGAGTGAAAGAGCTTTCAATGACTCATTTAGTGCTTTGTGATTATGAAAATTCTCTAGCCACATTTCTGAATGTTGGGCAATTTTTTAAGGAAAAATTAGTACGATTCTTGAGTCTATATAAACTCAAGCATGAAGAGGAAGATACAAGAACAACAACAACAACAACAACAAGAAGGCCAGTGCCTGCAAGGGCTCCCGCAAAAGCAGGGAAAAGGAAGATACATACAAGTTAAAAATATCATTCTTTCATCCTCTACTTCTCTTTCAAAATTGTGAGATTGGTAATTGTAGTTCAGGGATCTTTGATATAGCTGTATTGATAGAGGTCCGACGGGTTGTTGAATCCTGGGAAAGGAGCATATACAAATACAGTACTCGTGCAGGAGGGGCGTTTCCTTTCTAAGGAGAGTTCTCACGCGCCTCAACCTAACACAGGCGTTTTTTAACCCTTTCTGATTTATATTGTCTTTGAATTACTATTGTTATATATGTTTTGTTGAGCATCTCTACTTTGTTATAATAGTCTTGTTGAATTTTTGGCGTATTATATTTTTATATTTCTAACAGTAGTTCCCCACCTCAGCGCCTGCCACCCCAATGTTAATAGCTCATAATCCTCATAACCTAGTGCCAACCACCTGCTGGCGTGACCTTAACCCTAATGTAAGCTCCTGATCCCCTTAAATTAATCCCATTGATGGCCAACTACTACCTAGTCTAACCACTTAATACCCTCTACAGTCATGCAATGTCATCACTTCCCACACATCCTCCATGTGATGCCACCTTGCCAGCCCCACCACAAGAAGCCACCTTCCCTAGCTCAAATCTAGAGTCTTGGACCAAATCTGATATTTTAGAAACCCGGAACTCTAAATTTGGGACTTTAACGCCATGCACCCCACGAGTAGTAGGGAAACTTGTTCTCCACTTTGCCAAAGAAGGGGGGTGGGGAGTAAGGCAGCCAATGCACTTTGTCATTTTTTAAAATAATGTTTAAAAATAAAATAATGTGAAAAAGAAAATTATTTCCATCATAGTGTCCACATGGGCACCGGCTTGGCAAATACATTTGTTTTTTTTTTTAATCTACGCATAAAATCAACGTCGCATGGAGCATTTTACTCTTTAGAAACCACCACGACCATCAGTTAGAGGAGCCACCCTAACCGGTCACAAAGACACATAGACGACGTTGGCTACTTCCTTTAGATCTTCCCTAATCGACATCCGAAAGTTGCCAAAATGATAGAACCGCTAGATACTTCGGTCAGTTGTTCACTATCATGTCTAGTATACACCATAACCGCACAGAGACCATCGTCTATCATTGGTACCGCACCGCCACGTCACCCAATTTCATGGGTAGTTGACCACAGCGGAATCCCTGCCATTCCTGCTTGCGCTACCATTGGCAACTAGCCTTATATGAGTCCATATTCCTAATATTGGTGGTATAACAAGATTTCAACCCCAACTTATGGTTCATAGCAAGGTGTTTGAATTCATGATATAATTGGTAGAGATTGTAAGACCATCTCCTCTTCTGAATATCAATTTGAAACTAATTGATGTTATGTTGTCATTAAACCATCAGTTTCAACAGTAGATGGTAGAGTTCAGTTTATAGTTTTACATTGTTTAATAAAATAAACATTTGTAAGATGGACATAAAATGAACGTGTTTATCATTCAAACATCGCTAAAATTCAAGTTCTAATTTTTTTTTTTTTTTTTGAATGGTCCATAAAAATGACCTAGGAATGTAATTTTTAGATCTCTCGTATCATATTTTAATTATTGGACTTAAATGACTTTAGATTATTGGAAAAAATAAGGGAAGAGTAGTTACCTGAAACACCCGTGTGCTTGAGGGTGACTAGAATGTGCCCCAATAGTGCTTAATTATACAAAGAGGGAAAGAGCAAGATAGAAAATTTTGATGTCCCAATTAGCCAAGAGTAGTCTCCATTACATAGGCTAAAATAAGCCCTATATAATTGCTAGGGATTAACGATGGCAATTCAATGACGTATGTGTTGGTAATCAATAGGCCTAATTCAATGTTTACGATGGCCATAAATGGTAACGATGATGACATAAAACTGTTCATCTCAATGAATAATGTATTCGTCAAATATTTTATACAGAACAAGCTCCCCACACTGGAATTGAAGCACATACAAAAGTAAGAACATCAAGAACACTTAGCTTTCTGCATAACACCATGCTTTCTAAGAATGTCTCCATTAGCAAGACTATTATTAAGTGCTTGCTAGAGAAAAAAACCTTTTAACTTGCGATGAATATCAAGATTCCAAATCTAATGGAATTCCCAAGAATTCCTATCCGACCATCGAGATTATGAGCCACCTAGGTGGCATATTTAACATTGAATTGACCCGAACTTATGTAGTCCTAACATCTCCCGTCTTACAATATGTTTATAGGAAGAGTAAACCCTGGGTTATTCTTACACAAATGCCCAAGAAAATGATTTGAAAGTTTCGCTATGTCCTATTCTCATTCCCAAATAAAGTGCAACGCCTTTACATGTGGATCGCACTAGATCATAGTATTGTCAACCTACGTGACCAAGGGCCTATTCATGACCCATCTATTAAAGCAAAAACTGACCCGCATCACATTACCAATTTTCCATCTTATCCTAATTTCGAAGATAGATTTAGCCGCTAAAATATCTTTTCAAGCTTGAGAGTCTATTTTCTTTCTACAGTAGGTAAAAAATTTCATGTTGTATACACTATCACAATCTTGACCCAAATATTGTCTCTATCATTAAGAATTTTCCAACCCAATTCACAAAGAAAAGCTAGAGCTTGCAACTTCCGAAGACTAAGCCCTACAGCACCTGTTGGCTTGCACACCTTGTCCCAAGCAATTAGATTCATTCCCTCTCGTGAGATGGTTTTTCATAAAAATTAGCTATTCATGTTATCCTAGATGTGGCACACTTTCTTAGAAAGCTGGAAGCATTGCATAACATAATTAGTAGCAAACTTGAGTGTTGACTGAATAAGTGTTCCCATTTAGACTTCGATAGAATATCAGCCTTCTAGCTAATATTTTTGTGGGCGCTTTCCCAATTGTCACTATCACTCGCCCAATGATGGCTTCTGTTGTAAATCTTGTCTGCCAATAAATGGCTTCACCTTCTACTATTCATTTGCATGACACATTACCACGCTCCTCTCTCAAATGGAGTATTGTTGTCTTTTTTGACACTGATTGGGAAAGTGATCCTAATGTTTGGAGGTCTACCCATGGTTATACAGTTTCTATGGAGGCAGTCGCTTTAGTTGGACTTCTCACAAATAGTTTGTGGTGGCTGGTTTTAACACTTTGGCCGCTATCGAGCTTTGGCTTTGCTAAAGCTAAGACCCTTTGGGCTCAACAACTTCTCATGGAACTCAGTGATGCTTTATCTCACCGGCCTTGGCCGCTATGTGATAATTTAAGTGCTAAATTTAATACTTCTAATCCAGTTTTTTATGCGCACACAAAACATATCCAAAATGATCATAATTTTGTTCCAGAGAAGGTGGAATGTGGTGATATCGTTTTTTCATATATTGCCTTGAAATATCACATTGCTAATTTTCGTACTAAAGGCCTTAATTATGTCGTTTTATGCATCTTCGATCCAATAAGTGCGTGGTGCCTCCACTACTGCAATGGCGGCCACCCGGGGCGGGGAGGGGGGGGGGGGGGGGGGGGGGGGGGGGGGGTGGGTGTTAAAAATAAAGAGAATAAGTAAAAAATTCCTTAAGCTTGATCTCCAAAGCCTTCCAAGCATATATCAGGTTATTATCAAGAGATTGTTAAGTCAACAACATGACTTATGTTTTGATATGATATCTCTATTTGTTGTATCTTTTCTCCTATAGGATTTGGTATATCCTTTACTAGTTTACTCTGTAACAGTCCTCGATCTTGTAGTTTTCTATATATAATAATAGAAAAGAGTCCAATGATGTTGTTCTATTTATTCAAATCATCTATTCTTTTACATAGAACAAAAAATCTAATTACAAAATTTAAAAATAAAAAAAATTTAATTTATCAAAATTCTAAAGCATTTTAGATTACCATACCACATGGATAGGTAGCTAATCTAACTCTATTTAATCACCATGAACATGATTAAGCATTTTGTAGGCGCGCAACACAAATAGCGGCAAGGCAAACAATCATCCTGATAGAGCATCGCCACTGAAGTTTATAAAATCCCATTAATATGATAAATTGGACAAATGCATATACCCCATAGGAGCTCCAACGGGATGTTCAAATGCCAAGTTAGATATCTTCAAATATGGAGTAAGAGGAATGTATTAAAACATGAATGAAATGATGATACATGTAAACCTTTGTCGGAAATGTAACAAAGCTTGTTTATCCCACATTGTAAATTTAAGTTTCTGCCTTAAGTCCCACATCCCACATTAGAAATTTATCTAAGGAAATTCATCTTTATATATGACCATGTAAACTAAAGCCTTGAATTAAGTTAAGAATGAGAGGTAGATAGGAACCACATGCGTGCACGAATGCCGCGCCCAGCTTGGCGATGGTGCGGGATTCTTTTTATTGACCAATTAACCTTTTATGTGGGCAATCATTGCGACAATAACTTTATGTCACTGCTCTTTCCGAAGCACCCCTCTCCCTCTCTATTTTGTTCCAAAGCCGCTGACTATTGGCAGTGACTGCCCTAATGAAGGAAGGTGATTGTTGGGGGGTTTGCACCTCTTCCTAATAGTTACTTCCTCTGCTATTAATACCCTATGTTTTAAGCCCTAAGAATCATCCAACTCAGAAATCTACTTTTTCCTCTCTTGTCTTTCTCCTCTTCAATATTCTCCCTTATTTGGGCAAAGTTATCTTGGCAATCCTAGCCGGCTTCTAACTAGTGCACGTTAAGGTCGGCTCATGTTAATCCTGGAGGACGGTCATCGTACTGTGTGCACCCGAGCAACAAAACAAATTGTCTTTTAGGATAGTGGCTCTCTCTCCCATCATTTTGTGAGTAACAAGTGAAGGACGAAGACGGCAGCTCAGCTGATGCAACTGCAATGAAGGGAATCTGAGTCTTTAAGACACTTTATTATAAGGTTTGCCAGGGAAATGATTGATATACCGGGTTTAGCTGATGAGACTGTATTAAGCACCTTCGTTAACAAACTCAAGAATTCAGACTTTAAGTTTGCATTGGAAATAAAGCAACCCATGACAATTTACGAGAAATGGGATAAGGCTAATAATGATATATCCACCGAGGATGTGATGAGCTCTGTAGGAAGGTTTCGACTGGGGTTTACAAGAAACACAAAAAAGATGCAAGCCAAGAAGAGAAGGTCAGTACTAGGAATCACCTTTACCGATGAAGAGCTAGGGGGTGTCCAGGTACCCCCTGACCATCCCCTAGTCATCTCAATCGATGTAGAACGATGTCGAATCCATAGGGTTCTAGTTGACCAAGGAAGTGTTGTAAATGTTATTTTATATCAATGCTTCTAGCAAATGGAAATACTTACGAGCCGAATCACACCGGTAGGCTATCCAGTGGTTAGTTTCACCGGAGAAGTGGTCCAGCCGATGGGGGCGATCGTTATGGACACTGTACTCTATGGGCAAGAAGCTGCAAGGAGGCTAAAAGTTGAATTCCTAATTGTAGACACTCCCTCCTCGTATAATGTAATACTCGGACAACTCGTCTTAAACCATATAAAGGTCATAATTTCAACATACCACCTTTTCATGAAGTTTGAAGCCGATAGTGGGGACATAATTTCCCTCCAAGGAAATCAAAAAGTGGCCCGGGAGTGTTATCACGCATCTTTATCCCATGTAAATTGTAAACTCCCACCTGAACCTGAAGCGCGAGGAAACGTCAAAAGGACATAATTTAGATTTAGGCCGCCTTGAGGAGGTGGAGATGGAAGAGGGAAGGTGGTTAAGCTAGGAAGGATGTTGGCTACCCATGGACTTCAAGAGTGAATTAACATCCTTGCTAAGGCAGTTTCGTGATGTGTTCACATACAATGCGGAAGAAATGCCCAGGATTACCCAAGAAGTGATGATGCACCGGTTGAACGTGCTTCCTAACGCAGTTCTTGTTAAGCAAAAGAGAAGAAGTTTTTGCACAGAAAGGAATGAGGCAATCAAGGCTAAGATTCTTAAACTGCTTAAGGACGGATTTATACGAGAGGTAAAGTACCCTAAATGGCTATCTAACATGGTTCTTGTAGAAAAGCCAAATGGGACTTGGTGGATGTGTGTAGACCTTACGGACTTGAAAACAAAGCATCCAAAGGATTCTTATCCCCTACCAAAAACCTATTAGTTTGTGGATTCTACGTCAGGTAACGAATTGTTCAGTTTCATGGATGCTTTCTTCGGGTATCATCAAATCAAAATGGCCCCGTGTGATGAAGAGAAAACCTCGTTTGTAATTAACCACGGTACTTATTGTTACAAGGTAATGCAATTCGGCCTAAAGAATGAGGGGACCACATATCCGCGACTAGTCAATAAAGTGTTTGCTTAACAGATTAGGCGTAATATGGAAGTATATGTCAATGATATGATCGTCAAGTTTTCATGCCAAAAAAGATTATATCTTCGACTTAGAAGAAACCTTTCAGACTTTGAGGCAGTTACAGATGAAGTTAAATCCTAATAAGTGCTCTCTTGGTATACCAGAGGGCAAGTTCCTAAGATTCATTGTCAGCGCTTGGGGAGGCCAATCCAAAAAAAGTGAATGCCATATTGGAAATGGGCATGCCTAAAATGATCAATGACGTGCAACGCCTTAACGATCATTTGGCGGCACTTAACAGGTTCATCAGTAAAGCTGCCGAAAAAGCATTGCCCTATAACCAAGCCTTGCGAAAGAAGAGGGATTTTGTATGGGATTAGGAGTGTGACCGAGCTCTCATGCAAGTAGAAGAGCGTTTGGGGCGTCTCCCCTCTATGGCCAAGTTGGTTCCAGGGGAGACACTCGCCCTATCCGTAGCAGTCCCAGACAGAATTGTCAGCGCCGTGTTGGTTGCAAATCTCCTTCGGGAGCAAGTTCCAATATAGTTTGTCAGTCAAGTTCTAAAGGACGCTGAGCTACGATATCCGCCTATTGAAAAATTGATATTTGCCATTGTCATTACTTTCAGGAAACTTTGACCGTACTTCCAGGCGCAAACCCTGAACATATTAACCGACCAGCCAGTAAAAAAATTGTTATCGAAACTAGAGTGTTCAGGACGAATGCTAGCCTGGGCAGTGGAGTTGTCCGAGTACGATCTCCACTACATGCCATGAACAACCATTGAGGTGCAAGCATTGGCTGACTTCCTTGCCGAGTTCACCTTCGAGGCAGAAGGTAGTGGTACGGTAGAAGCAAAAAGGTTGGAACAGGATCCTAAGGCCATAGAATCCCAAGTAGACCCTGCCTGGCTTAACTCATCCTACAGAGCTGCCCAGGCATCGAGAATACTCGTGGATAGCTCTTCATGCTCAGAAGAGTCAGGAGCGGCTATTTACCTTCACCCTAGGGGGCTGCATATCGCTATGCCTTGCACTTTCAATTCCCCTTAACTAACAACGAGACCGAGTATGAAGCTATAATTCACGGGACAAGACTAGCACGAGTGGCATGAGCTAATGTCATGACGCTCCTCAGTGATTCTAAAACGGTGGTAAGCCAAATAAATGGGGAATATGAGGCCTGAGATCCGAGCATGGTTAGGTATTTGCAGGCCTTTCAAAAGCTCGCAATCGAGCCGATGAGGATAAGCGTGCAATACGTCAAACCGGAGGAGAATCATACGGGTGATGAATTGAGCAAGTTGGCCAGCTCTTGTCAAACGCTTAGCACGGGAATGGAGGTGGTGCTAAGGCAAGTATACCAAAGCATGTCCGAAGAACCTATCCCTTAGGCGGCATATAGCATTGTTGAAACTTCTGGCTGGATGAAGAGGATAACGAATTACCTGAGTCAAAGAGTGCAGCCAGAAGATTCTCATGAAACAAAAAGGGTCAGGCGCCAGGTAGCTTGGTTTGTAACTTTAGACGATCAAATGTACAAAAGGTCGTTTTCACACCCACTACTAATGTGCTTACAGATAAGTGATGGATACGACATCCTGGAAGAAATCCATAGGAGAGAATGAGGGACATATTGGAGGATATTCCTTAGTTAGCAAAGCTCTCTGTGCAGGATACTTTTGGCTTACTCTGGAGGGTGATGTTAAAGAATTGGTGCGCCGGTGCGACGCCTGCCAAAGATTCGCTCCAATACACCATGCTCCTCCCATGTACCTGTAACTTTTTGATTAATCTGATACCCTTCACACAATGGGGAATAGACATATATAGTAGCCTTTCTATTAGCTTCATGACAGAAAAAATTTGCGATAGCCACAGTTGATTACTTCAACAAGTGGGTGAAAGCTGAACCGGTGGCCAAGAAAACAGATCAGGCTACACAGAAATTTGTATGGAAGAATATAGTCACTCGTTTTGGAGTTCCTTGAGTATTGGTAGCAGATAATGGATCGCAGTTTAGTTCATCACGATTTCAAGCTTATTATGAAGAAATAGGTGTTAACCTACATTTTGCCGCCATAGCGCATCCACAAAGAAACAGTCAAGTCGAGGCTGTCAATAAGGAAATCTTAAGGGGTATGAAAAGACAGCTTGATGACGCCAAAGGAAGATGGGTGGACGAATTAGTCTGCATCCTCTGCTCAATTCGAACGATGGTTAAGACAGTTATGGAGAGATTCCTTTCATGTTAGTATATGGGGCTGAGGCCGTGCTACCTGTCGACGTATGTAACCCCACTTTTCGTACAAGAGATTATCACCAAAAGACCAATGAAGACGTTTATGAGGTTTGTTAGACCTAATAGACGAGGTTCAGGCAAACGCCTTAGTTAGGATGGCCACCCAGAAACAAAGGATGTCTGTCTGCTTTAATCGCAAGGTTAGACCGTGCAACTTTCAAGTAGGAGACCTAGTTTTACAACGCGTGGGACCTGGCGGACAGAATTTAAGGGCACAAGCTGGGAAGGTCCCTACAGAGTGACTCCAGTACTAAAAGAGGGCAACTACACACTCCAACGGATGGACGGAATAGACCTACCTCATAACTGGAATGCAGGTAACCTTCGAAGGAATTATCTTAGACTAATATAAAGACAGCCGATAAACACAGCACCTTGATGTAGATATGACGCATAATACCAATAAAACGGAGGCAGCTAATACTAGTGTTTTTTATCTTTATTTTACTTTGCACAACTTACTTTTCGTATATTTCCTTAATGAACTTAGAGGATCATTATGGGTGCTTAATGCTCGTTCAAGGGCTTCCCAATAAAAGAATGCCTTAGGTATTAGCAAGATGGCTGTAAACCATGGAGAAGGTTTTTTGTCCACCGCATGCATTGTGAATCCCCAAACATCACGATGAGACATAAGTCCACAAGATCATCTTAGCCCTGCAAGCACTCTCAAGAGCCCGCCTTAACAAACGCTAAACTTTACAAAGTCCATAAGGTTGGGAGCAAAAATCATCCTACACTCCGAGGTTGTAAGCAGTAATGAGCATAAAGTTTTGGTCTAACCAACTATCAAGCGTTGACCGCCACTTCTTGGTAAGCATGGTTAACCAATCCTTTGCCTTTGATCGCCATTCTAAGTACAAGCATGGAATTTTGGTTTGGCCGGCTATCAGGCATTGACTGCCACTTCTTTGTAAGCATGGTTGACCAACCCTTTGGCTTTTACCACCGTTCTAAGTAAAATGCATAGAGATTTGGTTTGTCCGGCTATCAGGCGTTAACCGCCATGTCTTGATATGCTAGGCTGACCAACCTGTAAGCTTTGACTGCTGCCTTAAGTGGCAGCCCTAAAGTTAAGTTTGACCCACTTTTAAGTGTTGATCGCCATGTTTTGTTAAGTAGGTGTTACCAACCTGTAGGTTTTGACCGCCACCTTAGGTTATTAGGTTAGTGTATGGATTTAGCTAACTTTTTTACGTTGATTAACATTTTAAGGTGTAGGAGATGAACAGGGGGTTTACCCAATCCCAAAGCCTCGATTGCCCATCAAAGATCTTCCTGCGAATTCAAACGACATGCATTGGATGGGAGGGTTGGACCCGCCCACATACGCTCACATCAACCTCGTCGAAGGTGCAACACTGACATCCACCCCATTGAAGGCACGATGCTAAAATTCACTTCATCAAAGGCGTAACATCACAAATCACCTATCAGAGAATGCAACACATGGACGATAGTGACTTTCACCTTTTTGCAATATAACACCAACACACTTGTTCGAAACATAATAACAACATTCACCTCTTCAAATGATAACAAACGCACCTATTTGAAACATAGCACAAACGCACCTATTTGAGACATAAAACTAACGCACCCGTTTGAGAAATAGCAATGACATTCACCTCTTCAAGACACGACAATGACATTCCCTTATGCAAGACATAACAATAACGTCCATCTGCTTGGAAACACAACATTGAGCGTTCACATAGCTCAAGTGCAAGCAGCAAAGGTGATAATTACAAAGGAAATCCTTATAAAGGGATCATGAATTAATGTACAAATACAATCGTGAACTCCCAAGTAACATTAAGTAAATAACCTGAACATTAAACAAACAAACTGCGCAGCAAACGCACGTTTGTACATGGTAAAAACTAAGAAATACACGTCATTGTGTTAAGTCCGGCCATCCAATAAAAATACCATGCAAAGACATCTGAGAAAAGACAAAAACTGACAATAATCACACTTGAGACCCCGCATTTCCATTTCTGCTAGGGGGGTCAGCCTCACTCGTCAAGGCATTCACAATCTCCTTATTAACACGAGCCATAAAATATTCTATAATTACCAGTGTGAAAGAGGGACCGTTCTCATTCAGCTTCTCCAACAAATAGTCAAAACCCCACTCGAGTCTGGACCAACAATCGGCTTTACATGCCATTTGATTCTCAGTGCTGGACTTAAAAGCAGCTACAGCCGCTTCGCGAGCACGGGATAGTTCGAGAGTCAACCGGACAATATGTTCCTCCTCGTCCCTCACGACGGCCCCCCTACCCATCAAATCAGCCTTCAGCTCATCCACTTGTCTTGGAAGTTCAGAACAGCGTGATTGAGTTTCCCCTAACTGCTGATGTAGCACTTCTTCCTTAAGCCGAGCTGGATCTTTAAAGGGACAAAGTTCTTCTTGTAGGCCGGAGAGATGACTAGTAGCTTCTTTGCCTCGCATCCCGAAAGACATAAGAAAGCAAAGACAGATCTATACTGCAAGCACATGGAAACACAAAAATACAGGCATATAACACATAGAAAAACAAGAAATTTAAACTTAAAGAAAATGTAGTTACAACAACTTATACCTCAGCTACCGAGGAGGAACCACTCTGAGGTGTTGAAAGTGTGGGCAGAATAACTTCAAAAATATGATGTAAGGCCTCGAGGTTGGGGACAAACGAAGATGTAACCAACACTCCATAGGTTCGGCCATTGGAGTGGGAGTGACTTTCGGTTCCTTCGTAAAGGAAGCCGTCGGAGTAGGTAAGGATAGGAAGGGAATAGGAAGATTAGGAGTCGTCGAGGTCGGAAAGGTGTGTTAGAGGGGGTATGACCTTGCCTTCCTACCAAACCTCCCCATAATGAGGGACTGCCTCACTGAGGAGGGAGAGCCCTAAAGGGAGATTGGGACACCCCCTGGACTGATAACAATGAAGTCCAAGATGCTCACTCTCCAAGGAGTGACTGGAAGAGGAATTCGTCGGAGAAGCTTGGCTAGCCACCATAGGGGAAGATGGGATGGAACCAGTCTGAATGGGGTAAGAACTGCTCGAGGTAAGGTCCAACACAAAGTAGTCAACAATATCAGTGTTGGCTAGCTCTTTGGCTAAAAATTAGGAAATAACAAAATATTCAATATAAAAAGGGGCGAACAAAAAAGGAAAAAAAGGGAGATAATACTACATAAAAAGCCTCTTTAACAATAGAAAAAAGAAAATACCAGGAAGAGAAAAAAGAAAATACCCAGAATAGGTTTTGTACTAAGCCCCATCTTAACTAGTTTCATTTCCTGCCTAAGGTGGGCCCGGGTAGCCAAGAAACGAGACTCACTCATATCCTTGTCAAAATAGCAAACAATCGACCAATCCGCTTTGGTAAAATCTTCGGTACGTGGTTTGCAAGGTTGAGTTAAATCGCTCCAAACTATAGGGTATTCGGGAAGAGTGGGAGGACGGACCCATACAAACTTATGCAACTGTCCTTAACATTCAAAGGATTATCACGCATAAAAGATAAGCCAATCTGACTCTCGAAAACCACATTAAGTTTAGTTTGCTTAAGTCTAAACATATAATCAAAAACAGGATCGGTCAACTCAAAGCTGTTCACAAAACATGCCAACAAAAGCCCATGAATAGTCCCCAGGCTATTCGGGGTCACCTGACCAGGGTGCAAGGAATAACCCGATATGATGTGATACACAAACGGGTGAAGGGGTAACCGGAGATCAGCATTAAGAGCCTCTATAGAAATCGCAAAACAATCATGTCGAGGAGAAAGTAATGGGGAGTCATTTTTAGTAGGAACCCATATAATGTGACTGGATGAAAAATAATACTTCTCTTGAAGGCTGCCTCCCCACAATACTTATGACTAAATCCTCCAGAAGCCCTAGTACCCGCAACGCTAGGAAAGCGGGTTTCTAATTTGTTAACATTAAAGATAGCAGCATCGGGCCAGAGATGAGGGGGAATGTTCGAAGGAGCACTACTCTTCTCGCAAGCTTGCAGCGTCGAACTTCTCGTTCGACCCCGACCGCGCACCATTTCAATTTGCAGCAAACTTTTCCTAAATAAGTACAATAATATAGATTATAGCGAAGAATACATACGTGTGCAAAACTGCGAAGTAGTAAGAGCACGAAAGATAAGCAAAGATGAAGGTAAGGGTGTGAGAATAGGAGCACTTTGGTTAAGGGGTGGCAAAAAGTCATCCAATGCCTCAATTAAAATTGCGTTTTCAAAAGGGTGTTGAAAACAAGAGTTATAGCTAGGACCCGAGGTTTTGGAATTTATCTTGATTATTCTCTCCTTTCCAAATGTTTATCTTTAAAAAAAGAAAGTGAGATAGACGATCACTAAAAATGCACAGAACCCAAAAATAGAGTCGCAAAATTGTTACATTAAAAAAAAAAAACATTTCTGATTTTCACATAGACCTCTACAAACAGCCGATTTTACCTTTGTAAACTTACAACCCCAAGCCAAGCACAACAAGGGTTTAATATTACAGACACAAGCTACAATAAGCTAAAGCCAACCAAATCTCCAACAATTTCAAAACCTATACACACTACCCAAGCAATATGACGCAACGCGTAAAAGTGGGATTTGGGAATGGGAAGATTCAACGGCCTTTCCTTTAACTTTTATTACTAAAATAATAATAACAAAGGAAAAATAAGCAACTCAATTTCTCACAATTCAAGAAAGAGAGAAAACCCTAAATTTATGAAATAAAATCTGAAATTTTGAAAGCTAAAAAACCCTAGATCTCCTCTTCCTTAAATAGAGAATTTAATTGACTTAGAATAAAAGACTAAAAAGATAATTATAAATAAGATCTAAAAACTGAAACTAATCCTATTAAAATTCAAACTCTAATCAAATTCTTCTTAGCAGCGTCGGTGTCTCCGGGTGTAGTCACCAATTCGCAACTGCCGAGTAGCCGCCAAGCCATTAACGGGCGGCATCACCATAACATTAAAGGGACCCCCAAATTAAAAATCGAGTTGCAACATAAACACACTACTGAGAATCAAACCCATCACGCTCTAATTACACCTTTAATTTCGTAGAAATGGCAAACCCTAAAGTATAAACCCTAAAAAATCGAAAAAGAAAAAGGAAGAAGATGAACAAATACCTTGAAAGATGGAGGTACCCAAGGTTTCAAGAGGATGAAAGCAAAACAAGAAAACAACAAAAAGAGAATAGAGATGAGAGGAGAAGACATTTTATATATGTATATAAGCAAACAACCGGGTTAAAGAATGAAGTGTAAATGGCAAAAGTTAACCTAAAATGTGCGTACAGAAAAGTAGCCGAGCCGGAATGGATATGCAGAGAGGAAGGTGATCGAAAGTAGGCGAGCAGATAAAAAGGCAACCAAAAATAGGCAAGCAGATAGAACGGCAACCGGAAGTATGCGAGCAGAAAGGTGAAAAGAAATAGGCGAGCAGAGAGAAAGGCGACCAAAGATAGGCAAGCAGAGAAGTAGGCGAACCGGAATGGGTATGCAGAGAGGAAGGTGACCAAAAATAGATAAGCAAAGAAATAAGAGACCCAGAATGGATGTGTAGAGAAGTAGGGAAATAAAAATGGGCGTACAACAAAGTAAGCAAGCAAAGATGGGCAAAACAAATAACGAAACAAGCGGGCCAACAGGGGGTTGCACTAATCAAGTCTTAAGCTCAAAAAAGTTGTTACAAAATAGGGGGCTGCACTAATCAAGTCTTAAGCTCGAAAAAGTCGCTACAAAATAGGGGGCTACGCTAATCAAGTCTTAAGCTCGAAAAAGTCGCAACAAAATAGGGGGTTGCGCTAATCAAGTCTTAAGCTCAAAAAAAATCGCTATGAAACAGGGGGCTGCACTAATCAAGTCTTAAGCTCAAAAAATCGCTACAAAACGGGGGTCACGCTAAGCAAGTCTTAAGCCAAGTCATAAAGCTCGAAACCATGCTACATATCCTTAACCTTAAGGAAGCCTTTTAAAGAAAGGATTCACAGTACTCGATCTCAAAATCAAAATTACTCTTGCAGTTGTCCTTCAAAAAGAAATAGCAATACATCCTCCAGATCCTAAACTAATACTCTAGATAACAGCTAAACGAAGAAGCACCATTACAGACCCGTTGGTCTAAAATAAAATGCACATCTGACGTTAGGAATCTCAGACAAACAGTTAGATTAAGAACTATCGAACTTTATTATATGCCTTCACATTTAAATTTACAAGCTATAAACACTAGCCCAAAAAGAGAACAGACCATCTGAAATATGCTACAAAAGGAAAAACTATTACAAATACACATTGGACGTAACAAAAAATAAAGATACACAAAGATGCAACCCTACACCCAAAAGTCACGTGACCATTGACCCTTCAGTACGCTAGGGTAGATGGTCGTAAAGCAACCCTTAAGAAACTATGGAAGAGCTGCAAGTTTGGAGAGAACCCCAATATGCCCAAAGTCGCGCCCATTCATCATAACCATGCAGGCATACCTCTTGAAGTGTTTGATGTTCGGGACCCGAAAAGTGGTAATAGTAAAACTTGAACTTGGTAGAGAAGATCAAACGATGGTCAGTAACCAGATATCTAGTAATCCCAACACTTCGCCGTCCCTTAGGATGCCATATGTTAAAAAAATATACTACGAAGCAAAACCCAGGAGTTAAGATCCGGCTTATCTTCTACTATCCATAAAGTAAGAGCCAAACCATGAAGCGTGGCTAAACATAAACGACCCTCGAGAAAAAAAAAAACACCTAAAGATTGGCAACGAATAGCCTCATTTCGAATATGAGATGGCAAAAACACCAAATAGTTAGAATCCTCCGCTATATCCCAGGCTACTAAGTAAGGGAAGAAATAAGACAGTCAGGGGAAAACCCTTCACTACATTCAGAAAGCAAGCACAAAACGTCACCACAAAGCACTGATTTCGTGAAATCTATCAAGCTACCACCCGTGCATATAAGTGTCTTGTATGTCCATGCGCCATGATCAAAGCAATACACAGAGTACCAATCCATCTAACGCCATTCATCTTCTCTAAAAACAACATCCATGTTAAAGACAAAGAGAAATATGTGATAGTTAAACAGGTAGAGCAAAGCGTCGTCAACGCAAGGAAAAACTGTCTTCAAGGAAGAACCTAAAAAACGAAATTCATTAGGAAGAAAAATGGGAAAATAAGTCTGGGTAACATGATTACATACTTTTAAACCCAAGGATCCAAAAAAAGGAGAATCCCGACATAGAATCCGACCATTACTCACGCTCACTATTTCTTTCTCATCCGACAAAATCCCCAAGGGCTCTATTGGCACACAAGAGGAAGGACAAGAACCAGTTAATGCATAAGGCTCCACATAGCATCCATAGGGAGGCCAATATCCATTCTGTATCATGATACGGTCTACGGGTTGTTTAAAACAAGTTAAAGCCTGCTCTCTTACAAAGTCCTCTCGAAGAAAGAGTCTTCAAAGAAACTAGGAAACAAGGCGAAACTGACACAAAATCTTAGCAGAAAGCCAGGAAAACATGATGAAAAGAAGATCTTCAGGAAGAGTTTCCATTGGAAAAGTGTAAAATTAAGAGAAGGTGTGAGACAAGTAGTAAAAGCAAAAAGACACAGTGGATGGCTATTTATAGGAATACACTTTTCAAGTAAATAAGTTTTTACTTGAAAAGTGGGGCCCTATTATGTTTATACTTGTACCTCCCAAGCACAAATGGGGGAACAAGGAGGGGCGCCCCACAATGGACGTCCTAGCACAAGAATATGTTTATACTTATACCTGCCAAGCACAAATGGATGATCTAAGAAAGGCGTCCAGGGACGGGCAAGGCAACCCAAAAAAAGAGGCACCCAGAAATTGGCTCCCAAAAATCGACGCCAAGACACGGGGGCCCAAAAGTTGGCACCTAGTACGGGCGCCCCAAAATGGGCTCCCAGAAGCCGACACCCAGATACGGGCGCCTAAAACCGAGCACCCCAAAATGTCTACAAAAGGGAGCTCTGCCAAGGGGTGGATCTCACGAATAAGAAGAACCTAAAACACGAGCAAGACAATCCTAACGGCAAAGGGGATCCTTGTGGACCTTCCACTAAAAGCTTGAGTTCAGCTTATCCTACCCTACACATCAACAAAATCATCGAAAACAGCCGTGCTTACGTCCTGTCATATTTTGAATCGAGTTCCTAATAAGAAAAGTAAAATAACCACATATGAACATGGGAACAAATGGGCTCTAACTTGAGTTATTTCAAGGTTAGGGGGTGTAGACCTCAATCATTCACCGTTTTCGGAGGAAAGGTTGTGGTATGTTAGTGTATCTGACTTCGGTTATACCGTGAGTTCTGCTTATGCTTCAATTAAGAAGACTTTGTTAAGTAATTTTGTGGATTTTACGCATTTTTATGATTGAAAATTAAAGGATATGGACCTAACTCAAGTGGCAGCTACAGTGACGGAGCAGAGCTCACAGACACCTTTCCTCCTACACTTAAAAGTCAGGAACTGGAGTGGAGACAAACCCAAGAGCTTAACTGTCCACTTATAAGCCCGAGTTAATCAAGTTTTTAAGCTTGGCATCCTTGACCTATAATAACTCGAATGCGTTTAGGTCTGACAGGATTAAGGTAGAGCAAACCCTATTCAGGTAACTGGATTAGGACCAACGCAATCAAAGGACAAGCCTTGGCCGTCAAAGCCTAATCAATGGTGCAAACCTAAGTTCACTTGACTTATCAAATAATGACAGTAGTGTTAAGACCAACGCAATTAAGGAACAAAGCCTTGGCTGTGAAAGCCTTAAACTAAAGCCTCAAATTCAACTTGTCGATTTGTGGGAACATATTCAAACTGGAAAGTCATACGTGAAGCACTAGAACTGTATTACTATGGAGGTAAGTACAACAAAGATCTACGTTATGCTACGCCTTGCTAAGTTACGGTACTCCTATGAAAAGAGCACAATTGTGCTATTAAAAAACTTGAAGAAGTTTTGTATTGAGTGTACGTGTACTACTTTGGATTGATGCACAGACTTTTACTTATGGAAAAAGAAAATAATAGCTACTCCTATCTTCACGGCAACTCCACCCAAGTCTGGCCACTAAGCTCTTCGTTTAGGCGTGCTTATTCTTTACCAACATGTCATGAGTTTTGGAGGGAAATGCTTGATGCCCACGTCCATAATTTTAGTAGAAGTTCCCCTGAATTAAGCTTAAGGTTCAAGCAACTAAAATTGTGCTCCAAGTAACTTCCTCGAGCTTGGAAACTACCATTCTTACAGCTTTTTTGGTTGCCCCTCTAGCTTGAGCTTATTTCACCCTTCAGCCATCTCGAGCCTCGAGTGGCTGATACCCTTGTTAAGGGTAATAATGTTTTCCAGGAACTGGGCTCAAGATGCCGTTATTGTATTACCCAAACGCCTAACTCCTCTCAAGGAGAATCTCACGTGATCACCACGTGGCACTTTACTCAAAAACGGCATCGTCCCAACCCTGTTAAAATTAGGGTGCAAACATTTAGCAAATTATTTTAGCTATTAGCTATTAGCTGATGGGTAATAATTTTCATATAAGTGTTTGGTAAAATTAGGTATTGAAGTTGATTGATTATAGTAAAATGACATAAATAGAGAAAAATAAACAAAATAAAAAATTAATACGATATTGAATAATTTATTTTCAAGGTCATTTGGCATTCCATATATTTATTGCAATAGATGTATGAATATCAGTCCCCTTGTTAATAATATGTGGATGCCATAAAAAAAAAAATAATCATTTCAATAGGGTTTATCAAAATATTGTTAACCTATAATAGAACAAACACATGTATTATTCTATAACTATTAAAATACATATAATAAAGAAAAAAATGAACCATTGAAGAACTTTACAAAACAAAATATTTTTTAACATTAAAATTAAAAATAGATGATAAGAATAAACTTACATTCAATCCTTCAATATACCCCTAGCTAGGGGTGTATTTTAGCCGAGCTGAGTCGAGCCCGAGCATGCCAGGCTCGAGGCTCGGCTCTTTTGCTTTAAATTCTGCTCACAGCTCGCTGAGCTTCAAAAGTTCAAGTTCGAACTCGGCTCATCAAAAGCTCAAGCTCAGCGCGATTCGATTTAAGCTCAGCGAGTTTCTAATTTAAGCTCAATCTAGACTCGTTTAAGCTCAGGCTCAGCTCAACTTTGGCCTCATTGGGCATATTTAAGCAAATATATTATATTGAAAAAGGCTCACTTAGGCTCGTTTAGACTCGCGAGCCTACGGGCTTGAGATTTATTAGGCTCGGGGTCGACTTGATAAGCTGAAAGAGCCAACTTAGCTCGGTTCGAGCTCAAAGCGAGCCAAGCCTTTCGAGCTTTTTGACGAACTAGATCGCAAGCCAGCTCTGCTTATTTACACCCCTACCCCTAACTTCAAATTCCACTGTTGGCAAAATGTAAGCAAGCTCTTGGCTATTTATAGTAAAATTAGAGAAGGGGGGGAGGGGGGGGGGGGGGGGGGGGGGGGGGGGGAATGAAGATAAGAATAAATTTAAATTTATTTGAATATCACATATCTAATCAAAATATATCTGATTTTAATTGGTATCCAAAAAAAAAAAATTCAAAGATTACAACGTAAATTGAGTAAAAGGAGGGGGAAAATGATAAATTGAATTTGATTACATATAGTTTGAAAAGTTAAAAGCAAAATTGTTTATCTTTTGAAAAACTCCTTTCCAAAAGCTAAATGCTATGAAAAACGCTAACAACAAAATTTTTACCAAACAATGGAATTAGCGGTTTAACTAGTAAAAAAGCTAAAGGTTATGAAAAATGCTACGAAAAAATACTTGCCAAATATAGCCTTAGAGTTTGTTTAGCGACTTACCTTTAGATTCAGCGGTTTCCCATCCATATTTGCATACACATCAAAGTTGCTTCTTTAGTTCCCTAAAGATAGGGGTGGTTTTTGCTCTTTTTTATTCTATTTACTTGTTATATATTGTATTATTTTGTAGGTGTCGTTTTTGCACTTTTTTATTCTATTTACTTGTTATATATTGTATTATTTTGCTTGCTTTAACTTTGATGCAGCGCGCTAAAGGTTGCAGTGCAGCTTCAAACCTCGACGTTGCGTGGCAGGATAGGATAAGGTACCTCTAACCCGTTGATCGTACCTAACGATGCCAGATTCAAAGGAACTGGCCAAGACTTGTTGATTCTGCGAATACCCAAGCAATATGTAAATTTTATTAAATTCTTTCAAAATAAAAACTACAAAGATCAACTCAAATAAAACAAATCATCAAAATTTTCAATTATAAAAAGCTTTCTAAAATAAATAATGGCCTATTTATAGATATAGAAAACCCTACTCTTAATAATGATCCAACTCTAAGAACTAATCCTACTTGAAATCAAACTCTACTGCTCCTAATGATAATCTAACTCTAAAACTTTAAACATAATTACATAATTCAACAAAATTAAACATTAATAAATAAAATCATAATTACAACATAATTAAAACTCTTTTTGTCGTCTCAATCGGGTTACTTTGATTCCTATTTGCATCATTCTCACCCACTTGAACAGAATTTGTTCTCGAATTCGGCCATCTAGTCTTATTGGAGGATGACGATGGAAATGGGGAAAATCAATAAAATCCAATCGAGGACGTAAAGGCCATGGTGGTGGTGAAAACGATCAGGGTAAGTAGGTGGCAAAGCGACAACTCACCAGTTTTAATGCCGATGGCGGCACACATTGAAGGCATCAACTGGACATGGAGGGGGCTCTATGATAGAGGAGCTGGCCAGACCTATCCGCTACCAAGTTTTCTATCTTTCGAAGTCTCTTTTCACTCCTCTTCAACCTCTCATCCCACATGAGAATTTGCACCATCTTCTACCTTCTCGACAGCATAATTCGGGAACGTCTTTGTTCTAATACCAACTGATGCAACATGCCTAAAGATTGCATTACATTCAAACCTTGACATTGCATGGCGGGATAGGATAAGGTACCTCTAACCCCTTGATCGTACCTAACGATGCCGGATTGAGAGGAACTGGCTAAAACTCGTGATTCCATGAATACCAAAGCAATAACCAAAGAAGGAGCTATGTAATTTTTATTGAACTTTTTCAAAATAAAAACTACAAAGATCAACTCAAATCAAAATTTTCAATTAATGAAAAGCTTCTTAAAATAAATAATGGCCTATTTATAGACATTGAATATCTAACTCTAAGAACTAATCCTATTTTAAATCAAACTCTGCTACTCCTAATGATAATCTAACTCTAAAACCATAACCTAATTACATAATTCGGTAAAATAAACCATTAATAAATAAATTCTAATTACAACATATCTAAAACTCCTTTGTTGTCTCGTTCAGGTTACTTTGATCCCTATTTGCATCAAACTTATTGTTTTCAATAAAGAATTATTGCATTATTGATAGAGTCAAAAATATTCGAGCGAAAAGATGAGTCCCACATTGGTGGGAAGACTTAGGAGTTATATACTTAAGGAATTGCTTCATCCATTGCCAATTGACTTTAGAATGGAGCCTCTACTATAAAAAATGTCATCGTTACTAACAGGGAAACTTTGTTGGTAAAATCCCATATGTCCATTGGTATTGGTTATTACCAACGGATAGTCAATCATTGGAATTGCTTTTGTTGCTATTGGTTTTACCAACAGATGTCGAAGACCTCTGCTACAATTAGTGTCCAATACCAACAAGATCATTACCAACAACTAGAATACATTAATAAAAGTTATACCAACTGCTACATTCATATTGTTGCAATTAATATGCAATACCAACAAAACATTACCAACAACTTGACTTTGTTAGTAAAGGTTATACTAACAGCCACACTTGTTGGTGTGCATAGTTACATCCAATTTACTCAAAGATTTTACTAACAACATCCATTCACTGGTATAACTTTTACCAACGACTTTCTTTTGTTGGTATTACTATTATTATGAATTTTTTTTTCTTTTTTTCGATAATTAGCTACAAAGTCGGAATAAAACAAACACCTCAAACAAACGAGACTTAAATCAACCCATAGCAAAATGGAGAACAAAACAAAGATAAGAAAAAAAAACCTTTCACAGACCAAGGAAACAGTAATTCAGGAAAAACACAAGCAAGAAAACCAATAAGGATTAAAAGACTACGACCACCAATGCACAGCATGGACCGAGAAAAGGGGAGAGATCCAGGGAAACAAAACAAGAAATATCCTACTTCGTCATGGCAATGCACTCAGTTACAGCCAATTCATCACCATCAAAGCTCAGGCCAAACTTTTTCCTGATTTCCCGCGCACGTCTTCCACCAAGAAGCTTATCAGCATCAAAAACCCCTTTACCCTTCTTTGACTGCTTCTTCTTTTTTTGTTCATGAGTAGGCTTGATAGATCTCCTCACAGTATTGCCTGAAGACATATCCTTCAGAAATTCATACAAATCCCGCTTTGCTTGTTCTTTAAATCTACGTTTTTGGGCTTTCCGACTCTTCTTTGTCAACACGAAGTCAGAGGCCTACGTTCAACCACCACCTTTCCCTTTTTTCCCGTGCCTTACTAGAAACCTCCATGCTTGGCTCCTGGACACTTCTCGAAGATCTCTCATCAAAAAGGACAATGGGCTCGAAACCTAGTGGGTATTCGGGGCTCAAGTACCAGAGTCACTATCACTTATAGGGTCTTAGGCTTGGATTTTTGTACAGTCCAGAGGCCCAGTTGATTTAACTAGGGCTTCCTTGGTCCAGAGTCAAGCAAGAGGAAGATAAGCAACCTAGGCTGATGATCATGGGCCTGACTAGGGATGCACAATTATACCTATTCCAACGGCTTTTTCCCATTGGTATTGTTATTGTGACGTTGGATAATAACAAATAATATTAAAAAAGCTCATTACCAGCAACATATATACAAAAATCTTATAACTTCGTTTCCAAACATCCACAAAATGATGGTAGTGCTAAAAGATGTCAATCTTTTAAAATAACATACTTTACATAACCAATATATTCGAAACAATTCTTAACATCTAAATCAATGTACATCCATATTCAAAATCATATAATAAGATATTATAATTGCATTTCGTTTCCAAACATCCACAAAATGACAATAGTGCTACAAGATGTTAATCTTTCATAATAACAAACTTCACATAAACAAGATGTTCAAAACAAGTCTTAACATTCAAAACAGCCAAAAATTAATATATATCCATATTCATAATCAAATAGCAAGAAATCCGAATTGCAATTGCGACAATTTTAGTGATACTCCTCCTCTTCTTCTCCAACTTCCTCTTCCCCTTCGCTCTCTCTTCTACTTCCTCATCATCTTCATAGTTTACCCCATCTTTATAGTCCTTGTAGCAAAATGATCTCTATTATTATACAAATATATAGAATTAGAAGTTAACAACCCTTAGAACAAAACAAAATTGGAATCAACATCATAAATAAAGATAGTGAAATGGCCACTATTACTTACCTTTCTCGTGAATTCGTGTATAGCTTTCACCAGGCAAGAAATCTACTCTTGGGCATTTTTAATCCAGAAGTCAAGCGTATAACATCTTCCTCTAATCTTACCCGTTTGCTCTGCTCTTCAGTGAGTGCACACCTCTTCTTCCTTGAACGAGGTACCTTAACACCTATACCATAGGTATTAGCATATCCATTTTCGTTTTCCCCCATAACTTCTTCAAATATATTTTTTCTAGCATTATTCATCTCATCCAAGCCATATTCACCTGGCATCTCCTGAAGTTTAGTGTGTATGTTTTCCTTCAAGAAACACAAGTTAATTAACTAGTCAAAATTAAGTCCGTTATGAAAGAAAAGAACACTCTTGGGAAATCATGGGAGCATCTTACTAATGCAGCAACAGATTGACGATCAAGCATAGTTTTGGGGGCTAGCTTGTGCGTTAACATCAAACTATCAATCTCATCAGCAGGGTAGCCTTTCACTTGATATATTAACGAACATGTATCAATAAGGGGGAAAATGTATGTAAAAAACCACTCAATATGCATAAAAATGCATTACACAATACCTCATCCCGGCATACTCTAACAATACTCTTGGTACTTGCATAATGTGGCATTACACCTTTCTTACGATTAGCCTTGTTCCTCACACTCCGATCCTAATTTTAGACAGGTACAAAGATGAAATTATGTAAGAACCCTTACAACTCATGGCAATGCACTCAGTTACAGCCAATTCATCACTAACAAAGCTCAGGCCAAACTTTTTCCTGATTTCCCACGCACGTCTTCCACCAAGAAGCTTATCAGCATCAAAAACCCCTTTACCCTTCTTTGACTGCTTCTTCTTTTTTTTGTTCATGAGTAGGCTTGATAGATCTCCTCACAGTATTGCCTGAAGACATATCCTTCATAAATTCATACAAATCCCGCTTTGCTTGTTCTTTAAATCTGCGTTTTTGGGCTTTCCGACTCTTCTTTGTCAACACGAAGTCAGAGGCCTACGTTCAACCACCACCTTTCCCTTTTTTCCCGTGCCTTACTAGAAACCTCCATGCTTGGCTCCTGGACACTTCTCGAAGATCTCTCATCAAAAAGGACAATGGGCTCGAAACCTAGTGGGTATTCGGGGCTCAAGTACCAGAGTCACTATCACTTATAGGGTCTTAGGCTTGGATTTTTGTACAGTCCAGAGGCCCAGTTGATTTAACTAGGGCTTCCTTGGTCCAGAGTCAAGCAAGAGGAAGATAAGCAACCTAGGCTGATGATCATGGGCCTGACTAGGGATGCACAATTATACCTATTCCAACGGCTTTTTCCCATTGGTATTGTTATTGTGACGTTGGATAATAACAAATAATATTAAAAAAGCTCATTACCAGCAACATATATACAAAAATCTTATAACTTCGTTTCCAAACATCCACAAAATGATGGTAGTGCTAAAAGATGTCAATCTTTTAAAATAACATACTTTACATAACCAATATATTCGAAACAATTCTTAACATCTAAATCAATGTACATCCATATTCAAAATCATATAATAAGATATTATAATTGCATTTCGTTTCCAAACATCCACAAAATGACAATAGTGCTACAAGATGTTAATCTTTCATAATAACAAACTTCACATAAACAAGATGTTCAAAACAAGTCTTAACATTCAAAACAGCCAAAAATTAATATATATCCATATTCATAATCAAATAGCAAGAAATCCGAATTGCAACTGCGACAATTTTAGTGATACTCCTCCTCTTCTTCTCCAACTTCCTCTTCCCCTTTGCTCTCTCTTCTACTTCCTCATCATCTTCATAGTTTACCCCATCTTTATAGTCCTTGTAGCAAAATGATCTCTATTATTATACAAATATATAGAATTAGAAGTTAACAACCCTTAGAACAAAACAAAATTGGAATCAACATCATAAATAAAGATAGTGAAATGGCCACTATTACTTACCTTTCTCGTGAATTCGTGTATAGCTTTCACCAGGCAAGAAATCTACTCTTGGGCATTTTTAATCCAGAAGTCAAGCGTATAACATCTTCCTCTAATCTTACCCGTTTGCTCTGCTCTTCAGTGAGTGCACACCTCTTCTTCCTTGAACGAGGTACCTTAACACCTATACCATAGGTATTAGCATATCCATTTTCGTTTTCCCCCATAACTTCTTCAAATATATTTTTTCTAGCATTATTCATCTCATCCAAGCCATATTCACCTGGCATCTCCTGAAGTTTAGTGTGTATGTTTTCCTTCAAGAAACACAAGTTAATTAACTAGTCAAAATTAAGTCCGTTATGAAAGAAAAGAACACTCTTGGGAAATCATGGGAGCATCTTACTAATGCAGCAACAGATTGACGATCAAGCATAGTTTTGGGGGCTAGCTTGTGCGTTAACATCAAACTATCAATCTCATCAGCAGGGTAGCCTTTCACTTGATATATTAACGAACATGTATCAATAAGGGGGAAAATGTATGTAAAAAACCACTCAATATGCATAAAAATGCATTACACAATACCTCATCCCGGCATACTCTAACAATACTCTTGGTACTTGCATAATGTGGCATTACACCTTTCTTACGATTAGCCTTGTTCCTCACACTCCGATCCTAATTTTAGACAGGTACAAAGATGAAATTATGTAAGAACCCTTACAACTCATGGCAATGCACTCAGTTACAGCCAATTCATCACTAACAAAGCTCAGGCCAAACTTTTTCCTGATTTCCCACGCACGTCTTCCACCAAGAAGCTTATCAGCATCAAAAACCCCTTTACCCTTCTTTGACTGCTTCTTCTTTTTTTTGTTCATGAGTAGGCTTGATAGATCTCCTCACAGTATTGCCTGAAGACATATCCTTCATAAATTCATACAAATCCCGCTTTGCTTGTTCTTTAAATCTGCGTTTTTGGGCTTTCCGACTCTTCTTTGTCAACACGAAGTCAGAGGCCTACGTTCAACCACCACCTTTCCCTTTTTTCCCGTGCCTTACTAGAAACCTCCATGCTTGGCTCCTGGACACTTCTCGAAGATCTCTCATCAAAAAGGACAATGGGCTCGAAACCTAGTGGGTATTCGGGGCTCAAGTACCAGAGTCACTATCACTTATAGGGTCTTAGGCTTGGATTTTTGTACAGTCCAGAGGCCCAGTTGATTTAACTAGGGCTTCCTTGGTCCAGAGTCAAGCAAGAGGAAGATAAGCAACCTAGGCTGATGATCATGGGCCTGACTAGGGATGCACAATTATACCTATTCCAACGGCTTTTTCCCATTGGTATTGTTATTGTGACGTTGGATAATAACAAATAATATTAAAAAAGCTCATTACCAGCAACATATATACAAAAATCTTATAACTTCGTTTCCAAACATCCACAAAATGATGGTAGTGCTAAAAGATGTCAATCTTTTAAAATAACATACTTTACATAACCAATATATTCGAAACAATTCTTAACATCTAAATCAATGTACATCCATATTCAAAATCATATAATAAGATATTATAATTGCATTTCGTTTCCAAACATCCACAAAATGACAATAGTGCTACAAGATGTTAATCTTTCATAATAACAAACTTCACATAAACAAGATGTTCAAAACAAGTCTTAACATTCAAAACAGCCAAAAATTAATATATATCCATATTCATAATCAAATAGCAAGAAATCCGAATTGCAACTGCGACAATTTTAGTGATACTCCTCCTCTTCTTCTCCAACTTCCTCTTCCCCTTCGCTCTCTCTTCTACTTCCTCATCATCTTCATAGTTTACCCCATCTTTATAGTCCTTGTAGCAAAATGATCTCTATTATTATACAAATATATAGAATTAGAAGTTAACAACCCTTAGAACAAAACAAAATTGGAATCAACATCATAAATAAAGATAGTGAAATGGCCACTATTACTTACCTTTCTCGTGAATTCGTGTATAGCTTTCACCAGGCAAGAAATCTACTCTTGGGCATTTTTAATCCAGAAGTCAAGCGTATAACATCTTCCTCTAATCTTACCCGTTTGCTCTGCTCTTCAGTGAGTGCACACCTCTTCTTCCTTGAACGAGGTACCTTAACACCTATACCATAGGTATTAGCATATCCATTTTCGTTTTCCCCCATAACTTCTTCAAATATATTTTTTCTAGCATTATTCATCTCATCCAAGCCATATTCACCTGGCATCTCCTGAAGTTTAGTGTGTATGTTTTCCTTCAAGAAACACAAGTTAATTAACTAGTCAAAATTAAGTCCGTTATGAAAGAAAAGAACACTCTTGGGAAATCATGGGAGCATCTTACTAATGCAGCAACAGATTGACGATCAAGCATAGTTTTGGGGGCTAGCTTGTGCGTTAACATCAAACTATCAATCTCATCAGCAGGGTAGCCTTTCACTTGATATATTAACGAACATGTATCAATAAGGGGGAAAATGTATGTAAAAAACCACTCAATATGCATAAAAATGCATTACACAATACCTCATCCCGGCATACTCTAACAATACTCTTGGTACTTGCATAATGTGGCATTACACCTTTCTTACGATTAGCCTTGTTCCTCACACTCCGATCCTAATTTTAGACAGGTACAAAGATGAAATTATGTAAGAACCCTTACAACTCATGGCAATGCACTCAGTTACAGCCAATTCATCACTAACAAAGCTCAGGCCAAACTTTTTCCTGATTTCCCACGCACGTCTTCCACCAAGAAGCTTATCAGCATCAAAAACCCCTTTACCCTTCTTTGACTGCTTCTTCTTTTTTTTGTTCATGAGTAGGCTTGATAGATCTCCTCACAGTATTGCCTGAAGACATATCCTTCATAAATTCATACAAATCCCGCTTTGCTTGTTCTTTAAATCTGCGTTTTTGGGCTTTCCGACTCTTCTTTGTCAACACGAAGTCAGAGGCCTACGTTCAACCACCACCTTTCCCTTTTTTCCCGTGCCTTACTAGAAACCTCCATGCTTGGCTCCTGGACACTTCTCGAAGATCTCTCATCAAAAAGGACAATGGGCTCGAAACCTAGTGGGTATTCGGGGCTCAAGTACCAGAGTCACTATCACTTATAGGGTCTTAGGCTTGGATTTTTGTACAGTCCAGAGGCCCAGTTGATTTAACTAGGGCTTCCTTGGTCCAGAGTCAAGCAAGAGGAAGATAAGCAACCTAGGCTGATGATCATGGGCCTGACTAGGGATGCACAATTATACCTATTCCAACGGCTTTTTCCCATTGGTATTGTTATTGTGACGTTGGATAATAACAAATAATATTAAAAAAGCTCATTACCAGCAACATATATACAAAAATCTTATAACTTCGTTTCCAAACATCCACAAAATGATGGTAGTGCTAAAAGATGTCAATCTTTTAAAATAACATACTTTACATAACCAATATATTCGAAACAATTCTTAACATCTAAATCAATGTACATCCATATTCAAAATCATATAATAAGATATTATAATTGCATTTCGTTTCCAAACATCCACAAAATGACAATAGTGCTACAAGATGTTAATCTTTCATAATAACAAACTTCACATAAACAAGATGTTCAAAACAAGTCTTAACATTCAAAACAGCCAAAAATTAATATATATCCATATTCATAATCAAATAGCAAGAAATCCGAATTGCAACTGCGACAATTTTAGTGATACTCCTCCTCTTCTTCTCCAACTTCCTCTTCCCCTTCGCTCTCTCTTCTACTTCCTCATCATCTTCATAGTTTACCCCATCTTTATAGTCCTTGTAGCAAAATGATCTCTATTATTATACAAATATATAGAATTAGAAGTTAACAACCCTTAGAACAAAACAAAATTGGAATCAACATCATAAATAAAGATAGTGAAATGGCCACTATTACTTACCTTTCTCGTGAATTCGTGTATAGCTTTCACCAGGCAAGAAATCTACTCTTGGGCATTTTTAATCCAGAAGTCAAGCGTATAACATCTTCCTCTAATCTTACCCGTTTGCTCTGCTCTTCAGTGAGTGCACACCTCTTCTTCCTTGAACGAGGTACCTTAACACCTATACCATAGGTATTAGCATATCCATTTTCGTTTTCCCCCATAACTTCTTCAAATATATTTTTTCTAGCATTATTCATCTCATCCAAGCCATATTCACCTGGCATCTCCTGAAGTTTAGTGTGTATGTTTTCCTTCAAGAAACACAAGTTAATTAACTAGTCAAAATTAAGTCCGTTATGAAAGAAAAGAACACTCTTGGGAAATCATGGGAGCATCTTACTAATGCAGCAACAGATTGACGATCAAGCATAGTTTTGGGGGCTAGCTTGTGCGTTAACATCAAACTATCAATCTCATCAGCAGGGTAGCCTTTCACTTGATATATTAACGAACATGTATCAATAAGGGGGAAAATGTATGTAAAAAACCACTCAATATGCATAAAAATGCATTACACAATACCTCATCCCGGCATACTCTAACAATACTCTTGGTACTTGCATAATGTGGCATTACACCTTTCTTACGATTAGCCTTGTTCCTCACACTCCGATCCTAATTTTAGACAGGTACAAAGATGAAATTATGTAAGAACCCTTACAACTCATGGCAATGCACTCAGTTACAGCCAATTCATCACTAACAAAGCTCAGGCCAAACTTTTTCCTGATTTCCCACGCACGTCTTCCACCAAGAAGCTTATCAGCATCAAAAACCCCTTTACCCTTCTTTGACTGCTTCTTCTTTTTTTTGTTCATGAGTAGGCTTGATAGATCTCCTCACAGTATTGCCTGAAGACATATCCTTCATAAATTCATACAAATCCCGCTTTGCTTGTTCTTTAAATCTGCGTTTTTGGGCTTTCCGACTCTTCTTTGTCAACACGAAGTCAGAGGCCTACGTTCAACCACCACCTTTCCCTTTTTTCCCGTGCCTTACTAGAAACCTCCATGCTTGGCTCCTGGACACTTCTCGAAGATCTCTCATCAAAAAGGACAATGGGCTCGAAACCTAGTGGGTATTCGGGGCTCAAGTACCAGAGTCACTATCACTTATAGGGTCTTAGGCTTGGATTTTTGTACAGTCCAGAGGCCCAGTTGATTTAACTAGGGCTTCCTTGGTCCAGAGTCAAGCAAGAGGAAGATAAGCAACCTAGGCTGATGATCATGGGCCTGACTAGGGATGCACAATTATACCTATTCCAACGGCTTTTTCCCATTGGTATTGTTATTGTGACGTTGGATAATAACAAATAATATTAAAAAAGCTCATTACCAGCAACATATATACAAAAATCTTATAACTTCGTTTCCAAACATCCACAAAATGATGGTAGTGCTAAAAGATGTCAATCTTTTAAAATAACATACTTTACATAACCAATATATTCGAAACAATTCTTAACATCTAAATCAATGTACATCCATATTCAAAATCATATAATAAGATATTATAATTGCATTTCGTTTCCAAACATCCACAAAATGACAATAGTGCTACAAGATGTTAATCTTTCATAATAACAAACTTCACATAAACAAGATGTTCAAAACAAGTCTTAACATTCAAAACAGCCAAAAATTAATATATATCCATATTCATAATCAAATAGCAAGAAATCCGAATTGCAACTGCGACAATTTTAGTGATACTCCTCCTCTTCTTCTCCAACTTCCTCTTCCCCTTCGCTCTCTCTTCTACTTCCTCATCATCTTCATAGTTTACCCCATCTTTATAGTCCTTGTAGCAAAATGATCTCTATTATTATACAAATATATAGAATTAGAAGTTAACAACCCTTAGAACAAAACAAAATTGGAATCAACATCATAAATAAAGATAGTGAAATGGCCACTATTACTTACCTTTCTCGTGAATTCGTGTATAGCTTTCACCAGGCAAGAAATCTACTCTTGGGCATTTTTAATCCAGAAGTCAAGCGTATAACATCTTCCTCTAATCTTACCCGTTTGCTCTGCTCTTCAGTGAGTGCACACCTCTTCTTCCTTGAACGAGGTACCTTAACACCTATACCATAGGTATTAGCATATCCATTTTCGTTTTCCCCCATAACTTCTTCAAATATATTTTTTCTAGCATTATTCATCTCATCCAAGCCATATTCACCTGGCATCTCCTGAAGTTTAGTGTGTATGTTTTCCTTCAAGAAACACAAGTTAATTAACTAGTCAAAATTAAGTCCGTTATGAAAGAAAAGAACACTCTTGGGAAATCATGGGAGCATCTTACTAATGCAGCAACAGATTGACGATCAAGCATAGTTTTGGGGGCTAGCTTGTGCGTTAACATCAAACTATCAATCTCATCAGCAGGGTAGCCTTTCACTTGATATATTAACGAACATGTATCAATAAGGGGGAAAATGTATGTAAAAAACCACTCAATATGCATAAAAATGCATTACACAATACCTCATCCCGGCATACTCTAACAATACTCTTGGTACTTGCATAATGTGGCATTACACCTTTCTTACGATTAGCCTTGTTCCTCACACTCCGATCCTAATTTTAGACAGGTACAAAGATGAAATTATGTAAGAACCCTTACAACTCATGGCAATGCACTCAGTTACAGCCAATTCATCACTAACAAAGCTCAGGCCAAACTTTTTCCTGATTTCCCACGCACGTCTTCCACCAAGAAGCTTATCAGCATCAAAAACCCCTTTACCCTTCTTTGACTGCTTCTTCTTTTTTTTGTTCATGAGTAGGCTTGATAGATCTCCTCACAGTATTGCCTGAAGACATATCCTTCATAAATTCATACAAATCCCGCTTTGCTTGTTCTTTAAATCTGCGTTTTTGGGCTTTCCGACTCTTCTTTGTCAACACGAAGTCAGAGGCCTACGTTCAACCACCACCTTTCCCTTTTTTCCCGTGCCTTACTAGAAACCTCCATGCTTGGCTCCTGGACACTTCTCGAAGATCTCTCATCAAAAAGGACAATGGGCTCGAAACCTAGTGGGTATTCGGGGCTCAAGTACCAGAGTCACTATCACTTATAGGGTCTTAGGCTTGGATTTTTGTACAGTCCAGAGGCCCAGTTGATTTAACTAGGGCTTCCTTGGTCCAGAGTCAAGCAAGAGGAAGATAAGCAACCTAGGCTGATGATCATGGGCCTGACTAGGGATGCACAATTATACCTATTCCAACGGCTTTTTCCCATTGGTATTGTTACTGTGACGTTGGATAATAACAAATAATATTAAAAAAGCTCATTACCAGCAACATATATACAAAAATCTTATAACTTCGTTTCCAAACATCCACCAAATGATAGTAGTGCTAAAAGATGTCAATCTTTTATAATAACATACTTTACATAACCAAGATATTCGAAACAATTCTTAACATCTAAATCAATGTACATCCATATTCAAAATCATATAATAAGATATTATAATTGCATTTCGTTTCCAAACATCCACAAAATGACAATAGTGCGACAAGATGTTAATCTTTCATAATAACATACTTCACATAAACAAGATGTTCAAAACAAGTCTTAACATTCAAAATAGCTAAAAATTAATAGATATCCATATTCATAATCAAATAGCAAGAAATCCGAATTGCAATTGCGACAATTTTAGTGATACTCCTCTTCTTCTCCAACTTCCTCTTCCCCTTTGCTCTCTCTTCTACTTCCTCATCATCTTCATAGTTTACCCCATCTTTATAGTCCTTGTAGCAAAATGATCTCTACTATTATACAAATATATAGAATCAGAAGTTAACAACCCTTAGAACAAAACAAAATTGGAATCAACATCACATATAAAGATAGTGAAATGGCCACTATTCCTTACCTTTCTCGTGAATTTGTGTATAGCATTCACCAGGCAAGAAATCTACTCTTGGGCATTTTTTAATCCAGAAGTCAAGCGTATAACATCTTCCTCTAATCTTACCCGTTTGCTCTGCTCTTCAGTGAGTGCACACCTCTTCTTCCTTGAACGAGGTACCTTAACACCTAGACCATAGGTATTAGCATATCCATTTTCGTTTTCCCCCATAACTTCTTCAAATATATTTTTTCTAGCATTATTCATCTCATCCAAGCCATATTCACCTGGCATCTCCTGAAGTTTAGTGTGTATGTTTTCCTTCAAGAAACACAAGTTAATTAACTAGTCAAAATTAAGTTCGTTATGAAAGAAAAGAACACTCTTGGGAAATCATGGGAGCATCTTACTAATGCAGCAACAGATTGACGATCAAGCATAGTTTTGGGGGCCAGCTTGTGCGTTAAAATCAAACTATCAATCTCATCAGCAGGGTAGCCTTTCACTTGATATATTAACGAACATGTATCAATGAGGGGGAAAATGTATGTAAAAAACCACTCAATATGCATAAAAATGCATTACACAATACCTCATCCCGGCATACTCTAACAATACTCTTGGTACTTGCATAATGTGGCATTACACCTTTCTTACGATTAGCCTTGTTCCTCACACTCCGATCCTAATTTTAGACAGGTACAAAGATGAAATTATGTAAGAACCCTTACAACTCATGGCAATGCACTCAGTTACAGCCAATTCATCACCATCAAAGCTCAGGCCAAACTTTTTCCTGATTTCCCACGCACGTCTTCCACCAAGAAGCTTATCAGCATCAAAAACCCCTTTACCCTTCTTTGACTGCTTCTTCTTTTTCTTGTTCATGAGTAGGCTTGATAGATCTCCTCACAGTATTGCCTGAAGACATATCCTTCATAAATTCATACAAATCCCGCTTTGCTTGTTCTTTAAATCTGCGTTTTTGGGCTTTCCGACTCTTCTTTGTCAACACGAAGTCAGAGGCCTACGTTCAACCACCACCTTTCCCTTTTTTCTCGTGCCTTACTAGAAACCTCCATGCTTGGCTCCTGGACACTTCTCGAAGATCTCTCATCAAAAAGGACAATGGGCTCAAAACCTAGTGGGTATTCGGGGCTCAAGTACCAGAGTCACTATCACTTATAGGGTCTTAGGCTTGGATTTTTGTACAGTCCAGAGGCCCAGTTGATTTAACTAGGGCTTCCTTGGTCCAGAGTCAAGCAAGAGGAAGATAAGCAACCTAGGCTGATGATCATGGGCCTGACTAGGGATGCACAATTATACCTATTCCAACGGCTTTTTCCCATTGGTATTGTTACTGTGACGTTGGATAATAACAAATAATATTAAAAAAGCTCATTACCAGCAACATATATACAAAAATCTTATAACTTCGTTTCCAAACATCCACCAAATGAAAGTAGTGCTAAAAGATGTCAATCTTTTATAATAACATACTTTACATAACCAAGATATTCGAAACAATTCTTAACATCTAAATCAATGTACATCCATATTCAAAATCATATAATAAGATATTATAATTGCATTTCGTTTCCAAACATCCACAAAATGACAATAGTGCTACAAGATGTTAATCTTTCATAATAACATACTTCACATAAACAAGATGTTCAAAACAAGTCTTAACATTCAAAACAGCCAAAAATTAATATATATCCATATTCATAATCAAATAGCAAGAAATCCGAATTGCAATTGCGACAATTTTAGTGATACTCCTCTTCTTCTCCAACTTCCTCTTCCCCTTTGCTCTCTCTTCTACTTCCTCATCATCTTCATAGTTTACCCCATCTTTATAGTCCTTGTAGCAAAATGATCTCTACTATTATACAAATATATAGAATCAGAAGTTAACAACCCTTAGAACAAAACAAAATTGGAATCAACATCACATATAAAGATAGTGAAATGGCCACTATTCCTTACCTTTCTCGTGAATTTGTGTATAGCATTCACCAGGCAAGAAATCTACTCTTGGGCATTTTTTAATCCAGAAGTCAAGCGTATAACATCTTCCTCTAATCTTACCCGTTTGCTCTGCTCTTCAGTGAGTGCACACCTCTTCTTCCTTGAACGAGGTACCTTAACACCTATACCATAGGTATTAGCATATCCATTTTCGTTTCCCCCATAAATTCTTCAAATATATTTTTTCTAGCATTATTCATCTCATCCAAGCCATATTCACCTGGCATCTCCTGAAGTTTAGTGTGTATGTTTTCCTTCAAGAAACGCAAGTTAATTAACTAGTCAAAATTTAGTTCGTTATGAAAGAAAAGAACACTCTTGGGAAATCGTGGGAGCATCTTACTAATGCAGCAACAGATTGACGATCAAGCATAGTTTTGGGGGCCAGCTTGTGCGTTAACATCAAAATATCAATCTCATCAGCAGGGTAGCCTTTCACTTGATATATTAACGAACATGTATATGTAAAAAACCACTCAATATGCATAAAAATGCATTACACAATACCTCATCCCGGCATACTCTAACAAAACTCTTGGTACTTGCATAATGTGGCATTACACCTTTCTTACGATTAGCCTTGTTCCTCACACTCCGATCCTAATTTTAGACAGGTACAAAGATGAAATTATGTAAGAACCCTTACAACTCATGGCAATGCACTCAGTTACAGCCAATTCATCACCATCAAAGCTCAGGCCAAACTTTTTCCTGATTTCCCACGCACGTCTTCCACCAAGAAGCTTATCAGCATCAAAAACCCCTTTACCCTTCTTTGACTGCTTCTTCTTTTTTTGTTCATGAGTAGGCTTGATAGATCTCCTCACAGTATTTCCTGAAGACAAATCCTTCAGAAATTCATACATATCCCGCTTTGCTTGTTCTTTAAATCTGCGTTTTTGGGCTTTCCGACTCTTCTTTGTCAACCCAAAGTCAGAGGCCTACGTTCAACCACCACCTTTCCCTTTTTTCCCGTGCCTTACTAGAAACCTCCATGCTTGGCTCCTGGACACTTCTCGAAGATCTCTCATCAAAAAGGACAATGGGCTCGAAACCTAGTGGGTATTCGGGGCTCAAGTACTAGAGTCACTATCACTTATAGGGTCTTAGGCTTGGATTTTTGTACAGTCCAGAGGCCCAGTTGATTTAACTAGGGCTTCCTTGGTCCAGAGTCAAGCAAGAGGAAGATAAGCAACCTAGGCTGATGATCATGGGCCTGACTAGGGATGCACAATTATACCTATTCCAACGGCTTTTTCCCATTGGTATTGTTACTGTTATGTTGGATAATAACAAATAATATTAAAAAAGCTCATTACCAGCAACATATATACAAAAATCTTATAACTTCGTTTCCAAACATCCACAAAATGATAGTAGTGCTAAAAGATGTCAATCTTTTACAATAACATACTTTACATAACCAAGATATTCGAAACAATTCTTAACATCTAAATCAATGTACATCCATATTCAAAATCATATAATAAGATATTATAATTGCATTTCGTTTCCAAACATCCACAAAATGACAATAGTGCTACAAGATGTTAATCTTTCATAATAACATATTTCACATAAACAAGATGTTCAAAACAAGTCTTAACATTCAAAACAGCTAAAAATTAATATATATCCATATTCCTAATCAAATAGTAAGAAATCCGAATTGCAATTGCGACAATTTTAGTGATACTCCTCCTCTTCTTCTCCAACTTCCTCTTCCCCTTCGCTCTCTCTTCTACTTCCTCATCATCTTCATAGTTTACCCTATCTTTATAGTCCTTGTAGCAAAATGATCTCTATTATTATACAAATATATGGAATTAGAAGTTAACAACCCTTAGAACAAAACAAAATTGGAATCAACATCACATATAAAGATAGTGAAATGGCCACTATTACTTTCCTTTCCCGTGAATTCGTGTATAGCATTCACCAGGCAAGAAATCTACTCTTGAGCATTTTTTAATCCAGAAGTCAAGCGTATAACATTTTCCTCTATTCTAACCCGTTTGCTCTGCTCTTCAGTGAGTGCACACCTCTTCTTCCTTGAACGAGGTACCTTAACACCTATACCATAGGTATTAGCATATCCATTTTCGTTTTCCCCCATAACTTCTTCAAAAATATTTTTTCTAGCATTATTCATCTCATCCAAGCCATATTCACCTGGCATCTCCTGAAGTTTAGTGTGTATGTTTTCCTTAAAGAAACACAAGTTAATTAACTAGTCAAAATTTAGTTCGTTATGAAAGAAAAGAACACTCTTGGGAAATCGTGGGAGCATCTTACTAATGCAGCAACAGATTGACGATCAAGCATAGTTTTGGGGGCCAGCTTGTGCGTTAACATCAAAATATCAATCTCATCAGCAGGGTAGCCTTTCACTTGATATATTAACGAACATGTATCAATGAGGGGGAAAATGTATGTAAAAAACCACACAATATGCATAAAAATGCATTACACAATACCTCATCCAGGCATACTCTAACAAAACTCTTTGTACTTGCATAATGTGGCATTACACCTTTCTTACGATTAGCCTTGTTCCTCACACTCCGATCCTAATTTTAGACAGGTACAAAGATGAAATTATGTAAGAACCCTTACAACTCATTACACAAATCCATCCCCCCCACCCCCCCAATAAAAAACACCAATCCAAAGAAAAAGAAATCAATTGTACATCAATAATGAAAAAATTTTCCATACCTCATTTTGTCAGATTGACAACATACTACCAAATTTTTCAATTGCCTCTCAGGTATAAATTCAGGCCTCATTTCCAGTGCATCTTCATATGTGTATTCATCCACAAGGTTTGCTTTCATGTAACATTTCCACCATCTCCAACAAGCTGACAACTTCTCCACAAACCAAGAATAAGGCTCCAATCCTTTGGGGAACTTGTATGAATCCTACAAGATATATATACAATAACTTAATTGTTTTGACACTAAGTCTAACTATTAAATAAGTAGTTAGAATATGCTTATACCTTTATAATATCCCATATATATTTGATTTTATCTTCGGGCATCTCTAGCCAACTCATATGTCAATCAGTAGCTTTCTTACATCTCTTGCATAACACTTGATTAGAGATGACATTTGTCTCGCACAACTATTATCTAGCTGTATATAATCATTAACGGTAATGGACATCGGATTCTCTGGCTTCTTAACTTTATTTGGTCCTATTGCCTTGTCAACCTTAGGACCATGTAAATAGCTTCTATTTTTATGAGGTGCTGGACTTGCAATTATTGAAATATCCTAGTCCATTACACTTCTAGAAACATTGTCTGCACACCTATATGTTACAATATAAACATAAAATATTCTAACTACTTCCCAAACCTATAGTTGAAATTAAAAGTCATATGAGATGAATTAACCTGCTTGAGTTGTAAAACTTTTATGGACTTCCCTTTTGTGATAAATCGGTAGGAACACTTCTAGGAGTTGCTGTTAATTTCATATATGTTAGAAGCTATAAGTAAAACAATAACAAGACTAGAGAAATGCGACAACGATTACACTCTATAGAGATACCAGTTTGTATAACCTCTGCTTGTACAGATTGTAGAGCTTCTCGGTTCTCACCATCCGATCATGGAAGAAACGAGCTACGCCGAGCGTTTGTACATTGAGAATTCGTCTCAACATCATCACGTGAAGGATTGCGAACTAATATAGGGCTATGACACCTCTGATTCAGTTGTGCCATGGTACTCTATATGAAAATGGATATAGATCATTTAAAATGATAAATGCAAAAGGAGCTAATCAGAATAATCTTTGTATAGAGATGATATTATACCTTCAGTTGGTTTCTTTTAACTAATGCTAACTTCTTCTGAGTTGATGCCATTTGATCCTTCACATAATAAGGCACATAAGAAATGAAATATAATAGATATACTAAGAAATATGACCCTTTCCAATATGGATATAACCAATAAAGCAAAAAACTTAATACTTCACCAACATATGGATTTCATTTCACAATAACAAACAAAAAAATCACACATTTTCAGTGGCAATCACATTTAGTTGCAATCATAGTTGTAATCATAGTCATAGAGAGTTTCATCTTCCTTGCTGTCATTACTATCGTAAAGATATTCACTATCATCCTCCCCAACTATAGCTTCATTTAATGGTTGATTAACCAAATTTCCTTCAATGTCATCTCTTATATTGTCAGTGTCAACTATGTTGATAGTCTTTAATATCTCATGGTCATGTTGGTAATCAACTTCAGGTATGATTTCTTCCTCCATGTCAAAAAGATCTCTTGCCTTTATACTAGTGACCAAATGCCAATTCTTTTCCTTAGACTCAGGTGTGTAGAACACTTAAAGTGCTTGCTCAGCCAAAGCATAAGGTTCAATAGTTTTTAGTTATGATTTCAAGTTAACAAGAGTGAAACCAAACCGATCTTTCTTAACACCGTTGGTAGGATGAACCTAGTCACATCGAAATAAGATTACCTTCCTCCCTTGATGATAATCCAACTTAGAATCTTTGTGAAAACACCATAATTGGTGACATTCTTGTTATCAAGTATAGTTGTATGCACAAGAACACCAGAATTTTGAGTGACAGCCTTCTATCCACACATTTTGCATGAAACCTAAATCCATTACAAGTGATCCTTGTCATTTTCATGATCCACATGTTAGGCCATTTGCTTAACCATATCAGATCTTCAGCTTTCATGGAGTCGGTGGGCAAATGACGCGAAACCTAAATTAGTCAAACTACAAGTTAGGAAAGCATAAGAATTTTACAACCATAAAGCATTGAAACTAAATAGTTCCTTAAACTTACATTTTCTTAGAACCGTGTAGGAAATTACTTCTATGATTGTCATAGATATCTTTCTGCCCTTTTTGACTATTTTCATTATGAACCAAATCATAATGCTCACTGTCATCAAATAATCACATTAGTTTCAAAGAGTTTTTTTAATCAAATAGTTTCAAAGTGTTAATAAATAAGCAAAAATAGTTGAAAATTTATAAGAAAATAAGCTTACTTGATATAAACTTTAACTTCATCATAGTTGAACAAGACATAATTGTGTGCTTGTTTCTAACAAAGAATGAGGAGCTAAGACTTCATTCTTCTTAGAAGCATAATAACTTCTAAGGAAAAATATTGAGAGTCCTTCTTGTGCTTTGCCATGACCATCATTGATCCTCTTTGATCGAGAGACTCCTTTGTTTGGACACCATGTAAATGCCTTGAACAAAATGTTAGACATTCTTCTACAAGGTATCTCTCTGCAATTAATCCTTCTGGACAACTTCTATTATGTACATAAGACTTTAGCCTATGTAAATACCTACATATATCAAAATAAATCTCTTATTTGAAAAGCATTTACCAATTTATGGAAATTTATTATATACATTTTACAGGACCAAAATATATACCTCTCCACAGGATACGTCAAGCGATAATTACACAAGCCAACTATGAGTGCCTCGTATGCCATATGAATAGATAAGTGCACCATGACATCAAAGAAGGAAGGGAGCAATAACTCCACAAGATGACAAAGAGTTAATGCAATTCGATCCTACAAACACTCAAATTCTAGTGGCATTGCCACTTTGGAACATAACTCCTGAAAATAGTTGCTTAACTCGATTATAACAAGGCTAACATTCTTGTCTTTGATTTTCGATGCAACTAGTGGCAACAACTGCTGCATTAGATTATGATGATCATGGCTTTTCAAACCTATGTACACGTCGTGCGATATTTGCAGCATACCCATCGGGAACTCTAATACTGGCCAACATATCTAGAAGTTCTTCTTTCTCCAAATCACTAAGGGCAGAATGTGATGGGGGCAATCTTATCCTACCCCTTGTGTCTTCCATTGGGTGGAATGACTACAAATATTCATATTTTCAAGATCAAGACTTAATTGCAAGGTGTCCTTTGTTTTTCCTTCAATATTCAAAAAGTCCTGATCAAGCTTTCAGATATATTCTTCTCTAAATGTATCATATCCAAGTTACGTCTTACCAAAAGATGCTCCAAATATGCAAGCTAGAAGAAGTTCTTCTTTTTCTATGGTCTAACTTCTTCTGCCCGTCTTCCCCTTTTATACTTTGGTTTCATCCCTTTTCCTGATGTCACATTCCCGATCGCAAATGCGAAGCAGGACTCAATTTAGTTGTTCCATCAAATACTTTTCTATTATGATGATATTTGTGATCACCATCTAGAAAGCATCAATGGCACATGAAACGCAATTTCCTACTATGTTTCAAATACAAAGAACTAGTTTCCACATTACAATGGGCACATGCATGCCTCCCTTTAGTTCTCTACCCAGATAAGTTGTTGTATCCTGGAAATTCATTAATTGTCCACATCAATGCAGCTCGTATAGAAAATGTCTCATTATAGTTGAGGCATAAAATGTGCCCACACCATTCCCCATAATATATTTAACTCCTCATTAAAGGTTGGAGGTAAATATCAATGTCATTTCCAGGTGCTTTTGGACCAGGTATAATCAAGGAAAGTATGAAATAGGGCTCTTTCATGCACATCCATGGTAGTAGATTGTACGTCATCAAGACAACTGGCCATATGCTGTATTGAATACCCATGATCCCAAAAGGGTTGAACCCATCGCTTGTCAACCCAAGCCTAACGTTTCGAGGGTTCAAAGAGAACTTGGGATGGCACCTATCCAAACTTTTCCATGCTTGAGACTTAGCTGGATTCCTTAGCTTGCCATCTTTAATTCTCCCTTCTTCATGCCATCTCAACAAACTAGCTGTCTTGGATGACATAAACAATTGCTGCAAATCAAAGGAAAATGACGAAAAACCTTATTTGGCACTTTTTGACTGTTTGCTAATGACACAATTGCTCAATCATCAATAGTTTTTCATCTTGAAGCACCATATATTGGGCAAGCATCATAACCTCCAAACTTCTTTCGAAAAAGCACATAATCATTAAGCCATGCATCAATTAAATGTTGCATCAGTCACACCATATAGACCCTTAAAATGATACATTTCAACCACAAATGATAAAGTTGAAAACTCTTCGCACCCAGAATAAATCGATTGCTTAGACTTTTCGAGCATTTTGTAAAAGACTTTAGCTTTGGAATTAGACACTTCTTGTGGTTGGTGTGTTGATGCTCCAATGTCATCAAAATTATGTACCCCAAACACATCACCCAGCATGTTATGCATGCAATCTTCATCATCTTTGACCTCCATAGCTTGAAATTGTTCACCATGTTCATTCCATATACTTCGTGTATAGTCAGCATCCATTCCTTTCAATGTAAGGCGGTGCCGAATAATTGATCCATTTCGAACATATCTATTAGCACAATCCTTACATGGGCATTTTATTAATCTGTCCTCATCAACTAGAGTTGCAACTGAGTATGTAATGAATGCTTCTAACCCTTGTTGAAAGTTAGGTGAAACCCTTGAATACATCACCCGATCCATGTTCTTAAATACGTCCATCCTAAAACTCTACTGCACTTATTTGTAACAAAAAAAATCACCAAACGACTATTCCAAAAATATAGTTGAAATATGAAAATCACAAATAAGACCAAATAAGAATAAAATCATACCAAAATAAAATCACACAGTACAAATTATGTATCAGAAACCCAAATACAATATAGCACTAGAGCTCATATCACCATCGCTGGTTACTATTGTTGAAAAATATAATATTTTATTAATCTAAAAATTTATTTTTAGTTTTTTATTTTTATAAATATGTATTTAAATATAGATTTGAAAAGAAAAAATAATAAATAAATAACTTTATTTTATTTAGTTACGTGATTTGAGGCTGTTGGAAAAATAATTTTAGTTAAGTCTAAATATTGAAAAAATTACATCTATTTTGAAGGGAAAATTTAAAGCAAGCAATCCCATATAGGAGAGGAAGGAGTGAATTAAAGAGTTTAAATAGGTAGGGATGAATCACCCCATTTGAGTTCACTCTTGGGTGAGGGAATGGAAGCGACACACGTACACGCGCCGTGCCTTGCTCGGGCATGGGCGTGGGCATTATTTTTATTACCGGGTATATTTATTTTACGGAAAAATACATTAACACCGATGACGGACCGTTGGTACTGCAGCATCAGTTTTCAATGTATTAATCCTCATTAAAATAGATTATTATGGCTGTTACAATTCTCTATTAACTCAAAATATAGTTGTTAGCCTTTGCATTTAATCCAAATATAGCTGTTAGGCTGCCATTACTGGTTTTTTGCTCTCCTTGCATCGGTATAAATACCGATTGTACCCTGCACCGAATGATAAAATACAACATCTCAATCCAATCTCTCTCTCTCGTTTATTACCAATTCTCTTCACGATTCTGGGCAAAGTTCGAGGCATTCCGAACGGGCAATTAGGGAGTGCACGTTAAGCATCGGATCGTGTAAATCCTGAAGGATGGCTGCCTATACATCTGTTTGCACCGAGACAGAGGCGAAATTGTCTTTTAGGACAATGTTATCATCCACGGCACAGTATTTTCGGTATTCTAATCGACTACCCCTCTTTTCATTTTCTCCGTCGCTATCTGATTGCGTTGTTTAGATATTATTTCACTGCAACGTTACTGAATTTGCTTGCTAATACACCACTGTAATTTCCTACTGCATTTTCCATTAATTCACAGTATTTTGCTACTATTTTTCTGCAGTATTCGCAACACAAATTTACAGCTATTTCGCTACTATTTTTCCTGCAATTTTCAGAATTTTCCAACAGTATTTTCATTGTATTTTACACGTATTTCTTGCTATATTTCCCATGGAACTTTTTGTATTTTTTGCTGTATTTTTTTGTTATATTTTAGCAATATTTTTCAATACGATTGCACTGTTATTTCCAACAATCTAAAAGACGAATTACTTTCACATCTATATTTTATATTTAAACATGGCAACCAAACTACCTCTTCCCGATATGTCTAAGGTAGAGCCTCTTGACGAGAAGAATTATAAGAGGTGGTTACAAAAAATTTTGTTCTTCCTACAACAATTGTGTATCGATTATGTACTTTATGAAAAGAAGGTTTGAGAAAAAAAGTGTACGAAGAAAAATTCACCACAGACGATCGAACCTGGAGGGAAAATTTACTGCACTATATGAGTGATGGACTCTTTGATATTTATGTGATGTCAAACTCATCCAAAGAAATTTAGGATTCCCTACAGAAAAAGTATGGGGGCGATGATGCAGGGACTAGAAAATACGCGGTTAGTAAATGGTTAGATTTCAAATTCGTGGACAATAAACCAATCATTGATCAAGTCTGTGAATATGAAAACATAGTAACTACTCTTTTGTCAGAAGGCCTTAAAATTTGCAAAATAACTCCAGCATATGTTTTAATTGAAAAGCTTCCACCTTCTTGGAAGGATTATAGAAACCTACTTATGCATAAAAAGAAGGACTTGACGTTAGAGGAGTTAGTGAACCACTTAAAAATTGAAGAGAAAAATAGGCTTAAGGACAGGGGATACTCATACTCCGACCAATCTAAAGCTAATATTATCGAAGCTAGCCCTAGTGCATCTGACAGATTCAAGAGTAAAGGGAAAAAGCATCATTCAAATTATAAACCTGGTGGGAAGATCCAAAAGCAGAACAACAGATTCCTAGGAGATTGCTATCACTATGGAAAACGTGGACACGTGGCTAAAGATTGCAGGAGCAAAAAGAACCAGCCTAAGGACCCAAAGCACAAAGTCCACCTTATAGAAACAGAGAACATTGTAGCAGTGGTCTCAGAGGTGAACCTAGTGAACAATATGACCGAGTGGATCGTGGAAATCGGGGCTACCAAGCACATCTGCACGAACCAAAACATGTTCCAACAATACTAGAGATTGACTGATAGAGAGGTGGTTTACATGGGCAATTCCGCAGCAGCACCAATCCTCGGAAAAGAGAAGATTTCTTTAAAGCTCACTTCTGGAAAGTTTCTTTCTTTAACAAACGTGCTGCATGTATCTAATATGCGTAGGAACCTGATCTCAGGTAATCTTTTAATTAAAGCTGGGTTAAAACTTTCCTTTGACTCTGACAAATTAGTCCTCACTAGGAATGAGGAATTTGTGGGTAAAGGTTTTTGTAATGGTGGTCTGTTTGTCCTTGACACTGTTTGCATGAATAACAACGCTAGTACCTCTTTTGCTTATATTGTTGAATCTCTTGAATTGTGGCATGCTCGCTTAGGACATAAAAATGTTGAATCCATTAAACGACTTAAGAAGATGAACATGATTCCTAACTTCAGTAATACCAGCTTTAATAAGTGTGAAGTATGCGTAGAAGCTAAATATGCTAAAAAACCTTTAAGTTTGTCAAGAGACAAACTGAACTTCTTGAGCTAGTTTACACTGATTTAGGGGACTACAAAAATCTAATAAGCAGAGGTTGAAAAAGATACTACATGACCTTTGTAGATGATCACTCTAGATATTCAATGGTATATCTACTAAGCACTAAAGATGAAGCAGAAGAAATGTTATTTAACTACAAAGCTGAAGTAGAAAATCAACTTGGAAGGAAAATAAAAAGAGTTAGGTTCGATAGAGGAGGAGAATATGATCCTACTTCTCTAGAAAAATTTTGTGAGAAAAATGGGATAATACATGAACGAAGCCCTCCCTATTGTCCCCAATCTAACGGTGTTGCAGAGAGGAAAAATCGAACTTTAAAAGGTATGATGAATGCTATGCTTATTAGTTCTGGACTACCTGACAACATGTGGGGGGAGGCAATGTTGTCTGCTTGTTATGTACTTAATAGAGTTCCTCATAAAAAACTAGATAAAACCCCATACGAGATGTGGAAAGGTTATGCGCTTAATCTGAAATACTTGAAAGTGTGGGGGTGTCTAGCCAAGGTAGGATTACCTGAATATAAACGGAGTAAAATTGGGCCTAAGACTATTGATTCTATTTTTATCGGATATGCTCATCAAAGTGCTGCCTATCGTTTTCTGGTCAAAAGATCTAATAACTCATATGCATGTGGTACTATCATGGAATCTAGAGATGCTGAATTCTTTGAGCATATATTTCCCTTAAAATCCAATGATGCACAACCTACTAGTTTGCCTTCTGATAATGTAACTATTACTCATGATAATACTAACGACATAAACATTCCTGAAGTCCGAAGGAGTAAAAGAGCTAAGAAAGAAACCAACTTTGGGCTAGATTTTATTACCACTTTCCAATCAGAAGATAACTTCATAAATGAAGAAATTGCAGGTGTCTATATGTTAGAGGAAGACCCTAAAACCTACGATGAGGCCATAAGATCGGTTGATTCTACCTTTTGGAAAGAAGCTATTAATAGCGAACTAGAATCAATTCTAAGTAACTACACATAAGAATTGGTGGACCTCCCTGGAGGATGTAAACCAATAGGTTGTAAGAAGACGGATGGGACAACAGATAAATTCAAGGCTAGGTTAGTGGCTAAAGGCTATAACCAGAAAAAGGGGTTAGACTATTTCAATACTTATTCACCCGTCGCTAAAATAGCCACAATTAGGACCTTAATAGCCCTTGCTTCCATTCATGATTTAGTAGTGCATCAAATGGATGTCAAAACTATATTTTTGAATGGTGACCTAGACAAAGAGATTTACATGGAACAACCTTTAGGGTTTGTCGTCCCTGGAAATGAAAAGAAAGTGTGTAAACCTGTAAAATCTTTATATGGTCTTAAACAGGCACCTAAATAGTGGCATGAGAAGTTTAACAGCACGCTAGTAGATAACAAGTTTCATGTTAATAATGTAGACTCTTGTTTGTATTTTAAGATTGATTCAAATGGATGTGTGTCACAGTATGTCTATATGTTGATGACATGTTGATTTTTGGCACAAACTTGGAAATTGTAAAAGAAATGAAAAACATTCTATGTTCTAAATTCGATATGAAAGATATGAGTGAGGCAGATGTGATTTTAGGAGTTAAAATTTTGAAAACTTTTGAAGGCATAAGTCTAAACCAGTCTCACTATGTTGAAAAAATACTTAGAAAGTTTGACATGTTTAACACTGATCCTGTAAGAACACCTTATGATCCCTGTGTACATTTGACTAAACATAAAGGTGTTGCTATGTGCCAATCTGAGTATGCAAAAATAACTGGCAGTGTTATGTTTCTGATGAACTATACCAGACCTGATACAGCATATGCTGTAAGTAGACTCGGTAGATACACACATAATCCCAATCAAGAGCATTGGAACGCATTAAAAAGATTGCTTAAATATTTAAAAGGAACCATGGATTTGGAACTTCACTATGGAAAGTTTCTCGCTGTTTTAGAGGGATATTGTGACGCCAATTGGGTGTCTGATAATGATGAGATTAACTCCACTAGTGGTTATGTATTCACACTAGCTGGAGGTGCTATTTCCTGGAAATCCTCTAAGCAATCTTGTACTACTACTTCTACTATGGAATCTGAGTTCATTGCTCTTGAGTTGGCAGGTCATGAAGCCGAGTGGCTAAGAAGTCTATTGGGATACGTGCCATTGTGGGGGCTTCCAGCTCTGTCGGTATCACTTCACTGTGAAAGTTAGGCTGTAATTGCTGTGGCAAAGAACAAAGTTTACAATGGCAAGAGAAGGCATATTCGTCTCAGGCATAAGATTGTGAAAGATCTTCTAGAAAGTAGGGTGATATCACTAGACCATGTAAAGTCTGAAAAGAATCTTGCGGATCCATTGACAGAAGGCATTTGTCGGAGAATGATTATAGAGACATCGAGGGGGATGGGACTAAAGTATGTACATGAATAAACTATGATGTATCGAACCTGGTCTTATCAGGTTCAATGTGAAAAGTCATAGTTTCATTCAAGATATGAACTGTATTTTATGTTGTCCCTCCCTATGGTGTAACAATGCCAAGACGGGTCCATAGCCATGTATTTGGTGGTGTAATCACGGCTTGCACTTGATGGACACTGTCTATATGTTGCCAAGAGGTAAGGTTGAACTTTAGCTCTTAATGGACCCATATCCATAATGTTTGGTGGTGTGCGGTAATACACACTTTATGGGATCCACCTATGTAGGTGTGGGAGTCTGGCCGCTCCCTATGAAAGATTAAAACTTGCCTTCCAGAGCACTTATGAATATCCAGGACGAGCACATGGCGGATAAAATGCGCCAAATCGCAGGAATTGCCGAAATTTGGAGATTAGTATGTGTCCAAGTAGAAGACTATACGACCCCTTGTGAGGTTCAAGACGAAAATGACATTGCGAGATGTTGGTCCTAAACTTGGATTACACTAGGTGATGATTCAAGTCGCAAGACATCGGCACAGAAAACTAAAACTCCCTTTGCCCAATTCATTCTTATCTTTTCACATCCACTTGTATCATTGTGGGGAACTGTTGGAAAAATGATTCAAGTTAAGTCTAAATATTGTAAAAATTACATCTATTTTGAAGGGAAAATTTAAAGAAAGCAATCCCACATAGGCGAGAGAGGAGTGAATTAAAGAGTTTAAATAGGTAGGGGTGAATCACCCCATTTGAGTTAACTCTTGGGTGAGTGAACGGAAGCCACACACGCGCCGTGCGCCCGCCCTTCGTGCCGTGCTCAGGCTAGGGTGTGGGCATTATTTTTACCACTGGGTATATTTATTTTACCGAAAAATACATTAACACCAGTAAATGACTATTGGTATTGCAGCATCGGTTTTCAATGTGTTAATCTCCTCATTAAAATAGATTATTATGGCTGCTATTGGACTTTGCATTTAATCCAAATAGAGTTGTTTGGCTGCCATTACTGGTTTTTTCCTCCCCTTACATCGGTATAAATACTGATTGCACCCTGCACCGAATGATAAAATACAACATCTCAATCCAATCTCTCTCTCTCGTTTATTACCAATTCTCTTCATGATTCTGGGCAAAGTTCGAGGCATTCCGAACGGGCAATTAGCGAGTACACGTTAAGCATCGAATCGTGTAAATCCTGGAGGATGGCCACCTATACATCTGTTTGCACCGAGGCAGAGGTGAAATTGTCTTTTAGGACAATGGTATCATCCACGGCACGGTATTTTCGGTATTCTAATCGACTACCCCTCTTTTCATTTTCACCGTCGCTATCTGATTGCGTTGTTTAGATATTATTTCACTGCAACGTTACTGAATTTGCTTGCTAATACACCACGGTAATTTCCTGCTGCATTTTTTAGTAATTCGCGGTATTTTTCTACTGTTTTTCTGCAGTATTCGCAACATAAATTTACAGCTATTTTGCTACTGTTTTTCCTGCAATTTTTAGAATTTTCCAGTAGTATTTTCGTTGTATTTTACACGTATTTCTTGCTGTATTTCCCATGGAATTTTCAGTCTTTTTTGCTGTATTTTTTCCTTATATTTTAGCATTATTTTTCAATACAATTGCACTATTATTTCCAACAGAGGCTAGATATTTGATGATGGCCATTGTTTTAAAGCTATGTAAATTATAGTAAAAAATATCTCTTTGTGCAGTAAGTTAGTGACCAAAGATCTCGGCCACTACCAGCTAGTTTGTTAAATTTAAAATTAAAAATAATAAAAAAATTTGCCTATAAAAACGATGGGTAGTATGGTTTGAAAGATATATCGTCTGAGAAATCAGAGACTTGCGTTTTATGTTCTTTTCTCCCAAAAAAAAAATGTGAGTAGTGGTGATCAAGGTTCGGGGATATTTTATTACTGTGCTGATAGAGGTCCAACGGGTTGTTAAATCATACGAAAGGAGCGCACTTAAGTCGAAAGATATACTCGTTCAAGATGGGCATTTCCTTTCTAAGGAGAGCGTTCTCACATGCCTCAATCCTAAAGATATGTTTTCTCTAAATCTTTTCCTATGTAATTTGTTTTTCACATGTCGTTGTTTCTACTAGATTGTATGATCTAATGAAATCTATATCCTAAATTTTTATCCTGTTATGATGTTGTATTATTCAAGTTTGATTGATGTTGTTTTATTCATGTAAATGGATAATAATTATTGATGTATATTACAGAATATATTTTCCAATAGTCTTAGAAAGGAAAATTGCCTTGTTGAATTGCGTGAATGATTTGAAACATTAATTGTTTATCAATATGAACAAAAATGTTTACTCAAGCTTTGCTATTGTGAATTATGTTGGTAATTAAAAGAAAAAAATTGTCATAAATTTGCATGAGCTTGGGGACTAAGAATATATGAGGATCATTTCTTGATGATAACTTTGTAATTTTCTGATAAAATTATATGTTTAGGAGAGAATAATATCCTACTTACTACATTGAAATTTTTGTTATTGTGGATGCGATTATTGTACATATATTTATGATCTTTTAGGAGACAATCAGAACCATAGGCCCTTTTATTTCGCATGTATTTGGAAAAAGGATTTGCCAAATATTTGTTTATGACTATTTTATGTATATATATAATATTATTATATACATTTATTTACTTAGGTTAATTTCGTTGTTGACTACATGTTTACAAAAAAATTAATTTTTTGTAAAGACTGAAATAGGAATATTATATGAATGAATTATTGTCGGTCTAAAATATAATAGAAAAATTGGATCCTATATCAATGTTGTGGGCCGAAGTGAAAACATGCTTCCTCTCTAGACGTGATTCATTTGAGACCGTTTCCACTGAGGAAGTTTTATATTTGTTGGTTATCATCCAAAGACTTTAAATTGATTATTTCATAGTACTAGTTCAAGTTATGGTGATATTTTAAGTGATGGATGTATTATTTTATTGTGTTCTTCATGAACTTCATGAGTTCTATTATGTATCTACTGTATTCGCATGTATATGAACCCTAATTGAGATATTGTATTGTTTGAGTACGACCTTTTATCTCTGAATTGAAAATAAAAGGAAAGTAAATTTGGCAACCATTGCTTGAATTGTTTAAAGGTTGATGCTCATTATTAATATAAAATCAAGTGTGAGATTTTGCAAATTGTGGACAAATTGTACGGGCGTGACTTCCAATCTCCTATAGATGGGGTGAAATAAGAAAGAAAATCATAGTGTAACTTCTAATATATGTGTGCGTGTATGAGAGAGAGAGATTCGTGAATACATGAAATTTATAATCAAGTTGCTTGAAAATTTTTGATAAATGTTTTATAAGGAGCTATGTTAAAAAAAATTTAAAAGCTAGTTTTGTCAAGTCCAAATGTTTATTCGTGAAGAAATTTTTCAAAAACAAAAAGAAGGAAAAAGGGATTCAAACAAAAAAATACAAATGCTACTATTTAAAAATAATATTAAAAATAAAAAAGGAGAAGTACAAATATTCAGTACATATATACATATATAAAAAAAAAATCACTTGTTGACTGCAATTGCTAGTTTGCCATCTAAGAAAATCTAAGGTGAATGTTTATAGAATAAACTTGTGATTTTTTATTCAAATATATTTATATCGACTACGTGGGCTATAGTATTTATGGAGGAGAATATTTGTATATGAATCTTGGTTTGAGCTAACGAATTGTGGGGTGGTTACATACTAATATTATAGGATTTTGTTGTATCCTTGCTTGAGAAACTTGTATGGTTGAACAAGTTAAGGTCTACACATTCATGCTTTGTAATGGTTGAGATTTCCTATATTTGAACTGTGCGGAAATAAATAATTCTCCCGATATGCAATCAAATCAAATACCATGACTAATCGAGAAATAAATGGACTAAAAGAGAAAAGAAACAATCGACATAATGATTTACGTGGAAACCCCTTTACAATCGAAATGGGAGAAAACTACGGGCGAAGATTGGAGCTTTTATTATTGAATCAAAAGAAGAATTACAATATCTCTCTCACACTCAATTTTGTTTGTAGGGGCGCCGCTGGGGAAAATACCTCACTTTGAATTGGATGCTTTGTGACGTAACCCTACGTCCGTATTTATAGAGCTAGGAAAACGCGCTTCCTGATCGATCGGCTCGCTCATTGGAGGCATCCTTCTTTTATGTAACTTTCTAGATCGATCGAGCTCCATCCCGATCGATCGGCCTCCTCACGGCTCCTCTCCTTAAAATACCAAGTAATTTTGAGTCATTTTCCTAACAAATCTCCACCTTGGCTCAAAATTAACATCAACAATAAAACAACTCCACCTTCTCCACAAACGCCCCCTTAACCGGGGCTAACACACATCAAACCGAAAGACCCGCCAAATTCGAGCAATGCTCAAACTTGCTCCCTCGTAGAACCTTAGTGAACATGTCAGCTGGATTGTCCTCAGTCCCAATCTTCTTCAACTCCACCTTCCGCTCGTCAATCAGATCTCAGATAAAATGATGCTTCACATCTATATGCTTTGTTCTGTCATGATGTGACATTTGATCTTTCGCTAGGTGAATGGTGGACTAACTATCACAGTAGACTCTAACTGTGCCCTGCTCGACACTGATTTCACTAATCAAACCTCTCAACCAGACGACTTCTTTGAATGCTTCTGTGACTGCCATATACTCGGTCTCGGTAGTAGACTGTGCTATAACAGGCTGTAAACACGCTCTCTAACTGATAGCTGTGTCACCTAAACAAAACACATACCCTGATGTGGACTTCCTCTTATCAAGGTCTCCACCATAATCAGAATCTACATACCCAACCAAACAACACTTACTTTTCCCATATTCCAAACAAATATCAGAGGTTCCACGAAGATACCTGAGAATTCACTTCACTACATGCCAATGCTCTTTACCTAGATTCGCCATATACGTACTAACTCTGCTCACTGCAAAAGCAATATCTGGATGCGTGCAAACCATTGCATACATAATACTGTCCACTGCACTAGAATAAGGAATGTGAGACATGTACCTGATATCCTCCTCAGTCTGAGGCGAATCTAATGCTGAGAATATAAAGTGAGCTGCTAAGGGCGTGCTTACTAGATTAGCATCCTTCATATGAAACATGTCTAATACCTTCTCAATATACTTCTCCTGAGACAAGTATAATTTTCCGGCTTTTCGGTCTCTACGAATCTCCATGCCTAAGATCTTCTTAGCTGCTCCAAGATCTTTCATCTCAAACTCACTCTTCAACATAGATTTCAAGTCATCAACATCTTTCATGTCTCGTGCTGCAATCAACATATCATAACCATACAAAAGCAAATAAACGAAGCCTGAATCAGTCTTTCTGAAGTACACACAACTGTCGCACTTACTCCTGATGTACCCATGACCTGTCATGAACTGATCAAATCTCCTATACCATTGCCTAGGATATTGCTTCAAACCATATAAAGACTTTTTAAGCAAACACACATGATCTTCCTTTCCTTCTACAACAAAACCCTTGGGCTAATGCATATAGATACTTTCTTCTAGTTCACCATACAAAAATACAGTCTTTACATCTAACTGCTCAAGTTCTAAGCCATACATAGCAACCAAAGACAAAAGTGCACGAATCGAAGTATGTCTAACTACAGGTGAAAATATATCATGAAAATCAACTCCCTGTACCTGACTGTAGCTTTTAGCTACCAAACGTGCCTTGTATCTTGCATCTTCAACTCCAGGAATGCCCTTTTTTCTTTTGAAGACCCATTTGCATCCAATCAGTTTTTTCCCTGTTTGAGGCTTCACCAGTTCCCATGTTCTGTTCTCGTGAAGAGACTGCATCTCCTTATTCATAGCAACGAGCCACTTCTTAGCATTTGATCTCGATACAGCCTCTGAATATGAAGTCGGCTCACTGTCATCTAAAGACTCAGCAACAGTAAGGGCATAAGCAATCATCTCCGCATACCTATATCTCTCTGGAGGCCTAATCTGTCGCCTCGGTCTGCCACTAGCTATAGTATAATTCTCCACCTGCTAACCTATTTCTGCATCATCAGTAACAACATTAGAAACACGTACCTGAGGTGCTGGAATACTCTCTAGCTAAACAACCTGTTGATCTGACTGTATTTATGCAGCTTTAGGTGTCTCAACCTGAACTGAATCACTGTCAATGGAGGGTGTGTGTGGCAGATGTAGTAGAGCAGACTCATAAAAGGTAACATCTCTACTAGACAGAAACTTCTGAGCACTGGGATCCCACAACCTATATCCCTTCACACCTGACGAATAACCAAGAAAGATGCATTTCTTAGCCCTAGGCTCCAGCTTTCCATCATTTACATATGCATATGCAGGACAACCAAAAACTTTAATCTGAGAATAATCAGAAGTAGAACCAGACCATACCTCCTCAAGTGTCTTCATCTGCAATGAAGAATGCGGTGTCCTGTTCACAAGTTAGCAAGCCATGCTAACTGCTTCCCTGTCTTCATCTGAAAGCATACATCGAGCCTTTTCAAGTAACGTCCTGTTCAATCTTTCAGCCACTCCATTTTGCTGAGGTCGACTGGTACATGTCCTGTGTCTGACTATACCTTGATCTTCACAAAATCTAGTGAAGTCACCTTCAATAAACTCAAAACCATTATCAGTCCTCAACCTCTTGATCAGCTTTCCTGTCTGTTTTTCAAGTAGAATCTTCCATCTCTTGAAGACATCATACACTTCATTTTTTTGCTTCAGAAAATAGACCCAAACTTTACGTGAGTAATCATCAGTAAACGTTAGAAGATACCTGGATCCACCTTTAGAAGCCACTCTGGAAGGTCCCCACAGATCAGAATGTATGTAATCTAACGTTCCCATTGTTTGATGCACTGCTGACTTGAAGCTGAATCTCTTCTGCTTCCCATACACACAGTGCTTACAGAATTCCATCAGTCCTGTTGACTGACCACAAAGTAGTCCCCTCTTACTCAGCTCAGACAATGCCTTATCACCAATGTGACCCATTCTCATATGCCACAGTCTTGTGATCTCTACATCTATCATAGCAGATGTGGAAACAACAACTGAACCTGTCATGGTAGTACCTGCAAGCTCATATAAAGTACCAACCCTATTTCCTTTCATCACAACTAAAGCACCCTTACTGACCCGCATGACTCCACCTTCAGTAGTGTACTTGTACCCACTAGACTCAAGGGTACCTAGAGAAATCAAGTTCTTCTTTAACTCCGGAACGTGACATACATCACTCAAGGTTCTAATAGCCCCATCAAATATTCTCACACGGACTGTCCCAATCCCCACTACCTTACAAGCAACATCGTTACCCATCAAGACAACTCCACCTTGTATAGACTTATATGTGGAAAACCAGTCTCTATTTGGGGCAACGTGATATGAACAACCCGAATCCAGGACCCACTTATCCAAGGACCTGGATTGAGAATCAGCAACTAATAGAAACTCCCCATCACTATCATCATCTACAACACTAGCCTTGGCGAACTTGTCTTTGCCTTGGTCACCTCTGTTACCCTCTTTCAATTTATTTTTGTACTTGTAATAGTCTTTCTTTATGTGCCCTTTCTTGTGACAGTAATGGCATGACAAGTTCTTATGTCTAGATTTAGACCTAGACTTTTTCCCACCATTGGATCCCCTATGTTCTGGTCTACCTCTCACATGCAAACCATTACCTGAGTCATTCACCGAGTCAGATAACTCCCTATCTACCCGTTCTTTACTCACAATGTTTCTTTTCACCTCATCAACAGTAATGGTCGGCCTACCCCTGTATATCATGCTTTCTATGAAGCCCTTATACGAATAGAGAGCGAACACAGTAATAACATAGCATGATCCTCGTCCTTAGCGACATCATCCAATTCCTTTAATTCTTGTATAATAGAGGTAAACTCGCTAAGATGGTTTTTAAGAGATGTGCCTTCTGTCATACGGAAAGTGAACAACCGACACTTCACTGCTAGTTTGTTGGAGACTGACTTGTGGCAAAAACATGTCTAGTAATTTCTCCCATAACTCCTTTGCGGTTTCCATCTCCAAGACCTCTGATAGAACATCATCAGCCAAACACATTTGTATCGCCGTGAGAGCCTTATCATCCATCTCTTCCCATTGTGCCTCCGTCATAATCTCGGGTTTCGTCTCTTTCCCCTCTAGTGCTTTCTTCAAGTCGTTCTGAGTTAGGAGGCCTTTCACACGGACTTGCCATAAGCTGAAACTTCCCTGACCATTGAACTTCTCTACCTCGATCTTAATACCTAATGCCATTGTACTAATTCGAAGAACCTGGCTCTGATACCAATTTGTGCAGAAATAAATAATTCTCCCGGTAGCAATCGAAACAAATACCACGACCAATCAAGAAATAAATGGACTAAAAGAGAAAAGATATAATCGAAAGAATGATTTATGTGGAAACCCCTTTACAATTGAAAGGGGAGAAAACCACGGGTAAAGATCGGAGCTTTTATTATTGAATCAAAAGAAGAATTACAATATCTCTCTCACACTTAATTTTGTTTGTGGGGGCGCCGCTGGGGAAAATACCTTGCTTTGAATTGGATGCTTTGTGATGTAACCCTACGTCCGTATTTATAGAGTTGAGAAAACGCGCTTCCCGATCGATCGGCTCACTCACTGCAAGCGTCCTTCTTTTACGTAACTTTCCTGGTCGATCGAGCACCACCCTGATCGATCGGCCTCCTCATAGCTCCTCTCCTTAAAATACCAAGTAATTTTGAGACATTTTCCTAACATGAACTTGTGTCTCTCTTTGTATCTATCTCAATGTGTATACATGTATTTTGCAGCTCCGGTGCAATTGCATCAATAGTTGCATATATTTGTATGGTTCGTCTTGAGCAAGTCCCATGTTCAAGTGATTTTTAATATGATTGGAAAAATGTGGGGCTCAGTCCTCCGATCTTGTAATTTGAGTGAAATTAAATGAAAATAAAATAGACTATATGAATTTGACTTAGAATCTAGGTCAAGTCCATTGGACAAAATTTTAGTAGAACAATTATGAGTATTTTAGCTCATGTGATATATTTTAGGTATAACCAATTCAATTTCGACAGTTTGAAAAAAAAAATATATATATATATCATGAATAATTTGATTTTGATTCGGTTCTATATAATGTTGGATGGTTATCTGTCTGGCTTTTGAAGAACAAAAAAAAAATTATGACATTTTTTGGAAATATATGCAATGGCTTGATAGTATTGATGGTCGAGTTAATGTTGTAAACTCAACCAGGTTTTATATATTGATTTGAGCCAATGAGATCGACTTTGAATAATAGTTGTCTGAGATTTCTATGTAAATCTTACTCAAAATCATTGTTATCAAAAATGCATTTGTTTTGAAAGGTGCATTTATTGGTGGAAAATAAAGAGTATAACAAAAACAGAGAGAGATAGAACACTTGATATGTTAGTGCTGTGTGGAGATTGAATACTCTATATTATACTAAGATAAAATGCCTTTGAGAAATACAAATAGGTATTTCTCTATGAGTATTTGTTGAAGCCATTCTTTATGTGGTTGTGTTATATAAAATGCTTAAGATTGTTGAATGTTTGAAAGGCATTATGAATGTCTTGTGTTTAACTATTTGTTATTGAAAGACGTAGCATTCTTATTAATGTTTGATCCAGGTGAATAAAGACGATCAATATTCACCAATGGGTGTGCTATATCGTGGAATTCCACTAAATGGAAGGATGAAGATGTGCTCTTCAATAGAGTCGAAAGAAAAGAGTGCCTGCATGTAAAGAGTGCTCTACTATAGAGGCAATAGAGAATGATGTATGAGAATCCAAGATCAAAAACAAGAAGAAATTGTGAATTCACTTACAAACGGGCAAACGTGCCCATTAGTTGTTAATCATCGAGGGGAGTGAGATTGAAGCCCGTAAAATGAGTCACCACAGTGGAAACTCATCTTCAGAGGTATGGCGATCCCATGAATGAGGTTCAACGGGTAAAACCAAAACTGATGGGTGATTGATAGAGCACTAAACATATCATTTATAGCAGGGTACTTCCGGGTCCCATTCTTAAAATGAGGCGCTCTTTACTGTGATGTTTGAGGCAGAGTTATAAACTCTAAATGAACTCGAAGGCATATTATTGGCGGGGTGTTGATCACAAATTACCCTTGGAGGGTGTTCACCTACATAAGTGTAGTGGCGGGGTCGCCATTGTGGGAAATGGGTTATTCCCTAATGACACTCATGAAACAAGATTTCGTGCGCATGACTGTAACGCGCCCCACCAATAGAATCTTATGATTACCGATATTCTGTGTGTGTAATGGGTGTAGACCTGAGTGTCGACCAATGAAACAGAATCAAACACAGAGGATGAAGGTAGCATAGATGAGGATGCTACACTGGATGTGTGGCCACACAAGGAAGGATAGGATCAGGAACGGTGTAATAAGAGGTAAACTGGGTGTAGCCTCGATCGAGGATAAATTGCGGGAGCACCGCCTAAGATGGTTTGGACATGTTAACAGGAGACCGACTACAGCCCCAGTCAAGAGGTGTGAACAGTTTCAAACGATGCTAGGTAGAAGGGGGAGGGGAAGGCCAAAGAAGAGTTGGCTGGAGACGATCCGTCACGACTTAACCCACCTAAACCTGAGAGAGGAGATGGCCTTAGATAGGGCACGATGGAGGGCTAGCATAAGGGTAGCGGATGTGGCAGCGTAGAATAGGGCGGCGAGCGACTTGTAGTTTAAAATTCGTAGGCAGTCATAGCCGCAAGTGGTGCACTTATATGCTGATTAGTTTATCCTCTGATAACTCGGCTATTTTCTTGGCTTACATACATACTTAAATGCTTGCATGTCTATTTCCTTCACTCATTTGGCGATAAATTGATGGTTTTATTTGCAGGCGCTCCTGTACTTCAGGATGGGGGTCCTCGGAAACAGTCTCATTTCCACTCGGAAGGTGTATGGCTGCGTACATATACCCCTCCCAAACCCTGCTTTAGCGGGAGCCGCGAGGCATTGGCATTGTTGTTGTTGTTGTGTAATGGGTGTAGACCTAGCTACAAAGACCTAATTCAAAGCATTATATGCTACTATAGTTTTTTAGATTGAAACTTATGACACTAAGTGTGGGTTCAAACCCGAAAGATAACTACATTTATTAACGGAATACAAGTGTTCACAAATTTTTTTTCACTTTGCTATTTTTTAAATCATGTTGGGGAATGTTAAAAAATATAATATATAATATTTTATTAATTTAAAAAGTTATTTTTAGTTTTTTATTTTGTGTAAATATGTATTTGAATTTAGATTTGAAAAAGAAAAAAATAATAATAAATAAATAATTGAATTTTATTCAGTTACGTGATTTGAGGCCAGATGTTTGATGATGGCCATTGATTTGAAGCTATCTAAATTATAGTAAAAAATATCCCTGTGTATTAAGTTAGCTGCCAAAGATCTCGGCCACTACCAGATAATTTGTTAAATTTAAAATTAAAAATAATAATTATTTTTTGGCTATCAAAAAAGATGGGTACCATGGTTTGAAAGATACATCGTCTCAGAAATCAGAGACTTGCTTTTTATGTTTTTTTCTCCCAAAATAAACTGTGAGTAGTGGTGTCGAGATTCGGGATCTTTCATTACTATACTGATAAAGGTCCGACGAGTTATCGAATCTTGGAATAAGAGCGCACTTAAGTCAAAAGATATACTCATGCAGTAGGGGTATTTCCTTTTTAAAGAGAACGTTCTCACGTGCCTCAACCCCAAAGATATGTTTTCTCTAAACTTTTTCCTATTTAATTTGTTTTCCACATGTCATCATTGTTTATACTGAATTGTATCATTTGATGAAATCCTTATCCTATATTTTCATCCTATTATGATATTGTATTATTCAAGTTTGATTGATTTTGTTTTATTCATGTAAATGGATATAATTATTTGATGTATATTATGGAAAATATTTTCCAACAACCATCACTCGCTTTTATTCAGGTTCGGAATAATGTAGTAGGAAGTTTTCAAACAACATTATTCGATAACATTTTTACTATGTGCATTGGGTACTCAACAATATAGCACTGGCCTCAGTTCTATGTATTTTATGTGCCAGCAAATGTACTTTAAATGTATATATAGCTTAAGCTTTTAATACAGCAAGAACTTGATAGATGACAATGTCTACTAAAGAGGACATCATGAACAGTGTCATAGCTATTTTATGGATTAGATGTGGAGGCGATGAGGTTAACTCACCCAGCCAAAACGAAGTAAAAATGAAATAAACTTAAGAGACTTTAAAAGGGAAATATAAGAGACAAATATCACGCGAAATAAAGGGCCATTTTCATTAATAATTTCTGAGAGTACAAGATACTAAAATGAATACACATTACACATATTCATAGACCTTGACAACCCCAAGGTCATGGGTTAACCGTTCCCGTCCTTTTTCCCTTCTTTCCTCAAGCCATGCCCCACGTTCTCTTGCATGCCTTGGGTGGTTATGGTCAAGCTTAGTCAATGCACATGTCTTATTAATTTAGGCGCCACATTCAAACTGACGGTTACTCCTTCTTCAGCCCACTCTTCTTCTTTTCCCGCTCTTTTCCCTGTTTGAACTAGTCAAAGTCATTCCCACTTCTTCTTCTTTGGTAACCGTCTCCCACATGTGTCACGTGCCCTTTTTTTATCATCTTTTAAGGTCGAGCCTAGTTGGGCCTTATTGGGCCTACGCGTTCTCGGGCTGGGCCAGTGCCCTGCACTGGGCCCGTGCCTATCGCTACTCATTCGTGCCCTTTGTCCTGCCCAGTGTCGTGCCGTGGGTCTTGTCATGACATTGCCAAGACCGCGCCAGGTCCATGTCATGACACTGTCTGGGACCATGCCAGGGCCTTGTCATGACACTGCCTGGGGCCGCACCTGGGCCTTGTCATGACACTGCCTGGGGCCGCGCCTGGGCCTTGTCATGGCACTGTCCGGGGTCAAGCCTTGGCCTTGTCATGACACTGTCCTGGACCGTGCTTGGCCCTTGTCATGACACTGTCCTGGGCCATGTCTGGCCCTTGTCATGACACTGTCCTGGGTCCGCGTCCGTCTTGGTTTCCACTTTGTCCATCACTTAGGCATAGGTCCGTTGAGGCCTAATGCACCCTTAACTGAGTGCGCACCTTGTCCACTTGATGCTAATCTTGCAACACATTTGACACGGCACAAGCGCAAGGCGCCCACCTGTGCCCCGGTCTGGAGTGTCACAGGTCTTACAAACAGTCACTAGGTTGTCCGTCCACTTAATTATGATGATTCAACTACTAGTTATACAAAGCACATAGTTAGAGATCCTCAAGCAAGACAAAAGTTTGTTGCCCCACCTCTAATAAAAACTAGTATATTGAACTAAAATAAAAATTATAATTATAACTTTTGAGTTCAAGTCCCACCTCTACTAAAATCCTGTATCGGCTACTAAATTCAACCTAAATAATCTTCTTATATTTTAGTTGCATTTTCTCTAATTTTCAATTTAGTTGTGAGGGTTGTATCAAAAATCAAACCAAACTCACACTAAAATAGGAAAGTTGTCAACAAAAGTAATACGGAAAACATCATAAAATATGTACCAAAAATTGATTAAAATCAGAAAAATTAAAACTACCACCACAATCCAAACTCGAGAGTTGATAGAACCTCCTCAATATCTAAACCAACAACCTCCTACCACCAAACTACCCAACAACTAGCAACGACCAACACAAATTTCAGCAAAATTCATGTCTCATATAACAAATTCACATGTTTTAAACAAAATAAAATGTAAAATGTATATAAAACGTTCATGTTTAATACCAGTAATTTGGGGCATTGAGCTTGATAAGCACGGACGAATGGACGACGGACTGACCAGCATTGGCAGGCGTGTTGACTGTCGAGTCAGACGCTAGGCCGGTGCTCCTTGGTGGGGTGTCGAAGGCAATGGGAGCAGCAGGGCAGTGAAAATGGGAGGGAAAATCAAGAGGGTGGGGGGTTGGTTTAGGGCCTATTTGGCATTGCTTATCTCTAAAAAAAATAAGTACTTTTTCTTAAAAAAGCACTTTTCTGAAATTTTAAGAGTATTTGGCAAACACAAATAAGTGCTTTTTATTAAAAGCAGAAGCAGTTTTTCTGCTTACAAGCAAAAGCAGAAATATGGTGCCTATTTTTTTAAGCAAAAGTAGAAGCAAAAATTAAACAATTGAGAAATTTTATTTCAAGTACCCTGAAATTTATTCATATATTTAAAAAATAATTTATATATTTTATAAATATTTTATATATTTTAAAAAATATATTAAATATGAAAAAATATTTTAATAATTAATAATTTATTTATGATATTTAGAAAATATTTTAAATATTTTAAAAAATATTTTAATTAATTAAAAAAATATTTTAAATAAAATATTTAAATATTTAGAATGGTTATGGGTATTTTTTCAACCATAAAAGACTTCTGTTATTGTCCTTTCTAGTAATTTTATAAATAAAAAAAGTACTTTTTTTAACATTGGCCAAACACTCACAATAATACCATAAATGCTTCTTTCACAGCAATCCCAAATATGCCCTTATACATTCATGGTTTTTAGTTTTATTAACTTTAATTAGGTACTAAATTAATTTTGGGTTAGAATTGTAAGTATTGAGGGGAAATTTTGAGAGGGAAAATGAAAATTTGAGAGAGAAGGGGAAATTAAAATTAAAGGGGAAATGAAATTGAGTAAAAAAAATTAAGTACTATTAATTTTTTTTGATTTAAAACTAATGAATTTGTTTGTTGGTAACGATTCATTTAATATTGTAAAAATAATATTAGTAATAAATTTGTCTGTGAGTAAATATTTTTGTTAGTATTTGTTTAATACTAACAATTTATTTGTTCGCAATATGATTTTACCTATTGGTGATAGCTATTGGACAAAACTAACGGGCTTGTTTGTTGGTAATGATTTTGTTAGCAATATAAAGATAATATTACTAGTAAATTTATTTATTGGTAAATAACTCTATTGGTATTGTTCTAATCAATACCAACGAACATTATCTTTTTTGCTGGAAAACATATTTTCCCCACTATGGAAAATAAATTTCATAATTATTACCATCAACAACCATGACTATTGGTATTGATCGCCCAATTGCAGCAAAACATTTTGATATTTGTTAGTATTGGTCATATTTTTTGTAGTGCTCTTTTGGTGAGTAACAATTATATCAAAGTTGTTGATCCTCAAATCAATTCCAAGGAGCTTGGTTTGATATGGGATGGACCCTGGTTTGGTGTCTTGCTCGGTCTGGTATTGGGATGGCAGGTGCTCGATGGTCATGCTGGACAAGCTATATGTGACAGGCCCAAGATTCGGAAAGAGCCACCTAGAGTAGAATGAAGCCATCCACAAGAGAAAAGGGCTACCTACTCATTATTGAAGCTATCAAGAGTGAAATTGTCGAGGATGATGGTTGAAAAGCATGGTGGTTTGACACAGTAAAAAGTGTTTGAGCGAAAAGATAAGTCCTGCATCGGTGGAAAGGCTTAGAAAATACCAAGTTATATACCAATGGAGCTACTTCACCCATTTCCATTAGGTTTTGGGATGGAACCTCCTTTGGTATGTAACAATTATGTATATTGCTATTACTTCATCCATCACAGATATAGCCTAATGCCGAGGAATGCTGGGGGGCAAAAGGAGCCACTTGGGTTTGACTCCCACCAGCATCATTTCTCCGCTTCCTACCTTATCATTTTAAAAAAAAAATTGTTATTACTTTTATATATGAGTATTTCTAGCCAAACATTAGTGTGGATGAATTCTATTAGTTTTTATATAATTTTTCCAAAATAATTCAGTCCAATCTAGTCATATGTTAATTTGTTCGCGTCCGAATTCGGTCCAATCTTCGCTCCTTCAAAGAAGTTGATTTCAGTTCCAACCAATTTGGTCTGGTCTGGCCTAGGTTGGACTAATGAACATCCCTAACCCCCTATTTAGCAACAAAATAAAGTAGGAGTAAAGAGTGATAAGGAGTCGTTTGATTTCAAGGAATGAGGGGGTTGAGAGTGGGAATGAACAATTCATTCCACATTTTGGTCGTATGGCAAGCAGGAGTTGGAACGGAAGTGGGGGAGGACATGAGACATATTTTCACACCATGGAGGGGCCTAGGTTTGGATATTGGGGGTGGGAATGAAAAATAAATTGAGTATTTCTTATTATTTTATTCTCAATTTAGTTTTTGTTTTACTTAATTACACTTGAATAATAAATTTAAATAAATTTTAAAGCACAACAATAATAATAATTATTATTGTTGTTGTCACTGTCATTATTATTTTATTCTAATAATAATATTTTTATTGTTATTATTATAGTAATAATAATATTATTATTTGTTATTGTTGCTGTTGTTGTCATTATTATTATACTAAAATTTATTGTAGGGTATTTTAATAAACTATTTTATTCATATCCACTTACACTGACTACAATAAAAAAGGCATATTTTGACACTTCTTTTGTTGACGCTTGGACCAAGTGTCAATATTTTTCTTGACACTTAAATTTTGTTGACGGTTAACAGTGTCAACAAAAATTGTGACGCCTACAAGTGTCAAGAAAAAGAATGTCTAATTAATAAATAAATAAATATCATTGTTTTGGTGGGAAACCAAATTGAACTCCCGCCAATTGACCTAAAAAAAACTCCCGCCAAGGAAAAAAGATTAAAAAAAAACAAATGATTTTATATCCATTCCTCTTCCAATTTAGCTGGAAAAAAGAAAAAAAGAAATATCCATAGTTTTCTAAGGGTCATTTACATTTTAGTACGAATAATTTTGAAAGTAATAAAAAGAATCCTAATAATTTTGAATTAATAAAAAGACCTCTAAGCTTTTAGTGTATTAATAAAAAAGCCCATATTTGGAGTGATGACGCTATTATCATGATTGACATGGCAATTAAGTTTTAGAAATGCTATAGTGAAATGACCAAAATACCTTTCAATAACTATATTTTTAAACAAATTAAACGAAAACATATAGTAAAATGACAAAAGGCTCCCCTCTCTCTCAGTCCAAGGTCAGCTGCTAGGCTTGTCAAATATACTGGATTAGAACTCACAACACCTCCATGTGAAACTTGATCCATGTTGTCAGACCATTATTGACAAAACCACCACTGCTAATTAGATAAACCAGATATACCATTGAAAACACCACATGTCACCAAGTACATCGCACGACCGCCACTGCTTGATCCACCACTCACTAACGTACTCGTTTCCAGCATATTTTTAAAGTCGTTTTCGGTTTGTTTTCATTTTCACTTCGATTATTAGCAGCATCAATATGGAAAAACATTTTTGTCGTACTTTATTTTCTCTTAGTTTTCTATGATTTCATTTTCAATAGTTTTCCTCTTCCTGATTGGTGAATTGGGCAAAGATATTCAAAATGCTTATCTTAGACGCATTGCGTCTGAATATAGATTGAGCACCTCAAATTGGGTTTTGTCGTCCCAAAATTATGGAATTGTTACTAGGGCACCAGTCCATTCTACTTTAATTGTTCTCTCTCTCACCCATATCCTAATTTGACTTTGAGTATCAAATAATACTCGTTCCTTAAATAAGTATGAGTCAATTAGTGAGGCTTAGGCCCTAAGATAAGAGTTCTTGGATTCAAATTTTGTCTTGTTGAACATGACATGGTGGATGTTGTTTCTTGGTGCTTTTTGGATATTTTGAAGGTAGGCCTTTTTTCTTGATTGGCCATGAGTTTGAGACCACAATAGAATGATATGGAAAAAAAAAATAAAAAATTGTATTATTATAGGTATCTAGTTTGTACATTGAACTCGTGTTTAAGTATATGACAAAAAGCCGTTAGTTGCTCATCAGTGGCCACAAAAGTTAGGTTGTCTTATCCATCTTCCCAAGTCTCTCTGTCTATTGATCTTCTTGTCATCATTTACATTCTTGTATGATTTGGTTCTGTTGTTTTTTAATTTTGCATCTTTAATTGAGTCCAAGATTTGACTATATTCATTTCATTTGGATTCTTATATATTCCAAGTGATTGAGACCATAGCTTTCTTAGTGTATACATTCTCCTGTTGCCTAATATGTGTTGTTGATCTGTTGGCGCTTATAAACATTTCTACTTAAGAATGATATAATTCTTGAAGGCTAGGACCAATAACTCTTATATGGAGGAAAAACTATCTTTTTACATATTGTGTCTGTGTTATATGCTTTCACACTTTTCATGAAATTGTGGTGGAATTTGATTTTCTTTTATATTTCTTGTAGTGTACTTGCGTTGCTTAGTGCAGTATTCGAAAAGGTAAACTATTAGTTAGTTACTTATTTATGTTGTATGATGCTACCATGTGTCATTAGCTTATTGTTGCTTGGCCCTTCATTGCTTGCTATTCGATGTCTTTAGAGTTGAATCAAATAATTATGTGTGGAATTAATTCATGTTCATGTCATATGCTTATACATTAGATTGTTTATATTATGGTAGCCCTTATCATAAATATGTGGTCAAATTGGTTTTGTCATTTAATTTTTGTTAGGAATTTAAATGTTTATGCTTTGATTAGGTATAAGGTTTTCCTCTAACTGGATTAATGCACCACGAACCAGCATAATTTATAAGAAGGGAGCTCAATCGTTCATTGATTTTTGTCGTGCTAAAGCAGTGAAAAACACAATTGAATGTCCATGCCTTAAGTGCCGTAATAGAAGATGGTTGGGAATTGATCTTGTTCACCGACATATCTTGTCAAATGGCTTCTTACCTGGTTACATTATATGGACACGACATGGGAAAAATCGACCAACATCTCAATTTGATACTTCTTATATGACTCAACCACCTTCCCAGACCACTGGTTTTCGAGATACTTCCCAAAGTGTAGAAAATATGAGAGAGATGCTGAAACAAGAATTCGTGAGTTTCTTTTTTATATCATACTAGCTAGTTACATATGCACATAATGAGGATTTAAGTCCCTTTTTCGTCAAAAAATGAACCTTTTGGTCACCCAAGTTAAGTATTGAATATTGAAGAATTTAGTCACCCAACTCCTAATAAAATTCCCTTTTAGTCACCAAAGTGGCTTAAAATGGACAAATTGGTGACCCAAGTCAAATTTTAGAAGACTTAATCACCCAACTCATAATAAAAATCTCTTAGTCACCCAACTTGCTAACATAAGAAAATATTTTTAAAAATGGGAACCAATGAAATATTTTATTTTATAAACAAATTGATCTTCCTCTTTTTTATGCACCTCACATTTATTTGATTCTTGGTTTTTTTCTTAACATTCCTTAGTTCGCATTTTTTAAAAATATTTTATCATGTTTTATTAATGTCAAAATTGGTTTATAATCTTTTAGTTTTTACTAATGCCAATGACTAGATGTGTACCAATTTGTTACAAATAAAATATAGACTTCAAAATATATATATATATATGACTAATGAAATAAATAAGTCAAAACCATAATTAAATTAGTTATTTTTTATTTGGATGATAAATTTTTTTATCATTTTTAAATCACTTTAATGACCAAATTGAGTTGTTATTTAAAGTTGGGTGATAAAATTTTCCAAATTACTACTCGGGTGACCGACTTGTTCTTTTTAAATTACTTGGGTGACTAAATTAGACTTTTATTATGAGTTAGGTGACTAAGGCTCCGTTTGTTTCGTAGGAAAAGTGGATTCTAGGAATATATTTTTTTTTGGAAAAGGTTTTTCAAGAAAAAATTGAAATCCGATTGAGGTTTTCTTTTGTTTGTTTCAAAGGAAAACTTCCTTCCACATTAATGTTTTCGTATAAAGTTTAAAAGAAATATTTTTCATAAATCATCCTATATCTTATTATAGGACAATATAAGTAGGAATCCAACATTTATAAAAGGTAATAGAAAAATAAAATTAACTATCAAAGCTATATAAAATAGGAAAATTATCTATCAGATACCTTAAAGTTTGAGCATTTATTACCTAAGTATCATATTATTTTAATATATGTAATAAGGTACCCTGGGACACGAAATTTTATCATCTAAATATAACATGCGTTCGAATCTAGTGAATTTTCGTTAACGTGTTATGCTAGCATTTTCTTACACAAGAAATCACTAATTTATGATAGGGACACACACACATACACACACATATATATATTTTACTGAAACTCGTATTCCACATCAACAATTTTGGCAAAAAATTACCTTATTTATAAAATTTTTAAAGTTCAAAGCACTTGAGTAATAAAACTTTTAAACTTTACGGTACATCATTGTATATTAACAAAACACCAGAGTACCCGTGTAATAAACGTTCAAATCGCAAGGTACCTAATTGATAACTTTCCTATATAATATTATACAGTAATTCAAAATGACGAAAATTATTCGTTTTAAAACCATGATAAAGTAACATCGGGCTTTGTTTGACTATTCAATCTAATTCCTATTCGGCATTATGACGTTAAAGTTTACGTTCCAATTCGGTTAATTTCGGTTCGATCCATATCCGCACGATAATTACCGCAAAAGCTCTTGTGCCACTTGGAATTGTGACTTCCCTTATTTTATAAGGGAAGTCATTTTCCCTCCATTGGGGGAAAATATTTTCTGTCGGAAAAGCTTTTCCATCAAAGAAAGTGCACCAAACAAAGGAAAATATGAAAACCAATTCCTAAAATCACATTTTTCTCCAAAACAAACGGAGCCTAAATCTTCCCAAGTTTGACTTTGGTGATCAATTTGTCCATTTTGAATGATTAAAAGCGACTTTTATTAAGAGTTTGGTGACTAAATCTTCCAAAATTTGACTTGGGTTACTTAACTCGACATAGCAAGTAAGCAAATTGCTTATTTAGTTTTTTTTTTTTTTTAAATGAATTTTTGTGATTTATAGAAGGTGCATAAAACGAATTCATTTGAAGTCAAGTTCTTTGACATTGCACATGCCACAAAGGATGGATCCTATTTTCGAGAACATTCCATGGTGTTCATGGTACAATTTGCATTCTAAGCATAAGAATGGTCGTTTATTACATATATACAAGACTAATTAGACTATCTTTTCTTGTCTTTTAGGATGCAGCGAGGAAAGAGATAGAAAAGAAAATAACAGAACTCGGCTCTGAAGATGTTGATGATGCAAAGCGCGTTGAAATTGAACATATGGTTATGATGGAGCTTATGGATGAGGATAAGCCGAGAAGGGCACATGGATATGGCACTGGGGTAACCAAAAGGCAAGTTACTCGGCTTAATCAGGAATTGAAGAGAAAAAGGAATGAAGGCATAGACACGAATCAAGTTAATGTAGTCCTAAGCCGACTAGATAGCATGCAGAAACTGATAGATATTTTGATACAAAAAAATAATATGTTAGAGTTTGAGCTTCGTTTGTATCAACTTGGTTTGTTTGGTGGAAAACAAATGCATCCAACCGGGGATCCTTTTTTGGCAGCTTGTGTTGGTGGTTTGTCTAAAACTCAAGTAAGAAACTAATCTACAACTTCTCCTTTTTGAGGTTTAATTATTTCTTTGGAGAAAGAAAGACAAAAATTTCCAATTAATAATTGTCATACTTTAGGGTGTTTCCAAAGCCTATAATAACTACAGAATTTTCATTTAGTAATTGTCGTACTTCGTTTAGAAAATGTTCTTGTGGCATAATTGGGCTAATGGCAATACTTCCCTTTGTGTATATTGTAGGACTTAATTTTCTATTTTTTTGCTTCTTTTAGGTTGCAGATGAATCAAGTACTGATGATTGCATTGCTCCATCAGTAGTTGACAATGCTCAACATGGATGATAGAAAGAGATCATCAAGAAGATGAAGTTTGTGTCAAGATTTCTTGGATTCTTAGAATTTTGTTTGACCGATCAATATTTTTTAGGTGATACACTAAGAATGTACCTGCTGCGGACCAGCTTCTCAGGTTGGGAGTCTTTGGAAACAGCCTCTCTTCAAGGTAGCCCCCTGAAGGGGGAAGGTTGCATACATCTACCCTCCCACGCCCGGACCTTGCTTTTGCGGGAGCCTTTACAGGCACTGGGTTTGTTGTTGTTGTTGACACTAAGAATGTACCTATTGAATATTACTATTAACTATTTATGAATGTACTTTTGATATTTTTTGGGATAATTTCAATATTAATTATTGTGATTAATTACCATGCTTGAATTTATATTGCGAATGTCTTGTTATATGCAGGATTTATATAGGATTATGCCATATAGGAAGTTTAATTCTTAGTTATAAAGGAAAAAAAGTCTTTACAAGTGTACTATTCAAACAATTGTTCCCACGAAATTAAAAGAAATTTATGCACGCTTAAAAAAAGGATAATTGATTTTTTGAAGCTTTTAAGTGTCTACATATAAAAAAAGTTGTAATAAAAAATTTAGCACTTAAATTGTTGACACCTTAAAGCGTCAACAATAAATTGATGCAGCTATTTTGACGTTTCAAAGTGTCAAGAATTTGTTGACGCTTGAAGGTGTCAAGAACTTTCTTGATGCTTTTAATGTTGCTAGATATTTCCTCTAGATATAATTATCGGGGAAAAAAATTCCTCTAGATATTTTCGAGCGCCATAATTGAAGATGCTTGAGTCAAGGGCGTTAAGAATATTTTTCTCCATGCTAAGGATTGTCAACATTTTGCCTAAAAAGTGTCAACATATGCTATTTTTGTTGTAGTGACTGTTGCATATCAAATATAGTAATGGTTATTTCAATTTCATTTCCATCTCTATTCTATAATAAACCAAATGGAGAAATGGAAATAATTGAGTCATTTCTATTCCCTTATTCATACTCCCACAAATTCATGGCCCTGTACCAAACGATCGCCAAGGGCAGTTTGGTACAAGGAATGAATTTATGGGACTAGGACCAAGGAATGCGAATGGCTTTTTTGGAGTGGGAATAACTCAGTCATTTCCACTCTCTCGTTTGGTTGCGGAATGAAGATAGGAATGAGGTAAAATATCTATTAATGCACTAGTGGATATGGGTATAATAATGCAATTTACCAAAATGCCCTCCAATACATATGCAATATGCATATTTTTTTCATGCCATTTTAATTAGATAATTATTAGTATAATTTATCTTTTTTATATTAAAAAACTATGTAATTTCTTTTAAAAAAAATAACAACTGCAATTCTCTTTTTTAGAGCTTTTCGCTAATACCCACATAGAAAAGTAACTATTTTTTATTAATCACCACAACTTTTCGAAAACCATCTTGAAATAAAATTTTCAATCAACCAACAAAGATGAAACTTTAAGTTTTTTTGTTAATTTACATTTTGGTACAACAACAACAACAAACCCAGTGCCTCCAAGGGCTCCCGCCAAAAGCAGGGTCTAGGGAGGGTAGATGTACGCAGCCTTCCCCCTTCAGGGGGCTACCCTGAAGACAGGCTGTTTCCTAGGATCCCCAGCCTGAAGAGGGGCTACATTTTGGTATTATTAACTAAGTATTATATTCTTTAATTACCTATTTTATAATATAACAACAACAAACCCAGTGCCTGCAATTACCTATTTTATAAAATGAAATATTAATACTATTTATTTTTCTATATTCAATAGTAGTTTTAATATTATTTATCTACTTTATTCTAGACAAGCAGAAAATCAATATCCTATACCGTTATAAACCAAACACAATCAACAAAAATACGGTTCCGTAGTCGATATCAAATAAGAATGTCTATAAAATGCATAGTAGCTACCATACGATAATCAATATCTAATAAGAATGTATACAAAATGCATATAGCTATCATACCATAATCTTGACTCGTAGAAAAAGTTTAGAAGCTCTTTACCACTAAACCAACAAACTTACTATATTTATAAATTATCTAGATTTATTATTTATCAGCAATTAAATAAAGTAAAAATAACATGGAGGCTAAAATAGGAGGAAAAATTGTGGACCCCTGATGTAGTTTTAAAAGTGTATTTTAAAACCGTCTACTCGCAAACGTACGGGGTTGTCGTAGCTTAGTCGGGTATATGTGTATCGTATCCACAGGAAATCGAAGTTAAGTCAAATTTAGTTATTAATGAGTGGTTGAAATTGGGTTTTTGTTTGTTTAAATGATTTATTGACTGAATTAATAAAATTAACTTAAAAATAAAGTTGTCAGTTCAGTTGAAGCTAGTTCAGGGAATGAATTCATTGTAGATTTACTCGTATCCCATTATTTTATTCTACTATGACAATGGTTTAGAAGGCTTAGGCTAGAAGCACTAAGCTCGGATTAATATTTAGACTAGGGATTGTGATAATGAACTAGTCTAAAGGCATAATCCATTATGTCACCCTACGTATATCATATGCTATCTCATTAGCACTACTTAATTCCTTTGTCACTCCTAATTCAACATTAAACCTGAATTAATACTTAAGTTAGAATTTAGGTTAATGAACTAGTTTAAGGATATAACCCATCATATAACTCTATGTGTAGCATGGATTATCTCAATAGCACTAACAATTTTCTTTGTCACTCCTAATCAAGTATTAATTTGTATAAAAGATTATGTTCAAGGTTGGGTACAACCTCAACTTGACCACGCGTGAAAACTAGTTATGTTATGGTCTGGGCTACAAGCTCATAGACTAATGCTAATAACTTGGAAATCTTAACATAGCTACAAGTATACACAAAGAAAACCAAGCAACAATCATAAATTCCCTCAGGAGTGCGTAAATAACAAAATGAAACTATTGTCAAAAGCATAATATAAATCTGGGATACAGATGGCTACCCATCATTCATCCCTAAACTAAAAGAATCTACTCCTCAATAGGGGTTTTGCATATCATTAAAACCAATAGAGAAAGAAACAATGGAAAACTAGGAAACTGAGACTCCTTGACGTTGATCCGAGCTTTGACCCTTCCAGCACTTCGACCACCTGTGCTTCAGCATTTGATAATCCCTTGGATCTCGTAGTGGCTTCGGGAAGGAGAGGAGGAGAGAGAAGAGGCAAAAGATCTGAAAAAATAGTCTTCTCTTTATTTATACCTAAGTCACGCTGCAAAGTATTGGGCTGACCGATCAGCTGGCTTTCTGTAGCTAGTCGATTGATCGACCCTATTTCCCGATCGATTGGCGGCCCAATTGTAAGTCTTGTATTGCTGCGGGCCATTGACCAATCGGTACTTTGTGTCGGCTGATCGTTTAGTACCCGGAACTTTGCGATACCTATTTGAGTTGTCGAATTACAATATGATTGGTCCTTCTTTTGCACATGTATTTGAGTTGCCAAATTACAATATGATTAGTCTTTCTTTTGCACATGTGGTCGGGTTTCTCATAATAGTCTTTAAATATGCCTCGATTACGCTTGATTTTGTCACCTTACAACCTTTGTTTGCCTGGTTTCATTCCAAGCTTAATTGTATCTAGATTACAAAAAAATACACATGTAAAAGCCAAATATGTCACAGGAATAAAGAGTAAAATATGTAAATGTGAGGCACATCAACCCCATCACTATTTCCATTCCCATGGAAATGGATTTCAAAACCCAGCCCTCCCCCTCCCCCTCCCCCCTCGGTATCGGAATATGGAAGTGGGTATGCCAGCCTCTATTCCTTCCTATTCCCACTAAACAAACAGCCAAAACATGGGAATGACGACCCCCCCCCCCCCCCCCCCCCCCCCAAAAAAAAAAAATCCCTTGTACCAAAATACTCTCTAATGGTTTTTACAATAATTAATCTAAAAATAACCTAACTATATGTCAATATATCAAAAAATAATCCAACTTTATTTTCTAACCAAAAAATAATTCAACTCTAACTTTTCTAACCAAAAAATAACCCAACTCTAACTTTTCTACCAAAAATAATCCAACTCTAACATTTGTACAAAAAATAACCGAACTCTAAAATGAATTTTAAAAAAAATGAATTGATGGCGAAGCATGGCATGTGGTATGATGCTCTGACAATATATTTTTCTTGTATGTATTTTTGGTTTGGCTTTATTTCTTTTCTCACCTAACCAAACTAAAAATATGTTTTGCTGATAATTGAGTACAATCCCACAAAAAGGCAACATCCCGGGCAAAGAACAAGCAAAACAACCAAGGAATACAACCAGAGAACTAGGGCTGCAAATGAGCCGAGCCGAACCACAGCTTGCTCGACTCGGCTCGTTAACTAAATGAGACCACCTCGATATTGGTATCATTTATCTAACCGAGTCGAATATTTGTGATCGCTCAGCTCATTTACTCAATGAGACCGCCTACAGAGAACAAGCCAAACCAGAAATACGTAAAAGAAAAATATATTGTCGGAGTGTCACAATTCAGTATTTTTTAAATCAAATTTTTAGAGTTGGGTTATTTTTAGATTAATTTCAGAGTTTGATTATTTTTGTTCGAAAAGTTATAGTTGGGTTATTTTTAGATTAATTATTATAATTTTTAATATAATAATAATAAGAAGAAGAACAACATTAAAAATAAAAAAAAACTATAATAATAATAATAATAATAATAATAATAATAATAATAGTAATAGTAATAGTAATAGTAACAACAACAAGAAGAATAATAATAACAAGAAGAAGAAGAAGAAGAAGAATAAAATTTCAAAATTTTTTCCTAATTTAATAAAGTTAAGGTAGTGGAAGGATTTAAAATTCTTAATTTTAAACTTAATGTTGACTCAAAATTTCTAATTTTAAATATACAGATTTAAAATTTCTAATTTAAATCTACTGGCCTCTACTCTAATACATTCATAATAATAACCTGATCTTAAAACATGCATAATAAGAAAAACTGTAAATAAATAGAAAAGCGAAAACTTAAAAGAGAAGGAAAGAAGAGTACCTAGAATTGCTCCAAAATAAAGAATACTGGAAGAATAATAATTATCTGCAAGAAAGCAGAAAAAAACCAAGAAAACACTGAGACCCAACGGCCTTCTATACCATGACCTCTAATTGCCCGGAGAGTAGGCTCTGAAAAATATTAAACTTTAAAAAGAAAATTTTCAACAGAAATTTTTCTGTCTAGTTAGGTCCCCGAAAGTCGACACTTTTCTAAAACACTTAATTTAGAATTGATGCCGAATCATGAAATAAGCACCTCTATTTATAGTAGTATATTAAAGCGAAAAATTGCTGAAATTTCGATGTGGGATGTGTAGGTCAAACAACAAAACGCAATGTATAAGAAAACAACAACTAAAACGCAGTGTATCAACTTAAGCCAATACCGTGTTAATTTAAATCCCATTCTGCGTGCCACGTGGTGAGCCGTGATTGGCCCGAGCGCGTGCACGTGGATTGCCAAGCATGACCTCCCAGCTAGCGACATGTGTCGCTCGTTGGTTGGTCCAAATGTTTATACACAGATCATGCTCGAAATTTTTGCGATTCCTTTTTCTTGTTTTTGTTTTGTTTTCCACATGTAAAAATTCAACTTTTGAATTTTAATTTAAAAAAATTATTTTATTTAATACTTTTTAACTTTTATTCATCTCATGAATAATTTTTGGCTAAGTTAAATTTACTCGTCTCATGAATAAATAATTTATTTAATGAATTCTTTAATATTTTTTCAATGGTAATAAATAAAAAGGCTTGCGCAGGGACCTTAGAGGCAATTTAAATCTAGCTCTTAGGTTAAATTAATTACCATTTAATGAGACTTAATTTCACTAAATAAATTCCACTACACTCTAGGCTTAAACGATTTATTCGATATTTTCTAAATCGACTATATTGATGACAACAATCCCTTCATTAAATGTCCATGACAAAGAATAAATATAACTACTATCATTATCCTTTTCACAGTTTCTCCATTAGTTATCAACTTGTCCTTCACTGAATAATTCATCTAAACTTGAACATATTCATAGCATAAATTCCAAACGTCGAACACCTGGAACACTTAGGCCAAAGATACCGAACTAGTCAAATACTTGCGAATCAAGTAAGGGGACATCTGTAACTCATAAGAGTTTGTAGATTCCGTATTGAATACCTGATCCTTGTTTCACTTCACGCGGCTACCTAGTGTACGTGAGAATTCAGTTATTTATTTAGATCTTACTTATAGTACATAAAAGTAACTAACATTCCATACACAAGTCTAGAATACTCTCAGGATTTAGAGTCGTCGTTCAAACAGTACAACATGAATCCTTCATCTCGATAATAGTGTAGAAACAAGCAATTCATATGGTCCAACTTAGTATTTCAATCTTATTAAACACATCAACATAACAGTTTTGGATCACCATCTATATCACCAAGACAAGTCATCTAAAGTGTCATATTATAGTCTTAGCATACAAGTAGTCCAAACTTGTCTTTGATTACGAGTCTTTCAAACAACAATCCATACCATTTGTTCCAAGGTTATTTGTGCGTTAATCTCATAACCCACTTAGAATAAATTTGTAAATTGTAGTATGAGGACTATACCCATCTCATAAATGTTACCCAAAAGAAAATCACATGTAGTACATATGCTCACTTACATAAATTTATTAAGGAAACAACTCAATTTTGTTCTTTAATAAAATAACATTTGTAGAGTTGGATTTCAAGACATTATTCTTAACATTGTAAAATGACATAGATACCCTTAAACAACCATATTTGAAATAAATTAAGCAAAAATAAATAGTTTTTATACAATACAATATCTCGAATTTCGTGCTTATAATGTAATAATAAAAGTATTCAACAATACTTTGTCATTTTACTATAGAGTTACTAGAAAAACAGTTGCTACCTCAGCTCTATTGACAGAAAATATTATCATCACGCTGAAAATGGGTCTTTTTATTAATATGATAAAAATTTAGGAGTCTTTTTATTAATTGAAAAAGGTCATATGATCCTTTTTATTATTTCTAAAAACATAGGGTATTAAAATATAAATAAAACCCTAAAACTTATCACTGCTTTCTCCATTTTCTTTACCCCGATTTAGAACTAAGGATTTGGAGGGTAAAAATTTTAGAAAATTTTGCACAAATATCTTTATTTTGATTGTAACTCTCTTTACTACTTCTTTACTGTATTACAAAACAAAAGCAATCTATTTACTCATCTTTATCCTTCTCTTTTTTTAAATTTAAATATAGAGTTTCCTTTACTAAAATCTACCTAAATTTTAAGCGTAGTTTAAAAAATACTACCTAGATTTTCTAATTTTTCAAAGTCACACTTCAACTTTCTAAAATTTTTCAAAGCTATATGTAAATTTTTCAAAATTTTTTAATTTTACATTTTAATATTAACATTGCTAACTTCTGTTAGTTTTTGCTGATATGACTTTTGAAAAAAAAGAGAAAATATTTTAAAAAAATTTTAATGTCCATTTAAAATAATATTAAAATATTTTTATAGACTTGAAATATTTTAAATGTCTAAATATCACGTCAACAAAAATTAACAGAAGCTAATGACGTTATATTATTGTGGGACATTGAACACTTTTGAAAATTTGAGAGGTGCATTTGTGTTAGGTTATGTCTGAAATTACTTGTTTTATTTTTATTGGGGCTGCCGTGGGGTCACCGATCGATCGGGAGGGAAAGCCGATCAATCGGGTGATTTAAGGAAAGGATTCGGATTTTTGGCCGCATCGGGACCCTCTCGATCGATCGGGAGTCCTTTTTTCGCCGGCCCTAATTATTTTCTATAAATAAGGGTTTAGGGTTTCGGTATTTGGTAAGAGGTTTCTCCCATACGTATCCAATCAAAGTGAGGTGAGCCGCTATTAAGAAAAAGAGGTGATTTCGTAATTCCTCTAATATATTCGAGTGCTACGAGAGTTCAGAGGGAGTGATTGTAATTCTTCCATATATCTCGTTCTGGGAAGTGTCGTTGTAATTCTTCCGTTCAATTAATAAAGAATCTCCATCTCTGCCCGTGGTTTTCTCCCCTCTCGATTGTAGAGGGGTTTCCATGTAAATATTGTGTATTCTTATTTTGTTCTTTCTTTCTTCATATTTGTTTACTTCTCGTTTTGCGTGAGTCATATTATTTGAATCGAATCAAGTTACCAGGGTTTTCGCTTCCGCATTAAGTTTTCCTCCATAAATTGGTATCTTAATATACTAGATTTGTTTAAGTTCTCTTTCAATTTAAAAAATTAAAAAAATTATATAATTGAAAATTTAAATAATCTTTCTTTTAATAAAAACTCTTAAATATATCGTAAGTTGGACCCCCGAAAAAAAAAATGTTATATACATCTATATCTCGGAATAACGGTAAAATAATGCCTTTGTCTCCTCGCTCCCCTCTTTTACCACTTTACCCCTTTGTTACCGTTGCGACAAGGCAGGCAACCAACCATTTTTAGTGAGAGAAAAAGGAATGGCTTCCACAAGTACCACTGCAATTCCAATCTTCTCGTTAGCACAAACTTCTAGAACTCATCATCATCTTCATCCTCATCGCCATACCTGCTTGCGCTCCACCATTACTCCAATTTGCTCCCGTCGTCACATCATCAACTTACTTTCTCTCTCATCATCTCATTTCACAACCAACTGCCAGAGCAGCGATTTCCCCTCCGATGAGCCTATCTCCACCGCCGCCGCTGCTTATGCCGTCCTTGGGGTTGGGCGCGGTTGCTCTGCTGCGGAGCTTAAGGCGGCATTTCGAGCCAAAGTAAGAATTTTATCTTTTCTATTTTGTCATCAATTAAGGGGATATTTGGTAATCGATTAGAAATTTAGGGTTAGGGTTTGATAGTTTCGAGATTGAGTCTAATTTGTGTCTTAGGGTTAGAGTTGTTTGAGTTCCAGTAAGATTTGGTTTTAGGTTAGGGTTTATAATGCTTTGTTTGATAATGGGTAAATGGAGATAAAGAGGGGTGAAAAAGGGAGTGTAAAGAGAGGATGATAAGGTATTATTCTGCCCTTTTTAGGATAAATGAAGTAGGATAAAGAGAATTATAATTAAAATAAAAGTAAAATTATCCAAATTTTTTTGAAAATTACTCTTCTCTATTTACTCTAATTTGGGATAAAGAAAATGGGGTAACTTACCATAGGGGTAATTCTTACTCCATTACTTCACTGCCAAACAACGGGTAAGCAGTTCTTTGTAGAAAATCACGATAATTGTTAATAAAAATTCTGAATTTCTCTCTTAAATCACTCTCTCTCCCACGAATTTCACTTCAAAATCTCTCCTTTGATTGCTTCTCTCTCCGTCAATTTCTCTCCTTTGGTTCGTTTTCGGATTATATGCTGTCCAAAATTAATTATTCGTTTGATTAATGTAAATGGAGAGAAATTTTGGGCTTGACATATTTACTGCTCTATTTAAGTGTTTTTTGAAAGTTGTTCTTTCCTTGATTTTTCATGGTGTTCTGGCGATTGTGCAGTTTTTGTATAGTTGTGGTTGATCAATTACCGAGCTCAATATTGGGGACAGGTGAAGGAATTCCACCCTGATGTGAGGAAGAATGTGGAGGACTCGGATTTGATGATTCGACGCATAATTCAGGCATATGAGGTAACTGGCATTTGTGATTTAATGCCTTTTAATTCATATCTTTATGCTATTCCATTGATTTGAGATTTATTAGTTTGTGTGAAGACAATGGTTTGCTAAAGGGGGATGCCCAATAGGGTTGCTTATAATCATATCTATAGAGGCCATGACACAATAGAGATTACAGTGTAAAGCCTAAACTAGAATACATGAACAGAATGCAATCAAATAGAATATATGAGAATAATATCAAATCTGGTGATTGTCTAATATCTTAGGGAATATATCTTGATAGTTTGGATTGCGATGCCGAGTTATGGTGTATTAGCTAATTCTTTTGAGCCACTAGTAATCAGTAATTAGGTATTGCCTAGTTGAGTAATTAGTGTACATCCTGCCAAAGAAGTTCGAGATTTATGCATAGTAATGTATTGGTGGTCAATGGTATCTTGGTATAAATGAATGGAAAAATCGATGAACTACTTGTGTTCCAAATTAATTAGGGCTCATTTCTATTTGATTTGGGGCTGACTAGCTTATCTAGCCGAGTTTGAGCGGGCTCGATAAGTTTAATGTGTCGAGTTCGACTAGGTGATGCTTGACTTGTTAAAGTTTGCAAATAGCTTGATAAAAGCTCAATAAGAGCTTGATAAGGGCTTCATAAAAATTGTTAATGGCTTGATAATGATTGGTATTAGCTCAAAAAATGGTTCGATAATGGCTTGATAGTAACTCGACTAGCTAGGATCAATTATGAACTCGAGTTGGCTTGATAATGAGCTTGAATTGGCCCGATTATGTTAATGAGCTGAGTATCGAACACACTAATTTCTTATCGAATGAACTTTGAGTAATGGCTTAAAAGTCGGCTCAAACGGGGGGATGCTAAGCTCGATTCGGCTTGTTTAGACCCTTATTGGCAATACAACAATCTGTACATGTTTTAAGTGTGGTTAGCTATATGTATCGAACTATGTCATTGCACTCCATATGGTGTACTAGTCTCTGATCCATTGTTATTGGAATGTAAGTATAAAGTTATCTGGGAATAGTTTATGGAGCAACTATGTGCTAAATACTTACAAGGAAGCGCAAAAAATGAAGAACACAAAAATAAATGATCGAAGAATTTGCGTTCATGGTGCTGCTTTTAGTGGGTAGGAGGAAAACCGTGCCAACAACATACCAAAAACATGTCGAGATCTTCCTCCAATTTTGCAAGCTTCATCCAACACTGCCCATGTCTACCTCGATAGGCCAAATGACAAATTGAGCAACAAAACTGAACACAAATTAATATTAAGCTTATGAGATATTTAATATGGTACCAGAGCATCTTGAGCTAGAGGTCTCAATCTCAATTTCCAATAACCCTCAATTTTAATTATCAATATAATATAATTGACATATGCATGCGCATTATGCAATATCCATGCTTGAAATTGGGTATCTGTGTGAGAGGCTATTGGAGTATGTTCATTTGTCATAGTTGGTTCCTTGACAATGTTAAAAGATTCAATGAACTTTTACATCAATTGCCAAGGCTTGCTGTGGAACCGAATGACACAAATGATCAGAGGTTTGACTTGCGAAGTACTACGCGAGTCAAAGGATGGGGCAGCAGACTACAGAGTATCCTGGTGGTGGGAAGTCCAAAAGAAGATTAAGGCCCGACGAGACTGCTTTAAGGGTTGGGATCGAAGTGGAGATGAGGACTAGAAATAATAATTTAAACAAGCCATGAAAGAAGCAAAGATAGCAGTTAGAGAGGCAAAATCCAACGAGGATTTCTATAAGAGGTTGGATACTGAGGAGGGAGCAAGGGACACATACAAAATCACTAAAGCTAGAGAAAGGAGGACTAGGGACCTAGATCGGATAAAGTGCATCAAGGGAGAGGATGGACAGGTGCCCGTGGATGAGCAACTTATTAAACCAAGGCGAAAAGCCACTTCTACGATTTGTTTAACAAAAAGGGGGAGACAAATATATCTTTAGGAGAACTCCGGTCATCTGAGGAGCATCGAAACTATTGTTGCTATATGCGCATTAGATGTGAGGAAGTCAGGAAAGTTTTGAAGAAGATGCTATGAGGTAAAGTAGTCGGCCCAGATGGAATACCTATCGAGGCATAGAATTGCATCGGGGGGAGGGGCATAACTTGGTCAATCAAATTCTTCAAGGTAAGGAGATGCCTAACGAGTGAAGGAAGAATGCTTTAATACTGATTTTTAAGAACAAAGGCGAACTTCAGAGTTGTTCCGACTATAGGGGGTATCAGACTCCTGAGCCACACTATGAAGCTATGAGATTGAGTCAAAGAAAGAGGACTACAACACCAAACATGTGTCTTGTAGAATCAATTCGGATTTATGCCAAGTTGATCTATGATAGAAGCCATCTACCTCCTAATGCATACTATATAATACTCATAGATAAACAAAAGGATCTACACATTATTTTCATCAATTTGGAGAAGGCATATGATAGAGTGCTAAGAGAGGTCCTATTAAGAGTCTTAGAGAAGAAAGGCATCCCCGTATCTTGTATTTGAGCCATTAAGGACATGTATGAGAATGCATTGACTAATGTGCGTATGGCGGAAGAAGAGACAAACGCTTTTTCATTACAGTTGGGTTGCATCAAGGATCACAGCCTTGAGCCCTTTCCTGTTTATTGTAGTTATGGATGAGCTTAGTAGCATATTCAAGGGGGTGTGCCTTGGTGCATGTTTTTTGCGGATGAAATAGTTTTGGCTAGTGAGTCAAGAGAAACGGTAAATGAGAAGTTGGAACTTTGGAGAAGGGCCTTGGATTTGAAAGGCTTACGACTTATATTTATAACACGTGAATGGATTGCAATCATATATAATATATTAGAATGTGGATTGTCTAATATCTTATTGAATTTATCTTAATAATCTAGATTGCGATGCCAGAGATGTGGTGTATTAGGTAATATTTTAAACTCACTAGTAGTCACTAATTAGGGATTGCTTGGCTGAGTACTTAGTTTACATCTTCCCCAAAGAAGTTCAAGATTAATGTACAGTCATGTATTTGTGGTTAGTGGTATAAGCGGACTGAACTTTGATGAACTTCTCGTGTTCGAAACCAATTGGGGCTTATTTGTGTTTGTTTGGAGCTCAATAGCTTATCAAGCTGAGTTCAAGCAGGTTAGTAAGCTTAATGAGTCGAGTTTGAATAAGGGGTGCTAGATTTCTTAACATTTGCAAATAATTTGATAAGAGTTCATAAGTGCTCAAATAAAACTTGTTAACAACTTGATAATGCGGTATTAACTCAAAAATGTTTCAATAATGGCTTGATAGTAATTCGAATAGCTCGACTCGGTTGCAAGCTTGGCCCATTTATGAGCTCAACTGAGTTTTTAATGGGCTTGAATTGGCTTGATTAGGTGAACCACTCGAGTCAAGCTAGCTGAGTATCAATTTTGCAATATCTTATCAAATCGAGTTCGAATAATGGTTCGAAAACTCTGCTCGAACTCGAGCTCGATGAGGGTTATAAAGCTATAGTTCGAACAAAGGGGTTCTCATCTCGATTCGGCTTTTTTACACCCTTATTGCTGGAACTATGATCTATACTTGTTTTTTAAGTATAGTTGACTACATGTATTAGATGTACTGCTTTACTGTATGAAATCACCTGGGACTCATTTACAGAGCATATTAAGTATTGTGCTAAACACCTGTAAGGAAGAGAGAAAAATGAATAGCACAAAAATATATGATCGAAGAATCTGCTTTCATGGTGCCCTTTTGAGTGCGTAGGAGAAAATCCGTTCCAAAAACATAACAAACACATGCCAATAACTTCCCCCATTTCTGCAAGCTTCATCCATCTCTACACCTACAACCCCCAATGAATCAAATAACAAGTTGAGCAACAAAACTGACCACAAATTTACGTTAAGCTCGTGGATAATTGGTTTCTTTAGTATGGCATCGAAGCAATCTTTGAGCAAGATGTCGCAATCTCAAATTCCAATGACTCTCAATTTAATTATCAATATAATATCATTGACATATGCATGTGCATTGTCCAATATCAGTGCTTCAAATTGGACATTCGTGTGTGAGGCATATTGGAGTATAATCATTTGCGATAGTTGGTTCCTTGACAATGTTAACAGATTCAATGAACTTTTACATCGATTGTCGAGGCTTGCTGTAACATCTTCTCCTTTATGCAAACTTAGAATTGGATGTAGTGAAAGAGATCCACACCACAGCCTAAAGGAGAAAAATGTACTGATTGTGGTATCTCACTGTAATTAATTTCTCAATATTTTCTTGTTTTAAGTCTTGAACAACTGATTTTTGGTTGTTGCAGATGTTATCTGGCTACAATAAATCAGAGATAATTGAAGGGTAAAGCAAGTAAATCAAAACCTTGTTCTTCTTTCACTCTCTGGCTATACTATTGATATTGTCCATGTCTTTGCAGGGAATGTTTGGATCCTTTTGACAACCCAGAATGCGAGGCATTTGATGTTTTCGTGAATGAGGTTTTATGCATTGGCAAAGGTTCAAATTCTTTTTTCTGTCGCCTCATACACAACAAAGGGTGTAAATGAGCCAAGTCGAGCATGTGTTTGTAGGCTCGAGACTTGACTTGCCAACATTTTGCTCGGCTCAGGATTGGTTAAATCTTGTTGAGCTTGCAGACTTTGTAGTTGTGCTTCACTCAGTCCAAGGTTCCAAAGCTTGGAAAGCTTCAAGCTATGTCCTAGCCAAGCAAAATATTAATAAGTTGACCCTTCGCTTGGGCTCAGCTCAACTCATTTACGACTCTGATTTCATACAACCCTCTTCCTTGACATGAGCTTGGTATTGGCTTCAAGGTGAACTTCAAAGATGAAGTTGGGGATTCTTACATTTCTTGTTGATGTCTGGTCTAGTCTTGTTGAGCTGTTTGTGGAAAAACAAGTCGTGTAACTTAGTTACACTAGCCTAAGATTGTCAACCAAAAATAGAAGAAAGTAGTGTGTAATTGAGAAACCTTTAAGAGATGGAAGAGTGTACAGGAGAACTTGAGAGATTTTATTAAATCACTTGTGGAAATTGATGCTTCATTGCAAATGGATGAGGGGTATATATAGTTCTAGAGATCTAGTGCATACAATGAATCCAATAAATTTTTTTTTTTTTTTTTTTTTTTTTTGAAGAATGGTAAAGACAAAGGGATCAGCTTCAGACCCCTCTTCTAAGCACGGGGTAGCCTGAAGCTTCAGAACAGGAAATAAGGATGGGGGTGCTAGAAGGATCCAAATTTCCGACTAGGCAATCCGATCGCTTGTAGCCCTCACTTGCCACAAAGTCCGCAGACCTGTTAGCTTCTCTATACACATGAGAGAAAGAGAAAAACTGCGTACTTTGACAAATTAACCGAATATCCTCTATGATGGAACGGATCTTATTGGGGCAAGCAAACCTGCTCTGAAGGGTTCTGATCACCACTTGGTTATCTCCTTCCAAAATAACATGCGAAGCACCCCTCTGAACAACGTCTAAGATTCCATCCCTAGCAGCCAACGCTTCAGCCACAATGATTGGGGCATTACCCAGTCTTTTAGAGCCACTCGCAATGATCTCGCCTCTATGTTTTCGGATGATGAATCTAGCAGTAGCTTCAGACCCACGTCTGGACCCATCGAAGTTCACCTTCCACCAACCGTCTTCCGGGGGGGCCCAGGTAACCCATGTATTCACAACTTTGCTCTTGGTAGCCTCCCTAGTAGAGGAGCAATCGGAAAATCAAGCCTGTTCCTGCACTCCCACTCCAGACACATGGCTCGAACCCTATTGTCTGGACCGGGAGGGAGTTGTCACCCATGAAGATAGCCGAGTTCCTGTCCTTCCAAAGACCCCAACAGAGAACTACAAAACTTTCTGCATCGTTTCTTCCCCGTCTTGATCTCAGTTCGTCTTCAATCCTGTAGTTAGACGGCTCAGTCATACCCCAGTCGGCAATAACTGCATTCCTCCAGACATCCTTGGCGTGGGGCAGTTTAGGAGAATGTGAGATATGTCCTCCATACTAGCCTTTCACCAGGTACACTCATCATTCTAGTCAGGGATTTGTTTCCTCATTTGTTCCCCAGTGGCCAGGCAATTGTTCAAGACTTGCCAGATGAAGACTTTCACCTTTGGATGGATATCCATATTCCAGATCTACTAGAATTCCCAGCTGTTTCTGTCTTCCCAACTTAAGTTATGAGCCAGTTTACAGCTTTCACACTAAATTCCCCAGAACTCATGAAGCCCAGCACAAACGGTCTTCTGTCCATTTCTTTGGGAGAAGCACCCCTAGAATATTATGCAAAATGTCTTGAGACACAACAGTGCTTAGAGCCTCTCTATTCCATTCCCCATCAATAATGAAGTCTTTTATTTTAAGGGAAATATCAATGCCATCCCCATTCACCCCTTGATTCTCCAACAGCGGGCCATTTAAAACCCACTAATCAGTCCAAAAATTTATGTGGGCACCATTACCCACCCTCCACTTAAGGCCTTTCCTCATAAGCGAGCGGGTATCCAGGATGCCTTTCCATGCCGGGGAGTCGGAATTCGTCTTCCTATACTCAAAAAGATGTTTACCCTTGAGATATTTATCTCTGACTAGCTTGACCCATAAACTGTCTTCATTCATCAGAACTCTCCATCCCAATTTGCAAAGGAAAGCTTGGTTTACAGCTTCCATCTTACGAAGCCCAAGCCCTCCTGCACTCCTGGGTTTACAGACTTTACTCCAAGCTGCAAGATTAATTCCTTTCCTATTATCCTTGTTCCAGAAGAAATGTCTACATATTCTATCTCCTTGCTTGCAGACTGTCTTTGGCAATCTGAAACACTGCATGATGTGGCTTGGCATAGTTTCAACTGAAGCCTGAATCAGCGTGGCATGTCCTGCTTTAGAAAGCTTTCCAACTTTCCATCGCGAGATTTTTGATTCCATTCGAGAGATCAGATCCCCGGATACCTGGGAGACGAACCTTCCCTTCCCAAAATTGCACCCGAGATATTTTTCCAGCACGACCAAAATTGCACCCGAGATATTTTTCCAGCACGTTGCTGTTCGGAATCCCCAAGATGTTACTCATCTGCTGTCTGTGCTGTCTCTTTACATTGGTAGAAAAAATAGCAGAAGACTTTGCTCTGTTAACCAGAAGACCTGAGTCCTCACCAAAAATACTAATCATCTTGTTTAATGTTTGAGCTGCTTCTACCTTCGCTTCACAAAACAGAAGGCAGTCATCAGCGAAGAATAATCCTGGAATTGGCAGACACCAATACCTGTTTTCCTTACCATACAAAGCTCTTGGAGATTGGTTGCCAGGACCTCAAGGCACAGGATGAACATGTACGGAGATAGCGGGTCTCCTTGGCGGAGACCCTGAGACAGGGGGAGCCACCCCATGGGTTTGTCATCAACCAGCACTGAGAAGGACGTTGTTGACACACATTCCATAACCCAGCTGATCCACTTCTCATGGAAGCCCAACTTCTTCAGGGCCTCAGCTAGGAACTGCCACTCTATTATTTCATAAGCCTTTTCCATGTCGAGTTTAGCTGCGATCCAGCCCGATTTCCCCAGTTTTCTTTTAAAAGCTGCCATGATTTCATGGGTAACCCTATTATCCTGGATTGACCTTCCTGGAACAAATGCTGCCTGCCACTGAAACACCACCTTTCCAAGCATTGGTTTCAACCTATTAGCTAGAAGCTTGGCAATAATTTTATACAGAACATTACATAGGCTGATAGGCGGATAGTGGTTTACAGTTTGGGGGGAGTCATTTTTGGGGAATCAAAGTTATGAAGGCGTGGTTTACTTCCTGGAGCAGGGAACCCCCCCCTCAGCGTGGCTCTGATGGCATTGCAGATATCTTTCCCCACCAGACCCCAATAGGTCTGGAAGAAGAAAGCTGAAAAACCATCCGGGCCCGGCGTTTTGTTTGGGTTCATACTAAAAACAGCTTCCTTAACCTCCATGTCCGAGACTTTGGAGATTAGGCAACTGTTGTCCTCATCTGTTACTCTCTTTTTCACAGGTGCCGGGGAGGGGAAGGAGGATCTACTTCCTCTAGTCCTTAACCTGTTCTTAAATTCTAGGATGAAAATATTTGCAATCTCATTCTTTTTAGAGATTGAGATTCCGAGCTCATTTTTAATTTCCATGATGCCTCGTCTCCTTCCTTTTGCGAGGACAGAAGCATGGAAGAAACTAGAGTTCCTATCCCCTTTTGTAAGCCATTCCCTACGCCAAGACTTAGCCCAGTACTTATGATTAAAAAATAGGAGTTTTTCCCTTTGCAGGAACAAACGTTTGAGTTTTTGGTTTAGATGTGGATCGTTAGGTCGGTCCACCGGTCTGTCCTGGACCTCTCGAATTCTGTGTTCATTTCTTTCAACATTGTTCTTAGCCCTACATTAAAATGTGTACATGAATGAACTTAGGAACTAGTGGACATATGAATAAACTCTATGACACATGCAAGCACCAATACAAACCTGGAAAACATAATTCATAAACTTAGGGACTAAAATCATGAACCAAAAAACTAAGTCAAAAAAATGCACACTAATTTTCAACAATCTGCAGGTTGTCCATATTCATGTGTCAAACATGCTCCTCACGCCTTCGAGTTTTCTTCAACCGGGACAGCACGTGCAACTTCTCAAGGTTTGTCTATTAGCATCATTGAACATAGTGTGAAAGGCTGGAAGGAAAGTCATCGCCAATCTTTTGACTGTCTTGTGTTGCACTACATTTGTTATACACATTTTAGCTTAGTTTTGGCTTGCAGAGTTGGTATTTGAAAATCGAATAAACCTAAAATAAGCTACCCAAACTAGAGGTCGTCACCCGACCGGCCTGGTGCCTGACCTCTTTTTCTTATATATATATATATATATATAATTATTTTGACCAAAAAATAATTGTAATTTATTAATAAATAATATAACATGCAATACAATACACTTATAATTACAAATATATTTTATAAAATAAAATGTATCATAACTTGTTATAAAATACAACTATAACAATATAATAGTATCATATAAAATTACAGATATATTTTATCAAAGCAAATATATTAGGAAAAAAATAGAATTATAACAATATAAATAAATTAATATGAACTTGCTATGTTTGGTGCGGTACTTGTGCTGGAGCTAGCGTTGTCTTCTTCATCGCTTGATGATTCCAATTTCAGACGGTCTTGGTCTCTATCTGCTGCAGCCATCCAGTCCTTCAAGAGCACCGACATTTCTAAGGTGGCCGGTGTTAGCTTCGCTCTCTTTGATCCAAGTAGTCTACCACCTGCACTAAAAGTAGACTCCGATGCTACTATAGACACCGGACATGTTAGTATATTGTGTGCCATGGTGCAAAGCACGGGATATTGGGTTTTTTTTTGAATTCCACTATTACAAAATATCAAAATGTGGATTAGCCTATGTCGGGTAGAAGTAGAGCATAGCCGAACGTATGTACAAAGAAAGCTCATCGCATGACGTGGGACTTTGTTATTGGTTAAACATATCCCATGCATATGATTTTCCTCGAGAAGAGGACGAAAAAGATGACGTAGAAAAAACGTTTGTATTAGATGATAATCTTTGAGAATACACGGAAAATAAATTATGTAAATTTTCATTAACTTTACCAACGAAAGATATTACATCAAAAGTTGGTTTCATTTTTTCGTAAAATATTTGGACAAATAATTTAAAACCCGTAAGTTTACAACGTGGATAAAAAACGGTGGCAATACAATATGTCATTGGTAATTCAGAATAATATTTAAAATTTTTTTCTATCATGGCGGTAATGGAGCCCTGCAACATGGGTTTGGAGGAGTTATCTATCATCTAAGCAGCAATATCTATCAGTCTAAATATTGCATGTTGAATGGTTGCGTAATAATATCTAAAAAAATGTGGTAGCCTCTTTAAAAATAATAAAAAATTTATAGATTTCATTAATTATATTTTAATCTATATTTTCTAAATTAAAAGAATCTCGACCTGCATGATTTTGCCGTACAAATTCAATTAAGAAGTCTTTGTATAATCTGCATCTTTATAACATTAAAATCGTGGATCACTATGTATTACGCATATCTAATTTAAATTGTTCAAAAGGAATACCGTGTGTCCTAAAGGTTTTAAAAATTTTTTTTTACATAATTTTGGATGTCTTAATTCCTTTAAATAGGTTACCTAAATTGGTGCCCCATTTTCTTAGGGCACGCAAAAAGGGGTAGCCAAATATGGGGATTCAATTTGGGGCTCCCCATTTAATTTTTTTTTTGTTTTGGGTTGAGTGCTGCATTTGTGGCCAAAACGCAGTGTTTTATTTTTTTATCTTGTAACGTTAACCTACACTTTTGAAGGCTTTTTTTTAGTTAATAAAGTACCTTATCTATATACATCCCAAAATTTCATCAAATTTTGCGCACCAAAATTTCATCAAATTTTGCACACCAAAATTTCACTCATATCTCTATTTTTTACCAATCTATTGTTAAAAAATGGATCCTAATTTTCCTAATTTTAATCAATTCCCTCAATACTTTCCTTCACAAAACCCAGATAATTCTCCCAATGTCCAAAATACTTCATCCAGATTTTATAATCCATTTCATTTTCAAGTTCCTCCGCCATCATATCAATAGCCACCTATAGTAATTATAATTCAGCTTTTCATCCATATTAACAAAATCCGAGTCCTTACTTTATCAACCAAGTTTGTCTACAAATGAGGATTTTTTCGCAACCAGAAATTCCTCCCACCATAGACGAAGATGATGAACTGGTGCTGAGACTCCACCTACGTCTGGATGTGGGATCGGACGGAAGATCCCGGAGGACTCATTGTTAATCAGTGCATGGTTAAACGTATCCTTCGATCCCGTCATCTGTATTGATCAAACACATCGGACAATGTGGGATATGATTTGCCACTACTACGAAGAAAACCGGCAGCATTTGTCAAGTCGAAACCCCAATATGCTTATACGTCTGTGTCAAAAATTAAGTCCGGCATGTATGAAATTTTCTGCATGCTACAAAAGAGTTTGTTCCCGACACGAAAGCAGGAAGTCAGAAAATGACAAAATTGTCGAAGTTGACTGTTTGTACTCCACCATGCACAGGCAAAAATGGAGCTTCGATCATGCATGGCGAATGCTGAGGAACCAACCAAAGTGGCATAGTTATAATACAGCCACATCTGATCGGAGCTCCAACCATACAAAACTGGGTGCTTCTGGAGAATACACGTCATCCTCCAATCCTACAACTCCCGGCAGTGAAGACGATGTTTCCTCTATTCGTCGACCTGTTAGTAGGGATACTGCCAAAAGAAAAGCAAAGACAGTGGCTTCTGGCAGCAACATTGGTTCGGGTGTGAATGTTGAACGAGAACTTCACGAATTACGCCTTATGGAAAGTGCAAAAATGGATATGGCGCAAAATGTTATGAACTTGATACGAGATGACTTCCAATCGTGAAATGAGATGAAGGATATGAGTATATTAACTATGGATCTGTCAAATTTACCTGATGATGTAAAACAATATTTTCTTCGAAAACATGCAGAGATCCATAGTTAATATTGTGCGCATTTTCGGAGAAAATATTGTTTTACATCATCAGGTAAATTTGACAGATCCATAGTTAATGGACTCATATCCTTCATCTCATTTCGCGATTGGATGTCATCTCGTATCAAGTTCATAGCATTTTGCATCATATCTATTTTTGCCCTTTCCATAAGGTGCAATTCGTGAAGTTCTCGTTCAACATTCACACCCGAACCGCTGTTGTTGCCAGAAGCCACTTCCTTTGCTTTTCTTTTGGCAGTATCCCTACCAACCGGTCGACGAATAGCGGAAACATCGTCTTCACTGCCGGGAGTTGTAGGATTGGAGGATGACGTATATTCTCAAGAAGCACCTAGTTTTGTATGCTTGGAGCTCCGATCAGATGTGGTTGTGTTATAACTACGCCACTTTGGTTGGTTTCTCAGCATTCGCCATGCATGATCGAAGCTCCATTTTTGCCTGTGCATAGTGGAGTGCAATTGGCCAGCTTCGACAATTTTGTCATTTTTCGACTTCCCGCTTTCGTGTCGGGAACAAACTCTTTTGTAGCGTGTAGAAAATTTCATACATGCCGAACTTAATTTTTGCCACAGACGTCTAAGCATGTTGGGGTTTCAGCTTGACAAATGCTGCTGGTTTTTCTTCGTAGTGGCCGTAAATCCTATCCCACATCGTTTGATGTGTTTGATCAATACCGATGATGAGATCATTGGATACGTTTAACCATGCACTGATTAACAGCTGGTCCTCCAGGATCTTCCATCCAATCCCACGTCCAGACGTAGGTGGAGTCTAGGGCACCACTTCATCATCTTCATCTATGGTGGGAGGAATTTCTGGTTGTGAAAAATCCTCATTTGTAGACGGACTTGGTTGATAGAGGAAGACTCGAATTTTGTGGATATGGATGAAAAGCTAAATTATAATTAATATAAGTGGGTATTGATACGATGGCTGAGGAATTTGATAATGAAATGGATTATAAAATCCGAATGAAGTATTTTGGACATTGGGAGAATTATTTGGGTTTTGCGAATTGATTAAAATTAGGGAAATTGGGATCCATTTTTAAACAATAATTTGGTAAAAAAAAGAGATATGAGTGAAATTTTGGTGTGTAAAATTTGATAAAATTTGGGATGTATTTATAGATAAAATATAAGGTACTTTATTAATTAAAAACAAATGCTTGCAAAAGTGCAGGTTAACGTTACAAAATAAAAAAAAATAAAACACTACGGTTTGGCCATAAATGCAGCACTAAAAAAAAAAAAAAAAAAAAAAGGGGAGCCCTAAATGCGGCTCCAACTAACCCCTTATGAGTGCTCCAAGAAAATGGGGCACCAATGTGGGTAGCCTAATTAAAGCAATTAAGACATCCGAAATTATGCAAAAAAAAAAAAAAAAAAAAAACTTTGGAATACATGGCATTCCTTTAAAAAATTTAAATTAGATACACGTAATAAATGGTCATCCACGGTTTTAATGTTATATAAAGATGCATACCATACAAAGACGTCTTAATTGAATTTGTACAGCAAAATCATATAGATCTAAGTTCTTTTAATTTTAGATTGGAATATAATTAATGAAATCTATAAATTTTTTGTTATTTTTAAAGAGGCTACCACATTTTTTTTGGATGTTATTACCCAACCATTTCACATACAATATTTGGACTGGTAGATATTGCTGTTTGGATGATAGATAACTTCTCCAACCCTATGTTGCAGGGCTCCATTATTGCCATGATAGAAAAAAATTTAAAATATTATTATGAATTACCAATGGCATATTGTATTGCCATCATTTTTTATCCACGTTGTAAACTTACGGGTTTGGAATTATTTCCCCAAAAATTTTACAAAAAAATGAAACCAACTTTTGATGTAACATCTTTGTACAAGCGTTCGCCTGTGCTCTACTTCTATCCGACAGAGGCTAATCCGCATTTTGATATTTTGCAATGGTGGAATTCAAGTAAAACCCAATATCCCGTGCTTTCTACCATGGCACGCGAGATACTAACATGTCCGATGCCATAGTAGCATCGGAGTCTGCTTTTAGTGCAGGTGGTAGATTGTTTGGATCAAAGAGAGCGAAGCTAGCACTGGCCACCTTAGAAATGTCGGTGCTCTTGAAGTACTAGATGGCTGTAGTGGATAGAGACCAAGACCATCTAAAATTGGAATCATCAAGCGATGAGAAGATGACGCTAGCTCCAGTACAAGTACCGCACCAACCGTAGCAAGTTTAGATTAATTTGTTTATATTGTTATAATTCTATTTTTTATAATATATTTTCTTTTATAAAAAAAGGGGCCTGGACGGGCTCATGGCCACCTTTACCAAGGATGGTGTTACAATAATTTATGGTGGCTAGACTCTTTGATTTGACCTAAAACCCCCCTAAAACATCCTGTATTGTGTTAAAGCGCTTGAATGTTGTTAATTTGGTACGACACTTGGGCTCAATTTGTTTAGAGAAAAAGCAAATTCTAAGAACTGGTATTCCAATTTTCCGTTTTTCCCACGTTCATTGACAAATAATACTTTTCGACGAAAAAGGTTGGAAAATGACATCCCTTGCAAAATGGGGGAAAGTCATGATTCTAAGTGGCGCAAAAAAAGCTTTGCGATGATCATCATGTGGATCTGGATCGAACTGAAATGAATCAGATTGAAATGTAAACTTTCAACTTCATAATGCTGGACAAGAATTGGACTTAATAATCGAACACAGCCTAGATATTACTTTATCAGTGTTTCAACAGAACAACTTTTATAATTTTAAGCTACTATATGATATTATATGGGGAAGTTTAAAAGTTTGTCACCCATGTACCCGAAAGTTTAAGAATTTTATAAATCAAGTATTTGTTGCTAAGATTTGGTAGATTCTAAATGATAATTGTTGAAATGGAACATGAGTTAAACAATACATGTGTGTCCTTTATTATGATACGGTAATTTCTTTTATCGAAAATGCTAACATTACGCATTGTTTTGATAATATATACGTAGGTTTTTTTTTTTTTTTCCTCCAGAACACGATTCATATCCCGTTGGATTTTCTTAGAAAAAATTAAAATAACACATATATATTACCGTAATCTATATCAAATATGTTTATTTGGTGTAAATTAGCCAAATTTTAACGAAAATCTACAAGATTCTAACATAGGATATACTTAGTTGATAAAATTTTATATTTCAAGGTATCTTATTGTATAAATTAAAATGGTAGGGTACTTAGGTGATAGATACTCAAACTTTAGATGCCTAAGAGATAAGTTTCCTATTTTATATAGCTTTGATAGTTATTCATATTTTTCTAATTATTCTTACATATGTTGTTATTGCTACTTATATTGTCCGATAATAAAAGCATGCTTTGTTTGATTCTAAAAGGGGTTAATGGTTACCCCATTGCCCATTAACCGGCACCATAAACATTTTTATCCCCATATAGGGTTAAGACCTTTTTTTTTTTTGTTTGGGGGGGGGAGGGGGGGGGAGGGTGTGTTTGTAATGCAAAGACGATAATCCCAATTTCTGAAGAGAAATTTCATATTTGAAAAAGCTTTCAGATCTGAAAACTCCCCAAACTCTAACGAGCAAACCACAACCACCAGAGAGGAGCTGCTTAACCCCAAGGGTTGTAATGCAAAGACGATAATCCCAATTTCTGAAGAGAAATTTCATATTTGAAAAAGCTTTCAAATCTGAAAACTTCCCAAATCCTAACTAGCAAACCACAACCACCAGAGAGGAACTGCTTAACCCTAAGGGTTGTAATGCAAAGACGATAATCCCAATTTCTGAAGAGAAATTTCATATTTGAAAAAAGCTTTCAGATCTGAATACTCTCCCTAACCAGCAAACCACAACCACCAGAGAGGAGCTGCTTAACCCCACTCTCATGTACCATGCTTTGGATAATGATGCGATTTACTAATCCCCATTTGATATCTTCAATGTACCATGGCTCATAATTGATCATGTAGAAGCAAAAGCAGCATTCCCAGTGCCTTAAGGGCTCCCGTCTAAGCGGGGTCTTTTGGGTTGGGGAGGGGTTGGATGTACGCAGCCTTCCCCCTTCAGGATGCTACCTTGATGGGAGGCTGTTTCCGAGAAACCCCAACCTGAGGGGTGCAACACGAGGACTTCCCAGGAGGTCACCCATCTTGGTACTACCCTCGCTTTAGCACGCTTAACTTCAGAGTTCTAATGGGATCCGGTGCTTGCGTGTTGGTACCCTCTCTTCATTGATCATGTAGGATAATTTCATTTGTCCATCTAAAACATTGACATTGGTTATGTTACGAAGCAATATTTGTTTAATCTTGTTTTTATGATCTTCAAACGCCGCTTTGATTTGTTCTTCAAATATGATTAAAGGGAGCACTTTTTGTGCTTTCTCAAACAAGCACCTTCTCTTGATGATTTGAAACTGGTGAATATCAAGCTCCTCTTTGAGAGCATCTACAAGTTGCAAAAATAGTGTTATTTTTTGATAGGATATTCTTGATCCTATATCATTTTTTTTGAAGAGATCAACACAAATACTTTTCAATTTATCAATCTGCTCCGTTGCTTCGGATAAAGTTGAGACAATATCATTTGCTAGATTAGTTATGCTTCGTCGAAAGTTGGATTTTCAATCGTCCAAATGCATCTTTCGTACTCCATTAAAATGAATGTTAATAGAATCTGGAATACCTAGATTATATGGGAAATTTGCTAGTTGTTCTGGAAAAACTCTTTGTTCTAATTCCCGAAGGAGTCTGACATAAAGAGGGTTTTCTTTGCTGGCTGGTGATTGCCTTGCTTCAATATTAGTGTTACTTTTAAAGTCTTCTCTTGTAAATTTACTAATGTTTGTAAGGAATTTTGTCCAATGGAGATGTACTCCAGGTCTTCTTCCTTTTAAAGACAATGTAAACTGTTTTCAGGTTGTTTGGGTAGTTTACGAGGCTATTAGCAAACTGCCCTTGAGTTTGAACTCTCTGGTTCTCATTTAGATTGGGCAAACTGGTAGTAAGAGGAGTATGCTTGGTTGTCATTCCTTCGAGCATTTTCTTTAGCCTTTTTTTGCCTTTTTCAACCTGAATGAGGAGATGACCCTAGATAGAGCTCAGTGGAGGATTAGTATAGGTGTAACTGATATAGTAGTTTAGGATCGTAGGGCACTTCTAAGCTGGTATTAGTGCCCCGAGGCTTTTTGCCTACCTATTTGATTATACGCACTTTTGCCTTATGTTGGCTGCTTAGCTCTCTTAGTTTCTGTTGCCTTCTTGTTGTATTGCTTACTCACTAGTCATTACTTTATACACCCTATATGCTTGGTATGTGTTTTCGTGTATGCTCTTATACCTAAATGCTTGTGTGCTTGTATGCTTTACGCTTTCATGCTTTGTATGCTTTTGGGCTTCTCAGGTTGGGGTTCTGCAGAAACAGCCTCTCGTTAGGGTATCACCTTGAAGGGGTGAGGCAGCGTATATCTCACCACTCCAGACCCTGCTTTTGCGGGAGCCCTTGTGGCACTGGGTATATTGTAGTTGTATTGACACATTCACCTTAGGATATTCTTTTTTTTGTTTTTTTTTAACAGATAGGATATTTTTTCTTGCTTAGAAAATCTACAAGAATATTGTTAGTTTCTTTTAAATGTTCAATTTCAAATGAATACCGAGAAATAAAATTGTACCATTTTAATCTTCTTTCGTTAGTTATGGCCTTCTTATTTATCAAAAAATATTTAATTGCTTGATTGTCAGTTCTCAAAAGAAAAATTTCTGGTTCTAAGTAAATATGAAATTGCTTTATTGCATTTTTTTTGCAAGAAATTCTTTTTCGAAACTAATATACATGATTTTGTTTGGTTTGAATTTTCCTGAATTATAGTCGCAAATTTGTTCTTGTTCTTGTAATTTTTTAGGTGTGCTTTTTTCCTGGCTACGATTCTTCTTGTTTGTATGCTGTTATTTTGTTTTTCTGGCTGAGTGATTATTGTGGTTGTTATAGCTTTTAATATACGTCCTCAGCAATTTTCTGAGGCTTTAATTTATCCCCTGGTTGAGAAAAATAAAGATTTGGTAGTTTAGTGACTTTTCGGTTTAGTTTCTTGAGGAGACTATTTATCTTTTTCAGTCCATTGAAACTTAATTTTCTTCTTAAGTTTTTCCATTAAAGGAGTTTCAATATGAGATAATTTCTTTCTAGAGTTTCTTTTGTAATTTAAAATTCCTAGCAGACTTTGAAGTTGTTTCTTGTCTGTAAGTTCTTAGGAAAATCTCTAATTTTACTAATATGTTCTTGGAGTTGAATTCTTATTTTTGTAAGTTTTATGCCTAGAAAATCAATTTCGTCTTTTTCTACCTCAATTTTTTGGGGTGATAAGATAATTCTATGTTTTTTAAGTTTGTTACTCACTATTTGTATATGCTATTGATGTTCCTCTTTTGTTTTTGAGAAAACTAGTATATCATCCATATATACTACACATAATTCTGTAATTTTTTAAAATATATTGTCCATCCATATTTGGAAAATTTGTGGTACAGTGTTTGGACCAAATGTCATTATCTTCCGTTGATAATGTCCTTGTAGAGTGCTAAAGACTGTTAATGGTTTTGATTCTTCCGTAAGTTTTAATTTCCAGTATCCTGATTTACAATCGAATTTCGAAAATATAGTAGCTCCTTTTGTTAGGTTTATTAGAACATCATTTTTTGGAATAAAGTATCCGTTGAATTCGATACATTCATTTAATTTTTTCGGTCTCCCCCTTTTTATTTCCGCATGATTCCTTAACATAAACACAGGACTAGAATAATGACGACTTGTGTCTTCAATTAATCATTTTCTAATAATTCTTTTAGTTGTTATTCGAATTCTACTGTAAATAATTGGTTTCACTTTTATAATGACATTTGGGTTTCTTAGTTTAAGAGTGCAATATCTTAGGCTATTATTCTTTAGTTTTAATGGGTTATCACTAAAATTTTCAACTAATTCTTTATACAACTAATGTGTTTGTAAGGTGTATATTTGATTTTGAAGTTTGTTCTCTTTAACTATTGATGTTTTTTCTGGTATCCATAATTACATTATATTTAGGTTGGTCTAGTAGTGGCACTTGATTGTTTTGCCATAAAGAGTGAAACTAATGTTGAAATGGTTTAATGATACAGAGTTGTATTTCTGAATAAAATTCATTCATAACAAAAAGTCTCCTAGCATTAAAGGAAAACAAAGGATTTTAGGAATAATGAATCTTTTTTCAGTTAACCATATAGTTATGTCTTTAAACCAAACTGTTCCATTAGCTAAATTTGATCTAACTCCCCCTATAACAGGTTTCATAGGGTCATAACATCTTTTTGTTAACTATGACGGCTGTTAAGGGATTCCTGCTCTGAATAGAGTAGTTATTTCTACTTGGATTAGTCCTACATATATATATTTTACCTTAGGGTATTTAGTTTTTCATCAATCCATTTTTTCTTTGCTGAATAAGGAGATTTTTGTCATCCCTTCACTAGTAGGTGTTACTTGGGTATTTTCAGAGTATTGTTTGAATATTTTTTCGAACCAAAAATTAAAAATGGATTTTTTTATATATTTCTTCAAGTTCTACCCTTTGTTGTTTTTCAGATTTTTTTTTTTATTTGTTCTTTTGAGAAGGTTATTTCTTCCTCATGATTTTTTTCATAAAGTTATATTCTTATTTTCAATTGAAGGTGATTCTTCTATCTTATAGCCATTTGACATAAAGATTATTTCTTTTAATTCATCTGCCAGATTTGCTATTTCCTCTTCATATGATTCTGAGGTGAAGCTTTGTACTTCATGCAATATATCGTCTATATCGGAAATGTATTCTTTGTACATTTTTTTTACATTTCGTTTCTTCTAACGTTGTGATGATTTTCTTATTCCCTTTTGTTTTATGGGCGCATGAAGGTGCTAATTGACATTTCTCATTACAAATAAAACATCTACATTTTTTTTTAAAATGTATTTGTTGGTTTCTTTTATAATTTCTTTTCCTTATGTATTTCTTTTTTTTTTTTGAATTTTCCTTTTTTTCAAGGTTTCCATTCCAAATGACTTTTTCTCTTTTTTGAAAATGATTTATAGGTTTTACATCATATTTTCCATTCTTGCAATATTTTGTTACAACATCATTCTCCGTATGCAGAATTAGTAATTTGGTTTTTTATCTGTTTTTTAACTTTAACTTCAACACATTTTTTGTGTAATTATTCAGAAGACAAATTGAATTTTGTATTCCAGATTATTTGTAAGGTCATTTTCTTCCAGAAATTTTGGATAATTTGCTAATGCAATTTCATCCCATGGGTGTGGGAGTTTATGAAAGAATTGACCTAAATAATGTTCTATACTTGTGGGTTCAAGTGATAGAAAGTTACTATTAAAGTTAAAGGAAAAATACTATAAGATGATAGTGAGACGACCTATGTAATACGGTACGGAGTGTTGGCCAGTGAAACGACATCATAAATAGAAGCTGAAGGTGGGGATATGAGGATGTTGTGGTGGATGTTTGGACACACAAGAAAGGATAGGATAAAAAATGACGTTATAAGAAGCAAAGTGAGCGTGGTCCCAATCGAGGACAAGTTAAGGGAGCAACATTTGCGGTGGCTTGGGCATGTTAGGGGTAGGGATGGAAATGAGGCAGGTAAAACCCATCACTCATGGGTACCGGCCCCAAATGGGGCTAGTTGGGTGTACCTGTGGCGAGTAATGGGACGGGTATGGGTATGGGTATGAAATTTGGGGCGGGTATGGGTATAAGTGAGGTGGGTAGCAGGTACTGGTTGGGTGTACCTGTGGCAAGTAATGGGACGGGTATGGATATGAAATTTGGGTGGTGGGTACAGGTATGAAGGAGCCACCCCCCATATCCGCCCTGCCCCATTGCTATCCCTAGTTAGGAGGAGACCGGCCACTACCCCTGTCAGGAGATGCAAACAACTCCATATTACTCACAGGAGGAAAGGGAGAGGCAGGCCAAAGAAGACCTGGATGGAGACAATTTGACACAACATCACTCACCTAAACCTAAATGAGGAGATAGCCTTAGATAGAGCTGAGTGGAGGGGTAGCATAGGTGTAGACGATGTAGCAGTTTAGAATGGAGGAGCATAACTAAGCTTTCCGCGCCCCTAGGCTTGTATATTTGCATGTTTACTTATACTTGCTATTGCTGTGTGCTGTGTGTTGGTTGCTTGTTGCTCGCTACTCGTGTGGTGTATTGTTGCTCTGCTGTGATATGTGCGTTACTGCTTGTTGCTTTGTTGCCTTGTTGCTTGTCGCTTTAATGCTTATTGTTACTTTATGCTCTGTGTGTGCTGTTGTAGTTATACTTTTCAGGTTGGGGGTACTCGGACATAGCTTCAGTGTATAAAAAGATGTAAGGCGCATTGAGGCGATAATGGGTCTTGGTGCCTAGGTGCAAGGCGTAAGGCGAGGTGCGCATCTTAGCAAAGTGAGGCGCATACTTTTATAATTTGCATTCATATTCTATATTTATAAAATATATTATGAGCATAAGCTTTAAAATTAATTAGTTATGTAATATAACTATAATTAAAAATATATATATATATATTGTTTAAGAAAAATAATGCAAAAAGATATCGATATTCATAAAAAAATGCGCTTTATTATATGTCAACTTAAGCTTTTTTTAACAAAAATTGCAAGGCACCATAAAATTCACAAAAAAGTACATGGTACCAATATCATTCTTTTCCACTTCTGTCATATCAAAATAAAGCTATCAAAGTCAATCATACATAACTACTAATATGTTACTGAATATTAAAAGACAAACGATACTCTACCATATAATATCATCATCTTCCTCTTGGAGGGCAACCCCATCATCCTCCACATCAAATGATCGATAGCCTTCATCATCCTCGAATGCTAGAGGTTGAACCCAATTGCTGACTCCCTCTTGTTTTATAACTAAGTCTTTCTTCATCAACTTCAGCAGCACTAGCAACTTGTCCCTAATTCAGATCTTCATCATCCTCAAAAACTAAATCATCCTCAGGACGTTCTTCCTCCGTTCTCCTTGTCAACCATTCATTACTATCGTCAATGTCTTTTAAAGATATAGGATCAATCTTGTCACGCATTTTGTATCTTTCAACCAATGCATGATTGTATTTGACGTAAACCAAGTCATTTAAACGGGAATGCGCAAGCCTTTTGCTTCTTTTGCTACGAATCTGTAGAGTGGATTGTATCATTTATGTACAGAATGCATGAAGATGAAAAATATGAATTGTTAACCAATAATGAGTAAGGAAAACCATATGTAACAATCTATACTAATGTATCACTTAAATGCTCAAAGACACTCCAATTTCGTTCACACCCCGATGCACTACATGTAGGGTTTAGAATCTTCATGGTAAATTTTTGCAAATTAGGATGCGCAAGCCTTTTGCTTCTTTTGCTACGAATCTGTAAAGTGGATTGTATCATTTATGTACAGAATGAATGAAGATGAAAAATATGAATTGTTAACCAGTAATGACTAAGGAAAACCATATGTAACAATCTATACTAATGTATCACTTAAATGCTCAAAGACACTCCAATTTCGTTCACACCCTGATGCACTACATGTAAGGTTTAGAATCGTCATGGTAAATTTTTGCAAATTAGGGGTAGAAGCTCCATAAACACCCCACCATTCAGTTGAAAGTCAATTAGAGGGGAAAAAAATACTATTAGTTTGATATTAAATGAAATATCAGTAAAGAAAGACAATTATTGAGCTAGAAATATTTACCTGGTGCTTTGGTCTTCCTATGTCTAAGTGCCATTGAGTTTCCTAACAAATTCTCATCTCTTTTATGGGCCGACAACTCTTGAATTCGATGCATGAATGTAGGCCTTTCACCACTTCTTCACATTGCTTTTAGGGATTACTATTAAAGAATTCACCATTCAAAAAATGGCCAGCTACATGCAAAGGATGATGGAGTTGACATTCCCATCTCTCTTCAATGATTTTAAATGCTTCCAAATACTTGATTCATTTCCATCAAACGAGGCAACAATGAATTCTTTAGTTCTATCCATAGCCTCGTATATGTATCCCATAGCCGATTTCTTCTCTCCATCAACCAATTTGAGGACATGAACTAAAGGGCCAGTCCACTTGAGGGCATAAACCACCCCATTCCAAAACGATGGCATCAAAATAGTTTGACTTGCTCTTTTTACCCCATGTTCCTTTGCTCATCGACTAGTTACCCATTCTTAAGCTATATTGTTGTTTATGTATCGACGACAACATGATGAAGGAAGTTGCAAATCTTGTTTTCGCTGGCCACAGCAAGTTCCTTTGCCCAGTGAAACGCCTCATCAACCTCAGAAGACTCGGCCATTGGTTAATGAAATTATTCATTTAAATTGCCCTTTTGATCCTATTGATAGAGGTAATCTTTCCTATATCTTCGAGTGTCAAATCAATGCAATGTGCAACACATGGTGTCCAATATAAATGTGGGAATCTTGACTCCGACAATGCACCTAATCCATAAAAGGAGATAATTAGTACTTTAAAATACATAAGGAGATATTAAGAATATATTATTTATATTTGATAGTTATTCTCTTACCAGCTGCAACAAAATTGCTTCCATTGTCGGTTATGACTTGCACAACATTGGATTCCTCAACTCTTCGCACAATTTTACTAAGAAGCTCAAATAACTTCTTTCCGATTTTAACATAAGAAGATGCATCAACTGACTCGATGAACATACTTCTCTCAGTTTACCAAAAAGTTAATTAATGGCCTATGACATCGATTAGACCATCCATCAGACATGATTGCACAACCATTTCTAGCCCATTCCTCTTTGTGGCTTTTCATCAACTCATCCATGCTTTTTACTTCTTTCTTTAGGAAAGGAACTCTGATTTCATATGCGCTTGGTGGCTTCATTCCTATTTTAGCTCAAGCAATAGAATCCATAGCAACTTCAAACCTACGATAAGTAATAGCATTGAACGAGATGCCCGCATCATACATCCATTGGGCCAAATTAGTGCAAGCCTTCTCTCTTTGTTCTTTCTTATAGGCTTGATTAATGGTTGTTTGTGGCCCCTTCCCGTCACTTGCTGATGGTTTTCGTTTAGTAAAGACATCCATCGGACCAACTTCCGTTGCTTTTTTGTTGGAGGCAAGAGTTTGATTTGAATTGACGGGCATTTTTCCTTTAGGGTATGTCGAAGTCTTAAAAGGCTTCATCTTCTTCATCATCATCTAAAAAGATTTGATCATTATCAGGCACAAAGTTCAGCTGTTCTTTTTTTTTTTTTTTTTTATTTACCATGTACTCTTTAACCTTTCTCTAACATGTTCAGGGCACTTTTGGCATTGCCTTATGTCCCGAAAACCTCCAAACAAGATGTTTCTTCCAACTACGGATCCCTCCTTTTGATACCGTCGTACAAAATTTGCAACTTACATCATTTTTGTTCTCAGGATCAACTAAATAGCCATATTTCCGACCAATATCGTTCTTTCTTTCACTATGATCAACATTAGCAACAGCATCATCCATCATATAATACTATAATATGTAACAATACAAAAATAAAATCATCTCACTTCATAGAATGTCAAAAACACACCAAACTTATACCTAAACTGAAAAAAATGAACAAATATAAGTCAAAAATCATTACCGAAATCTAAAAATCGCACTAAAATCAAGTGGGGAAGATGGTTGAAAGTTGCAAATCAAAGACCACCAAATTTCGACCTTATTGGTGGGTAGAGGGGCTTAAAACACACAATATGAGTTAGGTTTAGAATGGATTCGAACACTTGGCCTGCTGGGTGGGGGCTACCGGACAGCTGGCTGAGGAGGGGCTCAAAAATTGAAGCCCAAGGCCCATTGGTAGGGTCGACGGATTCAACTGACTGGGATGAGGCTGTCGGAGGACGTTGGCTGGCGGTGGATGGACGTCGGTGGTGCTGGCAAGGTGGTGTGAGTTAGGGTTACGGTTAGGGATAGGGTTTTGAAAAAAGGGTTGAAGTTGGATTAGATATGAGTTAGTGTTAAAGCTAGGGTATTGAAAATGGGTTGGGTAATGTTTAGATATGAGTAGGGGTTAGGATTAGGGTTTTGAGGCATTGGATTGAATAATGTTTAGATATGGGTTCGGGTTATGTTTAGGGTTTTAGAAGATGGTTTAGGATTTTGGGAGATGGGTTAAATAATGTTTACAAATAAAATTTAATTTTAGTATTTACGGAATTGTATTTTTATTTTACAGAATTTTAATTTGCTATAAAATAAATACATACCTATCGGTGATTATACGGCAAGCGGTAGTTAGCTCCAAAATTTCTGGATATTTCCCTTTTTCTTCTTTTTGTCAAAGGGAGGCTATGCAGTGTATAAAAAGGAGCGCTTAGGCTGTGCAGCGAGGCACGGCTTCCTCGCCTCACAGATCTAAGGTGAGGCGACTTTGACAAGGCGTGCATATTTTTGCCTTAAATTGATTATATCATTATATTATGTGTATTATTGTACTTTGTTCATTATGTGTGCAAAAGATGGAGTACTATTCCTTGACTTTTAGATATTGCTAATCCTATAAGAAAAAAAGAGAAAGAGAAAGAGAAAAGAAGAAAAAAAGGAAATATCCAAAAATTCTGGAGCTGACTATTGTTCGCTGTATTCCCATCGACAAATACTTTGCTGTATTTATTTTATGGCAAATTAACATTCTTTAAAGTAAAATTACACTTACGTAAATACTAAAATTAAATCTTATATCTAAACATTATTTAACCCATCTTCCAAAATGCTAGACCATCTTCTAAAACCCTAAACGTAACTTGGACCCATATCTAAATATTATTCAACCCAACACCTCAAAACCCTAATCCTAACCCCAACTTATATCCAAAAATTACCCATCCCATTTTCAAAATCCTAGCTTTAACACTAACTCATATCTAATCCATCTTTAACCCTCTTTTCCAAACCCTAACCCTAATCCTAACTCACACCACCTTGACAGCACCACCGATGTGCATCCATTGCCCGCCACCGTCGTCCGACAGCCTCATCCTAGCCGGTCAAATATGTCAACACTACTAGTGGGCCTTGGAGCTTTGATTTTCGAGCCCCTCCTTAGCCAGCTGTTCGACAGCCCCCACCTAGCAGGCCAAGTGTTCGAATCCCTTCTAAACCTAACTGATATTGTGTGTTTTAAGCTCCTCTACCCACCAATAAGGTCGAAATTTGGTGGTGTTTGATCTCCAACTTTCAGCCATCTTCACCACTTGATTAGTGTGATTTTTAGATTTTGGTATGATTTTTGCATCATTTTTGTTCATTTTTTTCTATTTAGATATGAGTTTGGTGTGTTTTTGATATTCTATGAATTGAGATGATTTTATTTTTGTATTGTTACAGATTATAGTATTATATGATACTATTGCTAATGTCGATAATAGTGGAAGAAAGAGCGATATTGGTTGGAAATATGGCTATTTAGCTGATCTTGAGAACAAAAATGATGTAAGTTGCAAATTTTGTCCGATGATATCAAAAGGAGGGATCCGTCCATTGAGGAAACATCTTGTTGGAGGTTTTCGAGACATAAGGCAATGCCAAAAGTGCCCTAAACATGTTAGAGAGGAGGTTAAAGAGTACATGGTAAAAAAAGAAAAAAATCGCACCAAAAAGAGCAGCTTAATTTTGTGCCTGATAATGATCAAATCCTGTTAGATGATGATGAAGAAGATGAAGTCTTTAAGACTTGGACAAACCCCAAAGGAAAAAGGCTCGTCAATTCAAATCAAACTCTCGCCTCCAACAAAAAGGCAAGACAAGTTGGTCCAATAGATGTCTTTACTAAGCGAAAACCACCAGGAAGTGATGGGAAGGGGCCACAAACAACCATTAATCAAGCCTATAAGAAAGAACAAAGAGAGAAGGCTTGCACAGGTTTGGCCCAATGGATGTATAATGCGAGCATCTCGTTCAATGCTATTACTTATCCTAGTTTTAAAGTTGCTATGGATTCTATTGCTAGAGTTGGAATAGAAATGAAGCCACCGAACGCATATGAAATCAGAGTTCCTTTCCTAAAGAAAGAAGTGAAAAACACGGATAAGTTGTTGAAAAGCCATAAAGAGGAGGGGGCTAGAAATGGATATTCAATCATGTCTGATGGATGGTCTAATCAATGTCATAGGCCATTAATTAACTTTTTGGAGAAAGCCCTGGATTGAGTAGTGTGAAGAAGTGGTTAAAGGCCTATATTCATGCATCGAGAGTTTGATTCAAGAGTTACAAGCAAGACAGCATGATGCAAGAGTTGTCAGCCTATAAAAGAGCTGAGAATTTGTTTCGAAACTCGATGGCAATTAGACATAGGAGGACCGAATCACCAAGTGAGTAGTTCTAGCTTAATAATTGTCTTTCTTTATCGATATTTCATTTAATATCAAATTAATTGCATTTTTTTCCTTTCTAATTGACTTTCAGCTGAATGGTGGGGTGTTTATGGAGCTTTTACCCCCAATTTGCAAAAAATTGCCATGAAGATTCTAAACCTTACATGTAGTGCGTCTGGGTGTGAACGAAATTGGAGTGTCTTTGAGCAAGTAAATGATACATTAGTATAGATTATTACATATGTTTTCTTAGTCATTACTGGTAAACAATTCATATTTTTCATCTTCATTCATTTTGTACTTAAATGATACAATCTACTTTACAAATTCATAACAAAAAAAGAAACAGGCTTGCGGATTCCCGTTTGAATGACTTGGTTTATGTCAAATGCAATCGTGCATTGGTTGAAAGATACAAAATGCGTGACAAGATTGATCCTATATCTTTAAAAGACATTGATGATAGTAATGAATGGTTGACGGGGAGGATGGAGGAAGAATGTGCTGAGGATGATTTAGTTTTTCAGGATGATGAAGATCTGAATTGGGGACAATTTGCTAGTGCTGCTAGAGTTGATGAAGAAAGATTTAGTTTTAGATCAAGAGGGAGTCAGCATTTGGATTCAACCTCCAGCATTCGAAGAAAATCGTTACATGAAGTTATAGAGGAAGAAGAGGATGATGAAGGCTATCAATCATTTGATATGGAGGATGATGGGGTTGCTGCTGTCCTCCAAGAGGAAGATGATGATTTTATATGATATAGCATCCTTTGACTTTTAATACCTAGTAACATATTATTAGTTATGCATGATTGACTTTAATAGCTTTATTTTGATATGATAGAAGTGGAAAAGAATGATATTCATACCATGTATTTTTTGGTGAATTTTGTGGTGTCTTGAAATTTTTGTTAAAAAAAAAAAAAAAAAAAAGCTTATGTCTATATATAATACAACGCATTTTTTTATGAATATCAATATCTTTTAGCGGTATTTTTTTAGCGTTATATATATTTTTAATTAGAGTAGTTATATTCCATAATTAATTAATTTTATAGAGTAGTTATGCTCATAATATATTTTATAAATATAGAATATGACTGTAAATCATAAAAGTATGCACCTCACTTCGCTAAGGCGCGCGCGCCTTGCGCCTAGGCAATAGGTCCCCTATTGCCTCAGTGTGCCTTTGCGCCTTTTTATACACTGCTTCTGATGAATCATCATCATCTAGAGCTTGAATAGATTCTTTATCATAATCACTAAAATGTAAGTTTAAATCTTCTAGTTGAAAGTTTAAATGTTTAAGCAACCTTTTATTTTGTTTATGAGCTTGTTGCATTTGTTTTGGTATATGGTTTCTTTCGTTAACATTTAGGTTAAAATATTTATAAATATGTCTCCAATATTCAAAAAGTTTCTAGCATATTAAGGTATTCTTTTATTTTATATTCCTCATGCATATTAATTTATTCTATATTTCCATAGAAGAGTGTTTTTCTAGCCACATATTTTGGACTGACTTAATTCAAGCTTTTCTTAAACAGACTAATCCCTCTTGGTTGTTATTAATTTTTTGTTCTATTTTTTTTTTTTTTGTGATATCATTACATCGGAAAACCATTTATTTATATTATCTATCATAGTATTTAACATAGGTGTTAATATATTTATATTATGTTCCTCAGATGGAATATGCATCATATGAATAAAGTCTTCATTGACTCCTAATGTTTTACCTAAGCAATATTCTTTAGGGTTATCTATTATATCAGATTGCTAATGGTGTGTGTAAAACCACTTAATCCAAGGTGCCTAAAACCTAAAGTCCTTGATAAATGTCACAAAATAGTTTTTTTTTGATTGCTAATGACAGTTAACAAAAGGCACCCCCTCAAGGTTTATATGGGTTGACGGATAAGCAAGTATATGTGCTTTTTGATAACTGATAATGAAATTGGATAATAATGCAAATGACAAAGTTAAAGATAAAAGATAATAAAATTTTTACCCTATACCAAATATGCCCTAAAATGTAAGATGATTGGTGAAAATGTTGCTTTTAAACCATATAAGAAAACATCACATCACGAAAACAAGTTTACCTTGAAAACTAACGATAGAAAACCTCGATTAGATTTTAAATTTCCTTGGAAAATATTTTCCGAAAGAAAATCACTTTTTGCAATCTACTTTTCTGCTTAAACAAACGAAGCATTGAACTTCAAATTAGGCAAGATACATAAAACACTCAAAAATAGTCAAATTTGAGTTCTTGGCCCATATCTGCGTTCCTGTATCTAAATGTTGATAACATAGACGCTTGCCACTGATGCAGGACACGGTGAAGATTACCAAGTTCAACTTGCTGCTGGTCAGTGTCCACGAAGTTGTATACACTATGTCACTCCATCTCAAAGAATCATACTAGAGGAGCTGCTTTCTAGGTACTTTAATTATTTACTTTGACACTTCACGTCACATTGCCTATTAGTCGTGAACAATGTACATGTTTATCAGATATCATGTGTTGAAATTATATTATTATAAGGAGTGGGGACTATGAGAATGTGACTCAAGTTCTCTTGATCAGCGAGACGCTGATAATTCCAAGGATCCAGCTATTCCAAAAGCTTAAGGTGTTAAATGGGAATGGTTTATACTCTTAACGTTGTTAAAGAACCAACTATTTGAGAAGCGTAATTCATTGATAGAAGATCATGAACAATTTTTATATTCTAACGTGTCCCTCTATGTTAGTGGTTAAGAATGAGGTTGTTGGGATTGAACTCAAGTTTTTCGATAGAAGACCTAGAATTATTTTCATACTCTATGGGCCTCTTTAGTATCGTCTTCTGTTTGTAGTTTTTGGTTTGAGTAATTAAAAACTATGCTTTCCAAACAATTTTATTTTTTGGTTTCATGTTTCAGTTTTCACTTAAATTAGGAAGAAACTAAAATCAAGAAACCAAAAATTAGTAAAATTCTTTCAAAGTATGGATTTTGGGTTTCTAAAAAGACAAACTTTCAAACAAAAACTGATACCAAATATGCCCTAACCAATTATCATTTCCAATTGCAGACATTTGTGAAAAGCCTTAAATTTGTCGACGTCGCTATTAACTTGTACTGATTTTGCATTGCGACAGTATTATAGGTGCTCCATACGACACTTCGGCGGAGGCAGACTTGCTTTACTCGCTCATTACTAAAGCCAAATATGAAAACAATCGATACCAGAAGCACAAGAAGCAGCCCACTGTTTCGACTCAACACGTCGACTGGTATTGAAATTCACCCTCAATAATACAGATAGTAGAGTACCCTTGTAGTAGCTCATCACGAGGACTGACTCTTGGAAAGGTAACATAGTATGTACCAGTTTCGGTTTTAGTTTATAATTGTGTTCATCTGACCTTATTGATTCCTGACTGCTGTTTCACCTCATATGGGTTTGTTATGTGCATGGAATTAGATAAGGGCTAGAAATGAATTGTGAGCTAGCCATTACACGATTGTCATCACATAACCACATTTATTGTAATGGCTCTCGTTACGGGTATGTATTATATTTTGTTTATTGAAACATGTTTTAGTTGAAAATACAGGTAAAACTGTTGGATATTCCCTCCAACTTAGAAGTTCATTTTTAGCTGGGCTTATTTATTATCTTAACCTATATTATACTTAAATAGGAACAAAAGAAGACTGGGGGCTAATGTGAAGTAGCACAAAACAACCCCCCCGCCCCCCCCCCCCCCCCCCCCCCCCTCCCCTCAAAAAAAAAAAAAAAAAGATAAGTGATGGAGGGAAACAGAGAGTAACGATGGAGAGGGGGAGAGCGAGAAGGGAGAACTGAATCTTCTTTGGCACCAATCAATGTCCAGATTTTCTCTGATTGGGTTGAAAATTTAGTATGTTGTTCTTACTATAATTGATCTTCATATCCAATAGTCAGATTGTCGTTTCGTTTCTCAAAAGTCGGTGTTTCGTCAACCCCCCCCTCAAAAAAAAAAAAAAAGATAAGTGATGGAGGGAAACAGAGAGTAACGATGGAGAGGGGGAGAGCGAGAAGGGAGAACTGAATCTTCTTTGGCACCAATCAATGTCCAGATTTTCTCTGATTGGGTTGAAAATTTAGTATGTTGTTCTTACTATAATTGATCTTCATATCCAATAGTCAGATTGTCGTTTCGTTTCTCAAAAGTCGGTGTTTCGTCAACCCCCCCCCCCCCTTCAAAAAAAAAAAAAAGATAAGTGATGGAGGGAAACAGAGAGTAACGATGGAGAGGGGGAGAGCGAGAAGGGAGAACTGAATCTTCTTTGGCACCAATCAATGTCCAGATTTTCTCTGATTGGGTTGAAAATTTAGTATGTTGTTCTTACTATAATTGATCTTCATATCCAATAGTCAGATTGTCGTTTCGTTTCTCAAAAGTCGGTGTTTCGTCAACCTTAACTTTTACACGTTTTTTTTGGTTTTTTCCACCTTAGGATAAGATTTTTGGAAGATTTGTTGTTACAAGAGCATTGTTGATTACTTTTGTGTCTCTAGCTTGGTCTAGAGAAGGCAAATAGGTCGTACTCACTTGTAATTTGGTGATAGTGGAAGAAGGTACTGTTTATTGAAGTGGTTTTTCCTTAGCATTAGAGGGGTTTTTCACGTAAAAATTGTGTCTTTTTATGCTTTGGTTGTGGGCATATTTCATTTGTTATATTCCATTTTTTGCTTTGTTATATTCTATTTGTTATATTCCATTTTTGCTAGTGATTTTATGGTGATATTATGATTGCCTACTCGATTAATACATAGAGGAAATTGGAATTCCAACAGTTGGCGTTAAGAGCTAGGTTAGGCCGTTAGGTGATTTCTTGTGTTGATTGAGATAGATGAGAGCTCTCTCTCTCTCTCTCCTGCTCTCTCTCTCTCCTCTGCTCTGCAATTATCAACCCCCACTGACACCCACCCCACCCACCCCACCCCACCCCACCCCACCCCACCGTTGGCCACCTCGCCGGCTCGACTCCACCCACCGGTGACGCGACTGTGACGGCGACGACCCACCGCCGGACAAGCGCACCCACCACCACCACCACAACCTCAACCGCGCCCAACCCGACCCACCATCACTTCGACCTCGACCAAAACACCCACCACCTCGAACCACCCTCCACAACCCACCACCACCCACCACAACCCACCACCCACTCGCCTGACCTGACCCACCATCACCTCGACCTCGACCCACCGACTCTCGCGCCCCACCACCACCTCTGACCCACCTCACCACACCGACGACCCACCTCTGACCCGCCACTTTGACCCACCCAGCACCGCACCAACCCTGACCCACCGCACCACACCGACGACCCACCACCGCCGGACGCCACTTCGACCTACACACCACACCCTCACTGACATAGACACCGAACCTCCCCCACCATCCGACATCGAAACATCACCCACCCACCACCACCACCACCACCACCACACAGCCGCGCCGGCCCTGAGCCTGGCCACCGCCTAATTGCACCCAATCACCCACCACCACCGCCACCACACACGCCACTGATAGTCCAAGCTAGCACAGAGGGTCGGACCACCAAGGCAGTACCGTCCTCAAGGCTGCCACCGATCACCGCCTTCATAAGACCAAACGGGCAGCCTACCGGCCCAGGTAAGTGAAAATCGGTCGGCCCAGGTTTGAATCCTTATCCTTCTACTTCGAGTTCTCGTCTTTTAACTTCTAATAATAGTGCGACTCTTAAATCCCTTTTTATTTTGCATTGTTTATCTGGACTTGAGAGTGTACATATCTATAGTGATAGAAGTGTATGAACGTGACTAGACATGGAACTCAAAACGTGAGGCCATCTTTACAGGGGGTGGGGAGGGGGAGAGAGAGGCCAAAGAGGGAGGGAAATCTAAGAATAGGGACACTAAATATCGGGACATTGAAACAGAAGGGCAATGAGGTAGTCCAAATGATGATGAAAAGAAGGATCAATATCCTATGCCTACAGGAGACTAAATGGGTGGGCTCGAAGGCAAGGGAAATGCTAGGACACAAACTATGGTACTCAGGGAAAACCAGAGGGAGGAATGGTGTAGGAATTATAGTCGACAACAGTCTTAAGGATAAAGTAGTCGAAGTGGCAAGAACTGGGGATAGGATCATGGGCATCAAGATGATCATAGATGGGGAGATAATGAACGTGATCAGTGCCTATGCACCACAGATTGGACTACCAGAGAACGAGAAGGCCGCATTTTGGGAGGACTTAGACAGAACGATGCAAATCATACCACAAGATGAACAAGTGGTGATTGGTGGGGACTTCAATGGGCATGTTGGCGAGAAAGAGGATGGACACACGACACACCATGGAGGATTCGGATTTGGAACTAGGAATGCAGAGGGGAAATCCCTTCTGGACTTCGCGGTCATTTATGAGCTCACAATTGCCAACACCTTTTTCAAAAAGCGTGACGAGCATCTCATCACGTATCAAAGCGGAGAGGCGAAGACTCATATCGACTACATCCTACTAAGGAAAGGGGCACAGAGACAATGCAGGGACTGTAAAGTCATCCGAGGAGAGGACCTATCTAAACAACATCGGGTGGTGTGCGCGGATGTAAAGGTCAAGAAGTGGGTCAGAAGAAGCAGGAAACCCGTGCAGAGACATACCCGTTGGAGAGACTTGAAGGGGAAAAACTTAGAGTCTATAAGGAAAGAGTGGATTTAGAGCTCAATTGGGGCGAGGAGGGAGATATTAACCGAAAGTGGAATGAATTGGCCCAGAAAATCAGGAGTTTGGCACGCGAAGTTTTGGGAGAGTCAAAGGGTGGGACAATCACCCACAGAGAGTCATGGTGGTGGGGAGAGGAAGTCCAACAGAAGATTAAAGCGAAACGAGACCGGTTTAAGGAGTGGGAGCGCAGTAGAGAAGAGGAAAAGAGACGACAATATCAGCAAGCCAAGAAAGAAGCGAAGATAGCAGTTAGTGAGGCAAAGTCACGAGCATATGAAGAGTTTTACAAGAGACTGGACACCAAGGAGGGAGCCAGGGATATATACAAGATAGCCAGAGCAAGAAAGAGGAAGACGAGGGGCCTGGGGCAAGTAAAATACATTAAAGGAGTGGATGGGCAGGTGCTAGTGGAAGGGCATCAAATTAGAGCTAGGTGGAAAGCCTACTTCCACGATCTGTTCAACAACTGGGGAAACACTGAGATAGATTTAGGGGAGCTCTAGACTGCGGAAGAGGATCAGAACGAATGCTATTGTGAGCGAATTACCCCAGAGGAGATCAAGGAAGCCCTAAAACATATGGGTAGGGGAAGAGCAGTTGGTCCAGATGTGATACCCATTGAGGCATGGAAATGCCTTGGACAGCTGCGCCAATTACCGGGGGATCAAATTGATGAGTCACACCCTCAAGTTGTGGGAGAGAGTCATAGAAAAGAGAATGCGACAATAGACGGAAGTGACTGTAAACCAGTTTGGGTTCATACCTGGGAGATCAATAATAGAAGCCATTCATCTCTTACGGCGGACGATAGAGCAATACAGAGAGAGACAAAAGGACCTCCACATGGTTTTCATCGATCTAGAGAAGGCATATGACAGAGTGCCCAGAGAGGTACTGTGGAGAGTGTTGGGAAGGAGAGGCATCCCGATGCCTTATATTCGGGTCATTAGGGACATGTATGAAGATGCATATACTAATGTGCGAACAGGGGAAGGGGGGGACAGACACTTTCCCTATTACAGTAGGGGTCTACCAGGGCTCTGCCTTAAGTCCCTTCCTGTTCATTCTAGTGATGGATGAGCTCACTAGACATATCCAAGGGGAGGTACCTTGGTGCATGCTTTTTGCAGACGACATAGTTTTGGTAGGGGAATCTCGTGCGGACATAAACGAGAAGCTAGAGCTATGGAGAGGCGCACTAGAATCGAGGGGTTTAAGGATTAGCAGATCTAAGACCGAGTATGTGGAATTCAAATTTGACCGTTCCACCACGACCAGCACCGAGGAGGTTAAGATTGGAGCAGAAGCCGTATCTGGGATCCATGATACACCAGAATGGTGAAGTGGATGAGGATGTCAGTAACAGGATTAAAGTAGGCTGGCAGAAGCGGAGGATGGCATTTGGGGTGCTGTGTGATAGAAAGTTCCCGCTAAAGCTAAAGGAAAAATACTATAAGACGGTAGTAAGACCGGCTATGCTATATGGGGCAGAGTGTCGACCAAAGAAACAAAATCAAACACAGAGGATGAAGGTGGCAGAAATGAGGATGCTACGATAGATGTGTGGCCACACAAGAAAGGATAGGATTAGGAATGATGTGATACGAGGTAAGCTGGGTGTAGCCTCGATCGAGGATAAATTGAGGGAGCACCGCCTAAGATGGTTTGGACATGTCAGCAGAAGACCGACCTCAGCCCCAGTCAGGAGGTGTGAACAGCTCAACACAGAGATAAGCAGAAGAAGGAGGGGCAGACCAAAGAAGAGTTGGCTGGAGACGATTCGTCAAGACCTAACCCACCTAAACCTAAGAGAGGAGATAGCCTCAGATAGGACACGTTGGAGGGCTAGCATTAGGGTAGCGAAGATGGCAGAGTAGAGTAGTAAGGGGAGTGGCTGGTAGTCTAAGATTCTTAGGCAAGCATAACCTCTAGTGTAGCACTTTTAGCCTAGCTAAGTCCCTAATCGTGCCCATTCTCCTACTTCTTCTTCTTCTTCTTCTTCTCCTTCTCCTTTTTCTCTCCTTCTTCTACTTTTCCCTCTATATGCATGTTATTGATTGGTGGTTTATCTGCAGGCACTCAACTACTTCAGGTTGGGGGTCCCCGTAAACTGTCTCCTTTCCTGACGGAAGGGGTAAGGATGCTCAATGATGATGGTTTGTCAACCACTTAGTGAGGGGAAGTAGAAGCTATCTAGGGGAAAACTTATGGTGGCTCGAGGTAAAGCAAAGATGCATTTATTTATAACACAAGAGGTTTGGTCATATGAGTGAGAAAGCCATATAGCTATAGTAAGAAAGCATCCTTCATGATGTTAAAGGCATGCCTCTAAAAAGTCTTGTGTTGATTGCTTAGTTGGAAAGCAACATAGACTATACTTTGTACTCTATTCCCATTTAGAAGGAAAAATGTGGTGCATCTTGTTTATTCTAATGTGGTTGGGGATTTCAACGCCATCCTTAGCCTCTCTGATCGATGCGGTGGCCAGGAGGGTTGGCCGGGCCACATGGATGACTTCTAGGAGTGTGTTACTGAGGCTGAGCTCACGGTCATCTCCTCTTCGGGTCTTCATTTCACGTGGTCCAATGAGGCCGAGGATGATCGCTTGATTCTCAAGCGGCTTGACTGGTGCCTTGTTAGCGAGGGTTGGCTCCGTGATTTTCCCATCGCATCTGCCGAGATCCTTGCTCGTCATATTGTTTCGGATCATAGCGCCATTGTTGTGCGAGGGCTTGGGGATCGTCTGCTAGGCGACTTCCTTTTAAATTCTTCAATTTTTGGGCTAATCACGAGGACTTCCTTCCCACTGTTAGGCGAGTCTGGGACACTTGTGTTGAGGGTACTCCGATGCATCAGCTCACTCAGAAGCTGAAGCTGCTGAAGAGTGAGTTGAAGGCCCTCAATGCCCGCCATTACAGTCACATTTCGGCCAGAGTCAAGGTGGCCCGTGATGCTTGGGCCATGGGCCAGAGGGCCTTGGATGAAGACCCTGAGAGTTATTCTCTTCGTCTTGAGGAGCGCAGTCTTTTTCGTGAGTATTCTGCTTTGTGTCGGGATGAGGAGTTCTACCGTCAGAAGTTGCGTATTCAGTGGCTTTCGCTCGGGGATCAGAGCACTCGGTTCTTCCATCGATCTGTTCTCCATCGGCAGGCCCGGAACCGGATCTCGTCGATTGTTGGTTCTGATGGTGTGAGGACATATGATCCGCAGTTGATCTCTCGTGCCGGGGTTACTTTCTTCCAGGATTTGTTAACTGAGCTGGGTGGTCCGCTGACTGAGGATGTTTCTGACCTTTTTGAGGCTCGCATTTCTGAGGATCAGGCTCGCTCGCTTATCTCCGCGATCTCTGCAGCTGAGGTTCGTGATGCTCTCTTTTCCATAGGTGATGACAGAGCCCCGGGGCCTGATGGTTACACTTCCCTCTTTTTTAAGAGGGCTTAGGAGGTGGTCGGAGGAGCAGTGATCAGGGCCGTGCAGTCTTTCTTCGTCTCCGGGCGCATGCTTGGTACCCTGAACACCACCAGGACATGTCTTGTGCCTAAGTTGGAGACTCCCTCCACCTTTGGTGACTTCCGCCCTATCTCCTATTGCAATGTGATCTATAAGTGTATCACTAAGATCATTGCAAACAGGTTAAATGGTGTCCTTCCTGGGTTGATTGACAATGCTCAGACAGCGTTTGTTCCGGGTCGTCGGATCTCTGACAGCATCCTTTTGACACAGGAGTTGATGCGCGGTTATCACTTTCAAGTCTCGCCTCGTTGTGCATTGAAGGTCGATATCCGTAAGGCTTTTGACACTGTCCGATGGGACTTCATTCTAGCTGGTATGAGGAGTATGGGTATTCCTGAGGTCATGATTGGTTGGATCTGCGAGTGCCTCTCTATAGCCCGCTTTTCCGTCGCCATCAATGGCGAACTTCAGGGGTTCTTCCACTCCAGTCGAGGTGTACGTCAGGGTCACCCTCTCTCTCCTTATTTGTTTGTTATCGCTATGGAGGGTCTCCGAGGGCTGCTTCGTCGTGCTATCGATGACCCGCGTTTTCGCTATCATCCGTGCTGCCGTCATACTGGGCTGACGCACCTGTGATTTGCTGATGACCTGATGATTTTCTGTCGGAGTGATATGGGTAGTGTATCTGTTGTTTGTGAGGCTTTAGACCGCTTTGCTGTACTCTCGGGGCTGTCCTCGAATGCAGCGAAGAAATCAGTTTTTCTAGCAGGGGTGGACTCTGCGACTCAGCGGGACATTTTGGGTGTTTCGGGGTTTCAGCCTTGGGCAATGCCCAGTTCGTTATCTGGGGGTACCACTTATCACTTCTCGGCTACGATACGTTGACTGCAAGCCACTGCTGGATTGCATTCTCTCTCGTATACGGCTCTGGACCTCCCGTTCTCTATTGTATGCTAGTCGTCTGCAGCTTATCCGATCTGTTCTTTTCGCCACTCAGGTCTACTGGTCATCGGTCTTCATGCTTTCGAAGGCGATGATCAGGAAGATTGAGTCGATTCTTGCGGCGTTCCTTTGGAGAGGATCTTCTTTGGCCCCGGGAGGGGCGAAGGTTGCTTGGAGGCATATGTGTTACCCTCGGCGGGAGGGTGGTTTAGGGCTCCATTGCCTTGCTGAGTGGAATCAGGCTTCGATTATGAAGCATATCTGGTTCCTCCTCTTTGACCCTTCCTCGTTATGGCCGCGTTGGGTTCATCTGAACCGGCTTCGAGGGCGGAGCTTCTGGACTATTCGGGCGACGAGTTCTGCTTCTTGGTGCTGGCGTCAGATTCTTTCGGTTCGCCGCCTCTGCTCTGGTGCAATCTACCATGTCATTGGTGATGGCCTTGACACTGCCCTTTGGACTGAGTACTGGCTGCCATGTGGTCGTCTTTCGGAGCGCTTCCCGGCTCGACTGCTCACCTCCTCTGGACTTCATTAAGATTCTCGGGTCTCATCCATTATTGAGGGTGGTCAGTGGAGATTTCCACAGGGTTGTTTGGAGCTCCGACCTATCTGGGACACGATTGATTTTAACCCCCGGGCTGGTGTAGCGGACTCCATCCGGTGGTTGGGTGACCCCTCGGGGAACTTCACCACCAAGTCCGCTTGGGAGATGGTGCAGAGTAGGAGAGGGGAGGATACCATTCATCACCTTCTGTGGTTTCAGATGCATATACCGAAGCACTCCTTCATTCTCTGGCTCGCCTCTCGGCAGCGACTTTGGACCCGGGACCGACTTCGGCGTTTCGGAGCACTGGAGGTTCAGAGTGTCTGTGTTCTTTGTGGTTCTGCTGACGAGACTCATGAGCACCTCTTCTTCGCCTGTCCCTTTTCTGCCTCAGTCTGGAGCTCTGTCACTCCGAGTACATCTATCGCTTAGCCTACCATTCCTTGGGATGATCTTGTCACTTGGGCTGCTCAGCATCTCAGGGGGCGAGAGATTGGCAGTACCATTGCCCGACTCTACCTCTCTGCGACTGTGTATACTGTCCGGTACGAGCGCAACCTTTGGGTCCAGCGTTCTCAGTCCAGACCAATTGCAGCCGTACGAGAGGAGATTGCGGGTTTGGTCAGGAGCCGCTTGCTTGCTGCTTCTTCGTTCAGAGGAGCTCATCGTCACACCTCCTTGCTTCGGCACTGGGGTTTTGAGACTTAGTTTCTTCTTTGTTCCCTTTGTTGTTCTTTGGTTGTTTTTTGTATGGACTTTGTCTGGCTCTTTTGACGCCGTTTCATATTTGTAGGCTTCGGCCGTGTCCTGGGGTATGCCCCTTGTAGCTTGTACTATTTTTCTTTTCATCTATATATTTCGCTGACTTACCAAAAAAAAAAAAAAAAGGTTGTGCATATTCCTTTGTGACCATTATTGATTGTCATTTTAGAAAATGGGATTTTTGTTTTGAGAAGTAAAGACCATATTTTAGAAGCATTCAGCAGTTCTAGGCCAGAGTTGAGAGAGAAACTAGTCGGAAGTTAGTATGTTAGAATAGATAATAGTAAAGAGTATGGGTTAATTTGAAGAATGCTACAAGAAGTATGGTATCAGGCTTGAGAAAAGAATCCTAAAGAACAGATAATAGAATTGCACTGAGAATGAAGAAGACAAATGAGGAGAAGATTCGTAGCATGCTCTCTCATGCAAAACTACCAAAATCCTTATAGGTTGTAACACCCCAAATCCTCCAAAATTGTGGGTTACATACCGTAGGCACACTTAGAACCTACAAGGCTTTTAAACTTAGCAGTAATAATGAAATACTTAGTCTTGATTGAAGTATCATGAATTTTACATATATAGTGATTTTTATTTCAAATTAGTACAATTAAAAAAAAAAATTACATATGTTCTTATACAAAAGGAAGGGAAATTAAGTCTTCTCCAGTATAGAATGTCTAAATTTGTATAAGTATATCTAACGCATCACGATCCGTCTTCAAGTAGTATCTGGAACATTTGGGGGGAGGGGGCAAATGAGCTAGAAGCTCAATAAAGAAATCATCATCAACTATAAAACAAATTTAACCATGGTATTGGAAGTGAAAACTCAAATTTTTTTTTTTTTTTTTTTTTTTGTATAAGAAAATCCCTCAGTCAAATGATTTAGAGAGAGGGTAGTCATTTCCTTCTAGTCGGTTGACCTTCATACCAAATACAAGGCCAAATTATTGTTCCGGAATGTTAAACTCCACTGTGCACAATAATGCCTCACCTAATGGCTAAGTTAGGTAGTTAACCTCTTTATCAATGTATGCAGCATGGTCTATTTCATTCCAAAGTAGCTGTTAACGCACTACGGTTATTGGAAGTAAAAACTATAAAACAAATTTAACCATGGCATTGGAAGTAAAAACTCATTTTGTTTTTTATATAAGAAAATCTCTCAGTCAAATGATTTAAGGAGAGGGTAGCCATTTCCTTCAAGTCGGTTGACCTTCATACCACATACAAGGCCAAATTATTGTTCCGGAACGTTTAACGCCACTGTGCACAGTAATGCCTCACCTAACAGTTAAGTTAGGTAGTCAACCTCTCTATCGATGTATGTAGCATGGTCTATTTCGTTCCAAAGCAGTTGTTAACGCACTACGGTTATTTTTCTTATGTTTCCAACTCAACAGATGTAAAACTCATCATTTTTTAACTTTGTTTCAAATTTCAAATAATATACTTTTAAAACTCACACAATTTTGCAAAACCAGTATCTTTCAACGTAAAACATTTTGTTTTTAAAAATTTAATGAAGAATCACACGAAATTAGTGTTAGGTTACATCAAATAGATAATTTGCCTATCCTACCTAAATGAAGCTTAAAAACTCATTTTATTTGGTATTGATTCAGTCTCTTGACAGCAAAGGTTTACTTTCAAATTTAACACAAATTGGTAGGTTTAACACTTTTACACTCTAAACATATCCATATGTGAATTTAATGCATACTTCCATCAATGATTTTCAAGAAAAATGACAATTTAGTTATGTTATCGACAAATTAACTACTTACATAGACTTATGAGTAGAACACACACGTAAAAACAAAGCCTAATTACAAGATATTGATGATAATTTACTTACCTTGTTGCTATTACTCTTTGTTGGGATGTTCGTACGCACCAAAATACTTATGGCTTTTTCTTCTTGTTTTCTTATGAATTTTTGTTTGGAGTTGGTTTGAATTACTCACGCTAGCACTTATATTTATACTTGAGGGTTCTTTAAACCTAAGGAATAAATCTAATGGGAGGAGAGAAAGCTTAGGCTAACGGGTTTTGTGCCACCTCATGCTTGGTTTACATGCATCAGACACCACCTGGTGCTTACGGAGCCATGTCATGTTGATTAATCTTCGGGCCCCAACTCGTGCGTAATAGTCCCACCTCATGCTGATTCACCACTTCAACACCACCTTGTGTTGATTCACGAACTTCGGCTCCCACCTCGTGCTTAAAATGCCACCTTGTGCTACTTTTACCTAATTCAATTTCACCTCATGCTTAAAAACGCCATGTCATGCTACTTTACCTAATTTAGTGCCCCCTCGTGCTTAAAAATGCCCCCTTGTGCTTAAAATGCCACTTGTGCTTTGAAAATGCCACCTTGTGCTTAAAGTTCTACCTTGTACTTAGTTATCAAAACTAGTATTATTCCTTTATATTTTGTTACCTAATTTCTAGGTATTTAAATGGGTGGCAGTGATGATTGCGATGTACCTAATTAACCATTTTCCTTTAATTCCACCCAATGGTAATGTTCCTCAGAGCGTGTGAATAGGAGAAGATGTTTCTTACAAACATTTGTAAGTCTTTGGATTTATTTGGATTTAGAACTTTTGTGCACATACTTAGAGATGAAAGGTCCAAAATCAATGTAGTGCATTTTTCTTGGTACTCGGAAGATCAGGTTAGGTACAAATTATGGGTTCCCATTAACAGAAAAGTGATCAAAAGCAGAGATTTTGTTTCTCTTTGAGAAGGTAACCAATAAAGATTGTGGGAACATAAAGCAACAAGAGTCTTTTTCAAGTGTCAGAGTCAACTTGGATGTAATGCTTGATGCAAATATGGACGAAAATAACCTAATCAAGATGAGAAAGAGAGAAAACAGATCCCAAGAATTGTAGAAATCGTATCCGAGCTAGAAAAGTAGTCCTTGACTTGATTTTATTATGATTAGGGTTTTGTGTTATTTTTGCTTAATTAGGTTTAGATCTTTCATTTAATTAATATTTTTTTTATTAGGATTTATTTTTATTGAATTGTGTAATTATATTTAGAGCTCTTAAGTTATATCAAGATTTGTTAAGTTTAGCTAGAGTTAGAATATAATTGTTTTTTAGATTTCAATTTGAATTAAGAGTGGAGTTAGAGGAGTGCCTATAAATATACTAGTAGATGTTTATTTTAGAAAGCTTTTGATTATTTGAATTATATTGATGAGTTTTATCTTTCGATTGATCTTTGTAATTTTATTTTAAAAGAGTTTAATAAAATTACATAGCTCCTCTTTAGGATATTGCTCAGAATCAAGTTATAGCCAGTTCCTCTTAATCCAGTATAGTTGGGTATGATCAACGAGATAGATGCGCCCTATCCTTTCCCACCGCGTGACATCTTTGAGGATGTAGGTTGGATCTTTAGACTGATTTTCATCAGATAATATAAAAGTAAAGTCATAGCAGATGAGAGGTTCAAGTGGCTTAAGGAGAGGGAAGTATGATTTATGTAGAAGATAATAGCCTTGGCAGCGGAAGTGCCCGAATTACCGCATCACCATCAATTGTTCTCCAAGATCGTACTACCTCGATCATCATCAAAATTAGTGAGTCATCACTTTACCATCTTCTCAAGCTAAGTGCCACCACCACCTTGGCCTTTTTCGGCCCCACAAAGCACCACATTCCACCATGTATCTCCACTTTCCACCATCACCGCTCCACCACCAAATTATCTCACTACCATCAATGCCGCTTCACATACCTAATTGCACTACCACTAAAAGCAATTCAAGTCAACCACCACATCACGAAACAGATCACACCACCACCAACTAAGCAAACCAATTATCCATCACTCGAAACCCCAAAAATCATCCCCCAACCCCAACCATCACCACCACCAGCCTACCTTGATCAACCAACTTCATTTCACCCACAAAAACGGATGATGAACCTCTTCATGATTTTTCTTCACCACCAATATTTTATTAGCCTATATATGATGAGCCCATCTATGATGAAGAGAAACTTGAGGATGTTGAAATTTGAGACCCAATTCCACCATCATTGATAAGCCCCCTAGTACCAACACCTATGAACTATCACCAATCTAACCGCAACTGACAACCTCCACCAAAACTATCATCCAGCCAACCCTCATCATAAGCACCAGCTGAGGCACCTCTACATTAGAAAACTCCAACTAGTAAATTGGAGGCATTGATTTTTGCCGTGGTCCTCTTCATCCACCAATAAGACTAACGGGTCAAATTCGAAGATGAATTTTATTCAAGTAGGCGAGAATGATGCAAATATGGACAAAAATAACTCGATCAACACGAGAAAGAGAGAAAATGGATCTTGAGAATTGTAGAAATCGCATCCGAGCTAGAAAAGTAGTGTGTTACTCGATTTTCTTTTGATTAGGTTTTTATGGTATTTTTATTTAATTCGGTTTAGATTTTTTTTTGTTTAATTAATATTTTATTTATTAGGGTTTATTTTTACAGAATTATGTAATTAGATTTAGTGTTTTTAAGTTATATCATTATTATATTAGGTTTAATTAGAGTTAGATTAAAATTGTCTTTTAGATTTTAATTTGAATTAAGAGTAGGGTTGGAGAGTGCTTATAAATAGGCTAGTAGATGTTTATTTTAGAAAGCTTTTAATTATTTGAATTATATTGATGAGTCTTATGTTTTGAGTTGATCTTTTATTTGGAAAGAGTCCAATAAAATTACATAGTTTCTCTTTAGGTTATTACTTGGGTATTTGTAGAATTAAGGAGTTATAGCCAGTTCCTTTTTAATCCTGTAAAGTTGGGTACGATCAATGGGTTAGAGTTATCCTATCTATACAACCATGCGAGGTTTGAAGTTCGAGGTTGCAGGTCGAATCTTTAGACCAATTTGCATAAGTTGATATCAAAGTCAATCGATTTGCAAATTTGCTTTTGCAATTTGCATCGGTTGGTATAAAAGCAAATTGATTTTTAGATTTGCTTTGATGGTATGCATCAGTGCTACCAACAACTGAGTATGATAATCATGAGGAAGTGGTACAGGAAGATAATAACGGTGATGCAGATCTTGTTGGAGAAAATGATGATGGTGATAGTGAATAAAATTGTCCATGATATATAAGGAACATTACCATCAAGTGAAATTAAAGGAGAAAGGTTAATCAAGTACATTGAGATCATTACTACCTCTACCTGGACTTTAGGGGTTTTGCATGAGAGATCATGTTATGAACCCTCTCCTTAATTGTCCAGTTTATTCTCTTTGCAACTTTCAATAAATCGAGGAGTCTTTGGATTTTTTTTCTCTAGCTTGATTCTATACTTCTTCCAGTGTTCTTCAAATAGACCCCTGTAGTCTTCATCATTGTATGCTCTGACACGCTATAGTTTCCTGCTCGTTTACCTCTGAAGTTTGGCCTAGAATTGCTTTAATGCTTATAGAACCCAAGCTTTGCTTTCAATAGAAAGTAAAGGTTACAACATAATATGTACCACTATATGATTTGTCATCATAGAGTAGACATCTGTGAGAACAAGATCTAACACATCTTTCTTTCTAGATGGGGTTGGAGTACGATATGCAGCTCCATGTGGTTTTTCCATCTCGGCAATCAACACAGAGGTTTAGAGGCAATAACTTTAACATTAGGCAAACCCTGCTTTCTAGCTAACATTCATACGACTTTCTGACTCATATGACTAAGGCTCTTGTGCCACAAATCAATGGAGCAATCATTGGTAGTGTACTTCTCTCTTCAGCACAACTTGGCTTGCATTAGATAATGAGATCTCTGCTTTTGACCCCAAGCCCCCATCAAGTTTCTCATAGAGAGTTTCCCTTCCCATCACTGTAATGGTTGAGGAAACCTATCATCGAGCATCCTAGCTGAAATCAGATTCAAATGGATATTGAGAACATGTCTGACTTTCCTTAACAGTAGTCTACTACCAGTGGAAGTCTCGGGACATGCCGTACCTAAGTCGAACATGAGTTGTTATCCATAGCAAAAGTCACCGCTAGTATAAGATGAGAAGTAGTAGCCATGTGAAGATGAGCACACTAGTCCTATTATGACTTCTTCCCCTATTTTGATTCTATACAACATTTTCAAATTATGCCTCTTCTTCTTCCTTATGTCTTGTTCATCAATCAAGGCAACTCTCACCATTTCCAATGTGAGCTTTGCCATTTCGAGCAGAATTATTCAAAGTTGCCTACAATATCTCCCCAGTATGGCATAGAACTCAATAACATGAGAGTTTGCAACTCATCATTAAGTTTAAAATCCTTACTAGACAATTGATTAACGAGACCCTCAAAGACAGTCATATGTTCTACAACATTGTTATCATTTCTATAATGAAGCTTAGCAAGTTTCTTCCTTATTTTATTTAAAGTAGTTTTTCGCTTAATCATTGACTCAAACTTTTTCCAAAGCTTGGTTGCATTAGTCTTATAACATATAGACGGGTTAATAAATTATTTAATCATACCAACAGTCTTTCTTTGGGACCATTTCTATTTATATTTCCATTTGACTTTTGGTCTTACTAAAGAGTGCCTTGTGCAGTTCTTTCACAAATGTGTGGTCTTCCATATGATTTTTCCAATAATCATGATCATTATATGTTAAAATGGACATTATAGCATTATTAATTTTTTATTTTTTTGATTAGCATCCATCTCAATCATAACAAGAAATCACCAAAGGCCTAACTTGACTCTTATATCTATTGTTAGGAAAAATTACTTAATTTTCTCCGTGTTAATCAAATGGAGCCAATTACAATACTTACCACAAGTAGAATGGAATGTAACAACAATTGAAATCAGCCCACAAACAAAGCAAATGAGACAAAATTTTTACGTGGTGAACTCCTCGAACATGAAAGGAAAAAATCTTAAATGTTTCCGCTATCACAAAATAATGAGCAGGTACACCCTATTTGTCTTCTCTAGGCCAAGCTAGGGATGTTCAAATCATTAAAAATGCTCTTAGAATGATATATCTCCAATAATCTCACGCTATATGGTGGAAAAACCAAAAAACATGTAATCATGTTGGGAATGAAATACTGACTTCTGAGTGATAAAGCACGATCCGATCATTGGATATGAAGACTAAAAAGGTAGAAATAACGTACTAAAATTTCATTTTGATTAGATAAGACTTGAATGTCGATTCGGGTCGGAGAAGCTTTAACTGAATCTCTCCCCTCACTATTTTCTCTCTCTTCTTGCTTTTGCCTTTTTTTTTTTTGTCTTCTGATTTTCATGCTACTTCACTACAACCTTAGTCTTCTTTTGTGTTTAGGTATGATGCATAATCAACCAAGATAATACATAAGCCCAACTAAAAATTAGTTTCTTTCTCCAAGTCAGAAAGAATACCTAACACCCTACTACGACATTGAGATAGAAATTGGAAACTATAATTATGCAGTACTAGTGGTGCAATATGTAGATTGTTGAATAGAGGGGAGAAAATAAATTTCGAACTAACCAATATACCATATCAATACACTTCTCGGTACAATATTCTTCAATTGTTAAGTTCATGTTTTGAATGGTGAAAATCAAGTACTCTTCTCATTACATTACAAAGCAATTTATAATAAATACCTTACTACTCAAAGAGTCACCTAGGATTCTAGATACAACTATATGGCCCATTGATGGAATTAATGGTGGGTGGTTGGAAGACAAGCTTTATAATGGTCTTCAATACGTGCTAATAATACTATTCTAGCAACCTACCACTAATTACTCAAAATATAAAATATAGCACATTTAACACACTCTCTCAAGTTGAAGTGTGTAGATTGATAATGCTCAACTTGAAAGGCAAAACAAAAAAGGATGGAACACCGAGAGCCTTAATAAAGAGATCGGTTTGTTGACATGTGGATCATATGATAGACATTGTAATCCCTTTAAATAAGAGTCATCCCCAACAAAATGACAATTTGTGCCAATATGTTTTGTCTACACGTGAAACACCAAGTTAGAAGCAATATGGAGTGGCATGGTTGTCACAAAATTACAAGGTTGGTCCATCAATCAGAACTGCCAGATCAACTAGTAACCGTCGTAGCCCAATCAACTCACCAGTTTCTATAGCCATGGCTTACTGCTCGACCTTAGCTGCCAATCGAGAAACAACTAATTATTTCTTGGACTACCAAGATATAATCACCATCAAGAAAACCCTCGAACCCTATGGTAAAACGATGAGTAGAGAGACAACCAGCTTAGTTGCTATCACAATAGGCCAGTAATTGAAAATCACAATCCGCTGAAGAAAAAAATTATGAATGAAGGCATTCTTCAATGTCGTAAATCCCTCTGTTTGCTCTTTTTGTTTGCTAAGTGTGTGAAAGTGGCCGATGTAAATACAAATCAAACAAACAAGCAAAAAAGGACTCACAGCGACATGGGAGTGAGCCTGAATTCTAGGCTGTAGGTGTTTAACCTCAACCACTCATATTTTTGAGGAAAAGGGATGGTACGTTTGGTGAACTTGACTTCGGTTTGCAATTAACTTGTAGATTCTGTTTATGCTCCAATTAAGGAGAATTATATTTTTGTGGATTTTTTTTTTTATATAAGTTTGATAGAAAATAAAAGAGATATGGACCTAACTCAAGTGGTAGTTACAATGACGGAGCAAAGCCCACAATCACCTTTCCTCGTACACTTACAGTTAGGAACTAGGGTGGAGACAAACTCAAAAGCTCAACAGTCGACTTACAAGCTTGAGCCAATCATATTTTTAGGCCTAGCACCCTTGATCTATAATAACTCAAATGAGTTAGAGTTTGACAAGATGGAGCAAACCGTATCTAGGTTATTGGATGAGGACCAATGCAATCAAAATGAAGCCTTGGTTTTCGAAGCCCTTAAACAATAACGCAAACCAAAGTTCCCTTAAGCTTGCCGTTCCCATCTCGAGAGCTTTCCAACCAGTCAAAATGAAATAGATTCCAAAGAAAGCACCACCAAGTAAGCTGTCACCCTTAAAGCTTTGGGATGCTCTTCGGTAGCTTGAATAAAAGCTAACCCCTGTTCTTTTTAGTAACAGGAACAATATTTGCTAACCACTTAATGTACCTAGCTGTCCTGATGAATTTGGCCTTCAAGAGTCTCTCAATTTCCTCCTTGACCAAACGTAACACTTCTTTGGACATTCTTCTCTGAGCCTGGATTATGGACCTCGAGCTTGGCTTGATAGCAACCATTTGCTCAATACTTTTCTGTCTAGGCCAAGTATCTTATGATGGTCCCAAGCAAAGCAGTCCTTCAACTCAAGAAGCAAGGTCACGTACTGCTTTCTTTACTTTTCTGAAACATAAGTAGGCCTTGGGTCTTCTATCGAACCCAAGTTAACCTCAAAGAAAGGGTCTTGAACTTCAACTCTTAAGTCTTCCATTTTAGCCGGTGCTATTCTTAGGTCAGATAACTCGAGCTCTTTTTTCTGTTCCAGTTGGACTTCAAAACCATTTCCAAAGATAAATGGCTGCTCTGCCCACAACTGATTCTTAGCACGCCAAGCCACTGGTTTTGCAATGGCCGTGGAAATGGCCCCTTTGGGCCTTCAATGGGAAATCTTGGCTTCCCTCCAAAAGGCTTCTTATGCTTTGAAGGTCCCCTTCATCAAGAAGAGTACTCATGCATCCCCAGAAGTCAGAACCATCTTACTCCACATCAGCTTAATCAACATCGGGTTTAGTGGTTGTCAAGGATAGCTGTCAGCTCTTCATGTTGGGCAATTTGAGGAGTGGCACCTTTCATAGCTAATGGTCCCTCATCGTCTTCATAAAACTTTGCCTCAATGAAGTCGAAGCAAGTCATGAATAGGTTATCATTAGCCATAATAACAATTGGCATGTAGCCAATTTCTCCCAAGCAGGGCATTGTAGCTTGATGTGGCATCCACTAGAAGAAGGTTGTCAGCTTACTCAAGTTGCCAATAGTTAACTCGATCGGGATGACCCCTTTAGAGTGATGGCCCTTGAAAAGCCACATATTTCCACATATGAAGTTATAATATCATCTCGAGATTTATGAATAATCCACGACATGTAAGAAAGCAAGACATTGATGGCTCGTCATTTTTCACCAAGACTCTATTCACCAAGATGGCATCAAATTTGGATTTGCTGTATAAAGGCTTAATGTGTTTGTTGGCGGTAATAGGTCCATCAAACGTCATCTTCATCATGTTAGGAAGGTCATCAATTGACTTGGATGTTGAGGTTTTAGCTTTAAAAGGCAAAGGATAGAATTACTTTAGGGGTGCTAAAGTCACAAGCTCCACCTAGGGCTCTTCATTTGTTACTATTACATTCCCTTCGAGGCTTCCCTGTGTTTTGGTTCCCATGAACTCCAAGGGAAGGAGCAAGGCAGTTCTGACCTTAACTTGAACCGGGAGTTTGAACAACACTTTTATTATTCCCGACAAAGGTATCAATAACGTTAACTTGAAGATCACTAGGGAAGGGATCTTTATCCACACCCATTTATCCTTGTCCAGGGAATATTAGTTCTCTTGCCTTAATGGCATCTTGAACCACGTTTCTAAAGATTACGCAGTTCTTCGTTGAGTGAGTAAATGAATCATGCCATTTATAGTACACCTTTCCCTTTAATGTATTGGGGGTAGGTTTCCTGTGTTGCTCTCTACTCTTGAGTTTATTGTTTGCCTCAAGCCAATCGATTATAATGTTGGCTCTTGAGAGTCAAGTGAGTACTTTCTCAAGTCTTGGGACTGGTTTGACTCTTGGCCTTAATATCCTTCTTTACTAAAGGAATACAAACTATGGGAGGTCCTTTAACGTATTCAATGACGTCAATTTCATATGGAGGATCTTCCTTATCAATCAGATCATGTATGTAGGTTCCATACATGCTTTTTTTTAGGCTTTCCTCCTTCAAGACAGCGTCATACCTGGCGGCGCATTCTGCCAACTGAATGAGAGTTGTGAAGTTCGAGCCTTCAAACTTCTCTTGAACTCAATCTCCAAGCCATTTAAAGCTAGCTTGGCATATTCAACCTCAGGGAGAGCCATTGTGCATCTTAACCGAGCTATTTTGAACTGGTTAACATAATCCTCTACGGATTCACTTGGCTTTTGTCTCATTCGAGTCAAGTCTGACATGGAGGTTCCTAATTCTATTATTGGGAATTGAGACTAGAATTGCTTAGCCATATCATCTTAATTGTAAATAGAATAGGTGGTAGACTAATGTACCACTAGAAGGAAGTCCCTGTCAGAGAACTAGAGAACAACCCAAGTTTCAAGTATGGGTTGTCAATTGCTTCCATGCACTAGTAGTTGAATCTTGCCAAATGCTTGAGAGTAGACATGCGTCCCCTCTTGAGAAAAGGGTAAACTCTAGGATTTTGTATACTCGCGGGAAAGGGTAATCCCTGTCAATGTAGTAAGATATGGTTTGCTATACAAGGGTCTATTGACCCTTCTAAGGCCCGATCCATACATTTGCTCTATCAGGGTGGGCAATTGATCTTGGAGGGGGTGGGTTTGGCGCATGATTATGTGCTTGCCACTGCCTTCCAAGTAGTTGAGGATCTCGAGGGGGATCAGCAGGATACCCTTAAGCTTCCATAACAACAGGATGTGGGAATGGTTGCTGTCCTACATATGCACCTACATTAGCAAAACCTTGGGTATGTGGCATGCCTGAAGGCGCACCTAGATTAACAAGTTGTTGGGCCATTCTTGCCTGATCAATCCCCTAGGTTTGATCTTTAGCTTGCCCAGTCTCATATGTAGAAAGAGGCCTAGGAGGAGGACCTTGATCCAAATGTTGAGAACCTTCCCTTGCATGCCTGCTTCGAGGCTTTGGTTAGGCCTCAAGGCCGCCTCTCCAGCATTAGGAAGGTACCCATGGATTTGTCTCCCTGTCTCAAGGCCAGGTGTGACCTGAGCATTGGTGCAAAGGTCCCTCAAAGCCAAAGTATATCCTTGGCTCAAAGGGCCAGCAACCCCAAAGGTTGCGAAATCACTCCTACAGCCATAGCCAAATGGGTAGCACTTGGGTTACCCATAGTTCGGTTTCCCATTCTCTTAAGCACTATGTTGTCAACCTGAGTCATTGGCATTCGCGAGCTCAAAGGAATATCACGAGGGTACTCAGTGGGAACTGAGGGAGGAGTAGGCCTTAGTTGCCTAATGTCGTCTCTAACATCTTCAACTAAGCCATTATGAGTCTCGGCTGGCTTGATTAAGGCTGAACTTTAACTATTGTATGCCTTGCCACGCCCTTAGCTATAAGGGTAGTAGTAGAACACAGGATGTAGTTCATTTCAACTAAGACTCTTTTGGTTTCTTCATGAAGTCTTTCTCATTATTGAGGCTCCAATGTCATTGATGATTGCCCTCATTGCAATAGAGTTTTGGTATTATCGAGAATTAATCTCAAATCATAACCTAGGGAAAGATAGAGTTAAGATGAGAAAAGAAGTAAATTGAGATGAGAAAAGAGAGAGAGAGTTAGATGAGAGAGAGAAAGATCTCAAAAGAGATATTTTGTGTCTCACTGAATGAGGAATTACAATGCAAGACTTAATTACATATAGCACTCCTAAGCTAGAGGTGGCCCTACCAAGTACATTGCATCAAGACACCGAGCTTCAACTGGCTTACTTAACTTAGCCCGCCAACATGGACTTAAAGCAACTAACACCTTGACCTCTGTAGCTACTTAGCAACTAAACATCACTTATTACATGATCTATCAAAAGGCTTATGCATCTTATTACATTATGACTTATTCCTACTCACTTTTATATGCCCCAACTAGTAGAATCGTAAGAAGAGAGTTGAGACTTTGAAGGTCATGAGCAATTATTGATGTAGAAATGATAGCTAAAGGTGATGAATTTCCTTGCTGAAAATTGCAGCTGAAGAGAACTTATGAATGCTTAAATTTGCAGCTGCAACATGTGATGCAAGGAGTACATCAGCAGAAATACCCCTTAAACCTGAATATGAAATGCAGCTGGAACTTGTTGTGTCTTGTTAGAGTATTGTTGTCAATGCCATACTTCTGAGTATGTCTCTTGTTTCTGCCCAATATGTTGCATTTTAATGTAATGCACTCATCTGGAGGTCTACCCAAACCAAACCAAATTAGCCAAACATTAACATTAGCAATCACACAGTTGAGCCTTTTGTTGCAAATAGTCTTGCCATAATTCAAATTGTTGCAACAATCGAGCATCATGATTGAGACTGCAGCAGATGGACCCTAGGAATGTTGTTGTTTCAAATCTGCTTGTACTCCTCTTTGACATGCTAGTGAATAACCTTGCTGCACCTGATACAGCCCATTAACATCTAACTGCTACTGAAAGATACTGAGGAACCAGAGTGCATCAGCTGGAACATAAAACTTGCAGTTCCCAATCTAAATTCCAAGTCCTTGATTGCTTTCTCAACACACCCAAGGAGGACGCTGCAGTAAGCCTTGCAAATCCCAGCTCCTTTCCTGCTTGGGAAGAGCCTCTTAACAGAACTAAGGCACCCAAGGCTCTCATGAAAAAATGAATCACAAGCTTCCAATTGGCAACACAATCCTCCAATCTGGATCTGTACAATCTGGTGCAGAAGTCACCCTCATTCTTAACATTGTAACAAGCTAAGAGCTTCTGAAATTCAACTAGAAGTCTTACTGTTGACTATTGATTCACTGTTGTTAGAGATACTGCTGATGTGAAGAATCCACAGTAGGAAACCTGATGTCTTACTGAAGTTAAGTGCACTGTGACAACACCCAATTGAGCCCTTCCTAAACTTACATGAAAGATGAAAATGAGGTGGATAAACAACTCACATTGCCCCTGATTTATGCCCAAAAAATTGCCATTGTCAAGCACCCATTCGCATATGATGGTTGTATACTTGGACAATTTGATTTCCGCTCTTTAACTCTTTCAATCATGTTTAAACTTCTCTTGCACCTCACAATCATGCCCACAATTTCCAGAATTAAGAGAGTGTTGCAGCTTTGAAGGTTAATGGCATAAATCCTTTCTAAATGTTGCTTAAACCACTTGCAAATTCCCAACAGACCAGCTATCTCCTTATTACTTTTAACCTCAAGCTTCTGCTGCAATTACCAATGTGACTTCATCAAACAATCTACTTCATGAGGCCTCACATTTGGATGTACCATTGGAGTATGTTGCTTGCTCTTAGCTTGAGTACCACATAGAATCAGCTTAGAGCTTGAATTACTTGCCAATTCAACACCACACACTGTCATTTCAAATTTGAAGGAGAGTCCAATCACAATCTTTCATCTTCACCTTCTTCCATGAGTGAATGATTGAATATCCCAACTCCAAAACATCAGGGGGTCTCCCAATATCATTCATAACCATATGAACAACATCTCTAATGAATCTAGTCCGCACAAACTTCTGTTTCAACACATTTTCGAGCTTGTACACTTCCAATAGATCAGCTACCTATCCAGGTATGTGACTTTGCTTCTGCTGATCTTGCAAATTCCCCAAATGACAGTGTGCTTCAGCTGGCTTAAGTACACGCATTTCTTCTCCCAGCTTAGTAGTAGGTTTTACGCCCATGTTTGTACTTGGATAAACCTTCTCTCCACTCAAAGAACCTTGCAGTGCCTCTAGTAGGCAGCTTCTTGCACACCTCAAGTTCTGATTTTGCATACCAACGTGCCATGGAGAAGTACTTAGCATAGTTTGTGATGTATTCATTGATGCCACATCAGCAACTTGTGATTTCCCAGCTAAACTCAACGGTACTGCAGAACTATCTTCTTGATTGCTTGCAGATGCTTCAACATACTTAGCTCTTGCATCACACCTGCCAAAATACTCCTTTTTCCTTGTTTTCTTCAACATTCTTTTAATCCAAGATGATGCTCCAAGTCTTTCCACATATCAAAACACCCTCCTACGATGCCCCAATTCCAATTCCAATTCCTTGAGCATGTTATACTTGTCAAGAAACATCTTATTTTCCTTGAGAAGTAGAAAATCTGGAGGCCTTCCATTGTAGATCAAGATTGGCTTTTCCTTTGCACATAATCTCTTGCTTGAATAACACTTCTTGTGATTTAAGTGCACTACCAATTTAATCTCAACTCCTTGCTGCCATATGAACTTCAAACGCAACTTCCTAATGCTCATGACTTCGATGTATACTTGCAATTCTTGAGCTATAATATTCGGTGCCACAAAGTTTTGCTCAACTACTTGCACTGGCTCCATTTCACACTGATTTGAATCCAAGCTTGCTGCAACAAACTCAGAAACGTGTATCAGCGAGCCATTCTCTAACTTTTCTGACTTGAGATCTTCTACTTTGACATTATCATGCTCGAATCCATCACCATCGACACAAGATCCCATTTCTATCTCATTTGTTTGCAAAGGTATGCGACAAAACATAATCTTTGTCCTCTATAAGTATAACAACCTCTTCATCTAGCTCATTCTCTTGATTAAACTTCTTCTCATAAGCTGCATCACTGTCCCCTAGCTCCACATGACCAATTGAAGAAGAAACTACTTTTGATTCTCCAATTTCCACACACGGAATGAGGAACTGAATATCCATTCCATTTGTCAAATGTGGATTCAACTCAATCACTTGATTCCCTTTTGTTTCTTCAGTTTCCTCACAAGGATTAAAATATTGGATATTTAACACACGGCAATGGTAATAGGCATGACCTCCTTGTAATTGCTTACGTGCCTTTTCAACATGTAATCTTGAAGTATAAGTCACTTTTGCTTCAACCTCGAAGTTTGATTTGGAAACAATTTTAATGCTTTCAAGGTCACCAAAGGAATCAAACAATTGCTCAAGGACATCCTTGGTGATGCGATAACGAGCATTCACGACCCTTACCAAGAGTGTAGATCCTTGAGAAAATCTTGCAGCCATTTTATCAACAAAAACCTGTGAATTTTTTAACAGAATTTGTACTGATCTGTGAGCTGAGATTCTTGATTGGACTGCAGCTAGTTCAATTCTAATGCATCCAAAATCACTTGCAGGTGCTCGACTGTAGGACACTGCTTGACAACCTCACGATTTCAACTCAATTTGCTCAACCAAAACGTGAACTAAATCAACTAGATCACAACAAATCAACAGTTTGAATTTTGCTGCGCCGATCTTTGTCCACTTCAATCTAATATGAGATGTTGATTCAAGCTGAGTCCAAAACTCGAGTAGCTGAATCTAATCTCAGTATAAGCTCGATCTAAAGCTAAGCCAACAAGCACAATCTCGGAACAGCTTTTACGATCAATTTTTAGGTTCTTCTATGCGGAACAAGAACAACATTAGATCATTAATGCTGAACAAGACTCCAGCTCGGCATCAAATAGATTTACTCCTCAATCACAGCTTCAATGCGTCTGATCAATTCAATGTCAGCAATTCAGTTCGCACAACAGAATCAAGACTCGATTAGCTGCACTTGATCAGATGCAATCCGATTGTGAACAACATTCTTGATCAAATGCCACTTGATCAAGAAAATTAATATGAGCCATTGATTTGGGATTGGGCCTGTTTAGGAGTGCTTATTTTGGAGAAAAAAGGCTTTCTTTGGTGGGGAAAAAAAAAAAACTTTTATGAGATTTGAAGGGTGTTTGGTGACCTAAAAAAACACCTTTTTTGTTAAAAGTACAAGTCGTTTTCTACGTTTAAGGAAAAACTAAAATTTGATGCTTCTATTTTTAAGCAAAAGCAGAAATAAAGATTAAACAATTGAGAAAACTTGGTTAAGATAGCCCAACATTTGGTAATATATCCTCCATGTACTTCGAACATAGATAATATATTTTAAAAATATTTTATATAATTTTAAATTCATTTTATGTATTCAAAAAGTATTATAGATTCTAAAAGAAATTAAATAAGTAAAAATATTTTAATATTTAATAATATTTATGATATTTGAAAAAATAGTTTAATATTCAAAAAAATTTAAATATTGAAAAAATATCAAAAAATATTAAAAAAATATTTGATAAATGTTTTAAATATTGAAAAGGTATTTTATATATTTAAAAATATTTTAAATAATGAAAAAAATACTTTAAATATTTGAAAAAATATATTAAATGCTTAGAAAGATTTTTGGGTGTTTTTTTTGCAACTACAAAAGATTTATGTTTATGTCCTTTCTAATAATTTGATACAAAAAAATGCTATTTTTAAATATTTATCAAATGCTCATAATAATACCATAAGTACTTCTTTTCTAATTCGGCCAAATTTAAACTCCTTTTTTAAGATAACACTTTTAGAAAAAGTGTTTTTTATAGAAGTAATTTTTTTCAAGAGAGTACCTCGAGGTCAAAACAATTGAAAACATTAATTTTAAAACCACTTACTTGCAAAGATGTAACTTTAATTAAAAAGAATAATATTCGTTTCTCTCGAGTTTTCTATCTTTGTCCCTTCTCTTTCACTCTCAATCTCTCACCTTTATAGCCGTTGTGCATTGCTCACAAGCAGCATCTGTCATCAATGACACCCATTGATGATGACTCCACCATTTTTTATCGCCATGGTATGCTTAGCTATTACAGCCTAAATAGTCATTCCCGTCAAAAATTCAAATTTCTGCTCAAATTCAAATTTCCCGCTCGAATTTGAATTTGGTGCCAATATTGTCAATTTGAATTGTAGTTAGTTTTGTATTTGTAAGGAAAATCTTGAACAATATTAATATGCTTTGATACCAATTTTTTAGGAATCTGGACAAATTTGATATGCTATGATATCAGTAATATGTTCCTAATGTGGAACTTAACACCCTAAGAATTGGAGTCAATTCAAATACTATAACACACAGGAGAAGTAAACAAAAGATAAAAGAGAATAAACGAAGGCGACAATGATTTACGTGGAAAACCCCTCTTCATGGAAAAACCACGGGCGGAGATGAAGATTCTTTATTGATCAAAATAATGGAAGAATTACAAATACACTTCCTCTAAACGAGATCTATGAAAGAATTACAAGGGCACTTCCTCTCTCTCTCTTAATGACGGCTCAACTTTATTTGGATTGGATACCTAAAACTGAAACCCACAGCATCTATTTATACTAAGCGTGCTAGGGCACGTGTGTTTGGGCTCCCGATTGATTGGCGGAGTCTCTGCAGCTCCTCTGCTCCAGCGCTGCACCCCGATCAATCGGACATTCCCCCGATTGATTGGCTTGCTCACGTCGAAACGTATAACTAACTCATATAAAATTTAAGGCATATCTTAACAAATCTCCACATTGACTCAAATTTACACATAAAAGAATTTTATCCACCTTCTCCACAAAACACCACACACGGGGTTATCTCAACAGAACAGAAAACCTAACCGAGTCAATCTTCTTCTTCTCTGAATTAGCCCTTGACGCAGCTGTAAGAGCACAAGCAATAACTTCTTCATAAGCTTGTTTCACCCATCTTTCACTAGCAACCGAATGTTGATCCACCTGCTGAACAATTTTAGCCTCTTTATTTCTTTTAAAAATCTGTACTGGAGGTGGCTGAATGATATATGTGAAAGCTCTCTGACACTGAACTGTGTTACTTAATTGTAACTGAACTACCTATGGTCTAATCACCTGACTTGAATCACAACTAACTGATGACGTCTTCTGTGGATGCAATAGCTAAGACTCATCAAACATGACATCTCTACTCGTCAGGAATTGCTTGAAGCGAGCTCTTTTCTACTTCCCATAAATGTCATGTTCATCTGATTCTGACATAGATGCTGTAGAAACAGTCATTAATCCTGTCACTGTGGAACCAATAAGTTCATACAGATTTCCAACCCTTCTGCCTTTCATAATAACTAAAGCACCCTTACTAACCTTCAAAATTTCACCTTTAGCTGTGTACCTGTACCCAAGAGAATCAAGGATACCTAAAGAGATGAGATTTTTTTTCAAATCTGGAACGTGACGAACGTCACTCAAAGTACTAACAGTGCCATCAAACATTTTAACTCGTATTGTTCCTATACCCCAAATTTTGCATACTACATTGTTACCCATAAAAACTGTTCCACCCTAAATTGACTTATATGTGGCGAACCAGTCTCTATTGAGACAAACATGATGAGAACAACTTGAATCCAATATCCAATTATCTTTGGATCTGAGCTGAGATTCGGTCACTAACAAAACACAATCATCAAATTCATCTTCAACAACACTAGCTTTTACAGGTCTTTTTGGGTCCTTAATGTTATCAGCTTCTAATTTTTTCTTAAGCTTATAATAATCTCTCTTAATGTGCCCTTTCTTATAACAATAATTATAGGATAAATCTTGATGCCTAGACTTAGACCTAGATGAGTTTCCATTATAATCAGATCCTCTATTCTCAGTTCTTTTTCTCACAAATAGACCACTTCCTGAGTTATTTATGGAATCAGACAATTCCTTATCTACTCTTTCTTTACTCTGTAAGTTTCTCTTAACCTCATCAACAGAGATGATTTTTCTACCACCATAAATCATGCTTTCAAAGAAGCCTTTACAAGAGGTAGAGAGTGAACATAGCAATAGCATAGCCTGATCTTCATCCTTAGGAGCATCATCAAGCTCCTTTAATTCTTGAATAATGGAATTAAACTCATTAACATGATTCTTAAGTGACTATCTTTTGACATACGAAAGGTGAACAACCGACGCTTAACTGTAAGTTTGTTGGAGACTGACTTGAAACAGAACATATCATGCAATTTCTCCCACAACTCCTTAGCGGTCTTCACTTCCAAAGCTTCTGTCAAAACATCATCGGTAAAACACATCTGAATAACGATGAGAGCCTTTTTCATCTAATTCCTTCCATTGTCCTTCTGATAAACTCTCAGGTTTCTTCTCTTTTCCTTCTAAGGCTTTCTTCAAGCCGTTCTGAGTCAAGAGGCCCTTAACGCGAACTTGCCATAAACTGAAACTCCATTGACCACCAAATTTCTCAAATTCAGATTTAACTGCAAACGTCATAGTACCAAATCGAATAAACAGGGCTCTGATACCAATTGTAAGGAAAATCTTGAACAATATTGATATGCTTTAATGCCAATTTGTTATGAATCTGGACAAATCTGATATGCTATGATATCAATTTGTTAAGGAAGTAATATCTTCCTAATGCGGAACTTAACACCCCAAGAATTGGATTCAATTCAGATACTATAACTCCCAAGAGAAGTAAACAAGAGGTAAAAGAGAATAAACGAAGGAGACAATGATTTACGTGGAAAACCCCTCTTCAATCGAGAAGGAAAAAACCACGGGCGGAGATGGAGATTCATTATTGATCAAAATAATGGAAGAATTACAAAGACACTTCCTCTAAACGAGATCTATGGAAGAATTACAGGGACACTTCCTCTCTCTCTCTCTCTATGACGGCTCAACTTTATTTGGATTGGATACCTAAAACTGAAACCCACAACATCTATTTATACTAAGCGTGCTAGGGCACGCGTGTTTGGGCTCCTGATCGATCAGCTCCCCCCGATCTATCGGTGGAGTCTCTACAGCTCCAGCGCTGCACCCCGACCGATCAGAGATTCCCCCGATTGATCGGCTTGCTCACGGCGAGACTTATAACTAAATTACATAAAATTTGAAGCATATCATAATAGAATTGAATTTCAACTAGTATGATTGTATATAGAGGGCAAAATATGAATAAAGGAATACAAGTCTAAAATTACAACAATTCAATATCTTCTTCTTCTCTCTCTCCCCTCAATTCTTCTATGTCTTCTTAAATTCTCCTTCTTTAATCTCCTTCTCATCAATTCTTCCCCTAATCTAATTCAAATTAAGATATAATCATAGTTGATTGTATCATTTGCTATTATAGCGATTGATTATTGGCTCAAATTGATTCTGGCACGATTGAAGCATGAACGAGTTCATTTTATTATTCAAATTGTGATAGCTTGATAAATGTGTGCATAGATGAATCAATACAGTGAATTGAATTGCTTCATCACGCTACAGTTGAAGGAGCTCACAATTGAGTTTAGGATGATATTTGCATAAGCTTAGCAAGGTATGCAAAAGAATAAAGAAAAATAAAGAAAAGAAAACAAGACATGACAGCGCAGGTGAATCATTGAAATTGGAAAATGGTGAATGAAGCTTGTGACTAGTGGCTATTGCTCTGCTAGGGTTACATATTTCAGTGTCAAATTTCAGAGTTGCACATAAGATGCTTGGTAAAATGCCTCAGTCCATAGTTCAACAATCAAGCTCAAATTTTGAAAAATTGAAGGATTATTTACTCGGTAGCTCATGTGTTCATCTGAATACGCATAAATTTGCAACAATTGGTGAAGAAATTCATCAAAGGAAATCAACATCTAATGGAGCTACACTTGCGGTGATGAATACTTTTGTTTTCTGTCCTATTAATGAAGATGTCCTAAATTAGGTATTCTCTCCATTTGGTCTTCTTTAAGAAATCAAAGTAATCTCATAATCAATTTTGGAGGTTAAGGCTCAAGTTCGTTTTTCACCTAGAGCAAACGCAATTTTTGCATTTTCCTTACATGGACGAGCTATATATGATCAATGTTTTTATTTTGATATCCAATTTATCGATCCTGATCCTGATCCTACTTGGCGGAGTATGTCGATTTTGTTCTTTGCTAATGCTAATGATGGTCATCATGATGAGCATGTCACCGAGAAGATTACTCCTAAACTTGGCCGAATTTCTAATTTTCGTGAACAAAGTGAGCTTGCTAAACACTTTTCTCTTGTTAAAGATGAAATCATTTGGGATGATAAGTTGCCTAAGGAAAATCTAGAAGACGATACACAGGTCAAGGCACCATTGGCAGTAGTATTGGAGTTGCACCATCACCATATAAAAGTGAAGTTGCAACACCAAAAATTTTAGTTGCGATTGAAGGCCTTGAAATAGATGCATTAGAGCTAATGTTGCAACAAGCTAGCGAAGCATTAATGGATGGTGCCGATATTGTGTCTAGCCTTCTATGCTTCAGCTTTTGTAATTTATTTGTGAAGGCAATCAACGATGATGAGCATCCACAAGTCGATTGTGCTTATGTGCTACATGGGAGTTGAATTACATTACTCGAGCTTCTTTTCATATTCGATCCTAGTGGTGTAGTAGATTTCGTAACATTGTGGGCTAAGTTGCAGTACAAGCTTCGATATCAAGCCTTCCCTTTCCATCCTGGTGTTACAAATTTATGGTTGGCCTTCCCTAGTAATGTTGTTGTTTCATCCTTGGGGACAAGGTTGTTCTGATGGGGAGGGTATTGTTACTGTCTAAATAGTCATTCCCGCCCAAAATTCAATTTCCTGCTCGAATTTGAATTTGGTGCCAATAATGCCTATTTGAATTGTAGTTAGTTTTGTATTGAATTTCAATTAGTATTGTATGTGTGAGCTCCATATAAAGAGCAAAATATGAATGGAGTACAAGTCCCAAATTGCAATAATGTCTTCTTCTCTCCCTCCCCTCAATTCTTTCTCAATTTTTCTTTGATACCAATATTTAATGTTCCCGCCAGGATCAAAAGTGAAATTTTGCATGATGACCTGATACTTTGCTTCTTCACTAAAAATCTTCAGAACTTGCTTTTGGTCTATTTTCACAATAGTCCATTTTCACAACGGTTACATTGTCGACAACTCCAACCAAGGTAGACAACACCAACTCATTTTCCTCATGCCAAGAATGTGTTTCGCTGTGGTCAAAGATAAAACTGTCCAATATGAAGTCCGAAAGTATGCCAATTTCGAAGTCGTCGCCTCCTCCATCAAAAGCATCTAAATGGAGGACAAAAGCACAAAAAGAACTCTTGGAATGTTTTCCAACAACCATATTAACAAGAGCAACATCCAAATCATGGTTGTAGCAATAATCAGTGAACTCAATGGCTTTGTCGGAGCAAATATCAATGAAGATCGTACTATGGTAGTTAAAACGTTGGTCTTTCAACAGCTTGAATGTTTGAGCTGGAAAAAGCATAACATTGTTGAGATCTTGCAATTTCGGAGTTGAAATGAGTGTTGTCGGTCCACATGTCATTGACTTTGATGAGAATTAATCATCTACGAAATCATGCAACTCTAACTCCTCATCATTTGCATCTTCTTTTCCTAGAAAATCAACTACAATATTTGTCTCAAATTGATCATTTACAGCAAACACAACCTTTCTTTCTTCGTTTTCATCAACTTCATCAGTAGAATCGTCAACGTAGACCTCGTCCCCTAGAAACTTTGATTCCTCAACTCCATTTTGTACATTCACAGTACTCGGAAAAGATGAAGGCGGTTCTTTAATCACTTTTTCAACCTTCGGAAAGTCATCACTCAAAACACCACAAAGAGAGGTACTTCCATTTTATTAATTCTCTCAATAGATTCCTAATCATTTCTTGTCCCTTTTGAAATTCAGTCAAACACGAGGACACTTATTAACTCTTCAATCCAATTGCGATCATACTTATCTTGATTCTAAATGCTATTTTCCACATCTAAATGTATTTTATACTCCATCAATGTTGATCATATTTTATCGAGCACCTTGTATGTAAACTAAATTGGACACTTCAAATGAATCTTTTTTTTTTTTTGGATTCAAGCTTCTGTAAATTCAAGTTGAATTGCCACTAAAATAAATTGCGTGACTAATTTTGAGTGGCTCAAGTTGAAATTCAACCAAATTTTGGTTTACGTAATCAAATGAGGCTTGATATGGAGAAGATGAATAAGAAGCCTTATCAATCTTTCACCAAGCAATTTTGCAGTATAATCTTGTGAATTCAATGCTCTGCAAGTACAGCTCAATCTTTATACCCCTGTTAATCCTCCAAAGAATTCAAAGCTGAGTATAGTAAGGTGCAATCAACTCGAACCTTCGTCAACTTGAAGATCCTCTAGATGTGAGGATCTTTGATGAGGCCTCCACTGTGCCTTAATTGCATTAAGACAAACAAATTTCTCATGGATTCACAAACAATTTCTCTGATCTTTGAATCAACAAGAGAGGCCAAGAAATAAATGCTCTGATACCAATGATACAATCTATTTAAATTGTATCTAAATTTAAGGAAAGGAATATACGAGAAGAAGAAGAATAGTCGAAGAAATATGAGAAGAAGAGAGAGATAGGAGGAGGAGGAGAATAAGGAGAAGAAAATGTAGAATTGAATTTATTTCTTGATTGATTTCCAACAAAACAATCCTCCCCATTTATAATCATGGAAGAAACTAATTCTAGAAGCTACTAGAACAAATCTCAAATTTAAATTAAGGTGGCAAGAGGCTCCCACCAAACTAACTAATTTTCTCTTCTAATTTCAAACTAATTTGAATTTTCCACCAAAACTTGACAAACATGAACATCATACCAAATGCATGTATCAATACAAAATTTAGCTATCAATTTCGCATTCCTTCATTCATATTTTGGAAAAAATATGAATGAAGGAATACAAGTCCAAAATTAATTGATCAAAGGATTGAACAAGCTATGAAAGAGCTCTATGAGAAACAACGTGTTGAAACAGAGTGTACTCTAGCAGCTCAGCGGGAAAACTTGTTATGACTCTACTAGTTGGGGCATATTAAAGCGAGTAGGAATAAGTCATGATGTAATAAGCAGCATAAGCCTTTTGATCGATCATGTAATAAGTGATGTTTAGTTGCTAAGTAGCTACGGGGGTACGGGGGTCAAGGTGTTAGTTGCTCTAAGTCAATGTTGGCGGGCCAAGTTAAGTAAGTCGGTTGAAGCTCGGTGTCTTGATGCAATGTACTTGGTAGAGCCGCCTCTAGCTTAGGAGTGCTATATGTAATTGAGTCTTGCATTGTAATTCCTCATTCAATGAAGTACAATATCTCTTTTGAGATCCTACTCTCTCTCATCTGTTCTCTCTCTATTTTCTTATCTTAATTAACTTCTTTTCTCATCTTAACTCTATCCTTCCCTAGGTTATGATTTCAGATTTATTCTCGATCATAACAATTGGTATCAGAGCCTCGTTTGGCTTTCCAAATCAAGCGTAATTTGATATCAAATATCCTTGATCGCATTGCAAATTGATTAGGAGTTCAATTTTGAATTCTTGATTGAGAACTTGCGGTTGTTTAACTGAAAAAAAAAAGAAGAAAAAAGAGAAATGTTATTATGGATGAAGGGCCTCATTTAAAAATTTTGCTTGAGAGCCCATGAATATCGGGACCGGCCCTATTGTGTATGCAACAATAAGGTTTCTATGGTACAGAAATATGACGCATTGATTTGGGATTAAACGATCTAAAGCATTAATTTTAAAATTGATTACCTATTAAACATGTTACATAAAAATTGAAAGAACAGAAATTAGAAAGAAGGGTTATCTAAAACAAAAGTCTTTGTACTTTGCTTATTGTATCAATCTAGTCTATGTACTTTTAAATGTATCAACTTAGTCCTTCTATAATTTATATTGTATAAATTTAGTTCTATGGTCAAATTGAAGTTAAGTTAAAGATAATTTTTAACGGCATAATCACATTAGATGCAAATAATCCACCATAAATTGATATGTTAACTCAATTCAACCCAACTCATAGTGAAACCATTAAAAATTTCATCAAGAACTGGACATAAATTTTACTCTAAGAGCCAAATTAAGGCAATATTACTAGACATGAACTAAATTGACATAACTAGAACTACAAAGTCTAAATTGACAAAATAGGCAAAGTATAGGGACAACAACAAGAAGAAACCCTATTAGGCGCTATTATTCAATACTTTCACAAAATAAATTCAGATAAAACGATTTATACAAGGCACTCTAAATAATAAACGATAATAACTTCAAGATCTCAGATCTTGCTCCAATAGAACCCACTTATACTAGACCAGGACTGATTACAACACAAATCACTCAACAACCTTGAATACAACTCCAGATTCAAGAAAACAAACGAATCAAGTTAGGTTAGAAGTATACCTCCTCTTGTGAACTTAAATCTCACCAAGATTTGCAAGTATGAGACTCAAAACATCCAGTAAGGCTCTGGACTCTGCAAGAACAGCGACGATCAGACCCACCGACTACGAACCGAGCAACACCAGCCACGAATAGACCTCCACTAGCGCGAACGAAGCACCATGACCACGAAATCACTTAGAACTAAGGCTCGCGAGGCTGGAACCTTTGATTATTTTGGCTCAGAGGTTCATATTTAGGGTTAGGGTTGCTATGAGAGCCTTAGAGAGAAAAAATCGCTAGAGAGAAAGGGGAGAGGAGGAGGATGATCAACTCTCTACCTCTCTAACCCTAAAACTCGGCATTTATAGCCCTTGAGGCTACAATCCAGGTGAAACCCTAGACCTCATCACTGCCGTCGATTTAGAATCGATCTAACAGACATGACTTACCCACATTAAGCACAACGTGAGCCACGGATTTGGTGACACGCGTCGAAGTACGAACGGCTGGGATAGGGAGGGCGAAGCTTCTCGAAGAAGCCTCTCAGAGAGAACCCTAACGGGTCTTTCATTGGGAAGAGATGATAAACAGTGCCAGGCTGTAAACTTAGCCTTTAACCTTCCTTTTACACGTTAACGGGCAGTAGGGTACAAACGGGCAAGGCAACACAAAAGGCGGGCAGGTGCAGTACAACCCCGAGCAGCAATAGTACAACGGTACAAAAGGTAATTAGTATAACAAGTAAGGGGCAATTTGGACATTGCCCCAATATACCTAAATTCAAATTATCTCAAAGGCAAAACAACATTTTGCATAACTCCTAGAAATTAAGTGACGCATTTTATACTTAATTTTTCAGCTTGTTTTAACTCAATTTAGAAAACTAATATTAAGACAGACCTAAGTCATATATTTACCAAACACAACAAACCCAATACCTCAAGGGCTCCCGCATATGCAAGGTTTGGGGTGGGATGTACGCAGCTTTACCCCTTTAGAGAAGGCTTGTGTCTAAGGACCCCCAACGTGGAAAGCATAAAAGCATAAAATAACTTAAAGAACAATGGCATATAACAAGCATGTAGCATAAAGCAACGATAGTTAATAAAGCAATGAAGCAACAGAACAAAAAGCAACCAACACATACAACAACAACAACAACATATCCAGTGCCTCAATGGCTCCCGCTTGCGCAGGGTCTGGGAGGGGCAGGATGTACGCAGCCTTACCTCATTAGGGTGAGACCCTGACAAGAGACTGTTTCCGAGGACCCCCAACTTGGTAGCGCATTTATGGAAAAAGGTAAAGGAAAACAAGTAGGCACACACAAGCATACAAAGAGTAATACGTCTAGGGAGCAGTAAGAGAGAGAGAGAGAGAAAGAGAGAAAGAGAAGGGGGGGAGGGGGAGGGCGAGAGAGTGAGAGGGAGAGTGCAAAGGTATCAGTAGCGTGTATCACTGCTCGGAGCTCCTATACCGCTAAATCGGTTATCCATATACTAATCCTGCGCTAGCCTCTAAACTAGGGCTATCTCTTTGTTTAGGTTGGGATAGGCAAGGCCCTGTCGAAAAGTCCATCCAATTTTTATTTAATTCTTATTAACTTATTAACTATTTGGCCGGCCCCTTCCTCTTTTCCCATCTGTAATATGTAGTTGCTCGCACCTCCTGACAGGGGCATCGCTTGGTCTCCTCCTAACATGCCCAAACCACCTTAGCCGCTGCTCCCTCATTTTATCTTCTAACGGTGCGACACCTAATTTGCTTCTTACAACTTCATTTCTGATCTTGTCCTTCCTTGTATGTCCACACATCCATCTTAACATCCTCATCTCTGCGACTTTCAGCTTCTGCCTATGTTGACACTTAACTGACCAGCACTCTGCCCCGTAGGACATAGCCAGCCTTACTACTGTCTTATAGTATTTACCCTTTAATTTTAGCGGGAACTTCCTATCGCACAGTACCGTAGAGGCCATCCTCCATTTATGCCACCCCACTTTAATCCTGTTGTTGACATATGTGTTTATTTCTCTATCTTGTTGCACCATGGAACCCAAGTATTTAAAACATTCTCTCTGTGGTATGCACTCTAATCCAATCTTGACAGCTTCTAAGCTTAGCGTAGTAGAAGTGCAGAACTTGAGATCCATGTACTCGGTCTTCGATCTACTGAGCCTTAGACCTTTGGATTCTAAGGCCATCCTTAAAAGTTTGAGTTTTCCATTTACCTCCTCCCTTGTTTTACCCACCAGTACTATATCGTCTGCAAAAAGCATACACCAAGGCACGTCTCCTTGGATGTACCTAGTGAGTTCGTCCATAACCAAAATGAATAGGAAGGGACTCAAAGCTGATCCTTGGTGTACCCCTACTGTGACGGGAAAAGCGTCTATATCTCCTTCCACTGTGTGGACCTTGGTTTGGGCGTCTTTGTACATGTCTTTGATGACTCGTATTTAGGGATGTGGAATGCCTCTCCCCTCTAAGACCCTTCGTATGACCTCTCTCGGTACTCTATCATATGCTTTTTCCAAATCAATGAAAACCATATGAAGGTCCTTTTGTCTATCCCTATAGAGCTCTATGGTCCGCCTCAGGAGATGGATGGCTTTTATCGTTGATCTACCTGGCATGAATCCAAATTGGTTCTCTGAGACTGATGCTCGTTGTCGAAGCCTTCTTTCTATGACCCGCTCCCAAAGCTTCGTAGCAATAACAAATATAATCAGGCAAAGCATAAGGACATTTGACGTAAATAAATGAATTTCCATTTCTCTCTTTCTGCCCTCATACATACTCCAATCTACTTTTTATTGTGTCACAACCCGAGATTGCTTGCTCTTTGTTTTCCTCCCCAGTAAGAGGCAACTCATGACTTACCTGCTCATAGGGATTGTGGGCGTCTCAGTTGGTGGTGTCTCCTACCCATGCGGTCAACGCCCAGGGGTCAGGAGTTCGATTCTCGCTGAGAATATACTCATGACTTACCTACTCATGGGGATTGTGGGCTTTTTCATAGGTCGAGGTTAAATGGGGCAATCTAGTCCCTCGTTACCCCAAAGGAAAAAAAAAAAACCTTCTAAGGGTTTATCAGAGCTGGAAATAAGAAGGCAACTTATCCATCCAGTTCACTGATGTTGGACATCAACTTCTAACTATCAGAAACAAATAGGATGCTCAATTCTTTTATTGATTTTCTTGGGATTGTCACCTACGATTCCCACACTAGTCACTTGCAATCACCTTGTGAATTTACGTATGATTGATAGGAAAAATATGACGAAGAGTAATTGAAAGTGAACTCAGACAAAAACGAATTCAGTAGGAAATCGAACACGAAAGAGTAAACTCAATGACCTCAAATAAAGCTCATCTTTGAGCAGAACCGACCTCAACCTCCTACAGTGCTGACCTCGAACAAAAATGACCTCAACTTCAAATAGTGTGGATTTCGAATAGAATCAATCTCGAACTCGAGTAGAATAAAAAAGTAAGCACAATTAGTTAGCAGTAAAACTTGGAGACAATAAAGCAACAATCAAACTGAAGAATAGTGGTGTTGTAGACTTCACCACTACTCTAAGTTGTTTATGCCCCCGACACCGACACCACAGGACCAATGGGCATTCCGACTTTAGGATTAACACGGTACCCACAACTTTAGTGTACTATAGAAAGGAGAATTAAAATACATTCCAATTTGCTCAATTATCAAACGAGAGGAACTTGAGTAGAGAGATATATAAAAGGGGGGAAAAAAAAAGTAATCATAGAGGCGAGAGGAGAATGATTTTCTGTGTCTCTCTCCTTGCTGGAGAGGCATTCTATTTATAGGACAGAAATCCTCCTTTTACCCCAATTTTACAAAGTAAGTAGTGAGGTAGCATAATGTCATGGGCTGCCTTTGGCTGACACCGTCCATGGTGCTCAATAAGCAGACATATGCTATATGGGGTCTCCTTAGCCGGTCCGATACTAATGCGAATTGATTGTGTTTAGGTATGGTATGCCGTGTATTTTGTCTCTTGAAGGTGCATATTGCTGCTTGTTGATCATAGGGGGTAGGTTGCCCCAACCCTAGCCTCAGGGGCCCAGGCGCCGCACGAGTGATCTGCGCTCATCCCATGACTAGTGGTATCAGAGCGAGGCTCATGATACGCGAGAAAGCAGCTGTGGTGGGACCGGGCTTTGTGCGTGGTGGTGGACACCCCAGGGGAACGGGAGTTGCTCGTGTCCTACGTGCATCGAGCAGGTTTGTCCGTGGGTATGGACACTCCTTGTGTGGGAGGAGCACTCTAACGAGGAACTTTTGGAGTGAAGTTGAGTGGCTCGCGGTTCCGGTTGTGGCGGAAGGCGCACCGTATTAGGTGCCAGTCAGGCATGCTGACCGTATGGTTGGCTTGCTGCGTGGAGATTGGGCCGATCCTTGGGGTGCTGTGCGAAGTTCACAAGGTGAAGAGTCAACAAGCATAGCGAAGTGAGACGTGTACATGGTGCACTATGGTGCATGGAGCTAGAGGGGTTGCTTTTTGGGCATGCTGCTTGTCTTCAGGCGAGTGTCAATGGCATGTCAGAGGTGTCACGCTGGAGGGGATGAAAATGTGGTCATCCCGTGACCAATCAAGGCTGCTAGAGATGCAAGGATGTGAGGATGGGCAAGCACCCGCAACGAGGACATTTGCAGAATTAGGTGGGGGAGAGTGTCACGGGCCGCCTTTGGCTGACACAGTCCCTAGTGCTCAATAAGCAGACATATGCCATATGGGATCTCCTTAGCCTGTCTGATACTAATGCGCATTGATTGTATTCACATATGTCCGTGGTATGCCGTGTATTTCATCTCTTGAAGGTGCATATTGCTTCTTGTTGACCATAAGGGGTAGGCTAGCCCGGCCCTAGCCTCAGGGGCCCAAGAGCCGCACCGGTGATCTGCGCTCATCCCGTGACAGTAAGCTACTTTCAATGGTATAATGACTGGATTCTCAACCATATATCAGAAATCTCATCTTTTTATTTATTTCTGCCACGAGTAATGGCCTATTTGAGCAAGTTGCAAAAAACTATGTTTCCATAAATACTTTTGTCAAAGTTGCTTTTCCAGAAACACTTTTGTAAAAACTGCTTTTCCAAAAACATTTTGTAAAAAGCAATTTTTGAATCGGAGTATTTGTTTGAAAAAATTTTAGTTTTTTGCTTCTACATCTACAATAAAAGAGATTTTGCATTGCAATTTTATCGCTAATTATCAGAAAAAATAAATTAAAAGAGACTACTTTTTGCTTTTGTTTAAAAAGCAAAAAACAAATTTTGCTTCTATTTTAAAAGTATTTTTCTTTCTAAGTCAAACACCCTCAAATCTTGAAGAGGCTTTTTTTCCCCTCAAAAAGAAGTTTGGCTAGGCGAGCCTTCAGTCCATAACAAGTACAAAATTACAATTTCAGGTCAAGAACAATTCACACCATACCACAATGCGACATTTGGCCGGCCCAACAAAGTGCGTGCACGCACTCACGTCTCCCATTAAGCGCACAAGAGTTTATTACACCGAGTGAGTGAAAAGTATAAAGTGACTCCCCGTCTCCTAAATTTCCTAAGTGGGATTATACCCCAAACAAAATTAAAATACACTATTTCTCAAAGTGCTTACCGCACAAGTTACCTATAATCACCATGCGATAACCTAGGGGTGCATTTGAGCCTAGCCGAGTTTGAGCCTGCCAGGCTCGAGGCTCAGCTCTTTAACATTAAGCTCAGCTCAGGCTCGGCTCGAAACTCACCGAGCTTTCAAAGTTCAGGCTCGAGCTTGTCTCGTCAAAAGCTCGGGCTTGGCTAGGCTCGATCTAAGCTCGATGAACATCGAATTAAGCTTGTAATATTTTGGCTCATTTAAACTCAATATAGGCTCGTTTAGGCTCATTTAAGCATAAACCCAGCTCATTTAGACTCCAATATGGCTTCATCGGGCAATATTTAAGCAAATATATTATACTTAAAAAAAAGCTTGCTTAGGCTCACAAGCTCGAGCTTCACAAGGCTCAGGCTCAGCTCGATAAACTAAATGAGCCGAATCGGCACGGCTCGAGCTCAAAGCAAGTCGAGCTTTTTGAGTTTTACGACGAGCCAACTCGCGAGCGCTTGTGAGCCGGCTCGGTTCATTTACAACCCCTACGATCACCACAATAGAAATCAGCCACATTGCTATCAGTGCAGTTTCTATTCTAATTAACCACTTTTCCTGAAGTAAAAAGAAAAAAACGATGGGACATCGAAACAGGAGGAGAGATTATTTGATTGTGGAGGGGTTTGAACCCTCAAGTCTTTCATTCTTTTATGGGTAAAAAATGATGTAGGACAAACAGCAATAGAGTTTGTAAAGTAGCTAGACCGTCAGAAATCCATACGGGTGGGCCGAAAGTACTAATTTGTGACTGGCAACTTCAAGTGGCCACAGGTTTTGATCCGTAAGGAGATAGGGGGGCTCGTAACCTGTCAAAACGAAGCTACCAGACTGACCTATGCAACTGCAGCGCTTTGCCACTAGCCCTATCTATTTTTGGCAAATTTCCCTCTAAACGTGTTTTTGAGCCACTTTTATATTTTTTACATAATTTAGGAGTACTTTCATAATTTGGGTTTTAGGGTTTCTTATTTGCGTATAAATACTCATTATGGTTTGTTGTATAGCTCATTCTCCAATTTACTGAAATACAAATCCTAGCTTTCTCTTCTCTTCGGTGGATTCCGAGTTTTTCTTCGAATTTGACTTGATTGATTCGAGTTTTACGTTTTCGTTCCACATCAAGAAAGGAGCATTAGGTGCCCATTTTGTTAACAAACATCAATGCATCAAATAATTTCCCTCTCCTATTTATATTATTTTCTTTTGCGAATTATGAGCAAGAATCAACTAGACAGATAATCATCTCCCGCATGGAAGAGAAAATGATCTTTGAAGAAGGAAAAGAAATCAAAACCTTTTCCTGTCACAATCCTACATCAATCCCAAGTCAACTTCATATATGTACCAAATGCCAATTTCATACATATTAATATAATCAAATTGATATCTTAAACTAGATAAAAGAGAATTCTAAAGCAAGAAATATTTTTATATAAAAATATTTTCCATCAAACCAAATAGAACGTAAGTGTCACATATGCGATTCTAAGGAGTCATTTTGTGATGACCTTCATGAATCGGTTCAGCGAGGAAACCAACCTGGCTGCTCTACCGAGAAAAGATTGACCCTCCCCTGTTTTCTCTTCCACATTTCCAAAAATTATCTGCAATTCAACATTAGCATATAAAAGTACCATTAATTATTAATATACGCTTCTTTTTTAAGGAGTATAAGTCACTTTTAAACCTCTTATACTTGAAAAAGGACAAATGAGAAGTTGTAGAACTGTTAAATTTCACTAGACCTTTTTTAGGCCCGACCTAATTCTAATTATTAGGCTCACATGTGGAGTCTCAACACTCCCCCTCCCATGTGAGTCTACGACAAATGCAATACTCGCTTTCTCCGATCCACTTGGATCCAACATTCACTGGAGAGGCCCTCGGTGCAACAAATACAAATGCACCCCTCTTTACGAGGACAAGGTGCAACAAATAAGAAATTAGAATCATCAACCTAACTCTGATACCATGTTAAATTTCACTAGACCTTTTTTAGGCCCGACCCACTTCTAATTATTAGGCTCACATGTAGAGTCTCAACCAGAACCAATAATTTTGATAACTGTTTGATCAGTTTCAATACATTGATATACAACATATATGCATTACCGAGATGATAATGAGGATAACGTTGCATAAACAGCTACGTATTTGGTGGTGCGATATGTAATGATCTTTATTTGTTTCCATGAGATGGTCAAAAGAGATGCACAAGTTCAAGTCTCGAAAACCATTCTCTAAAAAGCGGGACAAGCCCTGAAATTAATGGTAGCGCCAAACCTCGAGTTCTTCAGCATCAGGGCGACTTATTTGTTCCTTAGCAAGCAAATACCTGCTTGGTCTGTCCTTATCATCATAGAAAACTTTCCATAATCTGTTGACACAAAGTGGAGATCATAGGTGAATTGAATTTGCAAAAACCATAATTGAAAACTAAAGGCCAATTACGTCATGTATTTCATCTGTAGTAGTTGGATTTTTAAAAATTAAAAACTATATTTAAAAATTATTTCTTCCTGGCATTTGATTTTTTGTTTAGAATTTTCCCTAGATTGAATGTAAATGGAAATAAAAAATCAAAATCCCCAAAAAACCGCTTTCAAGACAAGGTTTTCATATCCACAAAAATCAAAAACTAGGTTGTTATATAATGTAATAGCTATTTTAATGAACTTTGAGCTAGCCACTACGTGATTGTATTTTTTTATCCTCACAGTGCATACGTATTACATCTAGAGCGGGAAAATTTTGAGACAGCACAATAACACAACACAAATATGTTACAACAAGCGGGTTTGGGTTGGGTTTTTGAGAGCCGCGTTGAATTTGGGTTGATACAATTTAACCCGTTTAGGTAATTGGACTGAATTTAGATTTAAGTTGGCTCAAAATATTTTCAACAAATTTAATTCATTTACATACTTAGGTTATTTGAGTGGTACGGTGCGGGTGTGTGCGCATTTGTGTGGGTGTGTGTAAATATATCTTATGTCATATAAGATAATTTGAACTATATATGGTCACATTAAATTAATAATTTATTCTAAGAAAAATAAATATGAAATGCATTTATTGTTAGTATCAATTGTAAGCAGGGATGGAAATGGGACATGTTAAACCCGTTACCCGCAAGTACCCGTCCCGCTTGGGGCAGGTATGGGTATAGTGAAGCAGGTAATAGGTACGGATTAGGTGTATCCGGCCCGGCCCGCTGCATACCCGCCCCACCCCGCTTTATACCCACCATACCCACTCCATTTCGTATCTAATTAACTTTCAAATTAAAAAATACTTGCTTAAGTTCAATTACCTAAATTATTTATCAGTTTTAAAAATAGTATTAAATAATTAATACTGGTGGCTATGGATAATCGTTTTGTATCCACATTAGGGGGTACAGGGCAGGTAATGGATACCTGCGGATAATGGGGCAGGTATGGATATCTACTTCATACCCATGGTGGGTAATGGGGCGGGTGTGGGCATAGATTTTGGTGGCAGGTACGGGTATGGAGAAGGCACCCCTCGTACTCGCCCCGCCCCTTGCCATCCCTAATTGCAAGGTATATTATTGACATATTTGTCAATCAACAAACTAGCATTAAAAAAAATGCATTTAATATAATTTAATAGGTAAGCTGCAAGATACTTGTTTATTAATTGGGTCGTGTCAGAGGTTGAGAGTTCCTAACCCGTTTAATTAACAGGTCTAGTTCGGTTGACTCCTTTTCTAAGATCCCTCACATAACAAAAACGACATATGGCACAACACAATTTCCAACCCTGATTCTCTTTTAATTTATCAATGAGCAATGCCCAAAGCCCTAGTTAAATCCCCCTTTTTTTTTTTTTTTTTTTTCTTTTGATTGGAGCTAAATCTTATTTATTAAACATTATAATGCGTGTACATTATCAAAAACTATTAAAAGGATATTAAAGTTAATGATTGTAAGGCTTCAAAACTTGGCAAGCATAAAGTAGGAAAGAACTTATGTTTCCTAAGAAAACCAAAAATGTGCTGCATCTGTGTCGTCTAAGTCACCAAGTTTCTGCCACACCGCAACTACAAACTATAATTTGATCAGGTGACTTATCCATAGTAAGAGCAACATTTTGTCATAGATCATGACTCTGACAATAATAGACAGTGATCATGCCAATTTTTCAGGAACCTAACCGTCCTTGTGCTGAAGAGAAAAGCCAACCAGTCTAGAGCTTCAGAAATGCAAACTGAAATTTTAAATCAGTTCTCCATGGTTTCTTTATGCGTTAGAGTACTAGAATCCTATCAGGAAAGAAGTTTTAATATGATAAGTATAGCATAATCTAAAATAATCACAAGGTGAGTTAGAATTCCAATACTAGAGAAGTTTGAATGTAGTTAAATAATCTAAATTGATAAAGATTACAGTTATTGCAATAATTACCACTTTATAAAATTTATGTCTTGATCCTTTGAATAAAAACAAACTATGGATGATGCTAGAGAAATTAGACAGAAGAAATGGTAAGAAGAAATTACCCAGGATAACACCTGAAGACGGCACCAGAAGGAAAAGGTCTCATTGAATATACTACCGAAAATGTGCTGTACACAGGAAGGACGACATGTTATAAAAAAAGAACAAGATGAGCAATATGTTTTGAGAAGAACAAAAACGGCAACATAAAGCTGCAGGACATTTTCTTTTTTGTAATATGTTGCCTTCTTGCTCTTTTCAGAAAACGTTACACTCGTTTTTGCATATAATAAACATTATACCCTTTTTTTTGTGGATAAATATAAACATTATAACCTTTTATTCCTTTTACCAGACTAGTTTGCAAATTAAGAAGAATGATGGGGATTCAAGATCAAGAGAGAAACAAAGAAGCTTACCTCAGAAAATATCGTCTTAAGTTTCGGACGTTGATCCCAACTCCAACATCTTCACTGATAAGACGCGGATTCCACATGATGAGAGGCCTTGGCTATCAATATTTTCACAAAGAATAATCAGAAATAAACAATACCATATTGACTTCTCTAGCTTTCTCAACTTGTTTTCATAGAATGGTAGGACAATAAGGCAATAATACCACAGTTAATATGATCTTTATCTTCCCATTTTCCTTACTTCACTACAAGTCTTTACTGTTATGTCCGCCTTCACAAAACAATTTAAGCTTTTGGAATAAATATTCAAACCTTTTTAACCAAGCAGTCTGGAGTTCAGATTCAACAAACCCACTCTTTATTATAATACAATTTCAGGAAAAGACATGAAGTAATTTTATTTAATGCTAAATCCGAGGAGCATTTTACTCAGGAGGCATGTTGGGCAAGTTGGCTCATTCATACAAGAAACCACCATAGGCTTTTGAAAGAAAAGCCACCCCATAGGATTGTCTAAATAGAAATACATGGGTGTCTTGAATTTTCACCCATAAGACGGTAAGAAAACAGGAAGATATCTAAGACATTATTCAACATCATCGTTTATTTATAGTTTTTGGTTATTTAGAAAATAAAAACCATATTTTGGAAACGATCTGACGGTCTTTTGGTTTCTTTTTTCAGTTTTTTCCTCGTTCAGTGAAAACTAGACGCCAAACACCGAAGCCCAAAAAAGACTATTTTTAAAACCTAGTTTTTAGTTTCTCAAAAACCAAACACTACAAATAGAAAACAATATCAAACTAGCCCCAAAACAAGAAGAGATTTTTCTAGATTATAGAACGTGCTTTTGTTGGAATTATGAGGGATATTGTCACATGGGGATACCAGGATTCATTCCTTTATTAACCAGGCACAGGTTCTTGTAAAAGAGCTTATAATGCCTTTGTTTAGTGGTAAACATGATCTAGGTTGAGGCTGTAGGACAAGTCCCCTTCTAAACCTATATAACTACCCAAAAAGTCTTGTTAAAGAAAGAGGTCAGACAAATACCGGATCATCTGAAAGACGAGATGCAATGCGCTTAACACTTTCTAGCATCTGATAGTCAGGTACTACCATCACCACAATCTCGTCTTCATCTTCCACTGGCCTTCTATCACTTAAACTGTGGATATGGGAACCAAAATTTTAAGATAAAAATAAACCACACTCTCCGAAAAATAGCAATTTTGAAATCAACAAATGTGAATCTGTGTAATGTTTAATTCATCTACGTCACCCACTTCAAAACAGAACCTTTTTAGTAGAGCAAATCTGTCTAAAGGTTCATTTTTTGGGACAGTATAATTTTCCTTCTGAAACATTTTGCCTCAAAATTTTTTTAATTAAAAATATTTTTCCTCAAAATTTATTTTCTCTACTTCTGGTAATAGATTTTATTGCATAACTTTGCATAAGGTTGCAGTTTACCAAATTTGACATTCGACACAGACAAGGAGAGCATAAGGCATGGGATGGGTAGGAAGAGTGCCTAGACAAACAAACAATCAGCAATTTCTGAGCCAAATGTATGATTATGACGAGATATACCTAGAGAACCCGAAAGCAGCATCTTGCCACCGGTATTTCAGAAGAGCTGCAGCACCAGCATCCGGAAATATGGCTTTCACTCGCTGATAACAAAATAGATATAATGTATCAGAACGTTAAAATCAACCAGAGCTGATGGCTCAGCATACCGCAGAAATTGAAGTTATATAAAGGGCATAAAGTTTGCCATTCCTTAGTGTTCCTATACAGGTAGCTCAATGCATAAGGCTCCTGCCAAAGTGAGCTGCAAGGGATTTAGATGTACACCACATCAATTAAATCACAGTTCAAAGTCACGTAAGTGAGATGTGTAGTGACCATTAATGGCTAGCTCAAAAACAGTCGTTACATTATTTGATTATACACCATAAGAACCCCACTTTTACACATAGATTGTTTCTAAGACTTGAACCCTTAACCTCTAAGCCATATGGAGAAACCTTATTAATTGAGACCAATGTCATTCTCTCAATAGTTCTATTGATAATCAGCTATAATAACATGATAATTTGACACTAGGGTTTTGACTACAAGGAAAGACTACAGAAAAGAATTGTTCCCAAACACTTTCCTCCGGCAAAATTTACTTATCCAGCTTATTTAAGTTAGCGAATACTTCCTGCTGACCTGACATCCAGATTCTTCAATAAGAGCGTCCAAGAAAATCCTTGATAATTCCCACAGCTCAGCTTGAGCACCCTCATTGTCAAGAAACTGTAACTGAGGGATCAAGAGCTCAACCTGTCAAGATGGATAAAGAAAATCAAATTAAACAAGATGAAGATAGCGTGAATGTGCACATCAGAAATGCAATAAGCAAAGGATAATATCTACCCAAAATAAAGATAGGCCATACTGGAAAATTGATCAACTTGACTATTATGTCAAATTCATAACGCATGGGGAAAATCGCATATAGGAGTACAGCCGAACCAAGCGTTTAATGATCTGCTCATATTACAAATGGATTATGACTCGTTCATGTTTGTTTGGGGGCTCAATCAGTAAGAGAGCTGAGCTAAAGCAGACTAGATAAGCTGAACGAGTTGATTTTGAATAATGGAGGCTTTGACTTTTAAGTTTATGAATGGTTGACTAAAAGATTGTTACAAGCTCTTCAATGGCTCATACAAGCTCAATAATGGCTCATTAGTAGCTCGAATAGCTTACAAAATGATAGTCATCTGATACAAGATAATAATCTCATTAGTCGCTCAATAGGTCAGCTCGATTAGACCAACGAGGTGAGGCGAGCCAAGTATCAAACACATCAATATCTTTGAACCAAGTTCAAACAAAGGCTAAAAAACTTGTTTAAAGCTCCTGTCGACTCTTTTGCTGACACTCCAAGTCATTTATAATCCAAGTGAAATGAGACTCTTATACGATGTCTTATTCTCATGACACTTGTATTTGTTTTCCCATCTGATTTCTTCCCTCTTTGTTTTCTCTTTTCCTCATTTCATTTGTCTTTCCAGAAACAATCCTTGCCTAATGAATAAAATGATCTCTGAGAAACCCTATGGAAGAAGAATGACAAACTTGCAATAAATGTGATGTAGCACAACTTGCTATTCAAACTCAATTTTATTTCTCTAAAAGTGAAAAACAATAAATTACAAAGTTCTATTTATAGAAAAAATTAAGCCTTAAGATAATATTGAAACAGATAAGATAAATCCTTATTCAAATAGGAAACCACTTTCCTAAAAGAAGATAAAATATAAAAATCTAAACTTGTGAAGAAAACAACACCCAGATCTGGATCCGATTTAAATACTATAACAAATGTGAGAAGCAAATCAAGAACGAAAAAGAGCCAAAGAACAAACACAGCGATTTACGTGGAAACCTCTCTTCAATCGAGAGGGAAGAAAACCACGGGCGGAGATGGAGAACTTTTATTGAATGAGAATAATGGAAGAATTACAATTCACTTCCTCTCTCTCTCTCTTTCTCCCTCTATGGCGCTCACTCTATATTGGATAATGAATTACGTAACCCTAGCATCATATTTATACCCGTGTAGAAATTAGACTCCCATCGGTATTTTACCGATCTATCGGCGTACCCTCCCGATCAATCGACGAGCTCCCGGCTTTCCTCCTCATAAATCTTAGTAATTTGAGGCATAACCTAACAAATCTCCACCTTGACTCAAATTGCAAATAAAAGCGTTTCTCCACCTTCTCCACAACCACCCCACAACCGAGGTTAACAAACAGAAATTGAGAGCCCATCCAAGTTTGAGCAATGCTCGAATTTCCTGCCGGGTAGAACTTTAGTGAACATGTCTGCTGGATTATCTTCAGTACCAATCTTCTTCAACTCCACTTTGCACTCATCTATTAGATCTCGAATAAAATGATGCTTGACATCAATGTGCTTCGTCCTGTCATGATGCGTCATCTGATCCTTAGCTAGATGAATTGCAGACTGGCTATCACAGTAAACCCCAACTGTGCCCTGATCAACACTGAGTTCACTAACCAAACCTCTCACCAAACAGCTTCCTTGAATGCTTCTGTCACTGCCATATACTCGGCCTCTATAGTTAACTGTGCAGTAACTGACTGTAGACATGCTCTCTAACTAGTAGCACTATCACCCAAACAGAACACATAACCAGAAGTAGACTTCCTTTTTTCGAGGTCTCCACCGTAGTCTAAGTCAACATACCCAACTAAACAGCATTTACTCCTCCCAAACTCCAAACAAATATCAGAAGTGCACGTAACTACCTGAGGATCCATTTAACAACGTGCCAATGTGCTTTTCCTAGATTCGCCATGTTTCCACTCACTTTGCTAACAGCATAAGTAATATCTGGACGAGTACATACTATAGCATACATAATACAACCAACTGCACTAGAGTAAGGGACCTGTGACATGTACCTGACATCCTCCTCTGTCTGAGGCGAATCCAATGCTGAAAGCCTGAAATGAGCTGCCAACGGAGTGCTAACAAGCTTAGCATCCTTCATATGAAATCGATCCAGAACCTTCTCAATATATTTCTCCTGAGACAAGTATAACTTTCCTGCTTTTCGTCCCTACTGATTTCCATACCGAACCTTGCCGCCGTCGCCTTAGACCTCGCCGACTTCGTTCATCTCCCACCACCACCGACACAGTTGGAGAAGGGCGGTGGATCACTAGTACTGGAAGTGGCTCGCTCTCCTTGCCCTACTTCTCGATGCGCACACCTCCGTAATTCGTCATCGACACCGCCATCTGAGCCACCGGCTTCCATGATTCTTCACGTAACTTAGCGTCTATTTTCTCTGGTTGGTGGGTCTTCATGATAATAGGATGCCTTGCTTCCAGGACGGCAAGATCTTCAGGTTGAGGGTCCTCGGAAACAGCCTTTTTTCCACTCGGAAGGGGTAAGGTTGCGTACATCCACCCTCCCCAGACCTTGCTTTTGCGGGAGCCCGTGAGGCACTGGGAATGTTGCTGCTGCTACTGATTTCCATACCGAGTATCTTCTTGGCTGCTCCCAAATCCTTCATCTCGAACTTACTTTTCAACATTGTTTTCAAACTATTAACATCAGTCATGTTCTTAGCGGCAATCAACATATAGTCAACATATAATAGAAGATAAATGAATGAACCTGAGTCTGCCTTCCTAAAGTACACACAACTGTCATATTTACTCCTGAAGAACCCATTACTAGTCATAAACTAATCAAACCTTTTGTACCACTGCCTAGGTGACTGTCTCAAACCATATAGAGATCTTTTCAACAAACAAACATGGTCTTCCTTACCCTCAACAACGAAGCCTTCAGGCTAATACATGTAAATACTCTCCTCTAGCTCACCATGCAAAAATGCAGTTTTAACATCTAACTGCTCAAGCTCTAAATCATGCATAGCTACTAAGGCAAGTATCGCTTGTATGGAACTATGTCTAACAACAAATGAGAAAATATCATGAAAATCAACACCATGTACCTGACTGTAGCCTTTAGCTACTAACCGAGCCTTGCACCTTGCATCTTCCACCCTAGGAATGCCTTCTTTTCGTTTGAAGACCTATTTGCATCCTATAACTCTCTTTCCTGTTTGGGGCTTGACTAGCTGCCAAGTCTGGTTCTTCTGCAATGACTCCATTTCTTCATGCATGGCCATTAGCCACTTCTCTAAGTCAGATCTAGATACGGCCCCTGAATATGTAGATGGTTCACAATCTTCCACTACCTCAACTGTAGTAAGGGCATAGGCTATCATCTCCTCATACCCATATCTCTGTGGCGGCCTAATCTGTCTTTTCTGCCTTCCACCAGCAATAGTATACTGTTCGACCTGCTGAACTGTTTCTGCTTCATCATTCTCATCAGAAACCTGTACTGGAGGTGCCTGTATACTCTCAATCTTAACTACCTGCCGCTGATCTGAACTATCTGATTGTATTTGACTATCATCAGGCTTCTGCGCCTAACCCGAATCACGAACTAAGGAGGGCGTGTGTGGCGAATGTAGTAGGGTAGACTCATCAAATGTAACATCCCTACTAGTTAGAAATTTATGAGATTTTGGATCCCATAAACGAAATCCCTTCACACCTGACGTATAACCAAGAAAGATACACTTCTTGGCTCTAGGCTCTAGCTTCCCATCATTCACATAAGCATAAGCAGGACAACCGAAAATTCTTAAATGAGAGTAATCAGCAGGGGATCCGTTCTTTACTCACTAGGTTCCTCTTAACTTCATCAATTGTGATAGTTGACCTACCACCGTATATCATGCTTTCTACAAAGCCTTTATATGAATTAGAGAGTAAACATAATAACAATATGGCCTGGTCTTCATCTTTGGGGGCATCATCCAATTTTTTAAACTCTTGAATAATAGAGTTAAATTCATTAATATGGTTCCTAAGAGATGTACCTTCCGACATACGAAATGTGAATAACTGGTGCTTGACTGCGAGTTTATTGGAGACCGATTTGAAGCTGAACGTCTCCTGCAACTTATCCCACAACTCCTTAGCGGTTTTCACCTCCAAGACTTCAGTCAGTACATCATCTGTAAGACACATTTGAATAGCCGTGAGTGCCTTCTCATCTAACTCCTCCCACTGTGCTTCTGTCATATTCTCTGGTTTCTTCTCTTTTCCTTCTAAGGCTTTCTTCAAGCCATTCTGTGTCAGGAGACCCTTAAAGCGGACTTGCCACAAACTGAAACTCCCTTGACCACTAAACTTCTCTACTTCAGATTTAATCGCTAATATCATAGTACCAAATCGAACAACAAGGGTTCTGATTCCAATTTGTGAAGAAAACAACACCCAGATCTGGATCCAATTCAAATACTATAACAAATATAAGAAGCAAATCAAGAACAAAAAAGAGCAAAAGAACAAATACAGCGATTTATGTGGAAACCCCTCTTCAATCGAGAGGGGAGAAAACCACAGGCGGAGATGGAGATCTTTTATTGAACGAGAATAATGGAAGAATTATAATTCACTTCCTCTCTCTCTCTCTCTCTCTCTCTCTCTCTCTCTACAGCGCTCACTTCTCTCTCTCTCTCTCTCTCTCTCTCTCTCTCTCTACAGCGCTCACTCTATATTGGATAATGAATGACGTAACCCTAGCGTTATATTTATACCCGCGTGGAAATTAGACTCCCCCGATCAATCGGTATTTCACCGATCGATCGGCGTACCCTCTGGACGCGTCAAGCTTCTGCGCACCTTCCCGATCGATCGGCTTCTTCCCCTGATCGATCGACGAGCTCCCGGCTTTCCTCATAAATCCTAGTAATTTGAGGCATAACCTAACAAAACTAAATAAAATTGTGCTACATCAATCTAGCGACATTAAATTTTCATAACAGCACATACTATGGCTCTCAATCCTCCGGATGACATGAACGAGGCGCTAGCTTGGCTTGACTGTCGAACAGCACCCTCCAAGTCAGAAGGCAAGCAACTGAAAAATTGAACAAGTCCCCATCAAAAGATTGACGGATAGATTAATGATATATAATCTATGACTTCTGTTAGTTTACTATACTAAGTAATGTAAATATTGTGAGAAAAAGTAGTGTAAATAAATATTACTACACTACTTTTTATATGCGCACCAAGCAAAATCCTCACTGTACAATAGCTACTCTGGTGCATATGATAACTTATCGAAGCAATTAAGAGGAGTAGAAAGATCAGTTTCAAAAGCCAATTGCTTCACGTAGCAGCATCATTTTGACTCTGTTATTTATCATCTCTTTGGTTGATAAAATCATAACGGGAATTTATATTTAAGTACCTTGAGCTTTAAAGATTTATCACCTAGGTATTAGTGACAATATATACAATGAGATACTTAAGAGATTTCAAAATTTTGTCATCTAGGTATCTACCACCTGAATCAAATGAACTTTTATCAGCTTTCAGTGAATTTGTATGCAAATTGCTTACGTGGGATATGATTACTGCAATGTATATGTGTTATGTTAGTACTTTCCAACAAAAATTTATTGTATTCCAACAAAATTCACCAAATTTGATTAATGATACCTATATATTATCGAAATCATGCTCCATGTTAGCATTTCCCGGACCGGATTCCAGCAACAATTTCCATATATTTTCGATATGTACCGAGTCAACATTTTCTTATGGAAGTTCCTCAAATTCTGGCAAAAGATAAATAGTAAAATTTTAGACGTTTAGTACTTAAGTGATAGAATTCTTAAATCTCATGATGTCTCATTATATATATTGAAAAGTCTAGGCACCTAAATGGTAAAACACTAAACTTTAGGGTATGTAATTAATAGATTCCCAAAACAAAAAAAAATAACTTAACTTTGAAGCTCAGATCTTGTGACATAAAGCATCAAGAAGGGGTTTCGGCATGATATAACATCAATCACCACAATTATCGCATGAAGGTTTAAACAATTGTTGGCTATAAATGAGCCAAGTTGGCTTGCAACCTCGCAACATTGCTAGACTTTTAACTCATAAGGTTCGTCTCAATCAAAGCTTAGATTCTTCAGTAAGCAAGCGAAGCCCAAGCCTAGTAGAATTATTGACATCTCACAAGTCTATATGAGTATAAATGAGTCGGATTTCCAACTAAAATTTGAGCTTAAACAAGCTATGTTCGAGTCTGAATAATCTGAGTTTGAGCCTAAACGAGTTCAAATAGGCCGAGCTCAAGTCTACAACCTGTGCTCACTCCAAAGCCAGGTCCAAGCTTAACCGAGCTGAGCAGACCAACCTTAAGCCTACAGTCTTTAAGTTCAAATTAAGCAAAATATTAGCGAGCTGAGGCACAAGCCTGAATAGCTCAGACTCACACCCTGTGATTGAATATAGCATGCCACATATGGTTATAAGCAGCTCATCACTATAATAGTATTGTCCAAAGCCTTCAAAAACAGCCTCCCTCTAGGGTAGTACCCTAAAGGGGTAAAACTCACCATCCTCAGACCCGGCTTTGGTGGGAGGCCTTTGAGGCATTGGGTTTGTTGTTGTTTGCTGTTGAGTATTGTCCAGAGCCATCAATAGAAACTGGAGAGTTATACGCTAACCAAGAGTGAATGCCCATCTTCTATACAAGGCACTGTAGCATTTACCACTACCTGGCCTCTAATTTCTTGCCACACTGGCTACCTTCAAGAACAATTTTACATTAACATTGAAGAACCTCAGGCATAAGTTTATTTAAGTATTGATTAACCAACTTTCTTACAAGCTTAAGCTATTTAATACAAGCTCGTGATTGATTTTATACTCATAATCTAATATGTTCCATCATGCTAACACCCATTAACCTTAAAGCATGAACAAAGTACAACCAATAAGTCCTGGCAAAATGCACGTTTTTAACAAATGCGTAGTGAAATAACATGACATAAAAAGATCATGTATTTGTTTTAACTTAAAATAGCAAAATGTATACTGTACCTGATCCTTACCTCATTTTCTGTGAGTACTATAATTTGCACCAAGGCTTGAGTGAGTATTATAATTTGAAATGTTCTCTTACAATCTTCTTCCAAAACAATAAAATCTCTACAACTCCACAATCCTAGACATAATTGGTTGAATCATGTAAATTTTTCACTAATTCTTTAGGTTTACTCTATTGTTTTCCTAACACGAAGAGGCTGAATTATCTAGCAATAATAAACTTCTATCCAAATAAATTATCCACAGGCATGAATGCAGAATAATTCACAAGTAAACAAATTAATTAATCAATTAAAAAAGGGGGTTACTGTGCAGCTGCACTGACAAGGAGGAGTCAAATACTAAGCTGTTATGATCATTAGTTAACATGTTGCTAATACATTTGTATGTGTTCTTTGGGCGGGAGAGTCGGTTAGTTAGTCAAGCTTAGTCAAGTTTGGCGGCTGCTGTAATAAATCGATTGTAGCATTAGTCTTAGTACGTTGCATCTATCTTGTTATAAATAAGTAAGATCCATCATGTAATAGATCATTGATGAATGAATATACTTCTATTTCTCTTCTCAACCCTAATTTTTCTCTATTTCCCATCTACTTTCACTTCTCTTCTCATCTAAACTCTATTCTATCTTAGGTTATGAATCAAGATTGTTCTTGATTCATAACAATTGGTATCAGAGCTTGAATTTAGCTCCAATTAAGCATCATCGAGCACCGAAGTGCAGCTCATTGCATCTGATCCTTGGTTCAAGCATTTGTTGAGAGTTTGAGCTTAGAATAGTTCAATTGTTGCTGCAATTGCTTGCTCCAGCACATAACAACTTGCAATTGTTCAAGATCGTGTTGAGAATTGGATAACAAGTGTTGTTACAAGATTAAATTTGATCAAGATCCAAATCAAGAGCTGCTCGATCTGGAATTCAGCTGTTACAGCCTTGAATATTGATCCTTGTTTAGGATCTATTACAGCTGAGTGCATTACTTAACTTTCTCTCATTTACAAATACATCGTACTATTCCATTGCTTGGTGTCTCTTGCAGATACATCACTCAGTACAAGAATTACAATTGTTGCTCCAAATTATGCCTACTACCAGATCAGCTGCTGCTTCATATGCTACTACTGTAGCAGGAGCTACTGCAAATGAAGCTGGAAATGCTGGAAATGTTGCTGTTGATGATCAATCCGATACAATTGGCCACATGGCTCGCCAAGTGAATGCTATTGTCCTGTCACTCCAGCACAGCCGGGAGGCAACTCAGAATCTTTCCATACAAGTCGGTGGAATGCAGCAACTATTAGATAGACAAGGAGTAGCGCATGAGGAACCTCAGAGCCTTTGTTCACAAATCAATCAAATACAGCAACAATTGGACAGGCAGGACTATGCTGCTGGAATTTTGAGACTAGCAAGTCAGTTGCATTCACCAAATACTCAGAATACATCAAAGGGCAGCGGAGATGTAACAGCTGTGTCCCAAGGCTCTGGATTCAGACAGCCACGAATTGATATGGAACCGTTTGATGGAGTGCAACCACAGTCCTGGATCAGAAGATGTGAGTGCTATTTTCACTTTTATCACATATCAGAAGCTAAAAAAGTGGATCTTGTAGCAATATACTTGAAAGAAGGCCAGGAAACTTGGTATTTTGGATTAATGAGGGGGAGAGATTCCATTACTTGGGCTGAATTTATGAAGGAATTATGTGAACGCTATGGAGAGGAAGACATTGGAGACATTGTGGACAATTTTAGCAAGGAAATGCAAACAACCACAGTGAAGGGCTACGTGACAAGGTTTGAGAACATGAGAGCACGCATGTTGATTGCTTATCCAGAGACCGCCGAGGCTTACTATGTTTCAAGCTTTATCGGTGGCTTGAAGTTCAAGATTAAGAATATGGTCAAGACTTTAGAACCTACAACACTTTCTCAATCTTACTCCAAGGCCCGACTATTTGAGAATACCATCTTATCTTCATCTGAAGAAGCACGATCCGGAGGTGGTCAGGGGTCATCTACAACTCCCTCTGTCTCTTCAGGTGGCAGCAGAAGCCATACTATGGAGGAGAAAAAGACTCAACGCTTGTGTTATAAGTGCAATCAAAGGTATTTCTTCGGCCATAAATGCAATCCTAAACTCCTTATGGCTGTCACAAGAGTTGAATATTAGGAAGAACTTGAGGGTAGTCCTGAGGATAGCGAAGAGCAAGTTTAGTTTGAAGAGCAAGAGCAAGAGGAAACTGGTGACTTAGATGAAGATGAGCTTGGAATTTCAGTTCAAGCCTTGACTGGTGGGGGTTTCCATAACACCATCAGAATAAGTGGAGAAGTTGGACATAGACCTATCTTGATTTTGGTGGATAGTGGGAATACACGTAGCTTTATGGATCCAAAGATTGTTTGCGCAATTGGACATGAAATGATCAAAACCAATCCTTTGACAATCACGATAGCTAATGTAAATTCCATTTTAACTCAGACTAAGTGCAAGCAATTCTCATGGTTGATACAAAAGCACAGCTTCAGTTATGATTTTCAAGTCTTGAGGTTGGGAGGATGTGATATGGTCTTAGGAGCGGATTGGATGAAGACCATAAGCCCAATTGTGTTTGATTTTGCTGAGCTCACAATCTCATTTGACAGAAATGGACAAAAGGTGATGCCGCAAGGCATCAAGGAGCATGGTTGGTCGCAGGTCATGACTGGAAAAAGGTTGGAGAATGTCATCAAGAAGAAGAACTATCATTGAATTGGACATTTGTTTTCCATAGGGGCTGCAGAGCTTGGGCAAGATCACCAACAATTCCACCCTAAGTTACATAAGCTTCTTCAAGAATATGGTGATTTGTTTAAACCTCCATCCTCTCTTCCTCCAAAGAGAACATTGGACCATGCTATTCCCTTGAAGAATGATGCTCAGCCAGTGTGTTTGAGACCTTACAAGTATGCTCATGCCCAAAAGGATGAAATAGAAAGACAGGTGGAAGACCTCCTCAAAACTCATTTTATCCGACATAGTCATAGTCCCTTTGCATCACCTGTGATCTTGGTCAAGAAGAAGGATGGGACATCTCGAATGTGCATTGATTACAGACACTTCAACTCTCTTACCATTAAAGATAAGTTCCCTATTCCAGTGATTGACGATCTGCTTGATGAATTGCACGGGGCCAATTGTTTCTCCAAGCTAGAATTGCGGCAAGGGTACTATCAAGTTCGAGTTAAGGGTGAAGACATTCACAAGACTGCATTTCGCACTCATCATGGACATTATGAGTTCGTGGTGATGCCCTTTGGGTTGTCTAATGCCCCTGCAATCTTTTAGGCCTTAATAAATGAGGTGTTCAAGCCCTATCTGAGGAAGTTTGTTCTTGTCTTCTTCGCTGATATTTTGATATATAGTTCTTCACTTGACAGTCATTGGTCCCATCTTCAGCAAGTCTTTGATCTCATGAGGCAACACCAGTTGAATGCAAAGTTGTCCAAGTGTTCTTTTGCTAGCTCACAAGTTGAGTATCTAGGACATGTTGTTTCAAGGCATGGGGTTTCTACGGATCCAGCAAAAATCAAAGCTATGAAAGATTGGCCTGTACCTACTTCTATTAAGCAGTTAAGGAGTTTCTTGGGTTTGACTGGGTGTTATCGTAAGTTCATCTCTGGTTACACTTTGATGGCTACGCCTCTTACTGAATTGCTTAAGAAGGATGCTTTTGGATGGAATGAAATGGCTCAAACAGCTTTCCAGCAGCTTAAATCTACCACGTGTGCAGCTCCGGTGCTAGCTATGCCAGATTTCAAGCTTCCCTTTGTACAGGAAACTGATGCAAGTAGCACTGGTATTGGGGCAGTGCTGTCCCAAGTTAGGAGGCCAATTGCTTATCTAAGCTAAGCTTTGGGACCCAGGAACTTGAGTTTGTCAATTTACGAGAAAGAGTATCTTGCAATCCTCCTTGCGGTTCAAAAGTGGAGACATTATCTAGAGGGGCACCATTTCATTATTAAAACTGACCATCAAAGCCTCAAATACCTATTGGAGCAGAAAATCACCACAACAGTATAACGCAAAGGACCCATGAAGATGTTGGGCTTAGATTATTCGATTGAGTATAGATGTGGAAGGGAGAATGTGGTGGCAGATGCTCTTTCCAGATGTCAAGAACTGAATGATCAGGCTAGCAGCAATGCAATTTCAGTATCACTTCCTTCTCGGATCGAAGAAGTTCTGCATACTTATGTGGATGATGTTTTTGCTTAGGATTGCCTCATTGCTGCAAGAGTGAAACCCTCAGCTAGCTCAAAGACAGGGGTGACAGTGTGTAATGGTCTGATCAAGATTAAAGGCAAGATCTAGATTGGGTCTTGCACTGAATTAAGGCAGCAAATAGTCTCAGTTTTTCACTCTTCTGCTTGGGGTGGCCACGAGGGTAATGAAGGTACCTACCAGCGATTAAAGCAGTACTTTTATTGGGTTGGAATGAAGAATGATGTGGTGAAGAGTGTTCGGACTTGTGAGGTTTGTCAACAAACCAAAAGTGAACGTGTTCCTTATCAAGGATTTCTGCAACCTTTACCTGTTCCAGAGAGAGCTCGGCAACATATAAGTATGAATTTCATTAAAGGTTTGCCTAAATCTGAAGGGAAGAAAATCATTTGGGTTATAGTAGATTGATTCACCAAGTTTGGACACTTCATTGGCCTCAATCATCCCATTACTGCTGCAAGGCGTGCAAAGATGTTCTTGGATCACATTTATCGTCTTCATGGGTTGCCTCAGTCCATCACTTTAGATCGGGACAGACTTTTCATCAGCCATTTCTAGGCAGAGTTATTTGGTTTGCTGGGAACTACTCTTGCTCTAAGTTCCTCATACCATCCTCAAACGGATGGACTAACTGAACGAGTGAATCAATGTTTGGAGCAGTATTTGCGCAATATGACTTTCAATCATCCCAAGCATTGGTTTGGTTAGCTTGCGTTAGCTAAGTATAGGTATAACACACACGCACATTCAGCTATAAAGACAACTCCTTTCAAGGCACTATATGGTTATGATCAACCCTCACCAATGGGTCTCCAAGGAGTAGTCTCATCTGTGGCTGAAGTCTCTGATCTGTTAGAGCAGCGAACACAACTCATGCTTCAGCTCAAGGATAACTTGCAGCTTGCTCAATCACGAATGAAAATTCTTTGCAGATAAACATAGAATTGACAAGTCTTTTGCTGTAGGTGACCAAATTTATTTGAAGTTGTAGCCATATAGACAATCTTCAGTTGTAGTTCGCAAGAATGTCAAGCCGGGAGTACGTTATTTTGGGCCTTACAAGATCTTACAGCGTGGGGAAGCAGTAGCATACAAGTTGGAGTTACCACCAAATAGTTCGGTGCATCCTTTTTTTCATGTATCTCTCTTGAAGAAGCAGGTGAAGGAGGGCTCTTATAGCTCCCTAACTCCACCAACAACAGCCAGTGATGGTGGGCTTTTACAGGCTCCATTGGCTATACTAGATACCAGACCAAGTTCTACTTCTCAACACAAGGTTGAAGCTTTGGTTCAATGGGCAAATTTGGATGATCAGCACACCACTTGGGAGGCGTTACATTTCCTTCGCAGTCAATTTCCTCACTTCCATTCTTGAGGCCAAGAATGTTTTTAAGGGGAGGAGGATTGCTATGATCATTAGTTAACATGTTGCTACTACATTTGTATGTGTTCTTTGGGCAGGAAAGTCGGCTAGTTAGTCAAGCTTAGTTAAGCTTGGCGGCTGCTGTAATAAGTCGGTTGTAGCATTAGTCTTAGTTCATTGCATCTATCTTGTTATAAATAAGTAAGATCCATCATGTAATAGATCATTGATGAATGAATATACTTTTATTCTCTTCTCAACCCTAATTTCTCTTTATTTCTCATCTACTTTCACTTCTCTTCTCATCTAAACTTTATTCTATCTTAGGTTATGAATCAAGATTGTTCTTGATTCATAACATAAACTTGTCCACAACATTTATAATTTTATTCAAATTTGCCTCGTCTTTCCTTTTATTTAAACATATCATCATATTTTACTCTATGACATAATTAGTCTCCTTGTGCTTTAATTTTACGTAGTGTTGGTCATCTTATGGAGCTCTATTACTAAAATTAGCGTATAATATACATTTTAGACATGTGTCCGTACTTTCCAATTTAAAAAGCAAGTTTACATATCATTACTAGTAATATGGTAAAATGTGTTTTCTTGTTATAACACATGTATGTACTTTTAACATTTAAAAATAAAGATAATTGAAAATAACCAAAACTTATACTAAAATTAAATGTTCATATTTCATATTTTGTTAAATTTCACTGTAACTCTTAAATATTAATTGTACTCTATCATTGACCATATCTTATATTTATGTTAACGCTATAGTGACTAATATCATCCTTGACTTTTATTATGATGATAGTTCAACATAGCCACCAATTCTTCAAGAAGCATGTCAATTCGAGATAATTGCTGGTCATACAACCAAAATTCAGCAGCTGTTGCAGTGTATTGCATCTTGGAACCCATGAATTTTCGCCTATGGGGATGCCAAACTTAACTTTGATACCAATTGTTATGACCCAATTTAGTAATTAGGTCAAAACTTCGCTCTAATACCAATTATTATGATTTAATATCGTAACTAGGTCAAACTTTGCTCTCATACCAACTGTTATGACCCTATTAGTAATTAACTAATTCATTTCCATACCTTACAATGAAAGGTATGCGTTAGAATATACTATATAGGATTGATTATATTGTATGTAGGTCCTATTGGGCCTAGCCTTGTATTTATTCTTTTTTATAAATATATGAGAGGGGCCACCTCATTTGGTGGGTTCCGCTCCAATCCTTCATAGTATCAGAGCCACCAAAACCCTAAAACGCTCTCTCTCCCAGGGCTAACCCTAGCCACCTCTCTTTTCTCTCTCTCTCCTTGCCACAGCTTACCCTAGCCAGCTCTCTCTTCTCTCTCTCTCCTTGTGCCGCCCCTCTCATGTCCTCCTCTAATTAAAATCTATCATGATTGATTCATCCTCTACTACATCACCGAATGTTGGTACCCCCCGTTGACACCTCCTTTGTCAACCAATCCTGATGGCAGTTCTCTGACATTGCCTACCCCGTTTAATGTTTCCAATATACAAATCTTGGCAACTCTAGATCTGAATGATCAATCATCTTATATGGTATGGCGCCACTCTTTTCTCTCTGTTTGTCGAGGATATGCCGTTGATGGTCATCTTCATGGGATCTCTATGCGACCCCTCGTTACCGACTCCTTACATGGCTATTAGAGACAAATTGATAATCTTTTAATCCCCTTGATGCCTAGTACTATCTCTTTTAATCTCACTAGCACTGTATGTGGTGATGATGACAACTTAACTGCTACATCACTTTGGGGCGTTATTTCTTGCTTATTTACCAATTTTGCTCAGTCCCGACAATTACAGTTTAAACAAGAATTAGCCAATATTAAGAAAAGAAATCTCACAATGCTTGCTTATCTCACGAAAATTAAATCATTGGCTAATACTCTCCAATCTGTTAATGCCACTATTTCTAATGTTGATATGGTTCTCACTGCTGTTGATGGTCTCTCTGATAATAAAGACTATAATGCAACATGTACTTCCACCACAACTCGTGTTCCCTTCCCGACCTTTCTTGAGGCGTGATCTCTCTTTATGGGAGAAGAATCTCATCTCGCCAATGATACGCCCAATGCATCTGTTGTGTTAGTTGCTACAGGTACTCTTTCGGACAACCGTGGTGTTGCTCAAGATCCAAATGCATCTAATGGGTTCAATCATCAGCCGAGCTCTTCGGCCATAACCGAAATGCCGAGCGCCTTGCCGGCTCAGCAGTTCTCCTCACACTCTAGCTTAGGTAATTTTAATAGTAATGGTCGGAGTAACGACCATGGTCGTGGGAACGGCAGAAACGGCCATGAGCATGGACGAAACAATCATAACAATGGTAACCGGTGGAATTATAACATGTGGGGACCAAACTTTCGAGGGGGGCCATGGCCTATGCGTCCGTTTCAGCAGCCGTATCGCGCACCTCAGTTTCGCATGCATCAGGGTGGTCATGTTCCCTCGTATCCACAATTTCATCCTACTAATAATGCTTTTACCACTGGTTATGGCTTTTATCCAGGTTTTTGATGCATCCCACTATCCACAACAGACATATTCCACTCCTACTCTTGACTCTTCTTGGGTTTTAGATAGTGGTGCTTCCTCCCGTATGACCAACAATCCAAGTATCCTCACCTTCTTATCATCTTACCATGGTCTTAATAAAATTTTAGTCAGGAATGGTGCGTCTCTCTCTATTTCAGGAATTGGATCATGTTTTCTTTCTACCCCTGTAGGTCATTTTGTTTTAAAAAATGTCTTGTTCGTCCCTGGACTCGCCAAATATTTACTTTCCGTTTGAAAATTTTGTCTCAATAATCATTGTCATATGACTCTTGACTCTTTTGGTTTTTCTGTCAAGGAACCTAAATCGAAGTATATCTTCATCAGATGTGTCTTCCCAGGGCCTCTCTTCACTGTTGCATCCACCCTTATAACGCTCGTTGCATCGCGTGTCTCTTCCTAGCATCAGCGCCTAGGTCATCCCGGAGCACTAGTTTTGTCTTCCTTAGTCAAACAAAAATTTATTTCTTGTCCAAGTAATTCATTCGAGTCTAGATTGTGTTATGCTTGTCAAATAGGCAAGCACAGTCGTTTATCTTTTTAGAAGTCAGTCTCTTTTACGTCTCGTCCTTTTGATACCATTTATTCTAATGTATGGACATCACCTGTTATAAGCTTCAGTGGTTATAAGTATTATTTTTATTTTTGTATGATTATTCTCATTGTTTGTGGATTTATCCCATGCAAGCTAAATCTAAGGTGTTTGATTTATTCGTTCAAATTAACAATCTCATACTTAATCAGTTTGGAGTAGAGGTAAAACAGTTTCAGTGTGACAATGGCACCGAATATATTAATCGGGACTTTAATGGTTTGTTTGCGGACCGAGGCATTGTTAGTCGAGTTTCATGTCCCCGCACCTCCCAACAAAATGGGAAAGCCTAACGAATGTATAAAACTGCTGGAAATATGATGTGTTATCTTTTATTTCAAGCTTTTATGCCTTTAGAATATTGGGTGGAGGCTGTTCTCATAGCAACACATGTGATAAATCTTTTTCCCTCCACCTTTATAAAGAAGAAAATACCCTTTCAGCGTCTTTACAAAAAAAGGCAACATATGATCATCTACAGGTTTTTGGTTGTGCTTGTTACCCCAACTTAAGTGCCACTGCACCACATAAATTAGTGTCTCGTTCTTTGCTCTGTGTTTTCTTGGGGTACCCGCCAAATCATAAGGGTTACAAGTGCTTAAATGTCTGAACTAACAAGATTGTTATCTCGAGACATGTTGTTTTTAACGAAACAAATTTTCCGCGAGCTCAATCGGGTGACTATTCGCAGCACACTATGCATCATCTTTAGCAAGTGTTTAAGCCACCTCTTGATTCGTCTCCATTCTCCAAGCTCTTGCCCCTCTAGGGACCACCGAACACCCCACCCGCACATACTGCCAGCTTGCCTACTCCGGTATCTCCTCCGGACCGTGGCTCCCCAAGCCCGTCATTTCCTACACACCTCCCGCCACTGCAGCAGCCGCCCCTCGCTGCCCGCATCCCCTCGTCGCCCAACTCATCCGATGATTACTCGGTCCAAGGATGGTATTGTTATTCTTACAAGCAAGCGCTAAATGATGATAATTGGAAGAATGCTATGCTCAATGAATATAATGCACTCAACGAAATAAAACTTGGTCTCTTGTTCCGAAACCGAGCACTGCCACCGTCATTGGCACCAAATGGGTTTTTCGTGTCAAACAAACTTCCACCAGACAAATTGAGCGCTACAAAGCTCGTTTAGTGGCTCAAGGCTATTACACAACGGTACGGTATTGATTATGATGAGACCTTTAGTTTTGTTATTAAACCCGCTACTGTTCGCACTGTCTTAACTATAGCTATGTCCCGCAAATGGCCCATTCATCAGCGTGATGTCAAAAATGCATTTCTAAATGGAACTTTGAATGAGGAAATGTATATGAAGCAACCATCAGGTTTTGTGAACTCAGATTTCCCAAATTATGTTTGCAAACTGAGTAAGTTTTTGTATGGCTAAAGCAAGCACCTCGTGCCTGGTACAATCGCTTTGCTTCTTTCTTCATCGTCTTGGTTTCCGCAATTGTAAGTCTGATTCCTTCATGTTTATTCTACGTCGTGGGACTGATATGGCCATTCTACTAATTTATGTGGATGATATTGTTTTGACTGCCTCCTCAACTGCATTTCTTCATACTTTATTACACTCTCTTCGGTGTGAATTTGATATGATAGATTTGGGACATCTCAAATATTTTCTCGGGATTTCGGTTACACATCTCAGCAATGGTCTATTCTTATCTCAGTCCAAGAACGTTCATTATTTGCTCGAAAAGACTAACATGCTATCCTGCAAACTAGTTGTTGCGCCTGCCGACTCCAAGTCCAAGCTCTTTGCGCCTGATAGGGAGCCCATGACCGATTATCGACATGTTGTTGGCACTTTACAATATTTAACCTTTACTTGTCCTAATATTTCTTATGCAGTGCAGCAGGTGTGTCTCTTTATGCATGACCCTCGTCTTCCTCATTGGGTTGCTGTCAAATGCATTCTCTGCTATATTAAGGGCACTATTGATCACGGTCTTACTATCTCTCCTGGTACTCTTGATCACCTTGTGGCCTATTCTGATGCTAATTGGGCTGGTTCCCCTAACACCCATCGCTCTAAATCAGGTTTCTGTGTGTTTTTTGGCGGTAACGTCATTTGTAGGTCCTCCAAATGTCAGCCCACCATCTCTCGCTCAAGTGCTGAAGCTAACTATCGAGCCGTTGCTAATGCAGTTTCTAAATGTTGTTGGCTGCGATCTTTTATTGTTGAGCTTGGCGTCATTATTCCCAAAGCCACCCTAGTTTATTGTGATAGTATTTCAGCAACCTATCTCTCTACCAACCATGTCCAGCATGTTCGTATCAAACATATCAAGATTGACATTCATTTTGTTCATGAACGCGTTCAAATGGGTCTTGTACGCATTCTTCATGTGCCCTCTTCGCAACGGCTTGCCGATATCTTTACCAAAAGCCTTCCTTGGCATTTGTTTTTATTTTTAAGCACAATCTTCGCATTTGATTATCTCGTGTTTCAATTGAGGAGATGTTAGAATATATTGTATAGGATGGGTTATATTGTATGCAGGCCCTATTGGGCCCAGCCTTATATTTATTTTTGTCTATAAATATATGAGAGGGGTCACCCCATTTGGTAGGTTCCATTCTAATCTTTCCGTATGGAAGACCAATTTAGACATAAAACAAACATGAAGGAGACTGTTTAAAATAAATAAAAAACAAATTTGAACAAACTCGAAAAATATCTTAAAGAAAGAGAAAGAAACTGACTCGTCATCCTCTTTCCCTTCTTCAACGATAACCGCTTCTTTCTCTCTCTCTCTGGCACAATCCTCCTGCCCCTGAGGGACTTCCCCTTGAAACTTCTCAAACTTGGCCTGAATCCTCGTTAGAGAAAGACGACGATGATGGTGCCTGCTGGGGAGTCGTAGGATTCGGGAGAATACATCAATGGAAGAGAGAGAAAATGGAGGTGGTGAGGAAGTGGTGGTGGGGGAGTTAGAATGCTTTGAGGAGGAGGATGGAGAGTAGCCAAGCAAGGTTGAATATGTAGAGGCAGCCATGGGAAGTGGAACTCCACTCTGTATTATCATCACCACACAGAATTTGATAACAAAGCTGGGCTCTCCACACAGTGGATAAGCCTATGTGAAAAGTAATAATTTACTACCCTGGTTATCAGGCTTCCCCAGCGCCAACTTTATTTATATTTTTTTTTAAAGATATTTATGTCAAAGGTTTCACTATTTTATTTATTATATCAATTTAGTCTTTATAGTTATAATTATGTCATTAGAAGTACTGAAAAACAGCCTCTTTTCAGGTTAACACCCTGAAGGGGGAAGGCTGCATACATCCGCCCCCCAGAACCTGCGTAGGCGGGAGCCCTTGAGGCACTGGGTATGTTCCTAGTTATAATTATGTCAATTTAATTTTTATATAATTCAAAATGTGTTAATTTAATTTTTTGGTCAAATTTAAATTAAGTTAATGTATAATTTTGAACAATAAAATTATGTTAAATTCATCCATTTATTAAGTTAACCCAATTTGTGGCCAAATAATTGAATATTTGATTTAAAACTTAACATAAATTTTTCTCTAAAGATCAAATTGAAACATTTTGAATTATATAGGGACTAAATTAACACAATCAAAAGTATAAGGACTAAATTGACACAATGAACAAAGTACAAGGATCTTTGGCGTAAATAGCTCTTTTTTTAACTTTATTTTATATTTTTAATTATTTTAATAATTAATATTGTTTAATTTATTTTTAGATGAAAAAATTAGAATATATTAAAAATAAATATGATTAAAAATATAATTAACTACATTAACAGAATAGATTAAAACTATAAAAATTATAATTTAAATTTTTAAAAAATAACTTAGTATGAATAATTAGATGAACAAAAATTTAATCAAGTTTGATATATAAAAATTTGATAGGATTTAAAATTTATTTTTAAGTAAGTTTGAATATATTTTGTTAATTAAAATAATAAATAAACTATAATTTCAAAAAATAATAATAAAAAAACAAAATAGAGCTCCTATTGGGGGAAATCTTATTCGTCATTTTTGTAAATTTGTTGAAATAAATCTCTTTTTTTTTTTCAAAAGGCACATATTAAAAATATCAAATAGTGCTAATCGTTTAATAATTAATTCTCCTTTATCAAGAACATTAATGATTTATATTTAAAATAAAACACATTTAACAATAAACAAATAAACATTTTCAATGCTAATTGGCACATAAATCCCTTACATCATTTTTTTTAGGCAAAAAAAAATGGAATTGTATTATATATATATATATATATATATATATATATATATATATATATATCTTGATTCTATTTTTTTAATTAAAAGAAAATGCAAATAGAAATTCTTTACTAACGTTTTAGTTTTCAATAACAAACATAACGTCTATTAGTGAAAAAAAGTGTATAATTGGTATATTGAACCCATATACCCATTTTTTCTTTGAAAAAGATGTTTTTTTTATGTGTGTCAACAACACGGTGGCTTTTTTTTACTATTTTTTATGCTTCTACTACCACTATTATGGCTAATTAACAACATCAAATACAAGTCGAATCAAATAAAAATATATCTGCCTACGCTGCTATGCTTCTACTGAAATTTTATTTTATACATGAAAAATTCGGTCAAAAGTTTGTTAAATTATAAAAAATGGTGTTTTGTTATTGGACTTTTATTCAATATGGTTCTACTAACATGATTTTCCACAAATCACCTAATTTTTGAATGAGAAGATTATAAACACGCTCAAACTTAAAAATGCTGATAACAAAAAGAGCATTTTTACCATGCTATTAACACGTATACGGTTTGTCCGAAAAAAATTTGACATGTATAAAGAAACGTTCTTTTCAAACACAAAAATGTAGATGTGTCCAGTACACATATTTCATGCATTTTTTTACTAATACAAGTCATGTCCCTTATTTTTAGTTTTATTTAATTAAAAAATTAGAATCAAGTTAAAAATCAAATCACATAGTTAACAAAATTTCAAATTTTTATTTAATTAAAAAATTAGAATCAGTTAAAAATCAAATCACATAGTTAACAAAATTTCAAATATAAAACATAATATTGAAATAAAATTCCATGTTGCTTTTTCCAAAAAAAATTAATGCTGGGGATTTATGTGTCAATTAGCATGGAAAATATTGCTTTGGAACCTTTGTTTATTATTAAAGACATTTTATTTTAACATATTTTTAAACATGTTGCACTTGTATGTATTGAATATTAAATCATCCAAACATTAAAAAGAAAAAAATATTATTTTTATATGGACTAATAAAATATAAGAATTTAGTACAATAAATATTCCTTAGCATGTGCCCTAAAAATTCTTATTTTAAATGCAATTCATTAATGCCATTTATGAAAGTAATTCAATAACTAGATAACTAAGCACTTAATATCTTTAACAGGTGCCTTTTGAGCACAGTTCAAAAATCCTTGTAATATTATACATAATCCCTTATTTTTTAAATTTAAAATAGACTCTAAATTTTTCTTTATGATGAAATCCATCCACCAATTTTTAAATTTTCACTAAATAGAAGTAATTTTGTAATAAAATAAAAATTAAAAAACTTCTTCAAATAAAAAAAGACAAATATTACTTTAATAATTTCTTAATGTTTAGACTATTTTAAACAATAAAAGAATAACAAACTAATTTAAACGAATTTAATGAACTAGTGATGTTAATAACTCGGCAGTGTGACGATAAAATGATTTGCTTGTGTTGTGAGAGAGTTAAAAGGCATGAAAAATAAATATCATTAAATTTTGGCAATTGTGTCATAGGTTCTAATCCTTTTTATTATATCAATTTATTCATTGTACTTTTAGGGGTGTTCACAAGTTTTAGTTGTTTGGCACACGGGAATGAGAATGAATTGGTGGTTGAAAATAAAATTCCCTTCATTCCTACATTTTCATGATCATGGGGACTAGGTATGAGGGGAGCAAGAATTTGATCATGGATTGGGTGCCTCGTGTGCTGACTTCCTAAATAAACGTAAGGAAGTGGCTCGTTGCATCGATTATATTAAAAGGGTTGAAATAGTGGGTGTCTATCTACTTTAGAGCTTGTCCTGTTTGTTGGACTATGATCTATAATTTTCTTTGGTTTTCAAGTGCTTATGGTTGAAACTTGTCCATTGTTGTCATTGGCCCTCATTAGTTGTATTTATCAAAAACAACTTGGCTGTTCCTTAGATGATCAAGTGACGGCTTTTGTTGCCAGCATGGCGTATGTTATGCCCGCCTCCTTATCCCAAAATGATACTACCTACAACATATGTTAGCAATAGCATAAGGGGTCTAAATAAGCAAAGCTAGCATGTGAGTGCTTGAAAGTCATCTCCTTAAAGAGCTCGAAAGACTCACCTCCATTCGAGGGCCAGCCACGCTAATTTATTTAGCTAAACAAGTCAAGTCTAAGCATGATAAAGCTAGGCCTTACAACCTAAACGTGTCAATCTTAGCATAAACTATAAACCTTATTAGAAATATGCCTCAACTTATTAGGATTTATGAGGAGGAAAGCAGGGAGCACGCTGATTGATCGAGGGAAGAAGCCGATCGATCAGGAAAAGTACGCAGATGAATCCCGCGTCCAGAGGGTCCACCGATCGATCGGGAGTGTATTTTTCACGGGGCTATATATACGAGCCTAGGGTTACGTATCAAGTATCCAATTAAAAGGAGCCGCCGTCATCCTTGATAGAGTGAGAGAGAAGTGAATTGTAATTCTTCTATTCTCAAATCAATAAAAGCCTCCATCTCCACCTGTGGTTTTCTTCCCCTCGATTGAAGAGGGGTTTCTACATAAATCATTGTGTTCTTGTTTTTTTGTTCTCTTTTATCCGTATTACTTCTCATTTGGTCATAGTATTTGATTCGAATTAAGTATTTGGGATTTCGTATTTTTGCAAAAATTGGTATCAGAGCCATTGTTCTTCATTTTGGTACTATGATATCTGCGATTAAATCTGAAGTAGAGAAGTTTGATGGTCAAGGGAGTTTCAGTTTGTGGCAAGTCCATGTTAAAGGTTTCCTGACATAGAATGGCTTGAAGAAAGCACTGGATAGGAAAGAGAAGAAACCGAAGAGTTTATCTGAAGCACAATGGGATGAGTTAGATGAAAAGGCACTTACAGCTATTCAGATATATCTTACAGATGATGTACTGACAGAAGTCTTGGAGGTGAAAACCGCTAAGAAATTGTGGGAGAAGCTGCAGGAGATGTTGTGCTTCAAATCGGTCTCCAATAAACTCGCAATCAAGCGCCGGTTATTCAAGTTTCATATGTCGGAAGGTACATCTCTTAAGAACCATATTAATGAATTTATAGTTCAAGAGTTAAAAGAATTGGATGATCAAGCCATGTTGTTGTTGTGTTCACTCTCGAATTCATATAAAGGCTTTATAGAAAGCATGATATGTGGTGGTAGGTCAAGTACAATTGGTGAAGTTAAGAGGAACCTGGTGAGTAAAGAACGAGTAGATAAATAATTGTCTGACTTTGTGAATGACTCAGGTAATGGTTTATTTATGAGAGGTAGAACTGAAAATAGAGGGCCTGATGGCGGAAAGAAGAAGTCGAGGTCTAAGTCTAGACATAAGAACCTGTCATGTAACTTTTATCACAAGAAAGGGCACATCAAGAAAAGGTTTTATAAGCTTAAGAACAAGCAGAAAGAAGATAACAAGCATGACCATAATAGAGGGGATAAGTCTACTAAGGCTAGTGTAGTTGAAGATAAGGGTGATGCTGATGTTCTTTTAGTAACCAAATCCCAAGCCAGATCCAAGGATAAGTGGATCATAGATTTAGGTTGTTCTTATCATGTTTGTCCTAATAGAGACTGGTTCACCACATACAAGTCAATTCAGGGAAGAGTAGTCTTGATTGGCAAATGACGCCACTTGTAAGGTTATGGGTATAGGAACAATCAGAGTTAAAATGTTCAATGGTACTATTAGGACACTTAGCAACGTGCAACACGTCCTAGATTTGAAAAAGAACCTTATCCCTTTTGGTACCCTTGAGTCACATGAGTATAAGTACACAACTGAAGGTGAAAATATGAGGGTCAGTAAGGTGCATTGATTATGATGAAGGGCAGAAGGGTAGGAACCTTGTATGAGCTTGTAGGTTCTACCATGACAAGGTCAGTGGCTGTTTTTACATCTATGTCAGAATCAGATATTAAATGGATGTGACATGAGATTAGGTCATATGTGTAATACCCAGTCTAATTAAATTAGGCTAGGTATTATAATACGATTAAAATTCGCTATTATTTCGATTGGATTATAAATGAATTAATTATCAGAAAGGGGTCCATTAGTAGAATTAAAGTAATTAAAATAGGTAAAGGTATATATATATATATATATATATAAAGAAAATTTAAAAAAAATAAAAAAAAGGAAAAAGGGGTCCCGTGGGAACACCCCCTTCCAAACCCTCACCCTCACCCCATTCAAAACTCTCTCTCTCCCCTGCGCCTGTCTCTCTCTCGCCTTCATCTCTCTCTCTCTCGTTCTCTCTCTTTCATTTTTTTTATCAAACCCTAAATTTTGATTCTCGCTTGATAGGATCCGACGCTAACCCATAATAGGAGTTCGACTTTTGGATTAAACGTTAGTAAAGGTAAGTATACCACTCCCCCTACCTGTTTATATATGAAAAATCTGATTCTTAAGGGTTTACATGTGAGACTTATACTGAATAGTTTATTATTTTGTTAAAATAGGTTCAGGCATATATATTTGGCTAATTATGTGATTTATACTCTTTTGATTTAATATATACTAATTTATACGTTAATTTGTCGTTTAAATATGTGATTTCTACTATTGTTTGATTTGTTAATATGTGATTTAAATTGTACTGATTTATACATTGAATTGATGTTTAAACATGTGAATCTTGAAAGAAATTATACTTGTGAGTATACGAAAGGAACTATTGTGAACTTGCTATTTGAATTAAAAGATTTTATGGGAAGAGCTTACAGATAACTACGTTGACTCTCCGGGGTCTATCGATGATAAAATGCGAAATGTGAAATGTGAAAGTCGATCTGTGACCCTGTCGCGGGAATAATACCGGCACATAGATCTATGTTCGCTCCTAGCGGATCTGTCGACTTAGAAGCGGTTCGAATATGTTAAATGTGAACGTCGATTTTGACCCTGTCGCGGGAATAATACCGGCCGTAGTTTTCGTTTCATCTGTAAGTTTTATCAAAAGAGCTCTTGTAAACAAGAGAATTGTGCTACCAAAATGTGAATTTTTCTGATAAAATGATTTTAACCGGCTTCGATTGGAATTCTATTTGTTTTAAATAATATGCCTGATCCGGGTAGGGTGTACGGTATACTTGCTGAGCTCGTTATTTGCTCACCCAATTAATTTATTTTCCAGATTAGTAATTCATGGCACATTCCTGAAGGAAGAAAAGACGGAGCAGCTCCCAACCTCGAGAATCAGTTATCTTGCGTAGTTTAATTAGTTAATGAAATTTGTAGTAGAATACTATAGAATATATGAGACATTGTAATTTGAGCTTTCACGCTATTGGACTCTTCTATATTTGATTAGTTTTGATGTAGTGTAGACGAGCTGCTATTTATTATGAATTTTTGAGAATGTTTTAGTTTGTAAGTTTTTGGGCTTCGTAGTATGATGTGGGACTACATCATACTACGGCCGTGTAGCGCCCTTTTAACTTAAGCATATTCGGTATAACGTTTGGGGGCGTTACATAAAGTGGTATCAGAGCCTAGGTTATAAATCCTTGGGAAAAAAAAAGAAAATAATAATAATTATAAAAATAAAATAACTTATTCTTGTGTGATCTGGGCTCAGGAGCAGATGGGTGATAAGAGCAAAGCATCATCATCCTTAAAGAGAAAGAGAACCCTGAAGGGAAAGGGCAGGGCTCCACCCCCAACTGAGGGGCACCCTGAAGAGGAACGTGCTCAACTGTTAAATGGACCCACTGGTCAAAACGCCCAGAATTCAGGCGGCTCCTCTAATCAGTTCAATGTTGCAACAATGCACCAGCTCATGGTTAACCTCTTGCAACATCAACAACAAGTCCAAGCTGTGCCTCTTATTACTCAACGTGGTGAAGAGACACCGTTCGAAAGGTTGTCAAAGATGAGGGCCCCAAGTTTTGAAGGAGCAGATGACCCTCTAGAAGCCGAGAAATGGATATGGGAGATGGAGACCTTGTTCGGAGCAATGTCAATTGCTGATGATGATAAGGTTCGAGCAGCCACTCCTTTTCTTAAGGGAAATGCGGAGTTCTGGTGGGCGACAATCAAGGTAGCATACTAGAATGCTACTGGGCCGTTGGATTGGGTAGAGTTTAAGGAGGTCTTCTACAACCAGTTCTTCCCTGAAGCGCTCAGAATGACGAAAGAAAATGAATTCTACGAGCTAAGACAGGGAGAACAGATGACAGTATTGCAGTATGCCAATAAATTTCATGAATTGGGACGTTTCAGCCCAAGCATCATGGCTTCTGAGACTAGTAAAGAAAACAGATTTGAAAGGGGACTGCTTCCTCGCATTAGAAGGCGTCTATCAAGTGTCATTTTCAAGGAATACAAGGAGGTCCTTGAACATGCATTGAAGGTGGAAGCGGATTTAAAGTTGGAAGAACAGGAGCATGCTGCTAAGAAAAGGTTATCATATGGCAAGTTTCAAGGAGGGAAGCCCAACTGATCAGGAGGCAATGGCAAAAAGTTTCATACGAAGAATCCGGGGAGCTCAACCATTGGGTTCAGAAAATGCGAGCATTGTGGCAAGGACCATTCCGGTGAGTGCTACAGAAAGTTAGGGGTGTGCTTTGAATGTAAAGAGAAGGGACACATAGCTCGTGATTGTCCCCTCAAGAATGGTTCCAAGAACAGAGCCAGTGATGACAGACAGGGACCTCGGGGTAACGCCAGAATGTTTGCTATGATTCAGAAGGACGAGACTGCTAGTGACCGTGTGGTGACAGGTACCCTTCCTAACAATTCCACTAGTGCGCATGTATTATTTGACATCGGAGCCTCTCATTGCTTTATGGCTAAGAAATTTGCCCCTAAGTTAACTTGTGAGTCGAAACTGCTAGATGAGCCCTTTTGTGTGGCAACCCCGCTGGGGTATGATGTACTTCCTGATCTAGTGTGTGAAAATTGTGTGATTAGAATAGGTGATATGGAGTTAGTGGCAGACCTAGTACTCCTAGATATGGAGGATTTTGATGTGATTCTAAGGATCAATTGGCTGTCTTCTTATCACGCACATTTGGACTGTTTTGGAAAAAGGGTTGTATTTCAAATTCCTAACTAACCAGAGTTTGCTTATCATGGGAACGGGTTATATCCTCCTATGGGAAGTGAAGACTATAAGACTTCTAGTAGGATGATTTCAGCCCTAAATGCTAGGAGGTCCTTAAGGAAGGGATGTCGAGGATTCCTTTGCCACGTATTTGATAGTAGAAGGGACGACGTGAAGTTAGATGACATTCCCATTGTTAGGGAATTTCCTGAGGTCTTTCCAGAAGACCTGCATGGTTTACCTCCAAGAAGGGAAATCGAGTTTGAAATTGATCTATATCCAAAGCCCCTTATAGAATGGCTCGTTCTGAACTACGAGAATTGAAGGTGCAACTCCAGGAATTGTTAGATAAAGGCTTCATTCGACCTAGTGTCTCACCTTGGGGCGCTCCAGTATTGTTTGTGAAGAAGAAGGATGGCAGTATGCGGTTATGCATTGACTACAGAGAGCTGAACAAGGTGACGGTTAAGAATAAGTATCCTTTGCCCCGAATTGATGACTTGTTTGATCAACTTCAAGGCGCTAAGGTCGTTTCTAAGATTGACCTGGGATCTGGTTATCATCAGCTAAAGATCAAGGAGAAGGATGTGGCTAAGACTGCTTTTCGAACTAGGTATGGCCATTATGAATTCTTAGTTATGCCTTTTGGGCTAACAAATGCACCTACTGCTTTTATGGATTTGATGAACAGGGTGTTTCGACAATATCTGGATCGATTTGTAGTTGTATTCATAGATGATATACTAATCTACTCTAAGAGTAGAGAAGAGTACGAGGAACATCTGAGGATAGTATTACAAACCCTGCATGAGCACCGGTTGTATGCCAAGTTGAGTAAGTGTGAGTTTTGGCTTAACAGAGTGGCATTCTTAGGCCATGTGATATCCAAAGATGGCATCTCAGTGGACCCGAGAAAGGTTGAAGCAATATTGGAGTGGAATCCGCCCACAACTGCAATAGAGATTAGAAGCTTCTTGGGACTGGCTGGTTACTGTAGAAGATTCATTGCGGGATTTTCGCAAATTGCACTTCCTCTCACCCGATTGACTCAAAAAGGAGTGAAGTTCGTGTGGACAGATGAGTGTGAAAGAAGCTTTCAGGAGCTGAAAAAGAGGTTAGTATCTGCCCCCGTACTTGCATTACCTACTGATGAGGGTAACTTTGTCATTTACAGTGACGCTTCAAAGAAAGGGCTAGGTTGTGTGCTGATGCAGAATGAGAAGGTGATAGCCTATGCATCCCGACAATTAAAGCCGCATGAGAAGAATTATCCAACGCGCGACCTAGAGTTGGCAGCAGTGATATTTGCTTTGAAGATTTAGAGACATTACCTTTATGGAGGACCTTGCCAGATTTATACAGACCACAAAAGCTTGAAATACTTGTTTACTGAGAAAGAGTTGAACTTGAGGCAGAGGAGATGGTTGGAATTGATTAAAGACTATGATGTGACCATTAATTACCATCCTGGAAAAGCAAATGTAGTTGCAGATGTACTGAGCAGGAAATCAGTGGGCAATTTAGCTGCCTTGATCACTTCCCAGCCTAAGCTACTTAGAGACTTAGAGGAAATGCAAATTGAAGTGTGCATTCATGATAAAAAGGGCGGTGTTTTAGCCAATCTGGTTGCACAACCGCCATTGCTAGAAAAGATCAAGGCTGCGCAGCAACATGACCCGTTTTTGATGAAGATGAAAAGTAAGGTGATCAATGGAGAATCTTCAGACTTCACACTGCATGATGACGGAGCATTGTACTTTGGAGATAGGTTATGTGTACCTGATGATCCAACAATTAAGAGGGAAATCATGGAAGAAGCACACAGTTCCCGCTTTTCAGTACATCCTGGAGGCACGAAGATGTATCGAGACATGAAAAGCTGCTTCTGGTGGAGAGACATGAAGCAAGATATTGCTGAGTTTGTGGCTGGGTGCTTGATCTGTCAACAAGTCAAGGCTGAGCACCAAAAGCCTGATGGATTGCTACAGTCATTAGAAGTGCCTGAGTGGAAGTGGGATCGAATTTCCATGGATTTTGTTGTTGGACTACCGAGGACAGTTAGGAAGAATGATGCGATTTGGGTCATTGTGGATAGACTTACAAAGAGTGCGCATTTTCTTCCTATTAGGTTTGGTGCTCCATTAGATAAATTGGCAGAATTGTACATTGATGTTGTGCTGCGGCTGCATGGTGTGCCAAGTGAAATTGTTTCTGACAGAGACCCAAGGTTTGTGTATAGATTTTGGGAGAGTCTGCAGAAAGCTTTCGGAACTAAACTGAGTTTGAGTACTGCTTATCATCCTCAGACAGATGGGCAGACTGAGAGGACTATTCAGACATTAGAGGACATGCTGCGTGCTTGTGTTATAGATTTGCGAGGTAGTTGGGATAACTACATGAGTTTGGTAGAATTTGCCTATAATAACAGTTACCATTCTAGTATTGGGATGGCACCATATGAAGCTTTGCATGGGCGGAGATGCAGAACTCCTTTGTTTTGAAACGACGTTGGAGAAAGAAAACTGTTAGGTCCTGAGATTGTACAGGATGCTGAAGAGAAGGTCAGGCTAATTAGAGATAGAATGAAGATAAGGCAAGATAGGCAAAAGAGTTGGGCAGACAAACGAAGAAGACCATTGGAGTTTTCAGTAGGTGAACATGTCTACCTAAAGGTATCCCCAACCAGAGGTGTGATGAGATTTGGAAAAAGGGGTAAATTAAGCCCTCGATTTGTAGGACCATTTGAAATTTTGGTGAAAGTTGGAGACGTGGCTTACAGAGTAGCCTTACCGCCGGAACTGCCTAGAATGCATAATGTATTTCATGTTTCTCAATTGAGGAAGTATATCTCGGATCCTTGTCATGTGATACGACATGAACCGTTGCAAGTGCGAGAAGATTTGACTTATGTAGAGCATCCAGTTCGCATAGTCAACCGAAAAGAACAAAGGTTGAGGCATAGAGGGATCCCATATGTCAAAATCCAATGGAGTAATCATACTCCTAGGGAAGCAACGTGGGAGACCGAAGAAGGGATGAGAAGCAAATACCCAGAATTATTCGAAAACGAAGGTGAGTTTCGAGGACGAAACTATTGTTTAAGGGGGTGAAGATGTAATACCCAGTCTAATTAAATTAGGCTAGGTATTATAATACAATTAAAATTCGCTATTATTTTGATTGGATTATAAATGAATTAATAAATTAATTATCAAAAAGGGGTCCATTAGTAGTATTAAAGTAATTAAAATAAGTAAAGGTATATATATATAAAGAAAATTAAAAAAAAATAAAATAAAAAAGGAAAAAGGGGTCCCGTGGGAACCCCCTCTTCCAAACCCTCACCCTCACCCCATTCAAAACTCTCTCTCTCCCCTGCGCCTCTCTCTCTCTCGCCTTCGTCTCTCTCTCTCTCTCGTTCTCTCTCTTCCATTTTTTTTTTTATCAAACCCTAAATTTTGATTCTCGCTTGATAGGATCCGACGCTAACCCATAATAGGAGTTCGACTTTTGGATTAAACGTTAGCAAAGGTAAGTATACCACTCCCCCTACTTGTTTATATATGAAAAATCTGATTCTTAAGGGTTTACATGTGAGACTTATATTGAATAGTTTATTATTTTGTTAAAATAGGTTCAGGCATATATATATTTGGCTAATTGTGTGATTTATACTCTTTTGATTTAATATATACTGATTTATACGTTGATTTGTCGTTTAAATATGTGATTTCTACTATTGTTTGATTTGTTAATATGTGATTTAAATTGTACTGATTTATACATTGAATTGATGTTTAAACATGTGAATCTTGAAAGAAATTGTACTTGTGAGTATGCGAAAGGAACTATTGTGAACTTGCTATTTGAATTAAAAGATTTTATGGGAAGAGCTTACAGATAACTACGTTGACCCTCCGGGGTCTATCGACGATAAAATGCGAAATGTGAAATGTGAAAGTCGATCTGTGACCCTGTCGCGGGAATAATACCGGCACATAGATCTATGTTCGGTCCTAGCGGATCTGTCGACTTAGAGCCGGTTCGAATATGTGAAATGTGAACGTCGATTTCGACCCTGTCGCGGGAATAATATCGGCCGTAGTTTTCGTTTCATCTGTAAGTATTATCAAAAGAGCTCTTGTAAACAAGAGATTTGTGCTACCAAAATGTGAATTTTTCTGATAAAATGATTTTAACGGGCTTCGATTGGAATTCTATTTGTTTTGAATAATATGACTGATCCGGGTAGGGTGTACGGTATACTTGCTGAGCTCGTTGTTTGCTTACCCAATTAATTTATTTTCCAGATTAGTAAGTCATGGCACATTCCTGAAGGAAGAAAAGACGGAGCAGCTCCCAACCTCGAGAATTAGTTATCTTGCGTAGTTTAAGTAGTAAATGAAATTTGTTGTAAAATACTATAGAATATATGAGACATTGTAATTTGAGCTTCCGCGCTATTGGACTCTTCTATATTTGATTAGTTTTGATGTAGTGTAGACGAGCTGCTATTTATTATGAATTTTTGAGAATGTTTTAGTTTGTAAGTTTTTGGGCTTCGTACTATGATGTGGGACTACATCATAGTACGGCCGTGAAGCGCCCTTTTAACTTAAGCCTATTCGGTATAACGTTTGGGGGCGTTACAATATGGGTGATAAGGGTCTGACCGAGCTGAGTCAGAGGGGTTTATTGTATGGTCAGTCTACAGGGCTGATGCAGTTTTGTGAGCATTACATTTATGGGAAGCACAAGAAAGTCAGCTTCAAGCAGGCAGCGCATCAGACTAAAGGAACGCTAGATTATGTTCATTCAGATTTGTGGGGACCGTCCAGAGTTACTTCCAAAGGAGGTTCCAGGTATCTTCTAACGTTCTCTGATGATTATTTAAGAAAAGTTTGGGTTTATTTTCTTAAGCAGAAAAATGAAGTTTATGAAGTCTTCAAGAAGTGGAAGACGCTGCTTGAAAAATAGACAGGGAAGCAGATAAAGAGGTTGAGGACTGATAATGGTCTTGAATTTGTTGAGGGTGATTTCATCAAATTCTATAAGCATCAAGGCATTGTCATACACAGGACTTGTACAGGTCGACCTAAATAGAACGGAGTGGCAAAAAGACTGAATAGGACATTACTGGAGAAGGCTCAATGTATGCTATCCAATGCAGGGTTAGGGAGAGAATGGTGGGCAGAGGCAGTTAACATGGCGTTTACATAGTGAACTGATCACCTCATTCATCGCTTCAGTTTAAGACTCTAGAAGAGGTATGGTCTGGATCCTCTACTGATTACTCTCATTTAAGAATTTTCAGTTGTCTTACTTATGCTTATGTGAATGGCGGGAAGCTAGAGCCTAGAGCCAAGAAGTGTATCTTTCTTGGTTATACGTCAGGTGTGAAGGAATTTCATTTATGGGATCCAAAATCTCATAAATTTCTAACTAGTAGGGATGTTACATTTGATGAGTCTACCCTATTAGTTTGTGATTCGGGTCAGTTGCAGAAGCCTGATGAGAGTCAGATACAGTCAGATAGTTTAGATCAGCACCAGGTAGTTCAGATTGAGAGTATACAGGTACCTCTAGTACTGGTTTCGGATGAAAATGATGAAACAGAAATAGGTCAGGAGGTCGGACAGTATACTATTGCTGGTGGAAGGCAGAAAAGACAAATTAGGCAGCCACAGAGATATGGGTATGAGGAGATGATAGCCTATGCCCTTACTACAGCTGAAGCAGTAGAAGATTCTGAACCATCTATATATTCATGGGCTATGGCTAGATCTGACTCAGAGAAGTGGCTAATTGCCATGCATGAAGAAATGGAGTCATTACAGAAGAACCAGACTTGGCAACAAGTCAAGCCTCAAACAGGAAAGAGAGTTATAGGATGCAAATAGGTCTTCAAACGAAAAGAAGGCATTCCTAGGGTGGAAGATGCAAGGTACAAGGCTCGGTTAGTAGCCAAAGGCTATAGTCAGGTACATGGTATTGATTTTCATGATATTTTCTCACGTGTTGTTAGACATAGTTCCATACAACCGATACTTGCTTTAGTAGCTATGCATGATTTAGAGCTTGAGCAGTTAGATGTGAAAACTGCATTTTTGCATGGTGAGCTAGAGGAGAGTATTTGCATGCCTCAGCCTGAAGGCTTCATTGTTGAGGGTAAGGAAGACCATGTTTTTTGTTGAAAAGATCTCTATATGGTTTTAGGCAGTCACCTAGGTAGTGATACAAAATGTTTGATCAGTTTATGACTAGCAATGGGTTCTTCAGGAGAAAATATGACAGTTGTGTGTACTTCAGGAAAATGGACTCAGGTTTGTAAGTTTTTCTTCGGTTATATGTTAATGATATGTTGATTACAACTAAGGACATTGCTGATGTTAATAGCTTGAAAACAATATTGAAAAGCGAGTTCAAGATGAAGGTTTTAGAAGCAGCCAAGAAGATACTCAGTATGGAAATTAGTAGGGACCGAAAAGCAGGAAAGTTATACTTGTCTCAGGAGAAGTATATTGAGAAGGTTCTAGATTTATTTCATATGAAGGATGCTAAGCCTGTTAGCACTCCGTTGGCAGCTCATTTCAGGCTTTTAGCATTGGATTCGCCTCAAACAGAGGAGAATGTCAGGTACATGTCATAAGTCCCTTACTCTAGTGCAATTGGTAGTATTATGTATGCTATAGTATGTAGTCGTCCAGATATTACTTATGTTGTTAGCAAAGTGAGTAGATACATGACGAATCCAGGAAAAGAGCATTGACACACTGTTAAATGGATTCTTAGGTACTTATATGGCACTTCTGATGTTTGTTTGGAGTTTGGGAGGGGCAAATGCTGCTTAGTTGGGTATGTTGACTCAGACTACGGTGGAGACCTCGATAAGAGGAATTCTACTTCTGGTTATGTGTTCTGTTTGGGTGACAGTGCTATTAGTTGGACAGCATGTCTACAGTCAGTTACCACACAGTTAACTACAGAGGCCAAGTATATGGCAGTGACAAAAGCATTCAAGGAAGCTGTTTGGTAGAGAGGTTTGATTAGTGAACTCAGTGTTGATCAGGGCATAGTTAGGGTCTGTTGTGATAACCAGTCTACAATTCACCTAGCTAAATATAAGATGACGCATCATGATAGGACGAAGCATATTGATGTCAAGCATCATTTTATTCGAGATCTGATAGATGAGCGCAAAGTGGAGTTGAAGAAGATTGATACTGAAGATAATCCAGCAGACATGTTCACTAAAGTTCTACCTGGTAGGAAATTCGAGCATTGCTCGAACTTGGTTGGGCTCTCAATTTCTATTTGTTAACCCTGATTGTGGTGTGTTAGTGCAGAAGGTGGAGGCATTTTATTTCGGTGTTAAATTTGAGTCAAGGTGGAGGTTTGTTAGGAATATGCCTCAAATTATTAGGATTTATGAGGAGCAAAGTCGGGAGAATGCCAATCGATCTAGGGAAGAAGACGATCGATCAGGAAAAGTACGCAGATGAATCCCGCGTCCAGAAGGTCCACCTATCGATCGGGAATTTATTTTTCACGAGGCTATATATACGAGCCTAGGGTTACGTATCAAGTATCCAATTCAAGTGAGCTGTCGTCATCCTTGAGAGAGAAAGAGAGAGAGAGAGAAGTGAATTGTAATTCTTCTAATCTCAAATCAATAAAATTCTCTACTTCCGCCTGTGGTTTTCTTCCCTCTCGATTGAAGAGGGGTTTCCACGTAAACCATTGTGTTCTTGTTTTTTTGTTTTCTTTTATTCGTATTACTTTTCATTTGGTCCTAGTATTTAATTCGAATTAAGTTGGGATTCCATATTTTCGCACAAACCTAAATATGCCAAACTGAGCAAAGTTTAAGTTTAAATGAGCCAAACTCGACTCTTATAGAGTGTGAAAGAATTTATGTATGTATTCTTAAATGAGCCAAAACGAGGCAAGCTTAGTGTCACAATCCCACAATGTGCATTGGAGTATTTCGATCGTGTAGCGCCAAGATTTCACCAAATCATGGTCAGCTTAACTCCTTGAGAGGTTCTTCGCACCTTGTCCCAACTCTTTTGGATGACACACGACTTGTTAAGCACAACTAGGGGGGTAAATGAGCCGAGCCGGCTCGCGAGCCCTCATGAGCCATTTTGTCAGAAAGCTCGAAAGGCTCTGCTCGCTTCGAGCTCGAGCAGAGTTGGGCCGGCTTGTTCAGTTTATCAAGCCGATCCCGAGCCTAGTGAAGCTCGAGCTCGTACGCTCGCGAGCCTAAATTAGCCCAAACGACCTTTTCTTAATATAATATTTTTTATTAAATATGACCCATAAAGCCAAATTTGAGCCTAAATAAGCTAAGCCCGAGCTTAAGCGAGCCTAGATTGAGCTTAAATGAGCCGAAATATTGCAAGTTTGATTCAAGCTTTCAGAGCTTAGATCGAGCCGAGCCAACCGAGCCCGAGCTTTTGACGAGCCGAGCTCAAGCTTGAACTTTTTGAGCTCGGCGAGCTTTGAGCCAAGCCCAAGCTGAGCTTAATGCAAACGAGCCAAGCGTCGAGCCTGGCAGGCTCAGGCTCAACTCAAATACACCCCTAAGCGCAACCCTTCTCAACCCGAGAATCACATGTCGTGTCTCAAGTTCACCTAAGGTCACTGACACCGAGGTAATTGTTGGTAATATAATTGAGCAGCTTGCTACTATAAATGGGAAATTAGGTTATACAAGCAATTATTGTATAAAATCGGATAACAATTCTGTGTAACTATATCTCAAAACAAGTAAAACACCCTCTTGTAAAACACCATGTGGGTATAGGATGTCCACCTATAAAATGCCACCTCCCATAATGCCTATATATACAAAACACCACAGTATATAATGCCCTATAAATACAAAATGCCTACTTAAAACACCCCATACATGCAAAATGCCTACTCTACCTAAAACACCCACCTTGCATGCCACCCGGTACTATGCAGCAAGTAACTAAAGCATAGAGTCAAACATGCTTATTCTTCAAATCATACTTATCCACTACCCTCTTCTTGTACAAAAAGGGGAAGGAAGAGAAGGAAGCAAGGCTTCTTGACTCATTCATTCACATCCCTCTTCCATAACCACCTCTACGGAGCAATAATTGTACAAGCCTAATTCATCTTAAGGAAATATCAAGTCGGGCATGTAGCTGAAACTTGAGTTCAACTCATCCTTACAAACCCCACCTTAAACCTAATCCTAATATGATTAGTAAGCACACTAACCAAATTCATTGCAAACATTTTGGCGCCGTTTGTGGGAAAGCTCACACCCATCTTGGTATTTCTTGTAAGATTCAAACATTTTTAATGCCAAGCGAGTTAATTTTCATAATTTTTTAGTCTCTTTTTTTATTTTTTTGAAAAAAATGAGTCTAATCGGGCAAAGTTAATCAAAGAGCTCCCTAATATTCCTGAATATACAAAGAGATTTGCTTGAGTAACTTGAGCATTCTACCTCCTTCGAACACTTTTAAGCATATCTTTGGAATATACAAAGAGATTTGCTTGAGTAAGTCAAGTATTCTTATATCCTTTTTACCTCCTTTTTATCTTTTCTTCCATCAAAAACTTTAAAAATCATCATAGTGACATAGAACTCTTCAAAAGCTTTATTTTGATAGGTAATTCGATCCATAGCTCTTTACGGATTGAAAATTATGCCCGTTTTAAGTCACAAGGTGAAGTTATATAACCTCGATACGTGGAAAACGCCCACTTCATCTTTTATATATTTTCATTGATCAAAAACTTTAAAAATAGTCATTGGTACATAGAACTCTTTAGGAGCTTAGTTTTAATTGGTAATTCAATCCCTAACTCTTCACATATTGAAATTCATGCCCATTTTAAGTCACATGGTCAATTTACATAACCATAATACATAGAAAATGCCCACTTCATCTTTTATACATTTATTTTGATCAAAAATTCAAAAATTCATCATAGTTACGTAGAACTATTTAAAGCTTCATTTTAATAGGTAATTCAATCCGTAACTTTTCATGGATTAAAAGTTATGACTATTTTAATTCACAGGATCAAGTTATATAGCCACCACATTGGAAAAAAATCCCACCTTGCCTTTTTATCTTTTCTTTGGTCAAAAACATGAGAAACTATTATGGTTGCGTAGAGTTCTTTAAGAGCTTTGTTTTGATATATGATCCGTTTTATAATTCCTTACGTATAAAGAGTTATGTTCGTTTAAAATTATGGGATACTTTATACATTTTTAAAATTTAGCTTTGATCACCACCTATAAACTTGATCACCCTCGTCAAGGTCTCAACCACCAATAGGACACCCCAACCACCATGATCAATGTTTCAACCACTAAGAAAACGCCTCAACCACCACCGGCTGATACAAGCCGAGTATCTCCTACACGCCAACCCCAGTCCTGCCCATCAACCCAGGTCCATACCCGCATACCAGAGAGGCTCCTCTTGTCACCTCAGCCTTAATGTGACTACCCTCACTAATATAAATAAGGGGTTACCCTCCCCATATTGAATATGCCATGAATGATGTAAAGAGTATTATGCTTTATCTCTCTCTCCCCCCAATTTCTCTAGATATCTCTCCCTTTCTCCCCTTGTAATCCTCCATTTTTGGAAGTTATCTATTAATATATATTAGCTTGAGATTCCATTGATATAAGCTAGATTATATTTAGTTTGTATCAATTGATATCAGAGCAGTCCTTCCTCGAACCAATCATCATCTCCATCGATTTGAGCATTATCATCATCATAACTGATCTTCAACCCTTGTCGCCGCTGGAATCACCTCCATCATCATCATCATCTCCAATCGGCACCATCTTCACTGGTTCGGATATCATCATCATCATCATCAACATCAACATCATCATCACCAACCTCCCCTAACCCCTAAATCTCCAGCAATTACAGAGCATCATTCTTCCATTCCAATCATCAATTACAAAGCATCATTCCACCACCCATCATCATCAGCATTTGACTATCACTGGTTCGGTGGTACTCCAAAACCCCATCTGGCAACGTGTTCGACCTGATTTGCAGATCATCACCAATCACATGAAGTGATTTTCAACATCTGACAAAGTGCTCCAAAACCCCATCAACATTATCATCAATCACAGCAACAGAACTTCATCAACCGATTTTTTAGCTCACCCAAACCAGACCCTCACACAAGGTGTTTAACAGAATGCCTTAACCAACTCTCCATTTCTTACTGCCAATCACCACTACCATGGCCAAAGGAAACCGGCTCCAGAATTCAATAAGCAAATGGGAGGAATCCACTGATTACCGTCTTATATCAATGGAGCATAAGGTGTAAAAACTCGCTGGGACCGTGGGCACCATGTTGGCTTAACACTCAGGGGTTAGTCAACTCATTGCCTCCGCTAACTCTCTCACAGAGCTCATGAGGCTTTGCCAAACGGGAAGTGTTGGTGAGTGCATCAGCTAGTTTGAGTCCTTCGCTAGCAATTGTGGGCTAACAGAAGAGCAGAAGATCAAAATGATGGTAGGTGGCTTGCGGGAAAATATAGCTAAAGGTGTTCTCTTGTTTAGGCCGCAAACTCTTCAAGACACCAAGTTATTGGCTAGATTGGAAGAGAGCAACTATGCCTACCTTGAGCAGTTAGCCGACAGAGCACCACTAAGTACATCACCAATTAGAGCCATGACAAGCCTTGTAAAGGAAGGTCCCACTAACCTTTTAACCCAACAGCCGTTGCCGCCAACATTAGATGCGCCTAAGGGTCAATTGAGTATGATGCCTATTGATATATTTTTCTACGTCTATCAAAATTCAGTATAAAACCCTATCTATTAAACACACCTAAATTGAAGTGTAGGGCGAGAGGATGTCGAACCACAATGACTAAGAGTGCGTGAATTTAATCTATGACCTAAATTGATTTAAGAAAAAGTGATATCTTTGTGTTAATTAATCTAGAAAGCGACAATTAAACTAAAGTAATCTATTGCTAATCGGGAACGTGTGTTAAATTGGAGCCTGGGGTTTCGAATCCATTATTAGCCAATTATTTTTGTGTTAACTCTTAAATTGGGATTATTGATTGTCACACGGGCAGTGGTTTAGGCTACAAGCTTCAAACTACTAAGGTAATGTTGTAAGTATTGCGTATTGACCCTGTCTAACTAAAGCATAAGGAAAATAGGCTCTACCTAACGTATTGTTAATTATTACGTATTGACCCTATCTAACTAAAGTATAGGGAATATAAGCTTTAAGTAATAATTCGGTTAATACTATTACTTGATTAATTAATCCTAAGGCTACAAGCACAAAGAATTAATTTATAAATATCAATATCAACAATTAAAGGTTACAAACTCAATAATCATAACAATTGAATAAACAATAAAAATATAATACTTTAAAGTATTTATCTCAACTAAGTAATTCATGTAAACAATCAAATTAACCCGAATTAAAAGTAAACAAAAGTAAAGGCTAAGATTTTATCTAACCCCAGAGAGCAAGTTAGCTCTCCATCAAGGATGATCTGGTGAAGGAGGAGATGAACGAACTCATATCGGTCTTCACGCTAATTTCGCTTTCGTTCCAATTCAACGAAAAAGAAAGAAAAATAAAAATTTGACACAGAGAGAGAGAGCTGAGAGGAGAGAAAGAAAGCAGAGGCTGTCGGTCCCAGCACCCAAAACAAAAACAAAACCTCCCCCAAAAACAGAGCCACAATTTATAGTGATGCCTCGCAGCCCTAACGAGCTAGGCTTGGTGTTTCAGGTCCGGAGGTGTGGGTCTGGGCCGGGATAGCTGCAGGCCGGATCTGGTGTGGGCTGTCATTGGGCCGCTGCTTGTGGGCCTGCTGGTGGTTGACGGCCTGAAGGTGATCTGGTGATGATGTTGACGGTGCTTGGTGTCGGTGGGCTACTCTTGGGCTGTGTTTGGGTCGGTGGAGTTGGGCTGCATTTGGGTTGAAGATGATGAATAGTGCAAGTGCAGGTCAGGCTTATATGTTCTTGTCTCGAATCTCGAATTGACTTGATTTAATTGTTTACGCGTCGAATTTGTCTTATTTGCACCAAAATTTGACAATTTTCTAAACTTTAATTTCGAACTTGTTAAACATAAAAATTGCCAAAATGAGTGTAGAACTATAATTAAATAGGTGCAAAATAATTAAAATAATAATTAAATTATGCTTAAATCTGAGATGCATCAACACCCCCACACATAATCTTTACTAGTTCTTGAGCAAAGCATGGAATAAACATAACGACTTGAGTGAGCAACTACCCCAACTATCCCAACCTTTTCCAAGTTTTTCAAGATTAACACCTATATTACAATTCAAGACAAGATTAAATCATCTAGGGAATTCTCCAATTCCATGAATTTAGATGATTAAACTTTAAAACTCGTCATAGAATTTCATTAACCTTGTATCAACTAATAGGAATTACTCAAGCAACGACTAAGTGAAAGTGAATAGGATTTCATACCACAGAATCTCCTCAAATTCTCGCTTCCAACCAAATATATAAAGGTTTTGTGCACCCGCACCGTTGAATCACCTAAACACATGCCCATACATAGAGAAATTTTAAGTGGCATATGAATGAATACTTTACAACATTTTGACCTTGATATAGCACAAAAGAAACTTTATCACGAATGTATATCAATTTTTAATTTTTTCTTTTTCTTTTGCCCCCTTTTTTTCTTTTTTGGAGGAAACTTTTTTTTTCATTTTTTTTCCCTCTTTCTTTCTTGTCCAATTTTTGGACTTTTGCATAACAAGTACCTCAACTTTACAATTGATATTGATCAATAAGTACTTTACATTGTAACAAGAGGCGAGGATTAGGACAATCCAATAGGCCAAGCTTGCAAAACTCAAGATATATAGAGTTGTTTACTTAGATTTTTAGATTTTCCACAACACAAAAGTCCTGTGCATAGTGAATATGTGAGCGGCTTGAGTAGAACCCATTAATATCGACAATGATCAATAATACTCATTAACAAGTATGAAGTAGAATCATTTAATTTCATGGAATTAAGAGAACAAAATAAACAACTAATCCCACTGTCATCATAACATACGCGTCGATCAAGGAAAACTTGGCTAAGCAGGTATGATGCAAGCTCAAAATGAGCAAAAAAAGTTCAAAATTTTAAAAAATCACCCAAAAATGGACACGTGTAAATGAGCCTCACCCCCACACCCAAATCATGCATTGTTCTCAATGCGACAATATCAATCATTAAAGCGCAAGAGATAGGTGAGATGGAGTAATACAACCTAACGAGACGGCGTGGACACGTATATAGGAATCCAACCCGACACAAGAACCTGAAAAGAGAGAAAACAAGCCTTGAAGAAACTAATTAGGTCAAAAACTACGTTAAAACGAGAAATAACAAACCTAAGCTGCCTCCTAGGAGCGTTAAGTTTTACGCCTTCATCCGGGCGCAATGAATCAAGCAGAGATCAAGTATCAGTAATGGCATCCATCAAAGAGACAACTTCAATAAGCTATCCATCAGCAATGCCATCCAACTCAACTATAGGTTTAAGCCTTTAACCATTTACAGTGAACGCTCGACTATCTTTATGGTGGTATATCTCAATAGCACCCGAGGGGAATACTTGCTTAACCACAAAAGAACCATCCCATCTAGACCTTAACTTACCAGGAAAAAGACGCAATTTGGAATTAAAAAGCTAAACCTTTTGATTAGGAGCAAATGTTTTCCTCAAAATATGTTTATCCTAAAAAGCCTTAGTTTTAACATTATAAATCTTTGCATTCTCACAAGCTTCATTCCTTAGTTCTTCTAGCTCACTCAATTGAAGCTTTCGGTTAGCACCAGCTTGGTCTAAGTCAAAATTCAAGGTTCTAGTGGCCCAATAAGCATGGTGTTCTAGCTCAACTGGTAAATGACATGCTTTACCAAAGACCAACCTATAAGGTGACATACCAAGTGGGGTCTAATAGGTGGGGCGGTATGAACAAAGAGCATCATTCAACCTAAGTGACCAATCTTTCCTATTAGGACGAACCGTTTTCTCAAGTATAGACTTGATCTCATGGTTTGAAAGCTCTACTTGACCACTAGTTTGGGGATGATAGGGGGCGGCAATCTTATGATGCACCGAGTAATTCATAAGAAGTGCCTCAAATGACCTATGAATGAAATGACTACCACCATCACTAATGAGTGCTCTAGGGGTACCAAAGCGGTTAAAAATGTGGTCCTTGACAAACTGCATGACCACTTTATGGTCATTGGTCCCAGTAGGTATAGCCTCAACCCATTTAGACACATAATCGACTCCTAAAAGTATGTAAACAAACCCAGAAGATGGGGGAAATGGTCCCATAAAGTCAATACTCCAAACATCAAATATTTCCACAATTAAAATGGGCTTCAAAAGCATTATGTCTCAACGCGTCATTGGGCCTGTGCGCTGACAACACTCACATGCAAGACAAAACTTGTGAGTATCCTTGAACAGAGTAGGCCAATAAAAACCACACTGTAGGACTTTTGCAGCAGTCCTATGACCTCCAAAGTGTCCTCCACATGCATATGAGTGACAAAAAGATAAAATGTTATGATACTCACACTCTGGTACACATCTATGAATTACTTGGTCCGCACAATGTTTAAACAAGTCAGGGTCATCCTAGTAAAAGTGCTTTACTTGAGAGTAAAACCCATCCTTTTCTTGCTTAGACCAAGTAGATGGAATCGCACCTGTAGCGAGAAAGTTAACAATATCTGCAAACCAAGGGCCATGTGAATGGGAGACAACAAAAATTTGCTCATCCGGAAAAGAGTCATGCATTGAAATAGATGATCATGATGCTCAAAGAAAATCATAGAGAGATGGTGAGCTACTACATTCTCTGCACCTTTCTTATCTCTAATCTCAATTTCAAACTCTTGAAGTAAAAGAATCCATCTAATGAGCCTAGGTTTTGTTTCTTTCTTTGAGAGCAAATATTTCAGTGCAGCATTGTCAAAATAGATAATGACTTTTGACCTCAAAAGATAGGAACGAAACTTGTCAAGAGCAAACACAACAACTAGCAACTCCTTTTCAGTGGTGGTGTAATGGCATTGGGCATCATTAAGAGTTTTACTAGCATAGTAAATGACATGAGGCGCTTTGTTTACTCTTTGACTTAGGACAGCACCTATAGCAAAATCAGAAGCCACATAATTTCAAAAGGAAGAGAGTAGTCTAGGGGTTGCATAATGGGGCCGACATAAGTAATGATCTAAGCTTTCGGAAAGCTTCTAAGCAAGACTCATCAAACTCAAATGATATTTCCTTAACTAGCAAGCTAGTCAATGGTCTGGCTAACTTCCCAAAGTCCTTAATGAATCTTCTATAGAAACCTGAATGGCCTAGAAAGGATCTAATTTGCTTCACGTTTAAGGGAAGGGGTAAGTTTGCAATCAAGTCTACCTTAGCCTTATTAACCTCAATACCCTTTTTGGACACTCTATGACCCAATACAATCCCCTCTTGATCCATAAAGTGACTCTTCTCCCAACTCAAAACAAGATTGGTTTCCTCACATCTTTTCAGCACAAGGGTCAAATTTTGCAAACATTCATCTAATGAAGGTCCAAAAACATAGAAATCATCCATAAAGATCTCAAGAAATCTGTCCACCATGTCAGAAAAGATAGACATCATGCATCTTTGAAATGTAGCGGGCGCATTACATAAACCAAATGGCATCCTACGATACGCGAATGTGCCAAAGGGGCATGTAAAAGTCGGTTTTTCCGGATCCTCTGGGTAGACTGCTACCTGGTTATATCTTGAATATCCATCAAGAAAATAGTAAAAGCTCTAACCAGCTAGCCTCTCTAAAATTGGGTCAATGAATGGTAGAGGAAAATGGTCCTTCCTAGTGGCAGAGTTAAGCTTCGTATAGTCAATACATACTCTCCAGCCCGTGGTCTCTCTAGTAGGCACTAACTCTCCATCGCTACTCCTAATCACTGTAACGCCTGACTTCATTGGGACTACCTGAATAGGGCTAACCCACCTACTATTAGAAATTGGGTAAATGATACCCGCATCTAGCAACTTCACAATCTTTTTCTTTACCACTTCCTCGGCATTGGCGCCAAAATCTTGATGTATTTTTCTACGTCTATCAAAATTTAGTATAAAACTCTATCTATTAAATACACCTAAATTGAAGTGTGGGGCGAGAGGGTGTTGAACCACAGGGACTGAGAGTGCGTGAATTTAATCTATGACCTAAATTGCTTTAAGGAAAAGCGATATCTTTGTGTTAGTTAATCTAGAAAATGACAATTAAACTAAAGTAATCTACTACTAATCGGGAACGTGTATTAAATTGGAGCCTAGGGTTTTTAATCCATCATTAGCCCATTATTTTTGCATTAACTCTTAAATTGGGATTATTGATTGTCACACAAGTAGTGGTTTAGGCTACAAGCTTCGACATACTAAGATAATGTTGTTAGTATTGCGTATTGACCCTATCTAACTAAAGCATAAGGAAAATAGGCTCTACCTAATGTATTGTTAATTATTACGTATTGACCCTATCTAACTAAAGCATAGGGAAGATAGGCTTTAATTAATAATTTGGTTATATTGTTGCTTGATTAATTAATCCTAAGGCTACAAGCATAAAGAATTAATTTATAAATATCAATATCAACATTTAAAGGTTACAAACTCAATAATCTTATAAAATGAATAAACAATAAAAATATAATACTTCAAAGTATTTATCTCAACCAAACAATTCATATAAATAATCAAATTAACCCGAATTAATAGTAAACAAAAGTAAAGGCTAAGATTTCATCTAACCCCAGAGAGCAAGTTAGTTCTCCATCAAGGATGATCCGCTGAAGGAGGAGACGAACGAACTCATGTCGATCCCCATGCTAATTTTGCTCTCGTTCCAATTTAACGAAAAAGAAAGAAAAAATAAAAATCTGAAAGAGAGAGAGAGAGAGAGAGAGCTGAGAGGAGAGAGAGAAAACAGGGGCCGAGAGAGAGGCGGTGAAAATTTCCAAAAAATAGAGACCCCCCTCAAATGTAAAAGCTCCCCAATTCCCCCCCCCCCCCCCCCCCCCCCCCCCGCCCCCCTCCCCCCAAAAAAAACCGCCTCTTCTTCCTCCTCTCTGAGCCCTACCGAATTTGGGTTGTAGCTGGTGTTGTTGGGTCAAAAGTAGAACACGGTGGACGCAGGTGTGCTGAGATTGGGTGTTGGGCTCGCGTTTGTCGGCCGATGAACGCTCGACTTGGGCTATCATGGCTGGTGGGTGACGATGATCTGGTCGTGGCTGGTGTTAGTGGTGTCGTGGGCTGGAGGTCGAATCAGGCCGGCATTAGGCGGGACAGGGGATCGAAGATGACGGTGAAAAGGGGCAGTTGGGCTGGGCCTGAGTTCCGGACTTATATTATCTCGTTCCAATCTCCAATTGACTTGATGTAATTATTTATGCATCGAATTTGTCTTATTTGCACCAACATTTGACAATTTTCGGAACTTTAATTTCAAACCTGCTAAACATAAAAATTGTCAAAATGAGTGTAGAATTATAATTAAATATGTGCAAAATAATTAAAATAACAATTAAAAGATGAGTAAATCTGAGACGCATCAACACCCCCACACATAACTTTTGCTAGTCCTCGAGCAAAGCATATGATTTAACATAAAAACTACAATGACCAACTACCCCAACTAACCCAACCTTCTCCAAGTTTTCCAAGATTAACACCTATATTCCAATTCAAGACAAGATTAAATAATCTAGAGCATTCTCCAATTCCATGAATTTAGATGGTTAAACTTCAAAACTCGTCATAGAATTTCATTAACCTTGTATCAGCTAATAGGAATTACTCAAGTAACGCACAAGTGAAAGTGAATAGGATTTCATGCCACAGAATCTCCTCAAATTCTCGCTTCCAACCAAATATATAAAGGTTTTGGGCACCCGTGCCATTGAATCACCTCAACACATGCTTATACTTAGAGAAATTTTAAGCGGCATATGAGTGACTACTTTACAACATTCTGACCTCAGTATGGCACAAAAGAACATCTTTGTAATGAATGTACACCAGTTTTCACTTTTTCTTTTTCTTTTGCCTTTTTCTTTTGGAAGAAACCCTTTTTTTCTTTTTTTTTTTCTTTTCATTTTTTTTCTTTTTGTTTCCTCTTTCTTTTCTGTCCATTTTTGGACTTTTTTTTTAATAACACGTACTTTGTCATTACAATTGACATTGACCAACCAGTGCTTTACATAACATCAAGGGCAAGGATTAGGATAATCCAATATGGCAGGCTTGCAAAACTCAAGATATATAAGATTATTTACTCAAATTCATAAGATTTTCCGCAACACAAAAGTCCTGTGCTTAGTGAATATGTGAGCGGCATGAGTAGAACCCATTAATATCAACAATGATCAACAATGCTCATTACCAAGTATGAAGTAGAATCATTTAACTTCATGGAATTAAGAGAATGAAATAAACAACTAATCCCACTGTCATCATAACATAAGCGTCGATCAGGGAACACTTGGTTAAACTGTTATAATGCACACTCCAAATGCACAAAAGATGCCAAAATTTTAAAAATTTGACCAAAAAAAAATGAGCACATGCAAATGAGCCTCACCCCCACACCTAAATCATGCATTATCCTCAATGCGACAACATCAATCATTAAAGTGTAAGAGATAGGTGAGATGGAGTAATACAACCTGACGAGACGGTATGGACATATACATAGGAATCCTTCAACCCGACATAAGAACCTGAAAAGAGAGAAAACAACCTCGAAGCAACTAATTAGTTCAAAAACGAAATTAAAAATAAGAAATAACAAACATAGGCTGCCTCCTAGGAGCTCTAAATTTTATGCCTTCAGCCGGGTGCAGTGAATCAAGCAAAGATCAAGTATCAGTCATGGTGTCCATCAAAGAGACAACTTCAATAAGCTGTCCATCAGAACTGCCATCCAACTCAACTACCGGTTTAAGCCTTTGACCATTTACAGTGAACGCACGGCCATTTTTAGGGTGGTATATTTCAATAACACCCGAGGGGTATACCTGCTTAACCACAAAAGGACCATCCCACCCAAACCTCAACTTACCAGAAAAAGGACGCAATTTGGAATTAAAAAACCAAACCTTTTGATGAGGAATAAATATTTTTCTCATAATATGTTTATCATGAAAAGCCTTGGTTTTAGCTTTATAAATCTTTGCAATCTCATAAGCTTCATTCCTTAGTTCTTCCAGCTCACTCAATTGAAGCTTTTGGTTGGCACCAGCTTGGTCTAAGTCAAAATTCAAGGCTCTAGTGGCCCAATAAGCACTGTGCTCTAGCTCAACTGATAAATGACATACTTTACCAAAGACCAACCTGTAGGGTGATATACCAAGTGGGGTCTTATAGGCAGTGCGGTATGCCTAAAGAGCATCATTCAACCTAAGGGACCAATCTTTCCAATCAGGACGAACCGTTTTCTCAAGTATAGACTTGATCTCATGGTTTGAAAGCTCTACTTGACCACTAGTTTGGGGATGATAGGGGGCAGCAATTTTATGATGCACTGAGTACTTCCTAAGAAGTGCCTCGAATGACCTATGAATGAAATGCCTTACGCCATCACTAATGAGTGCTCTAGGGGTACCAAAGCGATTAAAAATGTGGTCCTAAACAAATTGCATGACCCCTTTGTGGTCATTGGTTCGAGTAGGTATGGCCTCAACCCATTTAGACACATATTCGACCCCTAAAAGTATGAAAAGAAACCCAAAAGATGGGGGAAATGGTCCTGTAAATTCAATACCCCAAACATCAAATATTTCCACAATTAAAATGGGGTTCAAATGCATCATGTCTCGATGGGTCATTGCCCCTGTACTCTGACAACGCTCACATGTAAGACAAAACTTGTGAGCATCATTGAACAGAGTAGGCCAATAAAAACCACACTATAGGACTTTTGCAGCAGTCCTACGACCTCCAAAGTGTCCTTCACATGCATATGAGTGACAAAAAGATAAAATGCTATGATACTCACACTCTAGAACACATCTACGAATTACTTGGTCTGCACAATGTTTAAACAAGTCAGGGTCATCCCAGTAAAAGTGCTTTACTTGAGAGAAAACCTATCCTTTTCTTGCTTAGACCAAGTAGATGGAATCGCACCTGTAGCGAGAAAGTTAACAATATCCGCAAACCAAGGGCTATGTGAATTGGAGACAATGAAAAGTTATTCATCAGGAAAAGAATCATGCCAAGCAACTGATGGATCATGATGCTCAAAGAAAATCCAAGAGAGATGGTTAGCTACCACTTTTTCTTTTCCTTTCTTATCTCTTATCTCAATGTCAAACTCTTGAAGTAGAAGAATCCACCCAATGAGCCTAGGTTTCGTTTCTTTCTTAGAGAGCAAATATTTCAATGTAGCATGGTCAGAATAGATAATGACTTTTGACCTCAAAAGATAAGAATGAAACTTGTCTAGAGCAAACACGACAGCTAGCAACTCCTTTTCAATAGTGGTGTAAGGGCGTTTTGAATCATTAAGAGTTCTACTAACATAGTAAATGACATGAGGCACTTTGTTTACTCTTTGACCTGGGACAACACCTATAGCAAAATCAGAAGTATCACACATAATTTCAAACGGAAGAGAGTAATCCGGGGACTGCATAATGTGGGCTGAAATAAGTAATGACCGTAGTTTTTGAAAAGCTTCTAGGCAAGACTCATCAAACTCAAATGATGTTTCTTTAGCTAGCAAGCTAGTTAATGGTCTGGCCAGTTTTCCAAAGTCCGTGATGAATCTCCTATAGAAACCTGCATGACCTAGAAAGGATCTAACTTGCTTTACGTTTGAGGGAGGGGGTAAGTTTGCAATCAGATCTACCTTAGCCTTATCAACCACAATACCCTTCTTAGACACTCTATGACCGAATACAATATCCTCTTGAACCATAAAGTGACTCTTTTCCCAACTCAAAACAAGATTGGTCTCTTTACATCTTTTTAGCACAAGCCTTAAATTCTGTAAACATTCATCAAACGAAGGTCCAAAAACAGAGAAATCATCCATAAAAACCTCAAGAAATCTGTCTACCATGTCAGAAAAGATAGACATTATGCATCTCTGGAATGTAGCGGGCGCATTACATAAACCAAATGGCATCCTACGGTAGGCAAATGTGCCAAAGGGACACGTAAAGGTCATTTTCTCCTGATCCTCTAGGCAGACTGCTACCTGATTATATCCTGAATATCCATCAAAAAAAACAGTAAAAGCTCTGACCAGCTAACTTCTCCAAAATCTGGTCAATGAATGGTAGAGGAAAAAGGTCCTTCCTAGTGGCAGAGTTAAGCTTCCTATAGTCAATACAAACTCTCCAACCCGTGGTCTCCCTAGTAGGAACTAACTCTCCATCGCTACTCATAATCACTGTAACCCCTGACTTCTTCAAGACTACCAGAACAGGACTAACCCACCTACTATCAGAAATTGGGTAAATGATGCCTGCATCAAGCAATTTCACAATATCTTTCTTTACCACTTCCTTCATGTTAGGATTCAACCTCCTTTGCATCTCTCTAGTGGGTCTAGTATTCTCATCAAGAAAAATCCTATGCATACAAATGGAAAAGTCTATACCCTTTAGATCAGCCACAGACCACCCAATGGCACTCTTATGATCACTAATCACTATCATCAATGCATCTTCTTGTTCCCTAGAGAACTGAGAAGAGATAATCACAGGTAAGGTCTCATCGGGTCCGAAGAAGGCATATGGCAGAGACTTAAGTTCAAGTGTGGGTGGTGAAACTATGGAAGGCAAAGCAGGGGAATCCAAAAGCGTAGGTAAAGCTTCTACTTTTGACAATCAATGTCAAGTCTCTAAAGGAGCACATGACTCAAGCAAATCATTCATCTCTCTAATGTCAGTTGCAACCTCAAAATCGTCGGAACAGTCATATACTAGCGCTCGCTCAAGGGAATCACTAACTAGGATAGAAGGGAGTGTTTGGTCCTCCAAATCATCAATAATATCCATCCAGAAACACTCCGACTCATCCTTACCAGTGGGTGACAACGAAGCCTTAAAAATATTCAACCTAATAGTCATATTGGCAAAGCTTACATCCATTACCCTAGATCTACAATTGATGGTAGCATTGGCTGTCGCTAGGAAAGGTCGACCTAGAATGACAGGGACATGTTTTTTCGAATGACTAGAAGGTTCCATATCAAGCACAAGGAAATCAGCAGGAAACAAGGCTTTGTCTACTCTCACTAGCACATTAATCAACTCACCACGAGGAATCCTAGTTGATCTATCTGCTAACTACAAGGTCATCGTGGTGGGTTGCAACTCTCCCAGGCCTAACTTCTCATAAATCGAGTAAGGACTATTGTTGACACTCGCTCCTAAGTCTAGTAAGGCTTTATCGATTTGGTAGTCTCCAAGTGAACAAGAGATGGTGGGGACCCCAGGGTCTTTATACTTAATTGGAGTGTCACACTTCAGAATAGAGCTCACTTGCTCGGCTAAAAACACTTTTTGAGGCAGATGTGCTCTAGATCGCCTCTTTTGGTTCAGTAGATCCTTAATGAACTTCGCATAGGTCGGGATCTATTTAATCGCATCAAGAAGGGGAATGTTTATCTTTACTTGCCGAAACATCTTCAAAATGTCTTCCCACTTCTTTTCCTTCCCATTTGGATGTGGTGCAACTAAAGCTTGGGGGGAAGGGTACTCTAGGTTCATATGACGAGGGAAGATCAGAGGCTTTAGGAATGGGAGAAGGGTGCGTGATCTCATCGGTCTCCTTTTCTCTCTCCTTGCTCTTCTCTTCTTCCTCATCACTCATGGATACTTCACTTTCAACACTCACCCCATTGTCAACCTCCTTCCCATTTCTCAACACTGTAATGGATTTTGCTTGTTCTTGCTGGGAAGGATAGTTGTCTTATCTTACACAGTTCCTAGGGTTCTCTACAGCCTGGCTTGGGAGTCTTCCCTCATATCTCCTACTCAAAGTGTTAGCTAGTTGACCTATTTGGGTTTTTAGCTTTGAAATCGATTGTGTATGGGAGTGGAGGAGTTGGGAATTAACTTCTAAACCTTTCAGAGCACTTAAAACCTTCTCTTCAAAATTTGAATTAGAGCTCAAATTAGGAGGTTGAGAGTAGTTAGAAGCATATCCTTGCGGTTGAAAATCGACAGGCCGGGGCATACCGGATTGTTGAGGTCGTGAGTTCTGTTGTTGTGGCATAAGCTGTCCTTCTCCTCCTTGCCACTAGGAGAAGTTAGGATGGTTTCTCCAGCCCAGATTGTACATGTTAGAGTATGGGTCATTTCGTGGGAATCCTTAGGCTGCATTGACTTGTTCCTCCGACCACTCCACATAAGGTGAAGCAGAGGGGCAGTCATTTGTAGAATGAGAGACACTAGAGCATGAAGAGCAAGCACTATACACATTTGAAACATGAGACACATTAGGTACAGTAGATGGGGCCAATGTCATCTTAAATAGGGAAGTTAACTACTCTACGGAAGAGGCAAGAGAGTCTACTTTCTTATCAAAGATGGAGATGTGAGCAATCTCATTTACTCCTCTATTTAACCTAGTAGCATTAAGACGTGCATGTGCAGCAGATTGTTGTGCATTCTCATTCAAAAGTTCAAACAGTTCACATGCCTCATCCTCATTCTTTCCAAAGAACTGACCACCACACGAGGCATAAACAGTTTGTTGACCCTTCTCGTTTAACCCATAATAGAAATTTTGGACTAGTTGGAATTTAGGGATAGCATGATGTGGACAAGCTCGTAAGAGTTCCCTAAACCTATCCCAACTCTCGTAAAACTCCTCAATAGGAAGTTGGGCGAAGGTGTTAATGGCTCTTCTAGCAGTGGTAGTCTTACTAATGGGATAGAATTTCTTATTAAATTCTTGTTGCATTTGAGTCCAAGTGCTAATCGTCCCACTAGGTAAGGTGCCTAACCAATACTTAGTCTTTTCCTTCAAAGAGAAAGGAAAAAAGCGAAGTAAGATGGCGTCATCACTAACATTAGGAATACTAAAGGTTGAGCAAACCTCCATGAAACTATCCAAGTGACTATATGGGTTCTCATTGCTTAAGCCATGGAACAAAGGAAGCATCTGTATAGTATGTGGCTTAAGCTCGAACTGATGGGGTACCCGTGACAATCTAATGCAAGACGGTGAGGCGTATGTAGTGGGAGTAAAATACTCCATGAGAGCACGGTTGTTGCTCGTCAGCCATTACTAAATCAGAGTTAGCACTAGTGGATTTTGCTCGGTGTTAGGCTCTAAGGTCTCTTAAAGTTTTTTCAATTTCAGGGTCAAATATGGTAAGGTCAAGAGACAAAGAGCGACGGTCGTGCATGAAAAATTAACCACACGAAGCAAGTAAATTAAAAATTAAATAAACAAAATAAATAAAACAGGCAAAACAAATACTAAAAAAAAGACAAATAACAAGATACCCTAAAATCTACTTATGCACAAAAATCACAAGAAAAATAATGCTAATAAAAAGAAAAGAAAATTTTTTATTTTTTTTTTTTAGAAAAGAGTAAATAACAATTAAAGAGAATTAAAAATTAGAAAGCCTAAATTAAGAATCAAATTAAGATTTCAAATCCTAGGTTGAAAAATAAAATTAATTAATTTAAAATTAAAGAAGAAATAGAAAGTTAAAAATCAAAGAAAATCACAAAAATAAAATCACGAACGTTGCCTAGTCCCCGGCAACGACGCCAAAATTTTGATGTGTTTTTCTACGTCTATCAAAATTTAATATAAAACCCTATCTATTACAAAAACATAAATTGAAGCGTAGGGCAAAAGGGTGTCCAACCACATGGACTACGAGTGCGTGAATTTAATCTATAACCTAAATTGATTTAAGGAAAAGTGATATCATTGTGTTAATTAATCTAGAAAGTGACAATTAAACTAAAGTAATGTACTCCTAATCGGGAACGTGTATTAAATTGGAGCCTAGGGTTTCGAATCCATCTTTAGCCAATTATTTTTGCGTTAACTCTTAAATTGGGATTATTGATTGACACACGGGCAGTGGTTTAGGCTACAAGCTTCAACCTACTAAGATAATGTTGTTAGTATTGCGTATTGACCCTATCTAACTAAAGCATAAGGAAAATAGGCTCTACCTAACGTATTGTTAATTGTTACGTATTGACCCTATCTAACTAAAGCATAGGAAAGATAGGCTGTAATTAACAATTCGGTTAATACTATTTTTTGATTAATTAATCCTAAGGCTACAAGCACAAAGAATTAATTTATAATTATCAATATCAACAATTAAAAGTTACAAACTCAATAATCATATCAATGAATAAACAATAAAAGTATAATACTTCAAAGTATTTATCTCTACCAAGCAATTCATGTTAACAATCAAGTTAATCTAAATTAAAAGTAAACAAAAATAAAGGCTAAGATTCCATCTAACCCCAGAGAGCAAGTTAGCTCTCCATCAAGGATGATCCGGTGAAGAAGGAGATGAACGAACTCATGTCGGTCTTCACGCTAATTTTGCTCTCGTTCCAATTCAACGAAAAGGAAAGAAAAATAAAAATCTGAAAGAGAGAGATAGAGCTGAGAGGAGAGAGAGAAAACAGGGGTCATCGGTCCCAGCACCCAAAACAAAAACAAAACCTACCCCAAAAATAAAGCCACAATTTATAGTGATTCCTCGCAACCCTAATGAGCTTGGCTTGGTGTTTCGGGTCTGGAGGTGTGGGTCTGGGCCGGGATAGCTGCGGGCTGGGTCTGGTGTGGGCTATCGTTGGGCCGTTGCTGGTGGGCCTGGTGTTGATGATGGGCCTGCTGGTGGTTGACAGCCTAAAGGTGATATGGTGATGATGTTGACGATGCTTGGTGTCGGTGGGCCGTTCTTGGGCCTACGTTTGAGCTGGTGGAGTTGGGTTGCGTTTAAGCCGGTGGAGTTGGGCTGCGTTTGGGTTGAAGATGATGAATAGTGCAGGTGTGGGTCAGGCTTATACGTTCTTGTCTCGAATCTCGAATTGACTTGATTTAATTGTTTACGCATCGAATTTGTCTTATTTGCTCCAAAATTTGATAATTTTTGGAACTTTAATTTCGAACCTGTTAAATATAAAAATTGTCAAAATGAGTGTAGAATTATAATTAAATAGCTGCAAAATAATTAAAATAACAATTAAAAGATGCGTAAATCTGAGATGCATCACCTATCACAATTAATGAAGATGATGCTTCGCCTTCATGGCCAGCTTTGGATCTGGACTCAGACACTGTCTCGAATACCACCACGATCCCACTTCTTGGCATCTCCAAGGATGCATCCATCTCCGTGATAGCTCCACCCTCCACCATCTCTACAACTCCAGTCTTAGTTCCGCCTTTCTTGCTCTCAACTTATACAGATCCGCCAATCATGACAGAGCCTCCTGTGCCTCTGCAGTAGCTATCACAATTTGAGGTCATTGTCACCACCTCGGCCAAGCTCCCACTCTCTTGCCTACTCTTCAATTGCCGAGTACACTTCAGCAACCTAGATACCCTCACGGCTCATATCTTGCTGGAATTCCGAAAGTTGGTATTTGACCTAGGAGGATTTTCTACATTCTGGAGTTCGCTCAGTATCCATGACCCTTGGGGCAAGGGTCTTTGGAGGGGAAGGAAGTGATACGAGCCAAAGTGGGATTAGGCATACAGAAGGATGCCATCTCATTAGTCCCTACCTGCCTGGGCTACTACCGCCAAGTAGCCTACCTGCCTGATCATCACTCGCCAACCGCACCTCAGGCCAACACAGATATGGCGACTCCCTTACTTTTGATCCTCAAGGACGAGGATGGTTTCAAGGGGGCAGTATTCATACAGACCGAGTATCTTCTACCCGCCAATCTTAGTCTTACCTGCCCAACCCGGGTCCATATTCGCATACGTGAGAGGCTCCCCTTGCCACCTCAGCCCTAGTGTGACTACCCTTACTAGTATAAATAAGGGGTTACCCTCCCCATAGTTGAATATGCTATGAATGAAGTAAAGAGTCCCCCCCCAACCTCCAAAAAAAATTCCTTAGACATCTCCCCCCTCTCCTCTTGTATTCTTCCCATTTTTGGAGGTTATCTATAAATTAAATGTGTGTATATATATATATATATATATTAGCCTAAGATTCTATTGATATTAGCTAGATTTTATTTGGTTTGTATCACCGGCACTGGCGTCACCATCCAACATGGCATCAACCTGTACACGACGTCATCCCCAACTAGGCGTTATCTGGAACCTAGCGTCATCCCGAACCTGGCGTCATCCCGAATGCAGCGTCATCCCTAACCTAGCGTTATCCACAATCCTGTGATAACCCTGACCCAGCGTCGTCCAAACGCTCACTTACTACCACCACCACGGCGGTTTGCCTTCCATCACTAGGTGTGACGCTTTGACTTTTGCCACCACCGTGCGACAACCATCCCATTCTTGAACCACAACAACCACCATGCACATCACTTCGCTTCCCAACCATCGCTGCAACACCGCACATGACTCCACCATTTCCCATACGACCACCACTCCTTGTTATATGTCAACCATCACCACCATGTCGTGCACCAATAGCCACCCCATGCCCGTCCCCGCCACTCCCCACCACCTTCCATGGCTAGGTTTTCTCTCCTTTTCAAAGCCTAATTTGGGTCAATTTTCACAATCTAAAGTCAACCTTTATTGGGTCAATTTTTGTTACCATCTCAATTCAATTCAACCCTAATGGGGTTAATTTTCATTACAATCTCAATTTAATTCAACTCGAAATAGGTCAATTTTCGTTACAATCTCAGTTAATTCAATCCTAGGTGCGTCAATTTTCGTTACAATTGTAAGTTTACTTCAACCCTAAGTGGGTCAATTTTTGTTACAATCTTAATTTAATTCAACCATAAAGGGTTAATATTCAATATAATCTTAATTCAATTCAACCCTAAATGGGTCAATTTTTTTTGTTTAGCATCTCAATTCCATTCTACCCTAAGTGAGTCAATTTTTGTTACAATTTCTATTCAATTGAACTTTAACTGGTTTGGCTTTCGCTACAATCTTAGTTCAATACAATCCTTACTGAACCAATCTTAGTCACAATCTGAGTTTGGTTCAACCCTAATTGAACCAATTTTTGTCACAATCTTGATTCAGTTCAACCCTAATTGAATCGATTTTCGTCACAAACTCAGTTCAGTTTAACCCTGATCGAACCAAATTTTGTTATAATCTCTGTTCAATTCAATCCTAATTAAATCATTTTTTGTTGCATTTGCTATTTGGTTAAACCATAAGGCGATCAATTTTCGTCATAATTCTAATTCTACTAAGCCTTACTTTAGTTAACCCTTATTCCAGTATGTATTATATGTTTAAACAAGTAAACTAATGTAAGCCAAATATACGTATTCCATAAATATATCATAACTAAAAAGCCTTGTATAACTAAAATCATATTTTCAAGGCATGAAAAGAGCATGCTTTGTAATTATAAAGTTTTGCAGCCATTCATAGACGGTTTCCTTGGTCAGTTGAATTAATTCTCTACAATTCTTTCTTAATTCCAATTAAATCGATAATTGTTATAGGGCCAATTTAACTAATCTCCATGTCAATTTTACTTCAAACCAAACTCCCAAGGAATTAATCTTTGTCATTGTTCCACTCTAATAGATTACTATTTGAATCAACCTTTGCTATGATTTCTAGTCTAAACGAACTGCACTTCAACACGCTCTTGCTACAATTTCTAGTTCAACTAAACCATATTTTGCTCGATCCTTACTCATCAATTGTCACATCAACAATTAATTGAAACAATTCTAAATTAGGGGAACTATAGGAATGAAGTCGTCGACCCCAACTTTAATGATTCCAGAATACAAAACGCACAAAATCCAACACCAAGATACAAGTGCAAATCAAAAAGCACATATAAGCACTGAGTTCTAAAGTGGTAAAGTAAACTACATGATTTATTCCAAGGATTTTGTTTGGGCATGTAAGAGACCTCATTACTCTCTTGGAAATTGCAAAGCATGTCTGGAGTCTCTTTCCATCCTTGACTAATCTAATTACTCCATGAATTTCTCATTTGCATATTCTACACATCTATAAGGTGATCCAAGGCAAACAATTCATTAAATGAGGACATAAGGCGTTGTTATTGTCTGGAAAAATTAAGCAAGCAGCCATGTGCTAACAACAACAACAACAATAGACCCAATGCCTCAAGGGGTCCCGCATAAGCAGGGTTTGGGAGGGGTGGATGTATGCAACCTTACTCCTTCAGGGTGTAACCTAGCTGAGAGGTTGTTTCTGAGGACCCCCAACCTTATAGAATTGGCAACACGAGGACTTTCCAGAAGGTCACCTATCCTAGTACTATTCTCGCCCAAGCTGCCATGTGCTAGTGTACCCATTATTCTCCTACAAAGCACTAGTGATGCTATTTTATCAAAAAGACGAAATCTCACCATAATTGACCTACTTCATAAGTTGCGTGATATCGCATATCTCAAAATCGGGCATTGCTATAGTACTTTTGGGAGATATTAACTTAGCAATGAGTTCAAAACAAAAAGCATCTCATAAATGAGGAGAACTGAAAAACTTTACGTTTGTTCATGATTCCCTTTTTATGGTGGTATATAAATCATGATAGGGCTGGAGGACTTCGTCCCTATGTATGTAAATTATTTTAAGACCGGGGGACTTTGCCTCAATCATGAGTTTGATTTCCTTATCCCGGTGGTACATATCATTTTTAGAATTGGGAACTTCGCCTCAGTCATAAGTTTGATTTCCTTATCCTGGTGGTATAAATCATTTTAAGACAGGGGGACTTTGCCTCAGTCATGCGTTTGATTTCCTAATGTCGGTGGTATAAATCATTTTAAGACTGGGAGACTTCGCTTAAATCATGAGTTAAGTCTTATTCCTTCAAAAGGTGCATAAATCATTTAAACATTAGGGGACTTCACCTCAGTTATTAGTTTGATTTCCTTATTCTAGTAGTATAAATCATTTTAAGATTAAGGGACTTGGCCTCAGTCACGAGTTCAATTTTCTTTATCCCCGTGGTATAAACTATTTTAAGATTGTGGGACTTCGCCTCATTCATGAGTTCGATTTCCTAATCCCGGTGGTATAAATCATTTTAAGACTGGGGGACTTCACCTTAGTCATGAGTTTAATTTCTTTATTCTGGTGGAATAAATCATTTCAAGATTTGAGGACTTCGCCTAAGTCATGGCTTTGATTTCCTAATCACGATGGTATAAATCATTTTAAGACCAAGGGACTTCGCTTAAGTCATGAGTTAAGTCTTATTCCTTCAAAAAGTGTGTAAATCTTTTTAAGACTAGGGGACTTCACCTTAGTCATGAGTTCAATTTCCTTATCCCTATGGTATAACTCAATTTAAGACTAGGGGACTTTGCCTCAATCATGAGTTCGATTTCCTTGTTCCGGTGGTATAAATCATTTTAAGACTGGGGGGACTTTGCCTCAGTCATGAGTTTATTTCCTAATCCCAGTGGTATAAATCATTTTAAGACTGGGGGGGACTTTGCTTTAGTCATGAGTTAAGTCTTATTCCTTCAAAAAGTGCCTAAATTAGTTTAAGACTAGGGGTACTTTGCCTCAGTCATAAATCAGATTTCATTTCTTTATCAGGGTAGTGTAAATCATTTTGGGATTGGGGGTCTTCGTCTCTATTCACAGTCTAGATTTCCTTATCTCATTGCTTAAATCATTCTAGGATTGGGGGCATCGCCCCAGCCATGAGTTACATTCCCTTCATTAGCGATACGTGAATCATTTCCATACTAAGGAATCTCGCCTCTGATCATAACTAAATCTTGTCAATGAATTGTAAATCTTTTCACGAGCCAAGGGGGCTTTGCCCCAACCAAAAAATAAACCTCATTCATAGGTTGCAAACCTCATTCATAGGTTGCAAACCTTTTCAGGACTAGAAGGCTTCGTTACCCATCATAAGTCAAAGATCAAATTATAATTAGGGAATTTAGTCGCTTATTGCAAAACAATAAAACATTTCTAATAGAAAAGCCGAACATGGACCACACATGTTACCATACTTGAGCAACCCAGTTTAATTAACTTTCTACTAGCTGGGTACCACTATTGGTCAATAATTTAATAAAAATAGTACAAGAGGTCACGTTTATCTACCTAGCCCTAAGCACTTATTAACCACCTACTCGAGATGAAGAATTGCAAGCTTGTGATGTACGAGCATAAAAGATTACTCAATAGTACCTTTAAAACGTGGTAATCTGAACAAAAGGCTAGAAATAGAATGCACTAATTCAATACCCACAATAACCTATTTCGAGATAATCTTGACCTTTCTCACAAATGGTTTGGAACTTCCATAGCCTGCTTAATCTAGCAATAACTGCTATCACTAAGAAGAAATATAACACAGGACCACTGACTTCTTAAATCTAATTCGCAACCTTAATACTAGAATAATGAGATTGTTATGTATTGAAAAAATTTGTGCCATGTTGATTTCATCCTTAGATGCCTTTTATCATCAATCTATACATTATGAGCTTACCTTGTTGCACTACTAATATGCAACGTCAGCATAAGTATCGTGGTACAAAATATTGATGTATTTAAAGTATTTAATAAAGTGTTTCGTATTTGTATAATATGCGGTTGGTTTGATTATGGTGTGTGTCGACACATGTCATGTGTGTCGACACACAATCTCCCAGAAACACGCCCGGGAAGATGAGTGTTGACACACAGATTCTGTTTGTTGACACCAAATCTTATAGAACCTAGGAGCTGGGTCTAAGTGTTGACACATAGAAATTGTGTGTCGACACACAGACCCTGTGTCGAAACTTAGTTCGACACACAGGGTAATTATGGTCGTTTCGTTACCTTGCACGCATTTTTCTGGATTTTTAGGAAATTAATTTGATAATTTTAAAGGGATGTGTCCCTTGTTTGAAGATAAGTATAGATAACGTGTCTCTTCCCAAGAGACACATCAAACTCTATAATTAGCCACCATTGTTGCATTGCAAAATGCATGAAAAAACAATGCATTCTCTCCTTTGTTAAAAGTCTCGTTCATCTTTCCTCTCTACGCTCTTCTCTCACTTTGTGTTTGGGTTTCATTGTATCTCTGAGACTATTTTGGTATTAATGAAGTAAGTCTTAAGGAAAGTGGTTCACTGCACGCCTTGGAACCAGTGACTGAAATTGATACTTGCTTTGCATTTCCCTAATGGTTTTCATGTTATTTACCCTGTGTTCTAACAATCTTAAGACTTAATTTCTATTTTTCAAAATGACTTCTTGTCTATAACAGAAGATTGCGAACTTTGTGAAACTTGACCATTCCGTCATTGGCAAAGAGATGCACTTTTTAATTACTACTTTGAATGTGGTATATGCCCTGAGTACACTAATCCCTAATCCTCCATCCGATGATGAAACTTTGTCCATGCAATGTGCAAGACTCAAGTGGGAAGATGATGACTACATTTGTAGGGGTCATATCCTTAACGGTATGACGGATGCTCTATTCGATTATCTATTCCAACATGACTACCGCCAAAGAATTGTGGGACATTCTTGAAACGAGGTACATGGCGGAAGATGCTACAACTAAGAAATTTCTTGTTAGTCAATTCAATAATTATGAAATAGTTGATAATCGTTATGTTATGGAGCAATTCCATGAGATTGAAAGAATTTTAAACCACTTTAAGCAACATAACATGAACATGGATGAAATCATTGCCATTTCTTCCCTGATAGACAAAATTTCTCCTTCTTTGAAAGATATTAAAAAGAGACTTGAACATAAAAAGGGAAGATTTCTCTATCAAGGAATTGGCTAACCATCTCCGTATTGAGGAAGGTTGAAGGTTATAGGATGAGAATAAGGATCGTTTCAGAGATATGGGAAAAATTAATGTCTTGGAAGAAGGCCAATTGAGTAAAGGACCAAAATGAACCGGAAACTTCTCAAAGAAACATAATGACAAGAGGCACAAGCCTATTTGTTAGGAGTGTCACAAGCCCAGTCACATGAAAAAGGACTGTTACAGCCTCAAGAATAAACGAGGCATGGGACTGGGCAATCGCAATGATAATTCAAAAAATAGTTTCTTGGTGATGATATCCTAGATCAATCTAATTCAAGACGATGAGTCTTGGTGGGTTGACTCGGGGGCTACAAAGCATGTATGTAAAGATAGAGGATTCTTTAAAACATTTGAGCTCATCGATGATGCGTCAACTTTATTTATGGGAAATGGTGCAACTATACCGGTTGAGGGTAAGTGAAAAATTGATTTGACTTTTTCATTAGGAAAAATACTTATCTTAACCGATGTATGTTTTGCACCGGACGTTAAAAGAATCTTGTATCTAGTAGCCTTCTGAATAGGTTTGGGTTTAAGTTGGTCTTTGTGGCCGACAATTCATCGTATTAAAAGGTGGTGCCTTTGTGGGAAAATGATACTTGTACGAAGGAATGTTTAAATTGAACGTGAATAAAATGGTTGATTCGGTGTATATGCTTGACTTTTCTTATCTTTGGCATCATAGACTTGGACATCTTAATTTTCATATAATGCAAGATATGGCTAAATTGGCCTCAATTCCACATTTTAATAAGGTTAATGATAAATGTAAAATTTGTGTGCTCATGAAAATATTATTTCCTTTTAGTGCAAAGGAATAGGAGTCTACTTGATTTAATACATAATGATTATGCAACTTTAAAAGTACCCCTACATTAGGAGGAAAGAGATACTTCATCACTTCCATTGATGATTGTTCGAGATATTTCTATGTATTTCTTTTGAACTTTAAGATGAATCAATGGATAAGTTTAAAGAATATAAGGCCAAATTCATGTTACATTGTGAAACATTCCTGAAACACTTGAGAACTGATCATGGAGGTGAACATTATGATCTTAGATACTTTGAAACCACAGGTATTATACATGAGGTCATGGCACCATATACACCACAAACAAAATGGCATGGCTGAGCAGAAAAATTGGACTTTAACCGAGATGGCAAATGCCATGCTATCATATTTTGGGCTTAGTGAAGGTTTTTGGGGTGAGGCTATAAACCGAGTCCCGCATAAGAAGAGTAAAATAACCCCATAGGAACAATGGAACAAACGAGCACCTAACTTGAGTTACTTTAACATTTGGGGGGTGTAAGGCAATTGTTAAAGTCCTGGAACTAAAAGGAAAAAAACTAGGTGAAAGAGGAATTGAATGCATTTTTGTTGGCTATGCACAACATAGTAAGTCTTATCGTTTTTATGTTATTGAACCAAATGACTACATAAATGTTAATACGATAATTTAATCAACAAAATGCAATCATTGACGGAAAAACATTTTAGTTCAATTCCTAGATCGAGAGAAACTATTACTGGTGACAATGACATGCCTTTGACGAATGATGAAAATCAAGATGTGAGGGAGGAAATCCCTGAAAATGCTCTAGAACTTAGAAGAAGTAAAAGAGTGAGGAAAGAAAAATCTTTCAAACCGGATTTCTACACATATCTAATGGAAGAAACTAGATACAATTTGGAGTGTCAAACTCCATATTGTTGTGTCATAGAGTCGGATCATATGATGCTTTATGAGGCTATGAAGTCTCATGGTGCCCCCTTTTGGAAAGAGGTTGTAGATGATGAAATGGGCTCCATAATGGGGAACAATACTTGGATTCTTGTGGGTTTTCCACGAGGGAATAAGCCCATGGGTGTAAGTGGATTTTCAAGAAGAAAATGAAGGCTGATAGAACTATTGACAAGTTTAAAGCCAGGTTAGTGGCTAAAGCATTTACTCAAAGACGAGATAAATTACTTTGATACATATGCCTTGGTGGCAAGAATATCAACCATTAGAATATTGATTGCTCTAGCTTCTACCTATAAATTAAAGATTCACCAAATAGATGTTAAAACAGCTTTCTTAAATGTTGAATTGGAAGAAGAGGTGTATATGGAACAACAGGAAGGATTTGTTGTTCTGGGCCAAGAGAAGAGAGTATGTAAACTCATACGTTCTTTGTATGGGCTAAAGCAAGCCCCTAAATAGTGACACCAAAAATTTGATCAAGTTATTTTAAACAATGGATTCAAGTTTAACGAATTAGATAAATGTGTCTATAGCAAATTCGACAATGATAAAAGAGTGATAATTTGCTCGTATGTCGATGATATGTTAATATTTGGTATTGATATGGAGCAAATAGATAAAACTAAACAATTTCTTTCTAATAATTTTGATATGAAAGACATGGGTGAGGCCGAATTTATCCTTGGTATGAAGGAATGGTGATACGATTTCTTTGACTCAATCTCTTTAGGTTGAAAAGATGTTGAAAAAGTTTGATATGTATGATTGTGCTCCTATTTCCACACAGATGGATCAAATTTTAAAGTTTGTACCAAATAATGGTGCCCCAGTGGAACAACTAAGGTATGCTAGAGTCATAGGTTATTTTATGTATGCTATGACCTGTACAAGGCCTGATATAGCCTTTACAATTAGAAAGCTAAGTAGATGCACTAGCAATCCAAGTTTGATACATTGCATGCAATACAAAGAGTATTGAAATATCTTATGAAGACTTTAAATTATGGTCTTTCTTATAATGGGTATCCTCCTACTTTAGAAGGATACTCGGACGCAATTAGATCTCCAATTTGGAGGATTTCACTTCTACCAGCGGATGGGCATTCTTAATTGGTGGGGGTGCTATTTCTTGGGGTTCTAAGAAACAGACCTGTATGGCAACAGAGTTTATTGCTCTGGCTTCTATGGCAAAAGAAGTAGAATGGTTGAAGGGTCTCTTGTATGAGATACCTTTGTGGCCTAAGCCAATCTCATTGATTTCTATCCATTGTGATAGTCAAGCTACAATTTCAAAAGCATATAGTGATGTGTATAATAGGAAGCTTAGGCACAATGGTGTGAGGCATAATTATGTGAGACAACTCATTAAGAATGGGATAATCACTATGGACTTTGTGAGAACATGTCAAAATCTAGCAGATCCGTTTCCAAAAAGTCTTGATAGAGGCTTGATCTTGAGTAAAAGGAAAGGGATGGGTCTTAAGCACATCAATTCTAGTCACCCATGATGGACCCTCAACCCAATGCCTGGTACAACGCTAGGTCTTACGTTCAATGAGAGAGTTTTATCATTTGTGTGATTGCAAGCACTAAAGGTAAATTCCATCCCGAGTGTAGTGCTTGGTAACCCATGACAAAGGAAAAAAAGAGGATGAGAACATGCTCTTAATGGACCCAAGCTAATAATTGAATGTCGTGTTGCAGGGACATGATCAATGGGATTCACCTACGTCAGTATAAAGTTTGGTCACTTCAAGGAGTGTTTTAATGAATAGGGTTTGACTCCGTTAATTCATGAAAGGTACAGAACACAAGGCTTTAAACGTGTCAGTCGAAGTTGAAGTGTGTTGTAGGGAGTAAGTCTTGTGTGTGGAGACATGTATGATTAGTCAATGGACTCGTATGGTCCAAAGCTTAGTCTACCATTTCGCTCCAGTTAATTGTGATGTGTCTTCGCTAAGTGAGGGCTCAATCGGAAGACACTCTCATTTATGTATAAAGACTTCCTTTACACCGAGATATTGTCAATATGTATGAAAATGTATGAATTTTGAAAATGATGGGGGAAATGTTGATTTTTTTTAAAATAAAGTATTTAATAAAATGTTTCGGATTTGTATAATATGCAATTGGTTTGATTATGGTGTGTGTTGACACACAATTTTGCAGAAACACACTTGGGAAGATGAGTGTCAACACACAAATTCTGTGTGTCGACACGAAATCTAACAGAACCCTGGAACTGGGTCTGAGTGTCGACACACAGACCCTGTGTGTCGACACTCAGTTCAACATATAGAGCAGTTATGTCCACTACGTTGTGTGGTTTTGTGTGGATTTTTAGGAAATTAATTTGATAATTTTAAAGGGATGTGTCCGTTGTTTGAGGATAAGTATGGATGATGTGTCTCTTAAGAGACACATCAAACTCTATAAATAGCCACCACTGTTGCTTTGCAAAGTACTTGAAAAATTCAATACAGTCTCTTCTTTGTTAAAAGTCACGATCATCTTTCCTCTCTACGCTTTTACACTCACTTTGTGTTTGGGTTTTATTGTATCTCTGAGACTATTTCAGTATTAACGAAGTAAGTCTTAAGGAAAGTATTTCGCTACACGCCTTGAAACTAGTGACTAAAATTAATACTTGTTTTACATTTCCCTAATAGTTTTTCGTGTTATTTATCCTTGTGTTCTAACACAAAACTATGGAAGACTCACTGTTATTATGTCACACATTACACATAAGTACTTGTCATTCAAGCATTAGGTCTTTGCATAGGGTAATGAGAAATGCAAGCAATGTTTGGCAGGTTAACTGATCAGCACGGGTCTTGCTTACTCTCGTGCCCAGGAGTTTGCTAGCTTCCTCTGGGGTGAAAGGGGGCTTAAGTGCATCCTTTCTGAAGGGGAGGTTTATTTTTTTTGGTTTCACACTAAGACGCAAGCCGAAAGTGTTCTGTTGGGCGGTCCTTGGTTCTTCAAGGGCGTATGCATGTCCCTCGAACTCTAGAAAAAGGGCTAACTTTGCATAAGGATTGTCTGACTGCTCTTATTTAGGTTTGGATATCCGGGCTTCTTCTGACTCTATGGAAGCGAGCCGGGATTAGTATAGCATGCAGCACAATTGGCGTTCCCTTGTTCATGGACAAGGTAACAGCGGACTGTACTCGCCTAGGATATATTTGGGCTTGTGTTGAGTTTGAGGCTAAAGGTCCAATCCCTAAGGAGGCCTTTATTAACATGGATGGTGTGAGGATCAAGCTCAGTATCATGTGTGAGGCTTTGCCAAAATGTTGTGCGACCTGCTTGGTCTTTAGGCACTCCTGTATGCCCCTAGGTGCTCGTGGTGGCCTTACCATGGCTGCCTTAGTGTTAGGGAACAAAAAAAAAAGTAAAAATAGAAGAAAAGGAAGGGTGTTGGGGCTATGGATGACCAGCTGGGAGCGCCTAGTGCGGTTTCTAATCCAACGGCAGTGTCGGTGCCTGGCCGGGGTGGTGCATCTGGTGCTAGGGCAGCCGACGTCCAGGGGCCCATGATCATGGGAGGTGTCATAGCTGTGGAGGGAGGAATGATGGGGGTGCTGGAGGAGCCCGTGCACGGTAGGTGGCCCAACAGCCCCTTGGGCCCAGGCCATCTAGGCCCAATGAAGGCCCAGGGAGGGGAGGAGGGAGGGGTACTCGCCCCTCCAACACCTGGCCCAACTCGAGGCCGAGCCCATTCCTTGGCCTTGTTTCGAGCTTGCTCAGGCCTACGCTAGGCCTGATGCAGCCCCAGACACGGGCCTTGCTAGGCCCAACTTAGGCTTGGATCAAGTGTAGGGGGACACGGGAGGTGTCCCCACAGCCCATAATGGTGGGCAATTGCAGCTGCGCCTAGCTGCGGCAACCCGGCACTGGACAATGGAGGACAAGCCACATTCGCTTCACTCGTAGAGTTGCCTCAACCTGAGGCGTGACATGCTTAACCCACCAGCGGGTCCTGTATTTCTCGTTGTAGCTCAGATCATTTCGCGGACGTCTAGGAGAGTGGCTCACCTGAGGATTTGGGCCGAGCCATTGCACCTTTTGAGATTGAGGAGGCTCAGGATGCACTTGTTGGGATCATTGAGCCTATTGCATGCATTAAGAACCGATTGGCACAGATGGTGGTTGAGTAGCGGAACCGATTTGCCCTTTTAGCTGAGGAGTCTATTGGTGAGCCATCTACTTCTGACAGTACTTCGCAGCCTGCTTCCATTAACCGTCGTGTTATGCACTCCATCAAAGCCCGTGGGGGTTGTGGGTCCCATGGGTTACGTTAGTCCTTTAGTTTTCGATGATTGGATGCTGGAATGTGAGGGGGTTTAATAACCCTAATTCCATCCGTGCTGTGCGTGACTGAATTGCCTCTAGTCGCTTGAGTTTGGTTGGCTTGGTTGAGACCTAGGTCACCTAGCTGATGTTGAGTCTGTTGTTGCCCGTTGTGCTAAGGGGTGGCAGCTTTGGTTTAGTGGGGTGCGGAACTCTCAATGCGACATCATTGTTCGTTGGAATCCTCATGTTTGCTGTGTTGCGAGAGTGTAAGGTGGGGATCAGCATCTCACCTGTAGAGTTTCTAACCTTTGAGGGGGTGTGGACTTTATTGCTACATTCATTTATGGCTTTAACGAGCCAGGGCCGTGTCGGGAGCTATGGTGGTATATTCGAGGAGCCAACGTGGGTCTTCAGGGGGAGCCTTGGATACTCCTTGGAGACTTCAACGTTATCCTTAGCTCCAGTGATAGGAGTGGAGGCCAGGGTAATTGGCCCGGTCATATGGATGATTTTCGAGACTACATCTATGAGTCAGAGCTTATTATTTTACCGTATACTGGGCTGTGCTACAAGTGGTCCAATAGGATGGACGGGGACACTCTCATTCTGAAGCATCTTGATTGGTGTATGGTGAGTCAAGGACGGTTGCATTCTTTCCCGGCCTCATCTGTCCAGTTCCTTCCACATGAGATCTCTTCTGATCATTGTCCATTTGTAGTTAGAGGACACTGAGAGCACTGCACATCGTGGCTCCCTTCAAGTTCTTTAAATGTTTGGCCGATCATGAGGAGTTCCTTCCTATAGTTTAGAGGGTTTGGGAGTCTAGCATTGACGGCACCCCTATGTGTCAACTCACTCAAAAGCTAAAGCGAATGAAGAGTGAGTTGAAGGCCCTGAATGCTAGACACTACAGTCACATCTCTGCTAGAGTGGTGGCGGCGAGGGACGCCTAGGCTGTGGGCTAAAGGGCTTTAGATGCTAATTTTTAGAGCATGGTTCTTTGAGAGAAGGAGCACCACTTATCCTGGGAGTATTCTAGGCTGTGCAAGGATGAGAAGTCTTTCTACAGTCAGAAGTCTCGCATCCAGTGGATTTCCTTAAGGGATCAGGGTACTCGGTTCTTCTACCTGTTTGTCACACATCGATAAGCTTGGAGTCGAATTTCTTCTATTGTTCGTTTTAATGGCACACTTATGACGAGGGGGGGATTTCGGAGGCTGAGGTCTCTTATTTTCAGGAGTTGCTGTTTGAGCCGAACGGGCCATTTCGTGAGGATATCTTGGGACTTTTTTCGGCTTGTCTTTTTGAGGATCAGGCTAGGTTATTGACACTTCTGATTTTTGATGCAGAGGTGAGAGATGCTCTTTTCTCCACTGGTGATGACAGGGCGGATGGTCCTGATGGCTACACATCCCTCTTCTTTAAGAGGGCGTAGGATGTTATGGGTCGTGATGTCGTGTGAGCCGTTCGTTCTTGCAGTCAGGGCGTATACTTGGTGCCCTGAGCATGACTCGCATCAGTTTGATCCCAAAGGTGGAGAATCCCTCCACCTTTGCTAACTATCACCCGATCTCTTGTTGCAATGAGGTATATAAGTGCATCACTAAGATCATTAAAAACAGGCTAAAAGGGGTGCTTCCCTTCTTGATTGATGATTTGGAGTCTGCCTTCGTGCCTGAGGGGAGGATTTCATACCGTATCTTGTTGGCTCAAGAGCTTATGCACGACTATCACCTTCATACAGGGACGCCTAGGTGTTCTCTGAAGGTTGATGTTCTCAAGGCATTCAACACGGTGCGTTAGGACTTTATCCTCTCTTCCATGCGCTATATGGGTATCCCCGAGGTTATGATTCGATGGGTACATGAGTGTCTTTCCATAACCAAATTTTCAATCGCCATTAATGGCGAGCTTTAAGGTTTCTTTGGCACGAGCCAAGGTATTCTTCAGGGGGATCCTCTTTCCCCTACCTCTTTGTTATCGCCATGGAGGGCCTACAGGCTTTGCTTCATAGTGCCACTACCGATCAGCAGTTCTGATTTCACCCGTGCTGCGATAGTACTCAGCTCACACATATTTGCTTTGTTGATGATTTGATGATCTTTAGTGAGGCAGATGAGGGCAGTGTCTCAGTTATTCATCAGATGTTAGATCAATTTATCGCACTTTCGAGGCTGTCTTCGTATGCTGCAAAGAGTACCGTCTTCATTACCGGGGTTGATTTAGAGTTTCAGTAGTCTATTTTGGATATTTAGGGTTCAGATTGGGGCAGTGTTCGATCAGATATCTAGGGGTTCCGCTTATCACTTCGAGGCTTCAGTTCATTCATTGAAAGCCCCTATTGAATCCCATCTTGGCTCGCATTCAGCTATGGACTTCACGAGCTCTTTCCTATGCTATATAGGTCTATTGGTCATTTGTCTTCATTCTTTTGAGGGGAGCGAAGGTTGCCTTTCTATCCAGGTTGACACATACTGCCTTTTTGTGGAGAGGCTCCTCGCTGGTCCCGAGGGGAGCGAAGGTTGCCTCGAGGCATCTTTGTTACCCTTGTAGAGGGGGTGGCCTTGGGATTTGTCGCCTGACCGAGTGGAACCAAGCTTCTATCATAAAGCACATATGGGTTCTGCTCACCGATCGTGATTCTCTCTGGCCTTGGTGGATTCATGCCAACCGACTTCAGGAGAAGATCTTCTGAGAGATTTAGCCGATAGGGTCGATTTCTTAGTCATACAGGAGCATCTTTGGTGCTTAGTCCTCATGTGAGACAGCGTTTAAACACATCGTTGGGGATGGGAGCGACACTGCACTTTAGGTTGACCACTGGCCGCCTTGTGGGCATTTGACGGGTTGGTTCACGACCCACACTTTGACTTCTACTGGTCATCTATTGGGTTCACGTGTATCTGATATTATCAAGGGTGATCAGTGGAGGTTTCTCAGGAGAGATCGAGCTGCTACCTATTTGGGATTCTGTTGACTTCAGAACTCAGTCGGGTGTACTTGACCAAGTTGGGTGGATCGGTGACCGTTCAGGGATATTCACCACTAGATCGACTTGGGAGATGATTCATAGTAGGATGGAGGAGGACTCCATCCATGATCTTCTCTGGTTCCAGTTGCACATTTAGAGGCACTTTTTCATCTTGTGGGCTTCCTGAGAGTGACTTTGGACCCATGACAGATTGCTGAGACATTAGGTTGAGGGCGTTCAGTTTTCATGTGTACAGTGTGGTTCAGATGATGAGCTGCATAGCCATCTTTTCTTTGCCTGCAGCTTCTCTATTTCTGTTTGGTCTAGGGTGTCATTGCATACATCCTTCGCCTAGCCTACGCTTCCATAGTGTAAGCTGGTTTAGTGCGCTACTACTCAACCCCGTGGTCGTGGGGTGGATCGTATCCTTTCCCGCCTTTGCCTCTCTACGATGGTCTACATCCTCTGGTATGAGTGTAACCTGAGGATTCAGCGTTCCTAGTCCAGACCTTCTTCAGCTGTTATTGAGGAAATCATAGGATTGGTACGCAGTCGTCTCATTGCTGCTTCTATGCTCCATGGTGCTCATCGTCATTCTTAGATTTTCTAAGAGTGGGGGATTGAGCACTATTTGTTTGTTTGGTTTCATCCTTTATTTTCCTTTGCTTTGTTGGTCATGTTGGCCTTTGGTTCTTTTGTTTTTTGATTCTTTGTCTTTTGACTTTGATTCATTGATTTAGGCCTCTCTGGCTATGACTTCGGGGTATGCCCCTTGTAGATTTGTACCTATATATTTCTCTTATACGGTATATCATACAAACTTACAAAAAAAAAAAAAAACGGTTTCACGTAGTTTACTTGTAAACCGCTCAACACGAGTCACACCAAGTGCATCGGTTCATAAATAAACGTTTAGCACAAAGACTATTAGTGTGGATATCCTCTAAGGATGGTGCATTACAAATTTGATTTACTGTGCTTCTTATCTAGCACATAATTTACAACTTTTAAAGTATGTTACTTATAGCAACTCATCTTTACTTTGACATATGTCCTTGATATACTCATCATCAAACAGGTATACTAACCCATTTGATTTAGTTTATTATCCCAATTATGCTTGCTACCTTAACTTTATCCAGATATTTTATACATGACACCTGATGGCTACCTAAGTATTGGGAGAAATTTCAAAAATTTTCCCTAATTTAATAAAGTTAACACAGCGAAAAAGTTTAAAATTCTTAATTTTAAATCCAGGGTTGATTTAAAATTCCTAATTTAAAATTTACAGATTAAAATTTTTAATTTAAATCTACAGGCCTCTTCTCTAATACATTCACAACAATTACATGAATTATAACTAGCATACTAAGAAAACTGTAAATAAATAGAAAAGCAAAAACTAAAAGAGAAGGAAAGAAGATTGCCCATAATTGCTCCAATATAAGAAAATCAAAATAATAAGAACTCTAGGAAGCCGGGAAAATTGAAACCTAGCTGTCTTCTATGCAATGACCTTAAACCTCCCGAAGAGTGGGTCCGAAAACTATTAAATTGTAGAAAGAAAAATGTCAACAAAAAATTTTCTCTCCATTTAGGTCCTTGAAAGTCAACACTTTATAAAATCCTTAATTTTAATTGGATTTTAGTGCCAAACCACAAAATTGGTACCCTATTTATAGTAGAATACCAGGGCGAAACAATACAAAAATTTCGATGCTGGATGCAAAAATATAAAGCAAAACGCAGCATTTAATGCAAGGCACAGACCAAAACGCAGTGTTTCATTGCATAGGTCAAACAACGTTATTTTGACCAAGATAGGCGTGCCATGTGTAGAACGGCTATTCGCCTGCACATGCATACACAGATACCCACAGGGGACTTCCATTGCGTACGCGATTTTTAAATTTTTTTTTTTGTTTTGCTTTGTTTTTCATATGTAAAAAATTTATCTTATAAATTTTAATTTTTAATATTATTTTATTTTATAATTTTTAATTTTTATTAATATCGTAAATAATATTTGGCAAAATTAAATTTACTCATCTCGTGAATTCTTTAATATTTTTTTGATGGTAATAAATACAGAGGCTTGGGTAGGGACCTCAGGTACAATTTAAATTTAGCTAAAAATAAGTTAAATTAATTGTTATCTTATGATAAAATTTAATTACTATTTAATGGAACTTAATTCTATTAAATAAATCCCACTGCACTTTAGATTTAAATCATTTATTCAATATTTTTCAAATAGACTGTATTGATAACAACAACTCCTCCACTAGATGTCCATAACAAAGAATAAACATAACTACTACCATTATCTTTCTTACAACTTTTTTATTATTTACCGACTTGCCTTTCACTGAATAATTTATTTATAGTTGAACATATTCATAATATAAATTTCAAATGTCAAACATCTAGAATACTTTGGATAAAGTTTTTGAACTATTCAAACACTTGCGAATCAACTAAGGGAACATCCATACCTCATAAGAGATTGCAGATTCCATATTGAATACCCGATCCTTGTCACATTTCACGCCGCTACCTAGTGTACGTGGAAATTTAGTCATTCATTTAGACCTTACTTATAGTATATCAAAGCAACTAACATTCCATGCGCAAGTTCAGAATACTCTCAGGATTCAGAGTCATCGTTCAAATAGTACAACATGAATCACTCATCTCCAATAGTAGTTTAGAAATACGCAACTTGCATGGTCCAACTTAGTATGCCAATCTTATTAAACACATCAACCCAACAATACTGTATCACTATCCATATGACCAAAACAAGTCATCTAAAATATTAAGTCAAGGTCTTAATAGACAAGTAGCCCAATCTTATCACTGACCTTGAGTTACTCAAATAACATTCCATGCCATTTGTTCTAAGTTAATCTGTGGCTTAGTCTCATTATCCACTTAGAACAAACATGTAAAATATAATTTGAGGGCTCTGTCCATGTCATGGATGATACTTAAAAGAAAATCACATGATGTATATATGCTCACTTACACAAATTTATCAAGGAAATGAATGGGACTTCAATTTTATTCTTTAACAAAATAACATTTAGAGGGTAAAGTTGGATTTCAGGACACTAATCCTAACACTAAGTACGTACTTATCACCATGGTCTGCCCTAATACAACCACTTGCAATGGGTGCAATACCTTTCACCATGGTTCGTCTTGGTGCAATTACCCGCAATGTGTGTAATACCTATCACCCTGATGTGCCTTAGTGCAATCACTCGCAACCGGTGCAATACTTATCACCATGATCTACCTTGGTGCAATCACATGTAACGGATGCAACACTCATTGCCATGATCCGCCTTGGTGCAATCACCCATAACGGGTGCAATACTCATCACCATAATCTGCCCTGGTACAATCACGCACCACAAGTGCAATACTCATCACCATGATCCTTCCCGGTGCAATGTCACCATGGTTCTATCTTGGTGATTCACATATGACACTCAAAAACTGTCCGGGTGCAACACATGCATCACCGTTATCTTATCCCAGTTATCTATTTACGTTTTTGTTTAATACGTATGACTTACAAGTTTAAAAGGATATACTCTTTGCAACAGTATCATTTTTATCAACCACATGACAATGGCATCATCAAGACTTAGTTCCTTTAACACACCTACACTAACTGAAAGTTTCGCACGAACTACTCTATTGAAATGTATGATGAATTACACACCACATTCAAAAGACAGCGTTGTACAGTAGCAAGCTGGGAGTAAAAATAGGTTTATTACTTCATGACTGAGCTTGGAATGACCAAAGTTCGCTCACAAAGTAGAGGGACTAGTATGTTGGTTATAGAATTGAGCAGCTTGCTATTATACATGGGCAAGTAGGTTATACAGGCAATTATTCTTTAAATCCGAATAATAATTGTGTGTAACTATATCTCCAAAACATATAAAACGCCCTTGATGCTTCTATGGTCCCAGATTAGGAGCCCTCAGACACGGCCTTCCTTTAGTGTAGCACCCTGGCTGGGTACATCCTCCTCCCCCCCGACCTTGCATATACCGGAGCCCTTGAAGCATTGGGTTTGTTGTTATTATTCTTCTTGTATATAAAACACCCTCTTGTAAAAAACTCCATGTAGGTATAAGATGCCAACCTATAAAATGCCACATTCCATAATGCCAATATATATAAAACGCCACCTTATACAACACCCTATACATACAAAAATCCTACTTGATAAAATGCTCTATACATGCAAAATGCCTACTCTGCCTAAAACACCAACCTTGCATACCACCCGGTACTATGCAGCAAGTAACTAAAGGATAGAGTCAAACATTATTAGCCTTCAAATGATACTTCTTTACTACCCTCTTCTTCTATAAAAAGGGGAAGGAAGAGAAGGGGGAAAAAAAATGCAAGCAAGACTTCTTGACTCATTCATTCGCTCCCCTCTTCTTTAACCACCTTTTCGGAGTAATAATCGTTCAAGCCTTCTATGCATCTTAAGGAAATATTAAGTCGGGCATGTAGCTAGAGCTTGACTTCAGCTCATCCTTACGAACCCCACTTCAAACCTAATTCAAATACGATGAATAAGCACATTGACCAAATTTACCTCAAACAGTAACCACTAAGTGGCAAACTGATGATCACCCAAAACCAAGACATCAAGTCACGAAGCATGACCCATCAGCATGTTCACTCACCAACACGACACTTAGGTGCCCACATGCGCACTAAGGCCTCATCACTGCCGTCAGTCCTTACAACCCATCACTTACTTGTGCACTCAGCCAATATCGCGGTAGCAAACTTCTTGCACATCATCACTCATGTTGGACAAGATTGTCGCCCGTATCGACCTCACATCTAAACCTCTTGGTCTTTCATCAAGTTACCCATCCTCCATAGCATCAACTATCTCTTGGAAGTAGCCTAAAGGACTCAGCTTCCGAGTAAATCTAAGGATTATCATGTCCCTCAAAGGCACCTTGTGTTCGCGGTCACTATCCTTATCGAGTATCAACATGATCTCCCACAAGTAGTGTACCATTCACCCAAGTGGGAAACCATCTCATAGTATCCATTTCACATAGGCACAAGTCGGTGCACGACCAGCTGCCGTGCCAACTTGCGAATCGCTATTGGGAACTTGTAAATGGGGCTGTTGTGAAACGCTGATCACAAATGGGCTCAAGCATCCCGTGTGCTCTTGCCTTATGAAGGTTATACCCCCTTGCTTGATACATGCACAACATGTCTTGCAAGTCTCGCGTGCGTACTAACCTTCCTTGGATAATTTACGCGCACTATCGATCCTCGGCCCTAATACGGTGTTTATGAAGTTCCCTACTAACATGGAGCCCCATACCGCCCTCATGGCATACACTGAGGCTTGCCCCCACATTACAAGAAAAACTCACTTAAGTGCACCCTTTTCTTCATAGTGTGGGTTATTTGATTCTCAAATTGTCGGCCTTCTTCTGACACCTTAAGGGACTTGTCGCTGTTGGGATTGACACCAAATTCCCAAACTCACAGGTTACCGCAATTGGGATGTGTCCTGTGACACATCGTGCATGCGCGACACTACTTGTGCACTGAATGACACAGCTCCCGTTCATGAGCGCTAGCAAGGGTGTATGGGCGTTAGGGTGCGCACACACGCACACCACATCACAGTAATAGATGTGACTATGACATTTAGCATGAAGCTTGTTGAGTTGATGTGATGGAACATTCTATTTTTTGCTTGGAAAAACCTTGAGATTTGATCATTTATCACTTCGGTGCCCTTACATTTCAATATATATAATAGGTTACCCTGAGGTTTGGAAATTTTATCACCTAGGCATCCTATATTGAAAATTGATAAATTTTTGTAAGAATCTAACCAATTTCTTGCAAAAAATGCTGATATAATACATATTTGCAATAATATATATAAGTCATGGCAGTTTTATCATAAAAAAATAATGAATTGTGATAAAATATGTACTGAATATTGATATGAATTACCTAAATATTGCCACAATCATGGGTTATTTTTGCATTTTGGGATAAAAAATTATCAAATCCTAGTGAAGATACTAATATATTATTAAAATTATGTTTAATTAATTTGAGCATTTTTTATCAAAAATCTATCGAATTTTCACTAAAAAGTTATCTGGTTGATAAAAAAAATTTAAAATTTTATGGCACCTAAGTGATAAAATATTTAAAACTCAAGATATCTTATTATATATATTAAAACGTTAGAATAACTAAGTAAAATTCTCAAATCTCGGACTACCTAAACAATAATTTTCTTTTTGTTTTTAAGAAACTAAAAAGCAGAGTTAGGAAATAGCTTTTTCTGATTTTAATTTTTTGCTTCCAATTTTTTACAATAAAATGTTATAACAAATAAGAAAACAAAAAATCAAAAAGTAGAAAAAACTGTTTCAAGATGTATTTTTTAATTTTTCCAAAGTCACAAAATTACCCTCTTTTTTTTTTTTATTATCAAACTCCATTCAAATGAGATTCGAACTTGGGGCAATGGTGTGGCGTTATATTCGGGTTAATTCGCCGGCTCTCAAACGGGTCCTTTCCTTTACACAAAAAACGTATTTAAATGACGCTCCGACAGAAAATGGCCGTTAGAAACAAAACTCAATGATCGAACGGCCTATATTCAATCTCAAATTCAAACTTTAAAGGTCCCCTCTCCTCAAATCTTTGTGACCGTTTGAGCCCTTCCTTAATTCCCCCTTCCATTTCATTCTCTCTCTCTCTCTCTCTCTCTCTCACTCTTCAGCTCTCAAGATCTCAAACTCTACTTCAATCTCTCTCTTTCTCTCTAATACTCTCTTTCCTTCAATTTTTGCCTATAAATCGCACTAATTCTTTGAATCAGCGTTCAATTGTTGCAGAAGAGTAAATTCGAAGCCATGGAAGGTGAAAATCTCTCTCTTTCGCTCTTTTTCTGAGTTCATTGATTCTCATTTTGAGTTTATTTGTAATTTCAAGTGAATTTGATTTGGTATTGTTTCAGATCCTAGGGCAGAGATAGTAGAAGAGAACGGATACGACGTCGTTTCGATTGTTGCACCAACTGGAGAAAGAGGTACAAGAAAACTCCGTACTCTTTGTTATTTTACATCTCTGAATTTGACATTTTCTTGATTTGTCACTTATGGAGTAAATTTGTGTGTTTGATTTTGTTGATGTCAATAGTAAGATCAAACCCTGGCCACTGTTTAAGTATAAAACCAATCTCGTTCTTTCACACGTCAGCTTAAGTGTTTAGAACAGTTGGTTCCCTGATATAGTATCAAAGCCTTATTGACCAAGAGGTCACGGATTCAAATCTCAATAGCTTCTACTTTCAATATTAACATAACTTAAGTACATGGTATGAAGTAGGCTTGTGCAATCTCCACATTTCAAGCCTAATGAATATTTGCGTGAGAGGGCGTGTTAGAATATAAATGCAATCCTGGGTTTTACCTATTAGCTTAAGCTTTTGGGATAATTAATTATTTGATAGCCACTGTTGAGTTTCCATGACTAGTAAAATTGCTTTTGTAATTAGACTGGTAAGCCTATCAAAATAATGGAAGTCATCATATAGGTAGCCTAAGTTTGATTGTTTATCATATAGGTATCCTAATGTTTCAAAATATACCACGAGATAGCTTGAGGTTTTAAAAATTTTATCATTTAAATACTCTAAAATTTTTAGATATTATCAATCAGGTGCCAATACTCGATAAACTTTTATTAGAAAATAAGAAAGTAAAACATGATTTCAATATTATAGAAGTATTTTTATTAGAGTTTGTTAGGCTAAATACCCAACACCTGGGTTCGATTTAGATACCAAAACAAAATTTAGAAAACAAATAGGAAGACAAGGGAGAAAGGAGAAACAAAGGCGCTAATATTTACGTGGAAAACCCTCAAAGGGAGGAAAAACCACGGGCAGAGGTGGAGAATTTCACTAGATCTAATATGGAGTATTACAAGATCCCTCACACTCCTTTCTGTGTTTCTCTCACTACTTTGGGCAGAAGCTCTACAAAAGAGTATATATAGCACCACAAGCAAAGAGAAACCCTAGAAAGAAAAGGGTATATCAACTCCACCCGAGAAATAAGGTCTATACACTGTCCCTTTGCTCCACCACATACCTCTGCTTGAAATCCAGACAAAAAAATTTGAGAAACAACACAATAGAGTTTAATAGTTGAGTGTTAAATTGACACATGATTTAGGTAATATATGGGTAACTTAAATCATAATTCAATAAATTTTATATCCTAGTTTGCTAAATTTTGGTTGAAACCATTGACATGTATTATATATATTATCATAATTATGTACTGCTATCCTTTTGCATGATAGGAATGTACGAGACTTTTTACGGTTTCTTTCTTCTAGGGTTTCTTATTTTTTGTTTGTGTTTCCTTAGGGAGCAGATATGAGGATATGCTTTCTTCAATTAATTTCGATTACCTTCGTTCTTAGTTTACTTTCTTCTGTTAATTAAGTGTTAGCTAGGGATGAACATTGGTCTTGGACTGAACTAGACTAGCTCGGACCAAAGACCTAATAGCTCTTAAAACTTACTGATGACTGGACAATTTAAGGTTTCACGCAAAATTGAATCTATCAACAACATGCTACATGCAAATTACACAAAATCGAAATTGGGATAGCATATGAAGACAAGATGAGCTATTAGCTTATTCGGGGTTGTCTTGGTCTTTGGTGTGGTCATTGATTTTGCGGTCTTGGAAACAACTGAAGAGCAATTTACTCCAAAGTCCAAAAGTTTCACCCCTAGTGTTAGCAGTTGCAAATCTATCGTTGTTGGGTTACTTTCAAGAAAGTAAAGTGTTTGAATGTGGGGTGTCTCCCGTTGAATCAAATTATGGTTTTCAGTAGTGGAGCGGTATCATTTGCTTTTTTAAGCTTTGTGTTTGAAAAATTGAAAAATTGAATGAATATTTTTTAATAAATCAAATATAACAAATATGCTGCAAGGCAATATCAAATTTCATAGTGTCTAAATCAAAATCCATTATGACACAGTACCTGTATTACATTTTAATTCCATCCCCTTTGTGAATAATAAAGGCCACTTGGGTTCTTGTATGTACAGTAATAGACCAAAGAGGCAATTGTTTGAGGTTCCGGTTTATTATTAGGGATATGTTTTCTGCTGAGTTGATAGTGTTCGTTTACTTCAGAAGGCGAAAGTCCTGGAAATTCAACAGATGCTTGTGAGTTTTCGAATGAAACCCAAGGGATATCTGTTGATGAAGAGCCAAAACTTCCAATTTTGAAGAAGATCGACGACCTTAGTGACAAAATTCAGGTGGGTTTCTTATCACTGTTCATTTGGAATGATATGATATGATGATTCACCTGAAATTAGTATTTATTTTGCTTTGATTCCTTATCTTACAGAATTTGAGGAAAGACCATGTAACACTATCAAATGAAGTGAAGGATATAACCACAAGTTCATTTCCTGGCTCTGAAGTCCTTAATGCGCTTCAGCAACTTAGTATGTCATCAATTTTGCTAAATTCAAATGCTCTTTTACTTTTTTGATTCTGGTTGCTAAACTAATGACTGGAATTCAGGTGTCGAGAACAAAGTTCTGAAAAGGAAGCATGAAGACGAATGTGAACTGCTGAAAAAGAAGTACTTGGATGAGTGCAGCGTACGCAAAAGGCTTTACAATGAAGTGATAGAGCTTAAAGGAAACATTAGAGTCTTCTGTCGATGTAGACCATTAAATGAAGACGAACTTGCAGATGGAGCCAGTTCTTGCATTGAAATCGACCCATCACAGGATCATGAATTGCATGTGCTTTGTTCTGATTTATCTAAAAAACAGTTCAAATTTGACCACGTTTTTGGCCCCCAAGCCAGCCAAGGTAACCCCAGAGTTTACAAGAGTTTATCTATCTCACTTACCAACTATCATTGACATTGATGTTGCATTTTGCAGAGGATATTTTTGCCGAAACATCACCGATTGTCACTTCTGTCCTGGATGGTTACAATGTCTGCATATTTGCCTATGGGCAAACCGGAACGGGAAAAACCTTCACAATGGAAGGTACTCCTGAGAACAGGGGAGTAAATTACCGGACTTTAGAGGAGCTGTTCAGGATTTCTAATAAGAGAAGTGGTACTATGAGATACGAGTTGTGCGTCAGCATGTTGGAGGTCTATAACGAAAAGATAAGGGACCTCTTGGTAGACGATTCTAGCCAACCTGCTAAGAAGTAAGTAGGGCTGTTACGATCTTAGCTAACTGTTTGTTCAGTGATTCTAGTATCCTTTAAGGTGAAAGCAAGGAATCAGATCAGGGTTGCCATGTCGCATTCATGCTTTCCAGGAAGCATAAGTTCCGTATTATGTTTGAAAATATTTGAATGAAAAGATATATAATCATTAATTATGTTACTCTTTTAATAGTCTTTAATACTTAAACCCATTTATATAGATGTTTTGATAAATAAAATACAAATACACTATGGTGACCGCTAAAAAAGTAACATGGAGTAACTGTGATCCTTTGAGATGTAGCTCAAGTAATGTTATACTAATGGCTGGTATGTGACGTTTCGACCTTTATTTGATTCTATAGGTGAGTCTAAATCAGATATATTGAAACATGAGACATTACTTCATCAAAAAACCAAATATTCATGCATCCATGATGCTAATGAAAGGAAAATGAGCATTGATAACAATGTTGCATGGATTAACGTAATGTGAATTTAGGTTGGAGATAAAGCAAGCTGCTGAGGGCACCCAAGAAGTCCCTGGAGTCGTTGAAGCTCATGTTTTCAGAACAGAAGAAGTATGGGAACTGCTCAAGTCTGGCAGCCGAGTCAGATCTGTTGGCTCTACGAATGCAAACGAGCTTAGTAGCCGTTCTCATTGGTAAGTTTCGTCAAACATCTTTGTTATCCTTTTTTAGTAGCATTAAGTTAGCACAAGTTTCATGTGTCAGCTATACTTGATGTTTGTATGAAGATGCAAGTCAGTTGGCTGTGGAATCACAAGTGTTGTTTTCATGTAGCTTATTGCGGGTAACGATCAAAGGTGAAAATCTAGTCAATGGGCAAAGGACAAAAAGCAACCTCTGGTTGGTCGACTTGGCTGGAAGTGAACGCGTGGGAAGGATTGAAGTAGAAGGTGAAAGGTTGAAAGAATCGCAGTTTATAAACAAATCCCTCTCTGCACTCGGGGACGTCATCTCTGCTCTTGCTTCTAAAACAGCTCATGTTCCGTACAGGTCTCTTTCCGCCCTCTTTTTTATGGGACTCTTCTTAGATCGTTCTTTATTTAAGCAGCTCAGACGGGTTATTTCTTCTGCAAACATTCAGGAACTCGAAGCTCACTCACATGCTGCAGAGTTCGTTAGGTGAGCCGCTTCATTCTTGTATTTTGGCCCGATATTTGCTCAATAAAGGAAGATACAAGTTGCTTTCAGCACAATTCAAATGTTCGCGTTTGCATATAATGCTTCTATTTTGGGCTAGCTTTCGTATTCTCATAAGTTCCCCCTAGTGTGTAGCCCTGAAATTGTTTACACCTAGGGACAAGATTCAAACCCCTGATCTAATACTCCATGAAACGCTAAGTTCGAGCGTCTTACCACTTGAGCCCCAACCCTTTAGGGCTATGGATGATTTCTTGTTCTCCATGTTCTATAGTATCATTCTAACACACCTGGAAGTACAGGAGGAGATTGCAAGACGTTGATGTTCGTTCAAATCAGTCCGAATGCTGCAGACCTGGGAGAGACTCTCTGCTCCCTAAATTTTGCTAGCCGAGTTAAGGGAATTGAGCACGGTCCAGCCCACAGGCATGTAGACAACTCTGAGCTCCTGAAGTATAAGCAAATGGTACGTTCCTTCTCAACTAATTTCATAAATCAATGTTCTTGTAGTTTTGCCTACAGCTTGAGTTTTTAATTTGTACTGACAGGCAGAAAAGCTAAAGCATGATGAGAAGGAAACAAAGAAGTTGCAAGACAATGTGCAGTCCTTGCAGCTAAGGCTTATAGCCAGAGATCATATGTGCAAAACGCTTCAGCAGAAGGTTAGCTTTTCAAACTAACGCGCACCTTCGTGCTGTTTACAGCTTACAATTTTTAGATTTTTAGAAACTAAAAACTAGGTTTTGAAAATAATTCTTTCTGGTTTTTGATTTTCCTTCTTTTATTGTCATTTAAAATAGAAAGTGAAAACAAAAAAACAATGTTTAGTTTCTAGAAAACCAAAGACTACAAATAGAAAACGATAGCAAATGACCCCCTTAAGTTTTTGGGATAGTTTGTATCTTGGCATGTATCAAAGATTATTTGACTAAGTGCTCTTGGGTAGAAATCCTAACAAGCAGGTGCTAATGGACATTCAAATGGTTCTCGCTATTCTTGAACATCGACCTGAATTGAACTTTTGTACAGTTGATTTTTGGCAATATTGATCGTAACTTAAAAATTCACCATGTTTTGTTAATTGTTGACAGGTTAGAGATCTAGAGAATCAACTGGCAGAGGAGAGAAAAATGAGACTAAAACAGGAAAATCGAGCTGTTGCTGCTGCCTCTAAACGACCGCCCTTGATACCTCCTCGACAGTTGTCACAAAAAACGGTCATGCCACAGAAACGACCTCTGTTGGGCCCTTCAAACTCGAGGATGCCGCTGCGAAAAATCTCGAATTTCTTGCCCACGCCGTCACCCATCCAAGCTAAGAAAACTAATCCTTCTAGGCCTTCTTTTATCCCGAGTTTAGCGGTAGAAGGTAAAGAAAACAACACCATCTGTGCATCGAGCACAAAGCCTCTGATGAGACCAAGACGCATCTCAATCGCCTTGAGACCTCCATCTCAAATGACGGTCCAAGCCTTACAGCCAAAGAGACGAGTCTCTATAGCAACAATGCAACCTGACCCGGCAAGCTCATCTCAGATTGGAACACCGATAAATGCTCAATGTAAGAGAGAAAGCGTGATGCAGAGACCGTCGTTCTTGAAAGAGACGTCACGAGTGAGACGGTTCTCCAAGATATTCCAGCCATTGTTGGACCCGGGGGTGGGTGCTGGTTCGTGTGTTGAGGCAACACCAAAGGGGAGCGCTAGTAGCAGCAGGTTTATGGTGAGTCCTCCGACACAGATTGGATCGTGGAGGCCGAAGCACCCCACTGTACTCGCCCTGCAGAAGAAGCCTATGGTTTGGAGTCCATTGAAGATGAGAGGGTTGAAGAACACAAGGAAGTCTTCAATATTTCCATGATGATTGATATATACAAGTACATTGTTGAGTGCACTGAAAAATACTTGTTCTATGCTTCATTCTTTTAGGTTGGGATTATGAAATACTATGTTCAGATGTGTCTTTCTTGCATAGAAATGTGAAAAATCAATCCCTCTTGATTGTTTTTATTTTTTTTTTTTTTTAGTATAGTGTGGATAATATTTCACTTTCATACAATGTGAGTAGGCAGAAAGATAGTCAAAGACAGGAAATCCGTCCTGATAACCAAAAGAGATTGCTGAGGCAGAGATCATTAAAATACATAATAAAGAGGAGGAAAGTTAGTTTATTAATGATTAGATGGTGGGTTCCTGAATGAACACTCAGACATTGGAAACTTGACAAACAAAACACACCTGACTACCAACTTAACCTTACTGTAGGCAATGGAATTTCCAGTTACTTGTCCTTCAACTTCTATACCCATGCCAGAGGAATGAGAAACGAACCAAAAAAAGAAGATTCAAAGGGAAAAATAAACAACCAAAAAAAAAATTTACATGGTTGGACTAATTATACCCATGTCCATGTAGCTGCAAGCATTTTCACTATTTATGATCAAATGGCTTGACTTGAAATAAGCCCTTAGAAATATTTGACCCATTATAGTCGATAAAACCAAAGATCACAAAAGAAGTCAGTCAAGGAGTTTTTAATGTTTAAATTACTACTGAAGTGGAATAGTCGGGAATCTCGAGTAACTGGCCAAACCACTAAAGTAGCTAAAGTAGTGATGAATCTCGGTGGGTAACTCAGCTTTGATAAGGTAATCACCTTCATCCCGACTGTAACGAGGAGATGGGCTTCTCCTTCCTCCCCACCATTCTTGAATTTTTCATCTGAATTGAAGGAATCACTATTGCTGAGATGTTGTTGATTTGGAACATGACGAAGATTAGGGTTTGGTTTTAGACCGCTTAGGCAACTCCCTCAACGCGATCACCATTTGCAGGCTGGATAGGGTTAAGGTTATTGTCAACATCCGAGTGCACAGTGCAGCAATTCATGAAGCTCAACCATCTCATGTCTTTGTTATTTAACAGCTGCCCAGAGCAACCTCCCCACGACTAGCGTTAGTAGGGTTTGCTTCATTACCGAATTGATTAGCCATCACACCAGAAATCCTACTCTGATACCTATTGATGCGGAATGGAAACATAAAGATCGAATTGAGCACGTCAAATTTGAAGAATAAGCTCATAATCCACCGAAAGAGAAGATAAATTAGGGTTTCTTGTATTGAATAATTGAAGAATGAGAAATACAACCACGTATGTCCCATATTTGTAGCAAAACAAAAAACACCCTAAAGCATGAGATTATGAAAATGCCACTAAGAATGCGAAATTACAAAAATGCCATTAAACTACCTGCAAAACATAAAAGTGGCCCAAAATACGTTTAGAGGCTAAGGGTTTGTCCGATAACAGAGAATTTTCCAGTTTTCTTAGAAAATTTTCCTAAAAAATTGGAAAAAGTTTTCAGTAGTCTAGTATTTTAATTTAAAAAGTTAGAAAACAGTTTTCACTATCCTTTTACAAATTTGGAAAACAGTTTTCCAAATTTTGTTTTCCAATTTTTTTCCCACCCCCTTTCAAATTTTTAAACTATTACCCTATCGCTTCCTCCTCTTACGTAAATAATTTTGGGGAATTTTAAGAGCAATTAATTATTTTCAAGTAAGAGAATTCATAAGAGGATCATGCGAGTTATTTAATTATAGACATATCTTTGCAGAATGTGATAGAGCAGGCTTTTGGGGTACTTAGGACGAGGTTCCCAATTTTAAAAGCGAAACCGAACTATCCGTTAAGACAACAAAAGTTGATTCCTATATCGTGTTGCACATTATATAATTTTTATCCGAATGGAAGATAGAGAAGATATATTATTTGCTTCATATGGTAGAGAAGATGCAGTAGTCCTTAATAAGAACAATATTCCCGTTCTACAAGAGAGCATAATATCCCAACAAATACAAATGAACGAGGTCCAGCAAGTAATTATCGATTAACTATGGGACAACTATACCAATCCATAGAGCATAAGTTATAAATGTTGTATGTTTAAACTATATTTATAATTTATTTCGGCAATGAATTACTTTTTGTTCCTTATTGTTTGATTAATTTATGGGTATTACTTATGCATAACATTTTCAACTTTAAAATTAGTGACATTATTGTTCGGATCAGATTTGAGTCGTATTATTTGATTTTTGAATTTACGGGTATTAATTATGTATCATTCTCAATTTTCAGAAAATTGAAAAATGGAGAACACTTGAACGCATCTTCTAGCTTTCTATATTGTAAAATTGGAAAAAGAAAATTGAAGATAAAAAGAATAACTAAAAATGGAAAAGAAAAACTGTTTTCTTTTATCAAACAGCCCCTAAGATTGCATAATTCAGGCCGAAAGTACCTATTTAACAGGTTACAGGCCCCTTAATTCCTTATAAATCAAAAGTAACTACACAAATTAGTGTTGCCGACCACATTTGGGTTTCTAACCGTCCAGTTGCACGAGAAACTTTAAAGTGGATAATACTTATATTTACCGGAAAAAACATGCACAATAAACCTGACCTTATTTACAAAATTTATATCAAGTACCTCTCCTAAAATCCAGTATGTTTCATGAGAATGTTGACAAATTATAATACTTTCAGAATCCGCTAATGGGCAGATTAAGCCGATATCTGATGAATTTTATTAGAAATCCAGCAAAGTTTCGTCTTCAATTTTGAGGCAGCATTAAGAAATCAAGTACCACGTTAATATTTATGCCAATAAAAATTCACCAAAACTTCCCAAATTACCATATAAAATATCGTCAAATTTTTAAATCTTAAAATATCTCATTTTACATATTAAAACTTTAAAATTTTTATATAAAAGCAACATACTCCGTGGCTCAAGGGCTCCCATCTAAGCAGGGTCTGGGGAATGGATGTACGTAGCCTTCCCCCTTCAGAGTATTACCCCTGAAGAGAGGCTGTTTTCGAGTGCTCCCAACCTGAGGGTGATAACTTCCCAGGAGGTCACCCATCATGGTACTGCTCTCGTCCAAACATGCTTAATTTTAAAATTTCTATATGACAACGGGAAATACTCAAGTAATGAAATTCTGACATATGTTGAGTCTGGTCTTTCCTTATACTTCCTTTTTTTTTTGGGAAATCGTACGGATTGGACCCCCAGCCCCCCCTTAATGTTTTTTAGACCCTTTTAACCATAAATAGACTCTTTTGGACAAAAATACCCTCCCACCTCACCCCCCCATCCGTCCCCCCTCTCTCTCTCTCTTTCTCTCTCCTCATTTAATGCAAGGCAGGCAAAAGTACATTCTTTTGACCTTTCACTCTCCTTTTCTTCATTTTTTTTTGTCAAAAAAAAAAAAAATATAATTTTCAAATTTGCCCTTTCTTCTTCTTCCCTCCCAGACCTTGTTTAGGCATGCTTGAAGTAATTAATAAAATCATACACTGGGTATGATTCCTTTTAATGGTGTAAAATGAGCTTATTCAGGTGTATCACAAGAAATTAGTGGTAAAAGACTTATCATACACAATGTATGATAGGTTATAATGGCATAAAATCAACTTTTGCTTTTTGTTTCAAGTAATTAGACGTACAGTTGGATGAAATCGAATCATACACTGGGTATGATGCGTTTTAATGGTGTAAAATGAACTTATTCAGGTGTATTCCAAGCAATTAGTGGTAAATGACTTGTCATACACAATATATGATAGGTTATAATGGCATAAAATCAACTTTTGCTATTTTTTTCAAGTAATTAGGGGTATAGTGGTCTGAAATCGAATCATACAATGGGTATGATGAGTTAAAATGGTGTAAAATGAACTTATTCAGGTGTAGTTCAAGCAATTAGTGGTAAATGCCTTGTCATACACAATGTATGATAGGTTATAATGGCAAAAAATTAACTTTTGCTGTTTTTTTCAAGTAATTACTATTACAGTGGGCTGAAATCTAACCATACAATGGGTATGATACTCTAAAATGGTCTAAAATGAACCTTTTCATGTTTTATTAAAACAATTAGTGGTAAATGACTTATCATACACAATGTATGATAGGTTATAATCGCATGAAATCAACTTTTGCTGTTTGTTTTCAAGTAATTAGACATACAGTGGGATGAAATCGAATCATACACTGGGTATGATGCGTTTTAATGGTGTAAAATAAACTTATTCAGGTGTATTACAAGAAATTAGTGGTAAATGACTTGTCATACACAATGTATGATAGGTTATAATGGCATAAAATCAACTTTTGCTGTTTTTTTCAACTAATTACTGTTACAGTGGGATGAAATCGAATCATACAATGGGTATGATATATTTTAATGGTGTAAAATGAACTTATTCAGGTTCTTTTCAAGCAATTAGTTGTAAATGACTTATCATACACAATGTATGATAGGTTATAATGTCAAAAAATTAACTTTTACTGGTTTTTACTTCTAATTACTGTTACAGAGGGCTGAATCGAATCATACAATGGGTATGATGTGTTTTAATTGTGTAAAATAAACTTATTCAGGTTTATTTCAAGCAATTAGTTGTAAATCACTTATCATACACGATGTATGATACGTTATAATGGCATAAAATCAACTTTTGCTTTTTTTTCAAGTAATTAGGGGTAAGTGGTCTGAAATCGAATCATACACTGGGTATGATTCATTTTAATGGTTTAAAATGAGCTTATTCAGGTGTATTACAAGAAATTAGTGGTAAATGACTTGTAATACACAACGTATGATAGGTTTAATGGCATAAAATCAACTTTTACTGGTTTTTTCAACTAATTACTGTTACAGTGGGATGAAATCGAATCATGCACTGGGTATGATGCGTTTTAATGGTGTAAAATGAACTTATTCAGGTTTATTTCAAGGAATTAGTTGTAAATGACTTCTCATACACAATGTATGATACGTTATAATGGCAAAAAATTAACTTTTGCTGTTTTTTCAAGTAATTAGGGGTAAGTGGTCTGAAATTGAATCATACACTGGGTATGATTCGTTTTAATGGTTTGAAATGAGCTTATTCAGGTTTAGTTCTAAACAATTAGTGGTAAATGACGTATCATACCCAATGTATGATAGGTTGTAATGGCATAAAATCAACTTTTGCTGTTTTTTTTCAAGTAATTAGGGGTACAGTGGTCTGAAATCGAATCATAAACTGGGTATGATGCTTTATAGTGGTGTAAAGTGACCTTATTCAGGTATATTAGAAGTAATTAGCGGTAAGGAGCTTGTCATACACAATGTATAATAGGTTTTATTGGCATAAAATTAACTTTTGCTGTTTTTTTTCAAGTTATTAGGGGTACAGTGGTCTGAAATCGAATCTATATACGTGTAGTTCAAGTTTTATTGGTGTATGATGCACTTCATACACGGTATATGATGGGTTATATTTGCGTAAAATCAACGTGTATTTATGTATTTTAGTAATGTGTATTTAGAAAAAAAATATACATTTTGAGTATAGTAATCCGTACGATTTCCCTTCAAAAAGGCCCTCCCATTCACCCCCCCCCCCCCAACCCGTCCCCTTTCTCTCTCCTCATTTAATGCGCAGCCGATTACTGTACTTTAGCCTCTTTCCACTCCATTTTCTCTCTCTTCATTTAATGCAAAAGTACATATTTTTACTTTATGTCATGTAACTTGCATCTCACTCTATTCCTCCCTTCTTCTCATTTCCCGCCCATTTACTCACCTCTTATTCATGGTATTTGTTACTTTTCTCTTAATCTGAATTCCCCAAGTCCATTTTTCTCTCATTTTTCTCTCAATCTGCTACATTGGGCCCTCGGAAGAAGAAGAAGAAGAAGCCATTTTAAGATCGTGTTTGAAGCTTCGTGGCATTGCTGTAGGTTCAACGTTGAGTCCTTACACACATTTCACGGTTTTCAGATCAGATACTGAAGGTAACATGACCATTTGCTGACATTGTCGTTAACGTATCCTTGTCCTATGAGGTCGGTGTGTTACAAGTCGTTTATGGTTTATGATTGGTTTAAATGATGTATTATAACTTTCTTTTGGTGTGTTTGAACTCATTAGTGGTGTATGATTAGTCATACATCGTGTATGATAGGTTTTAATGGTGTGAAATCAACTTGTTTAGGTGTACTTCATGTAAATAGTGCTGTATAATCTATCATACACGGTGTATGATAGGTTTGAATGGTGTGAAATCAATTTGTGTTTGTGTATGTTAAGTAATTAATGGTGTATAATCAGTCATACACCATGTAGGATTGGGTTTAATGGTGTATAACCAACTTGTGTTTGTGTGTATTAAGTAATTAGTGGTGTATAATCAATCATACACTGTGTATGATTGGTTTTAATGGTGTATAACCAACCTGTGTATGTGTATGTTAAGTAATTAATGGTGTATAATCAGTCATACACTGTGTAGGATTGGGTTTAATGGTGTATAACCAACTTGTGCAGACGTTTTTTAAGTAATTAGTGGTTTATGAGCAACCATACACTGTGTATGATTGGGTTTAATGGCGTATAACCAACCTGTGTATGTGTATGTTAAGTAATTAATGGTGTATAATCAGTCATACACTGTGTAGGATTGGGTTTAATGGCGTATAACCAACCTGTGTATGTGTATGTTAAGTGTATAATCAGTCATACACTGTGTAGGATTGGGTTTAATGGTGTATAACCAACTTGTGCAGACGTTTTTTAAGTAATTAGTGGTTTATGAGCAATCATACACTGTGTATGATTGGGTTTAATGGCCCATAACCAACCTGTGTATGTGTATGTTAAGTAATTAATGGTGTATAATCAGTCATACACTGTGTAGGATTGGGTTTAATCGCGTATAACCAACCTGTGTATGTGTATGTTAAGTGTATAATCAGTCATACACTGTGTAGCATTGGGTTTAATGGTGTATAACCAACTTGTGCAGACGTTTTTTAAGTAATTAGTGGTTTATGAGCAACCATACATTGTGTATGATTGGGTTTAATGGCGTATAACCAACCTGTGTATGTGTATGTTAAGTGTTTAATCAGTCATACACTGTGTATGATTGGGTTTAATGGCCTATAACCAACCTGTGTATGTGTATGTTAAGTAATTAATGGTGTATAATCAGTCATACACTGTGTATGATTGGGTTTAATGGCGTATAACCAACCTGTGTATGTGTATGTTAAGTAATTAATGGTGTATAATCAGTCATACACTGTGTAGGATTGGGTTTAATGGTGTATAACCAACCTGTGTTTGTGTATGTTAAGTAATTAATGGTGAATAATCCATCATACACTGTGTATGAGAGCTTCAAAGGGTGTATGATGAACTTATTTTGGTGTCTTTCAAGTACAGAATGGTGTATGGCTTACCATACACCGTGTATGATAGCTTTGATTGGTCTAGGATGAACCTGTTTTGGTGTGTTTCGTGTATAGAATGTGGTATCCTTAACCGTAGACCGTGTATGATTGCTTTAAAAGGTGTGTGATGAACTTGTTTATGACTGTAACGCAAATCATACACCATGTATTCTTTCTTAAAGTAGTGTTATTTGTGTATTATGGTTTTAAACCAATTATACACCGTTTTTAGTGGTTTCAATGCTGTACTTTCATTCCACCCTAGTGTGTTTCATGTCAATTTTGCTTTGATATCATGTTTTTTTCTTGTCCACAGTAATGGGTGATGCTGCTATTGCATGCGTTCTGTACGGTGGCTACTTTAGGGAGAGGGTAAAGTATGCTGGTGAAAAATTGGCTTATATTTTTGTGGATGAGAAAACTGACTTCGCTGGTTTGCAAAGGACTGTGGCGGAGGTGATTGGTGCTCAGTTGGATGCGGGTTCAAAGATGCATTTTCAATCTTTCACCGCTGTTCCGGCCGTGCCCTTGTACGATGTCGTTGACGATAGGTCCGTTATGTTTTGGAAGGCACTAGCCAAAGAAGATAGGGCGAAGCATCCTTTGATCGTAACTGTAGAGTCATCCGGTGACAGGAATCCTAGCTTCGATTGGCAACGAACTCCCTTTCAAACAATTCCCGATGGTGACGAGAATAGTGGCCGTTCGCACCCTGACGTTCCCGAGACTTCTGGTGGATGTACGGATGCGGGGATGGAAGAAGCAGCCCGTGTAGATGCATCTGATGTAGATTTGAACATGCCTACTGTGACGGTTGAGGCAACAGCAACAGGTGGAGATTGGGAAAATTTCAATCAAAGTGCATGGGATAATTTGGACAATATCAATTTATCCCAGGTGCAACCGACTGTACCTGATGCCTCACCTCCAGAGGGGCACACTTATGAGCATCGTAATATTTCCCGTAAAGACCCTCTGATTGTCGAACCTGAATTGGAACGGAATGCGGAACCCAGCGGTCAACCGAATGTCCACCCTGACATCCAAGCTGCTGGTGATCCTCGTTCTGATGATGAGGCTGGCTCCGGTGATGAGAGGAGCCGGACCAACGAGGTATATGCGCAGGGCCGGATGGTTGAGGATATTAAAGTCGATCAAATATTTACGACGAAGAGGGACTTGTTGACTAACCTGGCAGTGATTGCGCTTAGGGAAAAATTTGAATTCAGGAGCTACAAGTCGAACAAATCCTTAACGGTTGTCCGCTGCGCACAAGAGGGCTGCACATGGAGGGTTCGGGCTACGTGTGTAGCAGATGGTGGCTGCTAACGGTTGTTCATGGCCGTTTGCCACGATGCCAACCAGCAAATTTTCCTGATTGCTATCGGCATCGGTGATTCAGAGAATGATGCATCGTGGCATTGGTTCCTTAGTAGGTTGAAGGAAGTAACTGGGGAGCCTGCTGGCCATGTCATTGTATCCGATAGACACCGAAGCATCCAACGCGCGGTGGAAGAACTTTTCCCTGTCACATTTCACGGGCTCTGCATGTACCACTTGCTGAACAACTTGAAGGCTAAATTCAAGAGCAACAGGAAGCATTTGGATCAGTACTACTACAAAGCAGCCAAAGCATACAACATTCAAGAATTCCATAGTTTGTTTTTCAGTTTATGTTGTGCTGTACCCGGGGCTAAAGATTACTTGGAAGATGTGGGACTGGACAAGTGGACTGGTTCCCACTCCCCTTGTCGTCGGTACAACATAATGACGACAAACATTTCGGAATCCATGAATGCTGTATTGGTCAAGGTACGTGGCTATCCAATTACAGCCCTTGTTGATGAGTGTATGCTACTGTTGCAGAGGTGGTTTCACGAAAGAAGAGCCAAGGCTGAAGCTTGCATCAGTACAATGTCCCCCGACGTCGAAAAAAAATTACAAGACAGATTCAAGTTAGCAAGAACGATGACGGTAAGCTCCGTACATATTGTCTTGTTTTCTCATATTTTTGTATTTTGCATGCACCTTGGTTGTTTGACACGTTTGTCTATTATTGTGGTAATGCAGATATTGCGAGCTGATGATCATACGTTCAACGTCATCGATGGGGAGAAAAACTTTGTAATAGATATGTCGCTCTGGACATGTACCTGCCGCAGGTTTCAGCTTGAGTAACTTCCATGTGAGCATGCGTTAGCAGTGGTACAGCATAGTCCTTATGCTCTGTACGACTTGTGCTCGCCGTACTACAGTAGAGAATATTGGTACGAGTCATATAGAGGTGTCGTCTACCCGATGCCACACATAAGTGACTGGCGTATCCCTCGTGATGTAGCTGACATGAATCTTCTTCCACCCGACGTTAGAACCTCTTCTGGGAGGAGGCGGAAGAGGAGGATTCCGTCTGTCGGTGAGGAGCGTGTTCATCAAAGGTGCAGTCGGTGCAAGGAACACGGGCATAACCGATCCACGTGCAAGAATCCAATTGCTCTGCATCCTAATGGCGAATGCACCTCATCCAACTCCTGCCGTCCATCTCAAGTCCCTCCTCCAAATTAACTTATAGTCTTCAAATGTATAAATTTTACTTGTGACATACCTATATAATTTCGTTTTACCATAGGATTTACATTGTACATTACCATAGGATTTACGTTGTATCCAGTGTACTGAAAATTGTCGGAAGGTTGTGATGTGTACGTAATAGGGTAATGAAAAATGTGTATATTTCCATACCGTTGTATATTCCTATAATGAAAGCTGTCAATGAATTGATTTGAAGTTGGTCCCAATTGTGTGTTCTAAGTGGTTGATGTGTTTTTCAAGTGTGTTACGATGTATGTCGACATGCGTGGATGGTGTATCGCCACACGTATCAGCATCAAAGGTAAGTCATACACCACTAAGTAGTTGAAACACACTTGTAGAAGTTGATTTCACACCATTAAAACTTGTCATACACTAAGTATGGTAAGTCATACACCACTAGGTAGTTGAAATACACTTGTACAAGTTGATTTCACACCATTAAGACTCATCATACACTAAGTATGGTAAGTCATACACCACTAAGTAGTTGAAACACACTTGTAGAAGTTGATTTCACACCATTAAGACTTGTCATACACTAAGTATGGTAAGTCATACACCACTAGGTAGTTGAAATACACTTGTACAAGTTGATTTCACACCATTAAGACTCATCATACACTAAGTATGGTAAGTCATACACAACTAAGTAGTTGAAACACACTTGTACAAGTTGATTTCACACCATCAAGACTCATCATACACTAAGTATGGTAAGTCATACACAACTAAGTTGTTGAAACACACTTGTACAAGTTGATTTCACACCATCAAGACTCATCATACACTAAGTATGGTAAGTCATACACCACTAAGTAGTTGAAACACACTTGTACAAGTTGATTTCACACCATTAAGACTTGTCATACACTAAGTATGGTAAGTCATACACCACTAAGTAGTTGAAACACACTTGTACAAGTTGATTTCACAACATTAAGACTTGTCATACACTAAGTATGGTAAGTCATACACCACTAAGTAGTTGAAACACACTTGTACAAGTTGATTTCACACCATTAAGACTCATCATACACTAAGTATGGTAAGTCATACACCACTAAGTAGTTGAAACACACTTGTACCAGTTGATTTCACACCATCAAGACTCATCATACACTAAGTATGGTAAGTCATACACCACTAAGTAGTTGAAACACACTTGTACAAGTTGATTTCACACCATTAAGGCTTGTCCTACACTAAGTATGGTAAGTCATACACCACTAAGTAGTTGAAACACACTTGTACAAGTTGATTTCACACCATTAAGGCTTGTCCTACACTAAGTATGGTAAGTCATACACCACTAAGTAGTTGAAACACACTTGTACAAGTTGATTTCACACCATTAAGACTCATCATACACTAAGTATGGTAAGTCATACACCACTAAGTAGTTGAAACACACTTATACAAGTTGATTTCACGCCATTAAGGCTTGTCATACACTAAGTATGGTAAGTCATACACCACTAAGTAGTTGAAAAACACTTGTACAAGTTGATTTCACACCATTAAGACTCATCATACACTATGTATGGTAAGCAAAACACTACTAAGTATTCGAAACACTATAATTGCCACAACCATCAATGAAATTGTGTACCAAGCAATATAAATGCCCTTGTTGATTTATATGGATGAGGCTGACCGGTTGGGTTGGTTGGTGGTTGAACATTGAATGTTCAGGGGGTCATAATGGACTACAAAGCAAGGCATTTAATAACCTCAACTACCACCTACTTTATCATACCCCTCTCCCACGGTTCTCCCCCTATAAAGGGATGAGATGGACAGGAAGCCAAGCATATACGGTCCTCAATATATCAACCCGTTTAAATTCCTAATGTAAGTGGCTCTAGCAGCGGCGGTGGTGGGCCAGTGACAGCTGAGACACAAAGAGAGGTGGCACTTCTACGGATCATGTTTCATCAACGGCCTACCAAGCAATTAGTGGGGTATGATCAATCACACATGGTGTACGGTGTACGATGAGTTGTAATGGTGTGAACTTCATCCGCATGATAAGGATCTTGAACTTTGTATGCATGCAGTGGATGCACTTTACGATGAGTTCTTCCACCGCGCGGTGGATGCTTCGGTGTCTATCGAATACAATGACATGGCCAGCAGGCTCCCCAGTTACTTCCTTCAACCTACTAAGGAACCAATGCCACGATGCATCATTCTCTGAATCACCGATGCCGATAGCAATCAGGAAAATTTGCTGGTTGGCATCGTGGCAAACGGCCATGAACAAAACACCCCGGTACTTTCTCTTCAGATGTGTTGCGTCAATGCTCACAACCGGCCGGCAAAACCGGTACCCATTAAGTGAAGCACCAAACGCAATGAAGAGGTACTGAAACCTACTTTCATCATCTGTCTGTAAATAAAATGTGGCACCGGGGTCAGTCTGTTTGAGGACTTGCAGATAGGCAGGCAAGAATGCATATGACTCTTCGGCCGTACCCAATCTAACATTGTCGTATGCAAACTCTCTCGCCCTCCAAGCAACACTGTAGCTGATATCGACACCGTAGCAACTTCGGATGTCATCTATGACATCCCGTGGCTTGAACACTCTCCCGGGGTTCACAAGTTTCTTGCGGACGCACTCCCCGACGACCCAACTGGTTGCCTGCCTGTGTCTAACAGTGGTGAGATCGCTAGGGTGGTTGTGGTTCTTTTCTACTTTTGTAACCATCCAGCAGCCACCATCTGCTACACACGTAGCCCGAACCCTCCATGTGCAGCCCTCTTGTGCGCAGCGGACAACCGTTAAGGATTTGTTCGACTTGTAGCTCCTGAATTCAAATTTTTCCCTAAGTGCAATCACTGCCAGGTTAGTCAACAAGTCCCTCTTCGTCGTAAATATTTGATCGACTTCAATATCCTCAACCATCCGGCCCTGCGCATATACCTCGTTGATCCGGCTCCTCTCATCACCGGAGCCAGCCTCATCATCAGAACGAGGATCACCAGCAGCTTGGATGTCAGGGTGGACATTCGGTTGACCGCTGGGTTCTGCATTCCGTTCCAATTCAGGTTCGACAATCAGAGGGTCTTTACGGGAAATATTACGATGCTCATAAGTGTGCCCCTCTGGAGGTGAGGCATCAGGTACAGTCGGTTGCACCTGGGATAAATTGATATTGTCCAAATTATCTCATGCACTTTGATTGGAATTTTTCCAATCTCCACCTGTTGCTGTTGCCTCAACCGTCACAGTAGGCATGTTCAAATCTACATCAGATGCATCTACACGGGCTGCTTCTTCCATCCCCGCATCCATACATCCACCAGAAGTCTCGAGAACGTCAGGGTGCGAACGGCCACTATTCTCGTCACCATCGGGAATTGTTTGAAAGGGAGTTCGTTGCCAATCGAAGCTAGGATTCCTGTCACCGGATGACTCTACAGTTACGATCAAAGGATGCTTCGCCCTATCTTCTTTGGCTAGTGCCTTCCAAAACATAACGGACCTATCGTCAACGACATCGTACAAGGGCACGGCCGGAACAGCGGTGAAAGATTGAAAGTGCATCTTTGAACCCGCATCCGACTGAGCACCAATCACCTCCGCCACAGTCCTTTGCAAACCAGCGAAGTCAGTTTTCTCATCCACAAAAATATAAGCCAATTTTTCACCAGCGTACTTTGCCCTCTCCCTAAAGTAGCCACCGTACAGAACGCATGCAATAGCAGCATCACCCATTACTGTGGACAAGAAAAAAACATGATATCAAAGCAAAATTGACATGAAACACATTAGGGTGGAATGAAAGTACAGCATTGAAACCACTAAAAACGGTGTATAATTGGTTTAAAACCATAATACACAAATAACACTACTTTAAGAAAGAATACATGGTGTATGATTTGCGTTACAGTCATAAACAAGTTCATCACACACCTTTTAAAGCAATCATACACGGTCTACAGTTAAGGATACCACATTCTATACACGAAACACACCAAAACAGGTTCATCCTAGACCAATCAAAGCTATCATACACGGTGTATGGTAAGCCATACACCATTCTGTACTTGAAAGACACCAAAATAAGTTCATCATACACCCTTTGAAGCTCTCATACACAGTGTATGATGGATTATTCACCATTAATTACTTAACATACACAAACACAGGTTGGTTATACACCATTAAACCCAATCCTACACAGTGTATGACTGATTATACACCATTAATTACTTAACATACACATACACAGGTTGGTTATATGCCATTAAACCCAATCATACACAGTGTATGACTGATTATACACCATTAATTACTTAACATACACATACACATGTTGGTTATAGGCCATTAAACCCAATCATACACAGTGTATGACTGATTAAACACTTAACATACACATACACAGGTTGGTTATACGCCATTAAACCCAATCATACACAGTGTATGGTTGCTCATAAACCACTAATTACTTAAAAAACGTCTGCACAAGTTGGTTATACACCATTAAACCCAATGCTACACAGTGTATGACTGATTATACACTTAACATACACATACACAGGTTGGTTATACGCGATTAAACCCAATCCTACACAGTGTATGACTGATTATACACCATTAATTACTTAACATACACATACACAGGTTGGTTATGGGCCATTAAACCCAATCATACACAGTGTATGGTTGCTCATAAACCACTAATTACTTAAAAAACGTCTGCACAAGTTGGTTATACACCATTAAACCCAATCCTACACAGTGTATGACTGATTATACACTTAACATACACATACACAGGTTGGTTATACGCCATTAAACCCAATCCTACACAGTGTATGACTTATTATACACCATTAATTACTTAACATACACATACACAGGTTGGTTATACGCCATTAAACCCAATCATACACAGTGTATGGTTGCTCATAAACCACTAATTACTTAAAAAACGTCTGCACAAGTTGGTTATACACCATTAAACCCAATCCTACACAGTGTATGACTGATTATACACCATTAATTACTTAACATACACATACACAGGTTGGTTATACACCATTAAAACCAATCATACACAGTGTATGATTGATTATACACCACTAATTACTTAATACACACAAACACAAGTTGGTTATACACCATTAAACCCAATCCTACACGGTGTATGACTGATTATACACCATTAATTACTTAACATACACAAACACAAATTGATTTCACACTATTCAAACCTATCATACACCGTGTATCATAGATCATACAGCACTATTTACATGAAGCACACCTAAACAAGTTGATTTCACACCATTAAAACCTATCATACACGATGTATGACTAATCATACACCACTAATGAGTTCAAACACACCAAAAGAAAGTTATAATACATCATTTAAACCAATCATAAACCATAAACGACTTGTAACACACCGACCTCGTAGGACAAGGATATGTTAACGACAATGTCAGCAAATGGTCATGTTACCTTCAGTATCTGATCTGAAAACCGTGAAATGTGTGTAAGGACTCAACGTTGAACCTACAGCAATACCACGAAGCTTCAAACACGATCTTAAAATGGCTTCTTCTTCTTCTTCTTCCGAGGGCCCAATGTAGCAGATTGAGAGAAAAATGAGAGAAAAATGGACTTGGGGAATTCAGATTAAGAGAAAAGTAACAAATACCATGAATAAGAGGTGAGTAAATGGGCGGGAAATGAGAAGAAGGGAGGAATAGAGTGAGAAGCAAGTTACATGATATAAAGTAAAAATATGTACTTTTGCATTAAATGAAGAGAGAGAAAATGGAGTGGAAAGAGGCTAAAGTACAGTAATCGGCTGCGCATTAAATGAGGAGAGAGAAAGGGGACGGGTTGGGGGGGGGGGGGGGGGGGGGGGGGGGGGTTGAATGGGAGGGCCTTTTTGAAGGGAAATCGTACGGATTACTATACTCAAAATGTATATTTTTTTTCTAAATACACATTACTAAAATACACAAATACACGTTGATTTTACGCAAATATAACCCATCATATACCGTGTATGAAGTGCATCATACACCAATAAAACTTGAACTACACGTATATAGATTCGATTTCAGACCACTGTACCCCTAATAACTTGAAAAAAAAAACAAAAGTTGATTTTATGCCAATAAAACCTATCATACATTGTGTATGACAAGCTCTTTACCGCTAATTACTTCTAATATACCTGAATAAGGTCACTTTACACCACTATAAAGCATCATACCCAGTTTATGATTCGATTTCAGACCACTGTACCTCTAATTACTCGAAAAAAAACAGCAAAAGTTAATTTTATGCCATTACAACCTATCATACATTGGGTATGATACGTCATTTACCACTAATTGTTTAGAACTAAACCTGAATAAGCTCATTTCAAACCATTAAAACGAATCATACCAAGTGTATGATTCAATTTCAGACCACTTACCCCTAATTACTTGAAAAAACAGCAAAAGTTAATTTTTTGCCATTATAACGTATCATACATTGTGTATGAGAAGTCATTTACAACTAATTCCTTGACATAAACCTGAATAAGTTCATTTTACACCATTAAAACGCATCATACCCAGTGCATGATTCGATTTCATCCCACTGTAACAGTAATTAGTTGAAAAAACCAGTAAAAGTTGATTTTATGCCATTAAACCTATCATACGTTGTGTATTACAAGTCATTTACCACTAATTTCTTGTAATACACCTGAATAAGCTCATTTTAAACCATTAAAATGAATCATACCCAGTGTATGATTCGAGTTCAGACCACTTACCCCTAATTACTTGAAAAAAACAGCAAAAGTTGATTTTATGCCATTATAACGTATCATACATCGTGTATGATAAGTGATTTACAACTAATTGCTTGAAATAAACCTGAATAAGTTTATTTTACACCATTAAAACACATCATACCCATTGTATGATTCGATTCAGCCCTCTGTAACAGTAATTAGAAGTAAAAACCAGTAAAAGTTAATTTTTTGACATTATAACCTATCATACATTGTGTATGATAAGTCATTTACAACTAATTGCTTGAAAAGAACCTGAATAAGTTCATTTTATACCATTAAAATGTATCATACCCATTGTATGATTCGATTTCATCCCACTGTAACAGTAATTAGTTGAAAAAAACAGCAAAAGTTGATTTTATGCCATTATAACCTATCATACATTGTGTATGACAAGTCATTTACCACTAATTTCTTGTAATACACCTGAATAAGTTCATTTTACACCATTAAAACGCATCATACCCAGTGTATGATTCGATTTCATCCCACTGTACGTCTAATTACTTGAAAACAAACAGCAAAAGTTGATTTCATGCGATTATAACCTATCATACATTGTGTATGATAAGTCATTTACCACTAATTGTTTTAATAAAACCTGAAAAGGTTCATTTTAGACCATTTCAGAGTATCATACCCATTGTATGATTAGATTTCAGCCCACTGTAATAGTAATTACTTGAAAAAAACAGCAAAAGTTGATTTTTTGCCATTATAACCTATCATACATTGTGTATGACAAGGCATTTACCACTAATTGCTTGAACTACACCTAAATAAGTTCATTTTACACCATTTTAACTCATCATACCCATTGTATGATTCGATTTCAGACCACTATACCCCTAATTAGTTGAAAAAAACAGCAAAAGTTGATTTTATGCCATTATAACCTATCATACATTGTGTATGACAAGTCATTTACCACTAATTGCTTGAAATACACCTGAATAAGTTTATTTTACACCATTAAAATGCATCATACCCAGTGTATGATTCGATTTCATCCAACTGTACGTCTAATTACTTGAAACAAAAAGCAAAAGTTGATTTTATGCCATTATAACCTATCATACATTGTGTATGATAAGTCTTTTACCACTAATTTCTTGTGATACACCTGAATAAGCTCATTTTACACCATTAAAAGGAATTATACCCAGTGTATGATTTTATTAATTACTTCAAGCACGCCTAAACAAGGTCTGGGAGGGAAGAAGAAGAAAGGGCAAATTTAGAAATTATATTTTTTTTTTTTGACAAAAAAAAATTCAAAATGAAAAAAAAAATGAAGAAAAGGAGAGTGAAAGGTCAAAAGAGTGTACTTTTGCCTGCCTTGCATTAAATGAGGAGAGAGAAAGAGAGAGAGAGAGAGAGGACGGATGGAGGGGTGAGGTGGGAGGGTATTTTTGTCCAAAAGAGTCTATTTATGGTTAAAGGGGTCTAAAAAATATTAAGGGGGGGCTAGGGGGTCCAATCCGTAGGATTGGTGTTCTCGATCCTTATTTTTTGTTTTACTGAACGACAAGTAATCATGCGAATTGTACGATAGGTTCTGCCTGGTTCTCTAATATTCATGTTTTAATGATTCACCTGACAGAAGTTGCTCACTTTAAGATTTGCTGTTCAAAATATTTGATACAAACTTCGCAGATAAGACTATTGAACACCTAAGATAAGGCAGGCCTATATTTGTGCCCCTAGACCCTGCTCACCTGTGGGGCTGGGTGGGTTAGTGGTTGTGCAGACAATAGTACTTTTGATAGGGATTCCATCAAAATCAAGGCTTCTATTTGCTAACTTCACCAATTGATTATATTCTGGGTCCCTCGGCCTTACTACCAATTGATTATAGCATGAGCGCGTGGAAGAACTTCAAACATAATTTAGAGGCGAATAAAATGTTGATATATTTTCAAAATGAGAATTATTAATAAAGTGCTTGAAAGTTGCTCCAATATTGTTTAAGTGTTTTATACTTGTATTTGATGTGTGTTGACACACAGGGCTCGTGTGTCGACACAAAATCTTACGGAACCAAAATGCAGAGCTGTGTGTCGACACACAGACGTTTTTGACAGTTTTATTTTGCAATTTTTTCCTTGTTTTTGGCGCCCCTTTTTGGAGTGTTCCTTGGGACGCCTTTCTTCATTATTTTCAAATATATTTCCCATTTGATCATATTGAAGACTGACTTGAATAAATTAAAAAACAAAACAGAAGAGTATTTTAAAAAGAACTTGTAAATCTAAGTATTAAAAGTTCTTTGAAAACTTCATTCTCACTCATCTCTTTCATCTCTCCCTTTACACACTTTCACTTCATTATTTTGGTTGTCGTTGCACCCTTGAGACTAGTTCCTATGTTGAAATAAGCCTTAAGAAAAGTGATTACACGGCCTCGACATCTAAGATCTCTAGGATACCCGTTCTTGCAAATTTTGCAAGAGTTTGCACTAACATAAAAACTATAGTTGCCCAAAATTTATATCTGCAAAATCCTCTATTTATTTTTAAACACACTTATATTTTACGCTAGAAACTCGTGCATTGTTTTCCTGCAAAAGAAAAAAACATTTTCCACCTAAAAAAGCTTTAATCAAACAGATGATTAATCTTTTAAAAGACCATAAAGTATACACTCAGTGGTCGAAAGCATTTTTATTATATGTACATACATATTCAGCGATTACATCAACAGCAGAACCTTCCTCGACATACTTTGACTATTCCCAGAACACCAAAAAGGAAAAGAGAGAGCAGAAAACCTACAGCACTATCTTCATCATCCTTGCTTTCTGCTTAGGCATTTACTATTGTCCCACCTGCACAATTCAGAAATCAAACCTACCATCAGTTTCCTCTACTAAATTACAATTCTCAATACTTCATATATATAAATCGTGGAGCTGAGGGCTTCCCTCAGCTAAAACACTCGACTTGCGACAGAAAGGAACACCGGCTAATATATAAAAAGACTTGGTTGTCAGTATAGTTCGTCACCATGTTCGGAAAGCACAAGCATATAGATTCTTATTGTTTCTTCAGAGATTAAACAGCACCCTTTTCACTCGGAAAAGGCAGCTCTAGCTTATATTCTTCATCTTGAATCACATTGTGATACCCACTAAAGAAGATTTCATCTCAAAACCAATTAAGAATGAGTAGTATCCCTCCCTATGCATAAATGGAGGCATTTATTTGAGCCCCCACAGATGTGGACGTATTACATATAGAGGTCAAGAGCTCAAACAACTCCCTCAAGTGAGGGGACACAGGGACAAAAGGGGGCGAAAATTGGATTTACAGCAATAGTAAAAAAGAGCCTAAAAAACAAATTTATAAATAAAATTGAGGGCTTACACAAAGGACTTAGCTAGATGTACTCGAAAAAAAGACTCAATTCTGCAATAATAAACTAACAAAGAATACTTACCTAAAATATATGATCTTTCAGGAGATTTAAGAACTAAATATCAAAATCCCACAATCATGCCCGACTCTTAATTTCTATTCTTTTTGTCCCTCCTCGACGCCTCTTTTTTTTATTTTTTTATAATAATTATAGTTGAACAAACCTCTATGTTTGGAACTCTTCTTTGCCACATTCATTTTTCCATGTGACACACACCTAGCACCTAGCACCTAGCACCTTGTATGACATTCGTTTGAACTGCACAAAGAGGGGGGGAGAGAGAGAGAGGGCGATGAAATAACAACGCACACAGAAGATGAAGGTGGCGGAGATGCGAATGCTGAGGTGGATGTGCGTACACACAAGGAAGGATAGGATTAGAAACAACACCATAAGAAACAAATTGGGTGTAGCCTTCATTGAAGATAAATTAAGGGAGCAACGTCTGAGGTGGTTCAGACATCTCAGAAGGAAACCAGACAACGCTCCAGTCAGGATATGCGAACAACCTCTCACTACATTAGGCAGAAGAGGCAGAGACAGACCAAAGAAGAGATGGCTTGAGACGATCCAACAAGACCTCACCCACCTAAACCTTCGGGAGGAGATGGCCTTAAATAGGGCCCAATGGAGGGTTAGCATAGGGGTATTAGATGATCCGGTTGGAGTAGGGTAGTCTGTGTCTCTACCTTATCTATCCCTATCTCATTTGCATTCTCTTTCTTTATCTCTTCTACCTCTATCTCTATTCTCTATCTATATCCTTTTCTTTTTCTCACCTTATCTGGGTTCGGTGCCTGTGCAGCTTTTTTTTTTTTGGGCCATACTCATGCATTTTTTATGCTTTTCCCGTTGCCAGTTCCTTGGTGGATTGATGCGGACCAACTTTTTAAGGCTGGGGGTCCTCGGAAACAGCCTCTCTTCAGGGTAGCCCCCTGAAGGGAGAAGGCTACGTACACCTACCCTCCCCAGACCCTGCTTTTGCGAGAGCCCTTGGAGGCACTGGGTTTGTTGTTGTTGTTGTTGTACCATTGTGTCAATTTAATCCCTCTAGAATTGGAACAATCCAATATTAATAATTACACATTAAATTTTGATTGAAATTGAAATGCCATCACCACGTGTAAGGTATGTTCACCCTATGTGAACGTCAAGCCACACCCTCCTAATGTGAACGTCATATGCAAATGCTAATTGACGTTATAATTTTAGTTAGAAACTAATTTTAATTTCCACCTTGAACTTAATTGGAACATTTTAAATTTAAATTGTTTAGGGACTAATGCCAAGTAGAAGAATAAGAGACTTACCATTGGGGTGAAGAGTCTGGCCAGTGATGTAAGAGGACTCCTCGTTACAAGCAAGGAAGACATAGGAAGGAGCCACTTCAGCAGGCTGGCCAGCCCTCTTCATGGGCACCTCATTCCCAAAGTTCTTGATCTTCTCCTCTGAGAATGAGGACACGATCAACGGGGTCCATATGGGCCCCGGTGCCACAGCGTTGACGCGGATCCCCCTCCCAACGAGCTGCAGGGCAAGTCCCCTATTAAACGCCACGATGGCTCCCTTGGTCGCGGTGTATTCCAGCAGCGTTGGGTGGCCCCTGAACGCATTGATCGATGTTGTGTTTATTATGCTTCCCCCTTCCCCCATGTGCGGTAGTATATGCCTGTTATACATTCTCATAACATACGAAAACAGTCATACCTTTTAGCTCCCTTGGCATGGTAAGCTTGTTGGATAGAGCCTCATTTTTGGGGCCCTTGTTCAACTGAAGATGTATTTAGGAGTACTGCAATTTTGTATAGCAATATATATACTAGCTTACAAGGTGTTATGTGAAAGAAGAAGAATTCTATTATACTCTTCCCTATAATAGGGAGGGAACTTACACAACTTTGTGGACGTGAGATAATTGTTAGAACCATGCAAATCTTGTATCTCATTAAAAAATTGTCATTTAACCATCTATGCTTTTCTTATTTAAGAAGGCTGCTTTAATTGATCTAACGACTACTTGATCCACCCAAATAGCCAAAACTGCACCAATTGATCTTTCCCTTTGGGGATCAACCGAGTTCAATGTTAAGGAACCCACACACTGCAAGTTTTTAATTCTCGATTTATATAGTGAATTTCGATGCTCCCATCTTTGGAGGGCTTTGGTCGAACCAAGAAAATTCTAGTGCCTCAATTTTTTCCCCAATCCCCTTTAGTTGAACTTGTGTATGGCCCTAACATTTAACTCGTTGATGCTCAGCCCCTACATGATCTATTGACAGCTCGAAGAGGGATGCTCCAATAGTAAAATGTCAATAATATTTTTGCAGGAAATCAATTTTTTGGGTTACCTGGTGAGAAGGAAGTAGGAGAAGATGTTGGTCCTGAACACCCTTTCTAACCTCTGCTCATCGATCTCCTCAATACTAGAGGACTCGTACTGTTCAGCCGCGTTATTGACAAGGATGTCGACATGGCCAAAGGCGTTGACAACCTCATCAGCAACACGCTTGCAGTTGTCGTCAAAGCCAAGGTCAGCAGGGATAGCGAGGGGATCCTTGGCATCAGGGCACTTGGCCTTCTTAATCATCTCAAGGGTGTCATGTGCGTCCTTGTCCTCTTGCGACTTGACGTAGGTGAATGCCACGGTTGCGCCTTCTTGGGCGAAGGCATGGCACACTGCTCGCCCTATTCCTGAGTCTCCCCCAGTCACCAACGCCACCTTTCCCTGCCATTTTGTGCAGAAGTTAAACTAAGCATCTGATGAATTACTCGACCTTAATATGGTTAATGTTTGTTGGTATGTGTACTTTTTTTTTGGATTAAGCAGGATGTCTTAGTTAGCATGCACACGCATTTTGACTAAATCTTGTTTAAGGTTAGCTCCCCTACCAAAGTGAAAAGGGTGGTAAGGAACCGAATAGACGGATTTAAAGGTTTCTACTAAGGATTTGTTTGTTATCTCACAGGTCTACAAAGTTCTAAAAATTATTATAATATCATTTTATTTCTAGCGAATACTACCATGTATAGTTGTGAAGATAACAACATGCATATAATGTGTAGTAATAAGACGTACATATAGAACATACAAGATCATATATTAACTGATATTATAATATAAAGTAGAATATTTAGGATCCGGTTTAATAAAACTTTAAATTTTGTGAAATCGCATAAATTCCTAAATAATACATAGTGCATATGTAAAACTGGACATACCTCCAAAACACCAAACAACTAATCTATTATATATAAAAGGCCTGTTTAAAAGTTTCACTTAGGTCCCTAAAATGTCAAGATAGGAGATGCCTATGTTTATGGAGTTTTTGGTTGGGGTCTTGAGGGTAGAACTAGGCTCAAGTTCCTTGCTTTCTTTGTGGGAATCCTCCCCCTATTTATAGTGGATATATGCGTGTGCGTGAAGTATTCCAAGGGGTACCGCCTGGTTGCCATTGGTACTAGGGGCGGTGGTGACCCCTGGCCCCAGTACTGCTTGGGAGTAATCAGGAAAGGGGACGGTAGGAGCCTCTGGCTTTGGTACCGCCTGGGTGTAGCCAGGGAAGGGGACGGTAGGGGCCTCTGGCTTTGGTATCGCCTGTGTGTAGCCACGGAAGGGAGACGGTAGAGGCCTCTGGCCTCGGTACCGCCGGGGTGTAACCAGGTAGGGGACGGTAGAGGCCTCTGGCCTCGGTACCGCCGGGGTGTTATTTTTATATTCATCACCTAAGTATCAATATTATAACCAAAAAGAAAAGCAAAAAAGAACAAACAAATACTTGGAGTTTATTAGCGGGCTTGTAATGAGGGTTGACAAACTGGGGGGTAGGGTCCATAGCATGCTCCTTTCCCGGCTGACTCTCCTGTTTCTGCGCCGGAAACTTCTCTCCTCCTGAAGCCATGAATGCCCTTCTTCTCACCAGAATACTTGTACTGACGGTGGCTATACGGTGGATCTCGCGGTGGCTGACTGCGACGGCGGTGGCTGACGCTACTCGCGAGGTTGCTAGGCAGCGAGAGAACATGTATAGGATGCTGTTGTACATGGTGGTTAGTAGAGTTTATATGGTGGGGTGGAGTTTCATGGGGTGATGCCACGTGTAGGAAGAGAGGGTGACGTGGAAGAAGGAGCAGGGTTGGTGGGACACGTCTGGTTGATCGGTGTGATCGCTTTGTAAAGTTTCTCAGTCGGTCCCATTTGTCTCCTTCCTTGGAGTGATTCACAAGGCTTAATTTATGAGTAAGAAACTGTAAAATTTGGCCACTTATTATCCATATATTTTTAATATTTTAATATATACAATATTTGGTGTTTGAATTTTTTATTATTTAGGTACCATGTGTCAGAATTTAGTAAAATTTTGTATAAAAAAATATTGACGTAATACATAATTATGCTAATGTATAAAAGTTATGTCGATGTTTTTAGTATAATTCAACCAATTGAGATAAACATTAATCGAATTTTGATATAAAATAGCTATATATACCAAAATTGTGTGTTATGTCGATAATTTTGGTTAAAAATTATCAAACTCTAATAAAATACTTTTATATTATCTTAATTATGTTTCACTTTATCGTGTGATAGAAAGTTCCCCTTGAAACTAAAGGGAAGATACTATAAGACAGTTGTGAGGCCAGCCATATGGGACAGAGTGCAGGGCGATGAAACAATAGCACACACAGAAGATGAAGGTGGCGGAGATGCGGATGCTGAGGTGGATGTGCGGACACACAAGGAAGGACAAGATCAGAAACGACGTCATAAGAGGCAAAATGAGCGTAGGCCCCATTGAAGATAAATTGAGGGAGCAACGTCTGAGGTGGTTCGGACATGTCAGAAGGAGACCGGACAACGCTCGAGTAAGGACATACGAACAACCCCTTACTACACTAGGCAGGAGAGGAAGAGGCAGGCCAAAGAAGAGATGGTTGGAGACGATCCGACAAAACCTCACCCACCTCAACATTTGAGAAGAGATGGCCTTAGATAGGGCCCAATGGAGGGCTCGTATAGGGGTTATAGATGCTCTAGTTAGAGTAGGGTAGTCTAGCTTACTAGTGCTAGGCCTGACTTCCTCCTAGCGCATTTAGGTTGTGTATTTGCTCTCATGAGCTCCTACGCACCTATCCTTTGATTTTGTTTCTTTGATTTCTTTTATTTATTTGATTTCTGCGTGTTCTGGCTTGCTTTGAGTTTGTTGTTTTGCCCGACGTGTGCTTTGCTTTACTCATGCTTTGATGCTCCCCTGCTGCCAGGTCTCATGCTCTATGTTGCCGACCAGCTCTCAGGCTTCGCAAGTTAGGGGTCCTCGGAAACAGCCTCTCTTCAAGGTTGCCCCCTGAAGGGGGAAGGCTGCGTACACCTACCCCCTCAGACCCTGCTTTTGCAGGAGCCCTTGCAGGTACTGGGCTTGTTGTTGTTGTTGTTGTGTATGTTTCACTTTATCATTTTCCCAAGAAAATCTATTAAACTTTGAAAGAAGGGCACGTAATTGGTAAAATTTTAAAACTTCAGGAAAGTTAGGTGATAAAATTTTTGAACCTCAAGATATCCCATTATATATATTAAAACGTCAAGGTATCTAGATGATAAATGGACAAACTTTAGGATATATAAGTGATAATTTCCTTTTTATTTATGTATTGGATTATAAAGGTTAATTGTATAAATTAATAACATTTTTCTCCCATACAATGTATAGTTGGTGTTTACATTTTAAATAATTTTAGCTTATATATCGTCATTGTTTAAAATTAAAGATGATATAGCCATTGTATACATTATAGCAATTTTGTATAGTGTCATAATTCTAGGCAACATTGTTTTCATTGGGGGCTATAATGAATTTACTTAGGTGTTCTGTATAAAATATAAGATATTAGATTCACTTATTTATGTATGTATTGAATGAAGTTTCTTTTTGAATTTATTGACATATAGGCTATTCATCAAATTGTGGTTTCACTTTCATTGTTAGACTCCTTGATTTTTTTTTTTTTTTTTATATCTACCACTCTAATCCTTATCGATCAAACATATCATAATGAGTTGAACAACATGTTTAACATAGTGTCTAAGAAGACTGTCAACAACATAAAATCAAGATTGATATAATATAATCCTTGCACTATAATAAACTATATTTGAAGATAGGTAATTAACAAACTTAGAAACATTATATTAACTTTTATTACTCACTTAAGCATAAAACATGAACCCATTTCACAAATAATATTGATTATATTGTAACATATATAATACATGTAGTCTTTTTTTTTTTTTTTTTTGAATAATACTAACCTTAATGTCAATTATATAAACTGATTAAAACATATAATGAAGCGACCAATAAATTGGACATTTTTCAAAGTATAGTGTGGGAAAACCCTAATATATTAACATATAACTGTTTAGTATCTTATAAGTTAACTTGGTAGGTCTCTAACTTTTATTACAGTATTGTTTTTCAGTTTGCAATGAAACGAGTAATTGGTTTCGATACTTGTGTATTTTAGATTTGGCACTAATCACATCTTGTTCATATGGTATTAATAAAATTTTTGAAATCTAAAAATATTTATTTGTATAATTTGTGTACCCCAAATAATAATAAGTGTCGTAGTCTACTATATGTTATAATTGATTCCTATATATATCAACTATGTGTTGGAAAAAGATACAAGCAAATTTCAATATAGTAGTAACTGCACAAGGCTACATCCCACATAGACAAATGAGGGAAGGTTGTTTGAGTTTAAATATCCATACGTAAGCCCTCCGCTTAAATTGAGTTATGGGTGAGAGAATGATGGGAACCACACGCGCAACGCCTGCCGTGCCGTGCTTGGGCGAGGATGTGGGTATGCTTTTTCATAACGGGCATATTTACTTTTCGGAAAATAATTTCAAAAGCCGTTACTAGTCGTTGCAGAATCGAGTCTCATTAAAACCGAATTAGTTGGTGCTATTCATTGCTCAGGCGTTTTTTAGTTGTTAAGTTCTGCAATTCATCACCCTCACCGTTCACATCCCCTTCCTAATTCTATAAATAGGCACATAAGCGTGGTTCATATCATCATCAGAAAAATAACAACAGTTCTCTAAATTCTTCTTTTTTCTTCTACTTCGTTCCATTGTCTCCCTCTCAAAATTCTTAGGCAAGGTTCTCCAGCTCTCCTACCCGGCGATTAACGAGTGCACATTAACAGTTAGACTGTGTTAATCCTAGAGGACGCCTGCCAATAATACTGTTTGCACCGGAGCAGCTGCGAAATCGTCTTTTAGGACAGTGGCTATTTACCACAGCACGGTATCTTTGGTATTCTAATAAATCTCTCCACTTTTTGGTATTATTTGATTGCTGTGTTAAGTGAATTTCTCGCTGCAATTTCCAAATTTTTAATCGTTGTTTTTGCTGAAATTTTACTAAATATTGCTGCCATTTTTTTCAATTTTTTACTAGGTTCGCTTACTGTAATTACTGAATTTCGCTGCTGTATTTTGCCGGAAATTTAACTACGGATTTTATTGCTATTTTTGCTGGTTTGTCAACTGGATATTTACTGCAAATTTTTACTACCGTTATTGTTATTTCGTATAAATAATTCACTGCGTATTCTACTACAAATTGCCACGACCATGCTGCTGTAAATTGGTGTTTTATTATGTTATTTCAACAATCTAAAAGACAATTTGATTTTACATAGCTATATTTAAACACGACAACTAAATTACCTCTTCCTGATATGTCTAAGGTTGAATCCCTTAATGGGAAGACTTATAGGAGGTGGTCTCAAAAAAATTTTTTTACCTAGAACAAGTTAATACAGATTATATACTCTATGAAAAAAAAAGAATCTGAGGGTGAAAATGAGAACAAATGCTTATGAAAAAAAAATTCACTCTAGACAACCAAACCTATAGGGATAATTTGTTGCATTACATGAGTGATGGGCTATTTGATATTTATATATATATAATATAAAATTAGACTCATCAAGAAAAATTTGGGATTCCCTAAAAAAATATGGAGGTGAAGATGCAAGGACTATAAAATATGCGGTTTGTAAGTGGCTAGATTTCAAATTCGTAGACAATAAACCTATAATTGATCAAGTCCGTGAATATGAAAACATAGTAACTACTCTTTTGTCAAAAGGCCTTAAAATTTGCGACATTACGCAAGCCTATGTTTTAATTGAAAAACTTCCACCTTCTTGGAAGGACTATAAAAATTTGCTTATGCATAAAAAGAAGAACCTGGCATTAGAAGAGTTAGTGAACCACTTGAAAATCGAGGAAGAAAATAGGCTTAAAAAATAGTGGGTACTCATATTCAGATTTTTTTAAAGCCAATATTGTAAAGGTAAGGCCTAGTGCATCCGACAGGTTTAAGAACAAAGGAAAAAAGCACCATTCAAACTTTAAACCTGGTGGAAAGATTCAAAAGTCAAACAGCAGATTTCTCGGAGATTGCTATCATTGCAGAAAATGTGGACATATGGCCAAAGATTGCAGAAGCAAAAGGAACCAGACCAAGGACTCAAAGCATAAGGCTCACCTTGTAGAGACAGAGAACATTATATCGGTTGTTTCAGAGGTGAACCTGGTCACCAATATGACTGAGTGGATCGTGGACACCGGGGATACCAGGCGAATATGCACAAACCGAAACATGTTCTAGGAATGCTAGAAAGTGACGGACGGAGAGGTTGTTTACATGGGCAATTCTGCAGCAGCACATATCCTCGAAAAAGGGAAGATTTTTTGAAAACTAGCTTTTGGAAAAAATTTTACTTTAACAAATGTGTTGCATGTGTCTGGAATGTGTAGGAATTTGATTTCGTGTATTTTGATTAAAGCTGGTTTGAAATTATCCTTTGACTCAAATAAATTAGTCCTAACTAAGAATGGAGAATTTGTGGGCAAGGGACTTTGTAATGATGACCTATTCATTCTTGACACTGTTTGCATGAATAATAATGTTGATACCTCTTCTAATTATCTTGTTGAGTCTCTTGAATTTTTGCATGCTTGTTTAGAACACATAAATGTTGAGTAAATTAAATGACTTAAGAAAATGAACATGATTCCTAACTTCAGTGATACCAACTTTAGTAAATGTGAAGTATGTGTAGAAACTAAATATGCTAAGCCCTTTAAGTCCATTGAGAGACAATCATGGAGATAGTTCACAGTGACTTAGGAGACTTTAAAAGCCAAATGAGTAGATGAGGAAAAAGATATTACATGATCTTTATATATGATTACTCTAGATACTCAATGGCATTATCTCCTGAGTACTAAATATGAAGCAGAAGAAATGTTTTTGAAATATAAAGTTGAAGTAGAAAATCATCTAGGAAAGAAAATAAAAAGATTTAGGTTCGATAAAGGAGGAGAATATGACCCAACGTCACTAGAAAAATTTTGTGAGGAACATGAAATAATACATGAGCGAAGCCCTTCCGACTGTCCACAATCTAACGGTGTCGCTGAAAGGAAAAATAGAACTTTAATATAATGAATGCTATACTTATTGGTTCTAGACTACGTGATAACATGTGGGCGGAGGCGATATTATTTGGTTGTCATGTACTAAATAGAGCTCCTCATAAAAAAACTAGATAAAACCTCATTCGAAATGTGGAAAGGTTATGCACCTAATCTAAAATACTTAAAAGTGTGGGGGTGTGTAACTAAGGTTGGATTACCTGACTTTAAACAAAGTAAAATTGAACCTCAATCTGTTGATTCTATCTTTATTGGGTATGCTTATCACATTGCTGCTTATCGATTTTTAATCAAGGGATCTAATAACTCATATACATGCGTGAATCTAGATATGCTAAATTCTTTGAATATATATTTCCCTTGAAATCTAGTGATGCACAACCTACTAGTTTACCTTCTCATACTGTAACTATTAACCATGATCGTACTAATGATATAGACACACTTGAAATTCGAAGGAATAAAAGAGCTAGGAAAGAAACCAACTTTGGACCTGATTTCGCTACCACTTTCCTAACAGAAGATGACTCCGTAAATGAAGAAATAGTAAGTGTCTATATGTTAGAGGAAGACCCCAAAACCTATGATGAGGTTGTGAGATTGATTAATTCGACCTTTTGGAAAGAAGTTATTAACATCAAACTAGAATCAATCCTAAACAATCACACATGAAAATTGGTAGACCTTCCTAGAAGATGTAAACCAATAGGTTGTAAGTGGGTCTTTAGAAGAAAAATGAAGGCTAATGGGACAATAGATAAGTTTAAGGCAAAATTAGCGGCTATGGGTTACACCCAGAGAAAGGGGGTCGACTATTTTGATATTTATTCACCTGTCGCTAAAATAGCCATGATTAGAATCTTGATTGCCCTTGCGTCTACTCATGATTTAGTAGTGTACCAAATGGATGTCAAAACTACATTTCTTAACGATGACCTAGACGAAGAGACTTACATAGGACAACCTGAAGGTTTTGTTGTCCCTGGTAATGAAAACAAAGTCTGTAAATTTATAAAATCTCTATACGGTGTCAAACAGGCACCTAAACAATGGCATGAAAAATTTAATAGTGCGCTAGTAGCTAAGAATTTCCTTGTAAACAATGGTGATTCTTGTGTATATTCTAAGTCTGATTCAAATGGATGTGTAATAGTTTGTCTACAAGTTGATGATATGCTGATATTTGGCATGAACTTGAATGTTGACAGTGAAACGAAAAACTTTCTATGCTCTAAATTTGATATGAAAGATATGGGTAAGGCGGACGTGATTTTAGGAGTTAAAATTGTGAGAACTCCCAAAGGCATAAGCCTAACCCGGTCTTGCTATGTTAAGAAGATACTTAGAAAGTTTGACATGTTTAATACTAATCCTATAAGAACACCTTAATTCCAGTGTATATTTAACTAAACATAAAGGCGTTGTTATGTGCTAATTGGAGTATGCCAAGATAATTAGTAGTGTTATGTTTCTGATAAACTATACTAGACCTGACATTGCATATGCTGTAAGTAGACTCAGTAGATACACATATAGTCCTAATCAAGAATATTGGAACGCATTAAAAAGAATGCTTAAATATGGAAAGGAATTATGGATTGGGGACTTCACTTTAGAAAGTTCCCCGCTGTTTTAGAAGGATAATTTGACGTCAATTGGGTGTATGATAATGATGAAGTTAATTTCATTAGTAGATATGTATTCACACTAGCTAAAGGTGCTATATCCTAGAAATCGTCTAAGCAATCTTGTATTGCTATGTTACTATGGAATCTGAGTTCATTGCTCTTGAGTTGGCAGGTCGTGAAGTCAAGTAGCTAAGAAGTTTACTGGGAGACGTGCGTTGTGGGGGCTTCCAGCTCCATCAGTATCACTTCACTGTGACCGTCAAGCTGCAATTGCTATGGCTAAGAACACGGTTTATAATGTCAAGAGGAGACATATTCGTCTCAGGCATAAGATCGTGAAGGATCTTTTAGAAAGTGAAGTGATATCACTGGACTATGTAAAGTCTAAAAAGAATCTTGCGGACAAGTTGACAAAAGGCTTTTGTTGTAAAATGATTGTAGAAACATCGAGAGAGATGAGATTAAAATCTATACATGAATAAACTGTAATGTATCCAACCTGGTTTTAAAAGGTTCAATGTGAAAAGTCATAATTTTATTCAAGGAATGCACTGTGTTTTATATTGTGCCTCCCTATGGTGTGATAGTGCAGAGCCGAGTCCATAGTCGTATGTTTGGTGGTGTAAGCAAGGCTTACACTTGATGGACACGGTTTGTATGTTACCAAAGGGTAAGGTTGAGCTTTAGCTCTTAATGGACCCATATGTATATGTTTGGTGGTTTGCAGTAACTCATACTTGATGGGATCTATCTATGTAGGTGTGGGAGCGTGGCCACTCTCTTTGAAGGATTTAAGAATTGCCTTTTAGAGTGCCTATGAATATCCAGGACGAGTGCATGGCCGATAAAACACACCAAACTGCAGGAGTTGTCGAGATTTGGAGTTTGACATGTGTCCAAGTGGAAGACTATGCAACCCCTTATGAGGTTCAAGACGCAAGTCATATTGCAAGATGTTGGTCCTAAACTTGGGTTACATTAGGTGACGATTCAAGTCGCAAGACATCAGCATTGAAAAACTGAACTCCCTTTGCCTAATCTATCTTTCTTTCTCTTCTATGCTTGTATCCTTTGTGGGATATTGTTGGAAAAGATACAAGCAAATTTCAATATAGTGGTAATTGCATAAGGCTGCATCTCACGTTGACAAAAGAGGGAAGGTTGTTTGAGTTTAAATATCTATACGTAAGCCCTCCACTTAAATTGAGTTATGGGTGAGAGAACGATAGATATCACACGCGCGTGCTACCCGCCGTGTCGTGCTCGGGTGAGGGTGTGGGTGATCTTTTTCATAACAGGTATTTTGAAAAATAATTTCAAAAGCCGTTACTAGCCGTTGTAGAATCGGGTCTAATTAAAACCGAATTAGCTGGTGCTATTCATTGCTCAGGCATTTTTTACATGTTAATTGTTGCAATTCATCACCCTCACCATTCACATCCCCTTCCTAATACTATAAATAGGCACATAAGCATGGTTCAAATCATCATCAGAAAAATAACAGCAGTTCTCTAAATTCGTCTTTTCTCTTCTGCTTCGTTCCATTGTCTCCCTCTCAAAATTCTTGGGCAATGTTCTCCAGCTCTCCTACCCGGCGATTAACGAGTGCACATTAACAGTTAGACCGTGTTAATCCTAGAGGACGCCTGCCAATAATACTGTTTGCACCGGAGCAGCTGCGAAATCGTCTTTTAGGACAGTGGCTATTTACCACGGCACGGTATCTTTGGTATTCTAATAAATCTCTCCACTTTCTGGTATTATTTGATTGCTGTATTTAGGTATTTTAAGTGAATTTCTCGCTGCAATTTTCAGATTATTAATCATTATTTTCACTGAAATTTTACTAAATATTGCTGCCATTTTGTCACAATTTTTACTGTGTTCGCTTACTATAATTACTAGAATTTGTTGCTGTATTTTGCGGGAGATTTAATTGCAGATTTTATTCCTATTTTTACTGGTTTTTGAGCTAGATATTTACTGCAACTTTATACTATTATTTTACTATTTTACTAGTATTTGATATTGTTATTTTGTATAAATAATTCACTGCGTATTCTACTACAACTTGCCGTGACCATGCTGCTAAAAATTGTTGTTTTATTACTGTTATTTCAACACTATGTTATGATCTGATCAAAAAAAAAAAAGCACTATGTTATGAAATCACTTCCATTGAATTAAGTTTGAAGACCAAAATGTAGAGTTGTAAAAATAAATCAGCCTAAATCGTGTCATTTTGTACTGTTAAAGAAAACTGTGAAGGCAATAACATTATTGTAAAAAAAGGGGAACTTGGAGGGCAAAACAATTATGATTTAGGGATTTTGGCACGTTTGGTTAAAGACGGTTCTGCCCTTACCCGTTTCGCTACTTTGCTTGCCCATGCCCTTGATCGCACTACTCGTGTAGTATAAAGATGGGTACGCCTGTCTCCTCTCTGTGTTGCTTCAAGGGGACGCACATTGCACTTTCGATGCCCCAAATTGTGTTTTCTTTGTGCGTTTGTGAGCCATCGATCTGCGATGAAGAGAACAGCTCCAATTGCGCCATGCCACGGTTGCCACGATTAAAAGAGGTCTGTGACCTCATTGCAGCGGTTCTAACCCTTCTACTCTGAGTTCCTTTCCCGCTTCCTCTCTACTGTTTGAGGTTTTCTGGAGCCTTAGTTAGGTTTTGGGTTGTTCTTGCCTTCTTGAGCACAATCATGGTGATTTGGTGAGAGATCCTTAACTTTCTTGAATCTTTTGTAAGGTTTCCTTCTTATAGTTTTGGACAAAAAACATGCACAATCAACACCAATACAATGATTTTAAGGTGAAATGAGACAACAATCATGATTTAGGACAATAAACATATACAATTAACACAATATAGTGATTTTCAACTTGACATTAAGACTAGTCATGACAAAGGGCAAAAAACATACACAATTAACATTTTCAAGCAGAAATTAGAGACTAATTATGACTTAGGGGGGAAAAAAAACACAATGACGTCCACTGCAAAAGTCAAGTTACATTCTAGGGTTAAATCTCGAACATTTTCACTGAATTTAAGCTATAATTAGAAACTAATCAAAGAATGAGTTAAGACCTCACTATTTAGGGTTAGATCTTGAAATATTACATGATTCGAGCGAAGTGAAGAGCGAAGAGCGAGCAAAGAGTGAGCGAAAGAGAACTCAAAGAGAAAGCGGCGAAAATGGCATGAAACTGGGGCTTCCAATCATTTTTATTATTATTTTTTATTTGGGTTTTATTTATTAATTAATAACTATATTAAATTTTATTTAAAAATATATTTTAAATATTAATAAATTTTTAGTTATTAAATTTGAGTAATTTTCTCTATTTAATTACTCATATTAAGTTATTTTTCAGCAATATAAATCCTAATATTTATAATTTTAATTTGTTCTCTCAATATATTTAATTATATTTTTATTCGCGTTTTTTTTTAATGTATTTTTGTCTTTTGTCTTGAATTAATTAAAATAATATAAATAGCATTAACTATTAAAATAACTAAAAAATATAAAAGATGGGGTTAAAAAATTCAGGCTTGGGATGGAGGGAAGAAGCCTCATTTTTAGATAAAGCCTCATTTTTGATAATATGTAAAACATGGGGCTTCGAAAATAGGGCTTGGATTGGAAATAGCCTAAAATATTACTTCAAGATTTGATTTATATTTTTTTTAGTCCACAAACTGTTTTAAATAAATTTTTATCCCAAAATTTATTGTATATTTAATAAATTAGTCCAAATCGTAGTTTTTAAGAATATAAAACTAGTTGTTCATCAAAACTTTCTTCACTAGAATTGTCACAACATTACGTTTCGCGTATGAAATGAAGAGAATAGGTGAGGTTGGCAACAAATAACGGGATGCTTTACACCCTTTTATACTGTTGTTTTGATTACTTTATTAAATACTTGTAGGTTTTTGGACTAAGAAATTATTTCAAATTGTCTATATAAGTAATGTTCACTAAAATGTATCAATGCACCTAATATGACAAGTTTGCCCGCCGTATTAAATTATATGAGTTTAGACACTAATGGGACCTAATACGGCGCATTTTTATGCTGCACTAGTCATTTAAGAAGTTGAAGTATCTATAGGACCTATTAGGGCGCGTTTTTTGTCGCAGTAGGCACTGTAGAAATTGAGGTATGAATGGGGCCTAATACGGTGCGTTTCTATGCTGAAATAGGCACTGTAAAAACTGAGGTGTGACTGGGACCTAATATGACCCCTTTTTGTGCCACAATAGGCACTGTAGAAGTTGGCACACAAATGTTATCCATTACGGCGTGTTTGCTCGCTGTATAAGGTGATGTAGGCATCACCGAATACAACACATTTTACAGCCGCAATAAGCTTATAGTAGTACAACTTGTACGTTCGCCATATTAGTTTACACTAATACAGCGCCTTTAACGCGTTGTATTTGAATTCGCCACAACTTCTTGTCATGAGCACTACTTGGTAGAGAGTGCTCATGACTTGTGCATTAGGTGCGCATGGGTGAGCAACCGTGACAACGTCATGCCCGTGCCAGACCATGCCCCAGCAAGGCCCAGACGGTGTCAAGACAGTGTCAGGATACGTGCCCCAACAGGGCCTAGACCATGTCAAGACAGTGTAAGGATACATGCCCCGGCAGGGCCTAGACCGTGTCACGACAATGTCATGAAATTGTCAAAGGACCGTGCCAAGCAGTGTCAAGATTCATGCCAGACCGTGCCCAGGACCGTGTCAAGACAGGGTCAAAGGATCGAGTGGACGAGGGCCTGGCTCGTGCCCGAAAGGCGCCCAGACAATGTCACGACAACGTCACGCAGTGTCGCGGCAGCGCCCAGCAGTGCCGCGCCCAGCGCAACCTCAGGGCCCGGCCCGTGGCCCGGCTCAGCCCCAGTATCCAGAACCTCCTAGAAGCTTCCAGAAGTTGCCAACTGTCCCTTGACAGCCCTTATCCAGCCTGTTCATCAATAGTACCGTCCTTTGTTTTGTCATTTTCCCTTGTAATTATCTTTTATTTAGTATTTTAGTTATTTAGATAATATTTTCAGGTTTCTCTTGTATTTTTTCATATTTAATTATGTATTTAGGATTAGGTGGATTATCTAGAATATTCTAGATAATTCTAGAATGCTCTTTTATTTGTCCTCATTAGCACTAGGGTTTATTCGCCATTTTCTATAAAGAGGGGACAACATTAGGAATATAATCAATAAAAAATATGAATGAAATCTATCTTTTCTCTCATATCTAATATTCTCTCTCTTCTCTCATCTCCCAACCTCACGGTTCTCCCTCTCATCTCTATATTCACCTTGTTCTTCCTCATTTAACTCTATAATTCTTCTATTTCTCTTCTCATCTAAACCCTAAGTCCTCTATCTCATCTTAAATCTGTCTATTTCTCTTCTCATCCCATACTCTATTTCACCAATCTATTGCAAATTCGGTGTTAAAATCCCGAATTCCTATTCTTCACGAGTCCAAATATTTTGGGTTCGTTACATTTGGTATCAGAGCTACGTTTCAAACAAGTCGGCCAAAATCAAGAGGGTCGTTGCTGCCATTGTTGAGCTGAAACAAAGCTTCATCAAAAAAAAAATTTTTTTGTCTTGGTGCGTTCTTGCTGAAATTAAAAAAAAAATACCAAAAAAAAAAAAACACAAATATATTTCTTTCGCCTGCTCTCTTTTACCGAACCAAAAAAAAAAATTATTTTTTTCTGCTGCATTCTTGCTATCTTCAAAAAAAAAAAAAAAGGGAAAAAGAAAGAAAATGTATACTCACTCCTTTCAAGTTTCCAACAAAACTACACTCCTTGTTGAGGTTTGAGAGATTCTCTATCCCATCATCGAAGATGTCCTCCACCAAGTCTTCTTTTCTTATGGTTGCCTTGAAGAGATCAAGATCACTTCAACATCTATTTTAAAGGTTGAAGCCCAAGTGGTCTTTACCTCAAAGGAAGATGTGGAGATTGCATGAGAGCGGCTACACGGAAGGTGCATCTACGACGAATGTTATGTGATGAACATTCATGTCCACAACCCAACTCCTCAAGTCTCACTTGAAGATTGCCGTGACCTTGAAGCATCACGTTCAACCGAGGAAATTAAAAGAAGGGCTGAGGCATTCGGTTGATTCCTTAACCAAGTCACAAAACGGAGTGATGTTGGCCCTTGAATCCCTAACCAAGGCCCTGAGCCGGTACTTTAACAACAACGGACTTCGGTTTGAGCCAACACCAGCACTTCGAGGTTGGCGTGGTGATATGGTGAGGAAATCATTGGAACCAACTCTTGTGGAGCCACCCATTGGAGAGCCAACAGTTGATGAGCATCCCATTGTTGAAGAATCACATGTACCAACGCTGGTGGCCGCAAAGGAGTCCGTGACCTGCGAACTGCAGCAGCTTGGCGGCAGTGAGTAAAACACAGAAAAAGAGGTTGCGCAGCACCAACTAGGGGACCCGTATAAAGAGCCACCAACCCAGGCCGAGACAAAGAAGCAAGCAGCACATCACAAGGACCCGCACCATGAGCTGCCCAACCAGGCCAAGACAAAGAAACCAACAGCACAGCACAAGCGTGGTGAGCCACACCAAGAACTGCCCGCTCAGCCCGAAGGATGGATGAAGGCCACGTAACAGAAGCACAATGGGCCACAAGGGAAAACAACAAAACATGAGGGCTCTTACAAGAAGGCCAAGAGGATGGGGGTACCGGGACACTTTCCTAGAACTGGGATTGAACAAGACGCCTACCAGGCCCACGATACCCATCTAGGCAAATGACTTCGGAGGATAGGAATTACCCCTTCGATCCGAGAATAAGAATCAAAGGTGTCAACCGGGGAGCCAACGGAAAGGAACCGAAGACTGAAGGTTGCATCGACATGGCATCCTTGAGGACTAGGATGATTTCAAGGGGATTGGAATGTCATGAGCACGACATGGTAAAGAGTGTGCATGACGTGTGCATAGGAGGCGCATGGGTGAGCACCCGCGACGTCGCCACGACAAGGCCGAGAGGTTGCACCGCCACCACATCCTTGAGGACAAGGATGAATTCAAGGGGTTGGGAATGTCATGAGCACGACTTGGTAGAAAGTGCTCATGACTTGTGCATTAGGTGCGCATGGGTGAGCAACCGTGACAACGTCATGCCAGTGCCAAACCGTGCCCCAACAGGGCCCAGACGGTGTCAAGACACTGTCAGGATACGTGCCCCAGCAGGGCCCAGACCATGTCACGACAGTGTCAGGATACGTGCCCCGGTAGGGCCCAGACCGTGTCACGACAGTGTCATGACATTGTCAAAGGACCGTGCCAAGCAGTGTCAGGATCCGTGCCAGACGGTGCCCAGGACCGTGTCAAGGCAGTGTCATAGGATCGAGCAGACGAGGGCCTGGCTCGCGCCCTACAGGCGCCCAGACAGTGTCACGACAACATCACGGCAGTGTCATGGCAGCGTCACGGCAGCGCCTAGCAATGCCAGCGCCCAGACCAGTGCCGCGCCCATCGCACCCTTAGGGCCTGGCCCGTGGCCCAGCTCAGCCCCAGTATCCAGAATCTCCTAGAAGCTTCCAGAATATTCCAGAAGCTGCCAGCTGTCCCTTGACAGCCCTTATCCAACCAGCTCATCAATAGTACCGTCCTTTGTTTTGTCATTTTCCCTTATAATTATCTTTTTTAGTATTTTAGTTATTTAGATAATATTTTCAGATTTCTCTTGTATTTTTTCAGATTTAATTATGTATTTAAGATTAGGTGGACTATCTAGAATATTCTAGATAATTCTAGAATGCTCTTTTATTTGTCCTCATTAGCACTAGGGTTTATTGGCCATTTTCTATAAATAGGGGACAACATTAGGAATGTAATCAATCAAAAAATATGAATGAAATCTATCTTTTCTCTCATATCTAATATTCTCTCTCTTCTTTCATCTCCCAACCTCACGTTTCTCCCTCTCATCTCTATATTCACCTTCTTCTTCCTCATCTAATTCTATAATTCTTCTATTTCTCTTCTCATCTTAAATCTATTTCCTCTTCTCTTTCTCATCTAAACCCTAAATCCTCTATCTCATCTTAAATCTATCTATTTCTCTTCTCATCCCATACTCTATTTCACCAATCTATCCCAAATTCGGTGTTAAAATCCCGAATTCCTATCCTTCACGAGTCCAAATATTTTGGGTTCGTGACATTTGGTATCAAAGCTTCATAGCAAACCATTCAGTTCGTTACACTTCTTCAATTTCTTGTAGTGCCGGCAGGACGACGACGAATTATAAGGACAAACTATAACATAGCTTAATACATTTTAATAAGATACCTTCGACTCACTTTAATCGGTGGCTTACTATTTCTTGATCTTCTTTACTAAAAATTCCTTATGTTTTTGTTGTTTATCTTCGAGAACTAGCTCACCATAATTGAGTCATTACCATCAAAGCTCAATCTAAGTTTTTTACCTATCTCCCACGTTTCTTCAGCATACACCAAATCATCCTCGTCCAAATCTTTAGATTCCTCCTTGACCCTAGCCCTATTTGACTTGGGCTTCTTGTGAGCCTTCTGTTTTCCACTAGAGTCGCTTTCCAATATATGTGTTAGTTATTTCTACGAAAATCCAGCAAATTAATTACAAAAAAGTTAGTCAAGTTAACATATATATATATATATATATATATATATATATATATATATATATATATATATGTCTTGTTAGCATTATCTTAAAAAAAAAAAATTACCACATTATGATAGAGGACATGTGTACATTGTTGACTCATGTTCCTACAACCTTACTCATGTCCTACTAAGGGTAGCACCTTCTATATGCGGAAGTAAGGCTATATATATCTTACCTTTCTTACACCTCTTTTCTTGGCGAGAGCCCTCCAAGGCACCAAGTTTGTTTTTGTTGTTATTCTATCTTCAACTATATATATAAATTATAAACTAAAGACGACCTTGTCAGACCTTATGATCGCCACAAAAAAAGATGATTTTATTATACTATGTCTTGCATTGCTTTCTATGACATTGTTCAGAGCTAGGTTCCACCAAGAGGAGTTCGGCTCTAAAAATATTTACATCCAACATCTTTTGATTTTGGGAGACGTGCGACAATTAATGAACCTTTACTAAAATCTTGTTGACTATTTACAGCAATTATGTACCTTTAATTGAAGAAGCGAAGTAAGCAACTTGAACATATCCTCATTTCTTCACTACAATTTTAATATTAGATTGAAGCGATAAAAGTACCAAAGAGGGCACCAACACGCCGTCACCGGATCCCATTAGAACTCCGAAGTTAAGCGTGCCTGGGCGAGAGTAGTACCAGGATGGGTGACTTCCTTGGAAGTTCTCATCCTCACGTTAGGGGCACTGGAAAACAGCCTCTCTTTAGGTTAACACCATGAAGGGGGAAGGCTGCGTACATTCGCCCCCCAAGACCCTGCGTAGGCGGGAGCTCTTGAGGCACTAGGTATGTTCCTTTTTTTTTTTTATTGAAGCTATAAAACTCTTGAAAGCCACGATATATGTTAGACAAAAGACTATTCGAGAGGCGCTACATAATATGTAGCTTGGTGTCAGAAAAAGACATAATACATAGCTCCCACTGATCGTAGAAGTATATAACATTTAAAAATGAATTATACAAAATAAATTAAAATTATTTCTACATTCATTATGTGTTAGGATTAGCGTTTATGATTTAATATATTTTCCCCTAATATTTTAGCTGCGATTTTAAAAAATCACTAGCATTTTCTAATTTTTTTGATGGCACATCTTGATGTTAACATCGCTAACATTGGTTAGTTCTTGCTTAAGTGAATTTTGAAAAATTCAAATCACAATTACATTTCAAGATATTTATATATTTTACAAATTTGTAAATATTTACAAAATTAATTTTTGAATGCCACGTGAGTGAAAAATGGAGGATGTTAACAACATTATATTAAGATATTGAATTAAAAAATTCTAAAATTTACGTGTAATATTAAAAAATTTAGTTATTTTTTTGATACCGTTCCTTTCATTTAGGTGAATTAGTAAAAATTCTGCAGTTGAGATGATGTTTTTGAGCGGGAAGCGGTATAGTGACAGCCGACATAGCGGTAACAGATCAGTGATCGCTATTATAGCGGTTACTATCATTTATAATATTAAATTATTTATAAAATTAAATACTATTTGAGACAATATTATTGTTATGACAAGATTATTATTAACTAAGGAAGATTTTCATTTTTAAGGCAATTCTATGACTTTAATTGTTTATAAGTCAATTAGTTACTCTTTTTTTTTTTTGCAGAAAGGTAAGCGGGTAATTCACATTATATCAGAAATCTGTATACAATCGGTATCAAAATATCAACAAAAATATATAGGCACCTGGCCATTATACACTAAGCTGCCAAGATTGACTCATACACCTAAAGCATCTAGATGACAAAATAGATCTTATACTATACTAGTTTCTGAATTTCTCTAATCACCCAACTTGGATCTCTAACTTGATCATTGAAGATTTGCCCATTCTCGCAGCGCAAATCATGTTAACAGTCGTTGCCAAACATGCTCGTTTGATAAACGGCTGGGTAATCAACTTCTAATCTTCTTATAAAACCATACAAAACATTGTTTGAGGTTCGTTGTATAACAAATTCCACTCCAGCTGCAAATCTCTTGCCAAACCCTTCTGATCCACTCACATTCAAATAATAGATGCTTAGCCGATTCCCTAGCATAATGACATAAAACACACCGACTAGCAAGCACTACACGTCTTTTTTGTAATCTATCCTCAATCAACAAACCATCTAATACAGCCAACCACAACATAAAACTATGTTTAGGGAAAGAGAATTTACCCCATATTATTCGCCCCCAATTTGATTTCTCTCTTCTTGCCCGGATTAGATGATAAGCCTTGATGCACATAAAACGACCCTCTCGAACGCAACTCTGCAGCGCCCCGAAATTGACACAAAACGCTCAAGAACCATATCTCGACATTGCAGCAATATTTTCCAACGAGTCATTTATCATTACATCCACCTACCAAAAATCACGCCCCTTCATATAAATCTCATGGATCCATCTGACCCACATAGAATCTTCCAATGCGACACAGATCATTTAGCCCCAACTATTCAATAGGACTTGAAACCCTAACCTCCAATGATTTACCTCATCCATTCACACCAGCAATAGCGCCTCCTCTCCCTCTCAGAGGTCTGCCATTACCACGTCCCGCCATCACTTTCGTTCACCCCAAAAACACCCTAGAAATCGCCAGAGGGCATCCCACCCATTGGTTTTAGTTTTTTTTTTTTCCCTTCCAATTAGTTACTTTAACAATAATAATTTTTGCCTTAAAAATAACTATTTTCATTATTTATGAGTTGTTAGTTTTATTGTTAGAACAAATTAATTTTATAACTTTGTAGTTATTGTTAATTTTTATTATTATATTACATGTTTAAAATATTTTAGAATTAATTCATTTATAAATATTAAATAAATAGTAGGATAAATTACATATATATTAGTATCCTGAGATTTAGTGTATTAAAATTTTATAAAATATTATTTTAATAAAATATTTACATATTTTTAATAAAATATTTCAAATAGCAAAGTATAAGGGGTGTATAATAGACCCTTCTTTTACTTTTTCAATCCGTTGTTTGAATAATTTTATTAAATATATGTAACCTTTAGATTTAAAATTATTTCAAAAAGTTTTTAAAGTTAAAAATCAATGCACCAATATAGAATTTACCTCACATAGTATTTAAAATCAAATGCATTATTTTATAATAATAGATTAGCTTTTTGTGATGGATTTTTCTGTCACAAATTTGGATTATGTATTGCAATATTACAACGGAATTTCTGACCATATTTGGCCGCCACAATTTCCTCAGACATCGATCTCGTTTTCTGTCAAAAAAGTTCGATGGTTTGAACCATCACTATGTTTTGTTCCTGAATCAATGTGTTTTAGTAGTGTTTGAAGTCTAGGATCTATGTATGTAATTTATTTTTGGGTTGTTAACTATAATTTATCTTGAATAATGGAGAGACTTCTCTGGTGACAGGGAGATATATGGAGTGGGGCCAACTTTTTAGGTTCTGAACCACGTAAATGTAGTGTTCTTAATTTTCTTTTTTTTACGTACTTTGTAAACTTTCTATTGTGTTGTATATTCTACAATAATTTATTTAAAAATAACGCAACTATATGTCAATACCCCAAAAATAACCCAACTCTATTTTCTACCAAAAAATTAACCTAACTCTAACTTTTCTACCAAAAAATAACCAAACTTTAAAATTAATCTAAGAATAACCAAACTCTAAAATTTGATTTAAAAAAAATACTAAATTGTAATGTCTGGTATGATGCTCTGACGATATATTTTTCTTCTACATATTTTTGGTTTAGCTTGTTTTATGTAGGGCTATAAATGAGCCAAGCCAGCTCGCGAGTCGGTTTGACTTAGCTTGGGTTCATCTAAGCCAACTCGAAAGCCTGCTCGACTCGTTTAAGAGTGGCTTGTTCAAATAAATGAGCCAAATCAAATCAAGGTCGACTCGGCTCGAAAGGATCACAGGCTATCCCGTAATGCTCACAAGCTGGCTCGTTTCTGGGCTCATGAGCCGTCTTGATTATTGGCTCGCATGTCTACATTGCGGAATTGAGTTCCATGTATGTATTTTTTATTTCCAATTTCCATACATGATTTATTTTATCACCGTCTTCTGGAAACCAAGTAACATACATACCCAGTGCCTCAAGGGCTCCCGCCTACGCAGGGTCTTTGGGGGGGGGGGGGGGGGGGGGGGGGGGGGGGGGGGGGGGGGGGGGGGGGAGGGGGATGTACGCGGCCTTCCCCCTTCAGGGTGTTAACCTGAAGAGAGGCTGTTTTCCAGTGCCCCCAACCTAAGCGTGAGGACTTCCCAGGAGGTCACCCATCCTGGTACTACTCTCGCCCAAGCACGCTTAACTTCGGAGTTCTCATGGGATCCGATGACGGCGTGTTGGTACCCTCTTTGGTTTCTGAAACCCAAGTAACAATATGTTAGCAAAATAATACAAACAGTAGCAATAAAAACAGCAAAAACTACCAAGACTATACTACAGAAAATACCAGTATAAATCAGCAATAAAAATCAGTAGAATTTCAGTGCAATTAGCAGCGAAGACGTGCTGTAAATTTGCTATAAATTACAGCAATAAATATGGTTAAATTGCAGAGAAAGAACCCAACGAGAACGCAGCAAAGTAAAACTGAAAACGGTAGTGAGAAATTTTCCAAAGTACCTAAACACAGAAATGAAACAACACCAAATTGAAGAGATAAATTAGAGTACCGAAGATACCGCAGCGTGGGAAAAAACCACTGCCCTAAAAGACGATTTCGCCGTTGCTAGGGTGCAAACAGCTGTAATGGCGGCCACCCTCCAGGGTTAACACGGTCCGACCAATAATGTGCACTCGTTAGTAGCCAGGTAGGAGAGACCGAGAGCTTTGCCCCAAAGTGACATTTTGGAAGAAGAAAAATGAGAGAGTGAAGGAGACGAGTTTTTTTGTTGTTATTACAGAGAAGTACAATGCATGTATATATATATATATATATATATAGGAGAAGATGAGAACATATTTCTGCAGTTCAAACTAGAAAATCTCGGATGAAATCAAGGGAGTGAAGCAAGCGGTTTACTTGGTCAATGTTTCACCAACGCGGTTTACACCCAGCCAAAGATCTTTTATGTATTTTGCAGAAATTTAATTTTTCTCCGGAAAATAAGCATACCCGTTTGTAAAAAGAAGACCCACGCACAAGCACGGTGGGCCGGTGGCGCGCGCGCGGGTGTGGTGTCTATTCTTTCACCCAGGACTTAACTCAAATGTAAGGGTTTACATATAACCATTTAAACCCTTTGAAACTATCCTCCTTTTCCTATGTGGGATAGCTACCTAACACCTTCCAATGTAATTTTTATTTGCTTTTTCAATACGGGATTAGATTTAGCTTGTATCATTTTTCCCACAATCCCCCACAAAGGATACGAGCGGAAGAGAGAGATAGGAATGGAATGGGCAAAGTGAGTTAGGTTTTTCAGTGCCGATGTCTCGCGACTTGAATCGTCACCTAGTATAACCCAAGTTTAGGACCAACATCTTACAAGGTGACTTTCGTCTTGAATCTCACAAGGGGTTATATAGCCTTCCACTTGGACACATACTAAACTCCAAATCTCGGCAACTCCTGCGATTTGGCGGGTTTTATCGGCCATGTGCTTGTCCTAGATATTCATAGACGCTCTAGAAGGCAAGTCTTAAACCTTCATAGGGAGCGGCCACACTCCCACACCTAGATAGGTGCATCCCATCAAGTGTGTGTTACCGCACATCACCAAACATATGGATATGGGTCCATTAAGAGCTAAAGCTCAACCTTACTCCTTGGTAACATATAGACAGTGTTCATCAAGTGCAAACCTTGCTTACACCACCAAACATATGGCTATAAACCAGTCTCCGCACTATCACACCACAGGGAGGGACAACGTAAAACACATTGCATTCCTTGAACAAAACTATGACTTCTCACATTGAACCTGTTAAGACCAGGTTGGATACATCACAGTTTATTCATGTATAGACTTTAGTCTCGTCCCCCTCGATGTTTCCACAATCATTTTTTGACATAGTGTCTTTATCAATTGATCCACAATGTTCTTTTCAGACCTTACACAATTTAGTGATATCACTTTTTTTCGAGTAGATCATTTATGATCTTAAGCCTGAGAGAAATAGGTCTCCTCTTGCCAAACCCATCAAGTGTGCAGTGTCCTCACCACCTATTACGGGCTATGTATTAGGTTAAAGCATTAAGCTCAACCATCACAAATGGCATTTCAACACTGTACTAGAAAAAAGCGGAACTTGAGAGTTGACCATTGCCAACATCAATCATGATTTGCTCTTACAACCCACATTGAGGTATCTGCAACGAGCTGTTAAATAACTAGCTCCATCACCTGCCAATTTCAACAAGAGTTAGTATAACACAACAGTGGAGCAAATATCATATCAATAAAATCATATCTCCACCCCAAGTACTCAAATAGTACACATATCGTATGTATATCATATATACAGTTGGCACGAAAGACATATACCGCAATTTTTTTAATTTTACATATCATCACAATTGTGAAACATTATCATCTCAAATCAATTGGATCACCACCAGTTTAGGTCACAAAAGACCAGATGCCCATTCTCATTGTACTTAAAGCACATGCATTATTGTTATTAAGGGTAGTCCATATATCACCAATATTATATCAGATTTGGTGATCTTAAGAAAAAGAGGTACAGGAGACTATAATTCACAAGGTTCCTTTTACAATTCAACTTAAGGCAACGTAAACCTATGCAAGGTTCTCGAGCCTGAGTGCCAACTTTCGTCAAGCTATTCACACTAATTTTGAGCAGGCATCAGAATAATATTTCCAACATAATCAAATTCCACTAAGCTAGCTATAACTAGAAAACATCAGTAAAAATACAATAATTAAAAAGACTATGACCAGACAACATATCTCATAGGTTCTCAGGTGCACTTACAACCCCGACAGTGGAATGTCTTACGTTACATTCCTAAATCGTTCAATTTTGTGCCAACTCAATGTTTAAGATCAACTAAAATATGCAAGTTTCAGAGGGGTGTCACAAAACATAGCTCACTAATGAGTCTAAATATATTGTAATTAATAGAATGTCTGTCATTGATATCAAACACCCAACACAACAAAGAGTCTATTACAATGTAGACCCCATTCATGGCACTTCACTAGTACCTACCAATCTAATTAGAGCACTTTAACATTCATTATTTGGATCCATGTATGTAAGAATAGATCTACCACTAACATATAATATAATAGCACGAGTGTTGTCTTATTCATCAAAACATAATGCTATCAACCACCTCAGCATATTTAGCTTATGACGCGATGTCGTGTTTTTTTTTTTTTTTTTTTCATCATCAAGTGGACACTAGGGTCATATAGTATGTCATCCAAATGAGCAACATGAGCATTCAAAACTTTCTTGATTTTGATTTTCGCTTGGAGATGAGTGGAAAACCACCTCCTTTCTGAGGGAAGTAATGCAACTTCTAGAGTGAGAAACTAGAGAGAGAGGCTCTGAACTGGCGCATGGGGTAGCTGGTAGTGCGTGGCATGTGCTCTGTTTTTTCTGCAGAGCCTTCTAACGGCGCGTGAGAGCGCATCCGGCCACGTACGGCCACGATCTTTGCATTCCCGTGATCCCTGAAACCTGTAGAATCCAGTGGGCTACTCCAATCCAATCATTTTTCTGAGGGCGTAAACACATGTAAGTGAGGGAGTTGAAGGTTGTGGGTGATTCGCGTAGGACGCACGATCTTGCTACCAAGATCTCATCTGTCCTCCTCCTAGCGCTGCTGGTTTTGATCCTTGAGGTGGTGGTGGTGGTGCTTGTGGCTAGCGGAGTTATTTTCTCTCTCCTTGTGCCCATCTTGAAGTTTATTGCAATGAGCCCTTCGTGGATGCAAATTGGGTAATCTTCCCTCATTACTCATTAATTTGATCCTAGTTCGTGCCAATTTTGCTGTTTTGGTACTTGTTTCGTGTTTTGATTCGCGTTTGGACAAGGGGGATCTCAGCCCCTGTTTTTTTAGTGCAAAGGGGGCTCTCTTAGCTCGGTTTGTGCTGCTCGTTCTTGTTTGGTTGCTCAAGGTTTTGCTGTTCTTGGTTTGTTCCTTGCTTGTTGCGCTGTGTTTGGAGTTTTTTTTTCTTAACTTGCTCCTTCTTGTGCTGGACTTCTTGATCGGGTTTTGCTCCCCTGTTCTGCGTGGGGGTTTCTGCATCAGAGGATCATCTTCTTGACTTGAATCTTTGTTGTTTTGTCCTTGGCGTGGTGTCTTGGCTTGTTCGGTGGGGCTGTGATCGGTTTTGGTGGTGGTTTGTGGCTGTTTTGGTGGTGGTCGGATTTCTGGACTGTTTGGTGGTGGTTTGGCTGGTGGCGTGCAGGCGCGTGGGGGTGTACGGTGGTGGTTGGCGGCTTGAACGGTGAGGGGCTGTGGGTGATTGGTGGTTGGGAAGTGGTTGTTGGGTGGTTGGTTTGTTAGGTTGTTAGGAGGTTGTTGAGGTTGTTAGAAGATTTTTTTTTTCTTCTTCTCTTGGTTACCATTATGGCCTCGGGAACCGTGCCTCGGGAAGATGACTTGCTACCGGATTGGTTAATGGATGATTTTTGGGGCAAGAGTTCAGGGGAGTCATTTGATGATTGGCATGCTTGGATTAATGCCCCATCGACAAGTACCCTCTCGTACATTCCTCCTAAATCTATCAATGACAAAATCGTTGCAACTATATCTCGTGAGGATGTAGCCCCGGGTTTTGCCAAATGGAGTCGTTGCCTCACGGGTCGATTTATCGGCGGGCGTGTTGCACTCTCGTGTTGTACTGCTATTGCCTCAACTCTTTGGGGCTCGATGGGTCTTGAGTGTGTTATTCCCTCCAAAACGGGCTATTTCTTTCACTTTCGCTCCTATGAAGACGCCCATAGAGTTCTCCAAGGTGGCCCTTGGCACTTTAAGGGCCTTTGTTGAGCCCTATATCACTAGTTTCTAGATGATGTTACACCTCGGGTTGAACCCTCAACCCTTCCGATTTGGGTCCAAATTCACGGGCTTCACCCCCCTTTATGGACGAGTAAGGCCTTGAGCTCGATTGCTACTGGGGTGGGTCGCCCCCTCTACATGGACCAACCGACTCTTGACGGGACCTCCTTCCAATATGCCCGTGTATGAGTGGACATTGATGCTCGGAAGCCGATTCCTAATGATATGGAGGTTCACTTTGAGGATCTTCGAATCCCGATCACGTTCAAGTATGAAGGTTTGCCCCCTATATGCTCTAAGTGCTCGACTTTTGGTCACTCTTGTCCAGGCTCCTCTTCTCGTCCCCCGATTGAGATCGTTTATGGTGCTAAACCCCGTCATCGAGGTCGGCAATGTAAAACGAGGGCGGATCGTGGGCTCAAGAATAATATTGAGGTTGATGAGGTAGAACCACTTGATGATGGGCTGGAAAATATTACCCATAATTCACAATATGACATTGGGCCAGAGCAAAGCCCAATATTGCAGCCAAATGGAGGGGGGCCCTCGCCCCATCTACAGGCCCAGCGCGCTACTGGGCCTGAAAAGTTGGCTGGGGACACACGGTCCCGAGCTCTAATGGGCCCGGGAGGCCCACGGCCTCCCAGGCCCAGCCCTATCTCAGGGGGCGCGCCCCCCTCTGCTTTGTTGGGCTCGAAAGACAGTGGGCCTCTGAGGCCCAACTCTGCTCCAGCAGGGGGCGCCCGGTCCCCTACTGGATGCTTGGTCCCGGGTGGCGCAGGCCCATCCGGGGCCCCTGTTGGGCTGGAAGCCATGGTGCTTCCAACCCAACCGAATTGCACTTCCATTTCCCTGGCTACTGCTACTGTTCCGGGTTTACTCCGAGGTCGTCTGGCATCAGAAAGTTCAGGTTCGCAACCTTCGACTCCCTCTACTTTGGATGTAGATCGTTCTCGTGTTTTGGGGCACTTTGACTTGGGTCCTTCTGATTCGAGGGATACTCGACCCCTTGATTTGGATGCTTTGGATGCCGTTTCTTTTCTCGGGCTCTTGAACTCCCCGGGCTCTCAGGGGGCCACTTCTGAGTCTTGCCCTGCTACCACTTCTGGTCGTTTAGTCCCTCCAGGGCTTTCTGACTTTTGTGTCTCTTCGGATTCTCATGACTCGAGACCTTTGACTATGCCCTTACAGTGTTCTCTGAACTGCGAGGCTAGTGTTCCGAGTGCTGCTCCTCGCCCCCCCCCCCCCCCCCCCCCCGAGGCGCTACCGTTGATTCTTCGAACACTGGGTGGACCGCTGCCTCCTCTCGTCGCTTGAGGAAAGCTGAGCGTCGGATGACCCGTGCAACTGTTAAGGCCGCTGCTGTTGCTGCCTCTCTTGGGGACTAATCTCCCCTTTCTTTCCTTTTACGTTTTTCCTTTTTCTTTTTTCTTCCTTTCTATTGTATTTTATTTGTAGGAGTTTCTCCTTTCCCTTTGGTCTTTTTACCTTGTTTGCCTTTTGGGCTTGTTTTTTGTGTGTTCTTTTCCGCTTTGTTTGTCCCGCCTGTTGGACTTGTTAGGGGAATGCCCCTGTACTCTTGTACTTTGCTCTTTTGGTAATAAAAAATAAAAACGCTGACTTACCAAAAAAAAAAAAAAAAAAAACATGAGCATTATGATGATAACCCAAATAAGGTATCTAGACACAAGCTAAATACGAAGCTCACATATGACTCAAGTATTTCCTAACTACAAGTTGGAATTCAAGAAAACAACTTAAAATGACAGTATATTGTTCAAAAAATGGCTCTTGCAATATTATAGCAAGAACAAATCCAGTACAAAACAAATTCAGCAGCTAATAGTCATAATCGTAGTATGTACGTAACGTATAGAAATTGTGCCTCAGAAAGAGCAAGTATTACTCTAGTGTTGTAGAATTCAGCATGTAAAAGTCCATAACAACATAGAAATTAGCATCTTACAGCCCATAATCTGTGTCTGACAACATGGATAGCAACATATAGCCCAAAACAATATGTAGCAATACATTCAACTTGCAAAAGACATGCTTCAACACTTAAAACAACATGCTTTTCGTCATTTCAAGTAACATGTGTTAACATATACAACATGCTTCAGACATAGCTATGGGAACTACATAAAACACATCAACATGAAGATTAATACACTAAATATCACAAGGATTTTCATGAGAACTCACAATCCTATTAGCCCTTTACAATGACCAACTCATTTCACTTAGGTTACCGTAGATATGTAAGAAATCCTATTCACACATACAAGACCTACCCCATAATTAAACTCAAAATATTTAATGTTCTATCAACACAATAGGATTCAAGATTGTGCAATTAGACATGCCTAACATAAGAGTTTGCCAATTCTAAGTTCAAGGCTCAAGTTCACAATCAACCTCAAGCATTAAACACGTATTAACCATAGCAATCACACAGAAAATAAAAAAGCACACAATTCAATTTTCGTACAGCATGATAAACTACGTAGCAGTAACACCAACACCATATGACCAGGTTATTTCAACCTTTTTTGATGTCACTATCTGGGAGCTTATTTAATTCCATATTAAGGGCCATAGACCCTTCTAGTTGTTCCAAATAAACTTTTCCTTAAGGTCATTATCTAGAAACATAATTAGATATCCATTTTATATATACACCACAAAAGAATAGCTAAGAGCAAGAACTTGTCAAAACTCTAAGTGTTTCTATCTTAGACATGGGCAAGAAGGTGTCAAAAATCAATTTCATGGTTTTGGATCTATCCTTTGATCATTAATTTGGACTATTATTTAGCCGTCAATCTTCAATTTGTTTTTGAACACCCACTCTACTGTCAATTGGTTTACATCTTTTTAAAAATGTCTGTCGGTTTTCGTGAGTGATTAGTAAAAACTAGAATCAGCATATTACATAACACATTGACAATCATGTTTAACTACAAACGCACCTCCATCTCAAGCTCTCATGTTGCTCTTTTATCTTACACTCAAGTTGGCAGTTACTTAAAAACATGAGATTATTGTCTTTTATACATCTTTATTAGGGTAGGATATCATTACTTCAACCTGACTAGATAAATATCAATATAATTTACATTGTCCTTTATAAGTTCAAAATAATGCAATCCAAACAAGTTCTTGCACAACAATATTTATTATTTTACTAAGCTATACTCCCCCACATTTCGCTAGCTCGAGGCATAAGGCATATGACTATGAGTTTATCTAAATATCATATGCAGTTTAATATATGCATCACATAAGATTATAAAGCTTAACTGAATACAACAAAATTTTGTGCAACATACACGAGGATGAAACTTCATATGAATATGTGAACATTTATCTAAATGAATTAGACAACATTATCCTAAATCATAATATAAATAACAAGTATTTCACATGGATAAATATCAAAACTCATATTATCAAAAATATGGTTAAAATAGTTTTTATGTAACACAAAAATTTTGCAACATGTTTGGTCAAAACAGGCATAACTTCTTTATTAAATATAAATTTCAAAAATTAAGCATTTATAATTTAGTATTCATTATTCAATGGACCTGGAGGTTTCATTAACTTGTGATGGGATACAGCTCGAACTTAGCTACATTCGTTGCATTTAAATACTAGGGTCCAGACGCTACTTTAAATTTCCCCGTTTGTCCATCTCTCTCTCTCTCTCTCTCTCTCCTACTCATTTCAGTTTTATGAATCAATCTTTCGCTTTTTTTTTTTTTTTTTTTTTTGTTTCTAATGAATTCCAGTTCTAATAACAAGAATTGAGTGATCTTAATCACAATTATACATAAAACTAAACGAGCCAATCCCAACACTATAATGGTCTGCAAACACCAATGTTAGTATCATATATATGTGACGTCAAATGTCGTCGAAATTCTTGTGTAACATAATCAATACTCAATGTCTTTTCAAGTCAAATAGTAATATTTTAATTACTCCTGATAAACAACGATGATTGATTAGTCAAATCGTCTTTTAAAATGTTAGCAAAATAGTACGAACAGTAGCAATAAAAACAGCAAAAATTACCAACACTATACTATAGAAAATACCAATATAAATCAGCAGTAAAAATCAGTAGAATTTTAGTCAAATTAGCAGCGAAGACGTGCTGTAAATTTTGTTGTAAATTACAGTAAAATTACAGCAGTAAATATGGTTAAATTGCAGCGAAAGAACCGAACGAAAACGCAGAAAAGTAAAACTGAAAACGGTAGCAAGAAATTTTCCAAAGTACCTAGACACAGCAATGAAACAACACCAATTGAAGAGATAAATTAGAATACCAAAGATATGCGCCGTGGGAAAAAAACCACTGCCCTCAAAGACGATTTCGCCGCCGCTAGCGTGCAAATAGCTGTAATGGCGGCTGCCCTCCAGGGTTAACACGGTCCGACCAATAACGTGAACTCGTTAGTAGCCAGGTAGGAGAGACCGAGAACTTTGCCCAAAAGTGACGTTTTGGAAGAAGAAGAATGAGAGAGTGAAGGAGATGAGTTTTTTTTGGTTTTATTGCAGAGAAGTACAATGCATGCATATATATATATATATATATACACATATTTATGCAGTTCAAACTAGAAAATTCCGGATGAAATCAAGGGAGTGAAGTAAGCGGTTTACTTGGTCAATGGCTCTCCAACGCGGTTTACACCCAGCCAAAGATCTTTTATGTATTTTGCAGAAATTTAATTTTTCTCCGAAAAATAAGCGTACCTGTTTGAAAAAAGATGACCCATGCACGAGCACGGCGGGCGGGTGGCGAGCGCGCGGGTGTGGTGTCTACTCTTTCGCCCATGACTTAACTCATATGTAAGGGTTTACATATAACTATTTAAACCCTTTGAAACTATCCTCCTTTTCCTATGTGGGATAGCTACCTAACACTTTCCAATGTAATTTTTATTTGCTTTTTCAATGCGGGATTAGATTTAGCTTGTATCATTTTTTTAACAACACAATAATCATAAATGAGTACAATAAGCCTAATAAATGAGCTTAATAAGCCTGGTACATGAGCGCAATGAGTTGGAAAAACTCAACGAGCCAGCTCGCAAAATAATCAAGCCTAGATGATACCAATACCAAGTCGGTCTCATTTAGTAAACGAGCTGAGCCTACCACAGATATGCTGCTTAGTTTGATAAGTGATACCGATATCGGGCTGGTCTCATTTAGTTAACGAGCTGAACTGAGCAAGCTATAGTTCGGCTCAGCTTGACTCGGCTCATTTGCAGCCCTAGTTCTCTGGTTGTATTCCTCTGTTGTTTTGTTTGTTCTGTGCCCTAGGATATTGCTTTTTTGTGGGATTGTCCAAAAAAAAAAAAAAAAAAAACGTATTTTTAGTTTGGTTAGGTGGGAAAAGAAATCAAGCCAACCAAAAATATATAGAAGAAAAATATATTATCAAAGCATCATACTACACATCATGGTTAGCCACCAATTCAGTATTTTTTTAAATTAATTTTAGATTTTGGTTATTTTTGGTTGAAAAGCTAGAATTGAGTTATTTTTTTTGTAAAAAAGCTAGAGTTGGATTATTTTTTGATTAGAAAATAGAGTGAAATTATTTTTTGATATATTGATATATAGTTGGATTATTTTTAAATTAATTATTATATATTCTACAGGCGCTATAGTTCGTTAAGTCAAAACTTTACCGATGCATTGTCCCAAGCTACACTCTATATTATTATTAGCATTTTAAATTAACAACCTAAAATAATTTTTAGGGTAAAAAAAAAAACCTAAAATAATTTTTTGTTTTATGATTTGAGGGTAAAAATTCAACAATGTGTTTGACTTGAGCTATACATTCTTTTTAAAAAAATATATATATAATGTAGGAAATTTATTGATTATATGCCGGAAATTTGGCATTTACCATTTAGGTACATTACGTTTTAATATATAAAATAAAGTAACTGGAGCTTTTCCAAATTTTGTCTCATCAAGTAATCCCAAAGTTTAAAAATTGGGTTATTTATATTTTAGAACTTCGATATCTTTGAACATAATAAAAAGGACTCTAAGCGTTTGAGAAAAGGCCCCCGAGTTTTTTCGTATTAATAAAAAGGCCCCTTTTCCGCTTGATGATGTCATTTTCAGTGAATAGAGTTGCCATGGCAACTTTTTTTTAATTAATATTACAGTTAAATAACAAAAATATCCTTCAATAGCCATATTTTTTAAACAAATTAAGCAAAAATATGTAGTTTTTACATATACAATATCTCAAAGTTTGTGCTTATCAAGTAAAAATAAGCATACTAAAAGATACTTTTGTTATTTTATTCTAGCAAATAGAAAAAATAGTCACCACATTGGCTTTGTCAATAAAAAAAATGATGTCATCACGTAGGAGAGAAGCAGCTTCTTATTAAAACAATAAAAATTTATGCCATTTTATTAATTAAAAAAGGTGAGGGTCATCTTAATTATTTCAATGAATTTTTGATCAAATGTTTTATGTATAAAGATAAATAATATACGAACATATTAAATTTAATTTAATTTAATTTTTGTACAGTACTCAAATAACTAGGGTTTGGGGACCCTAACTCATAAGGGACCCTAAATGTTAGATGAAGTGTTTTCTAAAGTATCAAATGCTAATATTACTAAATTTTATGATTGAAATTTCTATAATTTATTATATTAGTGTTTTATGATTTAAATGTTTGCGGCCTTGACGGTGAAATGCATTTGGGTTAATTGCTTTTCACGTATTTGTTTTAATAATTATTTATATTGAGATCTATAATTTTTGCTACAAAGTGTTTCGTTGTGCTTTGCCAAAAAAATTTTTTTTTATAGAATGTTTGGATATGTAACTAGAAAATAATTTCGATATTAAAACAGTAACAAATGGCTCAATATTATATAAAAAAAAAAACAAAATCAGTAATAGTACATGATCGCGGTGGCCAACTTTGTTGATCACATGGTAGTGAGTAATGATGATGGATAACTACAGTCTCTAATAGTAGGTGGAGTTGTGAAGAAGTTATGTTAATTAAAATGGGGTGGTGTTATTGCTCAATTGGATCATTGAACTAAAACCTACCAAAAAAAGGTTGAACCACTTCAAACATATATTTGAACACAACCACGACGGACGAACATTGTCACTTGATTTTGTTGAAATTGTAGAAGCTCGGACATATTATTTAAGTCTTTTAATTACCCTAAACTAATATTGTTCTCTGTGCTGTGTCATGCTAAAACTTACAACAATGCAGGACACAACAAGAAATGAACACCTATTACAATTTGAGGCAACAAGATTACATAAAAGATTCCGACGACGTCTTGCCCAGACAAGCGGTTCTACAACCACTGATGTGACATGACATACAAAAATGATACAAAAACAAGCACGCCATGTTAGAATGGCTATTTTATGAAACAAACGAAGAGTAAGAGTACGAAACAGTCATAAGCGAGATGCAATCGGTGTAGCAAATGAACAAGTAATTACAATGCCTGTCGAGGAACCTTGAGAACTCCTCATGGACAATGTCATTCCGGTACAAAAATGTCTGTGTGGATAAATCTGGAACAAACTGATATACTATGATATCAATTCGTTAGGAAAATCTGGATGCGGAAGCGTAAACTCTGATAATTTGATTCGATTCAAATAATATGACTGACACAAACAAGAAGTAAACAAATATATGGAAAAAGAAAAAAAAACACGAACACACAATATTTATATGGAAACCCCTCTACAATCGAGAGGGAAGAAAACCACGGACGGAGATGGAGATTCTTTATTGATACTGAACAGAAATCTATGAAAGAATTACAATCACTTTCTCTTAACTCTCATAGCACTCAAATATCTGAATTGGAGGAATTACGAAATCATCTCTCTCTCTCAATGGTGGCTCCTTACTCTAAATTGGATCCATATGATGTAAACCCTACGTCCATATATATAGGCGCGAGTCTGGGAGAACCCGATCGATCGGAACTAGGCTGATCGATCGGCCCTCTTAAGGCCCAAAATCCCAAAAAATTTACTTAAATCACCAGATCGATCGAGCTTCCCTCCCGATCTATCGGTGGCTCCTCGGCAACCCATAAACTTAAAACAAGTAATTTGAGACATAATCCTAACAAATCTCCACCTTTGCTCAAATTACATACATGAAAGAATTTTCTCTACCTTCTCAACTAAACACCCCACACACGGGGTTTATCTCAACAAAACACAAAACCTAACCAAGTCCGAGCGGAGCTTGAACTTCCTGCTAGGTAGTAACTGAGTAAACATATCTGAGAGGTTATCAGCAATGCCAATCTTCTTCTTCTCTAAATTGGCTCTTGACACATTATCTGAAACAGCCACTTGCTGCTGAACTATGTTACTCAACTGAAACTGAACTCCTTCTAGCTTACTTACCTGACCTGAATCACAATCAACTGTTGACATCTTCTGCGGAGACAATAACGAAGACTCATCAAACGTGACATCTCTACTTGTCAGGAATTGTTTGAAGCAAAAATCTTTCTGCTTCCCATAAAGCCCTTGTTTACAAAATATCAGTCTTATAGACTAACCACACAAAGAGCCCCTCTCATTGTGCTCAGACAAACCCCTATCACCTAAATTATCCAATCTTAAATGGCCTAAATTTGTGATCTCTGGTTCTGTCAACAACAAGGATGATGAAGATGTTGCAACAGATGTAACAACTGTGGAACCGACAAGCTCATACAGAGTACCTAACCTTCTACCCATCATAACTGTCTATGCACCCTTAACGACCCTCAAAACTCCACCTTCAGTTGTGTACCTGTACCTTTTAGACTCAAGAGTACCTAAAGAGATGAGATTCTTTTTCAAATCAGGAACATGGCGAACATCGCTCAAAACCCTGATATTGCCATCGAACATCCTAAAACGAATTGTTCCTATACCCAGAACTTTGCATGGAGTATCATTACCCATTAAAGCAACTCCATCTCGAATGAACTCGTACGTGGAAAACCAATCCCGGTTGGGACAAACATGATAGGAGCAACCCGAATCCAAAATCCAACTATTTCTCAAATTGGACTAAGGTTCAGACATAGATAGTAGAAGATCGTCATTCTCACCATCCATAACACTAGTTACTATTGATCTTTGGTCAGACCTGTTATTTGCTTCAAGTTTTCTCTTAAGCTTGTGACAGTCTTTCTTAATGTGCTCTTTCTTATGACAGTAGTTACAGGTTAGGTCTTGATACCTAGACTTAGACTTTCTTCCACTATGATCATACACAGTTCTCCCCCTCATAAATAAACCACTACCTGAGTTATAAATAGAATCAGATAATTCTCTATCTACTCGTTCTTTACTTAGTAGGTTTCTCTTAATTTCATCAACAAATATGGTTTGTCTACCACTATAAATCATGCTTTCAACAAAACCCTTATATGAAGTAGAGAGAGAACATAACAACAATATTGCCTGATCTTCATCCTTTGGAACATCATCCAACTCTTTCAAATCTTGAATAATTGAAATAAATTCATTGACGTGATTCTTAAGTGACGTACCTTTTGACATACGAAACGTGAATAACCGGCGCTTAATTGAGAGTTTGTTGGAGACGGACTTGAAACAAAATATATCCTGCAATTTCTCTCACAATTCCTTAGCGGTCTTCACTTCCAGAACTTCAGTCAAAACATCATCGGTTAGACACATCTGAATTGCAGTGAGAGCCTTTTCACCTAACTTCTCCCATTGTGCTTCTGTCAAATTCTGTGGTTTCTTCTGTTTCCCATCTAAAGCTTTCTTCAAGCTACTTTGAGTCAAGAGGCTCCTAACGCAAACCTGCCATAAATTGAAGCTCCCTTGACCACCAAACTTCTCAACTTCAGATCTAATTGCAGACATCATATTATCAAATCGAAATAAATAGGGCTCTGATACCAATTTGTGCGGATAAATCTGGAACAAACTGATATACTATGATACCAATTTATTAGGAAACTTTTGATGCAGAAGCGTAAACCATAATCAATTGATTCGATTAAATAATATGACTCACACAAACAAGAAATAAACAAATATATGGAGAAAGAAAGAACAAATACGAACCCACAATATTTACGTGGAAACCCCTCTACAATCGAGAGGGGAGAAAACTACCGGTGGAGATGGAGATTTTTTATTGATACTGAACGAAAGAATTACAACGACACTTCCTCTTGACGGGATCTATGAAAGAATTACAATCACTTTCTCTTAACTCTCGTAGCACTCAAATATCTGAATTAGAGGAATTACGAAATTACCTCTCTCTCTTTCAATGGCGGCGCCTCACTCTGAATTGGATATATATGGCATAAACCCTACGTTCATACATATAGGCGCGAGTCTGGGAGGACCCGATCGATCGGGATGGCGATCGATTGGAACTGGGCAGATCGATTGGCCCTCCTACGGCCCAAAATCCCAAAAAATTTACTTAAATCACCCTATCGATCGGGCTTCCCTCCCGATCGATCGGTAACCCCTCGGCAACCCATAAACTTAAAACAAGTAATTTGAGATATAATCCTAACAATGTCAAAAAGCAAATACGATATAAAACATGTATGAATGTAAATCTCATCTCAGTGACCACATTGCAGAGGCACTGTCGCCCATGCCAGTAATGCCACAAGAGTGGCTCCAAATGGTGTTGACACTGAACAATGGGATGGTGCAGAGAATAACCGACAAAATGAACAACCCCTTGAAAACAACATAGAACATCTCATTCATGGTGACAACAACTACAAATTATAATAAATATATGACTTGTGTGTTGGGAAAATCCAATTTTAGACACTAAATTTTTTCTAGATTGGCTCGATCAGGCGCAGCATAAGGAACTTTAAAATTCTTTAATTTTAAATCTAAAAGACCACTATTTTAATACATACAAAAAAAACATAGAATATCATAGCATAATAAATATTGAATCAAAAACATAAATAAAATTATGAAAATTAAAGGAAAACATTAAAAGAAACGTTATAAGGAATACCTGAATTGTAGACAGCAATTGTCGTCCGGGAGGAATCATCAAGACCGCTAGACCTTCTTGACAATGACCCCTTGGTATCCAGAGTATAGGCTCCAAAAATATTTACTAGGAGAAATTTCAAAGAGAAATTCCTCCTTTTAATTTTTTGAAAAATTATATTTTTCAAAAAATGTTTGATTGCTAAATTGAATCCCAAAGATCCGTATTTATAATAGGATCCTAGGCAGAGAAAAACTTTATTTTTCAATGTGGGTCATGCACAAGGAAAAAAAAACGCTTTTTAATTCTACTGAAAACTTCATTGTTTTATTGTTCAAAAGCAAAACAAAAAGCGCATCACAGATGACAGTGTCAATTGCCGATTCCTCCACATCTTTAGGCACCGATAGGGGTCCTGGGTGGTTCAGGGATGCGACACGTGTCGCAGCCCCATTGGCTATTGCACACTCACACAGATAGCCAGTTAGAGCAGTCCAGGGCGTGATTCGATAACGGTAGAGCTTACGGATTTTGACTATGCACGATTTTTTTTTTTTTTGTGTAAATTTCCACATGTATAAATTCATCTCATGAATATTATTTGATAAAATATATTTATTCATCTTATGAGTAAATAATTCATCCCATAAATTATGTTTACCAAGATTAATTTATTCAATCTCACGCGCTAATATTTTCAACAGAAGTACTTTTGGAGGCTTGCAGAGGGACCTCGGGGACAACTTAATTCTAGCTCCAAAAGGGTCAAATCTAATTAACAAAACTTGATAACATTGATTACTATTTAATAATATTTAATTCTACTAATAAATATTACTGTGCTCTAAAATTAGATATCTTTATTTAATAATTCCTAAATGACTTTCATTGTGACAATCAACTCCCTCTATTAGATATCTGTGAGTAAGAATAGCTTTAACATACTATCGCTAATTTTTTCACATCTTTTACTGTAGTTTTCAACTTGCCTTTTTTGAACAATTCAATAATACATAAAGTAATTTCTATAATAATTTCAAATATCAAACATATGGAATACTTTGGCTAAAGATTTTAGAATATGTTCGTATGCTTGCAAATCATCTAAGTGGACATCTTTATCTCATAACAAACTATAGATTCCACGTAAAATACCTATTCTCGCTATACTTCATGCGATTACCCAACATACATAAGATTCTAGTCAATGCACAGTGACTTGTCCTTTTACCACATCAAAGAAACAAACAATCCATGTGCAAGTTCAAACTATTTCCTTGATTTAGAGTTATCATCTTACAGAATTAATTATTTCTGAAAAGTAATTAAGAAACAAATAATTCAGGTAATCCTGCTCAGTGTTCCAATCTTATTGACAATGCCAACATAATACTTTTGGATACCTATCCACTTAACCAAAATAAGTCATCGAAAGTATCATATAATAGTCTTATAAGACAAGTTGTCCAAACTTATTACCAGCTATGAACTTAATTTGACAACATATCACAAGTTTGATTTAAGTTTATATGTGGTTCAATCTTATTGACCACTTAAACCAAAACTGATATGCCATCTCGAACAACATCCATCTCATGGAACGTTTAAGAAAAAATAATCACATCCATATTGACTCGTAAAACATAATCAAAAAATAAATTTTATTTATTTAGTATTTAAAACTAACTAATTGGGTTTTCGATAACACCGATTCCAACAATCTCCCACATGTCCTAAACCCAATTAGCCTTTCATTGCATAATTTTTCCCTAGAGATCGGTCATCTGATTGACCATAAATCTCAATACCGATACTATCCCATTCTTTTGCTCACATGCTTTCATCCACAAGGAACTTTCTGTGTCTAGTGGTCTACTTAATAACTTCATAGCTATCAAGTACTCGACTTCCATAATGCATTAAGTAACAATACTACTTCATTCTTCACCATCTAGTGACACCCACTATAAGGGTGAACATGGATTTCCGATGTTTAACTTCTAAACTCCCTTTTAAAACAAATGACCCTCTAATAAACTCAACATCCTTTCTTTTGAATCTTGCTGAAGCTTGACCCAAAGAACATAGTTGGTTCATCTCAGGTCTTTCACTTTTAAAATAATGGGACAGTTAAATCTTGAAGCTCATAACAATTCTACACTATTTTTAATGAGTAGAATCCCCTCTATATACAACACTTTGAAAGTCATTATTTTCTATCCATGTCACATGTATACTCATGGTTTACTAACCATTAATTCAAATCTCTAAGATTTAAGAACCGTCATTGAATCTACTATTCAATGAACAAGATGCTTATTTAAGTCTGCAAATAGACTACCTCAATTTGCATAATATATGTTCCTAACTCTTACATACATAACTTTTTCAAGATGCCTATTTAGAGAACGTCATCTTGATTTCCATTTCCATGTCTCATTACAATGAGATACAATGGCCAGGGGCATCCTTATGGATTTAAACATATAACCTAGCTAGAAGGTCTCATCAAAGACGATTCTTTCTAATAGAGTATAACCCACTGCCATTAATTTAGCCTTAAAGGTCTCAACCTTTTTGTCCACTCAACTCTTTATTCTTGTAGATCCATTCAGATCCAATCTAATGGACTACATGTATTTTGACACCTTTCCAAACATAGTTAAAATACAATTACTCTTACTTAACATTTATTAACCTATCCAATTGGTCTCCATCTTTATATTTAAGAGTTTTATTGTAGTCCAAAGGATCAAATTCACCATTATGCAACATTCCCCAATGCCCTAAGGGCTCCCGCCTAAGCAGGGTCTTGGGGTATGGATGTATGCAGCCTTTCCCCTTCAAGGTGCTACCCTGAAGAGAGGTTGTTTCCGAGAACCCCCAACCTGAGGGGTGCAGCATGAGGACTTCCCAGGGGGTTATCCATTTGGTATATTTCAAAATTCTAATGGTATCCGGTGCTTGCATGTTGGTACCCTTTTAGGTCAAATTCACCATCATGCTTAACCATTAAGCCTGAAGACATGAATCCGTCAGGTGACCTTGACCATCCTCCTACTACACCAAAGCTCTCATTTACATACTGTGGTAATAACCTGGTTGAAGATATATCTAATATATCATTTACACTATAAGTTGTATCATGCTGTTGAGACACAATATCTTATATTGTCAATCTATCCAACATAAGCTATATGTTGTATTTTTAGAACACTTTCTAAAACCTCTTACATAAAAAACCATTTGATATGTAGATGTGACTCGTTATATGAATCTTACCACATTCAGTAACACATTATTGATCCTTTCTACAATACTTTGCACACTACAAAAAAAGTGACTACCACCAATAGCATGATTATTGTTGGCAATGGCAATTTTTTTATTGGTAAAGGCTTTACCAACAGAAATCGGTTTGTTGGTACACTGTTGGTATTGCCACTGTTGGTAAAGGCTTTACCAACAGAAATTTAAAGTTGTTGGTAATACCTCTACAATAGCTACAATTATTTACTTGTTGGTAAAAGTTATACCAACAAAGCTTTTTGTTGGTAAAGGGTATTACCAACAAAATATTTTTTATTGGTAAAGGATATTACCAATAACAAATTCTTTATTGGTAAATGATATACCAACAAAAAATTTTCTGTTGGTAAAAGTTTTACCGACAAAACAATATCTATAGGCAAAAGGTATGCTACCAAAGACTTATTTTGTTATTACCAACAATAATTTCATATTGCTACTCTCTACATCAAAAACATAATTTGTGGGTGGCATTACCTCGTCACAACAATTTACCAATTTATATAATCAAATCTATCATTGCATCCAAAATGTATACAACTCCATCCATGTTTAATCCACAACAAAAGCAAAGCATCCGATACAAATCTACAACTCCATCCAAAATCTAATCTAACTAGTACAAATAGCTAAAAAGAAAAATCCATCATCTACCAAAAAGTTCTAAGTAATTTGCCTACAACAAGAATAACCAACATCATATATCTTCCAACACATAATCTTCATCGGCAAATCTTCCTCTTCACATTCGCGATTAAGCTCATCATCCAATGATCTTCCATTTTCCTATGACAATGACCAATAGAGACATTAAACAACAACATAAGCTCGATCACAATTTTTTAGCATAAAGGCAAATTATTACACTAAAACATTGTCATAGAGCCTATACACAATATCATAAGGATTTCCTTAGTAAATAGAGAACACGACTTTCTATTGGAGTATATTATGACACTAAAACATTCATATTTGCATAGTGTAATAGAAAGTTCAACTCCTATATCTGAATTTGGAAAGGACTATGTCATGATTTCCTCTACATCTTTTAACTTATAAGCATCATGTACTAACTCATGCAAATTCATATGCATTCTAGAGCTATTCATTGGTAAACAATCATAAGAATGTGAGCTCCCAATTAATATAGTTATTAACTCATAAGCATCAATAACGTCAATGTATATTTCCCTCAAATACAGTTGTCTCCCAAGAAATGTTCACCAAACTACAGTATTATCACATGAAAAATGAATTCATTCTACTTTATAAATACATCGAAAACGTCAAACATACACACAAACAATTGAACTATATATATATCCGCATCAAAAACCAGTTATGTATAGACGGGTTCAAAAGTAAACTCCCACATGGTCTAGCAGACACAAATATATCTGAAAATCTTTATTTGCAAACCCTATTTAGCTTCAAATGTATCAAACATATGAAGAAAAAGGATTTGTAATCTATCAAAATCCACCAAACTATACAACAGTTTGCTTGGATGCCTATATTCACGAACTTGCGAAATACATTTTCCAAAACAATGGCTTCTTAAACAATGAATGAACACAACCAACATATCACTAGGTTTCTCCTTGGCATCAAATTAAACACAAGTAACACATAACTACCTTGAGTACATCTATTTCATTATAACCATTTACAGTACATTTCAGAGTTACCTAAATTTGAGTCCAATGGAGAAAATGTTTCTAAGAAGCAACAATAGTCAATATGATTCACTCAATCATATCACAGAAAGAATAAAAACGCCAAATAAATGATCCACTCAATATGATTCACTCAATTATATCACAGAAATACTAGTTAATATACTTACTTGCTAATGTTAATCCATGAACGTCACTAGGAGTTGCTTCAAAAAGTGGTGGAAGGCTTCTAAACCCTGTCAACAAGACCTACAAGATAATTAATTCAAGATGAATAACAAGAAACAAGAGCATACACCAAATTCAGAATAACTGCAAAAAGAAACCTCAGCACTTATTCAGGAAAAATAGTTCTTTGGAAGCAAGGGAATAAAGCACAACTGATCGCTGAAATATACAAAATTATACTTTATGCAACAACGGTTCATCAAAAAGATTTTGAAGCAGGAAGTCAAATTCACTAGAAACAAATGCCCAATACATATGTACCTTAGTGTCTAAGAATCGTTTAGTGGACATAAGAATTATAACCATGGAATCAAATGCCCATTACATTTGCACTAAACTAAGTCTCAGAAACTGACATGGTTCTGAGTGCCATGTCAAAGAACATAGGCAAATCATTTCTTGTATAACAAAATGAATGCAAGACATGATGGAAAGTTAGAAGTAGGTATTTAGAGTATAGTTTCAAAACTCTAGAGACTAAAACATATATCGAAGAGCCCATGGATGTTTCACATTTTAATGTAGTTGTTGATAAAAGAACAAGAGATAACATATAAAGAGTAGATTACTTGCACAAACCTATCGAAATTTTTAATTTAACCCCGTATCCTAAAAAAATCATACACACTATGCTCATAAACTTTCATAATGACAAAAAACATATGAAGAACATAGAAAGTTGCTATGCTAATAAACCAATCAGTAAGTATTCGATGAACTATAAAAAGGCTTACCTTAGGGCACTTATTTGAAGGCCTAACTGAAATAATAGAATACTAATCCAAGGTATTTCACAATATTTCAACTAATTCTAAAAAATAATAAATAGAGAAAAGTGATTAGACATGCCAAAATGCTCAACAAGATATTCCAATACCAATTACCAAAACATAACTTTTTAGCTAAATTTTTATATTTGAGCTCGAAGTCATACGTTATGAAATTATCAACTATGAAATCAACAACTAAGGCCTCAAATCTTTCTCAACCATTTGATAACATCCCAGTTTAGCTTTAGAGCATTAAATTTTTCAAAAATATTATCCTAGTGGTTGACAGTCTAATCTAGAATTATTTTACAAATATGTTATCAGAATAGAATTTAACCCGTGAAGTTCAATTCAAAGTTCATATAAGTTGGAACGTTACTCCAGAAATTATGAAATTCACACCCAACCAAGCAAGGTTCTAGCTTAACTAACTAGATTGCATATCATAAACTTAACATACTGCCACAAAGGTCAAATACGTTCAATGCAAACAACTGAACTCCATAACTCAAATTTACAACCAATTGATATAAGCTTACCACAAAAGGAGAAAAGGGCAACCTTGAGAGGTCAACACCAATGTTGGTTTTATACTTTGGGAGCTATTTTAACTTAAATTAACAAAAATAAAGAGTAACCCAAGAAAAATAGTGATATAAGTTAATTAGGGTTTATTTTCACAAAAAGAAGAAATCGACCCATTCTTTAAACTTAAAATCGACCCATTCTTTAACCTTAAAACAATGTTTAGGGTTCAATTTCAAGACATAATCAACAGCAATATGAAAAATCAACAAAAATCAATGAAAAACTAACGAAAACGTGAACGAAAAAAGAGAGGGAGAGGTGCAAACAGAGAGAAAAGAGTCGTGAGCGAGCAGCAACAGAGGATGAGCGGAGGATTTTGCTCGATTTCGCTCGGTTTTGACGATTTTTTCACTTTATTGCAAAAACACCAATTTTGTACTAAATCTTGCTAGTTTTGTTTAACACCAAAGCTTAAACAAGTTATTTAACATCTTGTTAACATGTTAATGTAGTATTTGGGTGGAGGATTTCGTGAAAAAATTAAGAAAATCGAGCTAGAAGGCAGCTTGCAGATCATGGGCGGCAAAACTCTGTTTTACAAAGACAACTTGCATTTTGGCAATTAAAACTCGATTTTTTTTACCAAATTCATAGTACAAACATCACACAACATTAATATAATGTTTTGGTGCAGAATTTGGGCGGCAGAGTGTGGAAAAAAAAATCAAGAAAATGGCCAAAAATCAAGGAGATCTGCAGATATGCAGATCTGCCTCATGAAGCTCCAATGGGAGCTGATTTTGGAGGTTTTTTTGAAGTTTTTGTAATCCCAATCCTACTAGTATAAATAGAGGACGTTGCAAGGAGTAGAATCATCAAGTTTTCAGATAAAAAAACTCAAAAAAATCAAGTGAAAGAAAGGGTCGAAGTTGGCTAGTTGTACACTGTCAACAGCCCAGTTTTTTAATGTTTTTGGGGTTTTTTTTGCTGATTTTTTGTTATTTTTATCATTTTTCTTCATTAGTTCATGTATTTTGATACTGGAATATACGTTGTGGAGGCCATCATCATGAAACAATTGCTAATTAATGATTGTTATGTAATGTAATAACTTTTATTTTATTCCACAATACATGCACAAACCATTTCACGTGTGAGCACTCATAAGCCAACAACAGAACAACAACAAAATTTGGTCAATAATCGAAAGTAATAATGCATCCATGCAAAGAATTAAACGAAGGGTAAACACTAGATCCCATATTCCCAAAAGTATTATAGTTTGAAAAAGTAAACAAATAACTTCTAATTTTATCAAACACACCCCTCAAACTATCAATTTGCATTAATTATACCCTATCCTATATTTGTCACCGAGGAGAAGTTCAAGCCCCACTTGTACTAAAATCCTAAATTGGCCGCTAAATCTAATTTAAATAATCTTTATAGTGTACACCAATCCAATCCCATAAGTTCAAGATACTTTTTATCATCTAATTCTTGTCATCTAAACCTATCTTCTTCTCATCAAATTCTATTGATTTCACTTCTATCTCTCTTCTCTTTCTCTTCTATTCCCATCAAAATTCACTTCTTATCACAATTTAAAGCCTTAAAACCCTAGGTTATGATTCAAGTTTCATAATCTCTAATTTTCAACTTAGTTGTAAGGATTGTATCAAAAATCAAACCAAATTTACACTAAAATATGAAAGTTGTAAACAAAACTAATGACTAAAAACCTGAAATATGCATGAAAAATATACTAAAATCAAAAAAATAAGAAGTAACACCACAATCCAAACCCAAACCTCCTCAATAAGCAACACTAACAACCTCCCACCACAAATCTACTCAACAACAAGCACAATCAAGATAAATTTCAGTAAATTCATGCCTCATATAATAAATTTACATGTTTTAAACAAAATAAAATGTAAAATGTGCATAAAACATTCTTGTTTAATACCGGAAACTTAGGGCGTAGAACCGGGGGACTAGACGAACGGACGGCAGAGCAGCGGTGGCTGGCGTGGTGGCTCTCGAGTCAAAGGGTGAGAACGGACGACCTGCGGCAGAGCAGCGGCTGCGAGATTGGTGGTCGAGCCGGAGAGTGGGGCGCTGGAGACAGAGCGGGAGAGTGGGAGTCGCTGGAGAAAGAGCGGGAGAGGGTTAATTAGTGTTTAGGATAGGTTTATAAGTATATTGGGGGAAAACTTTTAGGTTAGAATTAAGTATTGGGGGAAAATTTTGAGAAGGAAAATAAAATTTTGAGAGGAAAGAGGAAAAATTAAAGGGGGCAATATAAATTAAGAGGAAAAATAAAAATTGAGTAAAAACAAATTAAATACTATTAATTTTTATAATTTAAAACTAATAACTTTGTTTGTTGGTAATAATTCTTTTAATATTGTAAAAATAACATTAGCAATAAATTTGTTTATTGGTAAATATCTCTATTAGTATTGGTTCAATACTAACAATTTATTTGTTAGTAATATAATTTTGCCTGTTGGTGATGGTTATTGGACAAAACTAACGAGCTTGTTTGTTAGTAATGAATCTGTTAGTAATTCAAATATATTATTACCAATAAATTTATTTATTAGTAAAGAACTCTGTTGGTATTGATCTAATTAATACCAACGGACACTATTTTTTCTGTTGGAAAATATATTTTTCACACTATATAAAATAAATTACATATTTATTACCATCAACACCCATGACTGTTAGTATTGATCACTCAATTCCAACAGAATATTTTAATTTTTGTTAGTATTGGTCATATTTTTTGTAGTGAGAGATACGTAAGTAAATGTTAGAATTTGGTAATAAGTAAAGTACAAATATAAAAATAAAATAAGTAAATAAAATTAAAGAGTGGAGGGACAATGAAAGTGAAGAAGGAAAATAAAAAATTTTTGAAAATATTATTATTATTATTATTATTATTATTATTATTTAAAGTTAAATTATTTAAAATACATGTTCAATTATAACTTATTACTAGTATGAGGTTTAGTGTACTAAGTTTTTAGTTCATAAATTTTGTGAAATAAGATTTTAATACGGCAAGTTATGTATATTTTATAAAATCATCTAAATGACGGTAAGAAAGAATAAAAATGGGACCTACTTACACCAATACAGATTGTTATTTAAACTATTTTTTAATTATGTTTTTAAAATTATTTCACAAAAAGCCCTATAAAATTGATATATCAAACTTTACGGCATTAATATCTAAATTGCTCTAATAAAATTTTTTATAATTACTAATTTTTCCAAAATTTTGTTTATTGATAAATACATCTATTGGTACTAATTTAGTCAATACCAACAAAATTTATTTTATTTGGTAATGATCTAGTTAATACCAACAAAATTTATTTTTGCATACATTGAGCTAGTCAATATCAACAATACTAATTTCTACTGGTATTAAATTAGTCAATACCAACAGCACATATTTTTGTTGGCATTGAGTTGGTCAATAGCAACAGAATTTGTTTCTGTTGGTATTGAGCTGGTCAATACTAACAGAAATCTATTATGTTGGGATTGAATATAACAATACCAACAGAAATTTACTTTTGTTGGGACTAGATTTTTATTATTTTCACTTCTTATTCCTTTCGAGTCATTACCAACAGTAATATTTTGCTATTGGTAATGTACAACCATTACCAACAAAACCTAAAATACTACTGTTAGTAATGGTCCTTTTTTTGTAGTGGTAGCAAGAAAAAAAATTAAGAATTCTCATGAAATCCTCCACTTCGATCTAATCAAAGTAACTTGATATAATTCCCTAATTGATTCCAACTCTAGTCTTTAGTTCTTTCAACTTTTCAAAGGATTCAAGACTATAGTTTTCATAGGTATTTCCTTATATGAACTAATTAAGTAGTCATTCATAAAAATTTTATGAAATACTCGTCGCCTCAGCATACTTGAACTTTTAGCAGTCCATAAACATTTTATGAAAGTTCCAATAGCCTAGTAACTCTGTTGCCTTTACTCTTAAAGGATCTTTCTGTCATCATCAATTCAAACATGATTCCCATACCAGTTAACATTTTTGTACTTAATGATCCCATAAGACAAATCAAACTAGTTTCAAATCATATTAGATTAATGTAACGTAAGATTAAGTGCCACTCAAAAGCTAAATGGACTTCAAGATATTCTTTTTTAATATGGTTATACCGCCTAGCTTATATTAGACTAATAAATTACAATTAACTTAGTATTGATTAAAATAAGTCAACTATCTATCAATATCACTTTTAAATAAACACTTTATTTACTTGATTATCAGTCTATTTTTCTAAAAAATAACTGAAAACTATTTTGAAATAAATAGTAAATAGAAATCAAATTTATAAAGACATTGGTACATTAAGATAGTTACTCGAATCAAAAACTACATTCTTCGATTTAATCTACTATCTCTTGGTGCCCTTACTGAAAGCCCATTCACCAGGACACTGTTGAACTACCTACTAGTTATAATTAGAGGAGATAAGGTATCAAATACCCTACCATGTTGGCTTTCTGTCCTGGTAATAATAGTATCTAAGTACCTAGGCAATTCTTTTTAAATACTAATGTCTAGAATTTTTATGAAAAAGACAACTATTTTAACTCATGTTTTATTGTACCCTTTTGAGGTTCCTAATTCCTGATATAGATATTTACACTAAGTGGACTCTTCCATTAGTTCTCATGACACATTTTCTCAATTGGTACTTTCACTAGTTCCGACAATGAATAATCTCTATTAGTCGATTTATCCAGTCTAAGCTAATTGAAAGACCTTGATAGGCAAGTTAAGATCACATCCTGTCGAGATTGGCTATCAATACTTTTTTTGCATCAAAAATTTCAATTCAACTAAATAAGCCATCATCATATTATATGCTCTTGAATTGAACTTTCTTAATACAATGGTTTGTCAGTCATCTCTCTCATTAGCTTCTCTCATGCTGCTAGTTCTCTAATCAAACATTTTTTTCAAATATCTGATCATATCTGCTATAGTTGAATTTTCAATTATCTAATACTAGAAGATATTCGACATCCGATGTCCGAATCATTGCATCTGACTAACTCATTAGTCTAGTTCAATATTCCTAACCTTTTCTTCTTTTTTTTTAAACTTAGTGGATATACTAGCAGTAAACTAGAAAACTCTAAGCATCAAATAGTGCTCCATATGTACTAAGACATATCAAATCATAGTAAGCAAAACAAAATAGACAAGTAACATATGTACCAATATTGATCACAATGCATAAGATAATAATCAGTCTAAAACCAAAACTATAAACAATTCATATAACATACATGATTTCTTTTCTTATTTTTAACAAACAATCAAAATTCAGAGTTTACAATTTGACACTTATATGTATGCTGTGGCAACCCAACTGAACTACCCAAAACTCTCCGTCGGCGAGGCTGAATTGAGATATCAAAAGGGTGAGAACATTTCTCCATAAATATGTTTTCTTCTAAACTTTTTACTTAACATATTTAACACACCACTCTTTCCTCGGCCACTAAGGTCATACAACAGTGCTCCTTGGGGAGGTTAACGTAGACCCTAGTCAAGTGTACACAACTACCTCAACGTCCATACAAGTCCACGAAGTACTCCCATGTCGGCACGGCTACACCCATTTTTAATATTTTTCAAACAAATAAATAAATAAGGAGTGACGTGATGTATCACTTCCCTAACAAATAAAATTTTTAATATTTTTTAAATAATTAAATAATTAAATTCAATCTTAATCTCATTAAATTGTAAACACAACATCTAATCCTATTAGATATTCTTTGTGATAGTGTAAATATATTAACTTTACCAAATATTTAATCACATTAGATATTCAATACGATATTGCATATATCTAAATCATTTAACTATTTGAATATCCAATAGCATTATGTTATTTAGAAATGTACTTCTACTAATTTAACTATAATTCATCCAAACTTAAATAATTTAATTTTGATGAATAGCAATCTCATTATTAAACTCTTTAATAACTCAATAAGATATACTTTCCTTCAATGAAATTCTCAATTTCTCTCATTCGCGATTTTATTTAAGATGTCTTATTATGCTTAATGTTAACCTCATGCCTATTATAAATGTAATTAGAGGCGGCTCTGATACTAACTGTTGGAAAAATTTAATTTCATAAACTAAATTTTTCCTAGATTGGATCGATCAGGCGCAGTGGGAAAAAAAACTTTAAAATTCTCTAATTTTAAACCTAAAGGACCTCTATTCTAATATATAGATAACGAATATAGAATATCTTAGCATAATAAACATTAAATCAAAAACATAAATAAAAAATATTGGTCCCTCAAAGAATACCCTCCAATGCCGTATCCAATACCTAAAATGGCAACAAACTTCATGAATCGTTTATTTTGCAAAGTATCAAAACTTTGACATGGCAAAAGAAAGGAAGAACTGAAAACTCTTTTCAGCAACCTCAACATGGATTAGAAAAGCTCATATGACAAAATTATGCAGCCACATGAGAAAAGGGAAGGTGGTGTCTATTATGTTTATGGAAGGGGTGGAACAGGGAAGACATATTTGTGGAAAACACTGATAGAAAAGTTCCGACTAGAAAAATTAACCATCGTATCGATTGCATCATCTGGAATAGCCGCACTGTAAATCCCAACAAGAAAAACTGCACATTCCATTTTCAAAATGCCACTATAACTGATGAGACAAAAACATTTGCAATGTCAAAATGATCAAGTTTGGCAAGACTAATAAGAGATATGAAACTTATTATATGGATGAGGCTCTAATGGCACACGAACATACATTTGAAATAGTTGATAGAACTCTATGAGATATTTGTAACAAGGATGTCGTTTTTAGAGGAAAGCCAGTAGTTCTTGGGGCAGATTGCAGGCAAATTCTGCCAGTGGTACACAAAGGATCATGCATGAACATTGTCGCTGCAAACGTTGCACAGGTCAATTTTTGGAAGCATATACATATTCTTCCATTCAAACCCAATATGCATGTAAGAATATAAATAATGTTACAAACAACAACTAAGGGTAGTTCGTAAACTGGATATTACAGTTGGGAGAAGGAAAAATAGACGGTATAGCTCAGTCTGAAGGGAGTGAGGCAGATTGGAAAAAAACTTTAGAGCAAATTCTGCTAAACAATGATGATGACAAAATGAATAAATTAATTGAATTTGATAACCCAGAGTTGAACAGCAATTACAAAGATATGAACTGCTTAAAGAGTCGTGCTATTTTAGCACCAACTAATAAAGATGTTGATGAACTTAATGCAAAATTGTTAGATATGCTTCTCAGAAATTCAAGATCGTACTTAAGTGCAAATAAGATCCATTTCAGTGTTAACATATGAAACCACGACCAAATGCACCCACATGAGATGCTTCATGCCCGACAAATACAAGGATAACCAAACTAGATCCTAGAACTAAAGGTCGACGCCTCAGTAATGTTCCTAGGCAATCTTGATCCATCAGCAAGCTTATGTAATAGAACAAGATTAACAATTCAAAAACTTGAAAATAAGGTAATTGAAGCAAGAATTATAAGATGAAGAAAGATTGGGCAAATGGTTTTGATAACTGGGATTGATATAACCCCAACGTTAAACCAGAGCCCGATTTCATTCAAGAGAAGACAATTTCTTTTCAAGATGGCATTCGCAATGACAATAAATAAGAGTCTAGGCCAAAATATAGACAATGTCGGTGTTTACTACCACAACAAGTTTTCAGCGATGACCAGTCATGTGCAGGGGGTGGATGCATAGTTAAATCACTGGGGGTAAGGGCCCCCCGTGACCACTGGTCTTTATCCTTGAAATTATGCTATATTATTTTAAATTTGAGTCAGTTTCGAAAATAATGTTGAAAAATAAAAAAAATAAAAAAAATGATGCTGAAAAAAAATATTTCCATATCTACTGTTGAATCGCGTTTACAAAATGCGGCTACAATAAACCGCGTCAACTCGAAGCGTTTAAAATACAAAAAAACTGCTTTTACTAAAAACGGTTTATAGCAGAGTAAACCGAGTTTTATAAATGCGGTTTATAAAAACTAAACCGCGTTTACTAAACACGGGTTATAGGCTGAGCCGCGTTTACTAAATGCGGGTTATAGGCTGAACAGTAAACGCAAACCGTGTTTGCATCGCTTATAGTTACCATTATGCTACAATTCGTGATGATCATCACATTAATCCCATGTCCCTCTCGATGAAGCTCCAACATCATAAGTGGTGGTGATAAGAAATGAGGCAAAGTTATCAAAAAAGGCTATTAATTCAATACTGGTCAAATAGCTCCGACAACGGTACTTGAAAGATCTCCGGCGTATAAAGTAGAGGAAGGGCGGTGACGGACGACGTGACCGTTAACGAGAAAGAGACAGAGAGACGGTGAGAGCCGGGGAGAGGGGTATGCGTGAGTGAATGGGCAGGGAAGGGGGAAAGGGGGGTTTTACATTCTCAAGACGCGGTTTTACACAAAACTGCGTGAAGAAGACGCGGTTTGTGTCGTATAACCGCGTCTTTAAGACGCGGTTTTGTTTTAGTTTAAACGCGTTTCTTTGACGCAGTTTATTATAGCCGTATTTTGTAAACGCGGTTCAAAAGTAGATATAAAAATATTTATTTTTTAGCATTATTTTTTTTATTTTTCAATATTATTTTCGGAACCAACTCTTTAAATTTCCTATGATAAAACCTTTTTCCCCCTATGACAAAAGGCCCATGCCCATAAGACAAGGGAAGAGCAATATTTTATTTTTAAATTTTATTGCTTTTTTATGTTCGTATAATGTTAACTTTTTGTTATCTTAATTTAATCTATTGCATCTACTAAATGTCTACTTCCTACTTAATATCTCTATGATCAATTTTATAAGCTACTTCCTTTCTCTTTCTTTTTTTTCCGGATAAATTACATGTTAGTATTGAGAAGCAATTTATTAGTTTTTTAGCCAAAAACTTTGTGAAATATTTTATTAAACCCAAAAATAACATTTTGTAAAGTTGTCCAAATCAAAGAGTGTTAAGGTGTAAAATAAGTCTCCCATTCAAAATTCGTCATTAGAATTGTCATAATCTAGCATATCATGGTGGAGTGAGGAGAACGTTGAGGAGATAGTGCGGTTACCAACAAATAACGACAAGTTTTATATTATTTCACATTATTGTTTGGACTAATTTATTAAATAAATGTAACTCTTAGATTAAAAGTTTAATACATCAAATCTCAATACACTAATACATAGCTTACCTATTTTGTCAGCCACCCCTTTAATTTTCTATGCTCTCATAAGTATAAAAATAATAAAGCGATAATAAGTTGATATACACACATATATATATAACATGTGCATAATTATATGTAATTTAAATATTTAATATATACACACACATCTATACCTACATATAACAAAAATATATATTACAAAAATAATTATTTATTATTAAATTTGTACTAATACCTTTTCCTATATATATTATGTACTCAAATTTGAACTTGAATTTTTGCAATAAAGGGGTTTTCTTAATAATCATTAAAAGTCCTCTTTAAAACTCAAAGTTAACTGGTGTTTACAGCGATCATTTATAGATGCCCCTAGTGGAAAGCTTTTCTAGATTAGCCTCTAGTTGTTTGTGGCAGTATCAAGAGCGACATCACCATCAAGTTTACGAATACTAATATGTAATAATAGGAACTTAGAACCAAAATACACAAAACATATAGTCTATGAAGAAATCTACCAGAGTATGTATAATGAATAATTCTAAACATAGTTAATTGTATGCATTGGAAGAATGTTTTTTGTCATTAAATTTTTGTATATATATATATATATTTTGTTGCATTTGTAAGGTTTGTCAAATATCTTTAATGCGTCCATATTTCATAAGGATCCATACTATATATTTGTTATTTGCATTAACATATTATTTATACATTTATATGTTCAAATGTCACTGTTTCTGAAAAAAACAATGTCATCATGATGTTAGGACTACATGTCCGCACTAATAGAGCAAGGTTTTTAATTATTTAACAAAATTTTTTTCGAATCCACGGTCTTTTTTATATCTACATTCGCATAAGTTTGATACATATTTATCAATGGTGAATTTTAATTATATGAATGTAGATATATGTTGCACAAAACCATATGTTAAACTACATCAGAAATAACAATTCATTCAATTTCTTTGTATAAACATACTATGCACAGCTATGCCATGAAGCTTATCCATATGCTGATCGCACAAATTGGAGTGAGAATATTCGAGGATGATTGATGCACACTCGAGGAATACAAACAAAAATTGTGCCAGCAAATTGGTCAATGATGTTCATGGACTCTCAAGTACAAGCACTCTTAATTAATTTCCAGTCTTACAATCAATGCCAACCATATAAAGTATTGCAAACTAAACATTTTTGCGGCAAGATGCAACACATGTTATAATGGATGCTACAACTATTCACAAAAGGGAAGGCACCCTTTAGTTAGGTCAAGCATATTCAATTTGACAACTACAAGTTCTACCTCACATTGGTGCATACACAACAGGACAAAACTACCAACTAAAATTCGCCCATGCTACAATAATGGAGCATATTCCTGATGAGAAATGTCTTGCCATTCCTTTTCAAAAGGGAGAAATGGTAAAATATGGAAGATGTGCTAGCGTATGTGCACATGCCAAATGCGAACACAGTTAAGTATTACAATAAACATTAAACCCACTCCATCCATTATATAACTAATTATGCATCCTTAAAACAAACTGCATATGTATTTGGAACAATGATTGATATATCTCCTCTAATAACAACGGCAAAAACAAGAGGAATTGTATGTGAAGTCCTAATTTGTGACATGAGGTAAACAATAATAACTATTATTATATCATGTGCAGTATACAAAGCGTATCCAAGAATGACGATAGTACTGACGAGTTCCAATTAAAAACAATAATGCATATAGATTTCATACTCTACGTTTGTCATTATGGGGTGATTTTGAGGCAGAGGGAGGGAACTACCTCTTTTCACAATTAGGAAGGCAAAAAGTGGTACTCGCATCCCAAGTAACAATCAAAGACTTCCACGGTATGGTTTCTGATTAATACATAGAGAGACTACATAATCACATAAAATTTTTATTATATCCATAACTTACATATAGGTTACACTTTGAAATGGACCATCAGTAACAACAACTGCACTATCATAGATGCTAATCAACCCCAAACATCCTCATACTAGTGAATATTAGGCATGTTAAGTTGCCCACTAACAATACCAAAACATATTTTAGGCATATAAGAGATTTACACATAATTGTCACTAAATATGTAACATGTATGCAAATAATAAGGCATAAGATAGTTGGAACACAAGAACTTTAGCACCTTCCAATCAAAAATATATTTTAGGGCCAAGATCATAACAATATCGCAGTACACAGTCAAGCACGATATAAGCGGTAAATTTAATACCAAAGTTATTTTACAACACTACATACAAAAAATCCTTATTTTCAGAACAATTTTAGGCAATTGCTTACGAATTCCAATCCAAATTTTACAAGTAAAATATCTAAAATTATGTGCGCGGATTACAGGTACAGACATGAGGAACGACACAACTTATAAACCATGCCAAAAATGTATAAAAAAGTTAAGCAAATTAATGGCAAGTGCCCTTACGATAAGTGCTCCAACAATAATGTTGTTATGGAAAAAGGTATTCAAATGAACTTAAAAAAGATGCACGTAATATAGAACACTGATTTTGCATTTCAAAAAGCAAGTTACGTATCAAGGTGGTTGCTCAGGATCATCTGAGAGCAGAAACAAAAATCACAATTTTTGGCAAATAAGCAGAATACTTAACCAAAAGTATACAGTTGAACACTTTGAGATGATCACTGCACGGGTATGCATGTAAATCATCCACAACCAAAAGAGACTAGGTGGTGCCTGCGCAATGCACGGTTCATATTTCTATTTTAAATAATTGAAGTCAAAAATAACAAATTTTTAGCCTTTTACATTTGCGTTTCCCAAAGACTTGAGTATAAATTGTAGGTGCACCACGACATCATCCACACCTCCCTACTCACATAACCCATACCCACTTTCCCTTTCAAGTTTTCACCCACCACAGCAGCATCTGCAATATTGGCTTTGCTGGCATCAATCTACAAATAAATAGTATAGAAAAGACAAAGCTATGTTTTTATAAGAAAAATATTTGCCCAGAATTTAAAAGACCAAGTATTATGTGCAATACACATAGAAATGAATTACTGTTATCTGGCACATGATTTTAAAAGAAAATCAAGATCAATCAATCATCCGCTTCTTCCTTGACATGTCTTCAACCTGGAGTAGCATATTTAAATCTCTATTCTCTTGATGCTTGACTCTCCTAATAGGTGTGTGGGTAAAAAATATGTATTTTTTGTGAACAAAAAAGTAGTACTAAAAAGAATGAGGCAATGAGGGATGGAATAGGTTGTCCTTTTTTCAAAAGCAGAACTTAAACCAAACAAAAGACAAACAAAAAAAAATAGCCAACAAGGAAAAATACAAAGCAATAACAAAGAAGAAATACAGAGCATTAGCTTGATAAAATGTTGGCCTCAAGAAGAACCCCAATAACTTACTCAAAAACCTCAGACCAAGACCAATTTGTGTGGCACAGCGACCATGAATTGAAGCACTCCACATTTCGAGCTGAGTCAGTAGGTGAGTACGGGAACGAGTCACACCATGCTTTGACCCAGAAGCCAACTCGGAATTTAATGGCCCACTCCGCATCCTTTGCATTCCAACGAGCCTCTTCAAAGACTATTTTATTCCTAGTATTCCATATCTCCCATATAACGACAAAAAATAGCGTTAGCCACACTTTCTTCTGGAATTTGCTACCAACATAAAATAGGTTGTCCTAAAATTAGGAATAATTGTATAATATGGGGCTAACCACATAAGTAGAACAATTTATTTGTTTTCTGAAACATTAAAATGGGAAAGGGCTTAGATTTATGCTGAATTGAATAATGGAAAATTTCAGGATGAAGAAGGACTATGAATTAAAGATATAAATAGATTAAACACATGAGACTAAAAGGATGCTTATTGATACAGGAATATGGACAATCCTTGCTATCCTGCTATTTAGATGAATTACTAGGATGAAGTTCGATATTCATTATGAAATCTCCATTGAATGACGACAAACAAAATCCAATCATGTTGTTTATCATGGAAGTACATTGGGAAGAAGATTGCCATTACACGATGATTAAACCACAACAGAGCACCTACTTCTAGAGGAACAACGTACAAGAAATAAGATAAACACAACCAAGAAAATTACAAGGTAAATAAGGAACGTTTTACTATTCAGAAATAAATGTATGGATCTAATAGCAACATGCTCTCCATGTTGGGATCCACATAAAAATGAAGGGATTGAACAAGGAAGAGAGACATGTCATGAAGCTTAATTTTAAGTAGTTTCAATTCTTTTGTAAAATGCATTTGTACAACTTACGCGGTATCTTCCATTCATGCAAAATTTCAAGAATATACCATAAAATTGAAACAAATATCAACCATGCATCGCAAAGGAAAAAACTTAGTTTGTGAATTAAAGAAATTGCCAAATATGGCCATTACGCATGGGGTTTTTTTTTTTTTTTTTTTAAAATTTATGTAATTTTATGTAACTAAATAATAATAAAGCGCCCCTATTGATGGAACATGCTGCTAGTTTTAGAAATGTAATTCTCTTTATGTAATTTGAACTTTTTTGTTTGAAAAAAATGTCATTTAAATGTTATTTGATTTAATATTTTATGAGAGACTTTAGAATTCTGAGGTTTAATATTTTAGAAATTTAATTTATTATTGTCTTATGTGATACTTTAGAATTGTAAGCTTTTAGGTTTGAGAGATTGGAGTGAAACAGTTACATGACAATAATGTGTAGAAGATTAATGTATATAGTATGTGAATAAATGTAGTTATACGTGTTTGAATATCTTCTCTTGTTGAAGTGAATATTTTGAGTGCCAGTGAAGTCCTATAATGTTTTGTCGTTTTTGTTTTGAAGTGCCAGTGAATTCCTAAAACGGCTTGTTGTTTTGAAGTTTTTTTGAATAAATTACCAAAGTGGCACTATTTGCAAAAATAATTACCAAAATGGCATAGTTAGAAAAATATTTACCAAAATGGCACACTTTACTGTAGCATCAACAGGAAACGCCATTTGAAACAGCGTTCGTTGAGCAGTATTTGTCGTCGCCTTTCGGACGCCGTTGCAGACGGCGTCCGTACAGTAATTTTTTTTTTTTTTTTGGTTTACTCAACATACTCCATTTGAAACGGAGTATGTTGAGTAAATTTTTTTTGTTTACTCAACATACTCCATTTGAAACGGAGTATGTTGAGTAAATTTTTTTTGGCTTACTCAACATACTCTATTTGAAACGGAGTACGTTGAGTAATTTTATTACTACATTAAAATTATTGTATTTTAAAAATGAAAGGTTGTTTCCTAGTGCCCCAATACTCTACATAGGTGGATAAAGGCTAGCACTCTTATTTGCAATAACCCTCAGAACCGTTACCAACCGTTTAAAAATGGAGTACGTTGAGTATGTTAAGTGGATGTACGCAGCCTTCTCTCTTCAGGGTGCTACCCTAAAGAGAGATTGTTTCCGAGTATCCCAGACCTTGCATAGGTGGGTGAAAACATATCAGGTTCTGAGGGTTACTGCGAATGAGAGTGCTAGCCTTTATCCACCTATGTAGAGTCTTGGGGCACTAGGAAACAACTTTTCTTTTTTAAAATACAATAATTTTAATGTAGTATTAAAATTACTCAACGTACTCCGTTTCAAATGGAGTATGTTGAGTAAGCCAAAAAAAATTTACTCAACATACTCCGTTTCAAATGGAGTATGTTGAGTAAGCAAAAAAAATTTACTCAACATACTCCGTTTCAAATGGAGTATGTTGAGTAAACAAATTATTATTTCAAAACATATCCAAGTATTAAAATATAAATAATTTTAATTTTATTATCAAGATAATAATAAAATTTAAACTTTATTATTATTAAAATAATAATATAAATTATAAATAATAAAAATTGTAAAATTTTCTTAAAAACTAATATCTTGGTCTCACAATATTTATTTTGCTCTAATGAGAACATCAGCTAAAATTGTTCAAAATTTTTCCTATTGTTGGCAGTGTCTGGTTATTGCACCTTTCTTCTGCATTTTCTTCCGCCTGATGACTAAGATGTTGCGTGTACAAATGTGCCGGTTTTTGTGCGATGATTCTAGTTGTGAATAAATAATTACGTATTAAATAGTTAAGTAAATAGTTAGGTAATACTAAAAATTTTGGCTTTTTTAAATAATTAAGTTATCTTTTCTTTATTAGTTAGATAGTGGTCAAAAAATAATCTTAATTTTTTATCCAAATAATGCGTGTTCTCATAAATGTGACGGTTGGAGGACTTGTTTTGAACTGTTTTGAATTTTAAGGGTGGTTTTGGAAATGGTGTCCTTTGTTGAACTTAATTCTTTTGGGGACATGAGCATTGCAGGATTTGAGAAAAGGAAGTGTAAGGAAGAACCATATTTGACTATAAGAAAAGAAGAAAAGATTAAACACTTAGGCTCCGTTTGTTTAGGAAAAAATCACATTATAGGAAGTAGTTTTCTCCTTTTCCATTGTTTGGCGCAAGATTGGTAACCTTTTCCTTCAAATAGGGAAATATGACTTGGTTAGAGCTGGATTTTTAGAATAAAAACGGGAGATCAGAAAGAAGGATAAGAAGCAGAAATTCAGAAGTTAAGCACAGAAAAAGCAAGAGATAGATGTATTTTCATTGATGATGAGCTAATACAATCTTTAGAGAATTTATAAGCTATCTTTGGGAGCATCTCACACCTTCAGCATTGTAACAAACTCAACAATATTGCAACAAACTGTCAGACCAGCAGTAAAAGTAATAAAAGAATTACATATGCAGTATCTTTTAACTAATATAACTAACTGAAATCTAAATTGTACTAATTCCCTCCTTTAAGCGTTTTTGCCTGTAACACACCTCCCCTCTTAGTAGCACCCTTGACCTCAAGGGTGAAAATGAGGGTACTTCAGCTGCAAATCATAGATGAATTCCCAGATAGCTTCTTCTACAAGATAGCCTTGCCATTTAACAAGAACCTTTGTAGCTGCTCTGTTGCCTCTCTTGACCATCTTCCTATCCAGAATTGTCTCGGGTTGCTTCTTAGGTAAAACCTCCCAATCGCTTGGTATAACTATGGGCTGTAGTGGCAGAGGACCATGATGTAGTTTCAGTTGTGACACATGAAACACATCATGAATCCTTGCCGAAGGAGGTAATGCTAATTTGTAGGCCACCTTACCTATAGCGTTTGTAACCTGGAAAGGACCATAATACTTGGGCGCAAGCTTATTGTTGTTGCGATGAGCTACTGAAATCTGTCTGTATGGAAGGAGCTTCAAGTAAACCCAATCCCCAATGTTGAAACTTCTATCTGATCTACTCCTGTTTGCCACTTGTGTCATTCTGTTCTGTGCTCTTCTCAAGTGGAACTTGAGGGTGTTGATCATCTCTTCCCTGTGATTCAAACTTCTGTCTACTGCTTCTGAGCTGCTTTCCCTTGGCAAGTATGGGATGTGGAGAGGTGGAGGTTGCCCATACACAACCTCATATGGAGTCTTGTGTGTTGCCGAATGCCATGTGGTGTTGTACCACCATTTCGCAAGAGGAAGCCATTTGGCCCATTGAGAAGGGTGGGAACTACACATACATCTCAAGTATGTTTCAAGTCCTCGGTTAACCACTTCCGTTTGCCCATCAGATTGAGGATGATATGCTGTGGATAAATGCAATTCAACTCCTTGAATAGAGAACATTGCTTGCCAAAAGTCACTTTGGAATATGGTGTCCCTATCACTGACTATTGTGCTTGGTAGACCATGTAGTTTATATATGTCGTATGCATAGGCTTGTGCTACTTCCATAGCTGTATAAGGATGGGTTAAGGTGATGAAGTGGGCAGTTTTACTGAGTCTGTCAACCACCACCATAATCGCATCGTTACCAAGCAATCTTGGAAGTCCTTCTATGAAATCCATTGAAACATCTGTCCACACTGTTTCTGGGACTGGGAGAGGCTGCAGCAACCCAGGATAAGCTGATGTGTCATACTTGCAAGCTTGACAAGTCACACATTATTTGATGTAGTCCTTCACAGACTTGCTCATGCCCTTCCAATAAAATATCGACTTCACTCTTTGTAATGTTGCATCTTGTCCGGAGTGCCCTCCAGTAGGGGAGTTATGGAGCCATTGGAGAATCTTTTCCCTTAGTTCATTGGCATGGCCTACCACCAACTTTCCCTTCTTCTTCAATTGTCCTTGTTGCAATGTATAATGTGGATGCTTCTGTGGATTGAGCTGCAGCTGCTGAATTAACTGCTGAAGCTGAGGATTAGATTGCCAAGAGAGCTGCAGAAGCTAGTATAGATTGCCTTCTACAGAGGATAACATCATACAGACTACTTTTTGGCTTGGGATCCTCGATAATGCATCAGCTACTGTGTTGTCCTTGCCCTTCTTGTAATCGATAATATAGCTAAATCCCAGAAGTTTTGAGAGCCAAACCTGCTGAAAATGGGTGCTGATTTTCTTCTCTAACAGATATTTCAGACTTCTTTGATCTGTTCTGATCATAAATGTGTTGTTGATCAAGTATTGGTTCCACTTTTGCACAGCATGTACTACGGATAACAATTCCTTTTCATACATAGATAACAGCTGCTGTTTGGGGCTCAGATGTTTGCTGATGTAGGCTTAAGGATGCTGCTCTTGTAACAAAACTGCTCCTATACCAACATTGCAGGCATTCGTCTCAACCACAAATTGTTTGGAGAAGTCGGACAGAGCTAATACAGGTGCTGTACATAAAGCCTCCTTGAGTTTTTCAAATGCAGCTTGAGTCTCTTCATTCCACTGCCACTGATTCTTCTTGAGAAGTTATGTCAAAGGTCTAGCCAATTGTCCATAACCCCTAACAAACCTCCTGTAGTACCCAGTCAGCCCAAGAAAGCCCCTCAATTGCTTGACATTGATGGGTACTGGCCAATTTTTGACAGCCTCCGCCTTTTTGTGATCTGTTGAGACTCCCTTGCTTGATATGAAATGCCCCAAATACTAAATTTGTGCAGCAGCAAAGGTACATTTGCTCCTTTTTGTAGAAAGCTGATGACGCTTAAGGAGGTTGAAAACAAGTTTCAAGTGCTCTGCATGTTCTCTTACTGATGAGCTGTAAATTAAGATATCATCGAAGAACACTAACACAAACTTTCTGAGGTACGGAGAAAATATGGAGTTCATTAAGGATTGGAATGTAGAAGGTGCATTGGTGAGCCCAAATGGCATCACTTTGAATTCGTAATGCCCAACATGAGTCTTGAAAGCTGTTTTGGGAATGTCATCCAAGCACATTCAGATCTGGTAGTAGCCGGATCGAAGATCTACCTTAGAGAAAATTGTAGATCCTCCTAATTCATCTAAGAGTTCTTCAACCAAGGGAATTGGGAACTTGTCCTTGATTGTGGCTTGGTTCAAATCTCTATAATCCACACACATCCTCCATCCTCCATCCTTTTTCTTGACCAGCACTACCGATGAGGCATATGGACTGACACTATGCTGAGTATACCCCTTTGCGAGCAGTCCTTGAGTCATATCTTCAATGATGTTCTTCTATATTGCAGGGTACCTGTAGGATCTCTTGTTGATGACTTGGGTGCCCTCTTTTAGGTGGATCCTGTGATCGAATTGAGGCCTGATAGGGGGAAGTTGCTGGGGTTCACTGAACAGTTCTTCATACTGGTTCAGTAAGTTCTGAATCATAGCTGGTACTACTGCCTGCTGCTGTTCTGATGAGGACGTCCCCAATACCATCAGAGTAGGTGTAGACTGCTCTTCCCCTGTGGTAACAATCTGTAATAAGGCAATGAAGGGGGCTTCTGACAGAGCCTTGGAGATGGCCTATCACTAACAACCTTGCAAGGTTTTACATAATCTCCCTGCAGCACCCTCTTCTGATCCTCTATGGAAAATTCCATGGTGAGTTTTTTTAAAGTTGCAACTAATGTCTCCTAGCGTGGCTAACCATTCCACCCCTAAAACCATGTCACATCCTCCCAACGGTATAATCATGAAGTCAGCCTCATAAGAGTAACCCTGCATCTTCCATGCGAGCCCCTTGATCCTTGAGTTACATATCAAATTATTGCCATCAGCTACAGCTATGTTCTGAGGAGTTATTGGTACCACCGTTCCTCTCAAGCTAGAGGCCCAGGCCACATCTATGAAGTTATGCGTTGAGCCAGAATCGATCAATATATGCACTGTCCTATTACCACTTGTCCCTGTCACCCTCAAAGTCTGGAAATGCTGATTGCCGGACAATGCATGTAAGGATATTTGAGCAGTCAAATCTTCCTCAGCCTCAACCTCACGATCCTCAGAATTATCTTCTGTCACTTCATTCTCACCCTCATCATCTTCAGCATTGATTACAAAAAGCTGGGGTGATTTTGATTTACATCTGTTCCTCAGTTCGAATTTTTCATCACAAAAGTGGCATAAACCCTTAGCTCTCCTCTCTTGTAAATCTGTTCTATTCATGGTCCTCTGCCCCTTATCTGCAACCCCTTGATTGCCAAGGGTCCTAGGGGAGTTGTGCCTCTCGAAACCCCTTCTACCATTTCCCAATGTTGATCTTACATGGGTTGGTGTAGGAAGGATAGCAAGTCTAGTTTGCTTGAATTGTTTAGCTAGTGCCTCAACTTTGGCTTCTTCTAACTTTGCTAAACATACGGCCTGTTGTAAGCTTGATGGATTGCTTGCTCTAACATCCATCTCTAAATCATCTCTTAACCCAGTTAACATACAACTTATGAGTTGCCTTTCGTTGAGATCTACTCGCACAGCTATGGAATCAAATCGAGCTAAATACTCAGTTACATAACCCTCCTGTCTTAGACTTATTAATTCCGACACAGGGTCCTCATACGGTTTACCGAATCTACTTTGCAAGGCTCTAACATATTCTTCCCATGGAGGTAAGAACTCAGTGTATCGACTTTTATCAAACGCTGATGCCACTTAAGTGCTAATCCCCTAAGGTGCATTGATGCTAGTCTCAGCTTATCAAGGGTTGAGGTGTTATCAATGGTGAAGAATAGCTCACACAAGTATAGCCATTCGTTCAAGTTCTCCCCATAGAATAAAGGGAATTCTATTTTTGTTAAGCTAGAAGCGTAAGAATTATTACCCCCTGTTTGGGTTTGTTGTTGCTGACCAGGGAGCACGACATTCTGGTTGCTCGGAGCTGGATCCCTAGCTGTTGCAGAGCTTCAATCATTAGCTCTCCCTTGTTGTATCATCAACATCCCAGTCATCCACTCCTTCAGCTGAGCCACGGATGCCTGGAGTTCACTCGACCCCTGTTCCTTGCTCTGCTGCAAGGCATTGCGTAGGTCAATTACTTGGGCATTTGCTGATTGACTTTGAGCCGATAAAGTCTCCTCAACCCTCCTGATCTCGGACATCGATCTAGTATTGTCTGCCATTGTAGATGAGTTCCCTTATACCACAAGTCAGAGGACAGCAGGGCTCTGATACCACTGTTAGAGCTAGATTTTTGGAATAAAAACAGGAGATCAGAAAGAAGGATAAGAAGCAGAAATTCAGAAGTTAAGCAGAGAAAAAAGCAAGAGATAGATGTATTTTCATTGATGATGAGCTAATACAATCTTTAGAGAATTTATAAGCTATCTTTGGGAGCATCTCACACCTTCAGCATTGTAATAAACTCAACAATATTGCAACAAACTGTCAGACCAGCAGTAAAAGGAATAAAAGAATTACATATGCAGTATATTTTAACTAGTATAACTAACTGAAATCTAAATTGTACTAATTCCCTCCTTTAAGCGTGTTTGCCTGTAACAGAATTCCCTTTTAAAAGAGGGGAAGTCATCATTCCGAGTGATCTAGAAACATAATTCCGACAATATATAAGTATTATCATTAGATTTTTCCTAAAAAAATGCTAACACGGCATATGATTTCGGCCATGTTTAGGTAGTTTTCACATCAATATATGATGAATTTTTTATCGTAATTTGCTAAAAATATTGACATGACTTGTAAATATTATCGTAATTATGTATTATATAAGCACTTTTATATTTGGTCAGATTCTTATAAAAATTCGTCAAATTTTGATGTGTGGTACTTGAATGATAAAATATTCAACTTCAAGGTATGTCATTATATACATTTAAATGCCAGGATATGTAATAATTGCTCAAATCTCAAGGAATCTTAGTAATAATTCTATAACCCCATATAGTCTAAATAATTTCAAATATATTGTATTAGTATTTACATTGTCCTATGACTAAGAATAAGATGATTGGTAAAAGATAATTTCTTTAAAACAAGCAAGGAATATCGAAATGTGAAAACATGTTTTCCGTTGAAACAAACAAAGGAAAACCTCAATGGGAATATCATTTTCTATGGAAAACCTTTTCCAAAGGAAAATATTTTCCGTGGGAAAAGTACTTCTGTTGAAACAAATGGAGCCTTAGGGTCTGTTTAGAACCGAGAATATATTGATAAAGAAAAATATTTTGGAGGAAAATAATTTTTCAGCATTTGGAATACACGAAAAATATGAAGAAAAAAGTCCAACAAAAAATTTTAAAACATTACAATAAAAAAATAATTTTCCTCTTAAAACGGAGAGAAAAATGGAAAAAGAATGATTATCGGTCCAAACCATCTCAATCCCCTACGTATTAGACTTACTCTCAGTTTCATGTTTAATCAATAAGGTCTAAATTTTTGTCATCGAATGCTAATACGATGCATTATTTCGCTAATATATAGATATCCCGTCATAGTTCAGTAAATTTTTTTCCTAATCTGCTAGATTTTCATTGATAGCATTGAAATAACTCGTATGTATTGTTGTAATCATGTACCATGGCAAAGGGTAGTTAAGTGATAAATTTTGAAAGCTGGGGTACCTCATCGTATATATTAAAATATTAGGGTACTTAAGTGATAAATGTTCAAAACTCATGATACCTAACTAATCAATTCCCCTATATTTATAATAATTTAAAATTTATAATATTTTTCAAAATTTAATAGATATTTAAGTCCTACAAATATTTTAGGGTTATTAACACTAATAGTTCCTGAACTTTACCATTTGTGTCAATTTAATTCTTATATTTTTTATTATATCAATTTAATTCCTATTCTTTTTCAATTGTGCCAATTTGGTCCAAAATTGAGAACTATAATTAAGAAGTTCTTCCATTAGCACGTGACTTTTTAACAAAAAAAAAAAAAAAATTATGGTAGAGCTGCCTTGCTCCCCTGTCCTTCATCAGGGATAACAATGGGGCGGGGTGGGTATGAGGGGCGCTTCCTCCATACTCGTACCGGCTACCCAAATCCTATACCCATACCTGCCCCATTACCCGCCACGGGTATGAAGTGGGTACCCATACCCGCCCCGGCGGGTACAAACCCATACTTGTACCGGCCCCATTACCCACGGATACCCAACGGGTACCCATTACCAGCCTCTACCCGCCCTTACTCGCTTTGTATCCGCCTTGTTACCTATCCATGTCCAACTTATTACCCATAAATTCTTTTCTTTTTTCCTTCAATAATAACCATGAATTCATAATTATAAATAACATAAGAAATATTTTATATAAAATAACACAATGGGTAACTCCAATATGTGATTACGAGGTATGTGTATGCGGGTACGGGGCGGGGTGGTGCGGGTAAATGTGGGTATGAGGCTGGGTGGGGAGGGTACAAGCCTATACCCGTACACGCCCCATACCCGTGACTGGTATTGACACCGCGGGTAATGGGTTTTACCTGCCCCATTGCCATTCTTATTCATCATCCATCTTCATTACTTTGCTAAACCCTAAAAACCCACGAGTAGTGGTGGACGCACGTTATGGATACCTGGGTGCACGGACACCGCAACTTTACAACCTGACCTTTGAAATGTATAAGAATTAGTAGAAAAAGATTAAAATTTATATATGTTCTTTGATGCGTGAATCCGCAACTTTATAAATAGTTTTTTTAGCAAAATATCATAGTTTTTAAAAAAAATTAGCAAACTATCACAAATTGAAAAATATTTAGCAAACTAATATAGTTTACTGTTCACGAGCTTCTCCACACCTTCCCGGAGGTCGTGCAACCAGGTTGCACGATGACCCAAACACGGTGCAACCAAGACCACGACGACCCAAACGTCGTCCAGATTGCTGCGCCCCTCCCCCTCCACCCGAGAATCCCGCCCAACCTGTGACCCCTTTTTTTTCTTTCCTCTTCAACCCCATCCTTAACCCTAAAAACATGACTTTTTTAGCAAAATATAATATAAGTTATTTGCATATTGTTGAAATTTATATCAACTCTTTTTGGCAACAAAATCATCAGATTCTAGCAAAGATATGTATATTGACATAATCATTTTTCACTTTTGTATTTTTAATAAAAATTTATAAATTTTGCTGAAAGGTAATAAATTACTAAAATTTCATAAATTGTAAGATATTTAAGTGCTAAATTTAAAGTAATGTACATTTTAAGGATCAGAATTGGACGTGGATCTACGACTGGGTTCTCCACGATGCCTTGAGGGCGTGGACTCCATGTGAACCGAAAAACTTTGCCGTGGAGGAAGTTCACATCCGCTTCTTTGCGCAGCACGTAAACTACGATAGTCTGCACCTTCGTCTTGCAGAAAATATCTGAACTCATGTCTCTCACCGACAGCATCTATTGCGCTACTGCAACTAGTAAGAATATCAGCAAAGAGAGGCTCTACAGTATGGCAAGCACTATTACGTAGCGCCTGAGCACACCTTCTAGTCTGCTCTCTGAAAATATCGATCTTGCACATAGTACGTGTACATGTTAATAAAACAAAATGTATAATAAGTAATACGACAAATGTTTTCAAAGTACTTACTAATAATTGAATATGGTTGCCACTTGGTTCATAAACAAGCCGAGGCTGGCGCGGAACTTGCACTTCACATCGTGCGATGACACGCCTGGTGATAGATACGTACCATTCCATGTACTCTCTAGGCGATGTCGGGGGATCACGCACGTTGTCGATATGATGCTCTCGTGAGCCCCACAGCTCGAGCTAGTTCTTGTGATGGACAGCCCACAAATGATGCAACGTGTTGAGAGTGTCGACAGGATTTGAGATATGCTGCGTCAATCCAAACCGACGCAACATTCTGTTAGCACAGTGTAATTCTACAATGGCAAAGAATATCAAAGGTCCTTCATATCACCAGATGTGACAACCCTCGACACAAATCTCAGGCAAGGCATTCAATATGGATTGCTGGTCGGGCATCCAATTAACATAAGAACATATAAAATGACTTGGTCATTACAGTAAATATTAAACGACAAAGAAATATGTATATTTTCATGTATATACCTGATGAGGTTCTTGACATCGAGTTGGTCCTGATATAAGGAGTGATTGTGCCTTGGAGACTGGAGGAATGACAAGGCAGCACACCAGCTGATGAAATATGTAGTGAATTATGTTAAGATACATACATAATATTATGTGTACATTAAAGCAATATAGTAACAAACTATTTTATCTTACTGAGCGCCCAATGGTGCCGGCGGATCATTAGCTGCACCTTGATTGTGACCCGGGGGGGGGGGGGGGGGAGATAAGTGGTCGACCGATGTGTAAGTGCTCCCACGACCACAACTGCACATGATAAATTGGAAGAGGTGGGATCATGCTACACATTAGAAAATTAAATATGAATTGCGAACCGTACCTGGAGCAATAAAACATATCCGCCTAGTTGCCTACTGCCCCGCATGCAACATCGTCACAGTTGTCTATACAGGTTGGTGAGCATTGCTGACCCTCAGTTGTACTGACTACAGCCCTCCATTGTTTCAAGCAATGGTAGGTAGACGAGCGATGCCCTGTTAGGAAAAATATATGAATTTTATTGAAAAATAAACTCTGATGCTGACTATTGGGTTCATAGTTCTGAATTATGGTCACAACAATAGGCACCTCTTAGAGCACTTAGAGTAAGAGACTCTTCTCTTTACCTAAGCCCCCGGTTGGAGAGTCACGCTTCGTGACACCTCACGTGCGAGAGTTCCCGGGAATAGGTTTATCTCTATAAACCTTTTGCCCTAATACCGGTTGTTGAGATGAATTTCAAAAATTCTCCCTAAAGATTACGCAGCGGAACAAGTTTAGAATTCATAACTCTAAACCTAGGGTTGATTTAAAATTTCTAATTTTAAATCTACTGACTTAAATTCATAATTTAAATCATTAGATATAAATTCTTAATTTAGATCTACACGCTTTTTACTCTATTACATTCATAACAATATATAAACTTAAACAGGTATAATAATGAGTACTGTAAATAAATAGAAAAGCGAAACTAAAAGAAGAAGGAAAGAAAAACATACCTGGAATTGCTCAAATAAAAAGAAAAACCAGAAAGAGAATAATGTTCTTTAAAATCGAGGTCCCGAGACCTTCTACGCAATGACCTCGAACTGCCAGGAGGGTGGGCTCCGAAAAATATTAAGCTGGGTCTTCGAAACAATTTCAGAAACCCTAAAAAATTATTTAGAACTTGAATCATAAACCTCGGAATGAGCTCCTCTATTTATGAAAATATTCCGGAGCTAAAAAAATCTAATTACAATAGAAAAAGGATCGCACAGTATAAGTCAAAACGTAATGTTTAATCACAAAGGGCAGTTAAAACGCGTCGTTTAATCACTGTTCAAAATCGCGTTATTCTAAATTCAAAACGCGTGACAGTTGGCGGCATGTAATTGGTCCCCGCATGGAGACGCAGATTGTCCCGGTGGGCGTCCCAGTGCGGGACACGTGTCGCGCGCTGGTTGGTTAGATCCGATTTACACGGATTGCTGTTGTTTTGCGATTTTTGTCCTTTTTTTTTTTGCTTTGTTTCACATATGTAAAAATTCATCTTACGAATTTTAATTTTCAAAAATTATTTTATTTTATAATTTTTAATATTTATTCATCTCATGAATAATATTTGGCAAAATTAATTTATCCATCTTATGGATGAATAATTCTTCTCATAAATTCTTTAATATTTTTCTAATGGCAATAAAATACAGAGGCTTGCGTAGGGACCTCGAGGATAATTTAAATCTAGCTCCAAATGGGTTAAATTAAATCATCTCATGATATTAATTTAATTACCATTTAATGAGACTTAATTCCACTAAATAAATCTCACTGCACTCCAGACTTAAATCATTTATTCGATGTCTCCCTAATATACTGTATTGATGATAACAACCCCTCTACTAGATATCCATGACAAAGGATAAATATAACCACTACCGTTATCCTTCTCACAGCTTCTCCATTAGTTACCGACTCGCCCTTCACTGAATAATTCATTTATACTTGAACATATTCACAGTGTAAATTTCAAATGTCAAACACTTGGAATACTTTGGCCAAAGTTTTCGAACCATTCAAATATTTGCAAATCAACTAAGGGGACACCTGTACCTCATAAGAGACTGTAGATTCCCTATTGAATACCTGATCCTTGTCACACTTCACGCCGCTACCCAGTCTACGTGGGATTTTAGTCATTTGTTTTAGACCTTACTTATAGTACACCAAAGTAACTAACCCTCCATGCACAAGTCCAGAATGCCCTCAGGATTTAGAATCGTCGTTCAAACAGTATAATGCGAATCATTCATCTCTGATAGTAGTCTAGAAATAAGTAACTCACATGGTCCACCTCAGTGTGTCAAACACACTAACCTAACACTTTTAGATCTCTATCCACATGACCAAGACAAGCCATCTAAAGTGTCACGTTATAATCTTAACATACAAGTGGTCCAGACTTGTCTTCGACTACGAGTCTTTCAAACAACAATCCATATCATTTGTTCCAAGTCTATCTGTGGCTTAGTCTCATAAACCACTTAGAACAAACGTGTAAATTGTAGTATGAGAACTACACCCATCTCATGGATGCCTCTCGAAAGAAAATCACATGCAGTATAAATGTTCAAATACACAAATTTAACTAGGAAACGACTGGAACTTCAATTTTATTTACTAATTAAAATAATATATCCAGAATAAATCTGGATTTCAGGACACTGTTCCTCGTCTTCTTGCCATAGCTGGACACGGATTTTGCTTAGTATATCGACTGCTAGAAACATGTCCTCGTCCTCTTGCCATATCTCTAGAAAAATTAAAAATAGTTATCAAAATACATGAGCTAAAAATAGAATTAAAAATACTATAACATTCAATCGATCGCAACACAAGAATAAGATCACATTTATTAAATCTAATTACAATTGCTAATAGTACATGTTACAATACGTTGCTTAAAAAAAATGAAAGGGATACATCTAATTACAAAACTATCGCTGTCTATTCGCACATGTTTTTTTATTATGGCCTCTCTGACCACATATGCTACATTTATTCTTGGGCGTGCCCTCCCTTGTGTCCATTTCATTATGTATCCTGATTGATCTCGGCCGTCCTCTACCCATTCTTCACCTACTGAGATCTGGAACCACCTCCCACCCAGTGTACTCCGGCCATAAAGACTGATCAGGAAGGGGGTGAAACAATGGAGCATAAGCGTTTGCGTACATGTTAAGGCCGTATAGCGGATTATTATATTGTCCGAAGTCAATCTTACATGTTGTACAACACACCATGGCATGTGAACATGGACAATGAAATAGTTGTCATGCACCACAAGTGCAGCGCCATTCAGTCAGCTTTACCGTGTTATTAATCACCCTTTTGATGCTCTATTCAGTCTGACGGCCAGGAGTTGTTACCTAGAACTACAGGGTGTTTCGATCAAACAGCGTCATCATATGAATCCTTGATTTCATGGTGGCATACTCTACTTCAGCGAGAACAGTGGGTGGCCCTGGCAAACCCAGTGAAAAATATTCCCCCGGCAAGATCCCTGCGATTGACAAAGTATTGGTTACATCGAAAAAATGTCAATTCCACAAGGGCGGTTATCGGGAGTGCTCGTCCCCCTTTGAGCACACTGTTGAACTCTTTCGATATATTAGTGGTCATGTTACCATGACGATAACCACCGTCATACTAAATTGCGCAACGTTCTTTTGGCTCTCTTTGCATCCACTCTTCGACCTCATCATTGAGATGGATCAAATGATCGTGCATAGCATCAAACCTTTTCCTGGAAGGTTCCCTCACCATTGCACTCATCCTCTTCTTTAGTGTAGGATTTTTGAATCTGTGGTTGAAATTACTCACTAGATGGCGAGCGCAGTACCAATGCTGGCCTTCAGGCTCCGGCTAAATAAGTGACATCCCACGCTTAATTTCAGCATGTCGATCAGATGTTATGCACATTGGAAAGTGATCACCTATCACATAGGTCCATAGACATAATAAAAACCAAGTCCAACTCCATCCTTTTTCCTCGTCCACCAAAGCAAAACACAACGGATACAGACCGTTGTTAGCATCAAATGCGACAGCAACCAATAACTTCCCAATGTATTCCCCATATAAATGGGTACCATCCAAACTGATCAATGGATGACAACACTTGAAACCCTTTATGGATGGCCTGAATGCCCAAAAAGCTCCGCAAAACAGTCCTTCCCCGCCTTCTTTGCTCTTAAACTGCAATTCAACAACAGTGCCAGGGTTTGATTGTTGTAATGCAGTCAGCAGCTTAGAGAGCATCGGAAATGCATCCTCATGTGACCCAAACAACCACCCAAACACTTGTTGCTTAGCTTTCCACGCTTTGAAATACGAAATATTATACCCATGTTGCTCTTGTACTGCTGCTCGAATTGCTGCAATGTTGATCTTCAAATTAGCAGATACACTAGGAAACACCATATCCGCAACAAAATTTGAGGTCAGTTGACGGTGGTCTTCTACCAATATAGTGGTAGAACATGTCGGTGGCCCCTTCAAAACTGATATCTCAAATTGGCATATCCTCTGTTTTAGTGCCCCATGTAGATACCACTTATATTGTGGTGCTTGTATGCACTTTAGGGCTACGTATTCAGGACATGACCTGTGCGCCACATATTGCAGCTTGTTATTAATGTGCCACAAATTCACTGCACTGACTAAGTCCTCATTTGTTTGAAACAGTTGTCCCTTCTCCAAACCAGATCCTGTTGACCCATGTCTTCCACCTTCTTCCCATTCAAAATAGATTGCTTGGTCTTCCCATTAAACATCTTCAAACTTTGGAACAGGGGCTTGGAATATTGTAGGCCCGTCCACATTATCTGGTTCGTTCTCACAATCGTCAATACCAATATCTTCATCATCATCCAATGCCTTGGAATAATTGTTGGCATGCACCCCATCAAATATACTTCTATCCTCGTTTGCAACCATCCCTTGTACCAATGAAACGTCCACGACGGAACTTATGGATGAGCCAGCAACTTCGAATTGAAAATGCGATACATGCTGTCGAGAACTGCCTAAAACATCCACAGCATTTACGTATAGTTCTACGAATGTCGCCCTACTTCCTAAAACAAGTTCGAACATGGACCTCAAAGCCACTGGAGAAGTGATGTCAAAAGATGTATATTGCATAGGATTTTGGGACTACAACATTCTCCTTGTAATCACAATATCAATTCTGTGACTATCCCACCCAGTATGTTCATGCATCATTCCCTTTAACTCAGAAAGAGAAATTCTAGGCTGTGTCGTGAGTACAAATTGTCTTCCACCCGTGTAATTAACACCATTAATAGTTTGCACCATATTTCCATCATAATGACACAATAATGTGATTACGTTGAATGCCATAATTTTTAGTTTGATTACCCAAGAATAAAATTAAGGAAATCAATAATTTAATTACTCAGAATATTAACTACACTTATTACATACAATAATAACTAATTATATAATAATAATTTTACAATAAATTATTTAACAATATTAAACTTTCATCTTAACAACATTGTCATACTTAAAACACAGATACAACGTTAACATTATCACAATAATATTAAAACTATCAAATATAAAACAATCAAGTTATTTGTTGATGATTTATGGTTGCATAATAATTTTAAAAATAAAAAATCAAATTTAAGAATTTGAAAAAATCGTATGTCACTTTAAATTAATTATGATATTTAAAAATATTTTAAATATGTAAACATATTATAAATATTTAAAAGATAATTATATATTTAAAAAAATAGTTCTCTAACATTTAAAAAAAAAAAAGCTAAATAATTATGTCATACAAATGTATAACATAATAATTTTCTAACAATTTATTTATTATGGGGTGAATTAATAGTATTCCTAAAAATTTGTATACTATATATATAGAATTTGAACTACACTTATTGCATATAATATTAATGCAATTAAGTAATAAATTATTTAACAAATATATTTCACAATAAAAATTTACAACCTATTACCTAATGATGTATTAATTAATTACATAATAAATAATTCCACAATAAATTATGTAACAATATTATACTTTCATATTAACAACATTAACTTCAGCTCATTTTTGTTTTAATATATTTACATATCTATCAAATATATGAATTTATCTTTTGATATCTTCAAGATTGTATCTCACTTTAAACTAAGTTTAATATACATAACCAATTATACAAGGATATACCTTTTTTAAAACACAAATACAAGGTTAACATTATCAAAATAACATTAAAACCTTCAAATATAAAACTATCAAGTTATTTATTGATAATTTATGGTTGCATAATAATTTTAAAAATAAAAAATCGAATTTAAGAATTTGAAAAAATCATATGTCACTTTAAATTAATTATAATATTTAAAAAATATTTTAAATATTTCAATATATTATAAATATTTTAAATATGTAAATATATTATAAATATTTAAAAGATAATTATATATTTAAAAAAATAACTCTCTAACATTAAAAAAAAAAAAGCTAAGTAATTATATCATACAAATGTATAACATAATAATTTTCTAACAATTTATTTATTATTGAGTGAATTAATAGTATTCCTAAAAATTTTTATATTATATATATAAAATTTAAACTGCACTTATTATGTATAATATTAATGTAATTAAGTAATAAATTATTTATCAAATATATTTCAGAATAAAAACTTACAACCTATTACCTACCGATGTATTAATTAATTACATAATAAATAATTCTATAATAAATTATGTAACAATATTATACTTTCATGTTAACAACATTAACTTCTGTTAGTTTTTGCTCTAATATATTTATATATCTATCAAATCTATGAATTTATCTTTTAATATCTTCGAGATTCATATCTCACTTTAAACTAAGTTTATGTACATAACTAATAATACAAGGATATACGTTTTTTAAAACACAAATACATGGTTTACATTGTCAAAATAATATTAAAACCTTCAAATATAAAACTATCAAGTTATTTGTTGATAATTTATGGTTTCTTAATAATTTTAAAAATAAAAAATTGAATTCAAGAATTTGAAAAAAATTGTATGTCACTTTAAATTAATTATAATATTTAAAAAGTATTTTAAATCTGTAAATATATTATAAATATTTAAAAGATAATTACAAATTTAAAAAATGGTTCTCTATCATTTAAAAAAAAAAAAAAAAGCTAAATAATTGCATCCTACAAATGTATAACATAATAATTTTCTAACAATTTATTTATTATTGGGTGAATTAATAGTATTCATAAAAATTTGTATACTATACATATAGAATTTGAACTACACTTATTACATATAATATTAATATAATTAAGTAATAAATTATTTAACAAATATATTTCACAATAAAAATTTACAACCTACTACCTAACGATGTATTAATTAATTACATAATATATAATTCTACAATAAATTATGTAATAATATTATACTTTTATATGAACAATATTAATTTCTGTTAGTTTTTGCTCTAATATTTTTTTCATATTTCAAATCTATGAATTTATCTTTTAATAACTTCAAGATTCATATCTCACTTTACACTAATTTTAATGTACATAACCAATAATACAAGGATATAATTTTTTCTTAAAAAAAACACAAATACATGGGTAACATTGTCAAAATAATATTAAAACCTTCAAATATAAAACTATCATGTTATTTGTTGATAATTCATGGTTGCATAGTTTACGTATTTTCGAATAATATAAAAATAAATTCGATTATATTTATACTAACTTTAATAAAAGAACCATACAACAAATAACATAATAATTTTTCTAACAATATATTATTCAGTATATATAATAACAAACAAATTTTATAATATACTATTTCATATATTAAATTTATAATATTTATAAAACTAATCTAATAAAATCACAAAAATAATAATTCTCTGCAAAAAAAAAAAAAAATGACATCATGATATAAAAATAAAACTAGAACTAAAAATTTATGATTATAACAACTTAGATAGTAGTGAAAATAAAAGGTAGAATAAACTTTTTAGATGAAAACAGTGTAGATTGAAAGATGTAAGTAAATAAGTGTTGTGAAAATTATATAACAGGAGAGGGTATATATAGAGATTGAAGGAAAAAGGTTGAAGAAGGGGTTTTTAGGGTTAGGGATGGGGGAAGTGAAGTAGAAGAAGAAGAAGTGATGCTGGGGTTGGGGTTGGGGTTGGGGTTGGGGTTGAAGAGGAAAGAGGAAAAAAATGTAGCCAAGTGGATCAAGGCAGTGGATTGTGAATCCAACAGTGCACGATTTCCCGGAAGACGTGCAAAAGCTCGTGAATAATAAACTATGTTAGTCTTCTAAATATTTTTCAATTTGTGATATTTTGCTAAATTTTTTTCAAATTATGATATTTTGCTAAAAAAAACTTCATTATAAACGCCTTGGACTAGTAGTGAGGCTCTCAGCCATATTCACCAGTGTTAGGGGTTCAAAGCTCGATATTAGAATTTTAATTGTTATAATTTTGTTTTGTAAATAACTAATTTAATTATCCCTCCCCTTTCTCTTGCTCTCTGTGAAGAAGCACGATTGAGCTTCAACGAGGAGAACCACTTCGGAGCAGGAATTTGGTCACGCAACAACTTCATTGTAGAAAGTTCATGTTTCCTATTTGGCTTCTTTTTTTTTTCCCTTTTATTTTCCTTATTTTTTTTTATATTTGTACAATATTAGGGAAATGTTCAGTGATATTGGGGCTAACTTATAAGAACGAGAAATCCTAAATACTTGCTTAAAAAATTAGGTCAAATTAAACCCTGTAGACTCGAAACCTAATTTGTCATTCAATTTTTAATAGTACATATTTTAAAACCCATCCTCAAAACCTACCAAAAAGGGTACCAACATGCCGTCACCGAATTCCATGAGAACCCCAAAGTTAAGGGTGTTGTTATGCTCGGGATCGATTCCCAAACATAAGCTAAGTAAAATTGAGATAGATTGAAAGTAGTACCGGGATGGGTGATCTCCCGGAAAGTCTTCACCCTAGGGGGCACTGGGAAACAGCCTCTCTTCTGGTTAACACCCTGAAGGGGGAAGGCTGCGTACATCTGCCCCCCAGACATTGGGTAGACGGGAGCCATTAAGACATTGGGTATATTTTTTCCTTTCTAATCCTAAAAACCTAATCACATGTACAGATTTTCATTTGCAGGTATATTTCGCAGGGATGGGGTACACTTTTATTGGTCACATGCAAGGTGCCTGACCACTTAAAGTTGAAATTTTTAAAGGTTGAAATATCTGATAATATGTATTAAAATATAGGATATATTGATAATAATTAAATTTAGGATGCCCAAATAATAAATTATTAGTCGAACAATATCAAGGACAGTGACTAAAAAAAAACACAATCTAAGTGATATAAAGAGAACATAGCTCATTTTTTTTGCCAAAATGGTAAGAGAGATTTTTCATTCAACCAACAAAGGAAAGAATATTAGCTCATTAACTTAGACAATAATCATTTTTTTTTCATTTTATTTTCTATCAACCAAATAAGTGAAAAAAATTCAATCTTAAAATTATTATTTTTTCTTATTTTTCCTTACAATGAGAATTTTTTTTTTCCCTTCAACTTTTTTTTCAACATTTTTTTCTTTAAAATTTTTTTAATTTCCAATAGGGCCTTCAATTTTTTTTTAAAAATTAATTTAAAAGTAACCTAAATATATGCCAATATATCAAAAAATAACCCAACTATAACGTTTCTACTAAAAAGTAACCAAACTCTACAATTAATCTGAAAGTAACCCAACTTTAAAATTTTGATTTAAAAAATATTTATTTGTAATGCTCCGACAGTATATTTTCTTCTACATATTTTTGGTTTGGCTTGTTCTCTGTAGGGCTGCAAATGAACCAAGTCGGTTTAACTCGACTCATTAAGGGCTCAACTTGGGTTCATTTGAGTTGACTTGAGAGCCTGCTCGACTCATTTAAGGACGGCTCGTTTAAATAAACAAGCCAAATTGAACCATGGCCAACTCGGCTCGAAAGCCTCACGAGCCGGCTCGTTTATGGGCTCATGAGCCGGCTCGATTATTGAGTTACATGTATGTTTTTTTTATTTCCAATTTTCACGCATGATTTATTTTATTTCAAGTAACAACAATCATAAATGAGCTTAGCAAACCTAATAAATGAGCTTAATGAACCTAGTAAAAGAGCGCAATGAGCCAGCAAAACTCAACGAGCCAACTCACTAAATAATCAAGCCTAAATGATACCGATACCGAGCCATTCTCATTTAGTAATAAACGAGCCGAGCCGAGCCGAGCCGAGCAAGCTGTGGTTCGGTTCGGTTCGGCTCGGCTCGACTTGGCTCAATTGCAGGCTAGTTCTTCTGGTTGTATTCCTCGGTTGTTTTGCTTATTCTTTGCCCCGGAATGTAGCCTTTTTGTAGGGTTGTACTCAATTATCAAAAAAATGTATTTTTTAATTTGGCTAGGTGGGAAAAGAAATCAAGCCAAACCAAAAATACATAGAAAAAAAATATTATCGGAGCATCATACTACACACAATGCTTAACCATAAATTCAATATTTTTAAGATTAATTTTAGAGGTTGGTTATTTTTGGTAAAAAAGTTAGAATCAATGGCTGATCCACGTTAGGCTGAGAGAGGGGGGGGGGGGGGGGGGGGGGGGGGTTAAGCCCCTCTGAATTTTAAAATAAATATTATTAGGCATATATATAATTTACAAAGTAACAGGTTGGCTTGGGGCTGTGTCCCCTTTAGGCAATTGAGGGAGCTTGGGTTCGAATCCCAGGGCTCTCATCCCCCTTTCTTTTTTTTTTTTTTTTTTTACTTTTTTTTTATTAAAAACAAAATTAATTTTAATATAACAAAATATCCCACCTTCCCCCCACCACCCACCCTACTGAACGAAAAACCAAAAACCCCAAACCCCAACCCCCAAAACCCACCCCCACCCCACGCCGCCCCTGCCGCCCCCGCCACCCCCGCAGCCTGGCCACTGGTTCACCGACACCTCCGCTCCGCTGCTAGTCAGATCCTCCTCTCGCACCCACCCCCAGGCATCAACCATATTTAATGTAAGTTTTGTTCATTTTTTGTCCTATTTAATAATAATATACAATACTTTTAGGTTTTTTATCTCATGTATCTCTAATTAAAATTCTAATTTTATAAATTTTAGTAAGAGATATCGAATTTCTTTTTAATTGGAGAATAATTACTTGTAGTTTAAATCCTTTATCGAGTTTGGAATTATATGGTCTTTGTTGCTTTGCTTGATATTTGTTATTAATATATAAATTGGTTGACAATTATTCTTGTTTATAACAGAGTTAACAATGTTGAAGTACTTTAAAAGAAAATCGCCTTTGCAAGGAGATGATAATCCTTGTCCTGCTAGTACTAAACAAAGTCAACAAGAAATCAATCTAGAGGACCTTTCTGCAGATCCAGGAAATTGAATTCGAATTGTCGACTATCATAAACCTCGAAGGGGCTGTTTGTAAATGCTTAGTGTTGTTTTAGTTTATATCGCTAATAATAATTTTTGTTCATACTATGTTTATTTTATAGTAATTTAAGATATAGAAATATTATTTTTCGTAATTTTTTTAATTTTTATAGTATTTTTCTATTTGGTTAGATGCGTTTTTTCTATTTTTTTTGAGTTGTGAACTATTAAAAAAATATCGATTGTAAATTTTTTAATAATTTTTATTATGTAATTTATTATTTTTTATTCAAGCCCCCCTACACCAAAATCCTGGATCCGCCGCTGGTTAGAATTCAGTTATTTTTTTGCGGAAAAGTCAGAGTTTGGTAATTTTTTTGTTAGAAAATAGGGTTGGGTTACTTTTTGATAGAAAAATTAGAGTTGAGTTATTTTTTATATATTAACATATAATTGAATTATTTTTAGATTAATTATTTTTTCTTTAAATATAATTTCGTAATTTTTGCAATATAAATCGTTAGTGCGCTTGGGCCTGCTGCATGTGCACTAACATTGTTCAGAGTGCCAAGTAAGCAAGTAGAGTAACTACATTTGGAGGCATGCATGTGGGACACGTGTAAAGAAGTTAACAAAAGTGAGAAACGTTTTTCATTCCTAAACACCGCGCGGATATAACGGATAAAATATTCAAAATGCGCTACAACAACGCGCATGTCTGCAACGTGTCAAGCGTTTCCCCCCCCCTCTCTCTCTCTCTCTCTCTCTCTCTCTCTCCCCCCCCTTAACCACCCCTTCTATTTAGGAGGCCTCCTCTTCATTCTCATTCTTCTACTTGCAAATTAAAGTCACACTCTTTTTGTATCACTTTGCAAACTGAACTTGGATACGTATTGATATGGCAATGGCTTATCGTCAGATTACATGGGTGCTCTTTGTGACGTTTCTTGTGTGTCTGATGTTATTTATTGTCCCTGTTCTTTCTGACAACGGTAACTTTCTTATTACTCTCTACTCTCCCCTTCCTTTTTAGGGTAAGAATCTCAAAACAAATCCACCATGTCTTCGGGAATTCAATAAAATGGGTCCTATAACAATAAGGGCTTAAATTCATACAATGAATGATTCGCAAGGCCAGACATAATCCAAGCAACTGAAATAACTTCTTGAGACCTTCGAATTTTAGAGGCTACAATGTTTTGGGTTGTGATTTTTGAAATATTGATTTTTAATATTGATTTTAGAGCCTTTTGTAGTATGTGTTGACGCACACGGCTAAGATTAAACATTTCCAAAACACATTCAAAACAATTTAAATTGAAAATAAATGACACCATTTATGTTGTCGTATTAAACTTTTAAACTAAATGACACCATTTATTTTGATGTATTAAACTTTTAAACAATATATATATATATATATATATATATATATATATATATATATATGAAGTTATTTGCAACATTCTAAGTGCGCCAAGGGCTTCTGCCTAAGTAGGGTCTGGGGTGGATGTATGTACCCTTCCCCCTTCAGAGTGTTACCTTGAGGAGAGGCTATTTCCGGGAACCCCTAACCCTAGGGGTGCACGAGGACTTCCCGAAATGTCACCCATCTTGGTACTGCTCTCGCCCAAGCACACTTAACTTTTGAGTTTTAATGGGATCTAGTACTTGCGTATTGGTAACCTCATAGGTATATATATGAAGTTATTTAATATAAAAAATGTACAACACGTGTTTTTAACAAATACGGTAGACGCTTACTGTCTTGGTCAAGGTTGTTAAAATTAGGATTATACTTAGAATCGATAGAGGCTTTTGGCATCGGAATCGTAGAATCGAATATAAAATATTAAGATTCCACTAAATGTATATTATAATTATTTTTCATATTGATATTAGTTATATAATTCAAAAATTTATTAATAAGACATTACATGAGTAATATATGTGTCATTTTATATTATAGTAATCTTGAGATTTTTTAAGATAGATGCTTCTAATCGAATTTTATGTTAATGTTAAAATATAAAACTAAACTTATTTTAAGTTTCTTAAAAATATATCTCTCTTAATTAGCTTTATTTTACTACAAACTAATAAAATAAGTTCGTTTATAATATATGCTTGTTTTTTACATTTTAAATCGTTTATAATATATTCTTATTTTTTACATTTTAAATTTTTATTCATATAAGCTTCTACAATCGAGGTCAGATTGGTAGAATCGTAAAACGATTCTCTCTGTTAGTTTCATATAATATCAATAAATCTTTAGATTCTATAAAATTAAGATTCTAATTAAGATTCAAATTGATCGGCAATTGTGAAAAAGTAGAATCGTAAGATTCTAAGATTCGAATCGGGATGTAAGTACCCATAGTCTTGATCTCGCTGTTCTTGTTTGCACTTTCTCTTTGATGTATAAGGTTCAGTGCCTGGTTGGTCATATTTAAGACAAAACAAAATGCATTTTAACAAGAAATAACAGTCCAGTTAGTTTTATTGGAATTCGATTAATGGGGGGGTTTTAAGTGAGAATAAAGAGCGATTTTCCAAAATAACAAAAAAATAAAAATAAAAAATATTTTCAAAATTAGATTTTTAAAAAACTATTTCCATAGACGACATCTGTGTCATCAATTTTTTTTTACTTTTTAATTTCTAATACATTAATAATTTTTTTACATTTATAATATTTTATGTATGATAATAAATAAATTAAAATAAATTATTTATTAAATTTTAAATAAAATTTTTTATATACAAATTTAATCTAAATGTTTAATAAATAATTTAATTTAATTTATTTGTTATTATTAAAAAAGTATTATAAATTTGAAGACCTATAAATGTATTGAAAACAAAATAAGAAAGTTAAAAAAAAAAACAAAAAAAAAAAAATTAAATAATGACATGAATCTTATTTAGAGAAATATTTTTTTAAAAAGTTGTTTTTGAAAATATTTTTTATTTTTATTTTAGTGTTATTTTGATCTTTGGCTCGAGAATAGAATCTAATTTTAGGTTTTAAATATGGCGTGAAATTTGAAAATTCGAATTTTGAGAAAGTTGTTAAAAATCTAATAGTTTTAGGGATATATTACATTTTAAATAAATTATATATCAGTATCTTGAGTTGTGTGGTGTATTCATTTTTTGATTAGGACACTTTATGAAGTAATTTGTTTAAGTTCAAATTTACATTTATTCATAATAAAGTAATTCAAATATCTGTGTGAAATGGCCTAAAATTTGTCATCATTTATTGGATGAGGTGCTATTTTATATGCTTACATGTTGTCCTTCAAACTATTTTATTAACTAAATTTAAATTTTGGACGAACAAAAGTATTTAACAATGTTTGTACTGATCGAAATATTAGTTCACTAAATTAAGCTACTAATATGTAATCCTAGTTTTTTAAGCACACCGCCAGAGAGTGTCATTCAGAGTATTTTTGAACCATTACGGATTGTAATAAACTTAAGAGACATTGTACGGTAGAGTTTGTCAGTCAAAGTATTTTAAAACTATTACGAATTATATAATAAACTAAAGAGTTATTGTACGGCAGAGTCTTGTCATTCAAAGTATTCTTAAACTATTACGGATTATATAATAAATTAAAGAGACATTGTACTTACTTAGGACGGTTTTCAAAATAAGAATCGTTTAATATAGCGCCTTACAACTGCATGTTAGGGATCTTTATAAAAAGATTGATTGCAGCCAAGGCGACCACCCAATTTGATCCCGACCCAACTTTGACAGATAAGATAGGGGTCAAGGGTGTCGAATTCGGGATTATAACTAGCACCATTAGGGCTTCTACAATCAAAATTGAATTGATCAAACAAAGATAGTAAGACAATTAATAGTATAGTAGTTTTCTTAAATTAAAGTTGTTTCAAGTCGGTTTTTTATATCATTCTGGATTAGCATGGGTTAGGTTTTATTTAGGTTGGATACTTCTTTTGAATTGGGTTTGTGAAAACGCATGGAAATCCGGACAGGACATCCAACTTGTTTTCACTTGAAAGACCTTGTTTATTTCATGTCGATGTTGCTATTCCTCGTTAGGATCTACAATGTCAAAAGTAATTTACAAGTTGGATAAAGAAAGTATCAATTCTTTTCATACAAAATGAAGAGTTCAAGTTGAACACTCAAACTATCAATTCTTTCCACCGTAAGCTTCCAACTCTTGCTTTATCTTCGATAACTTCATCCAACTTACTCTTCCAATCAACTTGGCCACTTGTTTTATTTTGAAAAATTCAATGAATATAAAGTTTAAATCAAATTCAATACAAAAATATATCTCTTTCACTGTCCTATCATATTAAATTATTATTCTTCTTAGTTTTCTTAAAGAAATCTTTTAATACTCAAACATATAAAGGATGACCTTGTTTCATTAGAGATTAACTCATGACATTTGAAATCTTTTAATTGATTACTTGCATGGTTTTACCATTGTTTTTCCATAAACAAATATTTTTGTTGTACCTATTGCACACAAGAGTTAGATACAAAGTATTTGTATCCCCAGCATTACTATAAGTTCTTAGTGTAAGACCCGGGAAGCGTAGATTATTCTAATATGCGCTCTTATGTAAATGTACATTAGGCTTGAAGCTTTGATACCCCATATGCTTCCTTCTACTTTATATTTAAATTATATTAATATTAAGAGTATAGATTTTTTAGTCTAGAAGACTCTTATTATATCAAGGAACAAACTGTTCTAAAAGATTTTTCTACTCTTAAAAAATAAGATGATTTCTAGTTCGATAGTTAATGAAGTTACCATTACCCAGTAAAAGTGTCCAAGACGTCTAACTTGCTTCAAACTTAATATTTTCCAGACGAGGAAGACAATCTCCTACAAGGCCTTAACAGCTACAGGACATCCCTACGGCTTCCCACCCTCGTTAAGAACAAAAACGTGGGCTGCCTGGCAGACGAGATAGCTGATGAACTCGAGCACCGCACTTGCACCAGCACGGTGGCCGCCAACGCTGTCCCGGCAGGGAGCGGGTCCCAGTTTGTCAACTACCCGAAACTGCTTAAAAAGTGCAACATTGACCAGAACACCACCACTGACGGCGTAATCTTGCCCGTCTGTGTGCGCCACCTGGTCCCGACCTTGGTCCTAACTAACTACACCCGCACTGCATATGCTCAATACTTGAACGACTCCAAGTTCACTGGAGCAGGAGTTGGATCTGAGGATGATTGGATGGTGGTGGTGCTGACGACGAGTACGAAGGCTGGTGGGTTTACCTCGGGCACGGCTCAGGTGGTTGCAAAGGGCCTTGGTTACTTGTTGCCAATGTTTTTAAGCTTGTTTGTGTTTTAATTATATGGGTTTGGTGCTAGCTAGTAGGACTTTTAGTTGCATTTTTAATGTTTTGGGCTGATTCATGGACTTCGAATGTCTCCGTGTTTGCTTACATTATAGATGCGCAGCAACAACTTAGTAATCAAGGAAAACAAAGGATTTTTAGTTCCATTTTTACATGGAACAAGTGGGGTGAAAGATTATATGAGTTGTCTACATGTGTGTGATTTCTTTTGAGTGGGGTGTGTACAAGTTAAGTTTAAGCTTGTTAAATTTGGGGTTTGGGCATGTTCAAATTTGACACAATTGGAAGTGGTTTAGACCAACTTATAAATATATTCCTTACCCTTTTGCCATGTTATTTTTGCTAAGTGGATTGCATTAGTCTTCAATGGAAGAACATTGGACTTTGTATTTCACACATCTTCAAGGATGGTCATGGGTGCTGCACCATCTATACTTGTTTCTCTTGTTCAGATATCATAATGTGAAAAATGTCGTTTGGTGCAGGGCCCGACTCATGTTGTTATATATAGAGGAGGATGAGAAGGAAGGGGTTGATGGGAGGAGAGCGACGAAGAGGGGATGATGAAGAGGAGGTAAAGAGTTTAAGAAAATGGGAGGAAGAAGTCAATAGTGAGTTCACGGGAGGAAGATGAATATGTCGGTGTACACAGTATTGTCGCCCTTCCGTGAGCCCTATCTAGCGTATTACAACGTGAATAAAAAGGATTAATGTACATTATGGTACTAAATTTGACGTGGACCTACGAGTTGGTTTAGCATGATGTCTTGAGGGTGTGGACTCCATGTGAATTGAAAAACTACGCCGTGGAGGAAGTTCACGTCTGCTTCCTTCTGCAGATTGTAAACAACGGTAGTCGACACCTTCATCTTGCAGAATATGTCTAAATTGATGTTCTTCACCGACAGCATCCATTGTGCTACTGCAACCAGTAAGAAACTCTATGGAGATAAACTCCATAGTATGGCGAGCAGTGTTACGTAGCGCCTGAGCTGCCCTTCTCGTCTGTTGTTTAATAATATCGACCTAGCGCATAGTACTTTGACATGTTAATAAAATGTAATGTATCGTAAGTACTATGACAAATGTTTTCAAAGTATTTACTAATCGTTGAATATGGTTGCCACTTGGTTCATAAACAAGCCGGGGGTTGCGCGGAGCATGCACTTCGCTCTGTGCGATGACCGCATGGTGATAGATAAGTACCATTTCATGTACTTTCTAGGTGATGTTAGAGGATCACACACGTCAGTGATACGGTGCTCCCATGTGCCCCATACCGCGAGTCAGCACTCGTGATGGACAACCAGTTCTCGTCCCCCCTGCCACAACGAGATGTACTATGCGACATGTCGAGAGTGTCGGTAGGTTCTGGGATATGCTGTGTCAATCCAAACTGGCGCAAGACTCTGTCAGGGCAATTTATTTCTATAATGCCGAAGGATATCAAAGGTCCTGCATATCGCCAGATGTGACGACCCTTAACACAAATATCAGGCAAGGTGTCCAACCCGGATTTCTGGTACAGCTTCCAATTAACCTAAGAACATATAAAATGACCTGGTCATTACAGTAAATATTAAACGATAAGAAAATATGTATATTTTCATGTATATACCTGATGCAATTCTTGGACATCGAGTTGGTCCCTATAGAAGGAGTGACATTGCCTTGGAGACTCGCGGAATGTCAAGGCAGCACTCCAGCTGAATAAATATACAGTGGATTATATTAAAATACATACACAATATTACCTATAGATTAAAGCAACATAGTAATGAAATATTTTATCTTACTGAGCACCCAATGGCCGTGGCGGATCATAAGCTGCAGCTTGATTGTGACGGGGGCCGGAGATAAGTAGTTGACCGATGTGTAAGTGCTCCCATGACCCCAACTGCACTTGATAAATTTTAAGAGTTAGGATCATTTTACACATTAAAAAATTTAGACATGAATGTCATTACTATCCATACCTGGAGCAATAAAACACATCCACCTAGCTGCTTGCTGCCCCTCATGCAACATTAGCATAGTTGTCTGTACAGGTTGGCGAGCACTGCTGACCCCCAGCTGTACTAACTACAGCCCTTCATTATGTCAAAAAATAATAGGTAGACGAGCGATGTCCAACTACCAATGCTATTGGTGAACAACACATAGTCCATCAAATGGAGGACGTAGCATCTAGCGTGCTGCAGCAGCACTTATTCATCAGCGTAATCTGGGGGTCCTTATTCTATCGGTCCCTTCAACCATTGAGTTTTCATCATGCTGCCCTTCATTTGGGAGGGGGAGCTACACCCAATAAAGCATGGCAGAGGTTCCTCCAATTGTAGCTAGAGGTACCATTGTTTGCCGGGGCCGTCTATACGTAGACCCAGCAAGACGGCAATATCCTGCAGTGTTGGCGTTATCTCACCAACACATAGGTGGAAAGTATGAGTCTCCCGTCTCCACCTCTCCACCAAAGCAGTAAACAAGGGGCTATCTTTTTGGATATGACCTATTTGGGTCACTCCAATTAAACCAGCCAGTACGATATAAGGTCGAACTTGTGGGTTAAGGGTTAATAGATGGTGCTGCCTCACCTTGATCACGTCGTTGGCCTGTAACACGAGACATGAAGTATGTCAGTCAACTATTCGAACAATTAAAACATAATATATTACAGCTAAACATTGATTATTAACATATCACTCCATGATAAACAGCCTTAGACTGATGTTGGGCCTAAAGATGCAACACTTATTCTTCATTTGGACCCGAATTCTGCTCACCATATGGACTGCTTAAAGCATATGTCCTCCTAATGTTCTTACCATCTCTTTGAAAAAAGTATAAATAGTTACCAATATATGCGGGCTAAAAATAAAATTACAATTATTACAACATTTCAATCGATCACAACACAAAAATAAAATTATGTATATTATTATATAATACAGTTGCTAATACTACGTATTATAGTATATTACAGTAAAAAATGAATGAAATCAATCTATGAACCTAGCTACAAAATCACCGCTACCTATTAGGACAAATTTTTTTTATTTTTTATTTTTATTGTGGCCTCTTTGACTACATATGCTACATTTATTCTTGGACGAGCCCTCCCTGATGTCCATTTCATTATGTAACTAGATTAATCTTGGCCGTCCTATACCAAGTCTCCACCTAGTGTGATCTGTAACCACCGTAAGCTCAGTGTACTCCGTTCATTGGGACTGATCAGGAAGGGGATGAAATCGTGGAGCATATGCGCTTGCGTACATGTCATGGTTGTATAGTGGATCAACATACTGTGCATAGTCGATTCTACATGTGGTACACCATGCCATCACATGTGAGCATGGACAATGAAACAGTTGCCATGTACCAAAATTGTAGCTCCAATCGTTCAGCATTATAGTGTTGTGAATCTCCCCTCTGAAGCCTAATTCAGTCAGATGCATACGAGTTGTTACCTAGAACTCCACGGTATTTCGATCAAACAGCATCACCGTATGTGTCCTTGATTTCATGGTGGCACGCTCTATTTTGATGCAAACAGGGGATGGCCATAGAAGACCCCGTGAAAATTACTCCCCAACAATATCCCTGCGACTGACGAAGTATTTGTTTCACCAGAAAAATGTCAGTGGCATGAGGGCGGTTACTGGGAGTGCTCGTCCTCCTTTCAATACACTGTTGAATACTTCCGATATATTAGTAGTCATGTTACCATAACGATAACTACCATCATACGAAAGTGCCCAATGTTCTTTTGGCTTTCTTTGTATCCATTCTCTGACCTCATTATTTAAGTGCATAAAATGATCGTATATAGCATCGAACTTCCTCCTGGAGGTTCCCTCATCATCGCACTCAACCTCCTCTTCAGTGTATGATTTTTGAATATGTGGTTGAAGTTACTAACTAGGTGGCGAGTGCAATATCGATGCTACTCTTGAGGCTTGGGTCAAATGTTTGACATCCCACTCCTAATTCCAGCATATCAATTATACATGTTAGAAGGCGCTCGCCTGTCACATAGGTCCGTAGACATAACAGAAACCAAGTCCAACCCCATACATTCTCCTCGTCTACCAAAGTAAAACACAATGGGTATAGATCGTTGTTAGCGTCAAATAGTAGCTGCCCAATGTATTTCCCATACAAATGGGTACCATCAACACTGATCAATGGACGACAATACTTGAAGCCCCCTATGGATGCCTCAAATGCCCAAAAAACTTCGCGAGACGGTGCTTCCTCGGTTGCTTAGCTCTTAAACTGCCAGTCGACAACAATGCTTGGATTTGATTGTTGCAACGCAATGAGCAGCTTAGGGATCATCGGAAATGCTTCCTCATGTGAGCCAAACAACTGCTTAAGCACTTGTTGCTTAGCTTCCCACGCCTTGAATTATGAAGTAGTGTAGGCATGCTGCTGTTTCACTGCTACTCGAATTGCTGCAATATTCATCTTAAGATCAGCAAACACAATAGGTAGCACCATATCCGCAACAAAATTTAAGGTCAGCTGACAGTAGCCTTCTGCCAATACAGTGGTGGAACATGTATATGGCCCCTTCAAAACTGAAATCTCAAATAGGCATACCCTCTATTTTAGCATCCCACGCGGATACCACTCACATTGTGGTGCTTATACACACTTTAGGGCTATGTATTGAGGATTCAACCTGTGTACCACATATTGCAACTTGTTCTTAATGTGCCACGAGTTCACTGCATTGACTAAGTCCTCCTTCGTTCGAAAAAATTATCCCTCCAAACCAGATCCTGTTGACCCGTGTCTTCTACCTTCCTCCAAGTTAGAACATACTGCTAGGTCTGCCCATGAAACATCTTCAAACTCGGTAACAGGGGCATGGGCAACTGCAGGCCCGTCCATATTTTCTGGTTCGTTCTCACAATCATCAATACCCACATCTGCATCGTCATCTGATGGCTCGAAATCATTGTTGGCATACGCCCCATCAAATATACTTCTATTCTCGTTTGCAAACATTCTATGTACCAATGAAATGTCCACATCGGGACATCTAGACAGGCTAGTACCTTCGAATTGAAAATGCGATACATGCTGTTGAAATCCGCCTGCAACATATATAACATTTACATATAATTCTACAGATGTTGCCCCACTTCGTAAAATCACTTCGAACATGGACCCCAAAGCCACTTCACAATTGATCTCAACAGCTGTATATCGCATAGGATTTTGAGATAACACCATTTTCCATTAATCACAATATTAATTGTGTTACTATCCTACCCAGTGGCTTCATGCATCATTCCCTTCAACTCTGAAAGAGAAATTCTAGACTATGCCGTGAGTACAAACTGTCTTCCATCCGTATAATCAGCACCATCAACAGTTTGCACCATATTTCCATCCTAATGACATAACAACGTGACTATATTGCACGCCATAATTTCTAGATTAATTACCCAAAAATAAAATAACCAAAATCAATAATTTAATTATCCATATCCATTACGATACAACAAATATTACATACTTAATTATCAGTATTTATAATATTCCTACACACACACACACACACGCACACACACACACACGCACACACGCACACACGCACACGCGCACGCGCACGCACACGCACACGCGCACGCACGCGCACGCACGCACGCACGCACACACACGCACGCACACGCACGTACGCACGCACGCACGCACGCACAGACCCACACACACGCGCGCGCGCGCGCACACACATACACACACACACACTACATTAAGTAGAATATTATAAACATGTAATAGTATTATAGATATGTAAAAAATAATGATATATTTAGAGAAAAATATTTTAACTCTTTAAGTGCAACACTGGGTATATTGAAATATATTAAAATATACTGAATAATTAAAAAAGCTACCAAAAGCACAAGTATATTGAAATATATCATTCAAACATATAACATAATAGTTTTTCTAACAATTTATTATTGAGTTAATTATCCTTATTTATAATATTGCTAAAAATATTTTTAATTTTTTTTTTCTTCTATAAAGTTGCAAAAAGTTGTTCAACTCGATAAGTCAACAACAATATCGTGGAGTAAAATAAAAAATTCAAGTGTTAGTGCTATATACTCATATCAATAAGGTGTGCTTCTCTACTAATTATCAATATTATTGTACCACTTTTTTGTGGTACTATGACATTATTTATTATGTAATTACAACCTTTAAAAGTGAATTAATATTATACATTTAAATAGTCAGAAAAAATTATTATATCACTATAATAGTATGCATATACTACAAGTAAATATATTTAGAAAATATCACTATTATATTATGCATATACTACAAGTAAATATTTTTACACAATGTCTAGTAAATAACATAAAGGATATATATAAATTATGTGCAATACCATAACATTTAACTAAGTGTATTTTTAGAGTTATATTAATTATTTTAAAAAGAAATTAACAATACCCTAAATATAATAAAACAAATTACAACTATATCACTCAATGCTTAACAATTAAAATGAAAAAAGATAGAAGTTATCACATTCCTCCTCTTTCACATCATGATGATAGTAGGAAATTTTTTGACCCAAAATAAATGATAGTGAAAAAAATTAGTTACGAGCATAATCCACCGCTATATTCAAAACTTGATACCAACCCACCTCTATATCTCTAAAATACTGTTATTTCTTTATATTCTAGAATTTCAAAGAGAGACATTTCTATGTAGTTTACTATCTAAAATACAAAGCTACAATGTTAGTTCTAGAATGGAACTTCGAATATTTCTTACTAACATAAATAGCGAAGAAGTAGACTATAACAATAAAAATAATGTACACAAAAATAATAATTAAAGAAAAAATGCAACAATTCAAAGACATAATTATCATACAACTTGGCCTTAGTATTTGAGTACGTATTTGACAGCCTTGCACCGCACGGAAAAAATCTAGTATATATATATATATATGTATTAAAAATTATTCTACAATATGTTATGTTGGTTTCTAATAAAAATTTCTATTTACTCTTCCTTTTAAAATAATAATAATAATAATAATAATAATAATAATAATAATAATAATAATAATAATAATTAAAAAAGGAAAAGGAAAAAAAAAAAAAAGAAATGAAAAAAGCAAAGTGCCGTTGGGCACTACTGTAACGCAAGCCCAACGGCCAAATGCAAATGCAGCTGGGCCTTTAATTCTCAACGGGTAAAAAATAAATTTGTTATTAGTGTTTTTGATCTTGTTTTACCCTATAAATATGGATTAAAATGTGATATTTTAGATATATATAATAACAAGCATTCATCTTCTTCTACTTATCTACAATTCCCTTCTTTTATTTTTGAGTTAAGAGTGTTTGGTAGTTTTGGCCTCTTAGATCAGTGCAGGGTCTAAGAGCGTTGGCGATAGCTGAGCGTTATATCCTGGGGACGGCGCGCTGTTTACCTACTATATCGGGCTTATCCTTAGGAGCATGGAAACCGTCTTAAAGAAAGCGTGATCCGTGCCTCGCTCAGCTCTACTTCATCGGTAACTCTTCATTTCCACGCTATTGAGGTAATAATTTTTGATTATTTTTTCCAACAATTTTAAGACGGTTTCATGGATTCCACTATAGCCAATACTACCTCTACTACACCTATTTCCAATGATCTTAACAAGCCGTTCCGTTTTTCCGGTGAGCATTTCAAACGTTGGGCAAAAAAGGTCTTATTTTATTTGAAACTCATAAAGGTAGTGTGGATTCTCAATAACGAGGACCCTAATGAGAAAGATGTCACTAAAATGAGTGATGAGGAAAAAAAGAAACATGCTACCTTGGTTGAAAAATGGCAAAATGATGAAGAAGATTGCAAAAAATATATTCTCAATTGCCTTTCTGATGATCTTTATGATTATTACTCTCTTAACTATAAAAGTGCAAATGAAATTTGGACGGCGCTACAAGAAAAATATGATACTAAACAAGCCGGGGTGAAAAAGTATGCTTGTAGCAAATTTTTTCGTTTTCAAATGGTAGAGGATAAGTCGGTCCAAATATAAACACGAGAACTCCTCAATCTTGTTAATGACATCAAAACTGAAGGCGTAAAAATAGATGAGCAAATGCAAGTAGCTGCTATAATAGACAAACTTCCCGAGTCTTGGAAAGAATTCCAAAAGAGGCTTTGTCACAAGCAAAAGGAGCCAACAACCGAGAGCCTCATGGTACGACTACAATGTGAAGAAGAAGCGAGAAAATAAGACAACAATGAGGTAACTAATGGAGACTGCAATAAGGTAAATTTTATTTCTGCCCATGAAAACACTCCTAAGGGTCAAAATAACAAGTCCAATGCCTATCTAAAACCTAAGGGGAATGGAATGAAATATAATGGACATCGTAAAAATGGTCCTAAAAATGGTTCTAAATTTGGTCAGAAATATAAAAAACAAGGCAACCCACCTAATGGTCAAGGGCAACATAAACGTACTAATGTTGCTTGTTTCAATTGTGGAAAAATGGGTCATTTTGCCAGAGATTGTCGTTATAGGAAAAATGGACCCACACCTCAAGCTAATGTGACCGAGGAGCCACTTGTGGCCATGTTAACAGAAATTAATTTGTTAGAGAATTACGATGGATGGTGGGCTGACACGGGTGCCCCTGGACATGTTTGTCATGACCGAAATTTGTTTAAAACATATTCCCCGGCAGAGGTTGAGAAAAAAGTGTTACTTGGTGATTCTCACACGACTAAAGTTTTAGACATTGGAGAAATTGAAATTAAATTTACTTCTGGTCGTGTTTTGACCCTTAAGGATGTGTTACATACTCCTAAAATCCGCAAAAATCTAATGTCTGGATATTTGCTAAATAAAGCGGGTTTTAAGCAAACTATTAAATCTGACCAATATGTGATCACCAAAAATAATGTCTTTGTTGGGAAAGGGTTTGCGTGTGATGGTATGTTCAAGTTAAACATTGAAATGAATAAAGATAACTCAGTTTCCATTTATATTGTTTCTTGTGCGAACGTTTGACATGCACGTCTTTGTCATATTAATAGTAAGTATATGAATTCTATGTGCTTTCTTGGTTTAATTCCTAAACTTAGTAATAAGTTTGAAAAAATGTGAAAATTGTAGTCTGACTAAGATTAGTAAAAACCCTCACAAGTCGGTTCATAGGAGTACCGAATTATTAGAACTCATTCATTCTGATATATGTGAATTTGAACGAATTTTAACCCGTGGTGGTAAAAGATATTTTATAACATTTATCGATGATTTTTCTAGGTACACCTATGTCTACTTAATTAAAAATAAAAGAGAAGCATTCGAAAAATTGAAAATTTTTGTGAGAGAAGTAGAGAATCATTTTAATAAAAAGATTAAAAGTTTTAGAACTGATAGAGGTAGGGAATATGAGATTTTAGGGTTAATAGACTTTATTTGTTCGGAAGGGATAGTGCATGAAGTTACTCCTGGTTAATCTCCTCCCTCAAATGGAGTGGCAGAACGTAAAAATAGGACACTAATTGGCTATACTAATGCTATGATGGTTAGCGCTAGTGCATCTAAGAATTTATGGGGGGAGGCTATACTCACAGCCAATTATGTTTTTAACGGAGTGCCTCGGAAAAAAAAAAAAAAAAAACTCCAAACACCTTATGAATTATGGAGAGGGAAACGACCTAACTTGAATTACTTAAAGGCTTGGGGTTGTTTAGCCTTTGCTAGAAAAACAGACCCCAAAATTCCCAAATTAAGAGAAAGAGCTATTAGGTGTGTCTTTATAGGATATGCCTTTCATAGTAAAGCATATAGATTCTTGAACCTAGAGGATAATATAGTTATAGAGACAATGGATACTATATTTCATGAAGATAAGTTTCCCTTTAAAACAAAAATTGACGGGCATATTGAAAATTCCTCGGAGGTTGAACCTGACAATACACTCCCAATAGATTCTTCAACCGTCGAACCTAGAAGAAGTAAGAGATCAAGGATTCAAAAGCATTTTGGCCCCGATTATTTAATTTATACTATACAAGAACATCCTCTTGTTATTGAAGATGTAATATGTTTAGTCGAAGATGAACCTAAGTCCATATAGGAAGCTCTCACCTCACCTGATTGTCAATTTTGGAGAGAAGCGATTAATGATGAAATGGACTCTTTACGTACTAATAAAACATGGAAGTTAGTAGATCTACCCGAAGGTTGTAGAACTATAGGGTGTAAGTGGGTTCTTAGAAGAAAACGTAGGCCTGATGGTTCTATAGATAAGTTTAAAGCTAGGTTGGTAGCAAAAGGCTTTACCCAAAAGGAGGATATTGAGTTCTTTGATACATACTCACCCGTAGCTAAAGTCTCTTCTATTCGGGTGCTAGTTGCCATAGCCGCTGTACGCAATTTAGAAATACATCAAATGGATGTAAAAACGGCATTCTTACATGGAGACATAGTTGAAGAAATTTACATTGACCAACCTGAAGGATTTGTAGAACCGGGTAGTGAACAGAAAGTGTGTAAATTAACTAAGTCTCTATATGGGCTTAAACAAGCCCCTAAACAATGGTATGAAAAGTTCGATGCTTGTCTTGGAGATAATGGGTTTAAAATAAATGAGAGTGACAAATGTATATATTATAAGTCTGTTGGCATCTCTCATGTGATGATCAGCTTGTATGTGGATGACTTACTCATTTTCGGCACTAATCTAGATGTCATAAATTCAACAAAGACTATGCTCAAAAGGAATTTGGACATGAAAGATATGGGTGTGGCTAACGTTATCCTCGGTATGAAATTAAATAGATTTAGCAATGGCATTTTACTTGATCAATCTTATTATGTGGAAAAGATCCTGAGAAAATTTAAATACTATGATTGTAAGCCTGCTAGCACACCGTTAGATCCAAATGTAAACTTGGTTCCCACTGAAAAGAATGAGGATGTTATTAATCAAAGTGAATATGCTAAAATTATTGGTAGTCTCAGATATGCTGCTGATACATCACGTCCTGATATTACTTATGCAGTTGGTGTCTTGGGGATTAATGTCCTTCTTTTAGGCTTCCTTCCATGTATGAGGCCGGGGGCAAATCCAATTTCCTGTTTCCTCAAGATTATACCTTGAGGATTGACCAGGCTAGGGTGGCCCACAACTTGTCAATATGAGTGTGCCCTTAGGCATTCCTCAGACCCAAGGGTTTGTTGGTCAATACATTATGGCTAGTTAACCAATTGGCCACAATGATCAAAGAGGATACCATCCTGCGTATGTAGAACAACATTTGTTTCCCAATCTAATTCTCTTGGGAGCTTAAAGGTATCATGTTGATCCCTCTCGAGATGCTCAACCCCTTGTTTTTTTTTGGGGGGGGGGGGGGGGGGGTGAAGCAATGGCAAGTGCATAATCAAACACCAAACATACCCCTCCAAGACCAACTAGTCACCCTCATTGAACAAATATATAGGCCAAGTCTCAGAAGGGTCAATAGACCCCTCTACAGTAAGCAAGGTTGTTAAAGTTGGGATTCTACTTAGAATCGATAAGGGCTTTTGGAATCGAAATCGTAAAATCAAATCGAGAATCTTAAAATTCTACTAAATGTATATTATAATTACTTTTTGTATTAATATAAGTTATATAGCTCAAAAAGTCATTAATAAAACCTTTACTTAAATGGTTATATATAAGAAATATAATCAAATATGATAAAAATATTATTATTCAACATAGATGTGTCATTTTATGCTACAACAATTATGAGAGTTTTTAAGATAGATGTTGCTAATCGAACTTTATATGAATTTTAAAACATAAAACTAGACTTAATTTAAGTTTCTTGAAGGTATATAACGCATAATTAACTTTCTTTTACTTCAAACTAATAAAGTAAGTTTGTTTATAATATATGCTCATTTTTTTTACAATTTAACTTTTTCTTTGTATACACTGGTAGAATCGATGTCAGATCGGTAGAACCGTAAAACCGTATTATGATTCTATTCGTTAATTTCATATAATATTAATGAATCTTAGATTCTATAAAATTAAGATTTCACTTAAGATTCAGATCGGTCGGCAATTATGGAATTGTAAAATTGTAAGATTCTAACATTCAAATCGGGATTTTAATAACCATAATAGTAAGTCGTACCCTGACTTTATTTCCTCGAGGATATAGGATCCTTGAATTTACTCTCTTCTCAAGAGAGGGGAGCGTATTTGCTCTCGAGCATTTGGTAAGTTTTAATCGCCAATGCATAGAGGATGTTGATAACCCATATCTAAAACTTAGATTGTTCCCTTGTTCCCTAACAAGGACTGTCTTTTAGTAGTACGTAAGTTTACCACCTAACACCATGTATAGTTGGGTTGACATGGCTAGACAATTTCAAGCCCAATTCCCAAGAATGGAACTAAAAACCTCTATTTCAAACTTGGCTCGAATGAAACAAAAGCTAGGTGAATTTGTAGAGGATCATATTAATCGGTTTAAGAGGGCTATGTTAAAATGTACAGTGGCTCTACCTAAAGTTGAATATGCCAACTTAGCCTAGAACAGCTTGGATATCGAATTCAAGAGGAAATTTGAGGGTTCAAATTTCACAACTCTCTTACAATTAGCAGAGTGTGCCATGTTTTATGATATAGGGGTAGCTTGCTAAGTAAGTAATTTATACGAATAAGCTAGTTATAAAAGGATTGAAGGTTATACTTATTTAGGGTCACACGCCCAATATACACACACCCGGTACTTACACACCTGGTATTTATTCACCCAGTACTTACACACTCGGTAGTTACTCTCCCGGTACTTACTCATCCGGCACTTATAGCCTCGATACTAAGAGTATAATAATTAGGCAATTAACATATAAAAATTAGGTAACAATAAACTAGGCTTAAATTATAAAATCGAACCCGAAAATACCAAATGCCTTTCTTCCCTCGTGACGAGCCTCGTGTTTCACTCCAATCTTCATCTATAAAGAACCGGGGGACGTCATTCACAAAGGGCACTTCATACATGTCTCTTCTCTCCGTCATCTTTCATGCCCCTCTTCCCCCTCCACAACCATCTCTCCCGAGCAATTATCGTTCAAGCCTCCTACTCATCTTATGCTAAGTATTTTACATCGATTATGTCTATTTACTACCTGCTTTAATTATTATTTCATGAGATTGATAATGACTTAAGTGTCGGAGGGGTCCCCAACCCCACGGGCCCCTCTAACCATTTGTTTGAATCTTGCAGGGAATATCAAGCTGGGTGTGTAGCTAGAGCTTGAGTTTAGCTTATCCAAAAGAAACCCACCTCATACAAAACTCCAAAATAATGCTTAAGCACGTTGACCAAAAACATCATACATGCCACTAAATACAAGGTTGTCTGAAAAGAGGAAAGCCTCAAGAAAAATAGCGTGTATGGAGCCTACATGCACGAGCTGATTGACGACGAAAAAATTCCTCCTTACGAAATTGACGTTGTCGAGTACATCAAAGGACCTCATATGGTTTATAATCGTCAGGTAAAAAATGACATCAAAGCTAGAAAGTCAAACCAAATCCCAAGACTTGTGAAAATACTCGTTTCACTTCTCAAGGGCCGACATTATATTTGATTGGCTTGAGGCAAATAATAAACTAAAGGTAAGAGGACAAGAAACCTAACCCAAATTTACTAAAAGGGGAGGTCTACTGTAAGTGGCATGATTCATTCACCCACTCAACCAAGAACTACGTAATCTCTAAAAGCGTATTCTAGGAAGCCATTAAGGCAAGGGAACTTATCTTCCCTTAAGAAGGGCAAACGGCTGTTGATAAAGACCCATTCCCAAGTCCTGTTCAGGTTCATGTAATTGGTACTTGTTTATGATGTTTAGGGTCAGTGTGCTTGAACATCATTTTGGACTTTTGTATGAGGTGGAATTCGTTAGGATGAGCTAAACTCAAGCTCTAGCTATGCGCAGACCCGATATTTCTTGCAAGATTAAACAAACGATTAAAGGGACCCATGGTAACCCACGGGAGACCCCTTCGATATTCAAGTCAGTATCAGACTCTTGAAATAGTAATAAGGGCAGCTAATAAATAGACATAATCGACATAAAATACTTATCCTAAGAGGAGTAGGAGGCTTGAACGATTATAGCTCTAGAAAGGTGATTGTGGAAGAAAGGGAATCATTGCAAGAGGAGGGCCTCCCCTTATTCTTTTCATCCTCCCCCTTTTTATCAAGGGAAGCCGTGGGGATCAAGTTGATCCCAGTCCCCCTTGTCATTTCTAGTGGTGCCATGTGTCCTTAAGGGACATGTGGCATCATTTGGTGCAATGTGCTCTTTTTGGTATTTTTTGGGGTTCGATTTTCTAATTTAAGTCTAGTTTATTGTTACCTAATTTTTATATATTAATAACCTGCTTATTGTACTCTTAGCATCAAGGCTACAAGTACCAAGAAGAATAGGTACCGAGCGTGTAGGAATTGGGCGAGTACATACCAGGCGTGTAACCAAAATAAGTATAACCTTCAATCTTTTTATAACTAGCCGATCCATATAAATTACTCGCCTTGCAAGCTACCCCTATATTATAAGCAATACTCTTGCCTGGAATAATCAAAGCCTTGCTCCTACTAACCACACACGTTGTGATAGGAAAACGATGGTCTTGAACGATATCCAGAAGGCATGGGTCGCTAACGGCCTATTTCACAGGCTGGTTCTTAATGGGGTATTGAGATTTCCAGCACTCGGGGTATGCTTTGGAAGACGAGATATGTCGCTGGCATATCACGGAACTTCATACCACCAACAAACGTTCGCTCTTTAGGAACATGCTAATTACTCTCCACAGCACATCAGCCATTTCATTATCAGTGACTGAAGAATTAGCTATGGAAATCGGCGGCACTTTCGGACAAACAGCGAGCTTGACAGACCAGGAGAGGATATCTCGAGATTGGAGAGAATCTCCTATGAAGTCTATCATGAATGTAGTGGGAAAATACAAGGGGGGGATGGAGAAACTCAAGCTCCACCTAGATTACATCTACCCCATGGATCCTGTTATGGAATTTAAGATGCCATTTACGATCCTTCATCTATAAGCCAACTAAAGATCCTTCTTCGAAGGCTTAGCTAGTCATGAGGACTGGGCCACCTAAAAGAAATCCAAAGTACAACCTGATTGAAGTGGATACCACCCAGGGATCACGACAACTAGGACAACAACTCTTAGGGGTTCATTTTGGTAACATTTGGAGGAAAAATCAGCTTGAACAAGAAAATGTTGGTTCTTCTAAACTTGTGCAAACTCAAAAGAGTAAGCAGCGAAGAGAAGAGTTTAACTTGAGTCTTGTTTGGCCAAGAAACCCCCCTCTAAGGAGGATACGGGCCATGAAGGTAAGAGTGTCGAACCAATGGATCTCAAAGATCCAAAAGGGAAGGAAAAATCCATAGCCATGAAGGCAAGAAACGAGCCACACAAGAAGCTTGAGAGGTGGGCCAGTCTTTCATCTTCAGAAGGAAGAGAATCTTGGTGGGAGAAACTTGTGAAGAATTCATGGGCTCAAACGACGTTTGATGAAGAGGAGGATTATAGTCCCCTCAGCTTCAATCTAGTGGAACCTCTAAACCGTGTCAACCTAACATGGTCTAATATTGAGAATGACTTCCATGTCAACCTAACATGGTCTGATATTAAGAATGACCTCCATGAGGAAAGCTTCCCCAAGCCAATTGAGGAGGCTAAAACCCCTGAGATTGAATCCAAAGATCAACCTCAAGACCAGGACATGAAAATCAATAATAGTCTTAAAAAGGAGACAGATCAGGGGATCCGCATCTAGTTTGGATCACCCCCTAAACAAGTTGACGTCAGGACTGCTTTACTTCTTCCTCTAGAGTTCATGGCAACTGAGACGCAAGGTAGCCTCCGAAGGAGATGTAATAGCAATCCTTTGTCTTTTAAAATTAAATCTCCAACATCCATAATGACTTACCTGACCTAATGAAAGATGATGTTTGATTGGTCTACCACATCCAACAAACACACAAAGCCTTTATACATCAAGGCCAAATTTGATGGCATTTTGGTTAATAGGGTCTTAGTGATAATGGCGAAGCCATCAACATCTTACCTTCTTTCATGTTGGGGGTTATCAATAAATCTCGAGATGACTTAATAACTTCAAATGTGGCAATTTGTGGCTTCACTAAGGCCACCACCAAGTCCGAAGGGGTCATCCCGATCGAATTAACTGTTGGCACTCTGAGTAAGCTGATAGCGTTCATGGTAGTGGAGACCACCTCTGTTGGGAAAAACATAAAAATTTGTTAGAAAATAAACTCTGATGTCGACTATTGGGTTCACAGTTCTCAAGGCACCTATTAGAGCACTTAAAGTAGGAGACTCTTCTCTCTACCTAAGCCCCCGGTCGGAGAGTCACGCTTCGTGACACCTCGCGTGCGAGAGTTCCCGAGAATAGATTTATCTCTATAAATCCTTTGCCCTAATATCGATTGTTGGGATGAATTTTAAAAATTCTTCCTAAAGATTACGCAGCGGGACGGGTTTAGAATTCATAACTCTAAATCTAGGGTTGATTTAAAATTCCTAATTTTAAATCTACTGACTTAAATTCATAATTTAAATCATCAGATCTAAATTCTTAATTTAGACCTATAGCCCTTTTACTCTAATACATTCATAATAATACATAAACTTAAATAGGTATAACAACGAATACTGTAAATAAATAGAAAAGCGAAAAAGAATAAAGAAAGAAGAACATACCTGAAATTGCTCCAATAATAAAGAAAATCAAAAAGACAATAATATTCTTCAAAATCGAAACCCCGAGACCTTCTACGCAATGACCTCGAACTTGCCCGGAGGGTGGGCTCCGAAAAATATTAAATCGTGTCTCCAAAATAATTTCAGAAACCCTCAAGAAATATTTTTGACTATAATACCAAACCTCGGAATGAGCCCCTCTATTTATAGAAATATACCGGAGCGAAAAAAATCTGATTTTTCGATGTGGGAGTCGCTGGTTTAATACAAAACGCAGCTTATCAATTAAACAATAGGTAAAACGCGGCGTTTCAAGCACAGGGCACGCGTGTTTTTAGCTTATCATTATGTGACACGCGTCGTCGCGTGATTCGTCCCCGCCTGGGGACGAGGATACCCAAAGTGGAAGTGTCGCGCGCTGGTTTGTCCGTTGCAGTTCACCCGGATTGCAACGCAAAATCTCTTTTTTTTCTTTTTTTTTTTGTTTTTCGCTTTGTTTCCTACATGTAAAAATTCATCTTATGAAATTTAATTTTCCAAAATTATTTTATTTATAATTTTCAACTTTTATTCATCTCATGAATAATGTTTGGCAAAATTAATTTTATCCATCTTATGGATAAGTAATTCATCTCATGAATTCTTTAATATTTTTTCAATGGCAGTAAAATACAAAGGCTTGCGCAGGGTCCTCAGGGACAATTTAAATCTGGCTCCAAATGGGTTAAATTAAATCATCTCGTGATATTAATTTAATTACCATTTAATGAGACTTAATTTCACTAAATAAATCTCACTGCACTTCAGACTTAAATTATTTATTCGATAGCTCCCTAATGGACTATATTGATGACAACAACCCCTCCACAAGATGTCCATGACAAAGGATAAATATAACCACTACCATTATCCTTCTCACAGCTTCCTCATTAGTTACCGACTCGCCCTTTACTGAATAATTCATTTATACTTGAACATATTCACAGTATAAATTCCAAATGTCAAACACTTGGAATACTTTGGCCAAAGTTTCCGAACTATTCAAATATTTGCGAATCAACTAAGGGGACATCTATATCTCATAAGAGACTGTAGATTCCCTATTGAATACATGATCCTTGTCACACTTCACGCCGCTACCCAGTGTATGTGGGATTTCAGTCATTCGTTTAGACCTTACTTATAGTACAACAAAGTAACTAACACTCCATGTACAAGTCCAGAATACCCTCAGGATTTAGAGTCGTCGTTCAAACAGTACAACGTGAATCACTCATCTGCGATAGTAGTCTAAAAATAAGTAACCCACATGATCCAACTCAGTGTGTCAAACACACTAACCTAACACTTTTGGATCTCCATTCACATGACCAAGACAAGCCATCTAAAGTGTCACGTTATAGTCTTAACATACAAGTGGTCCAAGCTTATCTTCGACTACGAGTTTTTCAAACAACAATCCATATCATTTGTTCTTAGTCTATCTGTGGCTTAGTCTCATAAACCACTTAGAAAAAACATGTAAATTGTAGTCTGAGGACTACACCCATCTCATGGATGCCTCCCGAAAGAAAATCACATACAGTATAAATGCTCAAATACAGAAATTTAACTAGGAAATGACTGGGACTTCTATTTTATTTATTAATTAAAATAATATATCCAGAATAAATCTGGATTTCAGGACACTGTTCCTAACAATCTCCCACTTGTCCTAAATCCAATTTATGACAAAGTCTATACTTACCCCTTTTAAGTTTGAACCAAAAACTCTACTGAGCCTAACCCTTAATGAGCACAATTACTCTATTGTGAAATCAGCAATACAATACTACTTGACATTCCTTTCTCTAATAGCTGACACTCCAAGGGTAAGAAATGCTTAGACGTCGAACGTCTATCATATTAATCTGTCTAGAAGTCTTAGATCAATATTACCAACTGGAATCAGCTCGTCACTTTGAAAAATTAGCATAGGTTCTCTAGTTACTAGAGAAAACACTTCACTGCCACCTAGTCCATTGGACCCAGATTAGACTAACACCTGCATTCTATCCCATAGCATGTCTGACATCAAGTCTCATGAACAACATGGCATACCTGAGGCTCCCACTGCCAAAGCATATGGAATATTCCTTAATTGCTCCTCCTCTTGAGGTGTCCTAGAGCACTACTCAAAAAAGAGAAGGACTCCATGTTATACCTTGATAACGTCTTGTCAATATAAGTGGCTAAAGAAAGACCCAAAATCTTACTCTTACGACCTCGCAGAAGCTTAATCCTAAGAGTACAGCTGGCTTCTCCTATGTCTTTCATATTGAGCTATCATGACAACCAAGTCTTTACAGCTAATGACACCCCTACATCATTCTCAATGAGTAGTATATCGTTGACATACAATACTAAGAAAGTCACTACTTTCTCTTAATGCAATTTGTACACGCATGGTTCGATTAACCAATTGCTCAAAAACTATAAGATTTAACTGCTTCATGGTGGCTAAAAGGATCAGATTCAATGCCACGATCAACCACTAAGGCTCCCGCTATGAGCCTGTCAGGTGTCCTGACAATCCTCCCACCACACCTAAGCTCTCGTGTACCTGGACCATTCTCGTTCCTATTAGTAGGTGCATCTAATGCATCCACTATGTCTTGAGTTGTGTGTAGCTATTTAGAATTAGTGTCATTTTCCTTTAATACTATTTTGTTTTCGTTTTTATAGCTTACTTGCAAAATCCTTCTCTAAGTATTTCACATTGTTCCCATATGTAAGGAAAAACAACATGAATAAATCATAAACATACGTTCCTGAGTAATTAAAAATTTTATTTCTTGTAATGAAGATTCACAACCATATCAAAAAAAAATAAATAACAATTATTCTTCAAACCAAAATCAAATTCCTGTCCAATGCAGGTATAAATAAACAAAACCTTTTAAAACAAAAACTTTAACACTAAAGACTAAGTTAACGCTTCCTACTACTAAGACTGCCACTCTTGTACCGCCTTCAGCTGTCAAGTACAGCTCCCATCATGTAGCCTCCTGGTTGGCCTGAGCCCCTGTAACATATTACAGACTTGGTTAGCTGAAACTGAGTCCACACACCAGGAATCTGATGAACTCACAACTACACAAGACTCAAATAGGTGAGTTATCAACATACCTTCACCAGATGGTTTAGTACTCCTTGCAGGAAGAGTAGCCAAGTACTTTACGCAGTTTCTCTTCCAGTGGCCCATCTTTCCTTAAAAGTGACACTTTCCTTTTGCTAGCCTTTTGTTAGGATTAGTTGCTACACTAGCAACCTTGCCTTTACCTTTCATTCCAGTCGGTCCCTTATTCTACATGCTCCCATTAGTCTTCGATACCTGAGTCAAGTGGACACTCCCCTTGGCTCGCATAACACCCTTTGCTACCTGTGGCTCTTTCATCATCTCAGGTAATGAATAATCCTTATTATTCATTGTGTAGTTCAGCCTGAATTGAGTAAAAGAGCCGGATAGAGAGCTGAGGATGATGTCCTGTTGAGACTGACTATCAATCTTAGCACCCAGAATCTCCAACTCAGACAAGCACGCCATCATTTTCATGATGTGCTCCTGAATTGGGGACCCTTCTGACATCCTCGTGTTCAAGAGCTTCCTTATCAGCTCTTGCCTAGCTGCCCTATCTTGACCACCAAATATTTCCTTTAAATGTTTGATCATGTCAGCTGCTGTTTCCATCTCAAGCATCTGATGCTTGAGTACATTGGTCACAGAGGCCAAAATGTAGCATCTGGCTAACTCATTAGCCTTATTCTAGCATTCATAACGCTCTTTAACAGTAACTGCAGAATTATTAGCGGGCACCTTACGTCGAGCTGCTTCAATGAGAACAAATTTATGACCCTCATGTATTAATACTATATATGTCTAGGTTCATTTTTCAAGTAAAGTAATTTGGTCCAGTTAAAGCATTATCTTTCAGAATTAAGTGAAGTGCACCAGTCGCAGCCATTTCAAAAACACTATAAATGCAAACAATCGTGTAACTGCCTTATATGAGTCATGTATAATGCAGTGATATATGTTCTTTCAATTTAGCATACACAATAAGTCAGATATCCACCAAACTGTACTATCATGCATACAATGATTACCCAAACACACCACTCCTTACTCCCTGACAGCAGGGTCGCACGAAGCTAGTTCAAGTGAGAACTATTCTCAATTAACCTGTTTTTCTTGTAACTCTTACTAAACATGATTAACTCACCATTTTACCTTAGTCTCCAACATGACACAATAGAACTCCTCGGGGAGGCTAATGCATCACACTAGTCAAGTGTAAACCATTACCTAAACCTCCATACAAATACACGAAATACTCCATGGCAGCGTGGTCACATCGCTACTTTGCACTTTGGCTTATCCTAAAGAAGTCTAACCCTGTAATCTGCAAACCGACATCCTCCGCAGGGAGATCTATCGATCTACTATACTGCTAGACCGGTAATGGAGACCGTGAGGTTACAACAATTGAAAACTAGCTCCCACTTGATTTTTATAACTAGTGGTTTTCAATTAACTTGCATTTACAACCTGGATTATCTTACAATCCCCTTTAGAATCTCATTCTAAAATCCAATTAATAAAATTAATTAATCAATTTTAATTAAACAATACCAATATTTAATATAGATTATCACATAATCTACTTTACAAAATCTAATTCCAAATTTAAATTAAAATAATTTTATTAATAGCGATCTTGTGCTTAGACTATCACATAGTCTATTTTTCAGAATCTTATTCTAAAATCAAACAAGCTTAAGCTATCTAATAGTCTAGTTTAGAATCCTATTCTAAAGTTTAATTAACAAAATTTAACTTTTATTTTAAAAAATAAAGTTAACTTAGACTATCTAATAGTCTACTTCATAATCTTATTCTAAAATAATCTCAAATAACTATTATTTTAAAATAACACTGATTTTCAACTTAAATTATCTCATAATTTAATTTAGAATCTCATTCTAAAAGAAAATTAATTAATAAAATAATTAATTTATAATTATAATGTAAATCAATACTGAAGCCTACACGTCTCAAAATAAAAAAATAAATTTTTTTTTAATAGCTGACGTCAGCATCTGCTGACGGAAACTTCTTTTTTAAATTTTAAAATAAATTAAATTTAATCTTATTAAATCAATTTTATCCGATTTCGTATAAGATAATTGAATCTAATCTCATTAGATCAACTTTATACAAATTTATAAAAAATATTTGAATATAATCCTATTAGATCAATTTTGTCCGATTTTGTAAATCATGACTGAGAACCTATGATCTCATTATACGAACAACACAATCGCAAATTTATGGGTTGTTTCGAATTAATGATTAATTCATTAACAATTCAAACAATTTAAATCGTCACTATAAACAACCTAGTTAACTATTAACTATTTTAACCGATTTAAACAATTTAAATCGATACTTTAAAACAATCTATTTAACAATTAATTACTTTAATGATTCGAACAATTTAAATCACGAATATAAACAATCATCTCAATTTAATCATTGATTTAAACAATTTAAATCGAACCGTCAAATTAAACTAACTTTCCTTCTTAATAAAATCTCTAATTTTATTAAATCGCAAATCTATTTATTTTGATCTTATTATACCTAGTCATGTATAAGAATTTGTTGGAAAATAAACTCTGATGCCGACTATTGGGTTCACAGCTCTCAACTATGGTCACAACAATAGGCACCTATTAGAGCACTTAAAGTAGGAGACTCTTCTCTCTACCTAAGCCCCCGGTCGGAGAGTCACGCTTCATGACACCTAACGTGTGAGAGTTCTCAGGAATAGATTTATCTCTATAAATCTTTTGCCCTAATACCGGTTGTTGGGATGAATTTCAAAAATTCTTCCTAAAGATAATGCAGCGGAACGGGTTTAGAATTCATAACTCTAAACCTATGGTTGATTTAAAATTTCTAATTTTAAATCTACTGACTTAAATTTATAATTTAAATCATCAGATCTAAATTCTTAATTTAGGCCTATATGCATTTTACTTTAATACATTCATACCAATACATAAACTTAAACAGGTATAATAACGAATACTGTAAATAAATAAAAAAGTGAAAAACAATAAAGAAAGAAGAACATACCTGAAATTACTCCAATAATAAAGAAAACCAAAAAGACAATAATATTCTTCAAAATCGAGACCCCGAGACCTTCTACGCAATGACCTCGAACTTGCCCGGAGGGTGGGCTCCGAAAAATATTAAACCGTGTCTCCGAAACAATTTCAGAAACCATAAAGAAATATTTTTGACTCCAATACCAAACCTCGGAATGAGCCCCTCTATTTATAGAAATATACCGCAGCGAAAAATCTGATTTTTCGATGTGGGATTTGCTGGTTTAATACAAAACGTAGCGTATAAATTAAACAATAGGTAAAACGCGGCGTTTCAAGCACAGGGCACGCGTGTTTTTAGCTTATCATTATGTGACACGCGTTGTCGCGTGATTCGTCCCCGCCTGGGGAAGCGGATACCCAAAGTGGACGTGTCGCGCGCTGGTTCATCCGTTGCAGTTCACCTGGATTACGACGCAAAATCTTTTTTTTTTTTGTTTTTTTTTTTTGTTTTTTGCTTTGTTTCCTACATGTAAAAATTCATCTTATGAAATTTAATTTTCCAAAATTATTTTATTTATAATTTTTAACTTTTATTCATCTCATGAATAATGTTTGGCAAAATTAATTTTACCCATCTTATGGATAAATAATCAATCTCATGAATTCTTTAATATTTTTTCAATTGCAATAAAATATAGAGGCTTGCGCAGAAACCTCAGGGACAATTTAAATCTAGCTCCAAATGGGTTAACTTAAATCATCTCGTGATATTAATTTAATTACCATTTAATGAGACTTAATTCCACTAAATAAATCTTATTGCACTTCAGACTTAAATTATTTATTCGATATCTCCCTAATAGACTGTATTGATGACAACAACCCCTCCCTTAGATATCCATGACAAAGGATAAATATAACCACTACCATTATCCTTCTCACAGCTTCTCTATTAGTTACCGACTCGCCCTTCGCTGAATAATTCATTTATACTTGAACATATTCACAATATAAATTCCAAATGTCAAACACTTGGAATACTTTGGCCAAAGTTTCCGAACTATTCAAATATTTGCGAATCAACTAAGGGGACATCTATATCTCATAAGAGACTGTAGATTCCTTATTGAATACCTGATCCTTGTCACACTTCACGCTGTACGTGGGATTTCAGTCATTCGTTTTAGACCTTACTTATAGTACACCAAAGTAACTAACGCTCCATGCACAAGTCCAGAATACCCTTAGGATGTAGAGTCATCGTTCAAACAGTACATCGTGAATCACTCATCTCTAATAGTAGTCTAGAAATAAGTAACCCACATGGTCCAACTCAGTGTGTCCAACACACTAACCTAATACTTTTGGATCTCCATCCACATGACCAAGACAAGCCATCTAAAGTGTCATGTTATAGTCTTAACATACAAGTGGTCCAAACTTGTCTTCGACTACGAGTCTTTCAAACAACAATCCATATCATTTGTTCCAAGTCTATCTGTGGCTTAGTCTCATAAACCACTTAGAACAAACATGTAAATTGTAGTCTGAGGACTACACCCATCTCATGGATGCCTCCCAAAAGAAAATCACATACAGTATAAATGCTCAAATACAGAAATTTAACTAGGAAACGACTGGGACTTCTATTTTATTTATTAATTAAAATAATATATCCAGAATAAATCTGGATTTAAGGACACTGTTCCTAACAACCTCAAGCTACGATGCATTGCTTGGGAGAGATTGGTTACATCCCAACTATTGAATCCCATCTTCATTTCGCCAGTTGTTGATCTTCTGGAACCATGACAAATATAAGGTTGTCATGGCAAATGACATGCCATTCATGCCTTGCTCCAACTTCGTTCAGGCAAAGTTCTATGAGGACAGTGTGGGACCACTAGAAGTAAGAAGGACCACTCCTCAAGATGCCCAACACAAACACATGATAGCCATCATCGAGACCACTCACTTAAACTAAGATTGATCAGGCTAAGGTGGAGTCAGATGGCTCTGACTTTTGCGGATGTGAGAGAGCCCTCCTTGATGAGGGGGACTGTTATGATTCTACGATGTAGGGAAATAATAATAACGCAATGTTTGTAAATAAGTAGTATATGTCATTAGTATGAGGCAACTTAGTATACCTTTAGTTCAATTTAGATGTGTATTAGCTTGTATTAGTCCTAATGCTTCCAATGTCGGTTGAAATAAATGTCTTGGTTCACTGTTTTTGCTGTTTAGCAGACTTTAGCTTTCACTTAGTATAAGTAGGAGAGTCTCTTGTATTGTTGGATATGTTGAATGAATGAAATGATCTTTCTCTCTCTTTGAGCGTGAATTCTCTCTATCTCTTGATTCTCATCTCAATTTTTCTATTATCTCATCTTGATCTCATCTTATTCTTCTAATCTCATCTTAACCTCCAGATTCTCTCATTTAGATCGCTAATTTCAAGTATAATTCACCTTCAACCCTAGGTTATGATTTAAGTTGAGCTTGAATCATAACAGGGACCTTCGAGGCACACAGGATGCGTTATGGGGGGAAGCCAAGTCTTCCCACAAAGGTTCATATCCGCATCCATTGCAAAGCTAATGGCATGGCACGATGAGGTCCAACTATAGGAGGAGTAACCATTTTTCTCTGAAAATGGCTTCGAAGTCCAAATGCTACAAGAAAAGGAGATGGAGTTGTCTGAATTGAGTTTAGCACGAGCCAAAATGGAGGACTTGAGAGCTAAGGTTCAAGATCCTCTCTTTGAGGTTAACTTGGGTTCAGTAGAAAACCAAGACCCATGCACATGAGTGCTCTGCTTTCTGAAGAGGAGAGGAAGCAGTACGTAAGCTTTCTCCTCAAATTTAAGGACTGCTTTGCTTCGGATCATCATAAGATGCCTAGCCCAGAGAAAAAAGTAATTGAGCATAGGCTACCCATTAAGCGAGGCCTGAGGCCCATTATCCAGGCCCAAAGGAGGATGTCCAAAGAAGTCACAAACTTGGTCAAAGAGGAAATTGAGAGATTGTTGAATTTTAAAGTTTATCAGGATAGCCAGGTATCTTGAATGACTAGAAAATTTCATTCTTATAATTAAAAACAAAGGCAAAATCAGAGTTTGTATTGATTTTAGAGATTTGAATGAAGCCAACCTAAAGGATGAATATCCCATGCCTATAGTTGACATCCTTATTAATTCAGCCTCAAGGCATGAGTTATTGCCTTTTATGGATGGCTATTGTAGATATTACCAAGTTATGATAGTTTCGGAAGATACCCACAAAACCACAATTAGGTGTCCAGGGTCAATAGGGACCTTCGAATGGGTGGCCATGCCATTTGGACTAAAAAATGCCAGTGCCGCCTATCAAAGAGCCATAAACATAATCTTTTATGATCTCATTGGCAAGGCTATTGAAGTTTATATAGATAACATCATAGTCAAACCAAAAACCCAAGTTGAGCACCTAGAGGACTTAAAAAATGTATTCTTACGAATGAGGAACTATAACCTCAAAATGGACCCTTTGAAATGTGCCTTTGGAGTTCGAGCTGGAATTTCCTTGGCTTCCTAGTACACCAGAGGGGGATTGAGGTTGACATGAATAAGGCTAAGGCCATTCAAGAGGCTAAACTGCCCTTGAGTAAAAAGGAACTTCAACATTTCTTAGGGCAAGTTAATTTCCTAAGACATTTTATTTCACTTGTTGCAGGAAAGACTAAAGTCTTCCCTCCATTGCTGAGGCTCAAATCTGAAAAAGGACTCCAAATGGGAGGAGTCACACCAAGTAGCCTTCGAGGCCATCAAAGACTATTTGATCAGGCCACCTGTATTAATTCCACATAAGCAGGGGAAACCATTGAAGATCTACATCTCTGCTTTTGCTAAGTCAATTAGCGATCTGCTTGTACAAGACAATGAGCAAGGGTTTGAACAAGCTATGTTAATTTCCTAAGACATTTTATTTCACTTGTTGCAGGAAAGACTAAAGTCTTCCCTCTATTGCTGAGGCTCAAATCTGAAAAAGGACTCCAAATGGGAGGAGTCACACCAAGTAGCCTTCGAGGCCATCAAAGACTATTTGATCAGGCCACCTATATTAATTCCACATAAGGAGGGGAACCATTGAAGATCTACATCTCTGCTTTTGCTGAGTCAATAGCGATCTGCTTGTACAAGACAACGAGCAAGGGTTTGAACAAGCTATGTTCTACCTAAGCCGTTATTTAAATGAGTGTGAAATAAAACATTCTTCCATTTAGAAATTGCGTATATCTTTATATTATGCATTTGTAAAGCTAAGGCATTCCTTCCTTGCATTTACCACTTATGTGGTTGCTCAAACAGATGTCCTTAAGTATATGCTAGATAGACCCTTAATGAGAGGAAGATTAAACAAGTGGAGTGTGGCTGTACTTCAGTTTGAATTAATATATGTGTCATAAAAGTCAGTGAAGGGCTAAGCTCTAGCAAACTTTTTGGTTGACCACCTTAATATTCAAACTGAATCTATCTGTGAGCCAGGAGAACTTCTTTTCAGTGAGGTGGTCCCTTGAAAATTATACTTTGATGGATCAAGGACCAAAGGATGTGTTGGAGTGGGAATTGTGATTGAATCTCCTTCCAGAGTTCTCACGAAACTCCTTGTTACCCTCGTAAATAAGTGCTCAAACAATATGGATGAGTATAAGGCATTGATCATTGGCCTCAAGACTCTCTTAGAAATGCAAGTCCCTGGTGTAATTGTAAGAGGGGACTCGTAATTGGTAATTTGCCAAGTTAAAGGGGGGGTTCTAATGTATGAGTGACACTCGAACAAGTATATTTCAACAGTAAGAACTGTTCAGTAGAATTGACAATGTTGTATTCGAGTATATACCTCGAGAATAGAACAAAACAACCAATGATCTAGGCTAACTAGCTTCTGGGTATAGATTGCCTAGAACATGGTTTGAAGAATCCATGGTCATCAAGACCAAGGTTCTAGACCATGATCTAGAAATCACTGAATACTTTAGCATTGAAAGCAAAGTGATTGTAAGTGAATGCTTGGATTGCTTTGAGGCATAAAGTTCTGTCACAAGTCAGCATGAGGATAAGAGGAAGCCCTTAGTGGAGTACTTCAAAAACCCTCATGATTTCATCAAAGATAGAAGGATAAGGGTTAGAGCTCACAGGTATCATCTTGAAGATGAATCTGGAGAACCATACAAAAAGGATGCTAGTGGTGTGCTTCTCAAGCGTCTGTACTTAGATGAAGCAATGCTAGTAATGGTTGGAGCACATAAGGGAATCTATGGATCCCATTCGGCTAGAAATAAGATGCATTGGTTCATCAGACGTTATGGCTATTATTGGCCACTAATGATGAATGATTGTATCAAATATGCCAAGGAGTGTAGAGCATGCCAAAGATATGGGAATGTACCTAGGGCTCCTACAGCTGAGATGCATGCTCTAGTTAAGCCATAGCCCTTCCGTTGACGGGCAATGGATATCATAAGAGAAATCAATCCTCCTTCTAGCAAACAGCATTCGTACATTCTTGTGGCCACATATTACTTTATAAAGTAGGTTGAGGCTAAGCTATACAGGAACATTAATCAGCGTCATGTGATTGATTTTGTCGAGTATATTCTATGTAGGTTTGGAATCCCAAAAACCATAACATTGGACCAAGCAAAAGTTTTTAGTGGGCCCGAGGTTAAGGAGTTTACCAAGAGCTTCAAAATAGAAATCTTAAAATCAACTCCTTATTATACCCAAGCAAATGGCCAAGCTGAGTCTGCCAACAAGATTCTAAGGCTAATATTGAGAAAATGATTGAGGATAATCCCAAAAGGTGGCATGAACTGCTACTTGATGCTCTATGGGCTTATAGAATATCCAAACGAGATGCAACTAGGAAAACTCCCTTCCATTTAACGTATGGCTACAATGTTGTACTTCCAATGGAAGTGACAGTTCAGTCTATTACATTAGCTCACTGAGGGAAGTTTTGTGAACTTGAATATGAGCAAGTTATGATGGACGAATTAACTAACTTAAATCAAGCTAGGCTTAATGCTCTTGATAAGCTAGAAAAGCAAAAAAAGAAGAGAGTGGCAAAAGCCTATAACAAAAAGGTTAAACCAAGATCCTTTGATCTAGGGGACTTGGTCTGGAAAGTGGTATTACCTATTGGCCAAAAATACCGTGTCTTTGGAAAATAGTCCCCAAATTGGAGGTTCCATTCAAAGTTATAAAGTTGTTTGGGGTAATGCCTACCTACTCTAAGATCTGGATGAAAGGATCCATCGTAGGGCCATTAATTGAAGGTTCCTTAAGAAAATGTCCCTTCAATTTGGGATTCTGATAAAGAAGTTCCTAAGATTAGATTTCTTAAATTGTGGCCCAATTTCAATATCAGTGTCTTGAGGATCAAATTCTTGAGTTTTTTAGAATTAAAAAATATGTATTTCATTAACAAAAGGAGTACATGGCATTTACAAGAAAGTCACTTGTACGGCCTACTATTTCTATAGACTTTTAGAAGAATTGAGTCCTAATCCTAGCTAGTGACTCTTCTATGGTTGACAACTGGTTGGTTGCTTCATTCGACCATTGATCTACTAAAACGACTTCCTCTTAGAGAGTCTACTATTCTTTTTATGCCTCTGCTGCTGCTCTTTTGAGTTCCCCAACTATTGAGTCTTGGAGAGAATGCTGCTCCTTGAGGGATGTAAGGTGACCCTTAAGCCGAACCAGGTGCTGCTCCAATTGATGGACCTAGTCCTCTAGGCTCCTAATATCTTGAGCTTATTGGGTTTGGATCTCCTTAGCCACTTGAAGTTCTTCAAATAGGAGAAGCCTCTTAGGCCTGCTGAGCCTCCAAGATCCCTGATGGCAGCTTGACACTGTAGCATCTACTGAAGGAGTGATGGGACTTCATAAGCAATCCTAATGAACACTCCCTCAAGACATGATGCACGCCATGATAATTAGCTCCGGCCTATCTTCGAGCTATTTTTTTTTTGGTGGTGGGGGTTGTTAACTGGATGTCACATACTTAATAAGGTTCCACATAAAGAGTTAGATAAGACACCCTGTGAATTATGAAATTGCTATGCGCCTAACCTAAAATACTTCAAAGTTTGTGGGTGTCTAACTAAAGTAGGGATTCCTGAATTCAAAAAAGTAAAGTATGTCCTAAAACTATAGATGCTATATTTGTTGGTTATGCTATAAATAGTGTTGCATACATATTCATGTTAATTATTGACTCAAGCCTTAAGCTTGGTAAGATAATGGAATCTCGAGATGCTGAATTCTTCGAGCATAAATTTCCGATCAAAGAATCTATGCATGCTTCATTACTTGCTTCTTTGCTTGTATCTACATCATCATCTTGTCACACACCCCCCTAACTCAAGGTTCAGGAACTTAGAAGAAGTAAGAGGGCTCAAACTAAGACTAGTTTTGGACCTGACTTATGCTTTCTTGCCTAAACATCATGATTTTGATGAACATGTGGTTAGTGCATTTATGTTATGGGAAGATCCTATAACAAATGATGAGACCATGAGAACGATAGATGCTCCATTCTAGAGAGAGGCCATTAATAATGAGCTAGACTCTATAACGAGCAATAACACTTAGGTGTTAGTGGACCATCCTAGGGTATGCAAACCAATTGGGTGCAAATGGTTCTTTAGAAAGAAGTTAAGGACTGATGGGTCTATAGAAAAGTTTAACGCCAGACTAGTGGCTAAAGGATACACCTAGAAACAAGGAATAGATTTCTTTGACACTTACTTACCTGTAACTAAGATTGCCACTGAGCCCTATTAGCACTAGAATTTATACATAATCTAGTAGTACACAAATGGATGTAAAACTGCTCTCCTCTATGATGACCTTGAGGAAAAAATCTACATGGAACAACCTGAAGGGTTAAAAGTTCCTGGTATGGAGCATATTGTATGTAAGCTTGGGAAATCCATGTATGGCCTTAAACAAGTTCCTAAGAAATGGCATCAAACATTTGATTGTACCTCGGTCACACATGGTTTGGTTATAAACAGTGGTAATGCTTGTGTGTATTCTTAGCGTGTTGATAATTATTATGTGATTATCTATCTATATATTGATGGCATGGTTATTTTTGGCACGAGTGTAAATATTGTAAATTCCACAAGGTCTTTTTTTAAGTTCATATTCTTATATGAAAGACCTAAGTGAGGCCAACGTGATACTTAGGTAAAGATAACTAGAACTCCTAAGGGTTTGACTTTAAGTCAATCCCACTATGTAGAGAAAATATTAAAAAAGTTTGTTCACTTTGATGATACTCTGGCTAAAACTCCATATGACCCTAGTGCTCGTTTGAAAAAAAAAAAAGGAACCGTGGACACGATGGTAACGAACAAGGTATGCTTCGCCCCATCTTCTTTTGCAAATGCCTTCCAAATTGTAACTGACCTATCATTACTGGTATCATATAATGGTCTATCCTCAATGCCGGTAAGAAATTGAAAATGCATATTCGAACTTCCATCCACCTCAACATTCATCAACTGGAAAACACCCTTTTGCAAACCAGCAAAGTCATTCTTCTCATCCACCAATACAAAATCCAAAGTTCCACCAACATACTCTGCCCCCTCGTTAAAGTGACCACCACACCGAACACATGCAACAGCAACATCACTCATTACTGTGAACATGAAAATAACACATTAGGTCAAACATAAAAGCCGTGAAGGAATCAGAAAATACAGTATCAATTATTACACACCAACAGAAAGTGATATTACACAATTTACACCAATCATACACGGTGTATCTTCAATAATACACCACTAATTACTTGAAACACACATAGACAAGTTGATTTCACACCATTAAAACTAATTATATACGGTGTATGATAGATCATACACCACTGGTTACTTAAACACACTAACACAAGTTGATTTTACACTATTAAAACCTATCGTACACGGTGTATGATTGATCATACACTACTAATTACTTGAAAACACCTAAACAAGTTGATTTTACACCATTAAAACGTATCATACAGGGGGTATGATTGATCATACACCACTAATTACTTGATACACACCTAGACAAGTTGATTTCACACCATTAAAACCTATCATACACGGTGTATGACTGATCATACACCACTTGTTACTTAAAATACACCTATATAAGTTGATTTAAAACCATTAAAACCTATCATACATGGTGTATGATTAATCATACACCACTGGTTACTTAAAACACACTAACACAAGTTGATTTTACACCATTAAAACCCACTATACATGGTGTATGATTGATCATATATGACTAATTACTTGAAACATATCTAGACAAGTTGATTTCACACCATTTAAACAAATCATACACGGTGTATGATTGATATTAATCCACTAATTACTTGAAACACATATAGACAAGTTGATTTCACACCATTCAAACTAATCTTACACAGTGCATGATTGATCATACACCACTAATTACTTGAAACACACCTAGACAAGTTGATTTTACATCATTAAAACCTATCATACACGGTGTATGACTGATCATACACCATTAATTACTTAAAACACACTAACACAAGTTGATTTCACACCACTAAAACCAATCATACTCAATGTATGATTGATCATACACTACTAATTACTTGAAACACACCAAGACAAGTTGATTTTACACCACTAAAACATATCATACACGGTGTATGATTGACTATACACCACTAATTACTTGAAACACACCTATACAAGTTGATTTCACACCATTAAAACCAATCATACACGGTGTATGATTGATCATACACCACTGGTTACTTAAAACACACCTATACAAGTTGATTCCACACCATTTAAAATCCATCATACACGGTGTATGATTGATCATCCACCAATAGTGACTTAAAACACACCAAGAGAAAATGATTTCACACATTAAAACCAATTATACACGGTGTATGATTGATCATACACAATTAGTGACTTAAAAAATACCAACACAAAATGATTTCACACCATTTAAACCAATCATACACGGTGTATGATTGATCATACACTATTAGTGACTTGAAAAACACCAACACAATATGATTTCACACCATTTAAACCAATCATACACGGTATATGATTGATCATACACCACTAATTACTTGAAATACACCTAGACAAGTTGATTTCAAATCATTAAAACCTATTATACACAGTGTATGATTGATCATACACCACTAATTGCTTGAAACACACATAGACAAGTTGATTTCACACCATTAAAACATATTATATATGGTGTATGATTGATCGTAGACCACTAGTTACTTGAAACACACCTAGACAAGATGATTTCACACCATTAAAACCTATTATACACGGTGTTTGATCGATCATACACCACTAATTACTGGAAACACACTAACACAAGTTGATTTCACACCATTAAAACCAATCATACACGGTGCATGATTCATCATACACCACGAATTACTTGAAACACGCCTGGACAAGTTGATTTCATACCATTAAAACCTATCATGCACGGTGTATGATTGATCATACACCACTAATTACTTGAAACACACTAACACAAGTTGATTTCACACCATTAAAACCCATCATACACGGTGTATGATTGATCATACACCACTAATTACTTGAAACACACCAGCACAATTTGATTTCATACCATTTAAATCAATCATACATGGTGTATGATTGATCATATACCACTAATTACTTGAAACACACCTAGACAAGTTGATTTTACACCATTAAAACCTATCATACACGGTGTATGATTGATCATATACAACTAATTACTGGAAACACACCTATACAAGTTGATTTCTCACCATTAAAACCAATCATACACGGTGTATGATTGATCATACACCACTTGTTACTTAAAACTCACCTATACAAGTTGATTTCACTCCATTTTACACCCGTCATACACAATGTATGATTGATCATACACCAATAGTGACTTAAACACACTAAGAGAAAATGATTTCAGATCATTAAAACCAGTCATACACAGTGTATAATTAATCATACACCATTAGTGACTTAAAACACACCAACACAAAATAATTTCATACAATTTAAACCAATCATACACGGTGTATGATTGATCACAAACCATTAGTGACTTTTAAAACACCAACACAATATGATTTCACACCATTTGAACCAATCATACACGGCGTATGATTGATCATACACAACTAATTACTTGAAACACACCTAGACAAGTTGATATTACACCATTTAAACCAATCATACATGGTGTATGATTGATCATACACTATTAGTGACTTAAAACACACCAACACAAAATGATTTCACACCACTTAAACCAATCATACTTGGTGTATTATTGATCATACACCATTAATGACTTAAAAAACACCAACACAAAATGATTTCACGCCATTTAAACTAATCATACGTGATGTGTGATTGATCATACGCCACTAATTACTTGAAACACACCAACACAAAATGATATTACACCATTTAAACCAATCATTCATGGTGTATGATTGATCATACACCATTAGTGACTTAAAAATCACCAACACAATATGATTTCACACCATTTAAACCAATCATACACGGTGTATAATTGAAAATACACAGTTAATTACTTTAAACACACCAACATAAAATAATATTACACCATTTGAACCAGTCATACACGGTGTGTGATGGATCATACACGGTGTGTGATGGATCATACACCACTAATGACTTAAAACATACCAACAGAGATGATTTAACACCATTTAAACCAATCATACACAGAGTATGATTAATCATATACCATTAATGACTTGAAAAATACCAACATACCATGATAATATACCATTTAAACCAATCATACACGGTATATGATTAATCATACACTATTAATAACTTGAAAAACACCAACACATAATGATAATACACCATTTAAACCAATCATACATAGTGTATGATTAATCATACACCATTAATGACTTGAAAAACACCAACATAACATGATAATACACCATTTAAACCAATCATACACGGTGTATGATTGATCATACACCACTAATTACTTGAAACGCACCTAGACAAGTGAATTTCACACCATTTAAACCAATCATACACGATGTATGATTAATCATACACCATTAATGAGTTGAAAGACACCATAAGAAAATGATAATACCCCATTTACACCAATCGTACACTGTATATGATTGATCATACACCATAAATGACTAGTAACACACCAATCCCGTATGATAGAGATCCATTAACGACCAATGCATGAAATGATCATTTTACCTTCAATGTCTGATCTGAAAACCGCGAAATGTGTAATTACTCAACCTTGAACCTACCGTAATGCTTCAAACCCGTTCTTACAAAGCCTTCTTCTTCTTCTAAAGCCACCACAAACAATTACCCAAGGGCCCAAGTAGGACAAGAAAACACGCAGGACGCTGAGAATGGAGCTCAGGAATTCAAAAATAAAAGAAGAAGAAGAAAGAAGAGAGAATGAGATATGAGAGAAGGAAGACAAATGGTTAGCACAGTGAAAAGAGAGAGATAATGAACAGGCGGGAAGAGAAGGGAGAGAGAGAATGAAAAGCAAAAAGTAAAAAAGTTGTCATTTGCATTAAATGAGAGGGGAAGCCGGGAGGGACTAGAGTGAAAAGGGCAAAATGGTTCAAATGGGTAGGGCAAAAAGATTAAAAGTGGGGCTGGGGATCTATCTGGTACGATTTCCCAAGGAAAAAAGAAAGCAAACTTTACCATGGATCTAGCGAAAGGTGGAAACACGATTAGATCTAGTGGCCGAAATATTTTCAATAGTATTAAAAGGCAATGAAATTTTGAAGCAAAAAAGTGTTTTTTTTTTTTTTTTTTTTTTTTTTTTAAACACGAAGCAAGAAGTTCAATACATATATTTTTTGAATAAATAACATATTAAATTAATATTTTTAACTAGTCGGAATCTATAGAGCGCCTTCAGGTTTCTTTTGTCCAAAAAAATTAATATATTTAACTTATAAATAACATAAAAATATAATTAGAAGATGATAATAATAACAACTCCAACGAAAGTAATAATAATAACAAAAAGTGAGATTATTTGTCTCGTTGATTCTTATATTTTACTTATTATGTCAATATAATTTTCATATGCAATACATTATTTTTATTTAAATTAAAAATAACATTGTATTCAAGATAGAATTTCAAATATTCAAGTTAAATTTTGTTCAAATTAGATAAACGAGTGAGTTTGTAGTGGAAACTTACATCTAAATTGATACAATTTAGGGTTATTTACTCCAAGGATCCCTATACTTTTTAGATTGTGTCAGTGTAGTCTCTGTACTTTTAATTATGTTAATTTAGTCCCTTTACAATTTATATTGTGTTAATTTAGTCCTTTAGTCAAATTTAAGTTAAATTATTAATGTAATTTTTAATGGGACAATCACGTTAGATGCAAGTAATCCATTGCAAATTCATTCATTGACTCAAGTTAACCAAATTTATGGCCGAACTATTAAAATTTTCGTTTAAAACTCAACACAAATTTTACTCTAGGAACCAAATTGACACAATATGAATTGTACAAGGACTAGATTGACACAATTAAATGTACAACGACTAAATTGATACAATTAGCAAAGTACATTGACTTTTGGTGTTAATAATCCTACAATTTAAATTATATATAAATTACAGTAGTATTACTAAAAGTAAATGGCCAAGTTAAGCAAAATACACGTTTTGTGAAAATTAAAATATGCAATTAAAGGGTAATATTATTGTTATGGTGAAATTATTATTGCTAGAGCATAATTGTAGTTTTTAAGGTAATTTTATAACTTTTATTAATTATAAATTATATTATTATTTTGATAATAATAAATTTTGTAAATAATAATAAATTTTGTCAACAAATTTTTAATTAAATTATAGGATAAATTATAGAAAATTTTTCTAACTTTTGCTTCAATAACAAAAAACTCCCCTCACAAATAAAATCACTCACTAAACCCCCTAACTTTTAAAAATTTTTCTATTTGCCCCCAAATAACTTTTTTTTGACTATTTTACCCCTTAACAAAAAAAAAAAGTTATATTTTATCTTATAATATTTTTTATAAAAATTTTAAAAATATTTTTTATCTTCTGAACTTATATAATATTACTATAATTGATTAAAATAATTATATTTTTATAACTATAGAAAATTTTCTTAATTTTGTTTGCTTATAATATAAAATATTTAATTTTTATCTAATAATATAAAACCTTTTTCTAAAAATAAAATTAAATATTATGGGTAAAATGATCAAAAATAAATTGCATTTAGGTTAAATAATAAATTTTTAAAAGTAAGAGTTTTGTGAGTACTTTTACTTATGAGAAAAATTTTCTATTTTTAAAGCAAAAGACAGGGATTTTTTGTAATTTACCTTAAATTATAAAAGCGACAAAATTAATTATATATATTTTGGAAGATGTCGCCTGCAACATTGGAGGACGGGAAAATTAGCAGAAAACAAATTCTTCCTCCGACGAGATAGAGGGTGGAGACAGAGAGAGAGGCTTCTTCCATGGCCGACGAGGACGACGAGGGTTTCGGCGACTTCCACTTCGTCTCCCCTCTATCTATCACCAATACGCATCACATCAATCCCCTTCCCCCCCAAAAGGACCTCCATTCGGGTCGTTTCACTTCTTCTCAATCCAATCTCTCTAATGGATCTATAGCGTTCGAAAAGCCTAAAGGAGCTTTGCCCTTGTCATTATTCGGCGAATTAGAAGCGCCCGAATCTGGTGATAATGGTTCTGTGCCTGATAATTCGAGTAATTTGTTTGATAATGGAAATATTGCGGGTAAGTTGAATTCGGGCGTTGGATTTCCTGATGTGTTAGCGAAGTTGTACAATCAGAATCAGGAGATCAAATCTGGTGATGGGTCTGGTGTGAATTCTAATGGGTTGGTCTCGAATTCAAGAATGGAACCGGATCTTGGTGAGGGGAATGATGAAGGGGTTGATGATGATGAAGATGATTGGGAGTTTATGTGTGCATCTTTAGAAAATGGTGGAAAATGGGATTCCAAGGTAAAAAGGTTGAAACGTGTGCTTAGATCTAGCAAGTTTTATTGATATAGTGTGTAGACTAGGGACTAGGATCCAGCGCTTCTGTGAAAAACAAATGCACCGTGCATTCTATCGTATCAAATAATTTTGTGCACACTTATATGTATATATAAATGGTTTAATAGTTACTTAATATGGACAAATGCACCAAATCCTTGCCCCTAGACTAATGTCTGTTGTTGATCAAAAAAAGACTAATGTCTGTTTGCCAATTGTTGTAGGAGCGAGGCGCCCTTGTAATGGAGGGACTGAAATTGGAGCCGATGGCCATCACAGGAGACAGAGAGCAGGCCGGTATTGTTCAATTTTATAAACAAATGAATTATGCTTTAGTTTTGAATACATTGTATTAATTTAAGGGTGTGGTAGTTAAACTATTGATCTCACATGGGAGAATGGTATGTTCATGCTTGCATAGAGAATTATTGTAACTTGTTAGAGTGACTACAATTGTGATGCCATGTTTTAGGGGGTTATTGTCAAAGTTGATAGTTGGGTGGTGAATTGAAGGTGGATAAAATAGTGTTCTAATAGAGGCATCATATTTTTGGATTGATTAATCTACTTTACACCCTATAATTATGGATGATTTACTCATGTATGTGTTTGAGCAAATATTGATTTGATTGAATGAGCCGGAGTCTTGATGTTGCTGTCAAATTTGGCATACACAAGTATAACACTAGATCCACAAACGGATTTGGTGTTATTAATGGAATGAAGGGGAATGTTGTTTACTCTTTGAGATGGCCCTTTTGCACTTCATCTCCTTGAAAAAATGTTTTAAGATAGCATTCACCTTTCTTTCACAAGAGCAGGCAGCTTGCTTTTGCAATTCTGATTTCATATTGATGTTAGACTGTGATGTGTGCATGATATGATACTTACTATATTTTGATGTAGACTGTGATGTGTGTATGGTGTGATACTTATTATATGTTGATGTTAGACTGGGATGTGTGTGTGCTACGGTACCTACTATATTATACATATAATGAAACTTTTTGCGATTGTATATTGTCAGTGACCTTTGTCTGTACCTCATGTCTTACATTTTCAAATTTGTTGGCTGATTGGGAAGGTCAGAGTGCTTCGCTGCAAATTGAGAGCAAGCCTCAGCCCAGCAGTATGTTTGCTGATTTCAGTGATCCATTTGTCGCATATAATGAAGTTAGTTATAGATCTTCTGAAGTGGATGCTGGTATTAATTCTAATTTGGACGTTGATGTGCCTAATGGCTTCGCATTAGACCCATTTCCTAAAGTCGAGGAAATGCAAAATAGAAATGGTACGAATGCTAGTTCAATGAGTGAAAATGAGGACTTTGATGAATTCGGGGACTTTGTGGATGCTTCCTTTGGAGTAGGATCAATGCAGCAGGTGCCTTGAAATCCTCTTTCTGTAGATTTTTTTCTTTCCTTAAATTGTCATCCTTGTACAATTTGGTAAAATCCACTTTTATTTGTCTGTAGCGAGCGGAAATGGTTGCTCAATCAGATTCTACCAGGGCACACTTACCCAATGGAAAAGTACAGGTTTGTCCGGCTCTGCTTTTTTTTTTTTTTTTTAGTGTGAATACTATCAGGAATAAAAGTCTAATTTACAAGAACAGTTGGTGATACGTGTACTCATGATATTCTAAAGCCGTTTGTAGATTCAATATCTACACCTGTATATGCATACATAGTGAAACTCATATGCATGAACAATTTTGGTAGATTTTCCAAAACATGCTTTCATAGGCAAATTCTTTTCTTGATGATTCTTATTATTTGAACTTTTTTCATTTGAACTTTTTTTCTTAAGAACTTCTGCTGTGGCGTTGTCCAGCTGATCTTGATGATTCCTGCTTGTTTTCTGGGAGCTGTAAAAGTTCATGCCCAAAATGAGAATAGAACTTTGGGGCTTTTAGGCCAATATATGTGGAGGCCCAAAAGGCTTTGATCCATATATTGATGTTAGACTGTAATGTGCGTATGATATGACATTCACTATATCATACATATAAGTAAGCTTTTTGCAATTATACATTGTCAATCACCTTTGTCTGTACCGCATATCTTATATTTTCAAATTTGTTGGCTGGTTGGGAAGGTCAGAGTGCGTCATTGCAAATTGAGAGCAAGCCTCAGTCCAGCAGTATGTTTGGTGATTTTAGTGATTCATTTGTCACATCTAATGGAGTTAGTTATAAATCTTCTGAAGTGGATGCTGAAATTGGTTCTAAATCGGCCATTCCTGTGCCTAACGGCTTTGCGTCAGACTCATTTCCTAAAGTCGAAGAGATTCAAAATAGAAATGGCACAAATACTAGTTCAGCAAGTGAAGATGAGGACTTTGATGAATTTGGGGACTTTGTAGATGCTTCTCCTAGGGTAGGATCAATGCAGCAGGTGCTTTAAAATCCTTTTCTTTTTCTTCTCAATTTTTTCTTGCCTTAAGTTATCATCATTGTATCTTGTACAATTCGGTAATATCTACTTTATCTGGCTGTAGCGAAAGGAAGTGGTTGTTCAATCAGATCCTACTGAGGCGCAGTTACCCACTGGGAAAATACAGGTTTGTGCCGCTACCTTTTATTGTTTGTTTCTAATGTCATTAAAGTTAGCATCTGGAATAAAAGTCTAATGAACAAGGGCAGTTGGTGATACATGTACTCATATTACAAGGCCATTTGTAAATTTTCAGTGTCGAGACCTCAATATGCATACATGATGGCACTCATTTGCGTCAACTGTTTTGCTAGATATGCCAAAACATGCTTTCTTGACGATTCTTATTATTAAAATTTGTTTTTTCTGAAGAACTTTTGCTATGGAGTTGCTGTAGCTATTTTTGATGATGCTTGCTTGTTTTTTGGGAGTTGTAGGCAGTTATCTCCAAAAGTTTACGCTCAAAAAGAGAATAGAACTTTTGGAGGCTTTTAGGCCTGATATTTGTGGAGGCCCAAAAGGCTTTGATCCATGTAGCCTTCTTGACATAGTGGAAGAAGACTTGGATTGTTCATGTTGTTGTTAGTCCTGATATATGTGGTCCTTTTTGTTTTGATTTACACTGCAGTTAAAGCCTGAAACAACATTTTAACTCATCGGGACCTCAGTGGATAGTAGGTCGAGCCGTGGATGAGAATGAGTCAAGTCAAAACCGAGTTTGTTAGGGTTGAGGCTCTGCTTGCCAACATTTAGCACAGCCCTATTCCTACTTAAGTTTTCGAGCCTAACTACTTTGAGCGCGAAATTAGAACTTGGTTTTGCTAAAAGCCAGCTTGGTGATTGCCTTGTTAGGCTCATTTAAACTCGATCTATGCTAATTTGGGCTCTATTAGGCTCGAGTTTAGCTCATTTATGCTAATTTGGGCTCTATTAGGTTCCTCATCAAGCTTATTAGGTTCCTCATCAAGCTTATTCAGGTTTATTTAGGCTTGTTCGGGCTTATGAGCTTCTAAGCTCGAGCTTTGCCGTGCTCAGATCAAGCTTGAAAATGAGTCAAGTCTTTCAAGCTTTATGGCAATCTGGCTCTTAGGGGTTCTCGACTGATTGGCCAGTTTGGCCTAGCCTAGGTGCAGCAGCAGGGTATATGACCAACTCTGATCTACTTTAAAATCCATCCATCAGCGCCAAATTTGTCCAATCATCTTTAACCAAGTTTGATTCAGTCCCGTCTTCTCTATGTCGGATACTTACACGCTTCATAAAATATCATGTTCATGTAGACTTGGCTGACAACAAACATGGACTTGTCAAGGAACAAGCACTATCTTTAAAGCTTAAATTATTAGGTGAAGGTCCAAAGATTGGTTTTACACTTTAATTAGCATGAATAAGGCACAAGCCCACTTCGTGCCTCATATAGTTGCATTAATATGAGGACTGGGACCTACTAGGGATTTAATGCGACCTCTTGGTTAGAGAGGCTTTGGCAATATGTCAAGGAACCTACAATCCCAAAGGCTTAAGTTGTTAGGTAAAAGCTCGCCAATGATTTTGTACTGTAAGAGCATTAAGAATTTTTTCTTCAGCAAACTTAAACAAATTCTCTTCTCAATTCGCAGGATGCCACAACACAGCCAGTAAAAGATAGAGGAGCCTTGCCGTTGTTCTTTTTCGGTGATGCCGTAGAGGAAGCGGCTGATTCTTTAGATCATCAAGATGATTTCACTCACAAGCCAACCTCCAGTTACCGAACTGGCATCACCAGTCAAACATCAGGGATATCTATACATGATCTCATATCAAATTTGTACAGCCAAGCTCAGGATAGTTCTTCATTTGAGGATAATCAGAAACCTTCTGAAAATGGGTTTCATTCCTCTCATAAGATTTCAAATCCAACTTTAGTACATGGCAATGACAACTTTGTTGGCAGTTCTTGGGAGTTTAGAGACGCCTTTTCAAAAAGCGGAGTCAAAGAGCAGTCTTTCTATCCTATTCCTGTTGATGCAGATCTCACATTGTCAGATAGATCATCGGATGTGCAATTTTATGTGGATTTCTATACCAAATTAAGGGATGAATTATGTGGTGTTGTCTCGTGCCATCTGGATGATATAAAGGTTAGTATATCAATTTTTATGTTCTTGGTTCAAATAATTTCATTGCCTCTGCTTCATCCCTGTCTTCTGTTAAGTGGATTTGCAAATCAGTGATCTTAGATGTTATTTATGTTTCCTGCTAGAAAGCTCAAGGTTCTGATTCTCTTGCCTGCGAAGATGCAGAGGGAGTGGCTCTAGACAATGGTATCGAGGTCAGTAGCTTTATTTGCTTTATTTGATTCTTTGCCTAAAGAGGGAGTGATCTTCAAGACATATACATTTATACACACACACATATATTGGTTCCTCCTTGGTCCTTAAAAAATAATTCATCATCTTAGGAAAGGTGAATTGTGTGACTAGATTTACTTTCATTGTTAAAAATACTAGCCCTACAAACGAGGTTCTCAGAGAGACGGATAAATATATATGTAGTCTTAACCTTATTTGTCATGGACAGGTTATTTTTGAGACTTGGAACTTCTAGGTCATAATATAGAAACCTATTGTTGCTCCAAGGCTGACCCTTTGATCATTGTTATTGTTCCTTTGGATATGGATGTCCTGTCCAGCTTAAACATGCCTCCACTAGTCATTGGTTTCATTTCTATTGTTGGCCTCACTAAACATCTGTCTACTTTCTAGGAAGCTTCTAAGTTGCTTCAAGAATGTACGTTCTCCGGAAAGATTTATGTGGAACAACACATGAGAAGAGACAAATATTTCGATGAGGTTCTTGAGTTATTGCAAGGACCAAAATTTCAGGTGGTTGAATTAGAATACCATTTATCAAGAAGACTAAAGTTGGTATGTGTTTTTTGCCTTGAATAATTCAGGAGTTCTTAAATTTTGTGATTTCTTATCTCTGCCTTTGTGTAACTTGTCTCAGGCAAAGAAAGACCCGAAGATTTCAATTGGACTCTTGAGGCATTCTAGATCAACGCTAAGGATTTTGGCATTGGGATCTCTGAAGGAACAATCCATTTATGTTTCAGCTTGGTCTAAGATTATCGATGTTTGCGCACTAGAACTGAGACATGGTGCCTTGATCTGGGAAAAAGCATTGGAGAAGAATGTGCGGGGTCAAATCCTTTCTGATAAGCGAGGTAGTTAATTATCCACTGCTTTCATTATTCTCTACTTTGCTATTGCATTTGCTGCTTGTTAATTCGAATTTTTATTCCTCGAAATGTCTTGCCAGAGATTGGGCTCTATTTTTTCATGGAAAACTTTTTCTATCTCAATTTTATTGTATTTTTGCATAATTTTTTAACAGCAACCAAACATACAGAAAATATTTTCCCCCATTGGGGAAAATTGAATTCCCATAAATGAAAGAGGAAACACATTTTCCTTTAGGAAGGAGAAAGCATTTTCTATAGTAATATTATGTCATATGCTTCGCTTTAATCTTAATTGGTCAAGCATTAACCTCTCAAAATTTTGTAGAATGAAATTATTTTCTTTAGCTAGAAAGACAAACATTGTTAAGAGAAATTTTTTTCAATTGAAAATATTTGTGAGGAATTTTTTTTTTTTTTTTTCCCTAAAGAAAAATGTTTTATGTTGAAACAAATTGAGACTTAGACACTTTACAAGTCGACCAAGAACATAGAAATCCATAGATAATAGTGGAGTACGACTTTTGGACACATATACCCATGTCCAACTCTCATACCCGAGTCTAAGTAATTTAGGATATAAGTTCTGTGTGATCTTGTCTTCACGGCTTCAATATAAAATGACGTGAGAATTCTGGTTGCCACAGGTCAGTCTTACATCCTAGCGCTTGGAGAAATTTACAGAGTTGCTGAGCTTCTTCGAGTATCAGCCAGGATTTACAAGCCATGGATACTATTAAGCGCAGCAGAACTGGTGAACATCTATCCTCTTCTGGACGATTGCATTGCTCTGTGGTCGAGTTCAGGGCTCAAGGAGGCGGTGGAGAATGTATCAAATGATGTTTCCTTTCATTGTCATGAAACCGCTAAGGCATTGGTTGATTCCATCAAGCATGTCCATGAGAATGATGATGCTCTGTATGATGCTATTTTGGTTCAACGAAGATCTGTTTGTCAGCTGTCCCTACTACCACTGGAAACACTTCCAGGTAATAAGATCTCAGTTTCGGTCTTTTGGAATTTTAGATGACTAGATATGGATACCCGTAGATAGGTTTGCTAATTGTTCTGTTATTCACTGATCAATTGTTGAAAATTTAACTGAAATAAAGAATTTGTTGCCTCACTCACCCCTGGAATCAATAAGAAAACAAGTGCTAAGTTCCATAGCAGTTAAGAAGCCAAACCGTGGCCTTACGTCTAAGAAATAGGCTATGCAAAGATACGGTTTTTATTTGGGGTTTGAATTATGCTATTGGGTATGAACAATTACTTGGGCCTAGCCACTAGGCTGTAGGTTTAGACTTACCCTGTTACGCGTAGGGAGATTTTCAAGTGGGAAGTGCATTACTCCCCGACTCAGAAACCCCGATTAACCAAAAACATCATTTACTCGTAGGTTCATGAACTTATTTTTGGAGATAAGTCACTTTAAATTTGATCTGAGAACATAAGTCGCGTCAGACATTGTTTGATATGGAGCTTAAAGATGGTATGATTCATGATAGCATGCGGTAATGTACTTTGATCAATGCAGCAGTTGATCCCAGCTACTAGAGAAAGGCTTAGATTGTTGCATTTAAAGTTCTTTGCAAACCCAAAATAATACGATTAGAGTATTTAGAGCCACTTACATAATCAGCTACTTGGCTTATAGTTGTTCCAATAAACTGTATTAGTATGTGTCGTCAGGAGCCCCTAATATTTCTCTTTAGGCAAGACACTCAATTTAACCGAGTTGATGTGGATACAGCTATAGTTGAATCTGAAACCTAGAGTGGTCTTCTATTCTGTCTTTCTTTGAGTCTGACCTCACCTCCCCCGCAAAAGAAAGAAAAACATTTTACAAGGTAATGACTTATATTTTGAAATGTCAAGATACCTAACTGATAAATATTCAAATCTTAAGCGTATTTAAGTGATAAATTCCCTAAAAATGTCATAGAATGTAATGGGTTTCACCATTGTTTATTTGCCCGAGTGCATGTATATTTATAGATAGTGTGGTACAATAAGAAAAAAGGAAAAAACTGAGCATACAAATCGTGTATAAAAACTCTTAGCATACAAATCGTTATCTGTGTATACGTGCATTTGATTTCATTTGCTGAAGAGTCCTTGCCTGTGTCTGCATGAATCAGAAATGAAAATGGTGATGTGGAACGAAAAGCCCTACTTTCTCAGCTTGGCCAATCTCTGGGCAAACCTCATCAGCTCTGATCCTCCAGAGTCGCCACATTTGCATGTCGTGTGAACATACACGGGTGCTTGAGACGTTTCAGGTTCTCATTTCTAGGTCACGGTGCATCCGATTCAACAGTCATTATTTCTGCTCTTCCAAAAAGGGTGAAGCATAAAAGAGCACCACATCATGTTGCTACAGAGGGAGAGAGAAAGAAGAGAGAACGACACTAGAAGGATGCACAAGACCGTAATGTGTATCTTTGGTGTTCTGTTCGACATTTTTAGGCATGTTTTATTTGGAAGCAAATGGTGTAGCTGTTGATTTTCTTAATCGAGGTGCTTCAGGATATCCATCTTCACTCCATTGGGTGTTCAGTCATCGCGAGTTCCCTTGCCTGACTGCAGATTTTCATTTATATGTTCTACTTGTAGTCTTGGATTTGTATGGGTTGAGCAGACTTTGTCCGGCTGATCAAATCATATTATATTGTCGTTGAGTATCAACTTCAAATTATATAAAATAAGAGAGAAATAAATCCGCAAGACCATGCATGTTGAGTAATTTGACTGGTGTGTTTCTTTGTTTTGGGTTTTTACATGTGATAAGACATTAAGGTATTACATTATGTATGAGTTGTATTGGCTAGTGACAACATGTAAATTTCATTCTTGTTCTTCAAATAACGTTCATTCTTTTTTGCAAGGAGGCAGGGGAGAGCAAAATTCCGAATTAATTGAATTATTGTATGGAAAATATATTTTGATATGTTACACTTTTAGTCATTGAATTTTTGTTTTATGTCGTTTGGTATTTGATATTCTCTCTATAGGATATCACCTTGCAGATGTAAGGCTATGTATATCTCACCTTTTCTAGATCTTGGCTTTGGGAGCCTCTTATCAGACTAGGTGGTGGTTTGGTATTTGGTGCAATACCAATCAATGTTTGGCTATTTAACAGCTTTAGAAAAAAAATTGTGATTCTTCAATATAAATTGTAGTGGATGTGATTTTGGCCGATTTTGGTTTGAGATTATATAACTTTCAATTCGAATACCCTAAAGAGTCTAATTGGTATTTACCTAGTACTAACAAATTAAATTTGGTACTATGGCATTTGAAATTTTGGTACACTACACTTATTATGATTATTAGTTATTTCAATTTGATATTTCTACTATAATATATTTTTATATTTTATATGTTTTACAACTTGTTTGGTTTTTCCTCTAGCTTTTAGTTTTAAAGAGAATAAAAATCAAGTTTGGAAAATAATTTTTCATATATAAATTTCTTATTTTGAGTTTTTTCATTGTAGTAAAAAAACGATGACCAAAACCATACAAAAGGTATCTTTAAAATTTAATTTTTAGTTTCTATAGAATCTAACATTGCAAACTTTCGGGAAAAAAAGAAGGAACCGAGATTGGAAATAGATTGAAAACTTAAGAAGTAAAATATTGAAAATTAAAGAGATAAGAAAGAAGAAATTGATGCCTTCACAATAGGGGTGTAAATGATCCAAGCCGTTCGCGAGTAGCTTGTGAGTAGCTTGAATAAAACTCCACTCGAACTCGAATTAACCGAGTTCGACTATCAAAAGATACTCGATTAATAAGCGAGTACGAGTCGAGTAGTGAACTACTCAGCTCGATACTCAATTAAATATTGACTCGATACTCGATTAAATACTCGGCTACATACTCAATTAAATACTCGACTCAATACTCTAATTGGTACTTGACTCGATACTCGAATCGTATGAAGTAGTTCTTCTGTATTATTTTCTTTGAAATGGATGGCTTATGACATTAATATGAATTCCTTTTAAAAGATAACATGTTACATTTGCGGTAGAGTGAAAGAACTTGTATTTGGTTTATTTGTATTTTTTGAAACTTAGATTCTGATGCATATTTGTTATTAATATATCGGTAATTTATGATTGTATATGGTAACATATAAAGTGGGTGATAATTGAGTATAACTAATGTTCAATTGTATGGAATAATATTATAAAGGAGCTAATTTGTTAAACATTCATATGCACAATAAATGAGTACTCGAGTCGAGTCGAGTACTCGAATAGTTAATTGAGTTCGAGTTCGAGCAAAATTAACTACTCGAATCGAGTTTGAGTCGAGTACTGAGATACTCAGTTTAGCTCTACTCGATTACACCCCTACTTTACAATACAACGGACAAAAGTGCCCTTTTGGTCGCTAAAGTAACCAAAAATGGCCAACTTAGTTACCAAACTCAAATTTTGGAAGATTTAGACACTCAACTCTTAGAAAATGTCACATTTAGTCATTCAACTCATTTAACTCAAATTTTGAAAAATTTGGTCACCCGACTCCTAATAAAAATCTTATTTTAGTCACTCAAGTGGTTTAAAATAAGTAAATTGATCACTCTAATCATTTGGTCACTCACTCCTAATAAAAATCTACTAGTAACCCAAATAGTTTCAAATATATAAGTTGATCATCGAAGTCAAATTTTGAAGAACTCTATAACTTTAAAAAAAATTCATTTTGATCACTTATGCAATTTAAAAATGATAAAATCCATTAGTCAGCTATAAAAATAACAAATTTAAAACTTCTAACATATTTAATCACTTGTATAATTTTGAAATATAAATTCGTTACCCAAGTAAAAATATTAAGCATTTTTAATTTGAGCACTAAATTTATATGGATAAATATCACAAATCTATGAGTTTTGTCTTTGAAAATTAGGGATTCTTTTGTTTAACTGAAATGGGCCTCGGATTTTTCAATCAATTTGGGAGGAAAATTTTGACAAATGTGTTTAATTTAAAGTTAACATTTTAATTCTTAGTTTTTTATAAATTATTTTCATTTTTTGTTTAAAATATTTTTTATGTTCATTTTATTTCAAAATTAATTACTTATCTTTTCACTTTTACCCCATGTTAATAGCCAGATAAGGGCTGATTTGGTTACAAAATAAAAAATGAACGACTATTTTGGAAAAAAAAGGTGATGAATAAATTTAAATAAAGTTACAAAATCAGAGACCAATAAAATATATAATTTTAAAAATATGATTAAATTTGTTATTTTTTACTAGAGCAGTGAATTTAATCAAATTTTAAAGCACTTCGGTGACTAAATCAGATTTTTATTAGGAGTTGGGTAACCGAATCTTCCAAAATCTGAGTTAGGTGACCAACTAGTCTATTTTAAATAACTTGAGTAACTAAAAGGGACTTGTAGTAAGAGTTGGGTGATCAAGGGCCTGTTTAGTAACAAAAAATTTTCCAGGTTTTTAGGAAAATTTTTCTAAAAAATTGGAAAACTAGAAAACGTGTTTAGCAATCCAATTTTCTAATTCCAGAAGTTGGAAAACAATTTTTCTATTTTTCCTATTCCTTTACAGATTTGGAAAACAGTTTTAAATTGTTCTTCAAATTTTCTTCACAAAATAAGGACCTTGTTTTCCAACCCCCTCTTATATTTTCACACTACTACACATTTTATAATATTTTCTATGTACCCCACCTCCTCCTCCTTTTATGTAAAAGATTTGGGGGTAATTAAAACCAAAGAGGGTACTAACACGCCGTCACCTGATCCCATTAGAATTTTGAAGTTAAGCGTGCTTGGGCAAGAGCAGTTCCAGGATCGGTGACCTCCTGGGTAGTTCTCACCCTCAGGTTGGGGGCACTCGAAAACAGCCTCTCTTCATGGGTAATACCCTAAAGAGGGAAAGCTGCGTATATCTGCCCTCCCAGACCCTGCTTAGGCGGGAGCCCTTGGGGTAATGGGTATGTTGCTTACTATTTTGGAATACTTAAAGCTAAGTTCCTAATTTTGAAAGCAATTACTTTTTAAGGCAGAAAGCAATTACTTTTTAAGGCAAAAAGCAAATAAGAGAATCATGCAAGTTATTTAATTATAGACTCTCGTGTTTACAGAATGTGATAGAGCGAGCTTTAGGGGTACTTAAGGCTATGTTCCTTTTTTTAAAAGCAATACCGAACTATCTGCTAAGGTAGGAGTGTAGACAAACCGAACGTTCGATGAACTACTTGCGTCCGAAATCGATTAGGGCTCCTTCATGTTCATTATGAAGGCTCAATAGCTTATCGAGCCGAGTTCGAATAGGGGGCACTCAGTTCATTAACGCTCATGCACAATTTGATAAGAGCTCATTAAGGACTCATTAAAAGCTCGTTAAGAGCATATTAACAGTTGATATTGGTTCCAAAGTCCCCGCTCGTGCAGGAGCTTCTGTGGCACTGGGACTGCTGTTGTTGTTGTTGTATTAGTTCCAAAGTGGTTCGACAATGACTCGATAGTAATTTGAAAAGCGTTGATAGTGAACTCGACTCAATAGCAAGCTCTGCTCGATTTTAAGCTTAATTGAGTTCGACAATGAGCTCAACACTGATAACAAGCTCGACTCAACTTGATAAGTCTAACGAGCCGAGCCACGTATCGAACATACTAAAATCTTATTGAATCAAGTTCGAACAAAGGGTTGGAAAAGATCAAAAAGAGCTTGGCTCAAACTTGATATTGGTAAGCCTTATCAAGCTCGAGTTCGAAAAGGGGGTTCTTGGGTCGGCTTGTCTCATTTGCACCCCTACCTTAAGATGAGAAAAGTTGATTCATATATCACATTGTATATTATTCATGTATCATTCTTAATTTTCAAGAAATAGGAAAACAAGGATCACTTGAACGCATTTTTCAATTTAGCATGTTATAAAATTAGAAAAGAAAAACTGGAGATGAAAAGGAAAATGGTTTTTTGTTACTAAACAAGTTCTAAATCTTCTAAAATTTGAGTTCAGTGACTAAGTTGACCATTTTTGATAACTTTAGTGATCAAATGGGAACTTTTGTCCTAAAATGATTACACTACTTATAAAAATATTTCTAAGCCTATTATTATAGGCCTATATTCCTATTTGTTATTGTATTAAATGAGAAAATGAACCCAAAAGATAGAAATCTTTGAAGTGCTTGTAATTAGATTAATAACTATTCCCACTAGAAAATGAGAAAATACCACAAAAAAAAAGGAATGTTCTAAAATTAGGGACATATTATACTCAAAAAGACGAGAATAAAAATACAAATCCAAATATGTTTAAAGAAAAATAGCAAGTATTTTATTTCAGAACTCAAAAACCACAGAAGTTTTTCTTCTATTCAAATAATTGTCTCAATTTTTTATTCTTTTAATTCTTTCTCTCACTCTCTCGAATTCTCAATCGCAGATTCTCAATTTCTTACTTTTGTCATTTTCTTTCACTGCTTTTATTCTCTACGCGCCTCTTGTATATATACACAGATATGAGACGTTGAGGGTTTTCTTACCCAGGAAGGAAATGCGGGGGTGGGGAATTATAGTGCATGTATATGTATATATGTATATAAATTTCTTTTACATAATTTCTAATTTTCTAGGATATTTAATAATATCCGAATCTGACCATAAAAATTGTACCCAAAAATATTCAATATTTACAACACTCCCTATTTCGATATTTTCCGTTAAAATATTACAGGACATAACACTCTTAAAAAAGTATAGTGTCCGAATTATATATGCTTTTAAACTGCCTCGTTAAAAACCTTGCCAGGAAAAACCCAGTGGGACAACAACCATAGCGAAGGAAAAAAGAGTACAATGCTTATTTAACTCCCCCTCATGTGAACATATTAGTAAGGCGTGTTCCTGAGTCGACGCATACTAATCTTATAAACTAGTTTCTCAAAAGTTGCTGCTGGCAATGCTTTCGTTAACAAATCTGCTAGGTTCTCACTTGAGCGAACTTGATGAACATCTATTTCACCCATCTTTTGGAGCTCTTGCGTAAAGAAAAACTTAGGCGACATATGTTTAGTTCTGTCTTCTTTACTGTATCCACCTTTGATTTGAGCAATACATGCAACATTATCTTCATACAGTATTGTCGGACTCCCCCTAATTGTTGGATGATTGCATTCGTCTTGAACATGTCGAATAAAAGATCTCAATAATAAACATTCCCTACTTCCCTCATGAAGTACAAGTATTTCAACATGATTTGAAGAAGTTGTTGTTGTTGTTTGTTTGGTATTGTTTGTGAATGACCTTTATATGAATCAGACAAATATCCAGCATCTGTATATCCAACCAATCTTGGATTCGATTGTTTCAGATAGAATAATCCCATATTAGATGTACCACGGAGACACCGAAATATATGTTTGATCTCATTCCAATGTCTTTGGATAGAAGTTGAGCTATATCTTGCTAATAAGTTAACTGAAAAGGCTATATCTGGTCTGGTATAGTTAGCAAGATACATCAGTGCACCTATTGCACTTAGATATGGCACTTCAAGGCCAAGAATTTCTTCGTTATCCTCTTGAGGTCAAAAAGAGGGTCCTTATTTGCATCAAAGAATCGGACAACCATTTTGGGTACTCAACGGATGGGCCTTATCCATATTAAAAAGTTTTAGCATTTTTTTTGTATAAGCAGATTGATGGACAAGAATTCCATCAGTTAAGTGCTCTATTTGCAGGCCAAAATAATATTTTGTGTTTCGAGATCTTTCATCTCAAACTCCTTATTCAGATATGCAACAACTTGTTCAATCGCTTTAGAAGTTTTTATGATGTTTAAATCATCAAAATAGACTGCGATGATGGTAAATCCAAAATTTAATTTCTTAATAAAAACACATGGGCTCATGGGATTGTTTACATATCCCTCTTTCAGAAGGTATGCACTAAGACGATTGTTCCACATTCGCCCTGATTATTTTAATCCATAAAATACAACAACAGCAGACCCAGTGCCTCAAGGACTCCCGCATAAGTGGGGTCTGGGAGAGGTGGATGTACGCAGCCTTACCCCGTCATGGTATAACCCTGCCGAGAAGCTGTTTCCGAGAACCCCCACCTTATAGGGTTGGCAACACGAGGGCTTCCCATGAGGTCACCCATCCTGGTATTACTCTTACCCAAGCATGCTTAACTTCGGAGTTCTAATGGGATCTGGTGCCTTAGTGCCTGGTAAATGAACCTATTTTAATCCATACAATGATCTCTATAATTTGATTGAACACATCTTCTGAAGTTTTGAGCTATATGCATCCGTTATTTGTAGTTCTTCAGGGACTTTCATAAAGATATCATTATCAAGTGATTCATACAGATAAGTTGTTACCACATTCATAAGACGCATGTGGAGTCTTTAAGAGAATGTCAGGCTTATTAAGAATATAAATATAATTACATCCATTACTGGTGAATATGTCTCTTCATAATCAATTCCTAACCTCTGTGAGAAACCTTGAGCTACAAGTCGTGCTATATATCTGACCACTTCATTTTTATTTTATTTTTTTTCATTTCTTTTTCGTACAAGTACCCACTTGTAGCCTACGGGTTTCCTATTTTCAGGCATTTGGACTTCATGTCCAAAAACTGCAAGTTTTGCAAGTGAATCTAATTCTGTCGGAATTGCTTCTTTCCATTTTGGCCAATCATTTCTTCTTTGCCATTCTTAAACAGATTTAGGTTCAAGATTTTTACCTTCTATGGTCAAATCAGCAGCCATAGTATATGCAAACACTTGATCAGTAATTGTCTTATTTCGATTCCATCATATGCCAACAATAGCATAATTTATCGAGATTCGTCATTCTCGATATTTTCATCATTTTCACAACTCTCAGGTACTTAATACCCTCGAGGAATCATTTCATCTTCTATATCCTTTTCTTGGATTTGCATTTGTACCTCTTCAAAAATTTCCTCTTCAAGAGTTTTAATAGAGGAGCCAACTTGTTTATTTTGCTCCCTTTTCTTTCTTGGATTCGTATCTTTAGAACTAATAGGTCTACCATGCGTCTAGCTTGCACTAGATATACTTGCCAATGTCTTAGAAGACTGTTCATTTAGAATATCAATTGGAGCATTTATAGTTGGAACAAGTGACTTGGTCACTCTCTTTGTATCAACTAATGCATCTAGTAATTAGTTTGCCATATTTTGTAAATGGATAGTATTCTGAACCTCCATTTCACATTGATATGTACGTTGATCAAAAGGTGATATTAATGATGCATTCCACACAATGTCTCGCTTTTCAAGCTTTATTTTTTCTCTCCCTAATTCTGGAAACACTGTTTTGTCAAACTTATAATCTGCAAATCATGTAGTAAATATATATCCAGTCAATGGTTCAAGATATTTTATAATTGTCGGGGATTCAAACCCAACATAAATTCCAAGTCTCCTTTGTGGACCCATCTTTGTGCGCTAGGGTGGAGCAATTAGAGCATACACAAAGCAATCAAAAATTCGTAAATGGGATATATTTGGCTCTTGACTAGAAATAAGTTGTAGTGGGGAGTATTTGGGATAAGCAGTTGGCCTAACACGAATTATTGCTGCAGCATGTAATAGAGTGTGCCCCCATCCAGAACTAGGCAAATTTGTTTTCATGAGCAATGGTCTAGCAATTAGTTGCAGATGTTTGATCAAGGATTTTTCAATACCATTTTGTATATGCTGGTGAGCCATAGGATGCTCAATTATAATTTCAATTGACATACAATAGTCACTAAAAGCTTGGATGTAAATGCCCCTGCATTGACAAGACGGATCTTTTTGATCGTGTAATCCGAAAATTGAGCCCATAATCGGATTATTTGTGCAAAGAGTCTTGAAAATGCCACATTGCAAGTAGATAATAGACAGACATATGACCAACGTGTTGAGGCATCTATCAATAACATAAAATATCGAAATGGTCCATATAATGGAATAATAAGCCCACATATGACTCCCTATATTCTTTAAAAAATGTAGGAGATTCAACCCCAATTTTAGTTAGGAATGGCCTAGTAATCATTTTGCCTTGAGCACAAGAAGCACATAAAATTTCATCAGGTGAAAGAATCTTCTGGTTCTGTAATGATTGTCCATAAGAGCTTTTAATGATTTTTCTCATTATCATTACACCTGGATGACCCAGACGGTCATGCTATAAGGTGAACATTTTATAATCAGTTAACTTCTGGTAACCACTATATTGGATTCAATTGGGTTTATATAAGTATAATATAACCTAGAAGAAAGTACTGAAAATTTTTTCACTATGCTTTTTCTTCCTGAGGTAAGCGGTATAATATAAAGATATTATTTGTCACCCTCATTTACCGTCTCAATATGATAACCATTGCGACGAATATCTTGAAAACTGATTCTCTGTGATCTACTAGAAAACAGAGCATCGCTTATGTTCAATTTTGTTCCTCCCGGAAACATAACAAGTGCTCTTCTGGAGCCTTCAACTAAATTTGAAACACCGATATTGTATTAGCATTCACTTCAGCTAATCGTAGCTGAGAAAAATATATTCTACTTTTAAGGATAGTGTGTGTTGTTGTACTGTCAACTAGACATAAATCTCAATCTTTGATCAAATTCATGTTTCTCAAGCTTATGATAATCCTCAACTGGCTAGAGACTCGTGCTGATAACGTATTATAAAACTAGAGATATATTATACTCAAAAGGACGGGAATAAAAATACAAAACCAAATATATTTAAAGAAAAATTGTAAGTATTTTATTTCAAAACTTAGGAACCAGAGAAGTTTTTCTTCTGTTCAAATAATTCTCTCAATTTTTTGTTCTTTTAATTCTTTCTCTCACTCTCTCTAATTGTCAATCTTAGATTCTCAATTTCTTACTTTTCTCATTCTTTTCACTACTTTCATTCTCTGCGCTCCACTCGTATATATACACAGATATGAGGCGGTGAGGGTTTTCCTACCTAGGAAGGAAATGAGGGGGTGGAGAATTATATTCCATGTATATTTAGGCCTTTTACATAATTTTTAATTTTCTAGAATATTTAATAATATCCAAATCTGATCATAAAAATTTTATCCAAAAAATATCCAATATTTACAACTGTTGTAAATATTGGATATTTTTCGGGTACAATTTCTATGATCAAATTTGGATACTATTAAATATTTTAGAGAATTATAAATTATGTAAAAGACATTTATATACATATATACATATACATATAATATATGTATATTATCCCCCACATCCTCATTTTCCTTCGTGGGTAAGTATGCTCACCATCTCAAAATCCTATATAAATATACGAGAATTGTAGCAGTGAAGAATTGAATTGCAGTGAACAAAAGTGAAAGTGAGAATTAGAGAGTGAGAAAGTCAGGAAAGAAAAAGAAACAAAAATTGAGAAATTATTTGAATAGAAGAAAAACTTCTCTAATTCCCGAGTTTTGAAATAAAGTATTGACTATTTTTCTTTAAAAATATTTGAGGTTGTATTTTTATTCTCTTCCTTTTGAGTATAATATGTCCCTAGTTTTATAACATATTATCAACACTAGTCTTTAGCCAGCCAAGGATTATCATGTACTTGTGGTAAGTTTTTATTTCCTAATCTTGTGATCGTCAATGGCTAATCTAACTAAGCTTGAGTTTAGAGCTCTTAATATTACTGGCAAAAATTATTTTCCTTGGACCCCTTAATGCTGAGATTCACCTTTATGCTATGAATCTCGGAGATACAATTAAAATGGGGAATAGTGCATCCTTGTAGGATTGCGCTAAAGCAATGATATTTCTCAGGCATCATATTCATGAAGGATTGAAAGCCTAGTATCTTACTATAAAGGACCCGCTTGTCATTTGGTCGGATTTAAAGGAGATGTTTGATCATTAAAAATATGTAATCCTCCCTAAAGCTCGCTATGAATGGATTCACTTGCAACTGCAGGATTTTAAAATTGTCAGCTAGTATAACTCTGCAGTATTTAGTATTACCTCCCAACTGAAATTATGCGGAGAAAATATTACTAAAGAGGATATGTTAGAGGAAATATTTTCTACTTTTTATGTTTTGAATATGCTCATGCAGCAGCAATATTAAGAGTAAAATTTTAAAATATACTCGGAGTTAATTTCATATCTTCTTGTTGCTAACAAACAATGAACTACTAATGAAAAATCATCAGTCATGACCAGTTGAAACAGAGCCATTCCCTAAAGTGAATGCTACATCCCACGACAATGATACACATAGTCGAGACCGTGGTCGTGACTGTGGTTGTGGTTGAGGTTATAGCTATGGTCATAATAACTAGCATCATAGTAATCAAAATGGACCAAAGTTTAAGAAGTCCGGCAGCAATGAAGAGAAATATAAAAGAGAGAAACCTGTCAACAAAATTTGTCAAAAGACAATAAATTGCTATCGCTGTGCTATGAAAGGTCACTAGTTGCATACCTATCATATGGCTAAACATCTGGTGAACCTTTATGAAGCATGGTTGAAAGAGAAAGGCAAACATGCAGAAACAAATTTTGTTGAAGATTATTCTTCAATTAATGTGACGCATCTTGATATTTCTAATTTCTTTGAGGATGCTAGTGGAGGAATTGATCATTTGATAGGCGATGGAAATGTTAAACTGGACTGAAGTAATTTTTTGTTTTTTAGTTATATCTTTTGTACTAAAGTTTGTCTTACATTTAATGGAATAATATCATTTTGATGTGTGTAATTTAATGCAATATTATGTTTTTGATATTTTATCTTTATAGATTATTTTCAATAAAATTAGGCTAGATCGACTATATTTATAAAGTAAAATTCAAAAGTATTATTATATTATAGTCACTTTGAAATATTTTATTCATTACACTTTTTTAATCTTATTAATGTGTAACATAAATATAGTTTCTCTAATGCATATGTATTTTATATTTGAAGAAACATGGATTTAGTCAAAAATGGAGATTTATGTCTAGCTGACAGTGCAACGAGACACACCATTCTCAAAAGTAGAATATATTTTTCTCGGTTACGATTAGCTGAAGCGAATGTTAATACAATATCGTGTTTCAAATTTAGTTGAAGGCTCCGAAAGAGCACATGTTATGTTTCCTGGAGAAACAAAATTAAACATAAGCGATGCTCTATTTTGTAGTAGATCACAAAGAATTGATCAGTTTTCGAGATATTCATCGCATATTGAGACAATAAATGAGGGTGGTAAAGAATATCTTTACATTACATCGCTTACCTCACGAAAGAAAGAACATAGTGAAAAAATTGTTAGCACTGTCTTTTGGGTAATATTATAATTATATAAATTCAATTGAATCAAATATAGTGGTTAACTAGAAGTAGGGGTGTAAATGAACATAGTGTTCAATGAACTACTCGTATTTAAAATCGATTAGGGCTCGTTCATGTTCATTAGGAGGGCTCAATAGCTTATCGAGTCGAGTTCAAGCAGCCTCGATTAGCTTAACGAGCCGAGTTCGAATAGAAGGGGTGCTTGGCTTGCCAAAGTTCGCGAACAGTTTGATAAAAACTCGTTAAGAGGCTCGATATGAACTCAGTAAGGGCTCGTTATGAGCTCGACAACAGTTGGTATTGGTTCAAAAATGGTTCGATAATGGTTCTAATAATAACTTAAAAAGCTCGGCTCATTAATAATCTCAGCTCATTAATGAGCTCAAATCGATTGCAAGCTTGGCTCAGCTTTAAACTCGATTGGGCTCGATAATAAGCTTGGCTCGGCTCGGCTCAATAAGCCTAATGAGCCGAGCTAAGCCAAGTATCGAACACACTATATTCTTATCAAACCGAGTTCGAACAAGGGTTAGAAATGCTCGATAAGAGCCTGGCTCGAACTCGAGCTCAATAAGCCTTATCGAACTCGAGTTCGAGCAAGAGGGTGCTCGGCTCAGTTCGACATGTTTACACCCCTAACTAGAAGTTAACTGATTACAAAATTTTCACCTTATGGCATAACCGTTTGATCCATCCACGTGTAATGATGATGAGAAAAATTATTGAAAGTTCTTATGAACATTAATTAAAAAGCCAGAAGATTCTTTCACTTGATGAAATTTTATGTGCTGCTTGTGCTTAAGGTAAAATGATTACTAGGCCATCCACAACTAAAATTGGGGTTGAATCTCCTACATTTTTGGAAAGAATACAAGGAGACGTATGTGAGCCTATTATTCCATTATGTGGACCATTTTGATATTTTATGGTATTGATAAATGCCTCAACCCGTTGGTCACATGTCTGCCTATTATCTACTCGCAATGTGACATTTGCGAGACTCCTTGCATAAATAATCCGATTATGGGTTCAAATTTCGGATTACACAATCATAAAGATCCTTCTTAATAATGCTAGAGAATTTACATCTCAAGTAGAGGTGGCCAGTGGGCCGGGTAGGCCTAGAACCCGTCCTGGCCCACCCTGTTTGGGCCGGGCCGGGCCGGGCCATGGGCCTCCTCCAAATGGAGGATCTGGGCCCAAACCCAAACGGCTCAATTTTGAGTGGTTGGAGACCAATAAAAAAATATTTTAATTTTTTTCTATAAATACTAATCTCATTTTCTCATTTCAGCACACAATAATCTCTCCAATTCTCTCTTCTCAACTTACTTACATACAATTATTTGCTCTAAATCTCTCAAGTTCGAAGTTCCAGCTATGTTCTACTTGTAAAAGTTCAAATTTCAGTTTTCGCTTCGGTAAATTAGTATCGAAATTTTATTTACTTGTAATTTTTATTCACTTAACTTACATTCTTACTTATATTTTATAATTATAAAATTAACAGTATCATGGCACATAATTTATCTTTATTTTGAGTTGTTCGATCTAGTGCTAACTCTTCTCAACCGCCTAAAATCCCTAAAGTAGTTAAGCTTAATACCCAAGAACTGGAATTTTTAGAATCCGATCCGTCATCTCGCTATACAGACGCCTTAAATTGGGAACAAGAGCAGCACTATGATCAGGATTATCCTAAATCAGGTGGTACGGGATGTTCTTAAAGCGAACACACACCCACCACAGATGAAATTGAAATCCGCACCAAAAGTAGACATAATACTAGTGATGTATAGAACCATTTCACACTAGATTGTGAATATAATAAAGCATATTGTACATTATGTGATCCCCCAAAAGTTTTCAGTCATCCACGTGATAGTGGGACTGTCACTCTAAAAAGACACATTTTAAAAAGCCGCCCTAAATTAACTGCAGATAAAATGTAACAACATCTTGTACAGCAAGCGACTGGTGCGCTTGCTATAACTTTAGGTTTATACAAGAAAATAATAGATGTGAATTAATGAGATACGCCATTGGGGCTGAAAGGCTGTTTACCATTGGCGAAGACCCTAAATTCATCCGGTACTGTCAAAACGCGTTAAACCCGGCCGCTCTAAGTGTTCCTCAGAACACTTAGTGGGACGTATTTAAAGAATTTGTAAATATGCAAAATGAGCTTCAAGATATTTTTAAGGCAAATACGAGCATGTTCTCGTTGACATCAGATATGTGGAAGTTGAAACCCGGTGTGCCTTTCTTGTGCATAACGGCACATTGGATTGATTTTTCCTATATCATGTAAAAACGAATAATTCATTTTTGCCTTCTTGAATATCCTCACACTGCTTAAGAAATCACGGGTGCCATTATGGAGGCATGCCATGAGTAGGGGATAGACCGCAAAATTTGCAACATTACTTTTGATAATGCTACTAACAACGATGCATTTGTAAAATATTAATTAGGCATATGGGGCCCATGTTAGATGGAAAATGTTTTCATTTACATTGCATTTGTTATATACTGCATTTAGTGGTAATTGATGGTTTGCAACTTGTACATGCTTCTGTTACATGTTTAAGAGAATTAGCTATAGCAATTAAGATATCTGGAACTAAGCAAAGAAAATTTAAATGTCTTTGTGACACACATGACATTCCTTTTTAAAAAAATTAAAATAGATACACAAACTAAGTGGTCATCCACGGTTGAGATGTTAGAAAAAATAATACCATACAAAAATGTCTTAATTGAATATATACGGGAAAATCCTTCAAAACTAAGGAATTTTAATTTCCAATGTGTAGATTAGAATGCGATTAAAGAAGTCTATAGATTTTTGTTATTTTTAAAGATGCTACGACATTGTTTTTGGATGTTTTTATTCAATAATTACACAAGTAATATCTAGACTGATAGATATTGATATTTGGATGGATGAGGACGTCTCCAACCTCGTGTTGGAGGCCTCTATTTTTGCCACGAGGATAAAATTTTTAAAATATTAATTTAAATTACCACTGACATATTGTACTGCCACCATTTTTTATCCATGTTGTAAATGTATGAGTTTGCAATTATTTGCACACTCTTTTTACGAAAAGAATAAACCCAACTTATATTGTAGCATATTTTATTGCAGAAGTTAATAAAAATTTATGAAATTTATTTTTCATGTATGCTCGAAGATTATCATATGATAATCCAAATGTTCCTTCCACATCATCTTTTTCGTCTCATGAAAACCATATGCGTGAGATGTGTTAAACGGATTAAAGCCCTAACAAAATCCCACGTTATATGATGAGCTAGATTTTTACTTGCGTTCGCCTATGCTCGACTTTAGCTTGACATAGGAGAGTCCAAATTTTGATATTTTGCAATGGTCGTGTTCTAATAAAACCCGATATCCCGTACTTTCCATCATGGCACACGATATACTAACGTGTCCGATATCTTCAGTAGCATCGGAGTGTGCTTGGAGCAAAAAGAGCGAAGCTAGCACTGGCCACCTTAGAAATGTCGGTGTGCTTGAAGGACAAGATGGCTACAGCGGATAGAGACCAAGACCGACTCAACTTGGGTTCATCAAGCGATGAGGAAGACAACCGTAGCACTAGTACAGCAAATCCCGCACCAACCGCAGCAAGTTTAGACTAGGATATTTATATTGTTATAATTTTATATTTTCTATAACTTATTTTCTTTTATAAAATATATTTGTAATTTTAAATAGCGGTATCATATTATTATAGTTGTATTTTTTAACAATTTATTATATATTTTATTCTATTAAATATATTTATAATTATGATTGTGTTGCACTGTATTTGCATGTTATATTATTCACCAATAAATTCTAATTATTTTCGATCTAAATGATTATATATTTTTATAAATTTATAAGGCACTATTATGATTGTATTGTAAGTTAATATATATATGTATATATTATATATTAAAAGAGGGGGGAGGGGGAGGCCAGACCTAGGCCTGGTTCACTGGGCCTAGGGGAAACACAAGCCCAGCTCGGCCCATGGCCACCTCTAATTCCAAGCATTTAATGACTAATATATCAATTGGGATTTTAGTTTAGCGTCTTGTGGTTCACCAGCATATACAAAATAGTCTTGCAGAATCCTTAATCAAATGTCTGCAACTAATTGCTAGACCATTGCTCATAAAAACAAAATTGCCTAGTTTTGCATGGGGCACACTATATTGCATGCTGCAGCACTAATTCGTATTAGGCCAACTATTTATCGCAAATACTTCCCATTGCAACTTGTATCTAGTCAAGAACCAAATATATCACATCTATGAATTTTTTGTTGTGCTGTATATGTTCCAGCTGCTTAACCCCAGCGCACAAAGATGGATCTACAAAGGAGACTTGGAATTTATATTGGGTTTGAATCTCCGTCAATTATAAAATATCTTAAACCATTGACTGGAGACATTTTTACTCCACGGTTTGTAGATTGTAAGTTTGATGAAACAATGCTCCTAGAACTAGGGGGAGAAAAATTAAAGCTGGAAAAGCATGAAATTGTGTGGAATGCATCATTAATATCACATTTTGATCAACGTACGAATCAATTTGAATTGGATGTTCATAAAATTATCCATTTACAAAATATTGCGAACCAATTACCAAATGTATTCGTGGATTAAAAAGAGTGACCAAGTCACATGTTCTAGCTATGAATGCTTTTGTTCGAATTAATATTCCGAACAAACAATCTTCTAAGATATTGACAAGTATGTCTACTACATGCCAGAAGCGCGGTAGACCTGTTGGTTCTAAAGATAAGAATCTAAGAAAGAAAAGGGAGCAACATAAACAAGTTAGATCCTCTGTTAAAACGCTTGAAGAGGCACAAATGAAAATCCATTAAAAAGATATGGAGGATAAAATGGCTCCTCGAGGATATCAAGTACCTAAGAATTGTGAAAATGAGGAAAATATCGAGGATGAGGAAATCTAGATAAACAATGCTATTATTGGCCTACGATGGAATCGCAATAAGATGATTATAGATGAAGTGTTCGCATATACTATGGCTACTGATTTGACCACAGAAGATGAAGATCTTAAACCTAAATATTTTCAAGAATGTCAAAAAAGAAATGAATAGATAAAATGGAAAGAAGCAATTGAATTAAATTCACTCACGAAACGTGCAGTTTTTGGACCTAAAGTCCAAATACCTGAAAACATAAAACCCGTAGGCTATAAGTGGGTATTTGTACAAAACTAAAACAAAAAGAATAAAGTGGTCAGATATAAAGCACGACTTATAGCTCAAGGTTTCTCACAGCGGCAAGAATTGATTAGGAAAAGACATGTTCACTAGTAATGGATGCAATTACATTTAGATTCTTAATAAGCCAGGTAGTCTTTGAAAGACTTCACATGCGTCTTATGGATGTGGTAATAGCTTATCTATATGGATCACTTGATAATGATATCTATATGAAAGTCCCCGAAGGGTTACAAATGCTAGTTGTATATAGCTCAAAACCTCGAGAGTTGTGTTCAATCAAATTCCAAAGATCATTATATAGATTAAAACAATCAGGGCGAAAGTGATACAATCATCTTAGTACATAACTCCCGAGAGAGCGATATGTTAACAATCCCATGAGCCCATTTGTTTTTATTGAGAAATCGAATTTTGGATTTATTATCATTGCAGTATATGTTGATGATTTAAACATTATAGGAACTCCTGAAGTGATTAAACAAGTTGTTGCATATATGAATAAGGAGTTTTGAGATGAAAGATCTCGGAGAGACAAAATATTGTCTTGACCTGTAAATAGAGCACTTAGCTGATGGAATTTTAGTCCATCAATCTACTTATATAGAAAAAATGCTAAAATATTTTAATATGAACAAGGCACATCTGTTGAGTACCCCAATGGTCATCCGATCCCTTAATGTAAATAAGGACCGCTTTCAACCTCGAGAGGATAACAAAGAAATTCTTGGCCCTGAAGTGCCATATTTAAGTCCAATAGGTGCACTAATATATCTTGCTCACTACATACCGGATATAGCCTTTTCGGTTAACTTATTAGCAAGATGTAGCTCAACTCCTAACAAAGACATCGGAATAGGATTAAACATATATTTTGGTATCTCCGTGGTACATCTGATATGAGATTATTCTATTTGAGACAGCCAAATCCAAGATTGGTTGGATATACAGATGTTGGATATTTGTTTGATCTACATAAATGCCATTCACAAACATGATATTTATTTACCTATGGTGGTATTGTTATATCTTGGTGATCCACCAAACAAACAATAGCAATAACTTCTTCAAATCATGCTAAAATACTTGCACTTCATGAGGCAAGTTCGGAATATTTATGGTTGAGATCTCTTATTCAACATGTTCCAGAGAAATGCGGTCTTTTGAAAATCAGGGGGGGTCCGACGATACTGTATGAAAATAACGCTGAATGTATTACTCAAAGGTAGATACATTAAAGGCGATAGAACTAAACATATCTCACCAAAGTTCTTTTTTTACACGTGAGCTCCAAAAGACGGGTGAAATAGATGTTCATCAAGTTTGCTCAAGTGAGAACATAGCAGATTTGTTCATGAAAGCATTGCCAATAACAACTTTTGAGAAACTAGTTCATAATATTGGTATGTGTTGGCTCAGGAATGCCCCTTACTAATATGTTCACATGAGGGGAGTTAAATTCACACTATACTCTTTTTCTCTTTGCTGTGGTTTTTGTCCTATTGGATTTTTCTTGGTAAGGCTTTTAATAAGGTAGTTTAAAAGCACATATAGCTTGGACATTATATACTTTTAAAAGTGTTATGTCTCGTAATATTTTAAAGAAAAATATCCAAATAGAGAGTAAGTGTTGTAAATAATGTGTATTTTTGGGGCATAGTTTTTATGGTCGAATTCGGATATTATTAAATAGCCTAGAAAATTAGAAATTATGTAGAAGACCTTTATATACACATATACATATACATATAATATATGTATATTATCCCCCACCTCCTCATTTTCCTTCGTGGGTAAGTATGCTCACCATCTCAAAATCTTGTATAAATATCCGAGAATTGAAAGAGAATTGTAGCAGTGAAGAAGTGAATTGCAGTGAGCAAAAGTGAAAGTGAGAATTAGAGGGTGAGAAAGTGAGGAAAGAAAAAGAAACAAAAATTGAGAGAATTATTTGAATAGAAGAAAAACTTATCTGGTTCCTGAGTTTTGAAATAATTTGTTATTTTCTTTAAATATATTTGAGTTTGTATTTTTATTCTCTTCCTTTTGAGTATAATATGTCCCTAATTTTATAACAAGAAATATTTATTTTTTTGAATGTATTTAATAAAAAGGAATTTATCACTTCATTTCCTTGAACTTTAGACAATTATTATCTAGATTATAATAGAATTCAGTAAAATTTGGTTGGAATGTAATAATTCTCTTGCTCTATTTAAATGTCACAATAGTATTTTTGCAAAAAGGTCATTGACTTTTGAAGAAATGCACCCATATGTTTCCTACTTTAGTATATTAAAAAAAAAAAAGATATAGACTTTATATGATATTTTTTTTTTGGGTAAATCAGTGCTATATACCATATATGATCAAAAATATATGCACAAGTCTACGACGGGCATATCCCAAGCCAAAGCCAGAGGCCTACAACAAAGAATCAATCAAAAGAAAGAAACAAACAAGAAGAAACAAAGGTCAAAAGACCAAACAAAAGGAAACAAAGCAAACAAATGCAAAACAAAGCTAATGCTCAATCCCCCACTCCTACAGAAAAAGCTGCGAGTGGCGATGGGCACCGCAAAGCCTAGAAGCAGCAATGAGACGGCTGCAGACCAATCCTATGATCTCCTCAGTGACAACTGCAGAAGTTCTGGACTGGAACCGCTGAATCCTCAAGTTACGCTCATACCAGAGGATGTAAACCGTCGCGGAGAAACAAAGGCGGGAGAGGATCGATCCACCCCGCGACCACGAAGCCTGGTGGTAGCCCACTGAACCAGCTTGCGCCAAGGAAGCGTGGGCTAGGCAAAAGAGGTGCGAGAAGACACCCTGGACCAAACAGTAGTGGAGTAGCTGCAGGTGAAGAAGAGATGCTCGTGCGACTTAGCATCTGACCCGCACAGCATGCATGTGACCCCGTATATCCTGCACTCAATGTCTCAGCAGTCTGTCAAATGTCCACAGTACCTCACAGGAAGCAAGCCACAAAATAAAGAAGTGCCTCGGTATGTGCAGTTGAAACCAAAGGGGATGATAGATGGAGTCCTCCTCTCTCTGACTGTGAATCATCTCCCATGCCGACCTAGTGGAGATGTTGAACTTATTTCACTTTATACAATATGTTATTATATGAATACAATATGTTATTATATGTATTAAAATATCATAAATTGAAGTGACAAAAGATTAATGTTCTTGATATAACGGATAAATTCCTAGCAAAAATGAGATCTTGAAGATCATCTTGAAAAATTGAGAATTTTTTTCCCCTAAAAAAAAAAAGAACAAACCTACTCTTTTTTATTTTTTATTTTTATTTTTTTGCATTTATTTAGTGTTATAGTCCATTATCCTTATACTTTGCTCATTGCGTCAATTTAGTCTTTATAATTTTAATTATGTCAATTTAGTCCTTGTACAATTGAACTTATTTCAATCAAGTCCATCATTGAAATTAGTGTTAATTCCCAATCGAAATCCCATATGTAAAGGTTCACCCCTTTTTGAATATCTCATTCTTATAAAATATGTGTAAGTATTTATTAACGTTACAATTTTCATTTTTAGAGGTTAGCGTACAACTCAGGGCAAAATTTGTTATTGCAAGGGTATCTTTATTAAAAATTTAGGCGGGAATGTGCTTTAGTTGCTTTGACAGTAATAAAAATTGTCCTCAAATTATCACCACCTTTTTTAATAGCAAAACGGTATAATAATACCCAGTGGGGTCATTATCTAACTTAGGATAGTTTGTGTCTTTAATTTAACGAGTCAAACTAGAGTTGGGTTGGTTGTGGGTCAAAGCAGATCGGGCCGATTGTGGGTCAACTCAACTAATTTTTTTTGACCAACAACTCAACTAATTAGTTATATTTGATAACAAAATTTTGCTAGTAGTTGTTTAAAAGTCTTACAAATTTTCACACCATATGTGGTTAAAAGCTTTGCACTAAGACGTAAAAAATTTCAAAGGTTAAAATTTAGGGCTTGTAGGATTACAAGTAAGCGAAGAAAATTAAAATTCACAGGAAATGTGCATTTGTCGTCTTGTTTGATTATTATGAAATTGGCAGATTACGATAGGAAAAATTCCTTAGCGATTTTCAATTCCTTAAAATATAGGAAATAACTTACCCTACTGCTTGAGATAAGTAGGGATGTATTTGAGCCGAGCCGAGCCTACGAGGCTTGGCTTGTATTAAGTTCGACTTGGCTTGCTCGAAGCTCATTGAGTTTGAAAGGTTCAAGTTTGAACTTGATTTCGGCTTGACTGGGCTCAATCTAAGCTCCACAAGTTTTGAATTAAGTTTGCAATATTTCTGTTCATTTAAGCTTAATTTAGACTCATTAGGGCTCGTTTAAGCTCGGGCTTGACTTGTCTCGACTCGAGTTCAAAGCAAGCTGAGCCCTGTGAGCTTTATGATGAGCCGGCTAGCGAGCCCATTTACACCCCTAGAGCTAAGTTCTAATTCATTTGTTTTTCCCTAATCCCTGTAAAAAGTTTTATTTCCTATAACGGTAATCAAATACTTTGTGTTTACTTTATGTAATTCTATTTTTATGTTAACCAACATAATCTTAAAATGTTTTATTTTACGTACCAAACAAGAAGAAAGGAAAAAGAAATTTTAAAGTGAACACCCTAAACTTATCTTTCAACATTAAGGACCATCGAAGTAATAAAAAATACTATTTAAAAAAAAAAAAAAAAACCAAACCGTTTGTGGATCTTTCAACCGTTGTTAGTCTTCAAACAAAACATGCACCGGATATGTTGACCAACATGCTAGAAAGAAAATAGTAAGTTCAAAACCAAAACCTCGTAATTTGAACGCAACGTTGCACTGTGTCTGACAGGCTTGCACAGCTGGGGTTTAGGGTTTTTCCGCTGCGACTCCCCTTCAGTGCTCAGTGAGACCCCGAGAGAGAGAGAGAGAGAGAGAGAGAGAGAGGTAATGTTGGACATAAATCTATTCAGGGAAGATAAGGGGGGCAACCCTGAACTCATACGCGTGTCTCAACGCCGCCGTTTCGCCGATGTCGCCATTGTCGACGAGATCATCCTCCTCGATCAGGAATGGCGCCTCCGTATGTACTTTCTCTGTCCTTCTTTCCCTTCCGTTTATACTCCCATTTCCTCGTTTTTTACAACTGGAATCTCCTATGCTTTGAGACGTTGGATATTGTTTTCGCAAAATTGTATTGGTTGAATTTAGGTGAGATTTGAGTAAGATATCATTTGATTATATTTGAATATGATTTGATTTTGGGTAATATTTTGATTACCTAATCTGATTGAGATTTAGATTAGGTAACCAGAATCTCCTATGCTTTGAGATATTGTGTTTTGTTAGGGTTTATGTCTTTATTTGATTTTGGTAATCAGGGTTTCGAGCTAGCTTATGTGCACCTTGACCCGGCCTATCTTAAGAGTATTGAAATTGATTGTCATTTTGTTAGAGAAAGGCTTATGGATAGCCACCTCGTTTGTTCGATCGACAGGTCAAATAGCTGATATTTTTACTCTACACTTGGTTATACGTTTTTTTCATTTCTTCTCTCCAAGTTGGATATTGTTAATTTACATGCTGCAATTTGAGGAGAGTATTGAAATATTATGCATTGTATTTTCTTGTATTTTATCATGTAATTAGTATTAGGTATAATTTGTATTTTATTGTATGTACTTAATGTAGGCTTAAATGGGTGAGTAAATGGTGAAGACCATTCCTCTCCTCCTCTTTATGGCCATAACTGGCAAACCTTTACACCACCTCCGTCAATGACGCTTTCATTGTGTTGATTAACCTAAGATTCTTTTTCTTGCAAGACTTAGTCTTTTGGTTTTCCAGTTTGTACTATAAATTGGCTTGCATATTGTTGAATGAATGTATCCAATTCCAAATATCTTCTTGGATTCTTGTCTTGTCTTGTCTTGTCTAGTTTTCTTAAAGTTTTATCAAGTTTTTTAAACTGTATCAGAGCGAAATTCCATCTGGTAAATTTCATTTTTGGCTTTGGCTTTCGTTTTAGGCGCGGCAGAAAGGAATCAACCCTCCTTTCATTTTTTCTGGTTTTGGTTTTTGAATTTGTCTTTGATAAATCACGTCTAATTCCACTTCCGATCAAGATTCTATTTTGTTTCCCATGACAGGGAGAGTGATTGGTACTCACTCTCCATTTTATCTTCATTCATCGGATCACGTGGGGATGAATTTTGCCACCAGTGTATTTATAGGTCCAAACTATCAATCTTGAAAATGGTCTATTTACAAGGTTCTTAAGGAAAAATGCAAAATAGGTTTCATCGATGGTACTATTCAAAAACCTGATAGAAATTCGCCTGATTTTGAAAACTGGAGTGCTTGTGACTCCATGGTGTTGTCGTGGCTCTCTAATTCTGTTTCAAAAGAAGTACAACCTATCTTGAAACTTCTCTTGAAGTATAGTTGGATTTGGAAGAACGTTTTTCCCAAGGAAATTTTCCAAGAATTTATGCTAAAACAAGATATTTCCCAATTACAACAAAATCTTTCTGTTTTTGGTTATTACACTAAAATTAAATCTTTTTGGAATGAATTATATATTCTTGTTGAGATCCCTCTATGTACGTGTGGCTTGGCAAAAACTTTTGCTCACATATGTGACGTGGAAAAGTTGTTGGATCTTTTGATAGGTCTTGATTCCTCTCTTTGGAATGTGAGTTCTCAACTAATAAACACACAGCTGTTGACTTCTATTGGGATGACTTAAACCGTTTTATGTCAAGAAGAAAAACAACATAGTGTGGTAGTTGGTAAGTCGCCTATTCCGAAGCAGCGATCGTTGTTGCTAAAGGAAATGGTAATGTTTCGGGAGGTGTTCCTAATAATATATTGGTATACATCCACGTCGTAACAGTCGTTTATCGTGTTCACACTGTAAGCATCAGGATCACACAAAGGATCGAAGCTATGAGGTAGTTCAATATCCACCGGGGTAGAAATCGAAGCCGCTGTAGTAGTAGCAACAGTGCTTTCCGTGCCACCAGTAGTAGCCGCAGCAACCGCCGAGCCAGACCATCACTAGCAGTAGCATCCTTTGACTGACAACCCCATTTTCGAATTATCGGCAACACAATATGAACAACTTTTATTACTTCTTCAGTCAGACATAGCCTCTCCTTGTGTTAACTTGATAGGTCAGACCTTTATTGGTTGTCATTCGTGGATTACAGACAGCGGGGCTTTCAATCACATGACATCGTCACAATGTGATATGGAAGACATTTTTGTTAGCAACAATATTAAACTTGTTAAGTTGCCTAATGGAGCATGTCTATCCGTCACTCATGTTGGTTGGGTGAAAATTTTCGATGCTTTGGTTCTTGATAATGTTCATTGTATTTTGGGTTTTCGATGTAATTTTTTAGTGAGCAAATTAACTTGAGATGGAAAATGTGCATTAACTTTCATCTTATCCTAATTTTTGTGTGATACAGGATCTACACTCGAGGAAGCTGATTGGAATGGGTAGGCAACTAGATGGGTTATACTATTGGGAGACTCGACATTAATCACCTAATTCGAATTTGGTTCCCAAGCTTTCTGTTTTTCCTCACTTGAACATTTTGAATAAGGTTGATGTAATTTGTGACTCTTGTCATCGGGCCAAGCAGACTCGATAACCGTTTCCCGTTTTAGTTAGTAAGATTGTTTCATGTTTTGAACTTATTATTCACTAATGTGGAAGATTCTAATAGGAGTACTTGGGTATTTTTGATGACAGTCAAATCTTAGTCTCATCAGTTGCTTATGAATTTGGTAAAATGGTGCATACTTAGTTTGGTATGCAGGTGAAGTAGGTTCGGAGCGACAATGATCAAGAATTCACATATGGTCCTTTGCTTGATTTTAAGAATGGAACACAGTTTTAGACCTCGAGTAGAGTTACTCCTCAACAAAATGTGTAGTAGAGGAAACAGTGCCATCTACTAGAAGTGGCGCATGCCTTATGGTTTGAGGCAGGACTTCTGGTACATTTTTGGGCTGGGTACGTTGTAACAGCCATGTATCTCCTTAATTTAACACCTTCTCCTTTGTTTCAAAACAAGAGTCCCTTTGAAATGTTGTTTGGAAAGTTCTGAATTATGGATTTTTATGACCCGCTCATCCAAATGAGTGCATTTTAGTGGCCGCTTATCGCATGTTTAGGAGGAGTCTTGTTTTCAAGCAAAGGAGAAGGTGTTAAAATAATGAGATACGCGGCCTTTAAAACGCACTCACCTCAAAAATGTCAAGTCCTGCCTCAAACTGTAAGGCACATGGCATTTCTAGTAGATGGTGATGTTTCCTCTCTACTACATTTTGTTGAGGGGTACCTCTACACGAGGCTTGAAATTGCATTCCATTCTTCGCATAAAATTCAATTAGAGGCCCATACTTGAATTATTGACCATTTCCGCTTTCGACCTACTTCACCTGCATTCCAAAATGAGTATGCACCATTTTACAAAAATTCATAAGCAATTGTTGAGATTGAGATTTGTCTCTCATCAAAAATACCCAAGTACTCCTATAATCATCCACAACAATAAGGAAAAATGAGCATCGATTAAAGATGTAATGTGACAGGGCCTCCAAATATATCACAATGAATAAATTCAAAATATGAAACTGTCCTATCAACTGAAATAAGAAAAAAGTAATTGAGTCTTTTTGGCTCGATGACAAGAGTCACAAATTACATCAACCTTATTTGAAACGTTCAAGTGAGGAAAAAATAGAAAGTTTGGAAAACATAACATATTCTAAACAATGATGCCATAAAACAACATCGGATCCTTCAACCAAATTTGATGTAGGGGCTTGATGTCGAGTCTCCAAATAGTATAACCCATCTCGTTACCTACCCACTCCTATTAGCTCGTTGAATGTAGGTCCTGTATCACACAAAAATTAGAATAAAAGGTTGATGCACATTTTCCATCTCGAGTTAATTTGCTCACTGACAACGAATTACATTGAAAACCCGGAATACGAAGAACATTATCAAAAATCAAAATATTGAAAATTTTCACGCGACCAACATGAGTGACGGGTAGACATGCTTCGTTAGGCAACTTAACATGTTTAATACTATTGTTAATATAAATGTCTTCAATATCATGTTGTGACGATGCCATGTGATTGGAAGCCTTGGTGTCTATAACCCACGAATTACAATCAATAAAGGCTTAACCTATCAAATTAACACAAGGAGAGGCTGCATCTGAACCAAGGAGTGATGAAAGCTATTGGTATTGTGTTGCCTATAATCCAACAACAGGGCTGCCGATTAGAGGGTGCCGTTGCAAGTGGTGGTTTCGGTGGTTCCTGTGGCTGCCTTTGGTGGCAACGGTAGGCACTGCCGTGGCGGTGGCTTCTATTTCCACCTCGGTGGATATCCAACTAACTCATAGCATCGGTCCTTTGTGTGACCACATACAATGTGAACACGACAAATGATTGTTACGACTTGGGGGTGTACCAAATGCATTATTAGGAACACATCCTGAAACATTACCACTCTCTATAGCAACAAGAGCTGCAGCTTCGTGAATAGCCGACTTACCAACTGCCTCACTTTGTTGTTTTTCTTCTTGACATAAAATGAGATGTGCCATCCTAATAGTAGTCAAATGTTGTGTGTTCATTAGTTGAGAACGAACAGTAGAAAGAGAGGAATCAAGACCTACCAAAAGGTCCAACAACTTTTTCATGTCACGTATGTAAGCAAAAGCTTTTGCTGAGCCATACATGCATGAAGGGATCTCAACAAGAGTATATAGTTCATCCAAAAGGATCCAAGTTTAGTGTAGTAAGCAAAACGGGAAGATTTTGTTGTTATAATTGCAAATTCTCTCATTTTAGCTAATAAATTTTTAGAAAATTTCATTGCAAAAAACATTCTTCCAAACCCAACCCGACTTCAACATAAGTTTTAACAGAGGCTATACTTCTTTTGACACAGAATTAGAGAGCCACAACAAAGCCATTGAGTCACAAACACTCCAGTTATAAAACTATTTTGTGTTTTGCCTTAGAAACCTTGTAAATAGACTGTTCTCAAAATTGATAGTTTCGACCTATCAATATATTGGTGACAAAATTCATCCCTAGGTGATCCGATAGATGAAGATAAAATGGAGAGTGAGTATCAATCATTCCCCTTGTCATGGAAACCACAACATAATCTTGATCGGATGTGAGACTGGACATAATTTATCAAAGATAATTCAAAAACCAAAGTTAGACAAAAAAATGAAAGGAGGGCCGATTCCTTTCTACCGAGACTAAAACCAAAGCCAAAAGTGAAATTTATCGGATTGAGTTTCGCTCTGATACCAACTTGAGTTTTAGCCTATGCTAATTACGTGCAATAAAATATAAATGAATGCTCGGAAAGAGTTCGAGCAAGCCCGGTTTGAGAATAACCCGGAAGTTATAACCCGGTTGTTGAGTAGGCGCGACGCTATACAATCTGTCCTTGAGAAACTCGCGGAGGCTCCTCAGATGCACTTTGGTAAACTTGTTTTAGTACTACTTCCACTCCCGAGCCAAGTGCTTCATATAGGCTGGCCAATTTGCTCAACTCGTTAGCTACACAGTTCTCCCTTTGTTCGATATATTGCATTTTTACCCTTACTGGTTCCACCTGCAAGGGAACCAAGCCATAGATAGAGGTGGCAATTGGGTCATTTGGATCGAGTTTGGGTGTCCCATTCGGGTTTGGGTCATTTCGAGTTTACAATAAACTCTGGTCGGGCCGGGCTCAAGGCAATCAATATACTAATTACATGATAAAATACTAGAGCATACAGTACATAACTCCAATAAAGAGTTTTAGGAGTAAAAGCTGATATTTTGTTACGAGGTCCTTTATATATATGGGTGCTTTTACATAAAATCATTTTAATTTTTTTTTTTCACTTAACGATCGTAACTTCTTAATTTTTTAGAAAACAACTGCCAAAAAAGTCTAAAATTTTCAATCAATTACCTTAAATCATGTTGCGAATTATCAGTTAAATCTTCTGTGTCTTCCCTGTGGATTTTTTAGCTTACCTTTTTTTATTTTTGAGTGCACATGAAGCATGAGTTGAAACTAGTCAAGCGGATAATGAATTTACCTACGCCCCACATAGGTTTGATCTTGAGCTAGGAAGCACAGATATGGATACGAAAATGAGATGATACTACACCGATACGCCGACACGTAATTTTTTCAGAAAACTAGGATACGGCACCTTGGGGACATGTTACTTATAAATTATGTATTTTCTTAGATATATATATCTATGTAATTGATGGAAAAACATGAGTTATAAACTTAAATAACAGGAAAAAAGAATATAATAGCTTAAGAAAGAAGTAAAGCTTAACTAAAATAGGATAAATTCAAGCATATACAATAAAAAAAAAAAAAAATAACAGAGGTTTAAGCCACGCCGCCGCTGCCACTGACGTCTCTCTCTCTCTCATTGACTTAAAAAAGATTTATTTCTTCTATTTTTTGCCACACTCCCTCTCTTTCAAATTGCACAAAAACGTTATTTTTTTTTTTAATCAAAACAACTATAAAACATTTGAAAATATTAGTTTATTTTGAAATTTTTAAATATAATCATATTAAAATTTTGGGTTATTTGCACCAAAGGTTCCTGTACTTTGAGTTTGTAGAGAGCGTCTGCTATTTGAGTTTGATTGCATGCAGGGTATCGTCTGATACTTTATTAATAACATAGAAAGGGCTTTTTCAGCTTGATCGGAATCGATTCTATGATTGAATAGCAGAAGTGCTACTTAGTAGTAGAAACTTATTGTGTCAATTTAGTCCCTTTACTTTATATATTGTGTCAGTTTAGTCCCTTTACTGTATATGTTGTGTCAATTTAATCCTATGATCAAATTAAAGTTAAATTAATGATGTAATTTTTAACGGTACAATCATGTTAAATGTAAATAATTCACTAGAAATCCATCCATTGACGCAATTTAACCCAACTTGTTGCCGAATCATTAAAAATTTTATCAAAAACTTAACATAAATTTTACTCTGGGGACTTAATTAACATAATATAAATATAGTAGAGGGACTAAATTGATACAATTAAAAGTACAAGGACCAAATTGATACAATGGGCAAAGTATAAGGACCTTTGGCGTAAATAACCCTGAAATATTTGTAATATAATTTAACTATTTAATATGCGTACAATTATATTATATAATAATATATTATACTATTATATTTTTAAAGTCAAACCATAAAAAACAAGTCGAAATGTACTAGAAGCGCGTTGGAAATGTATCGAAAGCGTGTTGGAAATTCAAATTTGAAAAAAAAGGATACTTTTTTCACGTATCGGAACGTGTCAGAAGTGTGTCGGTGTTTGATACGTGTCGGACACTGATACTTTGGCCAAGAAAGAGTATCGGTGCTTCCTAGGTCCCGAGGGGTTGTGGAAGCAGTGGGATTCGAACCTTGGTAGGGGAGCAGGTGGAAAATTTTGTTACCTAAGGTACTTTAAGGGCTTGTTTGGCATTGCTGTAAAAGAATTGCTTTTTCAGAAGCACTTTTTGTGAAAGCACTTTCGTAAAAAGTGCTATTTTAATGAGTAATTTGTGTTTGGCACAACTTGTAAAAAAGCGCTTATGGTATCGTTGTTAGTGTTTGGCTAATGTTTAAGAAAGTTTTTTTTTTTTTTTTTTTTTTCCTATCAAATTATGAAAAAAGACATTAGCATAAGTCTTCTGTAATTGAAAAAAATGACCAAAAGATGATTCTAAATATTTAATTTATTTAAGTTAAATATTTTTCTATTATCTGAAATATTTTCTAAATATATAAAATATTATTTTAATATTTTTCAATATTTTAAAAATATTTTTAAATATTTGTAAAGTATTTGACTTTTTTTTTTAAAGTTTAAAATGTTTTTCAATATTCAAAACTTTTTAAATATCTTAAATATATTAATTAAATATTAAATATTTAATATATTTTTTAAATGTCATGATCCTAGCCATGACATAGACCGCGCAGCAGCTAGGAGCATCAAACAATAAAGAATGAAGTAGTTTTAGTTGTTGTCAAAGGCATGTCATCGTTACCGAGCCAAGACAGTGTCAAGGTTCACAGCCAGGGTCCGTGCCATGGTTCGCAGGGTAATGTGCTCTATCGGGTGTCAAGACCGCAGAGGTTTGTAGCCAGCCTTGTCCAGTTTGCAGCCAGGACATTGTCAAGCCGTAGCAGCTCTACACCCTACAGCCGATCATTTCGGTACCCGGTGGCCCCACCGGGACGCCCCAGCCTTACTTAGATTCTAGAAGCTTCTTCAACTAACTTTCCCGCCTTTTCCTAGCATTAGTTACTTCCCGCCACTTTTCAAATAAATTTGAATTCAAATTGAACTGATGCTTGTAAGTAGATATTATCAAAGAAAATAATCGAAGACTTTAATCTTTTCTCTCATCTTAATTTTCTCTTTCTCATCTCCAAATTCCCTTAATTCTCTCTCATCTTCAAACTAATTCTCTTCTCATCTTAATTTCTGAAATTCTTCTTAATTTCTTGTTCAAATTGAAGTCATGAATCTTAGGATTGTGACAGGGAGCAGGTGGAAAATTCTTTGTTAGCTAAGGTACTTTAAGGGCTTGTTTGGCATTGCTGTAAAAAAAAAAAGCTTTTTCAGAAGCACTTTTTGTAGTGCTATTTTAAAGAAGCAATTTTTGTTTGGCACAACTTGTAAAAAAAGTGCTTATGGTATTGTTGTTAGTGTTTGACAAATGTTTAAGAAAAGCGTTTTTTCTATTAGATCATGAAAAAAGACATTAGCATAAGTCTTCTGTAATTGAAAAAATGACCAAAAGATGATTCTAAATATTTAATATATTTAAGTTAAATATTTTTCCATTATCTGAAATATTTTCTAAATATATAACATATTATTTTAATATTTTCAATATTTTAAAAATATTTTTAAGTATTTGTAAAGTATTTGACTTTTTTTTTAAAAGTTTAAAATGTTTTTCAAATATTCAAAATTTTTAAAATATCTTAAATATACTAATTAAATATTAAATATTTAATATATTTTTTAATATATAAAATATTTTTTAAATATATAAAATGTTTTTTAAATATATAAAATATTTTTTAAATATATAGCCAAGTTTGAAAAACATATAACAAAACTTTAGTATATATAAACCAAGTTTTGTCAAATGTTTAATTTTTGTTTCTACTTCTGCTGAAAAAGAGAAGCACCAAATTTCTACTTCTCCTTAAAAGTAAGAAAACAGCTTTTGCTTCTTATAAAAAGCACTTTTTTCACTTTGTTGAAACACTCCAAAAATCCCAGAAAAGTGCTTTTTTCAGAAAAAAAAAAAAAAAAAAAACACTTTTTCTTCTAGATTAAGCAATCCCAAATGGGCCTTAAGTCATGCTTAATGCACACTCTAAAATCTTTAAAATGGCCACTAGCAGGTAACAAATAAATAACGGTGTAATTTTAGGTGGTTGATTGAAATTTTTAGACTTTTGGAGGAGGCTTTAAATTAAAAAGTTCCGGTGGTAATTATTCAAATGGAAACTTAGCTATGTGTCAAATTAAGGACCTTATAATTGTGGGCCTCTTGAATTTGGGGCTTCAAGGACTCATTTGAGTTGCTTAGGGTCTTGATCATCCTTGACCTTCACTAGTTGTGGATTGTAGGTATCATCCGCTTCAAAGTGATGCAGCTTGTATCTTGGCGGGCTGGGGGATGGGTGACTAAGAGTTTTGATTTATGCAGGAGTCTTCTAGTTGGGAAGATGTGGATTGGCTAGATTAGGCTAGATTTGTTAGTTTTATCCTTATTTTAATTATCTTGACGATATGAGATATGTTTAAATAAAATTGTTTTGTTTTCATTTTTCTTTTGATTTATTTAAGACTTTAACTTTAGCTAGTAAAGCTCCTCTATAAATAGAAGAAAGCTGATTAGGGTTTTCATTCAGTTTTGATGTTAGATATTTTTCCATTTTTTTTTTCTTTTTAGTTCTCTAGTGAGAGAATTGAGATTAAGAATTTTCTCCTTTGTTTCTTATTAGCTTTTGCAATATAAATTTAAAGGAAGGCTGTTGAATCCTTCCGTTCCTAGATCTATTATCTTTTTAGCGGTGCATCAGTTGGTATCAGAGTTCAGAACGTTTCTTGTAATGTCTCGTGCGCGATAGAGGTACACTGCTGTTGGATACGTGGTTGAGCGAGTCCATCAACTTCAGATTGATAGGAGGTTTGAAGAGATAAAAGTGAGGTTTTAGCGTCTTGAGTTAAAGATGAAGCAAGTGGTTATCGGGCTTCGTCATCTACCTCGAACTTGTGCCTGATGTGAGGGCGACGAGACATGCACAAAGCAAAGCTTCGGAAACCATCACTGTCGATCGTCCTTCACGACCGCACCACCACCACCATCATCGTTGAAACCGGTGAATTGTAACTTTACTACCTCGTCAAACCGAACACCACCATCACCACAACCTCTTGAGGCCTCACTATCACCACCATCACCAACCCACCATGATCCACCAACTCCGTTTCACCCACCATCAATAACAGATGATGAGCCTCTTCATGGCTTTTCTTCTCCACTAATCTTTGACGAGCCCATATGCGATGAGCCCATCTACGTTGAGGAGAAACTTGAGGATGTTGAAATCCAAGATCCAATTCAGCCGTCACCGATATGTCCACCAATGCCAACCTTACCCAACACCCATGAAACATCACCGATCCAGCCGCAAACGACACCATTAGCTCCACCAAAAACATCATCCACCCAACAACCATAAGGAGTGCCAATTATGATAACCCCACCTCTGAGCGCTTCAACACATAAGTTGGGAGCCTTTGATTTTCCCTGTGGCCATCTTCATCCGCCAGTAAGACTAGCGGGTCGAATTCAAGGGCTAATTCTCTCCAAGTCGGGGAAGATGATGCAGCCCGTATATTGGCGGGCAGGGGAATGGGCGACTAAGAGTTTTGATCCGCGTAGGAGTCTTCTAGTTGGGAAGATGCGGATTGGCTAGATTAGGCTAGATTTATTGGATTTATCCTTATTTTAATTATCTTGAAAGTATGAGATGTGTTTAGATAAAATTTGCTTTGTTTTTATTTTTATTTTGGTTTATTTAAGGCTTTAAGTTTAGCTAGGAAAGCTCCTCTATATTAGATGTTTTGCCAATTATTTTGTTCTTTCTAGTTCTCTAGTGAGAGAATTGAGATCAAGAATTTTCCCTTTTGTTTCGTATTAGCTTTTCAATAGAAATTTAAATGAAGGCTATCGAATCCTTCCGTTCCCAAAACTATTATCCTTTTGGCACTGCATCAATAAGTCTCTATATTGTGTAATTTGATTCAATTTGCATTTTTACTCAAGTAGCACGGTATGTATTTACACAGATCTCATATCATTAAGCTAGTTGCAATGTGATGGGCACAAACAGTAGTCGTTATTCTTGGTTTGCTTATGTTGTTCTAGGTCAATTCGAGTTGGAGAGCTTGCGTAAGGACTTCAATAGGATCAACAAAGAAGTTGCTCGCTTGAAAATTGTAAGTTTGCAAGCTTAAAACTTCTAAGTAAATATTTGTTGGATTGTAAGTAGCCTTTTTGACTCTGGATTCGATTTTATGAAGGCTGGTGAGGATGCAACTGAGATGATAAAAAGCACTGATGAGAACAAGCAAGCAACTGCACAAAAGGAAGCAGAAGTTCAGGAAGTTAAGGCTGCATTGTATGCTAAACTGGAGTTAGTCGGAAATCTTGTGCATGATTCAGTCCCAGTCAGCAATGATGAGGTACCTAATTTGAATTTGATCATGTTGATGAAATAGAAGATTTTAATCATTGTACACAATTTGAGAATATGATATTCTGCGTTTAGTCTCACCATGCACCTTCATGGTTCTTAGCTTAAACTTTAACTGGCGTTATTAAATGTGAATGTCTCTACTGTCTTGTCCTTCTTGTTGTAGTACGCAGTCCTCATGGACCCAATGATGATAAAAAAAGCGGCTTCTAAATTTCTTTCTGTGGACAGTTTCCTTCTGGAAGCATGCTAATTATGACATCATGCTGAAAGGATTAGTTTTTTTGTATAATTGGAAACTCAAGGAAACAGTTGATGCTGATGTGCTTTGGTGGTTTCTGATTCTTGCCTTAAGTTTTTCTAATCTGTGCGTGTCGTGTAGGCAAACAATGCTGTTATTAGATCGTGGGGTGAAAAACGATCAGAGGCAAAGTTGAAAAATCATGTTGAACTTGTTGAGCTTCTTGGCATTGTCGATACTAAGAAAGGTATGATATGTGCTTGGCCTTTCTCAAAAATCTCATGGACTGTACAACTAGTTTGTTATCTGTTTATCAAACGCCTGTGTATTGCTTTGTATCATAAAGGGAGAAAGATGTATAAAGAGTTAAGAATAAGATGTCCTCAAAAATATAACAACTGCCAAATATATCAAAGAATCTTTAAAGATTAGCATACATCAGTTAATGTCTTATGGAAGAAGGTGGTCTTTTTAGCAGCTCTTTGGACAAAGAGCTTTGAAGGCTTTGCTGACATGCAAAGGGATTGGAGTGCTTTATGTTATTAGTTTATGGTTATCATTGTTGCATTATGTAATTTCGAGGATATCTAGTCCTTAACCTTTTGTACATTCTCTCTCTCTTAATATTATCTCTTTCGTCAATTAGAAAAAAAAAAAAAAAAAAAACATAAAAATACAACCACTGCATTTGCTCTACAGTTAAGTGCCTTTTTCTTCTACTACTTCTACAACAATAGGTCTGAGTTCGTAAATTGTTTTCTTATTGTGATTTCCTGGATGCAGTGAAGTACATTTAGTTTCCATGTGTAGTATATATCAGATTATCCAATTTTTCTTTCCTTTTCGATCATGTCCCTTTTGAAAGTGAGCGTTCAAGAAGTAGCTGTTTGTGAAGTATCAAAATATTAGTCATCGGGACGTTGAGCTAGCTTTCACGTGTTGTGAGCAACATCATGTATTGGCCTAGCCTTGTCTCTCCCTTGTCTATGCACTGTTATTTTCCAAACCTTTGTATTACTATATGAGATACTGTACTGTGCAAACTCTTTGGTGGGGAATAGAGCCTATTTCAATTTCCTCTGGCGTTCCACATGCCGATTTTGTCCCCGGTTTCCTCTTGTATGCTGCTGCTTATTTTTCCTTAGGGGTGTATCTTTGCTGAGCAAAGCCAAAGCTCATCATGCTCAAGGCTCAGCATGTTTTGCATTTAGCTCAGCTCAGTGACCTTGGAAACTTCAAGCTTGAGCTTGACTCCACCCGGTTGAGCTAAAACCCAGCTTGTGGTTCACCGAGCTGAGGCTTGGATTGATAAACTAAATGAGTTGGCTAAGCTTGAGCTTGAAATGAGCTGAGAATTCTGAGCTTTATAGCTCATTTGCGCCCCTATTTTTGTGTGAGCCATCAGCTTATTTGCATCCCTACTTTAGTGTAGCTCCTGGCTCCCATCCTTTTTCCCACTGGTCCGTAAAAGACCACTACTGCCACACTAGCATGTTCCTGTCTCATAACATGCGATATCTATGTATAAATGCTAACGTGGTTGAAATGTACAGGCTCAAATATAGCTGGAGGTAGAGGTTTCTACTTGAAGGGTGACGGGGTGCTTCTAAATCAAGCTTTAATCAATTTTGGACTGTCTTTTCTGGCAAATAAAGGATATACGCCACTGCAAACACCATTCTTCATGCGCAAAGATATTATGGCGAAGTGTGCTCAACTAGCACAATTCGATGAAGAACTTTACAAGGTAACAATTTTAAATTGTAGGCGGCCTTCTTGGTACGCCTATTTTTTTGGGTGTGTGTTTTCAACATGAATGAATTTCTGCATTAGATGTTCCTGCTGTCTTTCTGCTGCTGCTATAGGTGTTGTATGTTGATTCAAATTACGGTATATGGATTCACTTGCCGACTCAGATGATCATGGGTAGAAGTGTACATCAACCAAAAGTGTATATGAGCTAAGCCGAGCAGAGCCAAGCCGAGCCCGGCTTGTGAGACTTGAGGCTCGGCTTCAGTTAGGTTGTCAACATTTTAGCTTGGTGCGTCATAGGACTAGGCGCGGCCTGGCTGGTTGAGCTCAAACTTAGCTTGCCGAGCTCCAAGCTAAAATCACATTATTTTTGCTCATTTAAATCTGATGGAAACTTGTTCGTGCTTGAGCTTGGCTCATTTAGGCTCAAACTTGGCTCGATTAGGTATATTTATGCTAATAAAGGACAATAAATAGGCCAGTTTAGGCTCGTTTAAGCTTGCAAACCTACGAGTTTGCGCTTCACTGGGTTTGGATTCGGCTCATTAAGCTAAACAATCCAGATTGGTGTGACTCGAGCACGAAGCTTGCTGAGCTTTTCGAGTTTTGCCCTATTGAGCTGGCTCTACTCAGTTACACCCCTAGCGATGTAGTGCGATTGAACGTTTCGAGAAGTACTAGCCGAGAAGAATTTATGATTAATTAGGAGTCTTTTTTATTTAATTTTTATTCTCTTTTAGTTTTAAATTCAAATTGGTCAACGTTTATTTAGTTTAGAGTTTCTAATTAGATTAGGATTTTGATTTTTTTATCCTAGTTAGATTAGGATTAAACTTCTTTATCTTTTATGGTTTAGGGTTCCTACTCTACAAATAGGACTCTTGTGTACTTTATAAAGATATCTTTTAATGAAATAAAATCCAGAATTTGAGAGTTAAGTTAGAAATTATTAGTTTTCCTTTTGTGCTACATCTATGGAGAATTTGCTGTAGAAATTTGAAATTTTCTGCAGCTTTTACCCACAAACTGATGGATAGATTGAGGTTGATAATCGTTGTTTAGAGGATTTACTTAGATGTGTCATTGGTGATAGACCAGGAAATTGGGACTTGAATTTACCTTTAGTTGAATTTGCATATAATAATTCAGTAAACCGCACTATTGGTGAAAGTCCTTTCAAAATTGTGCATGGTTACAAGCCTCGTACTCCTGTTGACCTGGCTCCCTTGTCCCCTTCCTCGTATGTGTCTCTTCTTGTGGAGCTTTTTACTCAACATATTTGTGACTACATACGAGGTAAGACAAAAAATTGCTGCATGTAATATTGAATATAAACTTGCAGTTGATGCTCATCGTAAGGCAAAGGATTTTATGTAGGTGATTATGTTGTAGCTTGCATTCACTCGGATCGCTTGCCTAAAATTTCTTTCAAAAAACTTCATGCACGTTGTACTGGGGCCTTTTTGAATTTTTAAGAAACTTGGACCTAATGCTTATTTTTTAGAATTACCCAACACATGAATATTAGTCCAATTTTCAATATAGAAGACTTAACCTTTTACCGCGGTACCATCAAGGGGTAGCCCAAAGCGAAAGGTCCCAACTTTGAAACTCTAGGACGTGATTAGTAATGGGTTGACTGATGAGGTCGTGCGCAAATCCGGTGGTGGCACTCGTCATTTCCTTGTCCATTGGAAAGAACGTCCTGCTAGTGAAGCTACTTGGATAACAAAGCAAGAGTTCCAATCATTGGATGCCGATCTACTTGATGATTATTTGCAAACAAACTTGACGGAGTCAAGTCCTTCTCAAGTAGGGGAATTTAGTACGATAGAAACGTTTTAGGAAGTGCTACACGAGAAGAATTTATGATTAAATAGAAGTCTTTTTTATTTGATTTTTATTCTCTTTTAGTTTTAAATTCAGATTGGTCAAAATTTATTTGGTTTAGAGTTTTTAATTAGAATATAATTTTAATTTCTTTATCCTAATTAGATTAGGATTAAACTTCTTTATCTTGCCTGTTTCAGGGTTCCTACTCTATAAATAAGACCTTTATGTGCTTTACGGAGATATCTTTTAATGAAATAAAATCCAAAATTTGAGAGTTAAGTTTGAAATATTAGTTTTTCTTTTGTGCTGCATCACCTAGTCATTTCGTTCCAAGTTTATTTATGATGTTCGTTACTTTTGAGTTTTCTTTACCAATTTTGTTGATTCAACATAGGTCACGGGGGAGGGAGAGGACAAGTATCTCATTGCTACTGCTGAGCAGCCACTCTGTGCGTATCATCTGGAGGATTGGATCCATCCGTCACAGCTGCCACTAAGGTGCCTCGTCTTACTACTGGCTGAGAACTAGTGTTGATTAAATGTTTTACTTATTTTTGCCTTTGTTTTTTTGCCAGATATGCAGGATATTCATCGTGCTTCAGGAAGGAAGCTGGTTCACATGGGCGAGATACTCTGGGAATTTTCCGAGTTCATCAATTTGAGAAGGTTGAACAATTTTGTGTGACGAGTCCGAATGGCAATGAGTCATGGGAGATGCACGAGGAAATGATAAAAAACTCGGAGGAATTCGGCCTCTTTGAGTTCCATGATAGTTGCAATAAGATAAAAAATTATGGTATTGGCCAGAACTGAATCTTGGATTAGGTAGGGGTGTATATTAGCTGAGCCCGAGCCCAAGCCTGAGCCCAACCCTATCAGGCTTGAGCTTCGGCTTGTCTGCATTTAGCTTAGCTTGCGCTTGGCTTGATGCTTGTTGAGTTTGGAAACTTCAAGCTAGAACTCTATTATGTCATAGGCTAGAGATTGGCTCAGTTGAGATCAAACATGGCTCAGCAAGCTTCAAACTGAGCTGCCTAATTTTGGCTCATTAAAATTCAATCTAGGCTCGTTTAGGCTCGTGCTCAGCTTATTGAGGCTTAAACTTGGCTCGATTAGCATATTTGAGCTAAGAAAATGTATTATTATAGGCTTATTTAGGCTCGTTTAGGTTCGTAAGTGTATCAGCTGGAGCTTCTCGAGCTCGAAATGAGCCGAGTCTTTCAAGCTTTATGACAAGGCGTAAGCTGACCGCCACATTTACACTCTTCAAAGTAGTTCACCATGCTTGACAATCCGACAAAATCTTGATTCTTTCTCTGCCGCCTCCCTGGAAAAGGAAGAAATATTCATTGTTACTTCAGCAATATTTTGGCTTTTATGGACTACATATCGTCTTATATGTTATAATCAGTTATTTAGCGATGATATTGGTATGGTCTTGTTAAAATGACCTCCGTCTTCACCCATGAGCTCTGTGACATCGTCCCCTTGTGATGTGGCTTACTGGTAGTCGCTACAGTTCAGGGTTCAATGCAAGTTTTGATAGGTGGGTCTTTTTCATTAATGAGGGCGTTTTGATCAACTTAAACACACTTTGAATAATTCACTTTATATTATAACATTAGTTGCGTGGGTCTTTTATTTTAAATGTCCATACACAGTTATAATATATCATGCATGTTCATTATCTTGCAATTATAAATGGTAATATATAGTAAAAACAAACTCATAGCATAGTTAATCTTCAAAAAGAGCCCTTAACCAATTGTGGCCCCAAGCAATTGCTCGGTATGCTTGGGGTTTTGATCAGCTCTGATGTGGCTTATCTGTGTGCGATTGTGAGATGTTTTTGTAGTCTTATGCTCCAAATCTTATGATCTTCATGTTGTTATCGCAGCTAAACATTCCCTACCAAATAGTCGCTATTGTCTCTGGGGCACTGAATGATGCAGCAGCAAAGAAGCACGACCTAGAAGCGTGGTTCCCTACATCCAAGACATACAGAGAGCTCGTATCTTGTTCAAACTGCACTGACTACCAGTCAAGACGATTAGAGATTCGCTATGGACAGAAAAAGGTACCTATATTTATCTATATCATGCTGTATAAATAATCGTTATGTATTAATATGGATAACCATCATTCCCTGTTTATGTCCAGTTGTATTAATAATTTGGAAGTACTTGTAGTCAAATAAAGTACGTGATTGACTAGCCACTACTGTTAGCTGTTACACAACTATACGAACGCATGTCTATAGTATTTTATTTATTGAAACGTCTTTATAAATGTATTTAAACGTTGAAAACTATCAAATGAATATAAACTTTAATGTTTGTATATTCATTCAATTTTTTTGCTAATGTAAGGGTACAAAGTTAACTTATGTTAAGTGCTTCAAAGCAATCGTTGGAAACTTATGTAATATTTAAGGATGTTAAAGACTATCAAACGTGTGTTAAAATTAATGATTGTGGGATTCTTAGTTCAATTTTCTTTTTAATGTAAAGGTTCAAAGAAATGTATCTTGCCTTAAAGGCCTCAAAGCAATTGCTGCTGACCGTTATGTAATATTTGCGACACCTGCTACCGCAACACCATTGATGTTGACACGGCTCATGATTTGATTCAATTACTTAAGTGGTGCATTTGCTGATTTGTCTTATGGGTAGTCATTTTAATGTTCTTGCTATCGAAAATACAAGACCGTAAGTTCTAAGCTTGGTTCGTTTTATATGTCAAGTCTAGTTATATATATAGGATTAGACCAAGCCAATTTAGGCCCATGGTACAATGGAGTTTAGTTTGTAACTATATATATACACTAAGGTTTTATATATGGAGCAAGATTGTAATACTGAAACATCTTTTGGAATCTTTCAAAGATATATTGAAACTATCGTACTCCTCTCCATGGACATAGACTTCCGTCGAGCCACGTAAATTTAGTCTCTTATTCTCTTTTTTGCTCTATTATGTGCTTGTTATTTCGATCTTATAGTTTTAGTGTATGTGATTCCATCATAACAACCTTTACTAAGGACGGGCTTTGACAATGAGTGTGGTTCTCTTTATGGATACAGAGCAATGAACAAACAAAGCAATACGTTCACCTGTTGAATTCCACACTCACTGCTACTGAAAGAACCTTGTGTTGTATTCTGGAGAACTACCAGAAGGAGGACGGCATTGAGATTCCGGAAGTTTTGAGACCTTTCATGGGTGGAAAGACGTTTTTACCCTTCCAAGCGAAACCAGCCGCGGAGACCAAAGGGAAAAAATCCAAGAAACTTTAATGAACATTCATATAGAAATATGCATGTTTGCTTGAATTGATTGATCATTGTGTATCGAGCCCGGACACGGGAGCTTTTGCATTGTCGCAGGGATTTTTCTGATACAATCATATTCTTGATTTGATATTATTTTCTATTTGTAGTTTTTGGTTGTTAGAAACTAAAAATCGTATTTTGACAATGATTTTTGTTTGACTTTTGGTGTATTGTTTTCAGTTTTTTCTTAGTTTGGATAGATGCTGAAAACAGAAACCTGAAAATTAGAAGAAATCATTTGCAAAACCTAGTTTTTTGTTTTTTTGTTTCTTAAAAACAAAAAGCTATGTATACTCGAAAGGAAGTGATACCAAACACCCCCTAAATTTGCCATCTTCCGTTGCGTGGACCCATTTCTTCATGTGATATTTTGAAATCTCTATGTGGAAGTGGGCTTTTTTGTGGTATTTGTGTGATCTTGGCAACAATGAATTAACATCTGGATTGGTGGGTGGATAGCTTTACCAGTACATCAGAATAACAGACATAGAACTTCTGCAACTTTTTCGTGTACTACTTTTCCAGTCACCGGAATAGAGAAGCACAAGAATTTTACTCAATACAAAATTGGTTTTTCGGGAACTCCTAATTTGTAAAATTTGATGGGGTTTGTCCTTTCTGTACCTGTTTTTTTTTTCCCCCTGTAGATGACCACTATGATGTCATTTCTTTTGGGAGAATGTTGGAGATGGGGATGCATTTATTTATATAACTGAATAAATATTATTCCTTTTAAGATTGGGGACCCTTTGGAAATAGTCTCTATTGGGTAGCACATTATACGGAAAAGACTGCATACATCTTTACTTTCACTAGACTATACCTTGGTGGGAGCCTCTTTGAGGTATCGGGGAGTGGTTTTTGGAGATGTAGTGCGTATCCAGATTCATTGTTAAAATCCTGTTGGAATTCTTTGGCCCTTATGTTACAGGTTACATGGTGATGATGTCCCTCCTTTAACAAAATGTTCAAAGCTGATTGACTTAAAGTTTGAAATGTTTGAATTTGATTAAAACAAATTTCGAAATGACTCAATTCTGAAATGATGTTATCTTGGATCAACTTGAATGTGACCCTAACCGACTCGAAATCCGAAACGATCTAACCTAATTGACGCGAAGTTTGAGATAGCTCAAACCAAAAAATGATTAACATAACTCAATTCTAATGATTTTTGACTTCATCTGAAATAATCCGAAATTTAAACAAAATTGGATGACCCCAAACTAAGATGAAGCGAGTTGGGATAACTCAACCCAATTCAATCCTGATGCTAATTTGAATCCCAAAATGACTGAACCTAACTAACCAAAAATCTAGATGATTCAAAACAAAATGATCCGACCCAACTATAACTCAACCTAAGACCGAAATTCTAGATGATTCAAACATGAAATGATCTGATCTGAGACAAACCCTACCCTAGCTCACCCTGATGATCAAACCTGATTGAACCAACACTTGAGACGACTTTAATTATTGTGGAATCATAACTTCAATATTTGATTATCTAAACAATAAAGTTTCTCCTTGTGATTAAAAAAAAAAAATAATTTTATCATATTTCTCATATATATATGTATATATAAACTGGTCTTTAAATTTGAAATAATTTGTGATTCTACTTTTGTTTATAACTGGACCCTTGGGTGTCCTAGTGGTTGGGTTAACTTTTGCCACCCATGAGACCCCATGTTTGAGGCCTAGCATCCCCTCTCACAACATTGTAATGATAAAAAAAAAAAAAAAAATCGTTCATTGGATTTTTTTGTATCATAAAAACATGATTAATGCTTTATTTTCTTTAATTTTTTTTGAGCTCAAAACGCAAAAGATGATTTTATAAAATAGTTACTCAATTCAAACATTCTGTCCGATGTATATATGTATATGATGTGTTTTAAATGTGTATTTTAAAACCATCTACTCGCAAGCGCACAAGATCGTCGTAGCTTCGTCAGGTATACGGTTCGTATCCATAGGGAATTGTGTTAAGTTAGACTTAGTAATTAACGAGCGGTTTGAATTTTTGGGTTTTTGTTGTTTGAATAAATTGTTGGCTAAATTAAAAAAAAAAAGAATATAAAGTAAATGTGTCAATTCAATTGAGGTTAGTCTAGGGAATGAATTTAGGTAGATTAACACATATCCTGTCATTATGTTTTACTTAGGACGATGATTTGAAGGACTTAGATTATAGGCTCTAAGCCTGGGTTAATATATAAATTAGGGCTTAGGGTAATGAACTAGTCTAAAGGCATAAACTATCTTAGCACCCTAAGTGTAGCATAGATTATCTCATTAGCACTACTTAATTCCTTTGTTACTCCTAATTCAATATTAATTTATATAAAAGATTGGGCTCAGAGTTGGGTACAACCTCAACCCTGACCAGACTTGAAATCCTGTTATGTTATGGTCTAGGCTACAAGCATAAGACTAATTGTTGAAAAGTTGGAGATCTAGTCATAGCTACAAGTACACATACAAAAATACCCAACAATCATGAAGAACTCCCCACAAAGGTTCGAATATAATATAACTAAACCAATCATCAAAAGTACGATATAAATCCGGAATACGGGTGGCTACCCGCCCTTCATCCCTAAACTAAGAATATTTACTCCTGCATGGGAGTTTTATACATTATGAAATCTAAAAAGGAAAACAATAATGGATAAAGCTAAAGTTTTGAAGACTCCCCCAATTGATGTTGACGTGATACTCGCTTTTGATCCTTCCGGCAGTCCGACCATATGCGCTTTGACGTTTAAGAACTCCTTGGATCTCGTAGCGGCTGCAGGAGTAGAAGAGGAGAGGGGACGTGGCAAAAGATATCCCTAAAACAATTAGGTTTTTGATATTTAAATAAAACGCGGCCGGTGCGCGCTTGTGCGGCGTGTCATGCTGCCCTCTTTTTCCTCCCGTCATATATATATATATGTTATTTTATATAATATTATATAAATATAATATAATATATAATATTATAAATATATATATTAACTGTTCACAAAACCTATTTGGGTTACTGAATTACAACCCGATTGGTTATTATTTTTCACATGTGGTTGGGTTTTTCAAAGTAGTCTTCAATTATGCCTCGATTACGTTTGATTCTGCCATTTTTCAACCTTTGTCTCTGTTGCACTCTAAGCCAAAATGTACCTAGATTATAATAAAATACACATATAAAAGCTAAATATATTACGGGAGTAAAGAATAAAATTTATAAGGCACATCAGCATATATTTAAATTCTATTAATCAACTACATAATTAATTTATTATCTTTAAACTTCTATCAATAATATAAATAAACTGCATTTGAAATTAAATTTGAACAAGAAGCAATTTTGCCGGTTACTCTCCTTTCTTTTTCAATTTTTTATACGAGGTCGGCTTTACTTGGCATCCTCAATTAGAGAATGATTAATCATTATCATTGTCTTTGTCTTTGTTGCAAAATATTTTGTATTATATGATCTATAAATAGCGAAGGTTAACTATAAATACGTACAAATTAACTCAATTTTAGTATTTAATTTATATGAAGGTGCCATCTAACGTAAGTACTGGTAAAGTTTCTCAAATGATACCTGAGACATGTGAGATGAAATCCAGCCATCATTTGGAAAGAAAGGAATTATGGGGCTTGGAGAGGGCTGCCTATTTGAGCAATTCATGTGTACTTTTTACCACATTAAAAAAAAAAAAAAAAACCTATACAATAAAATATTATCATATTTATAATATAATATGATAATAATTTTTTATAATATAATAATTTCATATAAGAGGGTGAGAGGTTGAATTTTTATAATATATGTGTGCGCGTGTGTATGGAGATGACTCTTATAAAAGAGTAATAGATGAGAGTAAATTTTGTGCCACATATTTAGTTAAAGTATGGGAATGAGTGATGTTAGGTGGAAGAATGATGATGCGAGCAGCAAAATGAGTGGTCAATATATATATATAAGACGACGTTCTTACAAGAGGGTGAGAGCGTAAGAGGGGCAAATTCTAACCCTCCATTATAATGGACGGCCAAGATTTGTTGACATTAAATAAATATCAATTTATTGCCAATATTTGTTGAGTATTGAAAAAAAAATAATTTCTCTCCCATGCTCTTTCTTTCTTTTTGCTTCATGAAGGGGTATGGGCCGTAAATTATTATTTTTTTTAATGTTCAACAAATCTTGGCCGTACATTACAATAGAGGGCCAGAATTTGCCCCTCTCACGCTCCTACGCTCTCATAATAACACCAATTTATATATATACATATATTAAGATATATTCTTTCGAGAACAAAGAACATCTTTTCCTTTCTATTTCTGAACCGTACTACAAGTCAACTACAACGTGCACACACAACACACAACACACAAAATACACTACACGTATAAAAGTGCACCCCTTTTCACTAATGTGGGGGCCTTGAAAACAACATGGCATTCTCTAAACTCCAACCCCCCACCACAGTCGCCGCCATCCATCCACCAAAAAACCTCTTAATTTTCTCTGTACTCTCGCTCGCCACCTTCCTCTGCCTCCTCGACACCGTCCTCCGCCCTACACCCCGTCTTATCGACGTCATCCGCCTCCATAGATCCTCCCCTAGACTTCCCTTCCTTGTAAACCAGCCCTCGTGGTTCCACGCTATAGGGGAGGGTTTCTTCGAGGGCAATAAAGTCAAACTTGGTATGGTTAACTTTGGCCAAGGTAGGGCTTGGCTAGAGGAGTTTAACCTCCACGGTCTAGCCCAGACTGTCAAAATTGACTTTGACCGGGCCCCACCAAATGTCACTTGGAGCCACCTCTTTCCCGGGTGGATCGACGAGGACAACGGTGGGGCCCGCTGTTTGGAAATTGCCGTTAAGGCATCAACCCAGTACTCAGATCTCGATATTGTTGCAGTCCGAATGCCTTGTGGAGCACGACGGTTGAGCAAAGATGGGATAAGGGACGTCGAGAGGTTGCAGGTGAGCCTGGTGGTGGCAAATCTCGTGGTCAAAAGCGCAAGAAACGACAGTGGTCGGGGCGAGAGGGCGGTGTATGTGGTGTTTGTGGGTGGGTGTGAGCCCATGACGGAGATCTTCCGGTGTGAGGACATGGTGTGGCATGAAGGTGAGTATTGGGTGTACATGCCAAATGTGAGGAGGTTGAGGGAAATTACGAAAATGCCCTTGGGGACTTGTGAGCTTGCTCATCCGTACACTCAGCACGATGATCATGATTATGATGAGCTCTTTGCAAGTAAGTGTTTGCTTCATTTTTGTTGGGCAGTAGTTCGCGGTTAATTTATTTATATTATTAATTACACAATAAAAATATAGTTTGAGTTATATCAATTATTATTAAATAGTAGATTTCATAAGTTAAAGGTTTTATAGTATGCATATTGGATTAACAAATTAATTAGATATGTAAGTTGGATAAATGCAACATTGCTGTTTAAAAGTTCTGTAGGGTGACTTTGAGAGGAAGGTAGAAGTTCGTTGGATAATTAGAAACAATAAGTTTCTTGGAAAGAAAAACAAACATTTTGTAATATTATATATAAAACTAATATAACATCATAAATTTATAATTATATATGTAAACTAGTATAACATCATATATTTATAATTATTAACATTCAGTTATTTTGCCTTTACAAGTTAAAAATTGATGCGCCTATATTTGGCGGAAAAGGTCTTGGCAGTTTAATGAGCTTGGTAGATCCTAGGTGAGGTGAGATAAGGTTGGACACAGTTAGAGTTTGACCTTAATTAGGAAAGTTTAGATTTTAAATTAAATTAGTTAATTTTATTTGTATCTTTTAGTTTTTATTTTAGAAAAATCACATGAATTACAAATTGTAGTCTCCACCGGTGATCTCAATTAGGGATTGTTTAAATTTCGTATTTGAATCTAGTTAGACAAGGTCCTTTATTTAAAGAGATTCCTTTATTTATAGAGATTGCTAGTTAGGGTTTTAGGCATTCAATTGTTTAGAGGATTTATCCCTTTTATATGTATTCCTTCTATTTTCGGGGTGTGAAAATTAGATTAAACTATTTTCCTCTTGTTCTTTATTATTTTCGTAATAAAAATTCAAGGGAAGGGCTGTTGAACCTTTAGTTCCCTAAATTTTGCATCTATATGCTGCATTAGTTGATATAAGAGCTCAGAACGACTTTTGAGATGGCCTGTGGGAGACAGAGATAAGCTATCGTTGGAGACGTATATGAGCGTGATTTTCAATGGCGGACCGAGAGGAGATTCGAGGACTTGGAAGAGAGATTTCGGCGAATTGAGCCATGTTTGGTTCAATTGGGAGTGAGTCCCAACCATATATTGATGGCTCAGCCTCAAAACTCGTAGACAGAGAGCGGCGAGGAAGACGCGGACGAGAATATTCACAAGCCGTATCCGGAGGTTGAAGACCATGGGAAGAATGTGCGAGAGGCTTGACTGAATATTGGAGCTTCTGATTGTTTAGGCGACCAGAGGTGGAAGTCGTGGCTTCGGGAAGAATTTCCCGAGTTTGAAGGTGATGGTGCCATAGTGGCGGAAGAAGCTCAGGACGAGCTGGCGTCGCTAGACGAAAAGGAGGTAGTGGGTGACGAGTGTCGCTTACTATTGGTCCGGCAAATTGGCTTCACGCCTCTGGGGCAGTATTAAAAAATGATCTATAATGATTTTAGTGGATAGCGGAAGCATCAATAGCTTCATAGACGAATGCTTGATGAAAGAACTAAAATTACCGACACAACCTACAGTAGCAATGACGGTGACCATGGAAAATGGAGAAGCCCTAATGAGTTATCTATGCTGTCCCAAGGTTAAGTGGAAGGTGCAAGGGGAAAAATTCGAGGATGACTTAAGAGCATTGAAACTAAGGGGAAGTGATATGATCTTTGGAGTAGATTGGCTCCAAAAGCATGGGCCAATAACATTTGACTTCCTAGCACTTGAGTTCACATGTCACAAAGGAGGGAAAGAAGTTAAGCTACAAGGTGTCAAGAAGAAGGCTGCCTCGAGATCGCTGAACGGAAAAGACATAATGAAGGCCATGAAAAAGAAGGTGGGAGGAATGGTAGATCGAATTAAAAAGACTAAGGAAGAAGTGAATGCTGCCATTGAGCCCATAAGAACCTTAGAACGTCGGTGGGTCAAGCGCAACTGAAGGAGAGTGCGTCAAGTCCTAGTGCAATGGGCGAACTAGTCCAAGGAAGAGAAAACGTGGGAGGGCCTATCCTTTGTTCGGAAGCAATTTTCGAACTTCAATCCTTGAGGACAAGAATTAATTCGAGAGGGCGGCAATGTCATGACCTTAGCCATGACTTAGGCTTCACAGCAGCTAGGGCATTAGACAATAAAGATTGAAGTTGTTTTAGTCATCAAGGCATGCAAGCGTTCCCAAGCCAGGACAGTGTCGAGAACCGTAGCCAAAGTCCGGGCCAGGTTCACAGTGTCATGGGCAGTATCCGGTGTTAGGGCCCCAGAGGTTCACCTGGGACCTCGTCTGGTTCGCAGCCGAGCCGTGCCAGGACAATGTCAAATGCGCAGCCCAGTCCTTGTCAAGGTTCCAGTCCGGTCCGTGGCCAAGCCGAAGCAGCTCCGCTCCTTTTAGCCGGTACTTCCGGTACCCGACTGCCTTCTAGGACGTTCCCCTGCCACACGTGCTCAATTCTAGAAGCTTTAATAACTACTTTTCCCACCTTAATTTGTATTTTGGTTGTTTCCACCTTATTTCAAATTAATTTGAATAATTGTACTTTGCCTAAAAATATGAGATACTTAGAATTGTATTGAAAATCCAAAAAATCAAATAATGAATTACTTCTATTTTTCCCAACTCAATTTCTCTCCCTTTCGTCTCTAATCTCTCTAAGTTCTTTCTGTCATCTAAATTTTGATTTTTCCCTTCCTTCTCATCTAAATTCTAGAATTTCCTCTTAGTTCCTTGTTCAAGTTGAAGTCACGATCCTTAGGTCCGTGATAGCTTGCTCGTCCGTACACTCAGCACGATGATCATGATTATGATGAGCTCTTTGCAAGTAAGTGTTTGCTTCATTTTTGTTGGGAAATAGTCCGAGGTTAATTTATATTATTAATTACACAATAAAATGTAATTTGAGTTATATTAATTATTATTAAATAATTATTTTCCATACGTTAAAGGTTTTATGCTATGTATATTGGATTAACAAAAATTAATTAGATATATAAGTTGGATAAATATAATATTGTTGTTTAAGAGTTCTGTAGGGTGAATTTGAGAGGATGGTAGAAGTTTGTTTGATAATTAGAAACAATAAGTTTCTTGGAAAGAAATCAACATTATATAATATTATATATAAAATTTGTATAACATCATAAATTTATATAACATTCATTTATTTGGCCTTTACAAGGTAAACATATTTTAAATGGGCATGCATAACACTTGGGCTCATGATCATAGGACATAAAATACATAAGAAAGGCAATACATTGTTTTACAACTAATTATTTTAAAAAAAAAAATGGAATAACAAATACATTGAGGTGACCAGTTTGATAGTAATGCATTCAAAGAAAGAAGATCACAACCTAAAAGACGGCAAATGATATGTGTTACTGAGAGATTGTGAGTTTGAATCCCAATAGTCCTCTTTCAATATTAAAAATATTTTAAGCACTATAAATTATTCACACTTATAAAGTTGATCATAGGTCTTCATTTATCAGCTTATACTGTTAGGATAATTGATTCCTTACTCAAAGAGATCACTTTGTATCTTACAATGGCATGAGCAGATCTCAATAAGGTTAGAAAAATACCAGCTAAACTACTTCTACTCCTAGAATACACTGAGCATAATTATAATAACTCTGCTTTTCAGATATCCACGCTTCAAGTCGAGCAAGTCTAATGGGCATTTACGTAAAGGGTTTTTCTATTTCCAACGTTAATTTGCATTAGTTTTCATTCTCAAATATAGTCTCAAAATCCTTTTTGTTAAAATCAGTTTATGGAAATATCACAGTATAATTACAATCATGTAGGTAATTTAAACTTTTTATTTAATAGTTTTTGGGGCCTTTGATAACATTAAAAATTGAGGGGCACAATTATTGTAATTAATAGTAGAGTATGTCTTTTATTAAACTATAATAGTTTAGGCCCGTAAAAAAGTGGAGGGAGTCCCATTAATTTTGATCGAAAATTTGGGGTCTCTTTGATAAAATTAAATGTTTGACAATTACTTTGATTTTGAGTGATAATTAGGAGGTCTTTATAATATTTTTAGGATTATTTATATTTTACTACCCTGATATTTTTAGTAATTATAAAAAGAACCCTAACGTTTTGGAATTATTAAAAAGGACTCTGAGGTTTTAGCGTATTAATAAAAAGGACCATCTCCGGTTATCTGACAACATTTTCTGTCACTGGTGCTGACGTGGCAAGGTTATTTTAAAATTTGCTGCAGTATATTTACCATATTATCTCTCAGAAATAATTAGATAACCCCCTGCCAATTTTTTTTAAATTTAAAATTCTTTTTCTTCTTCATCTTCTTTATCTTTATCTTCTTTATTTTATTTATCTTTTTTATTTATTTTTTAAAGCTCAAGTATTTTACTATTTTTTTATAAAATTCAACTATTGAAGGCTACCTTAAACTTTTTTAAAACATTTTTTTGGGTGTCGTTTTTAAGCTTTATTTACTGTGATAGATTTAAAATTTTTTTTTAAATATCATTTTTTTTTGTTTAATTTTATTTTATACAATATTAACCCATATTTTTTTTATTTAATTTAAATAACCCATTACAAAATAATTTTTATTATTAATTTTTTTAAAACCAAAATGACATCATTTTGGTAAGTATGCAGAATCAGACCCAAAACGACGTCGTTTTGCTCATGGGCATTTTCATCTTTTATTTTTCCGGGATGTTAGATGGTCGGAGAGAATCATTTTTATTATAAAACCTCAGGATCCTTTTTAACAATTCCAAAATATCAGGGTTATTTTTATAATTACCAAAAAGATCAGGGTAGTAAAATATAAATAACCCATATTTTTATCCAATAAAAATAAGGACAATTATTTTGAAATGAACTAAAACAAAAAAAGAAAAAGAAAAGAAACTTACTTTGAAGGTTTTTTTTTTTTTTTTTTTTTTTTTACCAAAAATTATTTAATTTTAGATGTAGTGTCAGAAAAACTAGTAAGATTTTTTAATTTTTTAATGTTACACCGTAATGGGAGACTATTAAAATCCCTTAGTCTTTTCTAACATGACATTAAAATATATATATATATATATATATATATATATATATATATATATATATATATATATATATATATAAAAGTAGAAATTTACATTTGAAATAATTTTAAGTATTTAAAAGGGTAAATTATAGAAAATTCTCTTGACTTTTGCTTCAAAAATAAAAAATTTCCTCACAAATAAAATCACTCATCAAACCCCCTCACTTTTAAAAAATTATCACTTTGCCCCCAAATAACTTTTTTGATCATTTTATCCCTCAAAATAAAATAGTTAAGTATTTAATTTTATTTTTAGGTAGGATTTTATATTTTGAGAAAAAATAAGAATTTTTTTATATTTATAGAAAATAGGGGTTTTCTATCTTTATAAAAATTATTATTTTAATAATTATATAGTAGTAATATTGTAATATCAATGAAAATATTATATTTTATCTTATAATATTTTTTATAAAAATTTTAAAAATATTTTTTATCTTCTAAACTTATAATATCATTACTATAATTAATTAAAATAATTATATTTTTTATAAATATATAAAATGCCCTTAATTCTATTGTAAAAAATATAAAATTTTTCTAATTTTTGTCTAATAATATAAAATCGTCTTCTAAGAATATATTTAAATATTTAACCTCCTCACTTTTGATGGACAAAATGATCAAAAAAAGTTTTATGGGAGTTAAGTGATAAATTTTTAAAAGCGAGGGGGTTTTGTGAGTGCTTTTATTTATGAGGAGAATTTTTTGTTTCTGAAGCAAAAGATAGGGAGGATTTTTTTGTAATTTACCCTATTGAAAAAGTTGTAAATATTAGGAAAATAATTTTAGTATATTAAACAATATTAAAATTTTGCATAAGCAAAAATTAAAGGATCTTAACAATGTTAAATAAGGTGTGACATTAAATACTTATGAAAAGTTTAAATATAATATTAAAAAAATTAAAAAATTAAGATAGTTGTATAAAATTGCACCTAAATTTAGTTAAGTTATTAGTAAAACCCTGCTCTGAAACATAAAATGTAGCAAGGAGATGGTTTATTATACTCCAATTACTTTTCGTATAACATACACATCGTACTTCATGAAGTAATTCTTTTATTAATGATTTAAATACAAAAAAACGTGGTAATTATTTTTTACAAAATGTGAACATACACCAATATTTTAAACTTCATAATTGTTTATACTAGAACGTGCTCAATGCCACATATTAGATGAGAGACTATTACATTGGAAAATGCTTTATATGTAATTTATGTCGTACATTTAAATTAAATAAAAAAAATATTATCAAATAAAACAATATGCGGTAGCTGTATATTCATCCAAAGACTCGTATCTTTTTTGACAAAGTTATTCAAAGTGGCCTTCCTATGGCTGAAAACCTCGCTCAAAGGGGTTGTCGTATTCCATATATGTGTCCTAGCCTCCCAGATGCAATTTGGAGCTAGAGATGGTTGATTATAGTTTGTAGTATATAGGTGATGCAGCCGTCATTCCGGAATTGGTGGCTTAATACCAGCTGGAAGGTGACATCATGGCAGGAGGATTGGCTGGATTGGATAAACGGGTCAATGCTACCTCGCATCCTAGATTGGCAGATTGCTTGGCGGGATAGGGATTGGCAACACGGGTAGTTGGCGGCAAGGATGGTACGTGGTGAAAATTAGAGTTTGAGTTTGATTAGGAATTTAAGTTTAGGAAAGTATTTTAGATTAGGAAGGATTTTATTTTGATTTATCTTAACATTATTCTTGGTTTTATTTTCATTTTTTCGGTATCTCTAACCTCTATTTAAGGAGGGATGAGCTAGGGTTTTAAGGCATTCAATTTTGAGATTTATTTTATGAGTTTTTTTAGTTCTTTTTATTCTTAGGGATGAGAATTAGAATTTAATTTCTATGTTTCTTCTTTTTTTTTATTATTAATAAAATTAAAGGGAATGTTGTTGAATCCTTTTCGTTTTCCTAAATCCCATTTCACACGTTGCATTATTTGGTATCAGAGCTCAGAAGGACTTCTGAGATGGCCCATGGGTGACTGAGGTACGCCGCTGTCAGAGATGTTTTTGATCATGATGATCAACAGCAGAACGAGAAAAGATTAGTGGACTTGGAAGCAAGATTCTAGCGAATCAAGAGTTGCTTGATTCAACTGGGAGCAAATCCCAACTTGGAATCGGGAACTCAATCCCAACGCGCATTAACACCGGGTGCTAAAGAAGAGGAGAAGGACGAGATCCAGAATCCGGCATCGGATACTGATCTACAGGATCCTAGGCCGAGGCGACATCGGCTTAATACCGGCAATGCCAACGTTAAAGAACAAAAGGTTGAAACCGGTCTTTGTGATGAATTTTCGGAGTTTGAGGAAGAAGGCGTTAGAGTGATGGAAGAGACTCTAGGCGAGTTGGCGTCACTTGGCGGTTAGGAGGTAGTGGGTGACGAGGGTCGCTTGCTATTGGTTATGCAAGTTGGCTTCACGCCTGAAGAAGTAGAAGGGGATGAATGGCTGCGACACAACATATTCCAGACGACATGCATAATTGGCGAGAAGGTATGCCGCATAGTCATTGATTCCGGATGGTGTAAGAACGCCATTTCTGAAGAAGCCATTTAGAAGCTAGGGTTGAAGACAGAGAATCATCTGAACCCTAACAAGATGTCATGGCTCGAGAAAGACGATTAGGTAACCGTGTCCAAAAGTTGCTTGGTGAATTTTTCAATTGGAGCAAAGTATAACGATGGCATGTGGTGTGACGTGATGACCATGGATGCTTGCCACTTGTTGGTGGGGAGACCATGGCAATACGATAGAGGCATCATTCATGATGGACGACATAACACATATAGCTTCGTCTTTGAGGGAACGAAGGTCATCTTGTTGCCCAAGAAGGTTGAAGCGCCAGGTGTCTCGAAGGCCGAAGACCCAAAGCCGGAAGAGAGAGCCGTGTCCACCAACAAAGTTACCTAGTCAGAGTAGGCGTCTACACTAGCAGGCGTTATCAAGGGAGCACCTATCTCTATTGAGGAGACACATCTTGATTTGTCTTCTGTACCCATATTTGATGAGCCCACGTATGATGAATCGTCCATGACGAGGAGGAGGTGTCGGACAAGGTAGGGAGTCTATCAAAGGAGGCTTGTCTAGACGGTTGGCATATTACTTACCGCCAACAAGGGAGAAATAATGCTGCATAGACCGGGTTCCTGAAGGCCCCTTATCTAGAAGGAGGATTCCATACCGAGTAAGCCTTGTGGAGCATGAGGACATCAGGCACCAATTGTGGAAACTAATTGCTAGGAGTTGCATCAGAGTAAGGCAAAAGGGCGGATCAGCCGTATTAACACCAACAAAGGATGGAACTTGGCGGCTTGACCACTGGCGGGTACGATTGATGGCAGGTAGGGGTGTGGATTGGAGCTCGATAAGCTTGGCGGATGGAGTGAGGAAGCTCTACATGGCGAGAACAACCAGGAAGATCCCCTGGAGAATTCGAGGGCGAATTGTCTCCAACCGTGAGAGAATGACATAGTCGCTGTCCCAGAATTAGTAGCTTAATACCAGCTGGGAGGTAACGCCATGGTAGGAGGATTGGCTGGATTGGATGAACGGGTCAATGCTACCTCGCATCCGTGATTGGCGGATTGCTTGGCGGGATACAAGTTGGCAACAAGGGTAGTTGGCGGCAAGGATGGTATGCGGTAAAAATTATAGTTTGAATTTGATTAGGAATTTAAGTTTAGGAAGGATTTTATTTTGATTTATCTTGATTTTATTTGTTTTTTTTAGATATCTCTAACCTCTATTTAAGGAGAGACGAGCTAGGTTTTTGAGGCATGCAATTTTGAGATTTATTTTATGAGTTTTTTAGTTCTTTCTGTTCTTAAGGATGAGAATTAGAAATGAATTTTTATGTTTCCTCTTTCTTTTTATTGAAGATTAATAAAATTAAAGGGAAGACTGTTAAATCTTTCCCGTTTGATACTGTGGAAAGAAGTTGGCGGCTTGGTGAGTTGCTCAAGCGTGACTCCTTCAGTGAAGAGCCAGACAGGTGAAAAAATTAGAAATGTTGGAGACTCGAAGGTTAGGCTATTGAAAACCATCGTCCTTACCGAGCAAATTTTGAATGAAGAAAATTAGAAGGTTTTCTAGGATGGCATTAATCATTGGTTTAGCCAAAAAGATGATTAGGAGTTATATTAGGCAGCGCAGCCAGAATTTTGGGTAGTTTAAAAATTAACTTTGATGGTTCCATGAATAGAAATTCGGCGACTACTTAGTAACATAATTAGGTCAAGTGTAGGACGATTTGCAGCATAAGACTCGCCTTTTGCACACCTTCCTCTTATTTTTTTTATGAAAAAAAATAAAACTAATTTCTTTGCTTATATAATGTTAATAGTACCATATCTACTAAAAATATTGATCTTATTAATTAATACACTTATAAAAAAAAGATAAGTTATTATTTAGATATCCTGAGATTTTAACATTTATCACTTAGGTAGTCTGACATTTTAATATATATAATGGGGTATCTTGAGTCTTGAAAATTTTATGACATAGGTACCTTATGTTGAATTTTGATGAATTTTATCCAAAAAATGCTAATATAATACATAATTATAATAATATATAGGCCATGCCAATGTTTTTAATCAAAAATTCAGTGAATTATAATAAAATATTCACTGAAGGTCAGATTTAAACTACCTAAATATTATCACGATCATGTGTCATGTTTGCATTTTTAAGTAAAAACTCACCAAATACTAATGAAGATGCTAATATATTATCGAAAATGTGTTAAATTTTAGCATATCAAAACAAAAATCTATTAAATTTTAACAAAAAAATATTTGATTGATAAAATTTAAAAACATAGATGCTCATATCTTATGCTACCTAAATGATGGATTTTCTTATAAAAAATAAAAAGATAAATAATTTACTTTCCATTCATGATTGTGAATGATGCAGGTTGGAAGATGCAGTCCACCGTCGGTGGTGCACCAAACCCACCACCCACCACCAACCACGACCACCAAAGAGAAGCCTACGTGACGATCCTCCACTCCTCGGAATCCTACGTGTGTGGCGCCATCGCCTTAGCCCACTCCCTCCTTCTAACCAACACCACCAGACCCCTCCTCCTCCTCGCCGACCCCTCTATAACTTCCTCTTCCCTACACGCTCTCTCCTCTGCTGGGTGGCGCGTGCTCCTCGCCTCTCGTATTCGCAACCCCAACGCCAAACCCCACTCCTACAACGAGTGGAATTACAGCAAGTTAAGAATCTGGGAGTTAACAGATTATGATAAGTTGATATTTATTGACTCTGATATTATTGTGCTTCGGAATATTGACCGGTTATTCCGGTATCCTCAGCTGTCGGCCGCCGGCAATAATGGGTGGTTGTTTAACTCCGGCGTGATGGTGGTGGAGCCCTCGAAATGCTTTTTTGAGCGTCTCATGAGCCAACGCTTTACACTTCAGTCGTACAATGGCGGTGACCAGGGTTTTCTCAATGAGGTATATATATTTTATGCATCTAGTTTATATATCTATTAGTGTTTTTATTTTTGTGTAATATAAATTTTTTTTTCTTACAAAAGAACGACTATATAATTTTATTTTTTACAATCTAACTGCATCTTGATACATCATTGGGTATCCAATTTGGGTGCAAAAGTTAAAAATATCTAGCAAATTTCCTTAAATTACTATATGTATCCAATTGTGTACCCAACTAAATGTAATATCGAATTAATTATTTTTCATAAATTAATGATAATATGTAAATTGGGTGCGTGATAGACACACTGTTTTTTTGAACACTCATAGGTACACCTATTGGTATCTATATATAGCAACCTTTTTTTTAAAAAAAAATTATTAGCAATAAAGTGGCAATGCAAAACTGGCAACTCGTAAAAACGAGCCTTGAGTTAATCCATACGGAAATGGAGAGCAAACAACAAAAAATAGGATTACTAAAAGACGGGCGAGGAAAAAAAGGCAAAACTAACAACTACTAAATAATTCAACCACCTTTGGAAATGACTCGCTGTGGACCAAAAATAGGGTGGAATGAACCAAAAGACACAAAAACAAATATGCCAAGCCCCTAATTCATTGATGCAATATGCTCAATAACAATTGATTCATCTCCATCAAATTACAATCTCGACTTCTTCCCAAGCTTCCACGCACGCTCCGCAGCAAGAAACTTATCAACATCTTGAGCATTATTGCCTTTTTTCACCAAGTTTCTCTTTTTCTATATGTCAGAAGCCTTGACTGATCTCTTCACACTATTCCTGGGTGACATATCTTTCAAGAATTCTTGTAGGTCTGACCTTGCTTGCTCTTTAATTATGCGCTTCAACACTCTTCAACTATTTTTTAACGAGACATAGTTAGAAGCCTGCATCCTGCCACCACCTTTTTTCTTCTCTACGTCGCCTTACTGGATGCCTGTGTATGTGGCACCCGAATAATCTTGACAAAGCTCTCATCAAAGTGTGGGGATCTTACAAAGGAGTGAGGCTCAAAACCTGGCGGGTACTGAGGTCCGAATAACCCCGAGTCATTATCACTTATGGTGTCTTGGACTTGATTCTCATGAGAAGATGTCTGATCATGAGGCCTAGTTGATTTGGCCAAATCTTCCTCGATCCACGGTAGGGGAACAGAAAGGTGTTGGTTTACTCAAACTTTCTGGATGGGTGGTTGATTAGCAGGTTGGGGAAGGAAGGTAGAAGGGACAGGCATGGGCAATGACAACCTCAGGCCCATTTCTCGAAAAATTGACTGTGAATGTGGAGTGTAATATGGCCCATATATTGCCCATCAAACCTGACATCATCATTAACTAACCTTGAATGGCGTACTATAAAGTACCTAAACACTCCCATGACACTTGTCATCTGCTCATGTAGGGGGCGAAACTCTGAGGGAAGTGGTACCAGAGTGTTGCAAGCTCTATTACCTTGGGAATGCAAAGAAGATGAATCTTGTTCTTTGGTTAATCTGGCAGAAGCGGCCAGGGCAATGACTTCATGAGAGTAGTTTGGTATCAATTATGAATTACCCTCTTTTGCAAATACCATGCAATATCCCACATTAGCATGAACTTGGAACATCTGTAGAATAATCAATGGGAAGCATGTGTCGATAAGAACCCTAGCTATATCTACACATCTCATCGCGGAAGTCCTGGCATCCACTATGATGAACTTCCCTCAGATTTTAGTAAGATCGATAAAACATTCCTTTGACCAGCACCGGGTTGGCAACCCATGTATCTCAATCCACACTCTTCTGCTTAGGGAGCCAAGGGTCTTGCCTAAGTATCTATACACCTTTTTGAATCTAGGGAGTATTATATCTTTTTGGGGTCCGATATAGGATTCCAAGGAGTTAGCACAATCGCAAATGTTTGGGCTCAGCCCTCTAGGGACTAGACCTTGAAGGTTATATTCTCCATGATAAATGTGAGGATGTTGCAGCAACACTTTCTCACATGGCGGGTTCTTTTGTGAGTGGCCATTGGCGAGATGGGTCAGAAGGCTGCACAAGAGGAGTGTGGCTGGGGTGGATGAGACGAGATAGAGTTTAATTAGTATTAGGGAGCTTAATTTGAATTATCTGTTTATCTCTTAGCTCTTACTATTTTATTATAATTTAATTAGCTCCTCTATTTAAGCAAGAGGAAGTCTAGGGTTTAGGTCATTCAATTTTTAGATTATCTTCATACTTTTTATGAGTTCTTGCTAATTCTCGGGATGTGAGAATCACGTTAGACTTTTTCTCCTCTTGTTTCTTATTGTTTTAGTAATAGAAATTAAAGGAATGCTTTTGAACCTTCTTGTTTCCCTCTAATTTTCATCTACGCGCTGCATCAATTGGTATTAGAGCTCAGAATAGTTTCTGAGATGGCTCATGGGCGATAAAGGTACACCGCCATTGGGGATGTATACGAGCGTGACTTTCGACCACGGACCGAGGGGAGATTCGAGAAGATGGAAGAAAAATTTCGGCGAATTGAGCCGTGTTTGATTCAATTGGGTGCGAATCCCAATAAAGCACCTGCGACTCAGCCTCAAAACCTGCCGGTAGGGGTGGCAAGGAAGAAATGGTAGAGGGCTTCCATAACCCATTCCAAAAAATTGACGTTAAGGATAGACACGTGATGAGAAATCGGCCAAATACCAGAGGCACCAATTATGTTGATAATCGGAGGTGGGAATTCGGGGCTTCGGACCGAAATTCTAGAGCTTAATAGTGGAGGGCGCCTAGAAGAGTTCTAGGATTGGCTCGCTACAATGGAGGAAGTGCTTGAGTTCAAGGGGGCTCTGGAGTGTAAATAGGCGATGTTGGTGGCTACTCAGTTATAGGGTAGAGTTGCCGCCTGGTGGCAGCAGTTGAAGCATACCCGGGTTAGGAAGGGTAAGGTGAAGATAGAGACATGGGAGAAGATGAAGAAACACATGCGAAGCACCTTCCTGTCCCACAATTGCTCTAAGGTGATATATCAACGTCTACAGAGTTTATGTAAGGGTTCTCGGTTTGTGAAGGAGTACACGATGGAATTCTATTCTCTTGTCACCGAGAATGACTTTGATGAATGGAAGGAGCCATTGGTGGATAGGTACGTTGGCAGGCTGAAGGATTCAATATAAGAGGTGTTGAGCATGTTCGACATCTTTTTAGTCTCGGAGGCAAGTTAAAGTGCTATGAACGTCGAGAAGCAATAGAGGCGACGTTGAGCTAGCGGAACTTGGAGCATCCAAAATAGTGGGCGTGAAAAGGCACGGGTACCTCCCAATCCAGGCATACAGATGAAGTTGAAAGTCGCCATTACCAGCAAATCGGTTAATTAGGAGTTGGTTGGTGGCTTAAGGAACCACTGTTTCAAGTGTGGAGAGGTGGGACACTGTGTTGCCGATTTTCGAAATGGTGACTGACCCGGAAAAGGTTTGTACATTGAGGGACTCCATGCTGAGGATGGCATGCAAATTGAGAAGCAGGTACAAGTGGCATTAGTAGAGGAAGACGTCGTTGTAGGTGACAAGGGAGTAGAGGAAGACGCCGTTGCAGGTGACGAGGGCCACTTACTCGTGATTAGGTGAGTCTGCTACACGCCTTAGGAAGCAGAGGGAGACTATTGGCTATGGAATAACATCTTTTTGACGACTTGTACCATTGGCGGGAGAGTATGCTGCCTAGTGATTGATTCGAGAGGCTGCGAGAACGTTATTTCCAAAGAGGCTTTCTAGAAGTTGGGGTTGAAGACGAAAGAGCACCCGAATCCATACGAGCTATCTTGGCTCAAGAAAGGAAACCAGATAACTTTTTCGAAATGATGTTTAGTCAATTTCTCGATTGGGTAAAAGTATCGGGATGGAGTATGGTGCGACATCGTTACCATGGATACGTGCCACCTGTTGTTGGGACATCGCGGGCAGTATGATAGGGGCACCACCCATGAAGGGAGGAAGAATACCTATAGCTTTATTTTAGAGGGGACAAGGATTGTCTTATTGCCCAAAAATGATGAGGCGCCACGAGCACTAATAGCTGAGAACTCGAACTTTCAAGGCAGAGCTATGTTTGCCGAGGAGATTGGCGAGAGCAAAGTCGTGTTTGTGCTGATCGGGAAGGTGAGTAACGTGGAACACGTGGAGATATCAAGTGAAATTGAAAATCTGTTGAAGAAGTTCACTGACGTATTTCCGGAGGAGTTACCGGATGCATTGCTGCCTCTAAGGGACATCCAACACTGAATTGATCTAATGCCGGGAGTTGCCTTACTGAATAGGTCGCATTATTGGATGAGTCCCGAAGAGCATAAGGAGTTGAGGTGCCAAGTGGAGGAATTACTCGCCAGAGGTTCCATCTGAGAGAGTTTGAGTCCTTGTGTGATTCCCACTCTGTTGAAGCCCAAGACAGTAGTTGGCGGATGTGAATCGATACTAGAGCCATCAACAAGATCACGGTACATTACCAATTTCCTATTCTGAGATTGGATGACTTACTTAATCAGCTATAAAATTCAAGGGTATTTAGCAAGCTAGACTTGAAGAGCAGATATCATCAGATCCGCATCTCGCCAAGTGATGAATGGAAAATCGCCTTGAAGACATGGGAAGAATTGTACTAGTGGCTTGTCATGGCATTCGGGTTGTCAAACGCACCAAGCACGTTCATGAATCAGGTTCTAATTCCGTTCATTGGGAGATTTGTTGTCGTCTACTTTGATGATATCTTGATCTACAACCAGAATCGAGTTAAGCATTTGGAGCATCTCAAGGACGTACTGAGCACCTTGAGGGAGTAGTACTTATTCGCCGCTTTAAAGAAGTGCGAATTCATGGAGGATTGGGTGACCTTCCTTGGGTTTGTTGTGTCCAAAGATAAAGATTCAGGCGATTCGAGATTGGCCACAGCTAAAGATGATAGGTGAGGTAAGAAAATTTCATGCTTTGGCATCTTTTTATAAGAAGTTTGTGCCAAGCATCAGTTCAATCATGGTGCCAATCACGGATTGCATGAAAGGGGAATTCTTTTGCTCGGCCTCCAGCAGCAGCTGATGCCTTTGAAGAAGTGAAAGGGGGGGGGGGGGGGGGGGGTGTTAACCATTGCCCCGATATTAGCCTTATTGGATTTTCAGAAGAATTTCGAGCTTCATACCGATGCCTCCAAGATTGACATTGGCACAATACTTAGTCAGAAGGGGCGTCCTATCGTGTGTTTCATTGAGAAACTCGATGGTAGTAAGCTAAACTATTAAACTTACGACATTGCATTTTATGCTGTGGTGAGAGCATTGAGGCATTGGAACTCCTATCTGGCTAACAAGGAATTCATGTTATACTCGGAGTTAAAGCACATCAACAGCCCAGATAAGCTATCTTACCAGCCTGTAAAGTGCGTGAGTTACATTCAGCTCTTTTACTGTGTGATCAAGCACAAATCAAATGCATTAAACAAGGTTAATGAAGCATTGCGTAGGAGTACTCTCATCGTATCTGCAAGCAGAGTGTCCGTAGTGGGTTTTGATTATTTGGCGGAATAGTACAAGAATGATCCCACCTTTGGGGAGATTTGGCGGGAAGCTTAATCCGATTCAATACCTGGATATTCTATACATGATGGGTTTCTATTCAAGGGAAATCAACTGTGCATACTAGATTCAAGCTTGCACCTCAAGATCATCCAAGAGAACGAAGGGCATATGGGAAGGAAAAAGACGCTCCAGCAGGTGAGCGCCAATTACTTTTGGCCTTTGTTGAGGAAGGAGGTGGAGAGATTTGTCAAGCGTTGCTGTATCTATCAGATATTGAAAGACGGGGTGTCCAATATGGGATTATACATGCCATTGCTGATTCCGAGTTAGCATTGGATGAATATTAGTATGGACGTTGTGCTGGGGTTACCAAAAACTCGAGGAGGTATAGATTTGATTTTCGTTGTTGTGGATCGCTTCTCCAAGATGGCAGATTTCATAGGGTGCAAGAAAGCCGCTAACGCAGTACATGTGGCCGAGTTGTATTTCCGGGAGGTATACAACCTTCATGGGTTTCCAACCAGCATAGTCTCGTAGAGATGTGAGGTTTGTGAATCACTTTTGAAAAACCTTGTGGAAGATGGCGAACGAGTCCCTTGCCTTTAGCACTATATCGCAAATGGATGGCCAAACTGAGGTGACGAATCATTGTTTGGGTAACTTACTTCATTGCCTTATTGTTGGGATTGTTAAGGGATGGATGAAGAAGCTGTATCAAGCTGAGTTTGCGTATAATAGCTTGGTTAATAGGAGGACGGGTTTTCCACCCTTCAAAGTCATTTATGGCTTTGATCCCCAATTTTCGATAGAGCTATGGTTATCTCTGGTCTTACTCGTCATCATGGCATGGCAAAAGACTTTATATCCAACCTACAAGACATCTATGAGCAACTCGAGCACAGTTACTAGAGGCAAGCGCCAAGTACAAGTTGGAAAGTGACAAATGGCATATCCAACTACAGGTTTGTGATCAAGTTTGGGCAATTCTGATTTGAGAGCGCTCTCCGGCTTGAGAGTATGACAAATTGACGGCACGAAAGATTGGTCCTTTGTGGGTTCTAGATAAGATCAATAAAAACACCTACCGTCTACAATCGCCAAGTGGAATGAGAACTTCAGACATATTCAAGCATCTCATCTCATACTTTGGCAAGAACGTTACTGAAGATCCATTGACAATTTCATGGGCGAATTCTCTCCAACCAAGGGAGGATGATGCAGTCCCGCTTTCTCACGTGGTCTGTTCATTGGTGGGTGACTATTGGCGAGATGGGTTAGAAGGCGGCACAAGAGATGCATGGCTGGGGGGATGAGACGAGATAGAGTTTTAGTAGCATTAAGGAGCTTAATTTGAATTATCTAGTTTTTATTTGCATTTATCTCTTAACTTTTAGTGTTTTATTATAAGTCAATTAGCTCCTCTATTTAAGCAAGAGGAAATCTAGAGTTTCGGTCATTCAATTTTTAGATTATCTTCATACTTTTTACGAGTTCTTGCTAATTCTCGGTTTGTGAGAACTACGTTAGACTTTTTCCCCTTTTGTTTCTTATTGTTTTAGCAATAAAAATTAAAGGAAGGCCATTGAACGTTCCTTTTTTCCGCTAATTTTCATTTACGTGCTGCATCAGAGGACATTATCTAAAGTATCATCCTCAAACAAGTGCACAATTATTGACCTATAAGCTAGGCCTCCACACACTTGTTGGTGTTTGTCACCATAATCTTTGGACATATAATTTTTAATAACGAAGAGGAAAACTTTCGGAACCTTTTTCTTAAAGAAAAAGGGAGTATGCTAAGACATTAGAGTTAGTGAAATTAAAAAACTACCTATGAGGCACGAAGAACTTAGTAACAAAAGTTAGCGGACCAATATTTGCAATGAAGTAACTTGCATTTTAAAAAAATCATCAATTAAGTAGTTTGATGTTTTAAAAATTTTATCACTTAAATACTTTTTTTTATCGAAATTCAAGAAATTTTTTCAGAAAATACTGATTTTTCACATGATTTTGACATATATGGGTATCCTTCATCGGAGTTCATTGGTTTTTTTCCTAGGAAATACAAACATAGGACTTGATTTTGAAAATATACAGTCATTCTTTCGAATCTAGTGAATTTTTGTTAGAACTCAATAAACTTTCTAGGAAAACACTAACATGGCATATATGCAATAATCATGTACCACCTCAGCAACTTCCATTAAAAATTTGCTAAGTTCCGACAAAAATTTACTTGATTTAGGTGCAAGGTGCTTAAATGATAAAGTTTTAGAATCAAAGTATCTCATTATATATATTAACATGTCAAGTAATCTAGTTAAGTGATAAATTTCTTACAAAATATTACCTAAGCTAGTAGAGCTTCTTGGGTTGGTGTCCTTTTCCTCTAAATCAGAAGTTCGAAGCTCATCAATGCCTCTTTTCCCAAGTTGTTGTCCTTGTTTAAGAAATTACGATCTCCTTAGTTTATGATAAAAGAAATATGGTTATTTACATTATAGACCTAATTGAACTCCACATGTGGCGTGGTCGTTCAGAATTATTTACACTATAGTCCCTATACCAGGTTAAAAATTGGGTCAATGGGTGGGCTTATATTAGTTGACTTGCATCTTAAGCATCATAAGGCTAAAAATTACGTTATTAACTTAGATGGAATTTTCACCATAGAACTAAATTGAAATAATGTACATTATATAAGGACTTTGACATTAATAAATACTATGACTAAATTGACATAACGGACAAATGTAATAACCATCAATACAAATTTATAACCCAAAAAAATACTACTGATTCACACATAAACTCCTTATACGACAGGTATTCCCACAGTGGCACAGGCTAACCAAGAAGCTCAACTTCATGAAGTACTACTTCACCGCCACCTACAACCACCCCACCCTTGAGCGACCGGTGCCAGAGGGGCGATACACGGTGCACTACCTAGGGGTGAAGCCATGGCAATGTTATAGGGACTATGACTGCAACTGGGACAGACCGAGCAACTGGGTGCATGCAAGCGACGAGGCCCATGCAAGGTGGTGGGGAGTGTATGACTCCATGGATGATAATTTGAAGGGGTTTTGTGGGTTAAGTAAGAAAATGGATGACAACTTAAGGATGTGGAGGGGGATGGCCCAAAAGGCTAATTTGTCTGATGGGCATTGGAGGATTTTGGTCAAAGATTTTCGACAGTTTCATCTATCATCTTAAAAGTTAAAAGGCATAGTTTTTACGAAAAAGAGCCTATGTAAGAGCAAGATAGAGTTATTTGCACCATTGGTTTCTTATTCTTTCAAATGTGTTCAAATTAGTCTCTTATTTTTTTTCTTGTGTTTAAATTGGTTCCTCATTTTTTGTTGGTTCAAATTGGTCTCTCATCTTTTTAAGTTTGTTCAAATTATTCTCTCTTCTTTTATTTTGTTCAAAATAGTTCATCATATTTTATTTTATGACAAAATTAGTCTCCTATATGGTGACTAAAATTAGGTAGAATTAAAAAGATAAGAAATTAATTTTGTCATAAAATAAAATATGAGGAAATATTTTTAATAAAAGAAAAGATGAGTAACTAATTTGAACAAATATACAAAAATGAGATACCAATTTGAATAAAATAAAAGTTGAGAAACTAATTTGAACGAAATTAGAAATGTGAGAGGCTAACGGTGTAAATAACTCAAGCAAGATGTTTAGTATATACAAAAAGTGGATATATGTTTTTTAGAAGAAAAAGAAAAAGGATATTGGATTCATATGTGATATGGCAATCAAGAAGAAGATGTAGAGGAGTGCACACAATGCACCACTTAGGGATAGTTGTCAAAGAACCATCTGTCCCAAAAGCTTTAACTGATGGGTGAGGAAGATGTAGAGTAGTGCACACAATGCACTACTTAGGGATAGTTGTCAAAAAACCATCTGTCCTAAAAGTTTAAACTGATGGGTGAAGACCCATGATCAGTTTTATATTCTAAAAATAGTTTCTCTCTTCTTTGAGATATATTTCAAGGATAAGATACTTTAGAAAGGGTATTACACAGGGGAAATTTTTTTTTTTTTTTTTTTATTTGCGATGAGTAGATGCAACTTTACCATATACAATTTGAACTCGACTATACTTGTTTTTGCCATTCTATTGTCCTTTTGGAAGTAACCAAATTCTTCATAATATGTAAAGTAACAATTCTACAAAAAGATTGACTACCATTCGAACGATTTTTTCCCAACCAAATATAGAATGAGTACAAGTATCAACCTATACAAAGTGCATTGGGATCTTTTGTTTCTTTTGGTTTTGTTTCATTGATACAAAAATAGTCTTGCCCTCTCTGTAGAGGCACAAATGCTTCACTAATATAAGAATACGGTTTTAGGTGTTTGGACCCTATCAACCTTAGCTCCAATTTTGGTATGGTTGGTCATTTCCTCTTTCTATGGCCCAATTTAGTTATAATGTTGTTTACCTGTAGAGCCTGATTGTTTCTTTTATGTATGTCTGTCTTTACATTCTGTTTTTGTCCTGTTTTCCTGTTTTGTCTTGTCTTTTATGTATTTGCGCCTCTATCCCCGCTTTTATACAAGTTGATTGTGGCCTCGGTTTTTTTCAAGTTGCCATTTTGTAATGCGACCGTGTTGCTAATTATCGAAAAAGAAAAAGAATATCAAAGGGGCTAGAAAAATGTAATAGGTTGCTCCTCTAGGCTCATTTTGTTTTTCAAGCCTTGTCCCTGAAACTAAAATACTAACAAGCACGAAAAGACCCGCATCTCATATAAGTGCGATGCTCCTTATTGAGAACTCAGGTTTTGTGGCACTTGCATTTCTTTTTTGACTTCCTTTTTTTCTCTATTAAATGTTGATAGGGATAGCAGGATGATGGATACATACGACTGGCGGCAACCCATCATCGAGTTCTTAAAAAATAGAACTCTGCCCGAGGATCAGCTGGAAGCAAGATACATCCGATGATGTGCACCGTGGTTCGTGATAATCGATGAATACCTTTACAAAAGTTGGTTTGTGCACCCCCTGTTGAAATGCGTAAGAGGGGAAGAGGGGAAGTATGTCTTACGGGAAATTCAAGAAGGAATTTGAGGTTAGCACCTCGGCTATCGAGCCTTAACCAACAAGGCAGTGTGATCAAGCTACTATTGGCCTACCATGAAGACAGACGTGCAAGACCTTGTCCAAAAGTGTGAAAGGTGCCAGAAACATGCTTCGATAATCCACATGCCTGCAACCTTAGTGCAACCTATACTTAGTCCTATTCCCTTTGCTCAATTGGAGTGGACATCTGGGGGCCATATCCCAAAGCAATTGGATAGTAGTCGTTGATTACTTCAGCAAATGGATATAAGCGGAACCCGTCGCGTAGATCACGGATTAAGCCGTCCAGCGTTTCCTATAGAAAGGGATCATCACCCGATACGGAATCCCTCAAGTCCTAGTCACTGATAATGGCACTCAATTCAGCTCATAAAGGTTCCTCGACCATTGTGAGCGCTTGGGAATTAAGATACACTACGCTTCCGTAGCACATCCTCAAAGCAACGGATAACCGGAATTTGCGAACAAGCACATGTCGACGGGTCTGAAGCGACGCTTGGATGAAGCCAAGTGGAATTGGGAGGAAGAATTGCCAAGCGTATTGTAGGCCTACCGGATGACAACCCGGAGCGCCACTAGAGAGACCCCTACAACCTGATATACGGCACAGAGGCAGTACTACTAGTGGAGATAGGAGAATCTAGCCTCCGGGTTCGAAGCTTCGACCGAGCATGCAACGAAGAAGCATTGAGGCAATCGTTAGACGAAATAGAAGAGGCCCTCAAAAACATACTAATCAGGAAAGTAGCACAAAAATAGAAAGTGGCGAAGTACTTCATCTCCAAGGTCCGGGGAAGAACCTTTCAAGAGTGAGAGCTGGTACTACGACGGGTCGAGTCGACCGGGCACCACTCTAGAAAGCTATCCGCTTATTGGGAAGGGCCTTACAAAGTCTCTCGGACCACCCAAGAAGGAGCACATCGCCTGCGACAACTGGATGGGACCCCGCTCCCTCGAACGTGGATTGCTTTGGACTTGAAAAATATTTTGTATAACTGATCAAGGTAATCAAGGAAAATGCCACACTTTTTTGTCGAAACGTTTCTTCCCTGACACATGATAAAAACATATGATAATGTAAGACCAAGACATCGAACCTCCAAAAATGGGATGGAACAGTAACAAAATGTAAGTACGAAATATACATACATAAGAGATCAAACTGAGGCTCATGGTCAGCAAGTACATCAAAAGCCAAAAGCAAACATAAACATTTGTGCCGTTGGACCTTCCAAAACCAGCGGCATGAACGCTTAAGAAGTGATGGCCAGCCGTAGCTAGCCCACCTCGTTTGTCTCACCCACGGCGCACTAAAACTGTAAGCGTTTACATTATAAGTCCTACCAAAAAAGAAGGAGGCCCCTATACGCTTAAGCAGTGAGGGCAGGTCCGCTTCGGGAAAACAAGCCCACCGGACTCGCCCACGGCCCCTACAAAGCCCATGGGGACGCCCGTGGCAAACCAAGACTATTGGACTGCTCACGGCAAATCATGCCTATTGGTCCAAGGCCCCTCTAAGCCCGTTGGTCCGTCCGCAGCACTCTGGGCCCGTTGGTCCGTCCGTGGCAAAACATGTGCTCTTCCGACACGGGCATACTAGAACTTGGTCGGATTTTCAATAGCTCGGTTACTGCACGCGCCCTTCCGAAGTGGGTCAAACTAAATCGTAAGCCTGTTGGTCCATCGGTGGAAGGCAAAAGTCTAGATGGCTCTATACACTGGCAATAAGCCCATAAGTCCGGATGGCTTTGTACACAGGTTGGAAAAAAGTCCGTAGATCCGTCCGTGGTAGGCTAAGCCCTTGAACCTATCCACGGCACAAACCCTAAGCACGTAGATCCGTTTGCAGCAGGCTAAACCCTAGGACCTGTCCTCGGCGCACTGAGAACGTAAATTCGTAGATCCATCTAAGGCAAACGATAACCCCATAAGCCCTCTTCAGGCCGGGTGATGCGCTTAACCTGGTAATTCTTCTTCAGGCCGAGGGACGCACCAGAACGTAAGTCCGTGGATCCGTCCAAGGCAGGTTAAAGTCCGCAGATACGTCTGCCGCAGACGATGATCCGATAAGCCCTTTTTAGGCCGGATGATGCGCTTAACCTCGTAAGTCCTCTTCAGGCCGAGGGATGGCCAGAATGTAAGTTCGTGTATCCATCCACGGCAGGTTAAAATATGTGGATCCGTCTATAGCAAACATACCCTAAGTCCGTCAATCCGTCTACGGCAAGGCTAAAGTCCGTGGATCCATCCGCGGCAACAGACCCTAAGTCCGTAGATCCGTCTATGGTAGGCTAAAGTCCGTGGATCTGTCCGCGGCAACAGACCCTAAGTTCGTAGATCTGTCTACGGCAGGCTAAAGTCTGTGGATCCATCCACAGCGACAGACCCTTAATCCGTAGATCCGTCTACGACAGGCATGAAGCCTGCGGGTCCTCCCACGACGAGCTAATTCGTTTTTTTAGTAGGGAACACACCCGTGCTAAAAAACAAGAGCCCGCTCGAAGCGGAAAAGACACTCAAACCGTAAGCCCGCTCAAGGCGGGCGAGAAGTCGAGCCACACGCCCCCTCAGGATGAGAGAAGAATCAACACAAGTCGCAAGCCTTTACGAAGCACGACAAGTACCTGTACAAAGTCAAAAAACAAGCAAGAAACCGAAAGAAAAAAAAAAGGCGGATGGTCATTACATTAATCAAGACAGCTCAAGCACAACCATTCATCCCATATACAAAAAGATCGTCAAAGATAAGAACAGAGCAAGCAAAGCAAAATGACAACCACGTGTTCGAAAAGCTAGCCTAATCCACCACCCCCGGCAAAAACAACAGCAGAACAAGATCTTACTGAGAAGGCGGGGTAGGGCCGGTCTTCAAATGGTCCCTGGACCCCTCCTGTACTTGGCCACCCCTTGGACGACCTGATCAGAAAAGCGAGAGATGATCGCATCCTGCTCCGACACACGATGCTCGAGCTCTTGGATCCGGGAACCCTGCGCTGCGACCTAGGCCTGCAGTGCCGAGTTGGCCGAACCAAGTTCTTTGGTTTCCCATTCGCTCAGCCTCCAGCTCGAGGTGCCCAGCGCTGACCGCGCGACAAGCTGACAAGAACGAAAGTGAGTCAAGGAAAAAGAAGTAGAAAAGGAAACTCAAAATAAGCACAAAAGAATAATAAAACTGCAGTAAGTAACCTGAGATAGAAGGGCCGGTGCATCCTCACAGGTTACCTCCGTCAAACGCGCTATGTTAGTGGGTGAAAGGAACCGCGAGCACATCCCCCAGCCCATTTCGGCATCACCCAAATGAGCAACACCAGGAAGGGCCGTCGCAGAGGCAGCTCTCTTGGTACCCGGTGCGTACAGCTCAAAGACTCCCACACCTAATGATGGGTCCGGAATCACCGCCGTCATCCCTCCAGGAATCAAATGAGACAACGACTCCTCCAAATCATGGAAAGCGCCAACAGGGTGCCTCGGCTCGGGGAAATGCACTCCTAGGCCTCCAGAGGAAGAAGCCACAAGCTCCATCACCCTCGAGCATGAAGGCCCCGTAACCTCAACGGCTGACATCATCACCGCAGTATCACTAGGACCAAGAGGTCCCCTCGCCGCCACAGTCACGTCCACTGGGAGGACGGACTCCAACATGGGCTCCCCATCAACTGAGTCTGGAACCGCCTTACTGCGACGCACACAAGTGGACGAACGACTCAATGGATCCGCCGACTTCCCTAATCCTCGAGGAAGATCCAACAACGATGCTGCTGGCATGTCCAGCTCGAATAGCTCCTTCGAAGCTACAAGCTGCTCGCTTATGGAGCCTTTGTCAAAATAACAGACAATCTGTTTTTCGTGCGAAGTTAGGACGCCCCCCTTTGTGGGATGCAGACGTTGCAGCATACCCTATGTTGTCAAAAATGACAGGACCAAGGGAGCCTTAATCCAAATGAATTTGTGCTCCCAGTTCCTCGCGTTAGGAGGGTTGTCCCTCACAAAGGCGAACCCCCTCCGACTCTCAAAACCGGCCATACGCCTAGAATACCTAATACTAAAAGAATGTTGAAAACCCGCGAGGAAGGAATAAAGCCCTTTACATAGCATGTAAGCAAAAAGCCATACACGTTCCTAATCCCGTCAGGGGTAATTTACCCCAGGCACACATTACAACGAATAAGCAATCCTTCTGCTAAGAGAGGCAGGGAAAAACGGACCCCCGCCTCTAAAGAAGCTATAGGAATACAAAAACAACACGCTCTGGGGGGAACAACGGACAATCGTCCGACCGAGGACCCCACACGTCGTAATCCTTTGGGAAGTAATACTTAGAGCGAATCCTAGAGACGCCGCCCTCACCTAAAACACTGGACACAAATGTCCCTAACATACGGATTTGGGCAATCTCTAAAAACATAAGCCGTAAGGGTACACTTTCGCCCGGAGAACGCCGACTTAGTGGCACTGCGGCTATACCCTCAGCCTCGGGAGACGAGCTGCCCTCGCTTCAAACCTCTGAAGCTAAGGCCACCAATAAATTCCTCTCGCATTCCATCAAAAAGGGAAGACTTAACAGGCAGGTAAAATAAAATAATATAGGTGCAAAAAATTTTTAGACTTACTCGTACACGAGAAATCGGGACAAATGGAGGTAAGAGCAGATGCGGCCGCTGAGGAGGTGTTCTCGACCTTCGAGGTCTCCCCGACTCCCCTCGTTACCGCAACATCCCCAATCCAAGGACCTCGTCCGACATTTCCCTTCTCGGTCTTCTTATCACTAATAGCCAAGAGAAAGAAGAAGAGGGTGACACGTCAACTACGATCCAACTCGCCCGGATTCCAGTCGAACGAGAAAAACCTGCCTTTATCCTTGACGCACTCCCGCAAAACACTAAATACAGTGACCCGAAAACTCACTTGAGGTGAAAAAGAGAACCGCACCGAAAAAGCCATCTAAACACCAAAAATACGTCAATCATATACTTAAACTCAAAAGCTAAAAATATTACAAAAACAGAAATGAGGCTCCATTTCACCCCAGGACCTATATATATATATATGTATATCTTTCTTAACCAAAAACTTAAAAAACGAAACAAAACTCAAAGCAAGCCTAGAATGGGGCCCCACTTGCCGGTCCATCAAAAAAATTTAATACTAATAACAAATAAAAATAATAAATATATATACATATGTACATATAAATATATACTAATTCTTACAAAATTTAAGAAACCATTAACAAAACTAGGGTGATATAAAACGAGCAAAAGCTCAAAACGGGTCTCCCTCTCTCACTCTCTCTCCTGTGCAGCCCAGCCAAAAAAAAATTAATTATTTTTACAAGCAAAATTCGTACATGCACTCAGGAGCCGAGCCTCCCTCAAAAAACGGCACAAAACGGGATCGAGAACTCGATGACACTTCCTCAAGAGAAGTGCCCAGGACAAGACACCGTCTTTCCCCAAAAACGAGTTTGTTTTAACTCTAAAAAGGGAAAAGAAAGGGAGAACGTACCTTGGGACCAAGCTCACCCGAAACTTGAACTTAAACCGTCACAAAACAACACAAAAACAGGAGCCAAAAAAGAGAGAGAGGGAGATGGTTGAGGAGAGAGAGGGGCACGGTTGAGTGAGGGAGAAGAGAATAAGTAGGATCATTAACTTGATGGGACACATCTAGTCCCATCAAAGAAAGGAGGATTACGAATCGGAAAGGGGCCACGTCCGAACATTTTTCGGACGACCGACACTTATAGAACGTCATAAATCAAACACACGCACGGCAAAGAAAAATGACCCACAATAAAATAAAATAAAACCGACTAACTCTAACTAAGAACCCTCTCGATTTAGGAAAAATATATATATATACCCACATAATAAGAATAAATTTAGCTACAAACAGTAACAAACAACAAAAAATAAATGCCAGAATAACAAAAGAACTCGTAAACCAAAATTCATTAAAAGTTCCGTCATAACATACATCCTCTATTGAAACAAAAAGAACAACTACAACATCAACAGTAAAACCACTAAAACAGTAAAACAACATTACTACTAAACCGCTCTCGGTAGCTCGGGAAAAAGGGTCCCCACATATGGGAACAAGGAAAGCAAACCACGATAAGGGTAGGCTCCCAGAAGCTCTACAATCCCATGATCTGGTCCATCCATGCGACAGTGGTAAAGTCCACCACCACAGGCCATGATCAAATACGGGCCGAAAACGCAAAACCCGGAAACCAATACTTGATATTCCAGTACAGAAACCACGAGGAGAAGTCTCTCCAATCACGAAGCAGCCATATCTTAAAAGAAGAACTGCCAACCAAGACCAAACATAACGACGTCCCGACAGTCAAAGGGCCATCCCAACGAAACAAGCCTGCATCCTCACACTCCGTGATGCTTCGGTGAACTTGAGGGGGGACGAAAAGAAGCGCCGTCGTGCTTATGGTCGTATTCCAACAGACTACGTACGAGTAGTAGAAAGGGGAGCGAGCTGATAGATAAGAATCCCAGTCTGACATCAGGAAGTCAAGTTGTCGATACAAGCAGGAACATGGAACAATAGGTTCCAACCCCTAGCGTCAAGCTCACCTTTGAAGACCCAGTCCTCTTCCCATGCAAAAACCTTATGGAAATTCGACCATCTTCCCCGGTCAGTCTCTAAGGCAGAATCGTAGACCAGCAAGTGCACCCAGAAGCTGAACGACTCACCCAAGCCGTGACATCTGATGACGGCTGTCATAGGACATTGAGATAACAAAGCCAGAACTCCCTCAGTCGGGGAACCCAACGGAAGCCAGAAACAGGTAGCAGGGTTAAAGATAGAGAGACATGAGAGACTATCTGGTTTAAACTCCCGGCACAGGACCAATCTCCCGTTACATCCAAGTATCTGCCAGAAACTAGATAGGAACTCCACCAAAAAATGAGGGATCACCCGCCCCATCCCAGGCGTGCCCAAAAAAATAGAGATATCATCCGGGTCCACATAACACCGAGACTAAGCCAACACGCCATCGACATACCGAGGCAACAAGTGGCACGCCTGGGCCTCAATAAAGTGACAAGAGCTTAAGAGTTCAGCATGGAACCGAGACGGGGTTAGAAACTGTAGAAGGGATTTAGCTAGAAGACACGAAAAAATTCCTTAAGTGACATCTTCCGAATCAACCATTATGCTATCGAAGAATAGAAGTAAAAGAAGGGAATGTGATATGAAAATTAGAAGACAAGAGAAGAATGTTTGGTGAGGAAAAGCAAGACTTGGCCTCCATACTTATATAGGAGAAGACCTCCACAAACCGAATCGCAAACGAGAATCATTTGTGTACCAGCGGGGGACTAACTATTAGAACCAAAAATTCACATCCGGAAAAATCCGACACTTGGCCCCATAAACCGGAAAAAGGGGATGACACGTGGCCTCCGGGTGCCGCGATAACGGGGTGACGCGTGGCTCCCGGGCATCGTGAGCATCTCGCCCCAAGAATCCCTCCTCCGGGAGACGGCCAAGAAATAATAGTGGCACAGCATCACGATGGGTAGACGATGATTCGATGCTTGAAACCCGAACATAACTCTTGCCAACGAGTTGGTCCCAAACACAACTCTTGCCAACGAGCACCTTTTCCGAGGGTCCCAGACACAACTCTTGCTGAGGAGCACCATTTCTAAGGGTCCTGGACACAACTCTTGCCGAGGAGCACCTTTTCCTCTCCTCGAAAAATGTGCTCCTCTACAAGAGCTGTGTCCGGGACCCTCAGGAAAGGTGCTCCTCGGCAAGAGCTATGTCCGGGACCCTCAGAAAAGGTGCTCCTCGGCAAGAGCTGTATCCTGGACACAACTCTTACCGATGAGAACCTTTTTCGAGGGTCCCAGACACAGCTCTTGCCAACGAGGACCTTTTCTGGGGGTCCCGGACACAGCTCTTGCCAAGGAGCACGTTTTTCGAGGGTCCCAGACACAGCTCTTGCCGGGGAGCACCTTTTCCGAGGGTGTCCACTTTTTCCAAGGGTCCCAGACACCGTTCTTGCAGAGGAACACCTTTTCCGATGGTCCCGGACACAGCTCTTGCCAAACACTTTCTCCGAAAGACGTGGCTTATCGGCCACGCCTTCCAGTACGTCGGACACGGCTTCCGTCAGACACATCTCCGGAGACCGGCTCTCCGAAGCCTAGCTACACTATAAATAGGGCCCTAGCCTCCCCATACCAACACATTCATCCATCCATCAACACATTCACTCACCTACCTTCCTACCCACTCCACTATTGGACGTCCTCTCGGCCCCTCCGAAGGGCCCTCGGCGTAGTGGGACCCCCTCGTTTTTCTTTTATTTTCTTATATCTCATAAAAAATCCTTGTAATAAAAACATTCATAATTAATAAAAGTTTAAATATAGATCAAGGATTTGTATTATCCATAAAAGAACTCCTATTATTGTTACTGAAACATACTCCTTACTATTGAAAAAATAAAAGAACCAAACCAGACCAAAAAAGAAATGGCAAGAAAAAACTTGCATCAAACAACAATGTGGAAAAAGGGAAAGGATTAACTCATGTGAAAGGGTAGAGTGAAGCTTGGTAGCAGCTTTATTTTGGATGAAAAATGTCATACATTCCAAGCATTCCTACCTATTTTTCTCATATGAGAGGTTAGAAGGGATTCAAATTATATGTACAAAATGTTATAATTGATGTCCTAGAAAACCCAATTACTTAGTTTTAAATATTAAGTAAATAAAATTATTTTATTTATTTAATGTCTAATTATGTTTTACGAGTCAAACATGCGTGTGATTATTTTCTAAAACGTTCCATGAGACGGACGTAGTCTAAGATGACATGTTAGGTTTGGCTGAAGTGGTCAATGAGATTGAACCACAAGCAGACTTAAATTAAATGAGTGATATGTTGTTAAAAGATGTTCGTAGTCGTTGATAAGTTGGACAACTTGTCTAATAAGACTATAATATAATACTTTTAATGACTTGTTGTGGCCATGTGGATAAGAATCCAAGAGTATTATGTTGGTGTTGTCAATAAGATTAGAACACTGAGCAAGACTACTTGAATTATTTGTTTCTTAACTGCTATTAGAAATAATTAATTATGTAACATGATAACTCTAAATCTAGGAAACAGTCCGAACTCGTGCATGAATTGTTCATTGCTTTGATGTGCTAAAAGGATTAGTCAAAGTGTGTTGACCTAAATCTTAAGTGCGTTGGGTAACGGCATGAAGCATAGCAGGAACAATTGTTTACGTGGAATCTATAGTCTCTAACGAGATAAAGATATCCCTTAGTTGATTCGGAAGCATACAAACATATTTTAGAATCTTCGGCCAAAATATTCATATGTTTGACATTTGAAATTAATACGGAAATTATTTATGTGTTATTAAATTGTTCAAGAAGGGTGAGTCGGGAACTATGGCAAGAGATAAGAGAAAAGTAACGATAGCAGCTAAAATTACTTTTGCTCACGGTATCTAATAGAGGGGTTAATCTTCATAATAAAAGTTATTTGAGAAATTCTTGAGTGAATATATTTAGTTCTAGAGTGCAGTAAAACTTATTTAGTGGAATTAAATTTTTCTAAATGGTAATCAATTATTATCATGAGATGATAATTAGATTGACCCATGTGGAGCTATAGTTAGATTGTCCTTGAGGTCCCTTCGTAAGCCTCAACTTAAGCATCGTTTGAAAATATTTAAAAATGAATTTATGGGATGAATTATTTATTTATGAGATGTTGGAGTATATTGCTGTACTTTATGTATTAACTATATTTTATATTGATGTATTGTGACTTTGTATTGTATTATTCTTATGATATATAAATAGTCCATTGTATCCCTAAGTAGGGTACATTTCCCTTCTACATGGTATCAGAGCACAGATCTCTGGAACCCTCAAACACCAAGAAAATACATGGAAACCACCACACATCTGGTGTTGCTGCCGCTAGCGACCCTACTGCTGGCCACCAAAAACCGCCAAGCACTCCCACTGTTGGTTGTGGTTCATCAATTGCTCCACCGGGCTTTCCCTTCCCAAATGTTACAATTTCTCCCCATCCTAGTGGTGGTTTTGTGCTCCCCATCACTACTGACCATGGCCGCCCTCCCATCTCCGGCGCTGGCATCATCGTGCCGTCTGCCACCCACATCGACATTGCCTCCCACTCACAGCTACCGGTAACCGCCAATAGTTATCTCTCTCTCTTGGAGAAGTTACCAATTTTAACCCTAATCCTAACATCTCTCTCTCTACCCCAATTTCGTTTCTCTCTCTCTCCCCCTAGTAGATTCTGGCCGATCACAACCACCACTGAACTTCAGTCCGCCACCAACGCCTCCATACCACCCATCGCTGGTCACCCCTTTCTTCCCTTCTCCTTTATTTCTTTATATTGTACTCTTCAACCACAAGCCATGGGACCTTCCCTTACAATACCCTCCTAACTTCCCTTCCCAACTATGAATTTTTGGTAAAATCATCAACCTAACTATGGTCTCCCAAACACTTCCATATCCTCTCTTCCTTCCCTAGTGGGTGCAAATTCTTCCCCTAGCATTACTACTTTGTTGACACACAAATTGGATTCTACCTCTTATATGTATTGGCGTTCACAATTCGTCCCTTATTTAATACATCAAGATCTTGTGGGTCTCATTGATGGTATGCTTCCGTGTCCCAGTCAGTATGTTTATTATGATGATGGTAAAATTTTTCTCAATCCAGAGTTCTTCCAATGGATAAAGGCCTATTTTGGTCTTCGCGCAGTGCTTAATGCTATATTATCTCCAGAAGTTTTTCAATAGGTACATAATCTATCGACTTGCCGTGATATGTGGTTATCCTTGGAACGCAGATTCGTGGATCGTTCAACTGCCAATGAGTCATCTTTGAAAATGCAATTGACTACTATTAAAATGAATCCCGATGAATCTATGGAAACTTACTTGAGGAGGGTTAAGGCTCTCTCATATCAGCTTGCAATTATACATTACCCTATTGATCAAAAGGATCTCATTTGTTATATTTTACATGGGCTTCTTGATGAATATGAGATGTTTTTTTGATACACTTACTAATGCTAATATGGAGTTGTCTTTTGAAACCCATGAGAATAAGTTGTTACAGAAAAAGGGAAAAGTTGCTCGTCGCCAATCCACCAGTCATTCTATTGGTCATTCACAGGCTCAAGCTTTTGTTGTTTCTGATTCTATAACTTGTGGTGGAGGCCGTGGCCATAATCTTGGTAATGGGAGAGGAATTCAGTCACGTGCTGGTCGTGGCAATGCTCGTAGTAGTGGCTGACTGCCTCCTTACCACGGCCGTGGGGGTCATGGCAATGCTCGCAATGGTCTGGCCTGTGGTGGTCCAGCTCACTCTGCACCTAACAATGCTCGTAGGCCTCCTGTGCAACCCTTTCCTCAAAATAGCATTCTTGGTACTCTCCGTGCGACTTGTCAGATTTGCTCTTTGCCTTGACATACTGCCTTATGGTGTCACAACCGCTTCAACTATGCCGACTCCGCGGATGATACGCGTTGTTCCTTCTCTGTTATGTCATTTGGTGAGGGAACTGACTTGGCTTGGTACCCTGATTTGGGTGCTTCTTCACACATATTACCAAATGAAGGTATATTGCATATTTTAGTTCCATATTCTGGTTCTAAATAAGTTATGGTTGGGAGTGGTGACTTGCTTGACATAGCTCATGTTGGTTCTACTGATTTACAAACTCCACATGAAACTCTAAAATTGAGTGACGTCCTCCATGTGCCTAAATTATCCCATAACCTATTGTCTGTTCATTGTTTATGTGCAGATAATAATTGTTCTATTAATTTTGATGCTTCTTTTTTTTTCCGATAAGTGGCGAAAACGTCTTACAGAGCACGGCATTCCAAAAAAGGAATCCGACCCACCAAGCGGTGGCTATAATATGGGTACAAAATTCCATATCAAAAAGGGGGAAAATCAGACACCATAGACAACATAGAAAACTAGGACATCATCACACGAACAGGAGAGGACAAGAAACTAGCAAGGCACCAGTTGGATTCGAATCAGAGACACACACAGCCATGCCTCCCAACAACGAGCAACAACAGCAAAAGGGTGGAAAACAGAAGAGGAAATTCCCCCCTCCCCCGCATTGATAGCAAGATACCGGGCATAGGACCGGACAGGAAGGGTACCGAGCCAACAACACAAGGAAGGGGAAGGAAATTCCAGATTGGCGGGTGAAGAGGTCAGGAAGCGTCTTGAGGAATTACATTGTTAGTGAGACATAGGTGTAGCAGGTGGTTCACATCAACGAAAACACAACCGGACCCTACTAGACTAGTCCTAAGGTCAAAATTGATGTTGGTACAGGAGAGATGCTAACACATAGATGTTTTGTCTGGACCGGGGCAAAAAGCAAAAGCAGCATAAAAAATGAAAAATACATCGAGACACGGACAGACACCAGGTGGGACAGGAGATGGGACTCACGAGACCGGGAACTGGACAGGCACAACCTCACGGCACCAGCGGCGAAGGAGGAACCGCGGGTGTGGTGTCGACCTCGGTGGTGTATGGGAGGCAGGAACCTGGTTTTCAACACGGAGGCGGAATGGCTATTTTAGTTAAAGACAATGTCACTGGGAAAATGATTCTCTAGGCTAAAACAGATGACTCTCTCTATCCTGCGTACACTTGTTTGGTGGCTGCACGTGTGTCTTCAAATCTCCTCCATAGTCATTTAGTTCATACTAATTCTAGTGTGTTGTCTACACTTGTAAAGCGGAAGCTTGTCTCCGTTTTGTCTAAATCATTGTTGTTTTGTTCTGACTGTCAATTGGGCAAATCACATCGTTTACCTTTTTCTTTGTCCACACATTGTACTATAGAACCTCTATATTTAATACATTATGGTGTTTGGTCTTCTAGTGATGTCTCGATTCAGTGCTATCATTATTGGGTTATTTTTGTGGATGATTATTCGAGGTGTACATGTTTGTTCTCTATAAAAACAAATCTGAGGCATTTACTCATTTCAAAACATTCAAAGTTCAAGTTGAAACTCTGTTACAACGAAAGATTCGTTTCTTCGAAAGTGATGAGGGAAAAGAATTTTATTAAAATCCATTTTAAGATTATTTTGTGGAACATGGTATACAATTTCGTATGTCTTGCCCTGACACTCCACAACAAAATGGAGTTGCAGAGCGCAAACATCGTCATTTGAGTGAAATGGATCACACTATACTATCACATGCTCGTATGCCTCCCAAATTTTGGGTTGATGTGGCCTACACATCGGTTTTCTTGATTAATCGTCTTCCCACTCCTCTTCTTGGTAATATTCCTCCTTTAGAAATGTTGTACCACAAGACTCCTGACTACAACTTCCTTCGTGTGTTTGGTTCTGAGTGTTATCCTAACTTATCCCCTCATGTTTCACATAAATTTTTTCCCCGATCCAAAAAATGTGTTTTTATTGGGTATGGTCTTAATTATAAAGGGTATTGTTGTCTCATTAGTATAGTGTACAATAATTGGAAAATCACGTTCAATGAATCCTCCTTTCTGTATCCTAGTAAATCACGTTCAATGAATCCTCCTTTCTGTATCCTAGTCTTACCTCACCTCTAACGCGCAGCTCAAACCTTATGAGTGATTTGGTACTTTTGTCTCCGCTCTTTTGTTGTTCCCCGCTTAACAATACAGAAGGCGTCCAAAATGACCATCCATCAAATTTACTGAGCTCACGTTGCATAAAATGCTGCAGCACCTATTATGGTGGATGCTGTAGCAACACCCTGGCTTCCCCGATGACATCGTCCGTTGGCTGCGGGGAAGCTTCTCAATCATAAAATGTTACAAATTGCACTTCCCATGTAACCAATTTTCATCCTATGACTACATGTCTTAAAATTGGTATTCGTAAGCCCAAACGCATATTTTCTTTGTCTCATCTGACCATATCTGCTAACCCAACGAGCTATATTCAAGCAAGGACCCAAATTGGCATGCCACCATGCTTGAGGAGTATCACGCCTTAGTTAGCAATGGTGCATGGGAGTTGGTTCCTTCTGATATATCTCAAAATGTGTTGGGATGCAAATGGGCATACAAAGAGAAGTTTCATGCCGATGGTAATCTTATGCGCTATAAAGTGCGCCTTGTGGCACAAGGGTACTGACAACAGGTGGGTATTGATTTTACTAAGATGTTTAACCCTGTGGTTAAGCCTCCTACTATTCATCTTGTGCTTTGTATTGCACTTTTGTATAATTGGCTTGTTCATCAACTTGATGTTAAAAATGCCTTTTTAAATGGGTACTTGTCTAAGGTAGTCTACATGAAGTAACCTCCAGGGTTTGTTTATCCACATTTTCCAAGTCATGTCTGTCGTCTTTGTTGAGCTTTATATGGTCTTAAGCAAGCACCCTGTGCTTGGTTTCAGAGACTCAGTTCCTTTCTATTAGGCATGGGTTTCTTTTCGTCTCAAGCTGATTCATATATGTTTATTTTGACCTCCCTTCATAGCAATCTTATATTGCTGTTATATGTTGATGACATCCTACTGACGGGCAGCAATGAGGATTTTTGGTCCTCCTTTCTACAAAAACTTGCCGCTACTTTTGCCATGACGGATCTTGGATCACTTTATTATTTCCTTTGGGTTGAAGCAACCCGCAGTGCCTATGACCATCATCTTTGTCAGAAAAAGTATTTGAAGGACCTATTGGTTAAATTTTCCTCACATGAAGCCAACTCAGTAAGTACTCCTTTTCCAGCTAAACCTCCACCGAGCCCTACTGATGGTGTTCTCCTTTCAGATCCTTCTTCTTAGTATAGAATGATCGGTGCGTTACATTACTTGACCTTGACACGTCTTGACATTGCTCATTTTGTTAGTGTGGTCAGTCAGTTTATGCATTCTCCTACTATAGTTTACTTACAGCCGGTCAAGCATATATATCGATACCTAAAAGGTACTCTTCAGCTCAGTCTCTATTTGCTTCCTTGTTCCCTATCTTTTTTAATTGCATACACTAATATTAATTATGGAGGGTGTCCCGACACTCGTCATTCAACCACGAGTTATGCCATTTTTCTTGGCACTAACCTAATCTCATGGAATGCATGGAAGCAATATATAGTTGCTCGTTCTAACACTGAGTCTTGAATATTTTTCTGTGGCTCGTGTTGTGGCAGAGACTTACTGGTTGCGTTAGCTACTTAAGGAGCTTGGGTGTTTGTACGAGCTCCTATTGCAGTATTTTGTGATAATGTCAGTGCTTGATACTTGTCGACTAACCCCATTTTGCATTGTCGTACCAAGCACCTTGCTATCGACTTCTATTTTGTTTATGAGAAAGTTGCTGCCGGTGTCGTTAGAGTGCGTTATGTTCCTTCTAAGTCACATATCATTGACATATTTAAGAAGGGCTTGTCGTCTTCTCACTTTCACGAGCTGCGCTGCAATCTGTCAGTGGGGGCCCCCGTTCAGATTGAGGGGGGTTGTTAGAGTATATTAATGTACTTTATGTATTTACTATATTTTATACTGATGTATTCTGACTTTGTATTATATTATTCTTATGGTACATAAATAGTCCACCATATCCCTAAGTAAAGTACATTTCCCTTCTACATGAGATAAATAAATCTATACGCTAAACAAATATTTGTGTGATGAATTTTTAATACAATGAATTACATTATGGTTTTTAAAACAAAAAAAGGGGTCTCACATCTGCACAGACCCGTGCGTGCAACACATGCGCGGGGTTACAACAAGCGAGTGTAGGACACGGCCGCCTCAGCATCTCTGCATGCATATGGGATGCGTGTTTGCTGACATTACTATGATGTCAGCAAGTACAATTTTTTTAATATATAATGCGCAGCTGCGGTGGAGAATTGACAATTAAATCTCAGGTTTTACACGATGAAAAATTTTAAAATTGTTTTAGAGATTTTTTTAAATTATCGTTTAGCATAATTTTTCTAAAAAATTATGTTTTGGAAAGATTGAAGAGGTCATTGCGAAATTTTTCCTAAGTTAAACATGTTTGGGAGCACACACTACCGGTCCAAGAAGAGGTCATTGAGAAGAAAACCTTAAGGAGTTGAGAATTCTTTTTCTAATTTCAGATCTTCAAGTCGGAGTTGAGATTCACATTTCAGGTATGTCTAAATTAAGTATTTAATATTCAATTTCTTTTTTCTTTGTTTCGTTTATTCTACATACTATGTTTATACTTGTTTTATTTGATATTTTTCTTTGTCATATTATGAATCTATTAGAGTAAGATCTATATCTAGTTAAATAGTTCAATTAGGTTTGGGCTTTAGATTTAAAATTAAGAATTTTTAATTGATTTTTCGTTGTCCCTGCTCAAGCCGCTTAGAAAAATAATTTTGAAATATATTCCTAACACAAAATGCCATTTTCATAATACTAGATATGATGATATATGCAGTGTGTGGTATTCGGTTGCGGTCAGATCTATAGTGATAAGAAAGCACTTTTAGCTTAGCTCGGTGGAATGCGGGTCTCCAGAACAGAATGTCGTAGGATTAAATCCTACAAAGTGCGATTTCTTTCTTGTTACATTGAATTAGACTGAGAAAGAACATATCATGGTGAAATGAACAACATCAAAACATTCAAAAGAATAAGAAGTCCTTGTCCATTGAGCACTAAGAAACAAAGTCTTCTTGAGATGGGGAGGTAGTGTAGAAAATTTCATATAGTTTTTATTCCGTGACTTCCTTTTTAAGGTGGTAATACGTCTCATTTTTATATGATTTTTACCCTCGCCATGTTATCTTTGACAATGACCTATACATCTTAATGAGAGGAACTTGTTAGTATGGAGTATACTTGGAAAAGAATCGAAGAACTCATAAAACAAGTACTTTGAAGATGTTGCAAAGAAAACCCGACAACGTGTGAGAAGGACCAACCAAATCAAAATTAGGCTAAGAAAAGTCTCTCTTTGTATGCGTTGATCTATCAACCAAGCATTTTGGCAACCTATCAAGCATAAACCGACTCTAAGTGTTACAAGAAGAGTATCCGTGACCAAATAAATAGATGGATCCAGTGGTGATACTACTGGGATCATATAGAACTCTGTGAGAGCTTTTTTTGATATGTAGTTAGCCCCATAAATTTTTATGGATCAAAAGTTACGCGTGTTTTAAGTTAAGTGGTCATCGGACAATTTGATTGATCAACCGATGAGCTGATCGATCGGGAAGCAACAAAAGCTCATTGTTTTTAGCTAATCAATAAGTCGTGCATTTTTTGGACCGTGTTTTTATAAAACCCTACTTGCCTAGGGTCTTGGAGTTTTTTCTCTCCAAAAGTTTCTCCCCTGTTCTCGAGCCATCATTGGAGACTGAGTTTGACCAGGAAGGGTGAAACACACAAGAAAGGGAAAACATGTATTGAAGAAGGGATCATGGCATCAATCAAGGGATTGACATCTCTACGAGGTCCGCGCACCCCCCCCCCCCCCCCCCCCCCCCCCCCCTCTTTGCTTTGTTTATTTTGCATTTGTAAGACTCTGATAGACTAGATTCATAGTTTAAGAATGATGGACGGTTAGTCATCCGGATCCTGAGTTCATGTTTTTATTCGATGATGACTCTATTTACCTGTTTTTCCGCACCCCTATGGGGAGATTTAAATATTTGATTGGTTTTTCTCTTATGTGCTTTTAGCTATACTTGAATTTTCACTTTATTTGTGTGATGTCTTGCGCTTGTATCCTAGACTTTTGTGTAACATATTTTCATGAGTGATTGAGGGTTGTGGTTGTACCCAATCACGAGCGCATATCTTGAAACTAAATTAATATTGAATTAGGAGCCACAAAGGAATGTATTAGTGCTATAAGATAACTCATTCAACACCCTGAGCCCTTAGAAAGGGTAATACCTTTAGACTAATTCAATATCTTACAACTCTCTACTTGAATATTAATCCGAGTCTAAATTGGCTAAACCGAAATCATTCCCTGAACAACCCGATTGCTTGATTGTCGTTTATGTTTCTTCACTTTATATATAGTTCTTTAATTGAACTTTACAAACCTCAAAACCAAACCCTATTTGTAATCACTCAAAATAAGTCGATTTTAACTTTATATCACACTACAAAAAAAGTGACCATTACCAATATTTTAACTTTATAATGGTTGTACATTTCCAACAGCAAAATTTTACTGTTGGTAATGATTCGGAAGGAGTAAGAAGTGAAAATAATAAAGATTTAATCCCAACAAAAGTAGATTTCTGTTGGTATTAATATAGTCAATCCTAACAGAATAGATTTCTGTTGGTATTGACTAGCTCAATACCAACAGAAACAAATTCTGTTGTTATTAACCAGCTCAATGCCAACAGTAATAAGTGCTGTTGGTATTGACTAGCTTAATGACGGCAGAAATAAGTATTGTTGGTATTGACTAGCACAATGTGTACAAAAATAAATTTTGTTGGTATTAACTAGATCATTACCAAATAAAATAAATTCTATTGGTATTGATTAAATTAGTACCAATAGATGTATTTATCAATAAATAAAATTTCGGAAAAATTAGTAATTATAAAAAATTTTATTAGAGTGATTTAGACATTAATGTCATAAGGTTTGATATATCAATTTTATAGTGCCTTTTGTGAAATAATTTTTTAGTTAAAAACATAATTAAAAAATATTTTAAATGACGATCTGTATTGGTGTAAGTAGGTCCCATTTTTATTCTTTCTTATCGTTATTTAGATGATTTTATAAAATATACATAACTTGCTGTATTAAAATATTATTTTACAAAATTTATGAACTAAAAAATTAGTACACTAAACCTTATACTAGTAATAAGTTATAATTGAACATGTATTTTAAATAATTTATCTTTAAATAATAATAATAATGTCTTCAATAAATTTTTATTTTCCCTCTTCACTTTCATTGTCTCTCAATTCTTTAATTTTATTTACTTATTTTATTTTTATATTTATACTTTACTTATTACCAAATTATAATATTCACTTACGTATCCCTACTATCCCAATCTCTTCTCCAACCACCGGTTACCTTAAACCGTCGATCCTACCAGCTTGCACCGGCAACCACTATCCACGGGCTCCCCGATGCTCCACCACAACCACAAACACCACACATTTACATCCCTAATATCTCCAATTTTTTTTAAACAACCTAATATTCCCAATTTATTTTCAAAAATTCAAAGACTTTTGAGATATAAAAAAATTCAAAAACAAAGTTACTGTTCAAAGCATACTCATCCTCTCCTTCTCTCTATCTTCGTTCATTTCCATTTCTCTCTCTCTCTCTTTGACTCAAACCCTGCTCGCCATCCCATCGCCGTCGCCGCTCGCCCCGCTTGCCTTCCCATCGCCATCGCCATCGCCGCCGACCCCGCTCACCTTCCCGTGGCCGTCGCAGTCGCTGCTGGCCCCGCTCGCCTCCTCGTGGCCATCGCCGTCGCCTCTCGCTCACTCATCCTCTGTTCGCACCTCTCCCTCTCTTTTTTCGTTCACATTTTTGTTAGTTTTTCTATTGATTTTTGTTGATTTTTCATATTGCTGTTGATTATGTCTTGAAATTGAACCCTAGACATTGTTTTAAGGTCAAAAAATAGGAACCCTGGACCTTATTTGCAACTTTTGAGATCAACTGATTTCTTCTTTTGTGAAAATAAACCCTAATTAACTTATATCACTATTTTTCTTGGGTTACTCTTTATTTTTGTTAATTTAAGTTAAAATAGTTCCTAAAGTATAAAACCAACATAGGTGTTGACCTCTCAAGGTTGCCCTTTTCTCCTTTTGTGGTAAGCTTATATCTATTGGTTGTAAATTTGAGTTATGGATTTCAGTTGTTTGAATTGAACGTACTTGACCTTTGTGGCAGTATGTTAAGTTTATGATATGCAATCTAGTTAGTTAAGCTAGAACTTTGCTTGGTTGGTTGTGAATTTTATAATTTCTGGAGTAATGTTCCAACTTATATGAACTTTGAATTGAACTTCACGGGTTAAATTCTATTCTAATAATGTATTTGTAAAACAATTCCAGATTAGACTGTCAACCACTAGGTTAAGATTTTTGAAAAATTTAATGCTCTAAAGCTAAACTGGAATGTTATCAAACAGTTGAGAAAGATTTGAGGCCTTAGTTGCTGATTTCATAGTTGATAGTTTCATAACATATGACTTTGATCTCAAATGTAAAAATTTAGCTAAAAAATTCTGTTTTGGTAATTGGTATTGGAATATCATGTTGAGCATATCATTTTGGCATGTCTAATCACTTTTCTATATTTATTATTCTTTAGAATTAGTTGAAATGTTGTGAAATACCTTGGATTAGTATTCTATTTTTTCCATTAGGCCTTCAAATCAGTGCCGTAAGGTAAGCCTTTTTACAGTTCATCGAATACTTATTGATTGGTTTATTGGCATAGCAGCTTTCTATGTTCTTCATATGTTTCTTGTCATTATGAAAGTTTATGAGTATAGTGTGTATGATTTTTTTAGGATACAGGATTAAATTAACAAAGTTCGATAGGTTTGTGCAAGTAATCTACTCTTTATATGTTATCGCTTGTTCTTTTATCAACAACTACTTTAAAATGTGAAACATCTATGGGCTCTTCAATATATGTTTTAGTCTCTAGAGTTTTGAAATTATACTCTAAATACCTACTTCTAACTTTCCATCATATCTTGCTTTCATTTTGTTATACAAGAAATGATTTGCCTATGTTCTTTGACATGGCATTCTGAACCATGAAAGTTTATGAGACTTAGTTTAGTGCAAGTGTAATGGGCATTTGATTCCATGGTTATAATTCTTATGTCCACTAAACGATTCTTAGACACTAAAGTTTTAGAAGCCTTCCACCACTTTTTGAAGCTCCTAGTGATGTTCATGGATTAACATTAGCAAGTAAGTGTATTAACTAGTATTTCTGTGATATAATTGAGTGACATTCAATGAGTCCATTCTGGTACATCCGCCACACACACCCTCCACAGTTCAAGATTCAGTTCAGGCAGAGAAGCCTGATGATAGTCAGGTATAATCTGAAAGTTTAGATTAGCAGTAGGTAGTTCAATTTGAGAGTATGTAGGCACCTCCGGTACAGGTTTCTAATGAGATTGATGAAATAGAAACAGGTCAGCAGGTGGAGTAGTCTTGATGGGCAATGATGTCGCATGTAAGGTGATGGGTATTAGAACAGTTCGTGTGAAGATGTTTGATGGTACGGTTAGGACACTTAGCGACGTGCAACACGTTCCAAATTTGAAAAAGAACCTTATCTCTTTAGGTACCCATGAGTCCAATGGGTACAAATACACAGCTGAAGGTGGAGTCTTAAGGGTTAGTAAAGGTGCATTGATTGTGATGAAGGGTAGAAGGGTAGGAATCTTGTATGAGCTTGTAGGTTTTACCGTGACAGGGTCAGTGTCTGTTTCTACATCGTCCACGATAGATACAGAGATCACTAAGATGTGGCACATGAGATTGGGCCATATGAGTGATAAGGGGCTGTCAGAGCTGAGTAAGAGGGGTCTGTTATGTGGTCAGTCAACTTCACTGATGGATTTCTATGAGTACTGTGTATATGGGAAGTAGAAGAGAGTCAGCTTCAAGCAGGCAGTGCATCAGACTAAAGGAACGTTGGACTACATTCATTCTAATTTATGGGGACCGTCCAGAGTTGCTTCTAAAGGAGGTTCAAGGTATTTGCTAACGTTCATTGATGATTTTCACATAAAGTTTGGGTCTACTTTCTTAAGCAGAAGAATGAAGTTTATGAAGTCTTCAAGAAGTGGAAGACACTGCTTGAAAAACAGACAGAGAAGCAGATAAAGAGGTTGAGGACAGATAATGGTCTTGAGTTCGTTAAGGGTGATTTCCTCAAATTCTGTGAGGACCAAGGCATTATTAGACACAGGACTTGTACAAGTCGACCTCAGCAGAATGAAGTGGCAGAAAGAATGAATAGGACGTTATTGGAGAAGGCTCGATGTATGCTTGCAAACGCAGGATTAGGGAGAGAATGGTGGGCAGAGACAGTTAACATGGCTTGTTATCTAGTGAACCGATCACCACATTCATTGCTTCAAATGAAGATTCCAGAAGAGGTGCGGCCTGGTTCTCTTGCTGATTATTCTTATTGAAGATATTTGGTTGTCCTGTTTATACTTATGTTAATGATGGAAAGCAAGAGCCTAGGGCCAAGAAGTGTATCTTTCTTGGTTATACGTCAGGTGTGAAGGGATATCGTTTATGGGATCCAAAAGCCCATAAATATTTGACCAGTAGAGCTATGACATTCAATGAGTCCATTCTGGTACATCCGCCACACACACCCTCCACAGTTCAAGATTCAGTTCAGGCAGAGAAGCCTGATGATAGTCAGGTATAATCTGAAAGTTTAGATTAGCAGTAGGTAGTTCAATTTGAGAGTATGTAGGCACCTCCGGTACAGGTTTCTAATGAGATTGATGAAATAGAAACAGGTCAGCAGGTCGAGCAGCATACAATTGCAGGTGGTAGGCAGAAAAGGCAGATTAGGCCATCATAGAGATATGAGTATGAGGAGATGATAGCCTATGCCCTTACTATAGCTGAAACAGTGGAAGACAGTGAACCGTCTTCATATTCAGAGATCGTATCGAGATCTGACTCAGATAAATGGCTTATGGCCATGCATGAAGAGATGGAGTCTTTGAAGAAGAACCAGACTTGGCAGCTAGTCAAGCCTCAAACAGGAAAAAGAGTAATCGGGTGCAAATGGGTCTTCAAACGAAAGGACGCATTCTTGGAGTGGAAGATGCAAGGTACAAGGCTCGCTTAGTAGCTAAAGGCTACAGTCAGGTACATTGTGCTCATTTTCATGACATTTTCTCACCTGTTGTTAGACATTATTCCATATGAGCGATACTTGCTTTAGTAGCTATGCATGATTTAGAACTTGAGCAATTAAATGTGAAAACTGCATTTTTGCATGGTGAGCTAAAGGAGAGTGTTACATGCATAAGCTCGAGGGTTTCATTGTAGAAGGAAAAGAAGACTATGTTTGTTTATTGAAGAGATCTTTATATGGTTTGAGGTAGTTACCTAGGCAGTGGTATAAGAGATTTGATTAGTTTATGACTAGCCATAGGTTCTTCAGAAGCAAGTATGATAGCTGTGTGTATTTCAAGAAGACAGATTCAGGCTCATTTGTTTATCTTCTGTTATACGTTGATGACATGTTAATTGCAGCTAAAGACATGACAGATGTTGATGATTTGAAGGCAATGTTGAAAAGCGAGTTCGAGATGAATGACTTAGGAGCAGCTAAGAAGATTCTAGGCATGGAGATCAGTAGGAACTGAAAAGCTAGAAATTTGTACTTGTCTCGGGAGAAGTACATTGAGAAGGTTCTGGATTGATTTCACATGAAGGATGCTAAGCCAGTTAGCACTCCCTTAGCAGCCCACTTTAGGCTTTCAGCATTGGATTCACCTCAGACAGAGGAGGATGTCAGGTACATGTCTCAGGTCCCTTATTCTAGTGCTGTGAGTAGTATCATGTATGCTATGGTATGTACTCGTTCAGATATTGCTTATGCTGTGAGCAAAGTGAGTAGGTACATGGCGAATCCAAGAAAGGAACATTGGCAAGTTGTTAAATGGATTCTCTGGTACTTACGTGGCACTTTTGATGTTTGTTTGGAATTTGGGAAGAGTAAATGCTGCTTAGAAGGATATGTTGACTCTGATTGTGGTGGAGATCTTGATAAGAGAAAGTCCACTTCTGGTTATGTGTTCTGTTTGGGAGACAACACTATCAGTTGAAGAGCTTGTCTACAATCAGTTACTGCACAGTCGACTACCGAGGCTGAGTACATGGCAGTTACAGAAGCATTTAAGGAAGTTGTTTGGTTGAAATGTTTGATTAGTGAGATCAGTGTTGATCAGGGTACTGTTGGAGTTTACTGTGATAGCTAGTCAGCGATTCAGCTAGCTAAAGATCAGATGACGTATCATGACAGGACGAAGCACATTGATGTCAAGCATCATTTTATTAGAGATTTGATTAATGAGCGAAAGGTGGAGTTGAAAAAGATTGGTACTGAAGATAATCCAGTAGATATGTTCACTACAGTTTTACTAGGCAGAAAAGTCGAGCATTGCACGAATTTAGTTGGACTTACAGTTTCAGTTTGTTAACCCCGGTGTGGGGCTGTTGTTGGAGAAGGTGGAGATGTTCTATTATTGTGATAAATTTTGAACCAAGGTGAATATTTGTTAGGAATATGTCTCAAAATTCCTTGGAAGTCTAGGTAGGGAAGCCGTGAGGAGGCCGATCGATCGGGTGAAGCTCGATCAATTGGGAATGTTACGTAAGTTTGGGGCGCCTGCAGTGAGCTCACCTATTGATCGGTGAGCTACAGATCGATCGGGAGCTGCATTTGCACTCGTGTATATATATGGACGTAGGGTTACGTCAGATCCTATTCCAATTAAAAATTTCTTTCCCCAGCAGCATCGCATCCAACCAAAGAGAGAGAGAGAGAAAAGAAGTGATTGTAATTTTTCTTTTCGATTCAATAATAAAAGCTCCAATCTTCGCCCGTGGTTTTCTCTCCTCTCGATTGTAGAATGGTTTCCACGTAAATTGCTGTGTTCTTGTGTTTGATTCTTTTTAGTCTATTTTACTTCATTATTATCGTGGTATTTGATTCGAATTCAGTACTTGAAATCTCCGCATTTCCTCATTTATAAAAAAAAACATGAACACAACTACAAATAGCAGGTTCTTTTAAGTCATGTTGAATTTTTGTTGACATATTTTACCTTTTTAGTAATTGAGTTAAATATAAACTTAAATTGAATCAATCAATTTCCAACCTATGTAAGCATTTTATGCCAAGTTATTTGAGCTACACTATCGCTTTTTGATGCATATTTATCATAGCCTATATTAACATGACATATTTTAAATTATATTTGATCATGAAAATTTTACATTTACTTACAAGTATAAATATTTCATGTATTAATTGTTAGTGCCAACTATGAATACATAATGTTGACGTATTTGTAAGCTGATCGGCTGCATGTAAAAAAAAATTGTCCATACAATTGAAGGATTGTATTTTGAATTAATAATTTACGAATTGAATTGAGTAAGCGAAGAGGGGCAATTGACTAATTTGGTAAACAGTTGGGATCAACCTGTTTTCCAAAACTCTTCATATACGAATATGATACAACACATCTACCAAATCTGATTGCAATCGTCAATAGAAGTCATGATCTGTGATATTTCCATGTAAAAGGGGTCTGAACAAACAGTGGAACCAGAATCAACACAATCTAAACTGGTAAGTAGAGGATATTTAGAACTTGTTAAATAAATTTGTCAAAATCCACGTTCCATGTGTCTTTTGGGAAGGCAACAAGGCGGCTAACAGGGTAGTTGCATTAGGCCTACAATGGCAGAGCCTAAGAAGACCTGAGGTGGACTTTCCTTAGGACCTGGAACGAATAATGCACTTCAAATCGTTAGGTTGAACCATCTCTAGATATAGTTCGCCTAGTGTTATCCTCACCTTCTAAAAAGGAGGTAAACAAAAAAAAAAAAGTCACCTTTCTTCCTTTCGAATTCTCTCGCTCTTGCGTCTCCAAGACCTTTTCGTCTTAACTAATGCATCCAGCAATATCGCCATTAGAAGTATCAAACTCTACATGATAGGGCGGACTGAAACAATACAAGCAGTTGTTCGGGACCTAAGTTGGTGGGGGCGCTCGATAAGATAAAGTACACAACATAGAAGCCTAAAGAAAAGCATTTTGAATAAGAGTGTAAATGACCCCAACTACTTTGTGAGGGAGATATCAAATAGCTCCCCAAAAGGGCTTGAGCCAAGCAAAATTTAAGTGTGTTTCATCTAGTCAAATTAAGTACGAGTCTAAATGAGTTGGGCTGAAGCCTAATCAAGGCCAAATAAACAAAGATTGAAGCTCAAATTAGCATAAACAAGGTGGGCATAACTCTACCGAGTTGATCCAAACTCAAGCTCAAACTGTAGCCTATAATGAGACTCAACCGAGTAAAATGTTGGCAAATGAAGCCTTGTGCTTGGTCTCAACTTGACTCATTACACCCCCAGTTTTGACTGAGGTCATAAGGCACCAACAGTTTTCATGTACGCCACATACGGAAACCTTAAAGGCTACAATGAAAAGGCTAGGGAAACAGGGATGGAAGTAAAAGCATGACAAGCAAAGTCAGGAGACTACACACAACAACCGCTATGCTAATTATGCGTTCTAACGAAGCTAAAACATAACTATAAAGGACTAGCAAGATACTCACGGTTCAGAGGCCAAAGTAAGCCTAAGCAACGAGGAAGAAGAAAGTAAGAGAATACAACAGGAACTATCTAAAACATAGCATGTCAAGTATAAATATGCATTTACTCGATTACAACATGTCCAGCTCTTCCCCTTGCTTTTTCCGCAGCCTGCTTTTTCAGCCACTCTCTGTAATTCTCGTCTCCTCCGATCTGCCAAAGACAAGAAACACGTCATTTTTCTGAATTATTCTTGAATACATCTGTCAGCAAGAGGGGAATGAACAGAGGAAAACGAAAAACTAAAAGAAATTAGGGGCATTCAAATCCAAACAAAAATGTAGACCACAGAGAATCATGTGGCACAAGACCTCATTGAATAGGTTGCTATTTAGTGAATTCTGTTTTAAAATTTTAATAATCTTCCATTTGGTCTGGTCTAGTCCATACAATTCAGTTTGGAGGGGAACGAGCCAGGATTAGACCTGTTATTGTTCAGACAGGTCCTAGGTCTAATGTAACAATCTGTTACAATCTAATCCGAGACTCAATCAATAACCAACCCTAGAAGAAAAAAAGGAGTTTCGAATGTCAAAAAAAATCAATATGCTATATTAGGGAAAATGAGCCCAGCCGGCTCACGCGGACCAATTGTAAAGCCCAAAAAGCCCAGCCCATTCCAGCTCGAGCCAAGTGAGCCCATTAGCTTAACAAGCCAAGCCTTAGACTAGTGAAGCTTGAGCTCGTAGACTTGCAAGTCTAAACAAGCCTAAATGAACTTATCTTAACACAATTAATTAGCCTACATATGCAAAATTCAAGCCTAAACGAGCCAAATTCGACCATAAATGCACCAAGACAAATCTAGATCAAGTTTAAATGAACCTAAACAAGACGAGTTTAGCTCGACACTTCCCAAGCTAGGTTCCAGCTCAGTCGAGCCGAGCCAATCCCAAGCCTATGATAAGCCAAGATCGAGCACAAGCCTATGACGAACATAGATCAAGCTTGAAGTTTCAAGACTAGGTGGGCTTCTAAGCGAGGCTAAATGAGCTCGAGCTTGAAGTTTCCAAGCTGAGCACGAACCCGAGTTTATGATTAGCTGAGCTCGAGCTTGGAGTTTAGAAGCTTGGTAAGCTTCTAGGCAAGAGCTAAGCTTGAGCTTGAAGTCTCCAAATTCGGTGAGCTTCAAGCTGAGCGCAAGCTGACCCCAATGTTGATGAGCCGATCCTTGAGCCTAACAAGCCTGGGCTCGGCTCGGCTGAATATACCCCCTATACAATTGTAAACAAATCAAGAGAACTAGCTTCAGAACTGTGCCATGTAATGTCCCCATAAGGGTCTAAGTGAGGTTCACTGATAAGACTCATTGGTAGTGCCTGCTTATACTAGACTTATGTTTATGTATCAGTCTCTTATTTCTCTCAACTCTAGTATATAGACTCCCATATAGAGGTCCCAGATAAGAGGCAATGCCAAAAGGACGGTAATAATTGTCATAATGCGGAACCATGGATGTCAGAATTCAATAACAAAAGAGGGCATACTTTTACACACAAGTACAGATAGATACTAGGCATCTGATGAAGACTGCTGCCGCTGTGGAGGAGCCGGTGGCCACATTGCTTGACCCATGTACGGCTGAGATTGCTGCGGATATGCGTTCGGATTTCCCATCATCATCCCAGGGGGCGCACCTGGAGCGGCGTTCTGGCCCGGCGGCATATAGTAGTAAGGCAGTGCGTCAGCAGGCCCTGCAACAGGGACTGTCCCCCTTGGGATTGTGGCCAGCATGTCATCCTTCAAATCTTCCCTCGGTACGATATCGACCAAAAAATCAAATATATCGGTCCTTGTGATCGCCGCGGCGATGTCATTCTTCTGTAGGGTACGCCGCTTGTTCTCCTCGGTATGATTCCAAGACCGGAGGGTGAGCTCGAGGATGAACATCTCACAGGCCCGGGCAAACACTACTGGGGCCTCAGCCGAGATCATCCGCACGTCCTCGTCAGCCTTCATGATCTTCTTGATCCTCGCGAGAGGGAGGCTGTGGTTCTTGAAATCCGTGACCTTCTCAATCTCGGCATACTGGTTGGCCCAGAAGGCTTGGAGCTGCTGTTGGAGCTGCTGCTGCTGCTGCTGGTGGATCTGTTGGTAGGCCAGTTGGTGCTGAGCGAGCTGGGCCCCGGAAGGCTGCCCGGAAGTATGGGCCACCCCCACAGGTGCTCCGGTCACTTGATTCTGTTGGTATACGCCACCATAGGGGCCTGCGCCACTTACTGCTCCCATCACTGGGGGTTGCCCTCCGTGGCCTTGCTGATCCATTCTGCATTGATCAGTTGACAATGTAAAGATATAGAAAGGAAAAAAGAACATATCGGATCAAAATATTAAGAATCTCTGACATACAACCAGATAAGGAAACAACTGGCCAATGATCCAGCAAGCGAATAGACAAGATTCTACCAGACAAAATAAGGAGAGAAAAGGAAGCAAAAATGATAAAATGGGGCAGAGATTGCAAGGGAATGCAGACTATACGGATCAAAGAAAAATCATGTGACCCTTTTTGCAGATAAAACTAACATTGAACGTTTAGTGTATTCATACCAATGATCCTATCTGGTCAAGTACATTGTCACAGTGTGCATCTTCTCTAGATAGTAGTTCGATTTGTAGGATGAGATCAAGGAAAAGACAATGGTTGAAGAAAGAAAATTAGAGAGAGCTTCAAGGGAAAGAGAATTCAGGTGGAGAAGCCAAAGGAAAAACATGAGGGATTTTCATTAACTTCTGCCTACGATATTACAAAAAAGGATTCCACATGTAAGTCTAGTACGAAATCTAACATCAAAGTGGTAATACAGAAGAGACCAGCATAAAAGCCTAGTGGGCTAACCCACTTAGCGTCAACTTGTTTTTGGATGGAAACACATTTGGGCATATAATGTCCCACAATATATGTCAATCCCGTGAATATGATGACAAGCATACAACTTGTAGACATTTAACCACACAAATACAAAAATACTGGTAAACAAAACACCTAGAAGGCCACTATGAGATTCAAATGAAATTGGCTCAAGGTTCTTGCTGTTTGTGCTTGATAAGGGTGGCCGGCATTGCAAATGATAACACACTGCTGCTAGCATCAGCGAAGCCGCAAAGTTCTCATGATAGTGACTCCTTGATCCTCAACTTACAGGACCCACTAGCCAATACAAACCATACGGCGAAAGATCTTTCTTGTCTAGATGTTGAAAGGATCTTAAAAAGAATCACATGTAGAATCTTATATAGCCTTCCTACGTGATCTAATTTTTTCAATTGGAAAAAGAAATAGTATTAAAGAGAGAGAGAATGTATAAAGAATTAAGGACAATATGTCCTCAAAATTACAAAAAGGCAGGAATAAAAACCATGAACTAATAACATGCAACCCTCCAATCCCTTTGCAAATCAACTAAGGCTATGTTAGCAAAGCCCAAAAAGCTCTTTGTCCAAAGATCTCCTAAAAAGACCATATTTTCCCATAAGAAATTAACTGTCATATGCTGGTTTTTAAAATCGTGATACAAATTTCTTCTCACTAATTCCTCCTTCCTTCCCATGTTCAACAGCCACCCACAAATTTTCAGCTCGCAGCAATTAACCAAAAAGAAAGACAAGAATAAATATTCAATAATGACAATAATGGTACCCTAAAAGAAAAATTCATCTACAATCTGACAGGTATTACAGTGTCATGAAGGAATCTTCTAGCTTACAGCGGTTATGTAGATATACGGTTTAATTATGAGTTACGACAAATATCTAGATTCATACAGTTTTACAGGCAGCAGCAGAGAACATAAATGAGAAGAAATGAGACAACAGTGGTCCATCTGAATTTGGTCCACCCATTTCCCTCAAAAGGCCTTTCATTTAACCCTACTGGGCAACTATGTTTCTCAGTTCAGGGAGCAGGATATGGTACGCTACATATCCGAGAGTCAAATCTGGCCATTTTTCAAGGATTTCGAATGCTTTAGTCCAATTTAAAGTAGTAGTCAGACAGTCAGACACAGGTACTTTAAAGCAGAATAGATAGCCTAAGTAACATAGTTGAACAACACTGAGCCCAAACCCATACACAAAGATTGCATCTTCGCCCATGCACAAAATATATCCGGGCCAACCACAGAGGAACTAAAAGCTATATTCTTAGAAGCACGTAACCCTCCATTCCTACTTATCTACCAAAAAATAAAGGCAAGCTAACATGAAATTCACTGAACCGATAGAAGATGATGAAATACATCTTTTTAAGTGAACCTTATGCTCAAAGAAGTACATTATATATGATTCTCCTTTCCATATTCCGCTCCCAATTGCTAACTTACCACATAGAAACCATATAAAATCTTTCATTAGTTTAATCATCATGCAGATTGCACCATAGAAACTTCATGCTCTATGTATTGAGCTGACCAGGAAGCATACATCAAGATCATCATAAAGATACTGTCATAAAACTACATAGCGGACTGTAACAAGAAATGAAATTAATTCAAAATCCAATTCGACTATTCCTTGCTCGTATTGGGGAATATAAATTGATTACATACTTCTTTTGGATGGATAGCCACATGGTCATTGGCTTTTACACCCTACAGCTAACATGTAAATACAATTGTGAGGACATTTTAAATTAAAAAATACAATATATGTATATATTACGGAGCCATTAAAAAGTATCAATGCATAGATATTGATGTGATGAAAAAGTTGTTCCATTGCAACACGGGTTTAGATTTAGAGAAAGTTGACTATAGAAGCATGTAAAGGACAGACACATCTAATATTACCAACCCTACAATACAGGATCCTTGAACATAGGCTATTCCATTCCTACCCAATACTAAGGAATTGGACAAAGGAATTCCCATAAACGACTTCTACTAGGAGGCTAAGCACAACTTCCTGAAGTGACAATGGCAGACGATCAAGAGGAGAAGCTTCTAGATTGAGTATATCTTTCATTGCTAAAGTGAACCACATGAAAATGTAAGAAAAATAGAAAGAACAGATATCCCTGACAATTCTATGAACTTGAAGCTAATGATAGGGATACAATCTGAGAATCATAAGTAGTTTATATTATTCAAGTAAATTCCAAATTTGTAGCTGAACTTCAAATGCATAGTGCATATCTAACCCACATTAAAATTTTTCCAGAGACCTCTTTTCTTCAATGCACGGTATACTTTTCTCCACAATCTAAGTGAAGACTTCAAATCACCGATTGTAAAAGCTTAACAGGTTAACTATAGAATGGGAAAACAAGGAGAAAGAACATCAATAGTTGAATTGTGACAAAGAGGGTGTTAATAAGTCGTCGAGAGAGAGGCGAGCAGCAAGCGGTATAGGTTGGGTGCTTGAGGCACTGTATAGATTCTGTAAGAAAACCGTTGGGTTGTTATTTTGATCAAGAGGCTTGGCTCTTCTCAAGCTCACACTGAATTGGGCCAGCTCGAAAAAGTGCTCTGAGACTATATGTGCAGACTCAACCTAGATTCAAGCTCAAATAGGCCGAGACTGAATCTACCTGGCCTAAATAAGTTGAGCTTAGCCTCAAAATCAACAAGCTGCTTGAATTCAGACGAACTGAGCCAGCCAGGTTCGAGCTCAAAGTCTAGATGCTTGGCGAGCTTCAAGCCCTCGCAACAAGCATCCTATGACAAAAAACACAAAAGTCACACTTTTGACTTTATGAAAGCAAGTGAAACTAAAGGATTAATCAAGTCCCTTTTTCACTCTGGGTCTTTTTTTTTGGCAAGCTATAAATCAGATATCAGCAAACATCCATGCCAATAAACAGATAATTATTAGAACCAAAACTTAAGGGTTTTTGTTCACCAATTGTAAAATCAAAGTGCCATGCTACTAACAACCCAAAAAATTTCATGCAAATATGAATTTAACAAAATGAATAGAAAATCACTCAATTCAATAATATGATTTGCCTTCCCCCCCCCCCCCCCCCCAAAAAAAAAAAAAAAAAAAAAAAAAAGAGCAAACCCATGAAAGATAAAGAGAAAGGGTAAGTATATACCAAAATTCTGAAGGCAAATCGAAACCAATTATTGCACTTCCCAACAACCAAAAGTACCCTAAAACAGGGGAAAAAAACGATAATCAATCAGAACCCCACAAATTATACAGCATCAAATTCGCAAAATATAGCAACCCATAACCAAAAAAGCAATAGAATTAAAAAAAAAGACCCAATTGAACCGATTAAAATAAAAAAAGCCATACAGGAAAAGGAAAACAGATGGGTTTTTTTTGCTGTTTTTAGGGTTTTGATCAGATTCGGGAAGAATAAAAGAGACAGAGAGTAAGAGCGAGAGAGAAAGAGAGTACAGATGGTATTACTATTGCAGTAGGGAAAAGAAAAATGCGATTTTGCTGTCGTGGTTGTTTTTTTTTGGGTGGGTTGATTTGGAGAGAAAGGACAACAACAAAGGAGTATTATGTTAAAGAGAGAGGGAGAGAGGGGAAGATGGAAGCCTGTGCTGTAGGCGGAGTTTGTGCATTGGGTGTTGTATGACGAATTTGCCCTTCAAGGAAATCGAAAATGACAATGTTGTTGACTCTCTCTTTTTCTTCCTTGCTTTGGCTGTCGCCCCCTTCAACCACTACCGCCAAATATGTACACCCTTTTTTTTTTTTTTTTTTTTTTTTTAACATTTTAAAAATTGAGCAAAGGGTAGACAAGAAGAGGGTAAAGGGGGAGAACAAGGGATTATTTGATAACAGATTTTTTTTTTTTTTTATAGTTTTTTTTCATCTTTAAATTTTTTTTTTCTAATTTTATGACATAAAAAGCTAAAAAATGTGTTCAAGTGATCCTTATTTTTTAATTTTCTAAAAATTAATAATGAGATATAAATAATGTACAACACAATATAAGTATCAACTTTTGTTGACTTAACGTAGGGGCATAAACGAAACGAGACGAACAGACCCGAGAACCACCTTGTTCGAACTCGAGTTTGATAAGGTTTATGGAGCTCAAAATCGAGTAAAGCTCTCATCGAGCTTGATTCGATAAGATTTTGTTATGTTAGATACTCGGCTCGGCTCGGCTCGTTAGGCTTATCGAATCAAGTTGAACTTGTCATCAAGCAGTATCGAGCTCATTATTGAGCCCAATCAAGCTTAAAACTGAGCGGAGCTTGCTATATAGTCAAGCTCACTACCGACACTTTTACAATTACTATCAAGTCATTATCGAACTAATATCAATCGTAAACAAGATCTTATCAAATTGTTCGCGAATGTTCACGAATAGGGCTGCACATCGGTCCAAGACCGGACCGGACCGGACCGAGGACTGAATAACACTAAAATGGCGGACCATTGACCGGACCGATTTGAATTGGGTCGGTCCGGTCCAAGATCGATTTAAAACCGGTCCGGACCGGACCGACCCAACCCGATTATGGACCGATTTGAAAGAAATCTATTTTAATTTGTTGAACTCTGAAAATTATATTAACCATACACTCAATTGAATTAAGCATTCCTAATAACTCATAATACTATTATGAATTTGTTCAAATTAATTCTTTATTTTTTTTTCTATTCAAAATAGTATCTTCTAATCTATTTTATGGTAAAATTGGCCACTTCTCTTTTTAATTTTTACCTAATTTCAATTATTAGGTGAGATACAAATTTTATTACAAAATAGAATATTAGATAATAAAATAGATTATTTAGAATAGATAAAAAATAAAGGATTAATTTGTACAAACTTACTAAAATTTGAGATAATACTAATCATCTAAAATTAAAATAAATTACACAAAAAATAAAAACAAGTCAAATAAATTCAAACATATCTTAGAAGAATTTATGGTATAGTATAATTAATTTAACTATATATAGAACAATGACAAGATAAATAAAATAAATATACAAAACTATTTTATTTTTACTTTATATATCTAACAAGCAAAACAAGCCACAATAATTCAATATCATAAGAAAAATTGCAAGAGAATACATACCTGTTTTAAAATTTCAATGACATAAAGTCTAGAAGAAAATCAACTAAATGTAAACTTCTTTGCTTCTTTGTTTTTTTCCTTAATGCTGCAAACAGTTAACTAAATTGGGAAGAATCAATTAAAAAATTAAAATAAGGAAAGGAATTTAAAAAAGCAAGAAGAGGGACGGCCATCATCATCATAAATAAGTCATTAATGTTAACTAAATATTTTTTTCCTTAATACTTTGCATTTAAATATTTTTTTAAAAAAATTATTATAATTTAAATTTAAATTATATTATTATTGTAAATATTTTATCGGTTGGGTCCGGTCCTCGGGTTTTTCGATTTTGGACCGGACCGAAGACCGAATATCTACTAAAATATGGACCGTAGACCGGACTGAACTTCACTTGGTCCGGTCCGGTCCGTAATCGAAACACTCGGTCCAATCCGGTTCATCGGTCCAGACCGATTTTTGTTCACCCTATTCACGAACTAAGCACCGCCTTTCAAACTCAGCTCATTAAGTTTATCGAGTCTGCTCGAACTCGGCTCGATAAGCTATCGAGCCCTCATAATGAGCTTGAACAGGCCCTAATCGATTTTGAACACAAGTAATTCATCGAACATTTGGTTTGTTTACACTTTGACCTTAGCAGATAGTATGGTGTCGCTTTTAGAAAAAGGAACCTAGCCTTAAGTACTTTAAAGCCCGCTCTATCATATTTTGTAAAGATAAGTGTATAATTAAACAACTTGCATGATTCTCTTATTTGTCCTCTACCTTGAAAATTATTTATCGCATTTAAAATTAGGAATCTAGCCTTAAGTACTCCATAATCATTTACATAAGTGAATGAGGAGATGGTGGCAAATAGAAAATATTATAAAATTAGTGAGTAGTGTAAAAATGAGAAAGAGCTGGGAGAAAAGTTGGACAAAAATGTCCCTATTTTATGAAGAAAATTTGGAGAACGGTTTAAAATTGTTTTCCAAATTTGTGCAAGAATAGGAAAAATTAGAAAACTATTTTCCAACTTCTCCAATTAGAAAACAGGATTGTTGAATACGTTTTTCAGTTTTCCAGTAAAAGTTTTTTGGAAAACTGGAAAATTTATTTTATAAAATAGGCCCTAAGATATTATTATACTCTTATTTAGGTATGTCTATAGAGAGACGTAAGAGAAAAAAGAAGTAAATAAATTATCCTTATTTGATAATAGAATAAAATGGTCATAGTAAGAGAGTTATAATTAAAATAAGGGCAGAATTTTAAATTTACCCCCTCATCCCTCGGTAAGATGTATAATATCAATTTTAGAGGGAAAATGATACTTAGGAAAGGGTGAGATGAGTTTTAAAACCAAGAATTATAACTTAAAACTTGGAAGATAAATCATTATACAAATACCTTTAACTCATATCTTTGACCTACTATAGTATACAGTTATTTACTCTTATTACTCTCATATTTTAAAATTTATTGCAAAGATATGATTATGGTATTATCCCAAAAAAGAGAGAATGCGATGAGTAAGAGTCTCATGACCCCCGCTGCTAAGCATGGCGCGTGCGACAGGCACTGTGGTCGCACCTGCCACTATTGGATTTGCTACAAGGTGATTTGCAACTTCATACAACTTTAATGGCAAATAAAGACCTTCTCATGTGTATGCTTCTAGTTCAAAAATTTGTATTTACGGCTCAGAGGTACTTTTCCTTGTTGAATCTCTTGGTCATGGGAGCATGTCACCCCATTCTTGTAGCTACACCTATAGCTAGGGGCGAGCCTCCTGGTTAGTAGTCAACTTGTCAAAGTTAGGGGTGAGTGGTCCACTAAGTTCGGAAAATTTTCTCTTGGTTTGTAATCGGCTCAAAAAAGAGCAATGAAAAGCAAATACCCAATTTTTATTAGGCATGACCGATTCATCACTTTCCTGGGGTTGATTTGAGTAAAATTTGTTAGAAAAATTGATAAATATTCAGGTATAACAATGAAGAAAAGAGTAATTAGAAAGATCTTACAAATAAAAATAATGAATTTGAAACTAATAGCAGTAACAAAAGCAGTAAAAAAAGATGCAGCGGAACTTGTTACGAAAAATACAGTAGAAATTAAGCGAAAAAATGTAGTGGAAAAACGGAGAAAATTACTTGAACACAGCAATCAAATAAATAATACTGGAAAGTGGAGAAATTGATTAGAATACCGAAGATACCGTGCCGTGGTAAAAACCACTATCTTAAAAGACGATTTCGCAGTTGCTTCTGTGCACACAGTATAACCGGCAGCCGTCTTCCAGGATTAACACATTCCGACTCTTAATATGCACTCGTTAATTGCTGGGTAGAAGTGTCTAAGAACTTTGCCCAAAATGTCAATTTGTCGAGACGATTACAAATCTAATACGATTGACGAAGGACGATGAATATTTGATGATATTTTTGCAAAATGGAGTTTTGGTTAAAGATGCAGGGAGAGAGAGAACGTGTGAGAAAGAGTAATGATAGCGGTGGCTTAAATGGAAACTTTTAATGTATCATATATATTTAATCAGCCATTAATCCCAACAGCCGTAACGGACGAAATGAATTACAACGGTAAAATAACGGACATAATGAATTGCAAAGGCTACATTGTTTAATTACTTATGAATCCTCAAAAGTCATAATTAATGACAGTAAACGGCTAATAATGGATCTTGAAAAATTATTTTCCGAAAAATAAATATACCTGTTAAAAAAAGGATCACCCGCACTATTTTTTCAATGTGGGATACAATTATCCCATAAAACTAAAGGTTAGCTTGGATCATTTTTCCAACAATTCTCCACAAAGGATACAAGCGGAAGAAAACAAAAAAGAATAGATAAGGCAAAGGAAGTTCAGTTTTTTAGTGCCGATATCTCGCGACTTGAATCGTCACCTAGTGCAACCCAAGTTTAGGACCAACAGCTAGCAAGGTGATTTTCGTCTTGAACCTCACAAGGGGTTGTATTGTTTGCCAATTAGAAACATACTAAACTCTAGATCTCGACAGCTCCCGCGGTTTGGCGCTTTTTATCGGCCATGCGTTCGTCCTGGATGTTCATAGGCGCTCTAGAAGGCAAGTCTTAAACCTTCGTAAGGAGCGGCTACTCCCCCACGCCTATATAGGTGGATCCCATCAAGTGTGTGTTACCGCATACCACCAAACATATGGATATGGGTCCATTAAGAGCTACAGCTCAACATCACCTCCTTGGTAACATACAGACAGTGTCCATCAAGTGCAAGCTTTGCTTACACTACCAAACATGTGGCTATGGACCCATCTCTACACTGTCACATCATAAGGAGGGACAACATAAAATACGGTGCACTTCTTGAATAAAACTATGACTTTTCATATTAAACCTGTTAAAAACTAGGTTGGATACATCACAGTTCATTCATATATAGACTTTAGTCCCGTACCCCTCGATGTTTCCACAACCATTTTTTGACATAGAATCTTTATCAATGGATCCACAAGGTTCTTTTCAAACCTTACACAATTTAGTGATATCATTTTTTTTCGAGTAGATTGTTTATGATCTTAAGCTTGAGACAAATAGGTCTCCTCTTGCCAAACCCATCAAGTGTGCAGTGTCCACACCACCCGTTACGAACTATGGGTTAGGTTAAAGTATCAAGCTCAACCATCATAAATGGTATTTCAACACTGCATTGCAACAAAGCGGTACTTGAGAGTTGACCATTGCCAACATCAATCACGAGTTGCTCTTACCCCTCACATTGAGGTATCTGCAACAAGCTGTTAAACAACTAGCTCCATCGCCTACCAACTTCAATAATAGTCAGTATAACACAATAGTGGAGCAAATATCAAAACAATAGGATCATATCTCCACCCCCAAGTACTCAAATGGTACACACATCATATGTATATCGTATACGCGGTTGGCACAAAAGACATATACCATAACTTGGTCATTTCATGTACCATCACAATTATGATACATTATCATCTCAAATGAATTGAATCACCACCAGTTTAGGTCACAAAAAACCATATACCCATTCTCATTGTACTTAGAGTACATGCATTATTACTATTAAGGGTAGTCCATGTATTACCAATATTACATCAATTTTTGGGGGATATCAAGAGAAAGAGGTACAGAAGACCATAATTCATAAGGTACCTTTTACAATTCGAGTTAAGGCAACCCAAGCCTCCGCAACCCAAGAGCTAGCATCATCAAGCTATTTACACTGACTTTGGACAGTCACCAAAATAATATTTCTATCATAATAAATTTTCATAAGCTAGCTATAACTAACAAACATTGATGGAACTTTAATATTCATGAGAGATTCCGGTCAAATAGCATTTATCATAGGTTCTCGGGGTCTCACAAGAACCCCTACAATGGAACGTCTTACACTAGATTACTAAGCCATTCAAATTTTCTACCTGCCAACTCAATCTTTAAGGACAACTAAATAATGTAGGTTTTAGAGCGATGTCACAAAATATAGCTCACTAATAGCCTAAATATATTGGCATTAGTAGAATAACTATCATTGATATCAGACATCCAATACAACAAGGAGTCGATTACAATGTAACCGCATTCATAGTACTTCACTAGTACCTTAGCAATTAAATTAGAGCACTTCAATATTCACCATTTGGATCAATATAAGTAGACTAGGTCTACCATTGACATATGAAATAATAGGACGAATGTTGTGTTTTTCATCAAACCATAATGCTATCAATTACCTTAGCATATTTAGTTTGTGACGTGATGCCACATTTTTCTCTTCATCAAGTGAACACTAGGGTCATATAATATATTATCCAAAATGACCAACGTGAGCATACAACATATGACAATAACCCAAATAAGGTATCTAGACACAAGCTAAATACCAAGCCTATGATCAATCAAGGTTCTCATATGACCTGCACCTTACCCTTTTCCCAAAAACTAGAAAAGAAGGCATGAAACAATGATCCTAAGGGCATATAAGTCTTCAAAGACAACACAAGTTCATATATGACTCAAACATATCAATATTTCCCAACTACGAGCTGAAATTCAGTAAAACTGCTTAATATGATAGTGAAATGCCCAAAAACACAGCAGCTGCATTACATTACAGCAAGAACAAATTCAAAACTGCATAAAATTCAGTAGTTAACAGTCATAATATGCAGTATGTACATACATATAGCTTAAAACCAATATGGAGCAGCAAATTTAGCAAGAAATAGCAAATTTCGGTATGCTATAAGTCCCGTAAACTTTATATAAGCTATATTGGCAGTAACTTACAGCAGCTAATAGCCCATAAAAACTTATAGCAGCACATTCAACTTGAAAGAGATGATTCAACACTTAAAACAACATGCTTTTCGTCATTTCAAGCAACATGTACCAACACATGCACTTGCTTCAAGCGTAGCCATGGGAAATACATGAGACACATCAACATGAGACTAATACACAAATCACACATAGATTTTCACAAGAACTCACAAGTCCTATAAGGCCCTTACAATGATCAACTTATTTCACTTAGTCTCCCAAAATATGCAAGAAAATCCAATTCTCATACATAAGATCTAATACATGGTTAAACTCAAAATATTCAATGTTCTACCAACACAGAGATTCAAGACTGTGAAACTAGGCATGCCTAACCTAATAGTTGGCCAATTCTAGGTTCAAGGCTCAAGTTCACAATCAACATCAAGCATTAAACATGTATTAACAATCCCACAGAAAATTGAAAAAGCACACAATTCGATTTTCATACAGCATGGTTAGCCACACAACAATAGCACTAGCACCATATGGTCAAGGTTATATCAAAATTTGATGTCACTGTTTGGGAGCTTATTTAAGCCCATATTAGGAAGAACAAGTTATACAAATTTCATCTTTCATACTAAGAGCAATAAGCCATTTTGGTTGTTTCTTGTAAACGTTTTCTTCAAGTCACTTTTTAAAGATGTGGTGACATATATGCACAATAAGATCATTATCACAACTCTAATTGTGTTTATCTTGGCCACAGGTGTATCAAGTTAGTCAACCTCATCCACCGAGGATTTCTCTCAGCTATTAATATTACCTTAAACTCATATATAGATTTGTTAATCTTCAATTAGTTCTTGAATACTTGCTTGCTCCTAATCGGCTTAACCCTTTAATTAAGAATGTCTACTAGTTCCCATGATATTGAGGGTTGACTTTACTTCATTGTTAATAGTCTCTTTCATGGTCTCCTCATATGTTTCTAGGTCTTATTCTGACATGAGGGCACACACAACTTCCACAAACATACCTTTCATATACCACTACTAAGGTGGAGTATTATTACTTCATGTTCACTAGACTAAAACCAGCATAATTCATATTTTCCTTTTAGAAATTCAAAATAATGCACTCCACAAGATCTAACCATTATTGTCCTATAAGATAGTAGCCCCCCACCTTGTGAAAGTCTATATGATATTGGACAACATTGTCCTAACTGAACATGCATGCTAGCTATCTACAATCCACCATGGTGGCCACAAGTGCCGCCATCGTGAGGCTGTCAGACTTAGGTGTCCTCGTCAACATTTGCTCCAGCAAAGACGAGGCATAAAACCAAAGACCTTTTCGGAATAGTCCACTCGAGGTTAAAGTCGGGTTTTCTAATTATATATATATATGTTTTAATCAACCATTTACTGTTTCTGGTATTCACGCACTCCCTAGCGGAAACTGTGGCAAGACCTTCCATCATTGCCAAAAACGTGCAGCTGCTAGTGACTTGGAGTCACCATCGTATCACCGCCGCGTGATCCTCGTACCTTCCCTCATTTTATTCTACTCATTTTCCCCTTCTTTTTTTTTTTTTTTTTTTTTCCCATTTCAAAATATCAGATTTGTAATGAAGATAAAAAATATTTTATGTTACTGTACAAACTCTTATTGAAATTCAAATAATGTTGTTTATGTTTAAATGGTGTCCTCAGCTTCCGGATGTTATGCTTCATTGAAATTCTTAATTAGAGTATGCTGAAAGTCTCAACCAAAATAAATAGTATTATATATTCCTTGAATGTCTTCTTTAATCTAATTATGTAATTATGTTCTAATTACTCATACTAAGCGTCTTTAGATATGTCAAGAAGGGTAAGCTCGTTACTATGATAGATTACACTAATTGTCTTCTAGATTGTTAGAAAAATTGATAAATATTCAGGTATAACAATGAAGGAGAGAGTAATTAGAAAGATCTTACAAAATAAAAACAATGAATTTAAAACTAATAGCAGTAACAAACGTAGTAAAAAAAGATGCAGCATAACTTGTTACGGAAAATACAATAGAAATTCAGCGAAAAAATGTAGCAGAAAAACAGTGAAAAATGCCTGAACATAGCAATCGAATAAATAATACTGAAAAGTGGAGAAACTGATTAGAATACCGAAGATACCATGCCGTGGTAAGAACCACTGTCCTAAAAGACTATTTCGCTGTTGCTTAGTGCAAACAGTATAACCTGCGGCCGTCCTCCAGGATTAACGCGATCCGACTCTTAACGTGCACTCGTTAATTGCCGATAGGAGTGTCTCAAAACCAACCCTATTGCCCATGGGTAAGGGTCCTTGGAATCATAAAGACCCAACATGCAATGAATACCAAACCCAGCCGTATCCAATCTTCGTGCGTCAGGTGGATCTTGGGTATACCCATACCCATGTGCACTCCAACTTATGATGTTTGTTGTGATTGCATGTGTCACTCTCACCACCTCCTTTATGCTTGCTTTATTTTGGGTTCAGGAGTTGAAGCTGCACTATGTTGGACGACCTTGGGGTTCTGGTGAACAAGACCCCAATTCCCTTCATAATGTAAGAAGACTATTTGCGTATAGTTTTTTTCTACGTGCAGTTGTTTTCCTTACTCTTATCCAATGTTTTGGATTGGATGTGTTCAGACATCCATGGATGGAGCTCCTATGCTCCTGTTTGCCATTGGAAAGGGTTCATAAACCTTGAGCTACTTTGCACTTTTGTTTTTATATGTCTTGTGTTCTAATGACATTCTATATGCGTTGGAATATGGGGCTTGGCAAGGCACGCAGCAAAATAAGTTTGTCTTGTCAAGAAGTACAATGCAGATGTAGTGGCAGTAATTGAATGATGGTAGTTCAATTGGAAATTGATGCTTTATTTCATTTGAAGGGGTTTGATGAATCTTGTTAATGCCCCCCTCCCAAACAAAAAAAAAAAAAAAAAAAAGAAAAAAAACCATGTTTTGGTATTTGGATAGATTGGCCCACTTGGACATCCTATACAAGTCGAAATAATGACATTTGAATTGCTACCACTACTAATCTCAAAACATTTTAATTTGAATTGTGTGAGTTTTTAATTAGACATGTAAAATCCACAAACCATGGAAGAAGGCATTCGTCCCTAGTAGGTCTGTTCTTGATAACATTTTAATTGCACATGAAATTATGATAGCTTTAGAAAAGGGAAAGTAACGCATATGATCGAGTGGAGTGATATTTTCTCTAGCAAGTCATGGTTGAACTTGGCTTTGATTAGAAATGGGTGAACTGGGTTATGGAATGTGTAACTGCGTTCTTGTTGCTTGTAGATGACTCTCTAATGGGCTAGTTTAAGCCTAGTAGAGGGTAAGGCAAGGGGGACCTTTGTCCCCATATCTGTTCATTTTCTGTCTCTAAGCTTTTGCATCTAACTTACAGAATGAGAGTGAGTGCAAGTAATCTAGTATTAGACTTAAAATTTCCAAGGGTTCTCTCTCCAGACCCCACCTCCTATTTGCGGGTGATTGTCTTCTCTTATGTGACTCCAATATGGAATCTATGGGGCATAATGCTATTAAAGTTTATTCCAGGGATAGTTCAGTGGGTAAACTTTGATAAATTCTTGGTAGTTTTATCATCTAATATTTCAAGAGATTTGAAACAAAAAATTTGTAACTTTCTTACGGTGCCCATTTGGTAGAGTCTAGGTAATTAGTATCTAGGTTGTGAATTTGAGTTAAGGAGATTCACTTCCCGATTGGCTACAAATGTGGCAAATACGTTACTGTTTACAAGGTACAAAGCCAACTTCCTCTCCAGGGTAGGATGGGCAGCTTTGATTCAGTCAACCTTGGAGTCCACTCTAAGTCATATAGCACATTGTTTTTGATTACCTAATAAGGTTTGTCAAAACTGAGAGAGTACGAGTAGGAATTTTTTCTTGAAATCAAATTCAGGTAGGGGAGCTAATTTAGTATCTAGAATAAAATTTGTAAATCTAAGGGTGCTGAGGGTCTTCGTCTCAGGAAACTGTAAGCCATTAATCTTGCTTTCCTATGTAAACTGGGTTGGAAGGTTATTAATAACGAGTCCAATATTTGGATCCAGGTTGTTAAAAGTAGGTATCTCAAGAAGGAAGACTTATTCGGTTATTTTGGTAAAAAAAATAAATCCTCCCGCATGTAAAGGAATTCTAGCAACTAGATACTTGATTGAGAAGGGGTTAATGTGGAAACTCGGCAACGACACAAAGATTTCTTTCTAGCTTAATAGATGGGCCTCAGACAATGGCGGAACATTTGGGAGGGGATATTAGCCGCCTTGATCTAGATCTGAAGGACTCCCAGCTCATCAAACATGGCGTGCATGGGATGTTGAGAGGATCAAGAGATTACTCCCAAATTAGCTCTTTAAGATGGTGCTTGGTGTTCTTATCCCAAAGTACTTGGTTGAGGATAAAAGGTGATGAAGTTTCACTAATTTGGTACCTTCAGTGTTCAATTGGCTAACAACCAAGATTGGTGGGCCAGGAACTCTTAGGAATTTCATTAGATCTGGAGCTTAGATGTGCATTCGAAGACAAAAAAAAAACTTTTGTTAGTAGATTCAAAATAATGATCGGGCTACCAGGGTCTTTTTGAGTAAAAGGGGGATACGGAGTGGGGATGTATGTGCCAGATGTCATACTAGCTCAGAGGGTCTTAATCATGTCTTTCTTTAATGTTCTTGGTCCAAGGGTATTTGGAACATAGTTAAAGAAAGTCAACTACTTGAAGAGGCTGCTTGATCAGTCGTATTTTATTAATGAGCTTAGGAGGAGAGGATACAGGATAAGTAGAGATGTGAGGATCTAGTGAGATCTATTTTTCTCTGTTGGAACATTTGAAAAGATAGAAACAATTTCCTTTTGTGGGGAGCAGGAGAACCCTCAAAAGCCGGTTATTCTTGCAAGACATATGGAGTCCCAAATTTCTTTTGACGAGTCCATTTCTCATATTTATGGACTTGGTCAATTATCGGTTTATCATCCACGAATTTGAAATTTAACCATTTGCTAACTGTGCATTTTCTAGTGCGTACATAGTGACCCCCACATTTTTTTGAAGGGAATACCAAATTTCTTTTGACGAGTTCATTTTTACATGAATGTCAAAAAGCCCGTCACACATGTAATGGAGCAAGTTGCCCTATAGGTTTGGTTATTTGAGGTGAATTTTTTTTTGTATGCCAATTGTTCATTTTCGCCCTCAGGTATGTTTTTCTCATAGAGTATATAATCGATGTTAACTTGCTCTAAATAGAAAAGTATTTTTTGAGACCACATCTTATAATTTTTCCCGTTTAGGGGCTCGACTTTAGACATGTCAGGAAGAGATAATTTGGTTGTCATGTTTAAATATATAAAAATCGTCTTTTAGATTGTCAGAAAATGAAAGTAATATCTAAACATAGCAAGCAAACAAGATTATACCAAAAGTGAAATCGAAATTCTTACAAAACTGAAGACACTGCGCCATGGCAAAAGCCACTATTCTAAAAGGCGATTTCACCGCTACTCCGGTGTGCATAGTATAATTGACGGCCATCTTTCATGATTAACGTGATCCTACTCTTAACATGTACTTGTTAATTTCCGAGTATGAGTACCAAAGAACTTTGCCCATGATAGAGAACTGAAGAGGGAAGGGGGGGAGAGAGAGAGTAGGTTTTTGCTATTTTTTTGTTGATAATGAAATGAAGGCTACAAAAAGGTATGTATAACTGAAAATGTGACTATTGGGAAGGGTTGTGACCTCCCAACAGTCACCTTGAAGAGGCATATACAAGGGGAAGTGTATCTACACTAATGGAGCTGCATAAGGAGAGTAAAAGCAGTAATGGGGTGCGGCTAATGCAGTAATGACGCAACACCTGGGTTTGAGATTATTTTTCCGAAAAATAAAAGTAACCATTAGAAAAATGACACCTACACCCACACCCTCCCCTGAGCGCGGCACAATGGCTGGTGCGTATGTATTTCCCATCTTTCTCTCATCCTCAACCTAATTCAAAGAGTTAGAAAACACTCCTATATTAAGATGCAGAAACCTCCACTCCCATTCCTATGTGGGATAAAAGAACAAAGGATATTTAGACAACTAGGTTTCTATAATTTTTTCTGGCAATCCCCCACAAAGGATATAAGCAGAAGAGAATGAAGAAGGAAAGATTGGGCAAACAGAGGTCAGCTTTTTAGTGCCAATGTCTTGCGACTTTAATCGTTACCTAGTGTAACCCAAGTTTAGGACCAATAGCTCACAAGGTAACTTTCGTCCTAAACCTCACAAGTGGTTGTAAAGTTTGCCACTTAGACACTCACTAAACCCCAAATCTCAGTAGCTCCTGTGGTTTGGCATGTTTTTATCGGCCATACGCTCATCCTAGATATTCATTGGTGCTCTAGAAGGCAAGTTTTAAACCTTCATAGGGAGTGGCCACACTCTCACACTTATATAGGTGGATTCCGTCAAGTGTGTGTTATTGCACACCACCAAACATATGGCCATGGGTCCATTAAGAGCTGAAGCTCAACCTTACCCCTTGGTAACATATCAACATTGTCCATCTAGTGCAAGCTTTGCTTAACTACCAAATATATGGCTATGGGCCCGCCTTCGCACTGCTCACATCATAGGGAGGGAAAACATAAAATACATTGCACTCCTTTAATAAAACTATGAATTTTCATATTGAACCTATTAAAACTAGATTGGATACATCACAGTTCAATGATACATAGACTTTAGTCCCATCTTCCTTAATGTTTCCACAATCATTTTACGACATAGGCCTTTTTTCAATGGATCCACAAGATTCTTTTTAGACTTTATATAGTCTAGTGATATCACTCCACTTTCTAGAAGATCCTTAATGATCTTGTGCCTGAGGGGAATGTGTCTCCTCTTGCCATTGTACACTTTGTTCTTAACCATAGTAATTGCAGCTTCACTGTCACATGTAGTGATACTAATGGAGCCAGCAGCCCCCACAATGGAACATCTCCCAGTAAGCTTCTCAGCTACTCGACTGCAGGACCTGCCAACTCAAGAGCAATGAACTCAGACTCCATAATAGACATGGTAGTACAAGACTGCTTAGAGGATTTCCATGATATAGCACTTCTAGTTAGTGTAAACACATATTCACTAGCGAAATTAGCTTCATCATTATCAGACACACAATTGATGTCACAATATCCTTCTAATACAGTGGGAAACTTCCTGAAGTAAAGTCCCCAATCCATAGTTCCCCTTAAATGTTTAAGCAATCTTTTTAATGCACTCCAATGCTCTTGATTAGGATTATGTGTGTATGTACTGAGTCTACTCACAACATATGCAATGTCTGGTCTAGTGTAGTTCATCAGGAACATAACACTACCAATTATTTTGGCATACTTAGATTGGCCATTGCAACACCTTTATGTTTAATTAAATGTACACTAGGATCATAAGGTGTTCTTGCAGGATCAACATAGAACATGTCAAACTTTCTAAGTATTTTCTCAACATAGTGAGACTGGTTTAGGCTTATGCCTTTAGAGGTTTTTACAATCTTAACTCCTAACATCACGTCTGCCTCACCCAAATCTTTCATATTAAATTTGGAGCTTAGTTTTAGTCTCATTCACAACATTCAAGTTTGTGCCAAATATCAGCATATCATCAACATATAGACAAACAATAACGCATCCATTTGAGTTAGACTTAGAATACACACATGAGTTACCATCATTCACTCGAAAGTTATTAGCAATTAGTGTGCTATTAAATTTCTTATGCCACTGTTTTGGTGCATGCTTGAGACCGTATAGAGATTTTACAAGTTTTGCAAACTTTCTTTTCATTACTAGGGACAACAAAACCCTTGGGTTGTTCCATGTAAATTTCTTTGTCTAGGTCACCATTAAGGAATGTTGTTTTAACGTCCATTTGATAAAATACTAAATTATGAATAGAGGCAAGGGAAAACAAAGTTCTAATTGTGGCTATTTTAGGGACATGTGAATAAGTGTTGAAATAGTCAACCCCCTTTTTTTGGGTGTAACCCTTAGCCACTAATCTTGCCTTAAATTTGTCTACTGAGCCATCAGCCTACATTTTCCTTTTGAAAACCCACTTACAAGTTATTGGTTTACATCCTCTAGGAAGATTTACCAATTCCCATGTGCATTCGTTTAGGACTGATTCTAGTTCACTATTAATGGCGTCTTTCCAGAAAGTCGAATTAACCGACCTCATAGCCTCTTCATAGGTTTTGGGGTCTTCTTCTAACATATAGACACTTATGATTTATTCATTTATAAAATTATCTTACATTAGAAAAGCAGTCATAAAATCAGGTCCGAAGTTGGTTTATTATCTTCCATTAGAAAAGTAGTCATAAAATCAAGTCCAAAGTTGGTTTCTTTCCTAACTCTTTTACTTCTTCAAATTTCGAGAGTGTCTATGTCATTAGTGCAAGTGCGATCATGATTAATAGCCACCATGTGAGAAGGCAGATTAATGGGTTGTGCATCATTGGTTTCTATGGAAAATATATGTTCAAAGAATTCAGCGTCCCTAGATTCAACGATACTACCACATGCATATAAATTATTAGATCCATTGATTAGAAAATGATAAGCAGCACTGTGATAAGTATATCAAATAAAGATTGAATCAATAGTCTTAGGTCCAATTTTGATTCGTTTAAAGTTTGTTAATCCTAACTTGGCTAAACACCCCCACACTTTCAAGTATTTTAGATTAGACGCATGACTTTTCCACATTTCATATGGTGTCTTATCTAGTTTTTTTATGGGGAACTCTATTTATCATATGACAAGTGGATAATATCACCTCCCTCACACATTATCAGGTAGTCCAGAACTAATAACCATAGCATTCATCATGTTCTTTAAAGTCCTATTTTTCTTTTCGGCGATATAGTTAGATTGTCAATAGTAAGGAGAGGTTCGTTCATGTATTATTCTATTTTCCTCGCAAAATCTTTCTAGTGAAGTTGGGTCATATTCACCTCCTCTATCGGATCTAAGCTTCTTTATTTTTATTCCTAATTGATTTTCAACTTCAATTTTGAAAACATTTCTTCTACTTCATCTTCAGTGCTTAGGAGATATACCATCGTATAATCTAGAGTAATAATGTCACGTAGTATCTTTTATCACCTCTACGCATTTGGCGTTAAGAGTCTCCTAAGTCACTGTGAACTAACTCAAGGAGTTTTGATTGTCTCTCAATTGATTTAAAGGATTTTTTTTAGCATGTTTGGCCTCTACGCATACTTCGCATTTAGTAAAGTTGGTATTACTGAAATTATGAATCATATTCATTTTCTTAAGTTGTTTAATAGACTCTACATTTACATGTCCTAATCGAGCATGCCATAGTTCAAGAGACTCAACAAGGTAAGCAGAAAGCATTATCATTCATTCAAACAACATTGAGAATAAATAGTCCCCTATTACAAAATTCCTTACCCACAAATTCTCCATTCCTAGTCAGGACAAGTCTGTTAGAGTTAAGGGCTAGCTTTAAACCATCTTTAATCAAGAGACTGCACAATATCATATTCCTACACATTTTAGACACATGCAAGACATTCGTTAAAGTAAGGAATTTTTCAATAGTCAGTTTTAAAGAAATCTTCCCTTTTTCGAGAATAAGAGCTATTGCAAAATTTTCCATGTAGACTACCTCTCCATCAATTACTCTCTGATATTCATGGAACATGCTTTAGTTTGCGCAAATGTGCCTAGTTGCTCCGGTGTCCCCTATCCATTCAGCCATATTGTTCGCCAAGTTCACCTCTGAAACAATAGCTATAATGTTCTCCAGCTCTACAAGGTGGGCTTTGTTCTTGGAATCTTTAGGCTGTTTCTTATTACTTCTGCAGTCTTTCACCTTATGACTACGTTTTCCATAGTGGTAGCATCCTCCTTGAAATTTGAGGTTTGGTTTTTGAATTTCCCCTCCGGTCTTGAGATTGGAATGAAATGTTTTTCTTTTGTTCTTAAACCTGTCAGATGTACCAGTCCTAGCTTTGATATATTATATTTGGAAAAGTTAGAGTACGAGTATCTCTTATCTTTGAGTCTATTTTCTTCCTCAATTTTCAAGTGTCCCACTAGTTCCTCTAAGGTTAGGTCTTTTTTATTGTCCATTAGTTGATTCCTAGGGTCCTTCAAGGAAGGTGGGACTTTCTCAATTAAAATGTAGGCTTGAGTGATTTCGCAAAATTTTAGACCTTCCGACAAAAGGGTGGTTACTATGTCTCATATTCATGGCCTTGATCAATTATCAGTTTATCATCCACGAATTTGAAATCTAACCATTTGCTAACTGCGTATGTTCTAGTGCCTGCATTGTCACCCCCATATTTTTTCTAAATGGAATCCCAAATTTCTTTTGATGAGTCCATTTTTACATAAATGTCAAAAAGCCCGTTGCTCATGTAATGGAGGAAGTCGCCCGTACCGGTTCGGCTATCCGAGATGAATTTTTCTTTATATGCTGCTTTTATATTTTCGCCCTCAAGTGTGGTTTTTTTCATAGAGTACCTAATCGATGTTAACTTGCTCTAAATAGAAAAAAGTATTTTCTGAGACCACGTCTTATAATTGTTTCCATTTAGGGGCTCGACTTTAGACATGTTAGGAAGAGGTAATTTGGTTATCATATTTAAAAATATATAAAAATTGTCTTTTAGATTGTTAGAAATTAAGAGTAATGTTTAGGGTTATTTACAAATTAGTTTCACTTTCCAAGTTTCATCTCTCAGATCTCTATGCTCCTCCTATCCTCTTCTTCCTTTCTCCAAAATAGGAAAATTCTTTCTACATTTTCATCTTTATTTAAATCCAATTGTAGTTGTTATTGGACGAGCAGAGAAGGCCATGTCAAGGTTGATATTACACTTTTAAACCCAACAAAGTGGAATTTCATAGATATGGCGAAAAACGGGTTTTACATTTAAATAATTAGGGTTTTTTACATTTTTGTGTCTCTCACTCTTATTAGGGTTATATGTTTTATATTTGATGCTTTTGTTGGAAAAATAGTTTTTTTGGGTTGTATGTTGGTTTTTACAATTGATTAAAATAATACTAAAAAAGAATTAACAATAAGCTTAAGGTGTTACCTTTAGTAGCAGATAATGTATTAAGAGAAATGAGAAAAGAGTAAGAGAAATGAGTTTCAAAATTTTTTTTGTAGTTTAAAAAAAGAAAAAAAAAACAGAGAGGCAAATCTACAAAGTAAGAATATAAAATTTTTGGTAGCAAAAAAGGTTGGGTAGTAGGAGAAGAAAAAGATGAAGGAAGAAGATGAGGAGGAGGAGGAGGAGGAGGAGGAGGAGGAAAGAGAAAATAATGATTAATGGTAAATTTTATTTTTTAAATATACAGGGGAGGGTGGGTTTCGTGGGGTTTTTAAAAAAGTAACTGTAAAGAATTGAATTTTTTTTCCCTCTACGGTAATATAGTCATTTTATTGTAGCGTGAATTAAATATTCATTACCACATCAGCACCGATGCCGGAAAATGATGTCAACAGCTAGGCCAAGGTCCTTTTTATTAATATGACAAAAACTTAGAGTTCTTTTTAATAATTCCAAAAGTTCAGAGTCCATTTTATGATTTCCAAAAAGGCCAGGGTACTAAGTAATAAATAACCTTAATATCTACACATAACAAGCAAACAAAACTGTGCCAAAATTGAAATCGAAATTCTTACAAAACCGAAGACACCGCGCCGTGGCAAAAACCATTGTCCTCAAAGATTTCGCAGCTACTCCTGTGCACAAAGTACAATCGGCGCCGTCCTCTAGGATTAACGCAAACCGACTTTTAACGTGCACTCATTAATTGCCAGGTAGGAGTGCCCAAAAATTTTGCCCAAGAGAGAGAACTGGGGGGGCAACGTGCGTGCAGTTCCTACCTTTCTCTCATCCTCAACTTAATTCAAAGAGTTAGGAAACACTCTTATATTTAAGATGGAGAAACCTCCCCTCCATTCCTATGTAGGATAAAAGAACAAAGGGTATTTAGACAACTAGGCTTGTACTATTTTTTCCAACACACTGTATACCTTGATCTAGGTCTAAGATGAGCTAGATAACAATAGAAAGGATAGTGAGCAAAGAGAGAAAATAATCAATATCATATGGATATAATATCCTTTGATAATAGCTTCCGTATAGAGAATTTAGAAGAAGCCAGGATACGCTGTAAGTTTGCCATAGTGGTCTCTACTTCTCCACTTCTTATTCTAATGACATATTTTTAGGGGTTAATTACACTTTTATTTTATGTAGTTTTTATATTATGACAATTCAATGTTTGAATTTTAATTGTGTCAATTTAGTCATTTACAAGATAGTTGTGAAAGAATGAATTGTGAAGTGTGAAACTTAGAAGGGTATAAAAAGGTACCCGAAGACAAGAGAAGCAAAATTAAAAAAAAAGAAAAAAAGAAAAATAAAAAATAAAAGAAATCCTAAGAGCTAAGGCGGCTGAAATTATTTTATGAAGCCCAATTTTTAAAATTAATGGTGATTTTTGACTATTAATATTACAAATTTAGTTCAAAATTATTGTAAATGCTAATATATTGACTTGAATAACATATAAAAATACTAACTACCGCTATGATTTCTATACTAAATTTGATGGTAATAATTTTAATTGTATAATCTAAAAGTTTTGAACTAAATTATACGACTTGAGGAAAGACAAACCTCATTGGTTAAGTTCCTTTCACCTTGCGATTCACGGTTGAAAGAAAATTAAAAATCTAAAAAACTAAATTAACATAATAGATAAAATATTAAATTAATAATATAAATAACATAATTTGTTACTACAATTTGTCGTTGAACTGCCAACATTACAAGTTCTCCACATGGAAGGTTCTCGAGAGCATCAAGGTCACTTTCATACCTCACGGTAGGATGTGAAATATTTAAAAATTAGTTACTATTAGCTTTATGTATTGTTATTTTTGTTTGTTAATTGAATTGGTGCTCCCTTCTTGACCAAAAAACCAAAAAAAAAAAAGTTGATGCTCCCCATTTATAGAAAATGGAAATGAGAAGATGGATAAAATTCTACACAATTTATGTAAATTTTGTTGGATTATTGGGATAGTGTGCTTTAATTTTGCATCTCCTATAAATTGTCTGAATCCCATATGGGAAGAATAGTGGAGGAAAGTCTAGTTTATGTACCCCTTTCTCCTTGTTCTTGGTAAAGTCTTGTGGGCCTAGAGTGAGTTTACAGGACCGCAAGCCCACGCACGCGCCACGTCGTGGCGTGGACTCTTTCTAACCCGGATCGTTATTCTTATGGACAGTTTGTATTTAGTTGTCATAAACGAACTCTAGGGAATTTTTCAGGACTGTTCTCGAGAGCATGAACTTGAGCTTGAGGGGTCTTCTTTTAATTGCCCACTTATTTCCGTAACCATTGTTGTTTTAGATGTGGCTAGATTTTCTGCTTCTTCATATCCACCCACCTTCCTAGTTAAGGCTGGATTTCTTGCCCACAATTCGTAACTTCCATTTGCTTGTATGTTAAGTATTTTTTTCTATAAATACCATGCTTTTGTGCCATTTAGAAAACTCACAGAAATATAGATTTCTTCCTTCTCTTAGTCTATCTAATCTTCTCTAAGTTTTCTCTATTACTCTAGTTACTGAGCAAGTTGAGGCGTACTTCAACCCATCACCTAAGAGTACACTCCAATGTTGGGTACCGTGTTAAACCTAGGAGTTGGGGTGCCTGACGATCCTGTTTGTACCGTAGCGGGGGCATAAACAATTTAGGACACTAGTGAACTCCACTACTCGAGGACTTCCTTCGGTTCAATCTTTCTTCTCTGAATCTTTTATTTTCAGTCATTTGATTATCCTTTCTCAAGTCCATTTGGTATAATTCAAGGTTTGTTGTGTTCTGTTTCATCTTTGTGTCAGTTTTGATGCAGCCTGTGAACAACAGACATTGGCGGATTGGCGGGTATTGAGGCTGGCGAGCAGCGAGGCTTGGTGAGTACTAAGGCTGGTGAGCAGAAGGGCGTGGCTAGGAGATTGAGAACGAATTAGAGTTTGATTAGTGTTAGGAAGTTTTAATTTAAATTACCTAGTTTAAAATTATGTTTCTCTCTTAGATTTTAGAGTTTTAGTATTAGTTAACTAACTCCCTATCTAAACAAGAGGAACTCTAGGGTTTAGCATTGTGAATTTTTCTAGATTATTTCCATAAGTTGTTAGCTCTTTCTACTCTCGAGTGTGAGAATTATAATAGACTTTATTTTCCCCTTGTTTTATTATTTTCGTAATAAAATTTAAGGGAAGGCCATTAAATCTTCCTGCTTTCCACTAATTTTCACGTATGCATTGCATCAGTTGGTATCAGAGCTCAGAACGACTTCTGAGATGGCCTGTGGGCTACAGAGGTATGCTGCGTCGAAGATGTTTATGAGTGGGACATACAATGGCAGAGCGATAGGAGATTTGAGGATATGGAAGAGAGATTCTAGCGCATTGAAAGCTGCTTGATTCAATTAGGTGCAAATCCTGATCAAGAACCGAATTAGCAACCTCAAAACCCACCGGTGAGGGGTGGCGTGGACGAGAGCTTTCTTAATCCTTTTTCGGATGTTGAGTCACTGGATCAGAGGTTGAAGAGGCATCGCCCGCATACCGGTAACATCATTGATTTCGAAGATCGGAGGTGGGAATCCAGTCTTCGGATAGAGATTCCGGAGTTTAATGGCGAAAGTGGCCCGGAGGGGTTCTGGGTTTGGCTTGCTGTCATGGAGGAAGTCCTTGAGTTCAAGTGCTGTTAGTTGCTACTCGGTTGCGAGGTAGGGCAGCCTCCTGGTGATAGCAGTGAAGCACTCACGGCTTCGACAAGAAAAGGCGAGGATTGAGACATGGGCGAAGAAGAAGAAGAACATGAGAGGTGCCTTCCTACCTCACAATCACACCAAGGTCATGTATTAGTGCCTTCAGAGCTTGCATCAAGATTCTTAGACCGTGGAGGAATACACGGCGAAATTCTACTCCTTAATCACCAGGAATGACTTGGCGGAATCTGACGAGCAGCTGGCGGATGGATATGTTGGCGGGTTGAAGGAGTCGATACAAGAGGTGTTGAACATGTTTGGTATCTTTTTGGTCTCGAAAACGAGTCAGACGGTAATAAACATCGTGAAGCAACAAAGGCATCGTCAAGTTGGCAGTACAAGGAACACCTAGGATACTAGGCGTGACCAGGTATGACTAATTAAGTTGGATACGTAAGGGAAGCCGGCTACCACCAACCTTGGAAAGGAATTGGCAAGTAGCTCCAAATGAGATGGGACACTGTGTCGCAGAGTGTCGGAAGAGTGACAGACCGGGCATAGGGTTGTACATCGAAGGTCTCCAAGTTGAAGATGGCGAGGTAGTGGAGGAAGAGGCTAGCGACGAGTTGGCACCACAAGGCAAAGAAGCAGTTGTAGGCAACAAGGGCCATCTACTTGTGGTGAGGCGAGTCTGTTTTGGGCTAAAGGAAGAAGAGGGAGACAATTGGCTGAGGAGTAGCATCTTCCAGTGGACGTGCACCGTTGGCAAGAGGATATGCCGCCCAGTGGTTTACTTGTGAAGCTGTGAGAATTTCATCTTTGAAGAAGCTGTTCAAAAGCTTGGATTGAAGACGGGGGATCATCTTAACCTATATGAGTTGTCTTGGCTCAAGAAAAGAAACAAGGTAACCATCTCTAAACGATGTTTGATTAACTTTTCAATTGGGTCAAAGGATCGGGACAAGGTGTGGTGTGATGTGGTAGTCATGGACATGTCTCATTTGCAATTAGGCAGACCATGGAAATTCGATAGAGGCTCCATCCACGATGGACAATGAAACACCTATAGCTTCGTGTTTGAGGGCGCAAGGATAGTCTTGTTGCCTAAAAATGATGAAGCTCCACGACCAGGGCAAGCCGAGGATCTAAAGTCCCTGGTTAGAGCCTTGCTCGCCAAAGATGTTGGTCGGGGCCAGGAAGCAATTGTGTTGATAGAGGAAAGACGCTAAGCTGAACAGGTTGAAGAGCCAAAAGAGGTACCGAATACTGTGTTGACAATAGGGAAAGGTCCACAATGGACGGGTCAAACACCTGGAGGAGAGTTACCTGGTAGGCTCCATCACTGAGTGAGCCTTGCGAATCTTCAGGATTCCAAGCTTCAAGGGTTCACGGAACTTTTGTCACCTAAAGAGGACGAGACATGGCGGGAGGATGTTGGCGGTAGGTCTGTCAACGGGGTCACCGTATATCATGGGCCTTCTGCATTGCTGGCGGATGTTTTACCAGAGGTGGCAAGAAGAATATTGGGTATCTTAATCCGATGTTTTGTTTCCAAGCATATCAGGAGTTGGGATTCGAAATTGTGTCGCACCAAGTTAGCTTTTGACAGCTAGATAAATTGCAACACAAGGTTTCTACCACTTAGAATTGGCAATGGCGTCATTCATCAATCAGCAGTAGACATTGAGCCAATGTCACATGTTATTCGACCACATGAGAGGACGCAAGACTTCATCTCCAAATAGCAGGAAATACTTGTGCAGGCTCGAGGATCGTTACTTGAAGTATGCCCCAAGCACAAGAATGTGCGATTAAGGATTTTCGATATGTTCCTCATATTGGTGAGAATGGTTGGGACCAGCCCGTGACAAATTCGTGGGTGAATATTCTCCAACCGAGAGAGAATGATGTCATTCACACCTTGGTGGGACAAGCTACAATCCGTATGTTGGCAGAGTAGTCCAAAAACCCACATCCAAGCAACTGTGGTAAATTGGAGATTGGCGGGATGGGGAACTGACATGCGGAAACATTACCTAGCGAAGTTAGCACAGAAGATCCTTCAGCAAATTTGAGGGAGAATTCTCTTCAACCCGAAGAGGATGATGTAGCCCGTGAACAATAGACATTGGCAGATTGGCGGATATGACTTGGCGGGTATTGAGGTTAACGAGCAGCGAGGCTTGGCGGTTGGGAGATTGAGAACGAATTAAAGTTTAATTAGTGTTAGGAAGTTTTAATTTGAATTATCTAGTTTAAATTTATGTTTATGTCTTAGCTTTTAGAGTTTTAGTATTAGTTAACTAGCTCCTCTATTTAAACAAGAGGAACTCTAGAGTTTAGCATTTTGAATTTTTCTAGATTATTATTATGAGTTGTTAGCTCTTTCTATTCTCGAATGTGAGAATTATAATAGACTTTATTTTCCCCTTGTTTTATTATTTTCATAGTAAAATTTAAGAGAAGACTGTTGAACCTTCCCCTTTTTTGTTAATTTCCACTTACGCGCTGCAGCAAGTTTAAGTCATTTTTTCTCCTCTCGAGTTGGCCTCAAGCCTCTCAAGGTCAAAATTTTGATTACCCATTTGCATTATTTTCCCAACAAATTTAAATTATATGCATACATAATAATGCATAAAAATATTATTCCCATAAATCTTGGAATTTAATGATATTTCCACATATTTGAATCAAAGAATATACCTAATTCTATAACAATTCCCGAATGATGGTTGATTAGTGCAAGAGTAGTGTTGCAAATCGGTCTAAAGATCCGACTTACAGCCTTTAACCTTGACGTTGCATGGTGGGAAGGATAGGGTACCTCTAACCCGTTGATCATATCCAACAATGCCGAATTGAGAAGGATTGATTAAAACTCGTTACTTATGCGAATACCCGAGTAGTAACCTACAAAGTAGTTAAGTAATTTTATTGATCTATTTCAAATAAAACCACAAAAATTAACTCAAACATAAAACTCATCAAATATTGCAATAATCAAAAGCTTCTTATAATAAATAACTAATAGCCTCTTTAAAGGCATTGCTCCAATCCTACTCTTAATTCAAATTGAACTCTAAAAAAATAATCTTATTCTAACTATAATTAAACCTAATATAATAATAATAATAATATAATTTAAAATTCCTAAACCTAATTACTTAAATCAGTAAAGAAAACTTAATTAAAACTGCACTTAAAATTAAAGAAATATATAATCCTAATTAAACTAGAGACCCTAATGAAATCCTTTGATTTGTGTAGTTGGATTTGGGTCCTCAATGTCCTCGGGTCAAATTTCTCCCTTTGTGGTCCAGATTGGGTTATTTGCTTCCCTATTTGCATCAAGGAGAAAAATGATTTGTCTCTCTTAACCACTTTTGCTAACTCACAAAAGGATGAAATGTTGTACTCTTAATTATCTTCATGTTCATGTGTTGTGCTAGAGAAATGACTAGACTTTATTTCTAAGGGAGAAAGTATCTCTCCCATCAAAACACCAAAAGTCATGTCCTTTTGTTGCAGATATACTTACTAAGTAAAAGACATATTTTTTTTATGAAGACATATATATTGTCCTTAACTCTTTGTTTGGCAACGGGGTAATAGGGGTAAATGGGATAAGAGTTTTGATGCAATCAAATTTAGATTGTATCTACACTTGAACTGCTTGGAGGAAGAAGGACAGGAAGAAATAGAAAGCGAGTTAAGGAGAAGATAGAAAGAATTAGGAGAAAATAGTAGAATTAAGAAGAGAGAATCTTAGAAAACTGTATTTCATTCTTGTTGCTCCAAATAAAGAGAACTACAATTATTTATAACATTATGTCACCTAACAAACACTCATGTCACCTAACAAACACTCATATAACCAACTCAACATAACCACCCTCATAACCATAACAACTATTAGCCATGTTAACTACTTGGTTATAACAAGTTTGCAGGCCTTCTACTCATGGGATTGAGGATCTCAATGGGTAGATAAAACTTATACCTCTCATGAGTAGAGATCAATAACCTTTATATAGCAAAACCTGGAGTCTGCACATTAAAGATTACTATAATCTAGTAGAGTTTGTCTCCAACTTGTACCCAACTATACAAGTCTAAAATGACGCTCTTCCTAGTAATATTAAGAGTTATTGGTAACTAGGAATCAGAGGATTTGCCTTTGAGTAAGCAACTTAAAAAGATACTTGTACTAGAAAACAAAGACTTTTAGTACAATTGAAACATTCATTGACGCATCTCAATACTTTCCAACAGAGTTAGCCATCAGTCATGGGACAATGGATCCTATCAAGCACATAAAGGGTTGAGAGTACAAGACCCCTTTCTTAGGCACAATTAAATAGAAAATTATCATACACAAACCAAAGCCCACAAAACAGCTGCTTGTCCGTAATGCACAGAACTGCAATCCTATCTCACCCTGCGACGTACCTCAGGGGATTAACCAGGATCAAACAGCACAGAGGTCCTAGGTCTTGCCCCCGAGGGTGTAAAACTAATCTTGGGCTTTCATTTATCCGCTTAAATTTTTAGAAAAATTAGTTACTTAATATAGTATTAGAGCCAAGTTGACTAAGAGGTCACGAGTTCAAATCCTAATAGCCCTCACTTTCAATATTATATTAATATAATATAAGAAGTTATGAGGTAAACTTGTGCAATATACATGCTTAATGAACATTTGCGTGAAGGGGCACATTGGAGGATAAAACCAATTATGGGCCTTCACCCATTAGCTTAAACTTTTGGAAGAGTTGGTTATCTAATACTGCCTATGCATGGATTGGAGACTTGAGGGCTAACCAATATCTTGTTAGGGATGTTCAATGCCCTAATCCGATAATCATGCCAGCTCAAGGTTATCCCGTGGATCCTATAAGAAATGGATTACCTATGAACGACAACTGTCAGTAGTCCACCAGGTGATAAACTCTCCTCTTAAAGGCCAACTAGCCACCATTATTGAGCAGATGTATGGCCTAAGCCTACAACGAGGTCAATTGGCCTATATATAACAAACCTCACCCTAATTACGTAGATCGGGACTATCCCTTTCCTCGACGATATAGTCCCTAAATTTACACTTTTCTTGGAGAAGGAAATGTGTCAGCTCTTGAGCACCTGGCAAGATTCAACTTCGAATGCAGGTAAGCATTAAACAACCCATAGCTCAAGATGATGCAAATCTAGAGTTCATCAACTAGGATAATCTTCCAGCAGTATATAAGTCTAACACCAAACTCTATATATATTGGAGATGGTATGGTAAGTAGTTCTAGGTAGGGCTTCACATCAATCCAAGACCGGAAAGAATCAGATTGGACCGGATAAGACCAAAGACTGAACAACACTAATATGGAGGTCTATTGATTGGACCAATTTGAATCGGGTTAGTCCATTCCAAGAATGATTTCAAACTGGTTCGGACTGGACCGACCTGTTATGGATGGAATTTGAAAAAAAAGGTATTTTAATCTGTTGAACTTGAAAACTAAACTAACTTAACCGATAGACCCAATTAAATTAAAACATTGAACACGATGTTTTTTAGTTCATTCACCTCTAATAAAAGTTTTAGATAAATATTACCTAACTAAAAATAAATAAGATAGATTGTAATTTTTGCAAGTTAATGATAATTTAGTAGCGTTGGAACTAAGAACTAGGATAAAGGATATATTGTAGTTTTTAAAATGCTACGCACCAAACATTCTACTCTACTAGACATATGAAACATTGGGGGTGCTGTGTTTCTTTTGGAAATGCAATATTGGAATAGGAACTAGGAACTGGGAATTAATGCATTAAATTTCTTATTTAATAAGTGTCAGTTTTAGACAAAATTGGGATTGTAAATTAATAATTTAGTTGTTGAAAACTTCTTTATTGCAGATATTTGATCGATCTTTGGTCCGGTTATTGAATTTTTCGATTTTGGACCGAATGAAACAGAAAATCGAATACTCACTAAATTGCGGACTGTGCACCAGATCGAACTTAGCTTGGCCTAGTCTAGTCCGTGATCACAACACTTGGTCTATTCCGGTTCATTGAAGGGGTGAACTTGTTCGAATTGGATACAGTGGAATGTAGGAAATTAGAGTGCAAATGGCTCCTTAAAATGATTGTCTCCAAAATATTTAAGTGAGTTGGGATCAAAACGTCCAATGCTCTAGAATGTTTCGGTTCTGTGCAAAAATCAGTAGCTGTAGGAATAGACTCAAGGCTTCCAGTATTTCTAAGAAACAGTAGGTGAAAGAGCTGATTCAGTATACTTTCAACCGCTTACAACATATCCAAAGTAGCCCGTGTGACAATCAAAGTCGAGAAAATGAAAACCACTTCAAAAATGTCGTCCAAGATTTCCGGAACAAGGAGGAGAGACTTTAAAGATCCAGAATCAATTGGTTGAATTATTAGGACCATAACACTTGTTTCTTCCACTCCACAACCATCCGAAGAGGAAGAAGGAGTGCCATCATTAGAAGAAAGATGATTCCAGGAAATGGGTCAAGGAGGAGAAGGAGATTGAGAACATCATTAACTTGTACTCTCAAAAAGTCTTCCAGGAAAAATATAACAACATACCATGACCAGGTTCTTCAATATGTGCCGTGTTTGATCGATGAGGACATGAATACAATCCTCTACTATGTTCTCACCGCTGATGAATTCAAAACAGTGGTTCATCAGATGGGAAGTCATAAAGCCCTAGGCCGGGACGACTTTCAAGATATTTTCTGCACAGAACTTTGGGATATTATTGCAGGTGATTTAATTGAGGCTATAAAGAAAATTTTCTTCCAGAGTGATAATATGCATTAAAATCTTAATGCCACAAATTTTATGCTTACCCCAAAAGTAACCCTAAAATCCCCTTACACCTAAGACCAATTAGCTTATGCGACTTTAGCTAAAAAATCATTGCAAAAATTTGAATCAACAGACTAAAAACGCTCATGCCTAATCTATCTCTTCTCTCCAAGCAACTTTTATTAAAGGAAGACAAATTTAGGATAATATCATCGTTGTCTATGAAACATTCCATACTTTGAAATGTATGAAAAAAGCAAAAAAAAAGAAAAAGAAAAAAAAGCAGAGTTATGGCCCTTTAAATTGACATATCTATAGCCCATGATCACATGGACTGGACCTTTCTAGAAAAAAAATTTGATGAAAATAGGATTTGGTGAGTTTTTTGCTAAAAAATTATGGAATGCATGACCTTTTTTCGCTATTAGCTGGGTCTTTAATGGTAAAAGGCTTGAGCAATTCCCCATCTCTAGAGGACTTAGACAAAGCGATTTGTTATCCCCCTTTCTCTTTAATTTTGTCATTGATGCCCATTCGAGGGCTATTAGTGCCTCCGAAGAGAGGGATGATTGGAAAGGTTCCATATTCATCGCACCTTGCCCCCTAACCCTTCTCCCCCTCCCCCTCCCTTGATGATTGCCTTCTCTTTTGTGAAACTTCTGAAGACAAGTGCATAAGGTTAAAATTTACGTTCTTTGTTTCGTAATGCTTTGGGACAAACCATCAATTTTGAAAAAAATCTAGTGTCTTCATCTCCGCTAATGCCCTCCGTTCGATTCCCCACATGTGTAAACACACCCTTAATGTTCTTGAACTCAACCGAGGTGATAAGTATTTGGCCAATCAGGTTTTGTGGGGAAGATTAAATGTACAACCTTTAACTTCATCATGGTAAAAATTGTGCTCCAATACAAGGGTGGAAGGCATGTGTTCTTTCCCATGCTGGTTGTGGTGTTCTCACTAAATCTATTTTATCCTCCATCCTAACTTTTGTCATGCAATGCTTTGAGCTTCCTGTCTCTCTTGCTATAAAGATTAATGCATCTATAGCTTGACTTTGGTAGAAGAAGGATGTTAAATATGGAAAGGTGTTCATTGGATTAGTTGGGAAAAACTTACAGTGCCTTGCGCCTTTAGTTGTTTAGGTTTTAAGGACTTTGAGAGTTTTAATGTCACCATTTGGCTAGGTAAGAGGCTCAGGTTCTCGATAATCCTGATATGTTTTAGGCAAAGCTTTTTAAAGGAATTTACTTCCCTTATACTTCCTTTGAAGAAGCAAGAATTGGCTCAAAACCGTGTTGGTGTAGTTCGATTGAGGGTGCGAACTTCCTCTTCTTGGGGCTCAAATAAAATATTAGTAATGATAAAATTATTCTTATTTGGGAGGATGCTTGGCTCGTAGAGATAAGTAGTTCAAAATTTCTTCCCCTAAACTGATTGTACTCCCAACCTGTCTCTTTTGTCATCCTCAACGAAAAACGAAGATGGCATAACAAGTTTGTAGACCGTCTGTTTAACCACCATGACACCCAAACCATTGGAAATAACCCTATTGGTAACTTAAAGGAACATGATAATAAAGTGTGGTACTTCACTCAGAACGGAAATTACTCGGTTATGTCGGGCTTCTTTTAGCGGGCTTTGATCAACTAGGTGGATCTGGGTCAATCTCCTGATCCTCACCTCAGCATCCACTCTCTTTGAGGGCTATTTGGAGTTTAGGATGTTCCCCGAAGATAAAATCCTTTATGCAGAGAACTTATCGTGATTCGCTTGCTACCTTGGATAATCTTTCCAGAAGGAATATTGCTTCTTCAACTCTTTTTCCTATGTGTGGAACTGAACCAAAAACATTTGACCATGTGTTTTTCTTTTGTTCCTGAGCTAGAGCAACCCGGTTTGCCTCTAAATTTTGAGTTATCATTTCTCGTGTTGATTTCGTGGTTTCAGGTACTGGTGGGAGATATTGCCCTCACTTTCCATCTTCTTCTTCTTTTCATGATAAGATAGCCTTCACAAGTTGGTGAGTTTTTAAATGTGTGAAAGTTGGCCATTTTTCAAGATGGACAAATCAATCCGATCCAAACGCTCTGCGTACGAAAAATGAATAGAAGGAATTCAAAGATGTTCCCTCCCCTCATCATTCTCGCAGTTCTTAACTACCTCCTATTTAGTTTCGGGTCCCCCGTCCTAAGGTGGGTACTACCTTCTCTTGTACAACACTACTTAGAGTAGTGCTTCCTAGTTGATAGCTTTAGCAGTAGTGGTAGTTGATCAATTGAGCTTCTGTTTTGGTGACTCGAAGGTGATACGAGCTTTTACTCTCCTTTCATTGCAGAAGTTGCTACCATTAGTGCATGCGTATGTTCTGGCAACAAGCTTTGGATAAAGGAAGATTATCATGCTAACTGACCACCTTGAAGCTGCCTAGTGCTTTTCCTTTGGTTCTTTTTTTCTTTAGGAGGCTGAGGCCATTGTTAGGGATATTCTTCATTTTGAATCTTTGTTTTTGTCATTTGATTGTGCTTACAATACTGGTTAGGTACTTGCTCGCCCGACGACCCTAGACACGGGCACCCTAGGACGGGTGCCCCAGCTAATCTAAATTCCTTAATAAAGGGGACAAGGTCCCTCAAATGTCAATGCACCCCCTCCCCTCCTCTCTCACCTCTAATACCACTCACTCTCTCTCCATGGCAAGCCTCATCCAAAGTACGCAATGACATGCCTCTTCCTCCCATTGTCTTTTACGATCACCTCTCTGGAGTAATAACCATTCAAGCCTCCTACTCCTCTTAGGCTAAGTATTTTATATCTATTATGCCTATTTATTACTTTCTTTCATTACTATTTCATGAGCTTAATACTGACTTGAGCGTCAAAGTGGTCCCCCGTGGGTTACCCCACGGGCTCCTCTAGCTGTTTGTTTGAACCTTGCAAGGAATATCAAATTTGGCATATAGCCAGAGCTTGGGTTCGTCTCATCCTTACGGACCCCATCTCATATAGAACTCCAATACGATGAATAAGCACATTGACCAAATTCGTCGTAAACATTTTGGCACCGTATGTGGGAAGGATCATAAGGTCACGCCTGGTTGGCTATTTCTTATAAGATTTCAACATTTTTAATATTAAGTAAGGTAATTTTGAACATTTTATTTGGTCTCTTTGGTATTCTTTATGACAAGAATGAGCCTATCCAAGCAAAATTGTTAAAAGAGGCTTGTTTGAATAAGATAAGTGTGACTACATTATTTAGGCCCTTTATTTATTTTTTTTCTTTGACAAAAAATCTAAAAAATCATTATAGACGCCTAGAGCTCTTCAAGAGCTTTGTTTCATATATAACTCGATTCGTAATCTTTTACAGATTGAAAGTTATGCTCGTTGTAAGTTATAGGGTGCGCCATCTAGCCAAAATATGGGACCATGCCCACTTCATTTTTCATATGTTTCTTTGATCAAAAGTTCAAAAATTGCCATAGGTACCTAGGAATGTTCAAGAGCTTCGATTTTATATATACTTTAATCTGTAACTCTTCATGGATTGAAAGTTACGGCCATTTTAAGTTGTAATGTAAGTTATATACCTTACTTGCGTCTGGCACTCCCATCTGACTTTTCATATACTTTCTCTGATTAAAAACTCAAAAACTTACTATAGGTACCTAGAACACTTCAAGATCTTCGTTCTAATATATAATTTGATCCATAACTTCCCACGGATTGAACGTTACGCCCCGTTTTAAGTTGTAAAGTAAGTTACGTATACCTTACCTGCGTCTGGTATGCCCATCTCACTTTTCATATATTTTCTTTGATCAAAGACTCAAAAATGTATCATAGGTACGTAAAACTCTTCCAGAGCTTCATTTTGTTATGTGATTCGATTCGTAACTCTTCACGGATTGAAAGTTATGCGCATTTTAATTTGTAAGGTAAGTTATATACTTGCATTTGGGACGCCCACCTCAATTTTCATATACTTTCTTTAATTAGAAACTCCAAAAATCATTATAGTACCTAGAACTCGTGAAGAGCTTCATTTTGATATAAAATTCGATCTGTAACTCTTCACGAATAGGAAGTTACGCCCGTTTTATGTTGTAAGGTGAGTTACATACCTTACTTGGGTCTAGCATGCCCACTTCACTTTTCATATACTTTATTTGATCAAAAAATCTAAACATTATCATAGATACCTAAAACTCTTCAAGAGCTTCATTTCGATATAAAATTCGATCCGTAGCTCTTCACAGATTGAATGTTACGCCCCGTTTTAATTTGTAAGGTAAGTTATATACCTTACCTGCATTTGGCATGCCCATCTCACTTTTCATATATTTTCTTTGATCAAAAACTCAAAAGCGTATGGTCATGACACTATCGGTTTTCCTTTACTTTGTCTAGATACGAGCAAGTGTCCGTGGTCCGTGCTGGTCGCTGCCCAAGTCGCTGTCCAGTTCGCTGCCGGGCTTGTCAAGGTGCCGTGCCAGTCGCTTCCCAGTTCGCGCTCAGGCCTTGTCATGGCCTTGTCCAGTTCGCGCCTAGGCTTTGTCAAGCTCGTGTCCGGGTCATGCCCCAGTCTGTGTCTGTGCCGCGTCCCCAGCTGTCCTTCCCAGTGCCGTGCCGCACCTGAGCCTATGCCAAGGACGCTCCTCATGACCGTTAGTGCCATTCTGTCATAGCCGTTGTGGCCCGCTCCTAAACTAGCCGTTAGGGAATATTCTTCAAGCTTTAATGAATGAGGTCTTCTCTTCTTTCCTTCGTAAATTTGTTTTAGTCTTTTTTGATGATATCTTGGTATATAGTCCTAGCATGACAACTCACATTAGACATTTAGGTGAAGTCCTTGAAACATTAAGAACTAATCAATTGTATGCTAAAAGAAGTAAGTGTGCATTCAGTATTGACCATGTTGAGTACTTAGGACATATCATTAGCCCACACGGTGTAGCTACGAACCCTAGTAAAATTGAAGCTATGGTAGCTTGGCCTCAACCGAAGAGTCTTAAAAGTCTTAGGGGTTTCTTAGGTCTAACTGATTACTACCAAAAATTTATTAAGGGATATGGATCAATTAGTAAACCATTAAATTGCCTTCTTTCCAAAGGTGAATTTCAATGGAATGAAAGTGCCCAACTTGCATTTGACACCCTCAAACATGCTATGGTGTCGGCGCCGGCTCTAGCTCTTCCCGATTTTACTAAACCTTTTACACTTGAAACGGATGCTTGTGGCGTAGGCCTTGGTGCGGTTTTAGGTCAAGAAGGTAGACCTATAGCTTATCTTAGTAAGGCCTTAGGTCCTCGTCACTTAGGGTTATCGGTTTATGAAAAAGAACTCATGGCAATCCTAATAGCAATCGAACAATGGCGACATTACTTACTTAACAACCATTTTATTATCAAAACCGATCACGCTAGCTTACGATTCTTGTTAGACCAACGTGTGACAACCCAATTGCAACAAAAGGGTATGTCAAAACTCATGGACTTTAGTTACTCTATAGTGAAACGTAAGGGAGTGGAAAATAGAGCCGTGGATGCACTATCTAGACGTGATGAGGAATGTGAGTTAGGGTCTTGTTCGGTCCTCACTAGCGTGGTACCTCAATGGGCACGCGAAGTCGAGGCAAGTTATGACAACGACAACCGCGCCCTAGATCTCATTTCCCACGCCACCCTTGAACCTTCGGTTCAAGGGCCCTTCACTCTTCATGGCGGTATTTTAAGATATAAAGGTCATATTTACATAGGTGAAAACACGGACTTGCGAGCTAAAATTATGCACACCTTACATGATTCACCTATTGGAGGGCACTCCGGTGTCCAAGGATCCTTAATAAGAGCAAAACGTTTATTCTATTGGCCTAATATAAACAAGAGCTTTAGTGATTGGATTTTTAAGTGTGATACATGTCAACGCACCAAAAACGAGCATGTTGCCTATCCCGGTTTGCTTCAACCGTTACCCATTCCAAGCCAAGCTTGGGAAAGTGTTAGTCTTGATTTTGTTGAGGGCTTGCCTAAGTCCATGGGTAAGGATACAATATTGGTGGTGGTTGATCGCTTTACTAAGTATGCTCATTTTCTATCATTAACTCATCCTTTCACGGCCACTAAGGTAGCGCAGCTTTTTCTTGATAATATATATCGTTTGCATGGGCTACCCAAAAACATAATATCGGATCGTGATGGCACCTTCCAAAGCATCTTTTGGAAGGAATTATTTAGGTTGGCGGGTGTAGGGCTCAACATGAGTACCTCCTACCATCCCCAATCGGATGGCCAAACTGAACATGTGAATCAATGTTTAGAGAACTATTTACGAGCCATGGCCTTAAACAAACCGAAGGCAGGGCTCAATGGTTCGCACTTGCGGAATTTTGGTATAATATTAACTACTATTCATCTATTAAAACTACTTCATTTTTAGCTCTTTATGGGTATGAACCTGGGATTTTAGCTATTGATTACCCATGTGTATCTTGTTCCCCCGGAGTAGAAGACTTTCTTAATGAGAGGCAAAATTTGGCTAGCCTCCTAAGAGAAAACCTATTCGAGGCGCAACACCGTTATAAGCAACAAGCCGACCTACATAGAACCGAACGAGAATTTGACGTAGAAGACTTAGTGTACTTGAAGTTACAACCTTATCGCCAAACCTCGGTCTCCATGAGGCGTAACCTCAAATTAGCCACTAGGTATTACAGGCCATTTAAGATAATTGCAAGGGTTGGGAAGGTTGCCTATAAATTGGAACTACCGCAAGAATCTAAAATACACCCCGTTTTTCATGTTTCACGCCTTAAAAAGAAAATTGGAGATAATGTTGTGCCTAGTGTCTCTTTGCCTAGTTGTGACCAGGATGGCCACCCCGAAGTTCAACCCAAGAAGGTCCTCAAACGACGCACCCTAATGCGCACAGGCAAGAAGATAACTCAAATTTTTGTGCAATGGGAAAACATGCCAAGTGAGGCCGCAACTTGGGAAGATTGGGCCTTCATTCAAGGCCAATTTCCACAATTCAATCCTTGAGGACAAGGATTGGCTTGAGGAGGGGGTATTGTCATGGTCATGACACTATCGGTTTTCCTTTACTTTGTCTAGGTACGAGCAGGTGTCGATGGTCCGTGCTGGTCGCTACCCAAGTCGCTGTCCAGTACGCTGTCAGGCTTGTCAAGTTGCCGTGCTAGTCGCTTCCCAGTTCGCGCCCAGGCTTTGTCAAGCCCGTGTCCAGGTCGCCCCCAGTCTGTGTCTGTGCCGCGTCGCCAGCTGTCCTTCCCTGTGCTGTGCCGCACCTGAGCCCGTGCCAAGGACGCTCCTCATGACCGTTAGTGCCAGCCTGTTCTAGCCGTGGAGGCCCGCTCCTATACTAGCCGTTAGGAAATATTCTTCAAGATATTATCTAGATTTAATTGATGTATTTTATATTTTAGATATTATTTTTAGTAATTCTTGTAATTCTATAAATAGGATTATTGTAATTCATTTTGTAATCAATTGACAATTAATGAAATAACCCTTTCATTTCTTATCTAATTCTCTCAATTCTCATCTTACTCTACTTCTCTCTCAACTTACTCTAATTCTTCTCTCATCTAAACTCTATTTCTCTTTCTTTTATCACCTAACCTCTCTTTCATTCGGGCCCAAGTCTTGAACTTTGGCCGTCACATCCCCAAGGTTGTGACACATAAGTATCTAAAACTCTTCTAAAGCTTCATTTTGTTATATGATTCGATTCGTACCTCTTCACGGATTGGAAGTTACACCCATTTTAATTTGTACGGTAAGTTATATACCTGCATTTGGCATGCCCACCTCACTTTTCATGTACTTTCTTTAATTAGAAACTACAAAAATTATTATAGTACCTAGAACTATTCAAGATTTTCATTTTGATATAAAATTTGATCTGTAACTCTTCACGGATTGGAAGTTACACCCGTTTTACGTTGTAAGATAAGTTATATATCTTACTTGGGTCTAGCACACCCACCTCAATTTTCATATACTTTATTTGATCAAAAACTCCAAACATTATCATAAGTAACTAGAACTCTTCAAGAGCTTCGTTTTGATATAAAATTTGATCCATAACTCTTCACGGATTGAAAGTTATGCCTGTGCAAAATTGTGAGGTTTGTTATACAGTTTGTACGCGTCTAGCACGCCCACTTCACTTTTCATATACTTTCTTTGATTAGAACTCCAAACTTTATCACAGGTACTTAGAACTCTTCAACAGCTTTGTTTTGATATAAAATTCGATCCGTAGATCTTCACAAATTGAAAGTTAAACCCGTGTTAAGTTGTAAGGTCAGTTATACAGTTGTACGAGTCTAGCATGCCCAATTCACCTTTTATATGCTTTCTTTGATCCAAATGTTCGAGAAATCATTCCAGCTATGTAAAAATTTTCAAGAACTTTGTTTTGATAGGTGATTGGATTCATAGCTCCTCGAGGATTAAGATTTATGTTTGTTTTAAGTTCCAGGGTCAAGTTATATAGGCCACCAATCACAACCATGTTAGATAAATGCTCACCATGTCTTTGCTATCTTTTCTGAAAATATGAGAAATTATATTAGTTGCACAGAGCTCTTTGAGGGCTTCCTCTTGATATGCGGCTCGCACTATAATTTCGTACTATTAAAAGTTATGTTTGTTTAAAGTTACGGGATGCTTAATCTAAAAAAAAGGTAAAAAAAAAAAAAAAGCTTTGGCAGTCATCTTCTCCAATATCTTCACCAACAACACCCATTCCCCCGCACCACCACAACCACCCACAACTTCACCTCCCTTAACACTTACCACCGGCAATATCCCCTAGAAACACCTTCGCTCGCCGTGGCTCGCCCAGAATTTGGCTCACCTAATCTTAGGTCTCCCAAATCTGGCTTGTCTGACCTTGGCTTGCCCAAAACTTGGCTCGCCTGACCTAGGCTCGCCTAAAATCTGGCTCGCCTGACCTTAGCTCGCCCAAATTTGGCTCATCCGACCTTGGTTCTCCGGACCTTGGCTCGCCCGACCTTGCCTTGCTCGACCTTGGCTTGCCTAAAACTTGGCTCGCCCGCACCTGGATCACCTTGACCCGTGGCTCGCCGTGTCACGTTGTTTGCCTTGCTCCGGTGCCAACATGTTGCCACCAGCAACCCACGCCAACCACCACCACCGGTGGTTCTTTCTCTCTCTCTCTCTCTCACATTAAACCTTAACTAGGTCAATGTTTATTATAATTTTTATTTATTTCAACTCTAAAAGGGTTAATTTTTTTTTATGATTTCAGTTTAATTCAACGTTAAAAGGGCTAATTTTCATTACAATCAAAGGCTTTGTTTGTTTTATGGGAAAATACAATTTAAGGAAATAGTTTTCAAAATTTCTAGCGTTTGTTGTAAAAAATTAGGAGGAAAATATAATTCTTCGCAATCACATTTTCCCTCAAAGCCCAGAAAAGAATTTTCGGATTTTTGGACCGAAAGTTACAATTTCGGGCACATTGCTCATGAGGCCCACTCCAATTTTTAACATCTCGCGCTCTCTCTCCTCTTTCTCTTCACGTGCCTCTCGCGTGTTTCCCTCTCCTCTCTCTCTCTCTCTCTCGTGTGTCTCTCTCTCCTCACTCTCTCTCTCACATCACTCTCTCTCCTTCTAGGGTTTTGCTCTCTCTCCACTCTCGGAATTTCCTCTCTCTCTCCACTCGCGCCTCTAGGGTATCGCTAGGGTTTCTCTCTCTCCACTTTCGCATCAGCTCCGATTTTGCTGTGGTTTGCAGGCTTCAGGTTCAATTTCTCTCTCTCTCTCTCTATTTGCGGCTGTACCCTCATCGTCTCTACTCGCAATTGATTTTGCTAGGTTGCAGGCTTTGGGTTCAATTTCGCTAGGGTTTGAACTTCTCTCTCTCTCTCTCTCTCTCTCTCTCTCTCTGTCTCTCTCTCTCTGTCTCTTTCGTTTTGCAATTGGAATGATTTTGTTTATTTTACACTTTGACAATTTGAAATTACATGCTTCTTCGATGTAATTTGCTTTTTATGTTACTAAACGCAACTATGTTGATGTTGGATGTGTGATGGTTGTTTATGTAATTAGGGCTTGCTTGTCATAATATATCATGATGTTGGATGTGTGATGGTTGTTTATGTAATTAGGGCTTGCTTGTCATAATATATCATGATGTTGGATGTGTGAACTATGTAATTAAGCCTAATATTAATGGGTTTGCTTTTGTTCTATCTCTTGAATCTCCGCAGAAAAGTGTTTTTGCTCCTCTTCAAGTATAAGTATAATGGAGGTTTAAACAAGTCAATGAAGTGTCCTTTGAGTGAAATTAATAATGGACTATTGGCTATTATTTATTGTTAATTAAGGGCATGTTAGGTATTGTTTTCTGTTTAGTACTTGAGGAAATTTCTTGAATTACTTGTTTATCGTCTTTGAATATAAATGTTTATGAATGAAGATGAAGTCCATGGAATGGTCATTGGAGCAACAACGACTATTATTACTTGTGCTATTGTTGTCCTTGAAAGGTATAAGCGAATGATTAGAAAACGAAAGAGTTTAGATATTGAGTTTATACCTTGAGAACTCAATATTCATAGAAGACATATAAGAGAAAGTTATATCAATAGTATCTTGTATTGTGGTGACACTCATTATCTTGGTCAAATACGCATGAGACCTATGACATTTTTTAGATTATGTGACATCCTTGTGCAAAAGGACCTCTTGAAGGAGGTATTCAAATAACTGTGAGGGAGCAAGCTCTTACATTCCTACATTTGATTCGACATAATGTTAGATTTCATGCAGTTGGAGGTAGATTTCATAGGTCAAGTTGGACCGTGCATCAATACTTTCATATTGTGCTCCAAGCAATTCTCAAGTTGTATGAAGATGTCATTAGGCTGCCAAGTTTAACCACTCCTCCTGAAATAAGGGACAATCCAAGGTTTTATCTATGGTTTGAGGTAAAAGATCTATATAATCTTAAATAAGTTTTTAAGTTAATTTATCATTAGTAGTTTCATAATTAAATTTGTGTATGACATAGGATTGTATCGGACCTATTGATGGAACACATATGCAAGCCAGATTTCGTGGTAGGAAAGCGGAACAACCCAAAATGTTTTGGCTGCTGTGACTTTTGATAAGAGATTTACTTATGTGCTTGTTGGTTGGGAAGGATCAGCTCATGACTCTTGCATTTTGAATGATGCATTATCTAGGCCTCGAGGCCTTCAAGTTCCATAAGGTATTACTAGAAAGTGCAACCCTTTTTTTGCTTACCTCTTTCAAAAAGTGCCATTCTACAATAAAATTATTTGTGCAGGGAAATATTTTCTCGTTGATGCTAGCTATGGAATCTAAAAGGGATTTATACCTCCATATCATGGGGTGTGCTATCATTTGAAGGAATTTGTGTAGGATTTGCTTATGTGCTTGTTGGTTGGGAAGGATCAGCTCATGACTCTCGCATTTTGAATAATGCATTATCTAGGCCTCGAGGCCTTCAAGTTCCATAAGGTATTACTAGAGAGTGCAACCCTTTTTTGCTTTTTACGTTTTTCAAAAAGTATCATTCTACAATAAAATTATTTGTGTAGGGAAATATTTTCTTGTTAATGCTAGCTATGGAATCTGAAAGGGTTTTATACCTCCATATCGTGGGGTGTGCTATCATTTGAAGGCATTTAGTGACTTAGTTCCGAAGAATAAGGAAGTGTTGTTCAATCTTCGACATTCTTCCTTAAGGATGGCTGTTGAGATGGCCTTTGGAATTCTCAAGAAGCATTTTTGTGTTCTAGATGCGGAGCCCTTTTAGTTCTATACAACTAAAGTGAATGTTGTGCTTGCTTCTTGTATTTTGCACAACTTCATAATGGGTGTTGATCCCGGTGATGAATTTGAAAAGAGTTTAAATATGGAGATGCAAAACCTGGAGTCAAAAGGTCTCATTATCACAAAGAAAGGAATGAGCTAACAGTAGGGAGTGGGATAGGAAAAGAAGCGCCATGGCTTATGCAATGTTTAGGGATTACATTAGTCATGAAAGTTAACTGTTATTTTATTTGTATCTTTGCATTGAGGGTAGAAAATAGCGAATGTATTTCATTAATGAACTTGTTATTGTTTATAATTACTGAATTATTTTTGGTTGAAAGTGAATATATGTTTTATGAATGAAATTGTTTCTTGTTTGTATTACTTTTTTTGCTTTGATCTATTTAATTATTATTGGGATATTAAAATTCAAGTTTGGGTGTTGATTAGAACATGAGTGAAATTAAAGGGACCAAAGAATCAAAGAAAGATAAAACTTCGATGGTCAAAACCGATGTCTTGGTTTATGACGGGATTGCTTGCCAAGGAGGTTAAGAAAGGTAACAGGTGGAACAACTCTTTTAGGACTAGTTCCTCTACATATGTATTGGAAAAGATTTCCGCAAAAGTTTGGAGTTGAATGCCACACGAAGCATATGGATAATCACTTAAAAACTTTGAGATCTTCTTGGAACACTATATCCCTTATACATGGTGAATCCGGCTTTGAATGGGATGACAACTTAAAAATGATTACTGTAGATCCTTCCATTTATAATGATTATGTGAAGGTAAAAACTCACTATTTATTTATTTATTTTTTTTTGTGTATGTATATGTTTACATATTGATGCACATACACAGTTGTTTCTATAATATTTGAATTTGTTGTAATGTATCTATAGGCTCATCCTACTCGTGAGAAATACCTCAATCAAAAACTTGAGATGTATGATGAGTTTGCTATTATTGTCAGTAAGGACCTTGCTCGTGGGAAGTTTGCTAAGTCCCTTGCTGATACAACGATTGATTCATAAATGCAAGTGAGAGCTCTAGAGGACTCAATTGAAGTAGAAGACACTGCTTCTTAAGGTGAAGGAGATAGAAGGCTCAGCTGCCAGATCATTAAAGGCATGGTAGCATTGAAAAAGGAAGTTGTCCAATGATGGTGATGATGTAATGCTTACCATTTCAAACCAAATCGAGGAGGTGGCGGTTGCCTTCAAGAGGTTTTTAGAGGACCGATTAGACTTTAATATGCTATATGAAAAGATCAGGAAGATTGACGGACTTAAATGTAGCTTGTCAGCATCGGCATTTGATCAATTGGTTGAAAACCAAATGCTTGGCAAAGCTTTTCTTGCCAAAAGCGTAGCTCATAGGAAGATGTGGCTCGAAAAATTTGGTAAGACGATTATGTAATTTGTTTTTTTAGTTAAAAGTTATGAATTGTGGTTGTATGTTGTGGTTGTCTGTAAATGGTACTATTTTTGAGTATTCATTTTTAAGTTTCGATTGACTTGATGAGTAATTATAAATCATTTTGATGTATGTTTGGTTGTAAATTTTAGACCTCCCTCCTCACTTGCCTAATAGTACTTGGATGATGATTTTATTGGGATGATACAAGGGACTATGCAGTGAAATCTTGTTTTATGTCAAAACAAATAAGAAAAAATGACATTCTAGAATATTGTTTTCTTCCAAAACAAACAAGGGAAAATGACATTCTTGAATTATGTTTTTCCTCAAAACAAACAAGGGAAAATCTAAACAAGAATTTTGTTTTCCTTGGAAAATCTTTTCCAAAGGAAATTGTTTTTTGGGGGAAAAGCATTTTTGTTGAAACAGATGGAGTCTAAGTTTAATTCAACCATAAAAGAGTCAATTTTTATTAAAATCTAAAACCTAAATGGTTAATTTTCATTACAATCTTTATTCCATTCAACCCCTAACTTGGGTCAATATTTGACTTTGATGGGGTCAATTCGCATTGCCATCTCAATTTTATTCAATCCTAAATAGGTTGGTTTTCGTCAACTCGGATTGAGTCAATCTTCATTACAATCTTACGTTCAATCCAACCCTAAATGGGTTAACTTTCATCAACCCTATCTCCATTCAATTCAACCCAAAGTGCGTCAATTTTCGTCATAACTCTAGTTTAATTCAACCCTGATTAAACTAATTTTTGTTATAATCTCAGTTCAATTCAACCCTGGTTGAACAAATTTTTGTAACAATCTCTAATCAATTTAACTCTAATTTGGTCAATTTTCATTATAATTTTAATTCAACCCTAAACGGGCTAATTTTCATCATAATCCTAGTTTAGTTTAACTCTGATTGAACCAATATTTGTTACAATCTTAATTTTTATCAACCCTAATTGAACAAACCTCCATTACAATCTCAGTTTAATTCAACCCTAAATAGGTCAATTTTCCTTACAATATCCCATGCAACCCTAAAAGGTTAGTTTCTGTTACAATTTTAGTATAGTCAGCACTAGCTGGGTCAATGTTCATAGTAATCTCAACCTAACACAGCCCTAATTGTGTCAATTTTCGTCACAATTCCGTTCAGTTCAACTCTAATTGAACTTATTTTCGTCACAATCTTAGTTTAGTTCAACCTTTGTTGAGCTAATTTTTATCATAATTTCAATTTAGTTCAACTCCAAAGGGTCAATTTTCATTATAATTTTAATTCAACCCTAAAGGATTAATTTTCATCACAATCCTATTCATTTCAAGCCTACATGCCTTAATTTTCGTCAATTCTAGTTGAACCGATTTCTATTACCATCTTAGTTTAACTCAACCCTAAATGGGTCAATTCTCATTATAATCTCAGCATTAGTTCAACTCGCATTGAACTAATTGTTGCTACAACATCCATTTAATTCAATCCAGTTTGCACTAAATCCTTGTTACAATCTCAATTTAATTTGACCCGCGTTGAACTAATCTCGCTACAACATCTGTTTAATTCAACCTTGTTTGCACTAAATCCTTATTACAATCTCAGTTTAATTTGACTTTCATTGAGCAAATTCTTATTACAACATCCATTTAATTCAGCCATGTTTGAATTAATTTTTGTTGCGATCTCAATTTGGCTCAACCCTCATTGAACCTACTTTTGTCACAATCTTAGTTCAGTACAACCTTAATTGGACCAGTTTTCATCACAAACTTAGTTTAGTTCAACTCTGATTGAACCAAATTTTATGTGCAAATAAGTAGACTAACCCTAAATATGTCATAACCAAATAGCTTAACTAAAGTCATATTCTCAGGGCTTGAGAATAACATGCCTTGTAAGTTATAAGATGTTGTAGCCACTCAGGGAGGGTTTTGGCTAGTTGAACAAATTCTCACTACAATTCTTATTCAATTCTAGGTAAATCAATAATGTTCACAGATCCAACTTAACTAATCTTCATGTCAATTCCACTTTAAATCAAACTCCAAAGAGTTAATTTCTGCTATAATTCCAGTCTAACAGGTTGCTGTTTAACCACTCATTTTGAATTCTAATCAATTTTTCATTATACTTTCATCTTTCAAAATCTTCAATTACGAACGTGCCCCTATGTCCAAAACAAATCATCATGTGAATGCTCGCTGGCTCTTATGCTAGACAAATGTAACTTGCATCAAATCTCTCTCATGAAAAACCTTGTTTCACCAACGTTCTTATTCGTCAATTATTAAGATAATCAAAGTCAATAATCCAAGGTTGGCGACAATAAAAGGACAAAGCCATAATACCACTTTTAATGATTTCGACATCTTAAGACAAGCACATAAGCAGATACCAAGGCACAAGTGTAAATCAAAAAGCACATACGAAGGCTAAGTATAGAAGAGTTAAATGGATCTACAACAAATTTCACGATTCATTCCAAGGACTTTAAGGGACCTCATAACTATCTTTAAGCTCGCAAAACATTTGATTCTTCTCGTATCCATTCATAATTGATTCAACTGTTCCATGACTCTCTTACCTGCCTATCTTATACATGCACAAGGAAACCATCAAAAACAAACTAGTCATCAAATTCAAGCTTAAGGTGCCACATTACACATAAAGATCCTAACTATTAGCTATGTGCCACTGCATCCTCAATCTTCCTACACATTGTCAAAGAACTATTTAACTTGCAATATGAAATCCCACCGCACTCGATGTACTCGCCAAACCACGCAATTTCATCGTCTCTTTACATCAATGATTCTAAATACCTTTTAAACTAGCCTCCAGAGATGAAGTTAACTTAGTAGAACGTAGACCAACAATGAGTTTAAGGTGGGCTAATCTTTGTTCTAATAGTGGTACGAATCATTTTAGGATTGTGGGACTTCACCTCAGTCATTTCCTTAATGGTGGTGTAAATCATTTTATTACTGGAGGACTTCGCCTCAGTCATTTCCTTAATGGTGGCGTAAATTATTTCAGGACTGGGGGACTTCGCCTCAGTCATTTCCTTAACGGTGATGTAAATCATTTTAGGATCGGGGGACTTCATTTCCTTAATAGTGTTGTAAATAATTTTAAGAGTGGAGGACTTCGCCTCGATCATTTCCTTAATGGTGGCGTAAATTATTTCAGGTTGGGAACTTTGCTTCAATCATTTCCTTAACTGTGGTGCGAATCATTTTAGACTGGGGGACTTCACCTCAGTCATGAATTGGATTTTATTTCCTTATCATTTCAGGACTAGGGGGCTTCACCTCATTCATTTCCTTATCATGTTAATACAAGTCATTTTAGGACTGGGGGACTTCGCCTTAGTCATTTCCTAAACGGTGGCGTAAATCATTTTAGGACTGGGAGACTTCGCCTTAGTCATTTCCTTAACGGTGGCATAAATTATTTCAGGACTATGGGACTTTGCCTCAGTCATTTCCTTAACAGTGACATAAATCATTTTAGTACTGGGGGACTTCACCTTAGTCATTTCCTTAATGATGGCGTAAATTATTTTAGGATTGGAGGACTTTGCCTCAATTATTTCCTTAACGGTGGCGTAAATCATTTGAGAATAGGGGGACTTCGCCCCAACTCGCAATTCACATTTTCTTATCTTAGTAGTGAAAGTCATTTTAGGACTCAAGGACCGCGTCCCAATTCATAACTTAGATTTCCTTGTCACAACAGTGTAAATCATTTGTAGATAGGGGGACATTGTCCCGATTCATAACTTAGACTTTCTTATCTTAGTGGTGTGGATTATTCTCAAGATTAGGGGACTTCACCCCTAGGTCAAAGGTTAGACATCTTTTTCGTCACAAATGGTAAATCGCTCCAAAATCGAGATGCTTCACAATCAACAAAGAGTGTGAGCACAATTCCTTTGCATGACGCAAATTAGGTTAGAACAATTACAAGTCAAGAACTACCCATCCCTAAGGTGCAATCCCTTTCAAAGTTAGTGAGCTTCACCCTCAATCATGTTGCATAACACAACATTGTGACGTAGTTAGGAGACTTTGTTATTTGTTAAAAGTTAGAGATCGAACTATAATTAGGAAACTTAGCCTCTTATTGAGACCCAATAAAACATTTCCAACTGAAAAGTCCAACATGGACTATGCACATTACTGCACCTGAGTAACTCACATTTTAAACCTTCTGCTAAGCTATTTAGTACCACTACTGGTTAACAACTTAGTAAGAGTGTTTTTATCCACTTAGCAAACTTCACAATTGCCTACAAGTGAACCAAACACCACATTTGGCAAGTATAACTTATAACTTAACCTTTTAGTCCTTCTTATTTTTGTTCATTCACATACAAAACCGAGCTACATGGGAGAGTGTGAGAATATCTTTCCTCACTAAATCTCTTAATCCTTTCTCTTCTCCTAGACATTCGACGCCTAAGAAATGGTAATTAAGAATGGATGTAGGGATATACACATAAAAAGTTTTACACGACTTTAGTACACTATAACATACAGATCGAACTTTTTGAAAAAATAGGGATTACAAGTTAAATCCATATTTCAAGGAGCTAAGCATCGCATAGGCTTTACTGTAAAATCTAATTGATATTCGAACTTGTACAACAACTTCTCAACTGGTACAAAACACGCCCGACACTAGACTTGACATTAGAAAAACAGAGATATCTCCTTGGGTATCTTGAAGATAATCAAGGCATAAAGCACAAGCATAAATAATAACTCAATAGCTCCTTTGAAGGCAGCAATTTGAATAGATAGCAATTAGAAAGAACCAGTTTAATACCCGTAATAATCTATTTCAAGGTAGTCTTGGACTTTCTTACAAATGGTCTAGAACTTCTGTCATAGCCTATCCGATCTAGCAATGATTGCTATCGACAAGGTAGCATACAATAAAAAATCAAACGAGTCCTTAAAAATAGTTTGCAATCCTAATAATAAGATTTATATGTCTCGAAAAATGTGTATACCATGCCAATTGCATCCTTGGATGCCTTTTGTCATCAATTTATACATTGCAGACTCACCTTGCTGCACCACTAATATGCGACATCCGTATAAGGTTTGTAGTGCAAAACCATCGAAGGCTCATCATTGTTAAGTCACACATTACACATAAGTGCTTGTCATCCTAGCATTAGCAAGAATTCAATTGGTTTACTTATAACCACTCAACATGAGCCAAGCCAAGCTCATCAGCTCATAAACAAATGTCTAGGACAAATGAAAGTTAGTTACGGACATCCTTTGAGCATGATATACCACAAGTTTAGTACCTAGCAGGTAATAGCCTTAAAAGCGTGTTATTTTTAGCAACATTGTCTTTATTTTGATAGTTATTCTCAAACAAGTGTATTATGCTGACTCATTTGGTTTGCCTTGTTGCCTTGAGTATGCTCGGCTTTATCTAGGTATTCTATACATGACACCTAATGGTCAGCCAAGTATGTACTTAACACCATGGTCCTTCCCGGTGCGATCACCCGCAATGGGTTCAATACTTATCACCATGGTCTGCCCTGGTGCAATCACTTGCAACGGGTGCAATGCCGAACACCATGGTCCGCCCCAGTGCAATCACACACAATAGGTGTAATACTTATCACTATTGTTCGCCCAAGTGCAATCATCCACAACGGGTGCAATACCAAACACCATGGTCCGCCCTGGTGCAATCAATCCCAATGGGTGCAATACTAAACACCATGGTCCGCCCTGGTGCAATTAGCCACAACAGGTGCAATACTTATCACCATGGTCCGCTCTGATGTAATCACCCTCAATGGGTGCAATACCAAACACCATGGTCTGCCTTGATGCAATCACCCGCAATAAGTGCAATATTCATCATCACTATCTACGTATATTTTTATATACATGATTTATAATTTTAACTCATGTGATTTACAAGTTTCAAAGATATCCCATTCTCCATGATATAACTTTTATCTAGTTACCTAGCAGTTGCATCTTCAACTCGCTCATTGCCATCGGCCAACCAGCCTAATATAATATGTTCGCCATCTTCGATTGTAATATACTCACCACATAGAACTGGAATCACCATGAATGCTGGTAGAGGAAAAGAAACAAAACATTTTACACAATCTAAGTTCTGGAAGGCCCCAAAGGCTCGGTTCCCTTAAACATTCCTACACAAGTAAAAACTGCTCCATTCAAACAAAATGGAGAGATAAAATGCTCCACTAAGATCCCAAATAGGCTAAATGCCTTGTTAGGGTAAACAATGCACTAAATGCTTTGTTAAGATCTACGATTGGGTTAAATACCTTGCTAAGGTTCGTAATGGGCCATGCACCCAGTTACGAATCGTAATAACTTAAAAATACCCTCGGTACGCATCTTATTTAGGTTATACGCTCTATTAATTTCGAATAAAGCTCAAAATACATATCAATAACAATTATGAAAAGCCAAAATAGAACGCTGAACATCGCCATCGCTCAAGCAAACATTGTGCCCTAGCAAGCTATGGCTAAAGACTGTTGTGTAAAGCACTCCATGGCCGAACTTGGAATGACTGAAGTTTGCCCATGGAGTGGGGGGACTTTATGTTTTTAATATCGGCCCAGTACTTGCTCGATTGGCGACCCAATACGGGCACCTCAGACTCAGGCGCCCCAACCGATCGAAATTCTTTATAAAAGGGTACAAGGTCCCTCACATCTCAAACATCTCCCCCCCCCCCCCCCCCCCCCCCCCCCGGCTCACCTTTCATACCATTCACTCAGTCTTCATGGCAAGCCTCATCCAAGGTAGGCAATAACACACCTCTTCCTCCCATCGTCTTTTACGATCACCTCTCCATAGTAATAATTGTTCAAGCCTCCTACTCCTGTTAGGCTAAGTATTTTATATCTATTGTGCCTGTTTATTACCTAATTTCATTACTATTTCATGAGGTTAATACTGACTTAAGTGTCGGAGCTAAGGATGGCAATGGGGCAGGGTGGGTACGGGGGGTGCCTCTTCCATACCCGTACCCACCACCCAAATCCTATACCCGTACCCTCCTATTACCTGCCACAGGTATGAAGTACATACCCGTACCTGCCCCGGCAGGTATCCATGGATATCCAACGGGTATTCATTACCCTCCCCGTGTCCTCCCTAATATGCTTAAAAAATGAGTATATATACCTGCTTATATTAGTTATATAATACTATTTTTAAAAATCAATTATATTTTTTTTATAACATTGATAAACAATTTAGATTATTGAATTCAAACACGTATTTTTTAATTTGAAAGTTAGCTATGTATAAAATAAAGCGGGTATGATGTGGGTATGACGTGGGGCAGGGCGAGCATGGAGCGGGGCGGGTCGGGTACAAAACTATACCCATATCTGCCCATACTTTTGATGGGTATGGGGCGGGTATACCTAACCCATACGCCCTACCCGCCCCACTTGTTCCCGTACTCACCCCAAATGGGGCTGGTACACGCGGGTAGCGGGTTTTACCCGCTCTATTGCCATCCCTAGTCGGAGGGGTTCCCCCTAGGTTACCCCACAGGCCCCTCTAACCATGTGTTTGAACCTTCCAAGGAATATCAAGTCGGACGTGTACCCAGAGCTTGAGTGCAGCTCATCCTTACGAATCTCATCTCATACAGAGCTTCAATACGATGAATAAGCATACTAATCAAATTCGTCTTAAACAGGTTGTTTTCTGATTCTAAAGTAGTTTAAAAAAGTTGCACATAGATGAGCTAGGTAGCGTGCTTCAAGTGTACGTTTTCATAGGTGATTGGAATGTCCGACCGACTCCCGACCTCCTAAATCATATTGTGTTGGACTTTCATATTTATGCTAGTTTTTGGGCCCCCAGTCTTTTTATTAATAAAACATAGAGATATTATTTAAATAGTAAGAGTTCTAAATAAACAAATTATTGAAAATTAGAGAAGATAGTGGAGTTAGAGAATTGTTTTAAAAAGACAAATTTGTTTTATCAATATTTAGATTACTTTAATTGTATTTATCAAAATTTTCGTCATATTTGTCTAACTTAGAAGAAACACGTGCGTGTATGATTTTTCAATATTCTTCTTTTTCCTTATTTTTCTTTAGATAGAATCTAATTCCTAAATTATATTTATTTATATATTTTTAAATCATATATTTTTATTAATTAAGTTTTGTAAATATATTAAAATTGTAGAGAAAATATGGTCCATATGTCCTAAAATTTGTTGTTGGGTTATGTATAAAGCCTAGTTGTATTGGGCTTTATTTATGAGATGAAGGATTGGGTCAATTGAATTTAGACCCATGACACACTAGCGTTTTAATTTGGAAAGTGTTTACGATGAATTTTGGTTAGTGTGCTTATTAATCATGTTTGAGTTATGTTTGCGGTGGGGTTCGTTGAACTCAAGCTCTAGCTGTACGCCAGACTTGATATTTCCTGCAAGACCAAATAAACAGTTAAAGGGGCTTGTGGGGTAACCCACGGGGGACCCCTCCAACGCTCACATTAATATCAATTTATAAAACAACAATAAAGGCATGAATAAATAATCATAATAGTGAAGAGTCAACAAATTAATAGGATCATGTAAATTTATCAAAATGCTTGGTTGAAATCCTTAAGAGGGTATGACAAAATGGGATACTATAATATTGGCATAGAACCCTCTCAAGGCTTTAACAAGCTAGCGAGATGAAGGCTTGGCTAGTTATACCCCTCGTGAGCTAGTAGGATGAATATACTTAGCCTTGCTTAGTAATAAGTAAAATAAGCATAAAATACTTAGTTTAAGATAAGTGAGGAGCTTGAACTGCCGGCATGGAAAACAGGAAGGGAGAGAGAAGTGAGGATGTGGGCGGAACTATCCTCCATGCTTATGCTTTATCGTGGTTGCCATCCTCAAACTCCCTTCCCCCCACCTTTTATCCATTCCCATCTGTAACCCTTAAGAAAATAAGAGGGGGAGGGGTCACTTATGGCTCCCCCTCTACACCACGTGTCACTGACATGTAGTGTCACCTGCATTACCTGGCCTAGTTGGTATCATTGGGGTCCAATTTTGTAATTTAAGTGTAATTTATTACTACTCAATTTTTATATGGAAATTACCTGCTCCATCATATTGTACTCACCCGTTTATAGTAGTAAGCTGCTGGGTCCCAGTTATAAACATACTAGCCCCCCACCTCCATTGGCGAACTTTGGTCATTCCAAGTTCGGTCATGTAGTATATTCACAAGCCGGTCTTTAACCACAACTTGCTATTTGTACAACATTTACCTATAATTACAAAGTGATCAAGGCATTTAGGGTTTCTCTTTGATGCTTGATAGCTGTCATTTATGTAAACTTTGAGACCTTGGTTGAGGTCAATAGGGCACATAGCATAAACAGGATGTGTAGCTATGTAAAGAGACCAATGGGGGCATGTATTATCGGGGCGCATAATTCATCATGGATCACGATAGGGCACTTATTGTACGATGGATTTTAACAGAATGTTTAATGCAGTATGGATCTTAACAAGGTGTTTGACGTGTATTATAATATGGTGTTTAAAATTCATCATGAATCTTAAGAGAACATTTAGCCTAACATGAATCTTAATAGGGATTTTAACTCGTCATTTATTTTAATAGGGTGTTTAGCCCAATATGAATTTCAATAGGGCTTTCCACCCATATATATTTTAACGGAGTAGTTTGGACGAAACTTTTAGTTTGCATAACTAGACTATTAAAAGCATTCTGATCCTTTATTCTTATAAGCGCTCGTGGTGACTTATCAGAGTGAATGAATCATAATGTTCATGTGAACAATTACCTGGCTATGAATTGGCAAGTATCTCAACCATGTTATGTGAGAGTATAACATAATACTCATGGAGGATATTTGGATTAGAAGTGTACATCTCCCATATTCGTTCGAGCGTAATATTAACTCAAATAGCAAGGATGATCCTGACTTATTAGTAGGTTGTTGTCAACTAGGAGGGTGATTGATTAACAATAAGCTGTTTGAACTCAAAAGTATATGAACATTGCTACTGTGACCAGTTGATAAATATATGCGCACTTAATTAATAATGCACCTAAGGTGATAAGTATGATGTATTTGGTCTAGGTTTCTTTGATAAATAAGGTATGACTCAAGCCAGAGGTGGTCAGCACATGGGTGACACATGCAATGCACCTGGATAAAACTAAGGTCTCTAGCATGTTTTGTTGCTGGGTTCAGCACCAAAGCACACCATATGTAACATACCTGATTAAAGCAAAGGTGTTGAATATACTTCATCGCTCTAGAATCAAAGATCGCAAACATATCATATGAGGACGAAAGGCCAATGGTAATGGTCGTGTTGATGATGCGACTGTCATGAACTAGATAAAAGTTACACTGTTTGAAACCTATAAATTACATGTAGTAAATGAAAATGTAAGTAAATAACTAGGATAAGATCATGTGATTAGTGTGGTGCACCCGGATAGTCATCATGCATCATGTATAGAGCATTGGGATAAAACCACAGTGGTTGCACTTGGATAGAGGTGATGATCACATGTTGCACTTGGTCAACGAGTGGCACATATAAAGCATGTTTCACATGGATAGTTGTCATGTATAAAGTATGTTCGATCGGGATTGGATCAGAGCAGTTACACCTAGATAGAGGTGATGATCATGCTGCACCCGGTCGTCGGGTATCACGTATAAAGCATGTTGCATGTGGATAGTTTTCAGGTGTCATGTATAAAGTACCTATATAAAACCAAGATAATAAACATAATTTGAATTGTAAATCAAATTAGACAGGTAAATATAATGATAAGACGCACATCATTGTAGAGACAAGTTGTTGGAAAAAACAATCATTGAAGGCTGCAAATTATGTGTTAGATAAGAAAAACAATGAGCTAAACCTATAGTACATCATCCTTAAAAGATATCCATGGTTAATATTCTTTATACTCGACGTTTACCTATGAACTGGTGAGGATGGTGTAATTCACATTTATAAATAAATAACTGCACGAATAGTGACTAGTAGCATTCATACAATGCAATCCATAAATGAACTATACTTATATAATGCCATTCATGCGTAACTGTATGAACAATCATTAATGCTCGAATGAAACATAGGTAAGAGATGCATTCTAAATGCCTTGATAACAAGGAGCGTCCAATGGTTGCTCACGACACTTGCACTAATGCCACACTTTATAAGAACAACTGGGTGAGTTTATAATATAAATTAATGACGAAAGGCATTTGGAGATGCAACCAGTTAGTCGTAAGTGTCCATTGATGGGTATTTACCCTGTTACTCCTGTTAATGAAAAAACGAATAGTAGTGATGAAACCAGCGAAAGCTACCAACAAACACTGTAGAAATACCATTAAAATTCAGCAGTAAAATTCTCCAGAATTTTAGTGAAATTATCAGATTTAACTTGCCTAAAACTTGGGTAAAGCTTTCTTAAAGTTTTGCTGTAAATTACAGCAGTAAAACTAAGCGTAGACAATATTAAATTGAACGAAAAATTGCAGGAAATAAAAATTGATAACCGCAGCGAGAAGTTTAGGAAAAATACCTAAACAGGACAATCAAATAATACCAAATTAGAGAGATTAATTAACGTACAGAAAATACTGCGCCGTGGGAAAACACCACTGTCTTAAAAGATAATTTCGCCGCTGCTTCGGTGCAAACAGTTAAATCGACGGTCGTCCTCTAGGATTAACACGGTCCAACCATAACGTGCACTCGTTAGTAGCCAAATAGGAAAACCGAAGAACTTTGCCCAAGTAGAGAAGAGGAGAGAAAGCAAAAGGAAGAGAATAACTTCTTTTTTTTGTGTGTGTGTTGATGATGCAGAGAACAAAGCATGTATTTATAGGGGAAGATGAGAACAATATTCTGCTGTTCCAATCTAACAAAAATCCCGGATGGCAAGCATATGTGGTTTTGACTTGATAAAATTTGCAATCAGGGAGTAACCAACGCGGTTTGACTTGGTCAAGATTTTTCCAACGTGGTTTATACCCGGTCAAAGATCTTTTATTTATTTTACCGTTAAGTGTAAATTTATTTTTGTCAAAAAAATAAATATACCCGATTATTAAAAGATGACCCATCCCCTCTTTTGTCTATGTGGGATAAAATTATGTATATTTGTAGTTGCTACTATTGCTTGGTTTGTTTTTAATCTTGTATCATTTTCCAACAACTCCGATTCACAATTATGAACAAGCTCTAAGGGCTTAGTCATCTTTGGATATGTTGTTATGCATTACATTGATGATAGCATCATATGTCACTTTGACTGGGTTGTGAAAAGGGTTCTCAACCTTTCATGAGAAAGGCTCGATATTCAGTTTATATGTATCAGGCCAGCTAATTCTTATCGTCTGTTGTTTCACTTTCACTTGAGTTGTCATTTTCTAATGGGATTTTTCTATCTAGTTCGATGTCTATGCTTTAATGTGATTGAATTATAAAATGTCATTTTTCATAGGTAAGGTGTTTATAGTCACCCTCATTATCTTTCTGTTTACGGTGTTTTTGGTTGAGTCCTTGGGGGTAGAACCAAGCTCAAGTTCCTTGTCCTTCTTATGAGGTCTCTTCCCCTATTTATAGGGGAATGTATGCGTGGGTAGCAAGTAATGGGTATAGAGTACCTCCTCGTTCCCATAGCCAATAGGGGTATTGGTGCTTGCTAGAGGTGAGGTTACTTAGGTGGGGGTATCCAAGGAGACGGTAATGGCTTCTCGGACCTGTACCGCCTAGTGGTGGTTATGCAGGGAGGCGGTAGTGACTCCTAGGCTCGTTACCGTCCCAGGGTAGTCGTGTGGGGAGGCAGTAGTGGCTCCTGGGCTCGTTACCATCCCAGGGCAGTCGTGTGGGGAGGCGGTAGTGGCTTCTGGGCCCGTTACCGTCACAGGGTAGTCATGTGGGGAGGCGGTAGTGGCTCCTGGGCCCGTTACCGTCACGGGGTAGTCATGTGGGGAGGCGGTAGTGGCTCCTGGGCCCGTTACCGTCCTCAGGTAGCCATGTGGGGAGGTGGTAGTGGCTTCTGAGCCCGTTATCGCCTAGGTGTAACTTTTATATCAACCAGTTAGCCCCCCACTTTGAGGTCAAAGTTTCTTTGCCCTCGAAGTGTATAAATACCCCTCTACTCCCCTCATCTGGGATACCCCTTCCTTTCGAATCTCTTGTTAATACTCTAAACATGGAAGATGTCACTCGTGAAATGTTAGCTTGGCTTCCCGCTAAGTCACTTTTGAGGTTTTCGTGTGCGTTCTCATGGTTTTATAGTCTGCTTACCGATCATGAGTTTGTTACAAAAAAATCCTTTCATACACTTAACCGTGATCCTAATGGGGTTTTGTTGCAACCGGAAGGCGAGTTTTCCCGCGACAGTTTAGGAGAGTTTTCATTTACAGGGGAGTTTTCCCCAGTCGTGTCGCCGGAGATAATGGAAGTGCTGACGGACAACATTAGGGTTCTCGGTGTTCAGGATGGCTTAGTACTATACCGAGATTACAATATTTCAAAGCTATTTGTATGTAATCCCGCCCTAGGCGTGCGTCAGCCGGTACCGCTGCCCGAGGGCATCTTGATGAATTTCTTAGACTTTCCCTTGAACTTAGTATTTGGGTGTTTTGATTCTACCCAGCAGTTTGACTTTTATCTTTTCCTTATAGTAATGGACTTATCTTACCCGTGCTACGGCTTTTGGCCTAAAGAGTACCAAGTCTATTTTTGGCTGGGTGACTGGAACCTACTGGGAGGCCTCAACGTGGGTCCTCGAAACGTTTACCTTATGGATCATGTTTGCCTGTGCGGGGAGCTTTTCTTTTTGTCCGACTGGGGCCACTATATTGATGGCACTAATAATCGTCCTAATATAGTCCGTTGGAATACCGAGACGGGGGCCTCTCATCATTTGACCCTTCCCGACGTAATTTGGGACAACTTGTCCACTTGTGGGGAGGCCAAAACTGCTAAATGGTGGGGAGTGACAACGGGACCCCCTGTTCTGTGCCTGGTTGCGCTTCGAAGCCCGGTTTTTACCATCTGGACGTTAACCAACGTGGGGGATCCTTCCTCTTGGGTAAGGTGGGATCGATTATTCGTCCGACTACCGTGGTCTGGGGGCAGAAGGGACCCGGCTATTACAAGCTTCACAGTGTCAAAGAAACATATCACATTTACGGCGCATAGCCAGGTGTTTCAATGTGCGCTCCAAGGCGAACATCGTGGCTGTGCCGTCTACTTGGGACATTACCAAGGGGAGTTCCACACCCAATTGTTCCCCTATGCGGGCTCTTTGTTTCGTTGCGGGAATGACCCCTTGGTGCCGTATGTACCGTTTGGGTAGGCCGTAGTACGTGCGGGAGGATATTTTGATCTTTTTGCTGTTCGTTACTCTAGGCGGCGTAGTTGCATTACTATCAACATGTTGTAATGGAATTTTGCTGTAACATACTTGTATGAATATTGTCGTTGTGCATACGTATATATATACATATTAACGCTTTATTTGCCTTTTTGCTTCCCCCTTATTACTTTCTTATGCTTGTTCATGTCAGTATAAGTATGATACCCGCCCTATGTTGGTTGAGGTGGGGCGAACCGCCATGGTTTCAGACGGGGCACCACCAACCGCCCCGATGTTAGGTGGGGCATACAAGCGCGGGCTCTCAAACCGGTGAAAGTTTACCGCCTATTCCAGATGTTATACGGCATACAACCGACCGCCCCTATGTTAGATGGGGCATACACAATCGCGGGCTCTCAAACCGGTGAGAGTTTACTGCCTATCCCAGATGTTAGATCGGATACAACCGACCGCCCCTATGTTAGATGGGGCACACACAATCGCGGGCTCTCAAACCAGTGAGAGTTCACCGCCTATCCCAGATGTTAGATGGCGTACAACCGACCGCCCCTATGCTAGATGGGGCACACACAATCGCGGGCTCTCAAACCGATGAGAGTTTACTGCCTATCCCAAATGTTAGACGGGATACAACCGACCGCCCCTATGTTAGATGGGGCATACACAGTCACGGCTCTCAAACCGGCGAGAGTTTACCGCCTATCCCAGATGTTAGACGGGATACAATCGACCGCCCCTATGTTAGATGGGGCACACACAATCGCGGGCTCTCAAACCGGTGAGAGTTTACCGCCTATTCCAGATGTTAGACGGCATACAACCGACCGCCCCTATGTTAGATGGGGCATATAGAATTACGGGCTCTCAAACCGGTGAGAGTTTACCGCCTATCCCAGATGTTAGACGGGATACAACCGACCGCCCCTATGTTAGATGGGGCACACACAATCGCGGGCTCTCAAACCGGTGAGAGTTTACCGCCTATCCCAGATGTTAGACGGGATACAACCGACCGCCCTTATGTTAGATGGGGCACACACAATGGCGGGCTCTCAAACCAGTGAGAGCTTACCGCCTATCCCAGATGTTAGACGGGACACAACCGACCGCCCCTATGTTAGATGGGGCACACACAATCGTGGGCTCTCAAACCGGTGAGAGTTTACCGCCTATTCCAGATGTTAGACGGCATACAACCGACCGCCCCTATGTTAGATGGGGCATATAGAATTACGGGCTCTCAAACCGGTGAGAGTTTACTGCCTATCCCAGATGTTAGACGGGATACAACCGACCGCCCCTATGTTAGATGGGGCACACACAATGGCGGGCTCTCAAACCGGTGAGAGCTTACCGCCTATCCCAGATGTTAGACGGGACACAACCGACCGCCCCTATGTTAGATGGGGCATACACAATCGCGGGCTCTCAAACCGGTGAGAGTTTACCACCTATCCCAGATGTTAGACGGGATACAACCGACCGGACCTATGTTAGATGGGGCACACACAATCGCGGGCTCTCAAACCGGCGAGAGTTTACCGCCTATCCCAGATGTTAGACGGGACACAACCGACCGCCCCTATGTTAAATGGGGCACACACAATCGCGGGCTCTCAAACCGGTGAGAGTTTACCCTGATGTTAGGTGGGACACACAATAGCGAGACCATTTTCTGCTTTCTTTTTTATAAGGCACACCAGGCCCCTATAGTTTAAAGGTCTTGGAGCACTGAGGCCTTCTCATTAGGTGAAAGCCAAGCGGTTCCTTCACATTAGGTGAAGGGTGACCGCCCAACTCCTTCTTGCTCTTTCTCTTCAACCTGAGCAAGAAGACCAAGCCCCCATTGTTCAAGGGACTTAGAATACCGAGGCTTTAACATTAGGTGAAAGCCAGGCGGTTCCTTCACTTTAGGTGAAGGATGACCGCCCAATCTCTTCTTGGTTTTTTTACTTCAACTTGAGCAAGAAGACCAAGCCCCCATTGTTCAAGGGACTTAGACAACCGTGGTCTTTCACTTTAGGTTAAAGCCAACCGCCTGCGTGTCCTTCACATTAGGTGAAGGACAACCGTCTAACCTCTCCTTGCTCCTTTACTTTAACTTGAGCAAGAAGGACCAAGCCCCCATTGTTCAAGGGACTTAGAATACCGAGGTTTTCACATTAGGTGAAAGCCAGGCGGTTCCTTCACTTTAGGTGAAGGGTGACCGCCCAACCTCTTCTTGCTCTTTTACTTCAACTTGAACAAGAAGTCCAAGCCCCCATTGTTCAAGGGACTTAGAATACCGAGGCTTTCACATTAGGTGAAAGCCAGGCGGTTCCTTCACTTTAGGTGAAGGGTGACCGCCCAATCTCTTCTTGCTCTTTTACTTCAACTTGAGCAAGAAGATGAAGCCCCCATTGTTCAAGGGACTGAGACAACCGTGGTCTTTCTCTTTAGGTGAAAGCCAACCGCCTGCGGGTCCTTCACGGTAGGTGAAGGATGACCGCCCAACCTCTCCTTGCTCCTTTACTTTAACTTGAGCAAGAAGTACAAAGCCCCCATTGTTCAAGGGACTTAGAATACCGAGGCTTTCACATTAGGTGAAAGCCAGGCGGTTCCTTCACTTGAGGTGAAGGGTGACCGCCCAACCTCTTCTTGCTCTTTTACTTCAACTTGAACAAGAAGACGAAGCCCCCATTGTTCAAGGGACTTGGAATACCAAGGCTTTGATATTAGGTGAAAGCCAGGCGGTTCCTTCACTTTAGGTGAAGGATGACTGCCCAACCTCTTCTTGCTCTTTTACTTCAACTTGAGCAAGAAGATTGTTAGCTTCCCAAAATTAATTTGAAAATCTAACCTTGTAGAAGAGAGTTTGAGATGAGAAAAGAAGTGAAGGGGATGAGAAAATAGAGAAAGGAGATGAGAATTAGAGAATTTCCCTTAGGAATAAGATATCATTTCATTGGATAATCAAAAATACACTTTAAGATCTCAATTTATACATGAAGTCAGATCAAAATTCTCTAGCTGGAGCATCTGCCACATATCCTTTGCTGTAACAAACTCTAACTGATTTTCAGCACAGGGCTGTCAACGTGCCAACTGATATGATGCTTAAATCCATTTTAACCGGTGAAATTTTAATTATTGTTACATCATATAGACTCTAATCAAAAGTAATACTAAGAAATTAAAATGCATTATAAGTAAAATTTATTAATTCGTAACAAAGACCAAGCCCCCATTGTTCAAGGGACTTAGACAACCGTGGTCTTTCACTTTAGGTGAAAGCCAACCGCCTGTCGGTCCTTCACGGTAGGTGAAGGATGACCGTCCAACCTCTCCTTGCTCCTTTACTTTAACTTGAGCAAGAAGGACCAAGCCCTCATTGTTCAAGGGACTTAGAATACCGAGGCTTTCACATTAGGTGAAAGCCAGGCGGTTCCTTCACTTTAGGTGAAGGGTGACCGCCCAACCTCTTCTTGCTCTTTTACTTCAACTTGAGCAAGAAGACCAAGCCCCCATTGTTCAAGGGACTTAGACAACCGTGGTCTTTCATTTTAGGTGAAAGACAACCGTCTGCGGGTCCTTCACGGTAGGTGAAGGATGACCGCCCAACCTCTCCTTGCTCCTTACTTTAACTTGAGCAAGAAGGACCAAGCCCCCATTGTTCAAGGGATTTAGAATACCGAGGCTTTCACATTAGGTGAAAGCCAGGCGGTTCCTTCACTTTAGGTGAAGGGTGACCACCCAACCTCTTCTTGCTCTTTTACTTCAACTTGAGCAAGAAGACCAAGCCTCCATTGTTCAAGGGACTTAGACAACCGTGGTCTTTTACTTTAGGTGCAGGTCCTTCATGGTAGGTGAAGGATGACCGCCCAACCTCTCCTTGCTCCTTGACTTTAACTTGAGCAAGAAGGACCAAGCCCCCATTGTTCAAGGGACTTAGAATACTGAGGCTTTCACTAACCGTTTGACATTCTGTACATAGGAGAGGCACGTGATGCTTTCCCTCCTTTTCCTATTCATTTTTCCCCCGTTTTTCTATATAAAGCCCTAATGAAGCCCTAATACTCGCCTTCTCCATCTTTACTTTGCCAATCCCGACTCCGTTTCTGCATTTCTTCCTCGAATTCTCCTCAGCCTTTTACTTTAACTCATTTTTGTGATGATTAAAAGGTACTTTGCTCGTTTTTCTTAGTTTTTGGAAATGCTTTTTGGGTTCTTTCCCTTTCTTTTCTCTTTTTTTACGTTGGTGGGGATTCCTCTGGTCAGGCATCCGTGCGGAATCTGGGGCTCCCATGGTGGAACTTGAGGTTCCCATGGAGGAACCAGACGAGAGCATCGAGCTGGACCCCCAGTTCGTAACCGACCTTGCTGCCTTTCTTGCCGGCGTTCCTGCCATTGGACCTGGGGATGCGGGGGTGTTTGACGATCAGGGCTTTTCCCCTTCCGTGTGCTTGACTGGTTCTCAGACGGTATTGTCTCCACCTGACACCAGTGCCCCCGCCTCACCAACGGAAAATTCTGGTGGGATTTCTTCTCTTTCCCAGGGTAAGACCCCTTCTAATTTTTGTCTCTTTATTTTGATAAACTAGTTAAATGGCTCCAAAACGCATGCAGAAGGAAAGCGGGCATTTAGACCCTGTTGGAGAAGCATCTTCTGGTGAGGGGATGATGGTGGAGCCGTTATCTCAACTGGCTCCGTCATCGCCTACGTCTCCTGAGGAAATGGCCGTGTGTGCTCAGTATCCCGATACAGCCGCGGCTCTTCCCCTAGGAAACCTTGTATCCTCGCTAGCCACGGTAGAGGGGATAAAAGAGTTCCGTGAAAAGTATTTTTTTCCCAATTATTATGATGTCGTTGGCCCTCGGGAGAGTGACTACATTTTATACCCTCGTTCTCCAGAATTTTTTGCCATTTGTGTGGACTCCTTAGAGGCCGGCCTTCGGTTTCCCTTGCCGTCCATCCTGGAATGGGTTCTTAGGCAATACTCCGTGTGCCCCAGCCAAGTTAGTCCTAACGGCTTCCGCAATATTTGCGGTTACCTCCTTACCTGCTTTGTGGCTGGGTTAACTCCCTCCACTCGTAGTTTTGATTTTTTATTTAGGGCCAAGCAATTAAAAGGTGTGGTAACATTTGAGGGGAAGAGCGGGGTCAGGTTCATGGAGACTAACCCTTCCAAAGTAAATTTCTGGCAAAACAAATTCGTTTGGGTAAGGCCTCCGCTCCCCCTTGGTTTCCCCTACTACTGGACCCCCCTGAATAAATGTAGCGTCCCCTCAGCGGAAGAACTATCCAACTTAGATAGGGAAGTAGTTCACTATTTTGAGAGGGATCCAAGCACGTGGTACCTGGCTACCAAAGAGGTGCTGTGCCAGGAGAAAGTTTTGATTCGTGCAGGTCTATGCTCTCGGCCGGTCAACGGTGAGTAAATTCCCGAGGATGATAGAATTCTTCTTTTTTAGTTCTCGGTTTCTCTTATTAATGCTATCCTGGATCCTTAATGGTTTTCTTGACAGGACCTGAAGCCGATGTAGATATTGTATCTCTCACGGAAGCATACCGTGGAGAGAAAGGCAGGAGGGAACCAAGGGGTGAAGGAGAGGGTAGGAAAACCGCCCAGAAGGGCAAAGAGGCGGTTATCGAGGGTGCAGGAGGGGATGATGTTGGTAAGAAGCCAGTAAGGAGGAATAAGAGGGCGGCTACTGGGGAGGTCCTTTCTTCTAGCCGTGGGTTGGCGGTATCCGCCCCTCATGAAGGTTCCCTCGAGGCTCCCATAGTTCAAGCCTCCCCTACTGTGGAGAGGCCCTCTCAGGTTGCGATTGATCAAGAAGTCCCTACCGCCGCGCCTTGCCCTGAAGTTGTCCCAGGACTTGCCGTGGAGGAAGCAGCCAGTGCTGCGCCAGCTGTTGTAGTTACCTTGCCAGAGGTGACCGTGGCTGAACTTCCCCCCACCCTAGCTACACTGGCGGGTGGCCCAATCGCCAAGGCTGCTGGGGTAGGCGTAGGTATAGACCCACAGCCAGAAGGAGGGGGAGAAGGTGGGGAGTTTTTAAGGGTGCCGGTAGAGGTACCAGAACCATCCTTGACAGAGGTGGTAGGATCAATGCCCATGCCTCAGGAAGAGGGATCTTCTGTCCAAGCCTCCCCTTTACATCCAGAATCGCCTTACGTGGCCGTGACGGCGGATGTGAGGCCTAACGTGCAGGTAGATGATGACATTCTTCCCACGTTCCATATAGACCTGTCCACCCCTATCCACCCCTCATGGTTTTACACACACCCCTCCCGACTTCCAAAGGGAAGCTCCCAGGGGTGAGGATGCTACTACTATTGAAGGCCCTCAGTCTGAGGGTCCTACTGGCCTTTCTCCTAGTCAAAGCATTGGCGCTATCCAACGTGCTGCCCTAGTGGTCCTTCCACCTGGGGAACCTCAAGTGGCAACCAGCGACACGGTAGCCGCCTGTGTTGCTATGGTAAATGTTGCTTACCCTAACTTTGCTTTGTTATCATGTTGACTGCATGTTATGATACTCTGTGTTTTAGGTTAGCTCTCTATCAACGGCCCTGGGCCTAGGGTGGTTCCGTGAACGAGAGGCCGCTAGCCAAGAGCTGTCCCGGTTACGGGAAAAAACAAGAAGGCGATTGAGGTGGTACAGAGGGCCGAATTGGAGAAGGAAGAACATGCCCGAGCTATGGGGAGAGAGAGAGACATGCTGGCTGCTAAGCTGCAGAGTTTGTAAGATAGGGCTGACAAGTTGCACGGGGAAAAAGAGGCGCGGGCCGTTGAAGCTCAGGGACTGAGGGAAGGCCTGTCTTCCCAACGAGCACGGTCAGAGAGTCTCGTTATCGAAGCTCAGGTGCCCAAACCGAGGCTGCAGAGGCGGTTTCACGTTTTAAAGAAAGCCCCGAGTTTCGTTCGTCCACGAACACGTATTACTGGGAGGGATTTGCCTCAGGTCTGTCCTCCTTTGCACGATGTCTAGCCCAGAGCCACCCTCAGCTTAGCAACGAGTCTCTTTAACAAGCGGCAGATCGGCTCCGCCAGGACATTATCCGCTCTCAAGGGGGTGCTAGCAGCCATTAGGTGTAGTCCCTAGGCTTAACTTCTGCTATTATCCATCCCCATCCCCCCCCCCCCCCCCCCCCCCCCCCTCTCTTGTAGCTGTATAGAGAATATGAGGGGGCGCCCCTTTTTGTAGTATCCCCCTATTTTTGCTTTGTACATGCATTTGTGCTTGGTATGTTTAAGGGCACAAGTCCCCCTGCTCCCTTATCTAATGTACATTTTATTGGAGCTAAGGATATTTCATCGTACGTTTCTGTTATTTTTATGCAAATCATGACTTTGATGGCCTCGGCCCTTGTTAAGCTATGCTAACGCAACCTTTGGAAGTGTGCCGTTTATTTATGCACATGGGTACTGTCCCATTTTTCTTGAGATACAGCTCATACGGCCTCTAGTTAAGTTTAATATTTTACACAATCTTTTTATAACCGGCAAAGCTACTCATAGTACCTTTTCAGATTCTTAATGTTCCACACCCGAGGTACCTAGGAACCGTCCATGTGTTCCAGCTTATAGCTTCCTTCTCCTACCTTCTGGGTCACGCGGTAGGGTCCTTCCTAGTTGGCGGCTACCTTGCCAGCACCTATCCCATGGGCCACGATAGTTGATCGTCGTAGAGCGGGGTCTCCTACTTCTAAACTCCTCGTCCGTAGGTACTTGTTATAATACTGTGACAAGCGTTGCTATTGAGCTACCGTTCAACGGAGGGCATCCTCCCTAACTTCATCTACTAAGTCCAAAGCATATCTTCGCTGATCTTCGTTGCGTAGATAATTGTAGTGTAGTATGAGGTAGCTAGGCTCCCCCACTTCTACCTGAATTACCGCCTCGGCCCCGTAAGTTAACATGAACGGGGTTTCACCTGTAGCCACACCGTAAATCGTTCGGTGTGCCCATAGCACACTAGGTAACTCTTTCGTCCATCTCCCCTTAGCCTCTTCTAACCTTTTTCGAAGTCCATTCAGTATTTGTTTGTTCTCGGCCTCAGCCTGTCCGTTGCTCTGAGGGTAGGCGACGGCTGTGAAATGTAGAGCGATGCTCATGCGCTGGCAGTACGGCCGAAATAGTGGCGAGGCGAATTGTGTTCCATTGTCATTAATAACGGCCCTCGGGATCCCGAAGCGCGTAATAATGTTTTTCCATAAGAACTGTCATGTTGCGTTGTCCGTAATCCGAGCTACCGCCTCAGCCTCTACCCACTTACTGAAGTAATCCACAGCTACTATTAGGAATTTCCTCTGCCCGCGAGCCAAGGGGAAGGGCCCCAAAATGTCCATTCCCCACTGGTCAAAGGGTATAGGATCCACAATGGGTTGCAATGGCACGGCGGGAGCATGGATGAGCGGTGCGAACCTCTGGCATTTATCACATTTCCGCACAAGGGTGCCAGCATCCTTTCTCATAGTGGGCTAGAAATATCCGGCCCTTAGCGTCATCCCTGCTAGGGCCCGTTTTCCAATGTGAACTCCGCAGATGCCTTCATGGATTTCCCTTAGAACATAATCTCCTTCTTCTTACGTCAGGCATTTTAACAAGGGGTGTGTGAACGATCTCTTATAGAGCTGTTGATCGATCATCGAGAAATGTACTGCACGCCTTCTCAGCCTTCGTGCTTCAACCTTGTTCTCAAGCAGCTTACCGTGCAGGATAAAGTCCAAGATTGGACGCATCCAATTACTCTCATGTTGGACTTGCATCACGTTCATAGCTGCGGCCTTGTCCACGTATTTAACGTTAGACTATTGGATGTAGACGCGTCCGTCTGGGTCCTTGCCCTTTGTGCTGGCCAGACGGCTTAGTTCGTCAGCGCGGTAATTACTTTCCCGGGAAATGCTCCGTATGCTGAAGCCCTGAAACTCTGAGACTTTGGTTCGAACCAACTCCAGGTATCGAGACAGATGAGGCTCTTTTACTCCATAACTACCTATAACTTGGTTGACTACCAACTCTGAGTCACTGTGGGCTTCCACGTGAACAGCTCCAGCAGCCTTGGCGAGGTCCATACCGAGAAGTAGCGCTTCATATTCTGTTTCATTATGTGTCACTTCGAAGTGCAATCTTACCGCGTGTTCAGCTCGTTCCCCTTCAGGGTTGATCAATACTACGCTCGCTCCTCGACCTTCTGCCGAGCCATCCACGAAGATTTTCCAGACAAGCATCTCTTCCAGGGTTTCCATCTGCCCAAGCGCCCCTATTTCAAAATCACATTCTACCAGAAAATTGGCCAGAGCCTGAGCCTTGATTGATTTTCGAGGTTGGTAATATATGTCGTATTCTGAGAGCTCAACCGCCCACTTGAGCATCCTTCCTGAGCAATCCAACTTGGAAAGCAGCTTCTTGAGCGGTAGATTGGTAAGGACAATGACTTCATGGGACTGAAAGAACGGTCTTAACTTGCGTGCTACAGTGATCAGGGTGAGGGCGGTTTTCTCAATGGCGGGATACCTTTTCTCCGGATCTTTGAGAGTTTGGCTTACGAAGTACACCGGTAGCTGTCGCCCTTGCCGATCGGCTATCAGGACCGCACTTGTAGCATTTTCTGAGACGGCCAAGTAGAGTCCCAGCTTCTCGTTGGGTTCAGGTGAGGTAACTACCGGGAGGTGTGCCAAGTGTTGTTTCAGCTGATCAAAGGTGCTACACACTCCTCGTTCCAAAAGAAGGGTTGCTTCCCACGTAGCACTTTGAAGAACGGCAAAGCCTTTTCGGCAGCCCGACTAATGAAGCGGCTGAGTGAAGCCATGCAGCCAGCCAATTTTTGCACATCTTTAGGGCAATGAGGAGGCTTTAAATCGAGTATGGCCTGCACCTTTTTAGGGTTGGCTTCGATTCCTCGAGAATTTACGATGAAGCCTAAGAATTTTCCTTCTGGTACGGCAAACGAGCACTTTTCTGGGTTTAGCTTCATGTGGTATCCTCGAAGTGCTTCCAAAGCTTCTTTTAGGCCGGAGAAGTGATCGAGCGTACATTTTGACTTTACTATCATATCATCGACGTAGACCTCCATGTTGCGTCCTATCTATGGCTCAAAAACTTTATTGACCAGTCATTGGTAGGTGGCTCCTACATTCTTAAGTCCAAACGGCATTGCCTTGTAACAGTATGTTCCTTCGGCCGTGATGAAGGCCGTTTTCTTCTCGTCGGCCAGATGCATTTGAATCTGATGATACCCTAAGAAGGCATCCATGAAGCTGAACAGCTCACAGCCCGCCGTGGAGTCTACCAGCCAGTCAATTTTGGGCAGAGGGTAAGAGTCCATGGGGCAGGCTTCATTGAGGTCTGTAAAGTCGATGCACATCCTCCAGTTGCCGTTAGACTTTTTTACTAACACCATGTTGGCTGGCCACTCAGGGTATAACACTTCCCTTATAAACCCGGCCTGGGACAACTTCTCTACCTCAGCCTTGATGGCGGCATTACGTTCTGTGCAGAAGATATGCCTCCGTTGTTTAACCGGGGCCTTGTTGTCTCGAACATTAAGTTGGTGCGTGATCACCTCGGGCGGTATTCCAGGCATTTCCTTGGCGGTAAAGGCAAAAACGTCTCGGTATTGCCTCAAGAGTCCACCGATTTCCTCGCGCAGATGTCGAGGGAGGGAAGTGCCCAGATAAGTGTAACACCCAGGCTCCAGTTTGTATCTTTCCAGAGGCGGTGGAGAAGGATGCTCTTTTGGCGGTGAACTCGATTCAAGGGGTTCAGCGGCCATTACTACCAAGTTGGAGAAAGTGTGATAGTAGTATGAGAGCGCGCCGTGCCTGCCTCGTATTGTCATAACGCTCCCTATATCCGCTTCAAATTTCATTGCCAGGTGATACGTAGATACTACAGCCCTTAGCCGATTTAGGGAGGGTCTCCCCAAGATGACGTTATAGGAGGAGGGAGGACTTATAACGAGAAACTCTATCTTAACCGTTCGTTGATCATTCTCGTTCCGGAAGATTGTGGGAAGCGTTATCTTGCCCTGCGGAAGAACGGGCGCCCCTGTGAAGCCCACAACGGGATACGGAGCTGGTGAGAGCGCAGTAAGCGGTATACTCATCTTGTGGTAGCATTCTAAAAACAAGATGTCCGCGGAACTTCCTTGATCGATCAAGGTTCTGTGTACCGTGTGCTTACAGATGTCAGCAGTAACCACGAGGGGATCTTCTTGCCGTCCGTCCACTCCCTGGGCTTCCTCTTTAGTGAAACTGATACACCTGGGGGCACTCTTGGCCGCATCCATTGCCCTTTTTGTGACCTTCGCTTCCCTTCTTGATTAGGGGGAAGCAAATTTTGGGGTGATGGTAGCGATGACCTTAGCCGCCGTGTCCTCAGGGCGTTTTTCACTTTCGTTGTCGGTCTGGGCTTTACCAGCCCTCATCCTTTTCAACGCTGTATATTCCTCCCACTGGCCGGTGCGCTCGGCCTCCTTGAGACGAAAGTCCAAGGCTCGACAATTTACAGTGTCATGAGTTGAGACCTGGTGATATGAACACCAGATTGACTTACTGCCACCCAAGGGGGTGGGTTTCCGGTCTTTAGGTAGCCCCTTGGGCTCCTTCGTTTTTACCTCTAAGAGCTGATGAGGTGAGGGATGCTGGTTTGAAGTCTTAAAAATGGGTGCAGGTCTTCTTGCAGGCCGGATGTTAATTACGGGGTGGCCGGGGGCGGTCCTTTGATCCTAATGATGCCTGAACAGTTTCAGCCTTGGGCGTTACCTGCATGACATCCTCTGCTAGGATGTATTTGTTGGCCTTCCTCCATAGCTCATCAATGGTTGAAGGTGGTCCCTTTGCCAATGCAAATTTGAAGTTAGAATTATGTAATCCATTGGCGAAAGCAGAGATTGCCGTTTCATCGGATAAGGTGGCGACATCAATCATGGCTTGCGTAATTCGTTTCACATAGCTTCTTAGTGGTTCGGCATTATGCTGTTGTAGTTTGAGAAGGGGCGCTGCTGTCCTCCGCCTTCGCTTATTACTGACAAAATGCCGAGCGAATCTCTCAGAGAGATCCGTAAAGCTATCCACAGATGAATTTGGAAGGGCGGCGAGCCAACTTTGAGCGACTCCTTTCAAGGTAGCCGGAAAACATTTGCGCCAAGCGTCTTCCCCCACATCCTGTAGATACATTCGTGCCATGAAGCTGGCCAAATGATCTTCCGGGTCTTGAGCTCCGTCGAACAAATCGATGTTTGGGATTTTTACTTTCCCCACCGGTGCTGACAGAATTCGAGGTGTGAATGGCGAGTGGGTTCCCGGTATGATGTGGGTCGCGGCCGATTTGGAGATCCTGCGGGAGTCCCTCTTGGGGTGGTTTGGATAGGCGCTTGGCACTGAGGTAGTAGCTCCATTCGAGCTTAGAGCTTGGGTATGTCGGGATGCGGCTGTAGATTGGCCGGGCTCCAGGATGTATTCTGTGTTATTGGTGGGCATGTGTGAGAAAAGTTGATGTATTTGTTGTTGAAGTTGCTCAAACTGACCTTATGTTACATAATTGAGGTTGCGGTGCTCCCCATGGGGGGAGGAGCGGCTAGTGCTTGACATGAGAAGAGTCATTAATGCCCTTCCCACAGACGACGCCTATTTGTTTATGGTGTTTTTGGTTGGGTCCTTGGGGTTAGAACCAAGCTCAAGTTCCTTGTCCTTCTTATGAGGTCTCTTCCCCTCTTTATAGGGGAATGTATGCGTGGGTAGCAAGTAATGGGTGTAGGGTACCGCCTCGTTCCCATAGCCAATAGGGGTATTGGTGCTTTCTAGAAGTGAGGTTACTTAGGTGGGGGTATCCAAGGAGATGGTAATGGCTCTTGGGACCTATACCGCCTGGTGGTGGTTATGCAGGGAGGCCGTAGTGACTCCTGGGCTCGTTACTGTTCCAGGGTAGTCGTGTGGGGAGGCGGTAGTGGCTCCTGGGCTCGTTACCGTCCCAAGGCAGTAGTGTGGGGAGGCGGTAGTGGCTTCTGGGCCCGTTATCGTCACAGGGTAGTCACGTGAGGAGGCGGTAGTGGCTCCTGGGCCCGTTACCGTCGCAAGGTAGTCATGTGGGAAGGCGGTAGTGGCTCCTGGGCCCGTTACCGTCCCCGGGTAGACATGTGGGGAGGCGGTAGTGGCTCCTGGGCCCGTTACCATCCCCGGGAAGCCATGTGGGGAGGCGGTAGTGGCTTCTGGGCCCGTTACCGCCTAGGTGTAACTTTTATATCAACCACTTTCAAATGGAAAAGGAAGTAGTTTAATCTGCTACTACAAGTCTATGTGTGAAATTCACTTCTTACTTGTCAAGACATTATTCTCAAGGCTTGGAGTTGTCAATTATGTGTTGTAGTAGAGTGCGATGTTTGGCCGGTCGAAGCAAGTTAGTAGGAATCTAATTCGTTCATTGCGAATTGTGTTGGACTTCCTTTTATAATTTGTTGAAGCTCCAGTTTGGGTGAATTGGTCAGTCTTAATCCATTTTTTATGTTCTCTTTTTAGCATTGAATGCCTTAAGGGAAGAAAGTAAGCTGAGAGACTTGAGGAGGTGAATTTCACCTCTAGGTACTGTAATGTTCCGTTTATAAAACGGTCATACAATTTATCTTATACTAGTGCGCTATCCGAATTAACGAAGTTAATTAGAATATTACGGAGAATACCCCTCACCGATGATTTCCTGGTGCGTATGGAATAGATGCCTCAGGTTATCCCTTTCATTTTAGAGCATGTCTAGAGTCAATCTACGAAAATTTAGATTATCTATATTACACTCTGATTTTACTGAACATGGCGGCAAAGAAGTTAAAGAACGTTCGCGTCAGGTGAGTCCAGCTATTGAAACATGGAAGTGAGCGTTAGTGTACCTTGGTCTATCATGGCAATCCAACTATTAGTTTATGATTACTAATTAAACCCGCAGTCATTAAGAATAAACTTAATCGGCTAGAGAGTTTTTGTCCGTGAATAAATCAAGTCATGATAGTGTTAACAAATGATAATTCAAGATGTGTGTAAGAGTAATCACTTTATTTGAGGTATGCAATATGTATTCTCTTATACAATTTGATTCTGCGGATAAATGAGTAAGACTAAAAAGAAGCACGAGGACAAGGTGTCTCTGTCAAACATAGCATTTGGCCAATGCATATGTCACCATGATGGTGGTTAACAAACATTTATGGCCAAGTAGAACAAAATCTTACATGGTTTTATTAAGGAGTTGATCTATGTCATGAGATGATGTATGACTTGTAGGAGAAATGGAATAGAACTGTAGTTAGGGGCAAAATAGTTCTAAAAGGTTTATAACTTGCCAATGAGGTTCACCTCTTGGTTGAAGCGAAGTCCACCAGCTCATGAAAGGGTTCATGATTTGTCGACAAGATTTAACTCTGGATTGAGGTGGAGCCCCCCCCCCCCCCCCCCAAAATAAAAAGGAACAAAAAAAAAACCTAAGATGTAAATGAGGGCGAAGCCCCTCTATCCTAAAGCTTTTTACATGCTTTCAAGGAAATGAGGTTCAACTCATTATTAAGGAGAAGCCCCACAATGCTAAAGTGATTTATGCGCTTTTAAATGAATGAAATTTAACTTATGGCTGAGATGATGCCCCCAGTCCTAATATGATTTACTCGTATTAGATAAAATAAAATCTAACTTATGATTGAGGTAAAGTCCCCTAGTCTTAAAATGATTTATGTGTTTTGGAGAAAATAAAATTGAACTCATGACTAAGGCGGAGCCCCCAATTCCAAACTGGTTTATGCACTTTTGAGAAAACAAAATCTAACTCATATCAAGTAAAGCCCCCCAATTATACGCCACCATGAAACAAAAATTGAGGCCATGGATATGGACGAAGCCCCACCTCCTTAAAATGATTTGTACACTATTGAGATAAAGAAATCTATGCTGCGAATGGGGGCGAAACCCCCAGCCTTAAAATAATTTATATGCCACCATGATAAATAAATCTAGGCTGTGAATAGAGCAATAGCCCTTAAACTTAAAATGATTTGTACACCACCAAGATAAGGAAATCTGGGCTGTGACTATGGCTGAAGCCCCCCAGCTTTAAAATAATTTTTATGCTACCAAGATAAGGAAATATGGACTATGAATAGGGGTGAAGTCCCCTGACCCTAAAATGATTTGTATACCACTGAGATAAGGAAATCTAGGCCGTGAATATGGGCAAAACCCCTAGCCTTAAAATAATTTGTATGCCACGGAGATATGGAAATCTAAACTATGAATAAGGGCAAAGCGTCCCAGCCCTTAAATGATTTGTATACCATCGAGATAAGGAAAGCTATGCTGTGAATATGGGCGAACCCCCTGCCCCTCCCTCCAGTCTTAAAATGATTTATAAGCCACCAAGAAAATAAAATTTATCCCACGATTGGGGCGAAGCCGCATAGTTTTAAAGTGATACCATCGTCAAACGAAAGTTTAGCCTATGATTGTGAGCAAAGTTCCAATTCTGATCTTTTATGAACTAATTTTTACCTAAAACCCATTGTTAATCCTCGGTTTTACATGGTTTTACTAGGTTAAATTTCACCTTCTGCAATTGTCCTTAAAAGGTACTACAAAGTCATTGACATTGAGAGATGATGGTACTATGTAGTTTATAAAACAAGTTGGGTATGATGAGATTCCTTCTTGCAAATTAAATAGTTCTCCAAACACTTTGCAAGAGAATAGTTGATGTGCTAACAATTAGCAGGTAGTTAGGATTTTAGGGTAGTTAGGATTTTAGGGGTAGTATATGCCCCGAGCTTGAATTTGATGAATCATTTGTTTTGAGAATTGCCTTATGGGTGTATATATTAGGTAGGTAAAAGATTCTTAGACTAGTTGGATGAACCATGAATGAAATGATCACTGGAAATTACAAAATATCAATGTCAAATGAAGCAGGCATGCTTTTCGGGTTCAAAGGGAGATATAAGCTCTCTTATATGCCTAAAAAAAGCTTTTTGAAAAAATTCACATAATCTCAAACACCCTGCTATAGATTTATTTATCGCTTCTAAATGCAATCCTTGTATGCACTTTCTGATTTCTATTTGTGCCTTGGTATCGGATTTAAGCTTGTCTTAAGTTGTTCTGCATTTGGAATCATCAAAGATAGGCGTAAAAGTTAACAAGAGAAAACTGAAGAAACAAACTAAAGATGAGAACACTTGCAAATATGTGAAAATGGATGATTTTTATAATATATCAAAATAGAAGATGAAAAGCCTTTACTAAAGTAGAGAAGAATCCAAAGCTAGAAGATGAAACACCCCATTCATTCATGGCTATTGAAGTGGGGGCCTGCGGTTTAGTTAGAGAGGAGGAAGAGATTAATTTTCCTCATAAAATGCCAAATTAATACTAAGTAATAAAACACCTAATTACTACTCTTAGTTTAACACTAAATAATTACTTAAGACTATACAAGAAAAATACATAAAATACATGAAAGTAGACACTAGAATTTAAGACTCCCCTGCAAGTTGAAGCATGTAAATTAACAATGCCCAACTTCGGAAGAAATGCTGAGAATAAAGGTAAACTGAGAGCTTTTGTAAAGATATCCGCCACTTGACCCATGGAGCGTACAAAGGTCGTTGAGATTCCCTTAGCTACCAACTTTTCTCTAACAAAGTGACGGTCAACTTCTATATGCTTTGTTCTTTGATGGAAAACAGGATTGGAGGCAATGTGAAGAGCCACTTGGTTGTCACAAAAAAACAAAAAACAAAAAAATTCGGTTGATCAATTTTAACTTCTAGGTCGCACAATAGCCGTCATAACTAGACTAACTCACTTGTCATCGTAGCTATGGCATGGTACTCTACTTCCGTTGAAGAACGAGAAGCGATAGATTGCTTCTTGGAATGCCATGAAATTGGGGCGTCACCAATCAAGATAACAAAACTAGTTGTGGACCGTCTAGCAGATGGGCAACTTGCCCCATTAGCATCACAATAAGCATGAAGATTAAAATCACAGTCACAAGGAAGAAAAATTCCATATGCTGTGAGCCCTTAATACAAAAAAGAACCCGATAAGCAGCCCCTAAATGTGGAATTCTCATATCATGCATAAACTGACTAAGTATCTAAACAACATAACAAATATCAGGCCTGATAATCATAAGATAAAGCAACTGACCCACCAAACACCAATACCTACTCCCACCTAGATAAACTAAATGATGGTTTTGAATGATGGTGTAGAAATTGGCTTAGACCTTAGATGCCCAGCCTCACTTAAAATGTAAATCGCATATTTTCGTTGGCTTAGGATCAAACCCTCTTTGGAACGAGCCAACTCGATCCCAAGAAAATATTTAACAGAACCCAAGTTTTTAATTCCAAATTGGCTATAAAGTGAGGATTTAACATCTTCTATATGGTGCACATCATTCCCTGTGATGATAACGTCATCAACATATACTAACACGCTTGTAAAAACCAACCCCTGTGCCTAAGTAAACAATAAATAATCAAATTTAGACTGAGTAAAACCCACACTTGTAAGAAAAGAAGAAAAATGTCTAATTCCAATTTTGAGAGGCTTGTTTTAAACTAGAAAGTGACTTATGCAACCAACAAACCTTTCCCTCATGTCTTCTCTAAGTAATTTCATATAAACCTCCTTATCCAAATCTCCATGCAAAAAAGCATTATTTACATTTAATTGATGTATAACCCAATTTCTAGTAGCGACAATTGAAAGAACACAACGAACGGTTACTAGTTTGGCAACGGGTGTAAAAGTATCATGATAATCTATACCTTAAACCTAGGTATATCCTTTTGCAATAAGACGAGCCTTATAATGCTCTATCGACCCATCTGATTTAGACTTGATCTTATATATCCATTTTGAGTCAATGGCACGTTTCCCGGGTGGTAGATTTTCCAAGCTCCAAGTCTTGTTTTGTTCTGGTGCTGAAATTTCTTTCCAAAGCTTCTCTCCAAGCAGGGAATTGAACAGCCTGTGCAAAATACTTCAACTCATCACAAGATGTGATGTCCCCAAGGAAAGTTGAAAGTGCGTTAGAAAATCGGGCATTTGAAATGAAATATGACAGAGGATAATTTACACTTGAGTTGGCCGTAAGAGTGGTAGTGTGAGGATGGGTTAACGAAGATGGAATATCACAAATATAATCTCAATATTTAACCGGCATCGATTGAGCATGTGATGGCCTACTCATCATGCCTCCTTCCTCCCCTTCTTGATTGACCTCAGGCTGACCAACACCAAACTCCTGGTGTCGGTCAAGACGGTGGTGTTGCTGCACTCGTTAGAAGGACACCCTCCTTAGTACCATCATCCACAAATCTCGGTAAAATCACCGATTCACCTTTAGGGACATTTGGGCCCTGCTTTTTAATACATGGAAGTCTATCTTCATGGAAAATAACATCATGAGAAACGACAGTCTTCCTATTGTTCAAATCATACATCTTATATCCCTTCTTCCCACGAGGATTCCCAATGACGACACGCCGATTAGTACGATTCTCTAATTTATCGCGATCCTTCGAATGAACATAACATAAACAACTAAAAACACATAAATAACCACAAGAGGGAATTTTTCCTAGTAATACCTCATAAAGAGATCGATTTTGTGAATGGGGAGAGGGCATAAGGTTGATCAACTATGCGGCCATCAACACACATTCATCCCAAAAATGCTTAGGCAGGCTGGCTTCAAAATGTAGGGTAGGAGCAACTTCCAACAAGTGACGATGCTTCCTTTCAACAACACCATTTTGTTGTGGTGTATCTCTACATGAATTTTGAACATGAATTCCTTTTCCTGTATAAAATTCAAGTAGAGGTCCAAACAAAAACTCTCTACCATTATCACTTCTAACTTGCTTGACTTATAGGTTGTATTGAGTTTGTACAAACTGACAAAAATCCATAAGTATCTTATGAGGCTGAGAGTTGTCTTGCATCAAGTAGACCTAAGTATATCTATTAAAATCATAGACAATCTTAAGAAAGAAACGGGTGCCTATCATAGATAAAGTCTGATACATTCTTCAAATATCACAATGCAACAAACCAAAATATCCAATAGTCTTGCTAACTGATAAGGGAAATGGTAAAGGAGTTTGTTTTTCTCAATGACACGAGACAACTTAGCAAACAGAATGTGGCCCCAACCTACAATGCCATAAAATTGTCCCCTTGGTAGAACCCTAGCATGTGCAACCCTCGGACCTATGTGTGACTCCAAGTAATATAGCCCATCTCGCTCTCTACCAACTCCAATCAGCCTCCTCGATTGAAGGTCCTATATGACACAAAATTTTGGGAAAAAAATTAATGCACAATTTCTATCTCTCGTCAACTTGCTTGCAGAAAGTAAATTGAAATGAAACCCTTGAATTTGTAAAACATTCTCAAGACTAATATGTTATGATAAGACAGCCTCACTAATGTGCAAAATAGGTAATGCAGACCCATGCGGAAGCTTGACTGGTTTAAGCACTTTGTTGTCAAAAACATTATCTAAAACATAATCTGAATTGACAATATGATTGGAAGCACCAGTGTCAATAATCCAAACATTATTTCTAAGAAATTCATGACCTGTTAAGTTAACACAAAGAGAGCTATTCTCATTAAAGAGGAGGGCTAGCAATTGTAGATATTGAGTCACGGAAGACTCGGCAATGGGGCTGTCAATAACACCCAAAGCCGCACCAAAGGGCATGTCCAGTGCGAGCAGCACATTGCACTCCACTCGAGGCATGTTGTTTCCACTCGGCGGGATAACCAATAAGCTCATAGCAATGCTCCCTTGTATGTTCCTATCTTTTACAATGAGAACAAGACAACCGATTATTGCTTATAGAAGATTGCCCATTAGAAGAGGGCACACTTCCTCCTATACCCACGTTATTACCTTTAGCAACAAGAGTCATTGCTTTAGGGACAACAACACTACCGGAAGTAACCTTTTGTTGTTTTTCTTCCTGATAAAGTGTTAAATATGCACTAGCAACATTATGGAGAGATTTTGTATTCATAAGTTTTGGATGCACAGTTGAAAAGGATGGGTCTAAGCCCATCAGTAATTCAAGAAGCCTCTGCATATCTCTAATTTCCGAACAAGCATGAGTGAAACCACAAGTACAAGGGGGAATGTCCATGAGGTTGTAAAGCTCATTCCACAATGATCACAATTTCATCAAATAATCAAACATGGGCATGTTATCTTGTTTTAAATGTTAAATTTCGCGCTTAATTTCATAAATGTGAGGCACATTCCCTTGAGAAAATGCTCATTCAAATCTTGCCAAATGTCACGCGAAGTTCAAAATATGCAAAGCTAGTGCTAATTTCCTAAGAAACGGAATTGGAGAGCCATGAAGAAACCATTGAATCACAAGTGCTCCAATTCTCGAAATTCGGTGACTCTTCATCCGGTCTTGTAATGGATCCATCAAGAAAACCAATGTTACGTTTTGCCTTAAATACTTTAAATATAGAATGCCTCCAAGCAGAAAAATTTGGACGAGTCAAAATATCTTGCACAAAAACAAGCCCCGGATAATCCGAGGGCTGAAGATAATAGGGAGATTTCATGTTAGGAACTTCCCCTGAAACCACAACTAGTACAACATTTGGAGTAGAATTTTTCTCAAACATTATAAAAAACAATGCTCAAAAATAACACAAGCAAAACAAGTAAAGAAGGAGAGATTGGCTTACAAACTGGGCACAGCAAACGAGAAGAAAAACAAGAGGAGTTCTGGACGTAAACCTGCTCTGATACCATGTAAAAATTAACAAGACAAAATAGAAGAAATAAACTAAAGATGAGAACACTTGCAAATATGTGAAATTGGATGATTCTATTAACAAATGGATATAACCTATTTATAATACATCAAAATAGAAGATGAAAAGTCCTTACTAAAATAGAGAAGAATCCAAAGCTAGAAGATGAAACACCCCATTCATGGCTATTGAAGCGGGCGCCGGTGGTTTAGCTAATTAGGAGGAAGAGTTAATTTTTCTCATAAAATACCTATTTACTGCTAAGTGGTAAAACATCTAATTACTACTCCAAATTTAACACTAAATAATTACATAAAAGAAATAAGAAAATACAAGAAAAATACATAAAATACATGAAAGTAGACACTAGAATTTAACAGTAGGGTTGACGGCTTTGTTTGTTTAGTACGCCTACTATATAATTAATGTGTCTAGTTATTCACTTAATAATTAACAAATAATGACCTATTGAAGTATGGTCCTTCATCAGCAATACACATTATAGAGGAGTAGGCTATTTGCTTAATATAATAGCCGGCAAGCTTGAACTTGCTTTTCTACTGGTCAATTAATCAGGGAGTACAATTTTGTGAGCTTATTGGAGGTCGTGTTGACCCTAATCCTTACACTCCTACGCTAGTAGATGAGCCCATATACGAGCAGACATAATTAGTAGCCTACAACTGATGGTTAAGAGGGTGAATATGTAAGAAATGATTGTTGATGGACGAAGTGACTACTAGACTTATCATATTATGAATAAGTGGATATACTCACGTTTTACTTGCTTGTTTGCTCTTGAAGATGGACACATAACTAGCCTTATTTTTTTAGTGGTAGAATGTGCACATGATACCTAACTTTCATAGTTTAATTGAAATTTCACTTTATAGTAGGATTTACAACATGGTCGCCACAAGAAGTTTCATTTCTTTCCAAACCGAAGTTCCTTAAATCACTCTCAACATTGGCAATATAAGTGTACGGTGCCTAGCGGTTGTCGCCTTTCTGAACTTAATTTACCTAGAATACACAGGATTCATTATTAAATATAAATTCTTCCTACCTTTCTTCCATGAAGTGATCAAAGTTTTGTAAGCTTATGCCCCAACCTATGTAATTCCGCAACATCGTGTGGAGAACATCGTAAGTCCTAATACAAGCTAAATTCTTATGTAACTCCAAGCGTAAGTTCTCTATCTCTTTTGATTTCTTCTTTATACTTGTTATTTCATCATTCCACACATCAATTCCTGTTGACAATAAATTTAAACAAATATTCTAAAACCTCAAATTTGGTTTCCTTCCTAGTAACTTGGAATTTTAGATGTGATCTGGTTGAAAATTCAACACAACAATTAAGGCCAAGATAAAAATTTTTATATGACCATTTGTATATATAAAGATTCCATAAGCGACCATTTGAATATATAAAGATTCCATAAACAAGCAGTTACACTATTATCAACATTTCTAATCATGCCCCTACTAGAGGGTACACAAATAGTTCGCAACTGAGTTCCCAAAGGATGAAACTAGAGAAAAAGATCGAATTAGGCTAGGTTTAATTGAGCTAGAAATTTAAGTAAGATCGTGGTCAAGTTTCAACTAGAAATTGTAATGAAAGTTGATCAAATCAGGACTCGATTGAAGTCAAACTATAACAAAAGTTAGCTCAATCAAGATTTAATTGAATAAGAACTACAACAGAAAATTAATTCAATTGGTATTTGATTTGAATTTGGATTAGAACGGAAATTAATCCAAATAGGGTCCAATTGAGCTTGATTTGTAATGAAAATTGACCCAATTAGCACAGGGATAAGATTGAACTAGAATTGTAACGAAAATCGATTCAATTTGGATTGGATTGGATTGAACTAGGATTATAACTAAAATTGACCCAATTAGGGTCCAATGGAATAGGGAATATAACAAAAATTGGTTCCATTATAGTTGGATTGAACTAAGATTATAAGAAAATTGGTTCAATCAAGGTTGGATTGAACTAAGATTGTAACAAAAATAGGTTCAATCAGCATTGGATTGAACTAAGATTGTAATAAAAATTGGTTCAATCAGGGTTCAATTGAATTAAGATTATAACAAAAACTAGTTCAATCAGGATAGGATTAAACTAAAATTGTAACGGAAATTGGTTTCGTTAGGGTTGAATTAAACTAAGATTGTAACGAATACTGACCCAATTAGGGTGAAGCACATAGAAAAGGTTTGACCATGGTGATACATGTATTAGTATTAAATAAAAGTGTAATTAGGAGAGTTAGTTGAGTCAGTTGAGTTGTTGGGTGAATTAGTATAAATAGTTGTAACAAATATCAAATTAGACATTCAATAACAAAATATCTTCTCTCTCTATCTCTCTCTTCCTCTAAACCCTAACCCTAATTCTCTCTCTCTCTCTTCTCTAATTCTCTTTCTAATCTCATTATCCTCATCAATTCTTCATCAATTCTAGATACAATCTAATTGATTGTATCATTTGGTATTAGATTTCAGGTTCGTGTTGCGTTTTCTTACTGAACCATGGTGGATGGCACACGAAGTGTTACAGATTTGTGCCGGATTGAGGCTCGATTGGACAATATTGAGGCTCGTTTACATCGTTCCATGGACGAGACGTTCCAAGCAATTAAATCGGATCTCACTTCACTTAAGCAAGGACAAGGCAAGATTATGGATCTTTTGCAAGAAATTTGTCAAAGAAGATTGACATCTAGTTAAGCTACACTTGCAGTAAGGGTTACTTGTGTGCTCTATCCTATAAATGAGGATATCCTTTACCAAGTATTCTCTCTATTTGGCCCACTTGAAAAGATCAAAATAATCTCATCGTCAATTTTGGAGGTTAAAGCTCAAGTCCATTTTTCAACAAGAGCTAATGCAATTTCTGCATTTTCCTTAAATGAAAGAGCTATATATGATGGTTGTTGTTACATGGATATTCAATTTCTCAATCTTGAGCCTCAAGAATATAATATGACACACCCTATTGGTGGTACACATGATGCCTCATTAGATTGTTATATGCAACATATGGTTGAGGAAGTGCAATCAATTCATGTCAAGAGTGATAAAGTTCCACCCTCTTATGTTGAAATTATCGAGCCAACACCTACACATGAAGTTGTTGGAACTACCTGGTTGAAGAAACATGAACAAGTATCGATGGGCACTATCAACATGTATTCAAGCATTAAGAGGGAACTTGAGGAGTTTGACAGCTTAGAAATAAATGGACTTATTGGAGTTTCTAGTAAAGCTGAGATAGTTGAAGAGCTCAATTTCAGAAAACTGGAAGCTACTTTTCAACTAGAGGAATCTATTGTTTGCGACCCAATGATAGATAAGAGAGCTCAGTTCCCTAGGTTGGATTTAACATTTGAATTTGCAGGTGATGATTACTTTCCGATAATCACCTTTGCTATAACAGAAAGTGAGGTTAAAGCATATATTGTTTGTTCTACCTTGTGTGCTAATTTTGCACTTTGGGATAATCTTTCATCAAAGGCTGCAGTAGAACTTCATCAAGAGATGTCTCAACTTCAAAACCTTGTCAACCAGATATTCGTCTTTGATCCTGGTGGAGAAATGTTTACGGGACTCGTAATTAAGCCCTTTGCTGGCAAGAATACTACGAGTTCCAGATTTGTTTCCTTAATTTTCGACCTTGAGGGCAAGGTCGTTGTCGAGCGGAGGGCAATGATACATGTATTAGTATTAAATAAAAGTGTAATTAGGAGAGTTAGTTGAGTTAGTTGCATTGTTGGGTGAATTAGTATAAATAGTTGTAACAAATATCAAATTAGACATTCAATAACAAAATATCTTCTCTCTCTATCTCTCTCTTCCTCTAAACCCTAACCCTAATTCTCTCTCTCTCTTCTCTAATTCTCTTTCTAATCTCATTATCCTCATCAATTCTTCATCAATTCTAGATACAATCTAATTGATTGTATCATATGGTGAGTGGTGGAGGCCGCCGGTGAGGTATGGTGGTGGTCAATGTGAGAAGCGGTGATGATGTGTGAACTGGCGGTGGAGATGGTTGTCTACAAATAGGGATGACGATAGTGGTGGGAGATCGACAAAGTTTCGGTGTGCGAAGAGAGTGAGTGGTGGTGGTCTGCAGCTTGCGATGATGGTCATGTATGAATGGATTGAAGGTGGTCGTGCTCAAAATAGCGGTGATCTGTGGCTGCTCTGGCTTCAAACACGATGGTGGTCGGTGCAATGGTGCTCGCGACAATGGTGCTTGTTACCAATAGATGGTGGTTGAAGCACAACCATGAATGTAGCAATTATGGTGGTTGTCAAACCCTGGTAGTGGCTGTTAACCCTAGGTGGTGGTCAAACCGTGGTATTGGGCGTCAAAAGTGGGGGTGTGCATTAACCTTAGGTGGCGGTCAAACCGCGGTAGTGGGGGTGCGCGTTAACCCTAGGTGGCAGTCAAACTATGGTAGTGGGCATTATCCAGCGTGCATTATATGGTGGGTGTTATCCCGTGGGCATCTTCCGGTGATGGTCAAACGTCGTGGTGATGGTCAAAGCATTGTGGTAGTGTTGGTAGTTAAAGTGTATAAAGCATCTTGTAACTTCAAATAGGCATAATGTTTTATCCGTTAGGAGTTATGGGTCAAACCACCTATCTAAACGAAGCTCTCGAAGAGAACTATGCAACCATGATGATGTTCTCATATTTTTGACCAAAGAAAAAATAAAAAACTGAGGTGGACGTTGGAGTTATCAGGTGCGGTGATGGTTGGTGATTATATTACTTGGCCATGTGACTTAAAACGAGCGTAACTTTCAATCTATAGCAAGTTATAGGTCAAACCACCCATCAAAATGAAGTTCTTGAAAATCTCTATGCCACCATGATGATTCCTTGTACAGTCGATACAAGGGGGAAAAAAAAGTAAGACTTCGTTTTCAAAAAGAGCAAAGAAGGTTATCCTCTCTTAAAAGAGATAAAATACTTATTTTTTTCCCTTAGAAGAAATAGAACTTATCTTCGCTTTAAATGGGAAAAAAGCGTTATTTCAACAATCAAGAAATGAGATTGGCTCATTTTCAAGATATGCTTGTTTCAATTTCGAAGGGACGACATAAACTTGTTTTTACTCAATGGAGGTGAAAAGGATGTTTTAATACTTGATTTTGCACAAACAAATTTCTTTCGATGTTTAAGGATACAAGGAAGTTTCTTTGGTTAATTTTGCTTGAGTAGGCTCGTTCTTATGAAGGGAAAAAAAATACAAAAGAGACCAAAAAAATGCTGAAAACTAACCCACCTAACACTAAAGTGTTTCAATCTCACAAGAAACACCAAGCTAGGCGCAAGCTTGCGATCCTTCTCAAGACGGTGCCAAAATGTTTGCGATGAATTTGGTCAGCGTGCTTATCCATCACGTTTGCTTTATGTTTGATCATGACGTGTGGTTTGCTAGGATGAAAAGCTCTAGCTATGTGCCCGACTTGATATTTTTTGCAAGATCAACAAACGGTTAGAGAAGCCCATGGGGGAGCCAATGTCATAGAATAACAATAAAGGCATGTAATAAATAGACATAATAATGAAGAGTCAACAAATTAATAGGATCATGTAAATATATCAAAAATACTTGGTTGAAGGCCTTAAGAGAATATGATAAAAGAGGTTAATATAGTATTGGCCTAGCTAGAACCCTCTCAAGGGTTTAACAGGTTAGCAGAATGAAGGCTTGGCTAGTTAAACCTGTCATGGGCTAATACCATGAGTAAACTAGCTTGAGCCGTACTTAATAATAAGTAAAAAAAGCATAAAATACTTAGCTTAAAGATGAGTAACGAGCTTGAACTATTGTCATGGGAGAGAAACATGAGGATGAGGGAGGAACTATCCTCCATCCTAATCCTTTCTCATGGTTGCCTTCCTAAAACTCCCCTTTCCCCAATTTTTATCCTTTCCCATCCGTAACCCTTAAGAAATAAGAGGAGGGAGTTGTCACTTACGGCTTCCCCTCTCCACAATGTAGCGTCCTGTGGATTACCCGGCCTAATTTGTATTTTTGGGATCCCATTTTCTAATTTAAGTCTAATTTTTTACCCAATTTTTACATAGTAATTATCCGCTCAGTCATTTTTATAACATACTCTCCCATCTATAGTAGTGAGTTGCTAGGTTCCAGTTATAAACAGGATGCTCTATATATACACTAGGGATGTGTATGTCTCATGTAAACATTCAATGATATAATAAAATTATTCATCTCGCACCATGGATGTAGGCTTGGTTGAACCACGTAAATTCTGATGTTATTGATTTTAGTCCCTAATTCTTTATTATTTTTGGTTGCTATTTCAATTTAAGGTTTTGGTATTTTATGGGTGGTGCCAACAAGTGGCATGAGGCCCTAACAATTGGAATCACAACCCTATGTTGACCCCAAATCAAAGGTCTAGTAGTCAGTGAGAGATGAGACCCAGTCGCTAACCTCAGTGGTGATAATATTAGAAGATGGTTCTACTAGTGATGCGATCTCAATGGTAAGGGGCATGGTGGCAGTTAATTCAGGCAATCTTGTGTTTGATCGATAAACTGAAGGTTTACACTGCTTTGGTGCTAGTTGGTGTGAGCGACGGTTGTGCCTTGGTGAAAGAGGCAGTGGCTAAGTGTTAGTGGTGATTTGGTCTTGGTGGAGGAGCGAGAGAAAAGATCGATGCACCAAAGTGGCCGATCTGGTAGTTCCTGATGCAAATTGGTGTTGAAGAAGTAGATTCCAATGCCAGTGGGAGAAATCGGTGGTGGCACGTGACTCTGAGAGCTCCTAAGCATGAATGGTTCAGTTGAGGGTCTCGACGATGGAGGTCTAACATAGTGGTGGGTTGAGGCATAGTGTGCTTTGTAGAAGCAAAGACTGGCAACACCAAGCAGAATGCGTATCCAGCGATGATGTAGATCTCGTTAACCTCAATTCGAATGCCCGATGCTTCTAGGGCATGGTGAGGGTGAGGGTGATGGTGATGGTCCTTTATAAAGCTCGAATGAAGTAAGAGATGGTCTCAAATCGTCATAGTCGTGTCTGGCAACGATGGCCCAAGAAGTTGAAGGTCGGTGGCCTTTCGAAGAGTTTGGTTGCTCGAATCCGAGGAGAGATAGAGCGTGGTCATAGTGCTAGAAATGAATGAAGACACTAAAGGTTCGAATGGTGAATGAAAAGTACGATAGTGTTTTGGTAACAATAATAAGAGTTCTTTTATGGAGGGCGATAATACAGACCCTTTATCTTTATTTAACTTTTTATTAATTATAAACATTTTTATTACAAGGATTTTTAATGGGGTACAAGAAAATAAAAGGAAAACGAGGGAGGTCCTGCTATTCCCGGGGTCCTACGTCCAAGTCCCGGAGGAAGGGTCGTGAGGACGTCCAACAGTGGGGGTAAGTATGAAGGTAGGTTGTGTGTGAATGTATGGGGGCTAGGGCTCCATTTATAGGGTGGCCGGGATTTGGAGAGCGGGTCTCTGGATCCAACGGGTCTTCGGTTGTGTGTCTGATGGAAACCTCGTTTGAGGCTTCGGAAGGCGTGGCTGATAAGAGTCGTGTCTGGGGCATTGGAGGCCGTGTCTATGCGTCGGACGGAAGTCGCATCCGAGGCTTCAGAAGGCGTGGCTGATAAGAGCCGTGTCCAGGGCCTCGGAAGGTGTGTCAGACGAGGGCTGCGTCCTTTCAAAAAGGTGTCCGGCAAGAGCTGTGTCCGGGTCCCTCGGAAGAGGTTTTCCTAAAAAAAGGTGTCCTCTAGCAAGAGCTGTGCTTGAGACCCTTGGAAGAGGTGTTCCTCGGAAAAGGTGTTCAGCAAGACTCTTTAGGTTCTAAGCATCGAGTCGTCACCCACCCGAGTCGTGATGCCGTGTAGCCATTATTGCTTGACCAGCTCTCGGAGGAGGGCATCTCGGGCCAAGATGCTGTGGTGTCCGGGAGCCAAGCGTTGGTCAGTCATCGTGGTGCCCGGAGGCCACACGTCATCCCATGGTTGCGGTTTATGGGGACCATGTGTCTGTTTTTTTCGGATGTGATTTTTTTGGTCCTAACAGTTAGTCCCCCGCGGGTACACAAATGATTCTCGTTTGCGATTCGGTTTGCGGAGGTCTTCTCCTTTATAAGTATGGGGCCAAATATTGCTTTACTCCCACCAAACGTTCTTCTTTCTTCTTCTAATTCCCATATCATATTTCCTTCTTCTCTTCTATTCTTCGATAGTGCAATGGCTGATTCAGAAAAAGTTACTTACGACATTTTTCACGTATTAGAGCCAAATCCCTTCTACGGTTCCAAACCCTATCTCGATTTCATACAGAACTTATTAACTCACTTCCCTTCATCGAGGGTCAGGCGTCTCACTCATTGCCTCGGTACATTGATGGCATGTTGGTCCAGTCTCGGTGCTATGTGGACCCAGATGACATTTTCGTTTTTTCAGGTACACCGGGGACGGGGCAAGTGATTCCTCGATTTTCGACGGAGTTCCTCTCTCGTTACCAGTGGATACTTGGATGTAACGGGAGATTGGTCCTATGCCGTATGTTCGTCCTGAATAGTCTTTCCTGTCTCTCTATCTTCAATCCGGCTATTCATTTCTGGCTTCCGTTGGGTTCCCTGACCGAGGGAGTTTTGGCTCCATGGTCCCAGTGTCCTATGACGGCCATCATTCGATGTCAGGGCTTGGGGGAGTCATTCAGCTTCCGGGTGCAATTGCTAGTCTACGATTCCTCTATGGAGACCGACCGAGGAAGGTGGTCGTACTCCCATAAGGTTTTTGCTTGGGAAGACGACTGGGTCTACAAGGGCGAGCTCAATGCCGGGGGTTGGAACCTATTATTCCACGTTCCTATCTATATCAATGACTTGATCTTCTTGATGTTGAACTGGGGCTCTTATCTCTCTATCTGTTCCCCCTTCTACTATTTGTACATAGTTCACCGGAACACGGCTACGAGTACGACATCGTTCGTTTTCTTTCCACCGCAAGTTCACCGGAGCATTACGGAGTGTGAGGATGCAGGCCTATTTTTCTGGGATGGCCCTTCGACTGTCGGGACTTCGTTATGTCTAGTTTTAGTTGGCGGTTCTTCCTTTAGGATACGACTGCTTCATGATCCGAGTGACTTTTCTTCATGGTTTCTTTATCAGAATATCGAGTACTGGTTCCCAGGGTCAGGCGAGCTTGGTGATTTCCGAGTAGCCGGGTTCTACGTCTTAGGCCAGTATTTGATCATGGCCTGTGGCAGCAGACTTTACCGTTTTTGTATGGATGGACTGGATCACAAGAAGTTGGAGCTTCTGGGAGCATTCCCATACCGCGGTTTGCTTTCGTTGTTCCCGTATGTGGGAACCCTCTTTGCCAAGCTGCTAAGGGCGGCTCAGTAGTAATGTTGTTTTTCGGTTTTAGTGGCTTTTACTATTGTTGCTATAGTTTTTTTTTTTTTGCTCCCGGAGGGGATGGTTTACGAGTTCTTTTGTAACTCTGGCGTAATTTTTCGTTTTTGTTTTTGTTTGTAGTTATTTTTATTTTCATTACGTGGGTATATTTGTTTGAACCCGAGAGGGTTCTCGGTTTGAGTCAGTCGGTTTTATTTTATTTTATTGTGTACCATTTTTCTTTGCCCTGCCTATGTTTGATTCATTGCGCTTTATCGAGAAAGGTGTTCGGCAAGAGCTGTTTTCGAGTCCCTCGGAAAAGGTGTGCTTCGGCAAGAGCTGTGTCCAGGACCCTCGGAATAGTTGTTCCTCTTAAAAGGTGTACTTCGGCAAGAGCTGTATCCGGGATTGCCGGAAGAGGAGTTCCTCGAAAAAGGTGTCCTTTGGCAAGAGCTGTGTCCAGGACCCTCGGAAGAGATGTTCCTCGGAAAAGGTATTCGGTAAGACTCTTTGGGTTCCGAGCATCGAGTCATCGCCCAACCGAGTCGTGATGCCAGGTAGCCGTTATTGCTCGGCCGGCTCTTGGAGGAGGGCATCTCGGGGCGAGATGCTGTGGTGTCCGGGAGCCACGCGTCGGTCCATCATCGCGGTGCCCGGAGGCCATGCGTCATACTTCGTTATGGTTTATGAGGGCCACGTGTCAGTTTTTTTTTTTTTGTAATTTTTTTGGTCCTAACAGTTAGTCCCCCGCTGGAACACAAATGGTTCTCGTTTGTGATTCGGTTTGCGGAGGTCTTCTCCCTTATAAGTATGGGGGCCAAATCTTACTTTACTCCCACCAAACGTTCTTCTCTCGTCTTCTAATTCCTATATCATATTTTCTTCATCTCTTCTATTCTTCGATAATCCAGTGGTTGATACGGAAGACATTACATACGACATTTTTTTACGTCTTCCAGCCAAATCCCTTCTACGGTTCCAAACCCTGTTTCAGTTTAATGCCGAACTTATTAGCTCTCGTCACTTCATCGAGGCTCAGGAGTCCCACTCATTGCCTCAGTACAACGACGGCGTGTTGGTCCAGTCTCGGTGTTATGTGGACCAAGATGACATTTCCATTTTTTCAGGTACACCTAGGACGGGGCAAGTGATTCCTCGGTTTTCAGCGGAGTTCCTTTCTTGTTAGCGGCGGATACTTGGATGTAATGGGGGATTGGTCCTGTGCCGCGAGTTTGTCCCGAGTAGTCTTTCCCATCTCTCTATCTTCAATCCGGCTACCTGTTTCTGGCTTCCGTTGGGTTCCTTGACCGAGGGAGTTATGACTCTGTGGTCCCAGTGTCCAATGACGGCCATCATTGGATGCCAGAGCTTGGGCGAGTCATTCAGCTTCTGGGTGCATTCTCTGGTCTATGATTCTGCCTTAGAGACCGACTGAGGAAGGTGGTTGAACTCCCTTAAGGTTTTTACTTGGGAAGACGACTGGGTCTACAAGGGCGAGCTCGACACCGGGGGTCGGAACCTGTTGTTCCACATTCCTGTCTATATCGATGACTTGATCTTCTTGATGTCGGACTTGGGCTCTTATCTCTCAATCTGTTGCCCCTTCTACTATTCGTACGTAGTTCACTGGAACACGCCTACGAGTACGACGACGTTCCTTTTCTTTCCACCGCAAGTTCACTAGAGCATTACAGAGTGCGAGGATGCGGGCGTATTTCGCTAGGATGGCCCTTGAACAGTCGGGAATTCATTATGTCTGGTTTTGGTTAGCGATTCTTCCTTTAGGATATGGCTGCTTCAGGATCGGAGCGACTTTTCTTCATGGTTTCTTTATTGGAATATCAAGTACTGGTTCCCAGGGTTAGGGGAGCTTGATGGTTTCTAAGTAGCCGGGTTCTACGTCTGAGGCCAGTATTTGATCATGGCTTGTGGCAGCGGACTTTACCGTTGTCGTGTGGATGGACCGGATCACAGGAAGTTGGAGCTTCTAGGAGCATTCCCATACCGTGGTTTGCTTTCGTTGTTCCTGTATGTGGGAACCCGCTTTCCTAAGCTGCTGAGAGCGGCTTAGTAGTAATGTTGTTTTGCTGTTTTAGTGGCTTTTATTGTTGCTGTTGTAGTTGTTGTTTTTGCTCTCGGAAACGATGGTGTGTGTTATGAAAAAATTTTTAATGAACTCCAGTTTACCAGTTCTTTTGTTATTATGGCGTTATTTTTTGTTGTTTTTGTTTGTAGTTATTTTTATTTTTATTACGTGGGTATATTTGTTCGAACTTGAGAGGGTTCTAGGTTTGAGTCAGTTGGTTTTATTTTATTTTATTGTGTGTCATTTTTCTTTGCTGTGCTTGTGTTTGATTCATTGCGTTTTATGAGTGTCGGTCGTCTGAAAAACATTCGGACGTGGTTTCTTTCAAATTCCTAAACTTCTTTTCTTGCTTGATGGAACTAGATGTGTCCCATCAAACTTATGGTCCTTATTTCTCCTTCTCTCCCTCACTCAACCATTTTTCTCTCTCTCTCAACCGTCCCTCTGTCTCTCTTCTTGGCTCGGCTTTTTGCATTGCTTTGCAGCGGTTTAAGCTCGTGTTTTGGGTGAGCTTGGTCCCAAGGTACGTTCTCCCTTACTTTGCTTTTTTTAGAGTTGAAACGAACTCGTTTTTTAGGGAAAGAAGGTGTCTTGTCCGGGGCACTTCCCTTGAAGAAGTGTTATTGAGGTTTTGGTCCCGTTATGGGCCTTTTTTTGAGGGGACTCGACTTCTGGGTGCATGCATGGAGTTTGCATGTAATAGTAATTAATTTTTTAATTTTTTTTGTTGGGATGGAGGGGGGCGAGCAGGAGAGATAGTGAGAGAGCGAGAGAGAGAGACTCATTTTAAGCTTTTGTTCATTTTTTGTATTGCCCTAGTTTGTTAACGATTTGAGCCGGGGGCCAGTTAGGCCCCGTTCTGGGCTTTGTTCGATTTTTGTTTCATTTTTAAGTTTTTGGTTAAGATTGTTTTTATTTAGCGGGTGCAGGTCACGAGGTGAGACGGAGCCCTATTTCCGTCTTTGTAATATTTTTACTCTTTGGGTTTGAGTACCTGATTGGCATATTATTGGTGTTTAGGTGGCTTTTTTGCGCGGTTTTTCTTTTACACTTCAGGTGAATTTTTGAGTCACTGTGTTTAGTGTTTTGCGAGAGCGGGCCAAGGATAAGGCTGGTTTATCTCGTTTGTCTGGAATCTGGGCGAGTTGGGTCATTGTGGATGCGTCACCGTCTTCCCCTTTCTCTTGACTACTAGCGATAAGAAGACCGAGAGGGAGATGTCGGACGGGGTCCTTTTCTGGATTAGGGACATTGCGGTAATGGGGAGAAATAGGGAATCCTCGAAGGTCGGGAACCCTTCTCGGCAGCCACATCTGCTCTAACTGCCATTTGTCCCGATTTTTCATATACGAGTAAGTCTGTAAATTGTTTTGCACGCATATTATCGTATTTTACCTACCAGTTACAGTTTTTCCTTTTTTGAGGGAATGAGAGCGAAATGTTTTGAAGGCCTCATCTTCAGAGGTTCGAAGAGAGGGCAGCTCGTCTCTCAAGGCTGAGGGTATAGCCGCAGAGCCACTAAGTCGGCGTTCTTCGGACAAAAGTGTACCCTTACTGCTTATGTTTCCGGAGATTGCTCAAATCCATCCGTTAGGGATGATATTTGTGTCTAGTGTTCTAGTTGAGAGCGAAGTCTCTAAGATTTGCTCTAAGTATTATTTCCCAGACAATTACGAGGTGTGGGGTCCTCGGCCAGACAATTGTCCAATTCTTCCGTCCGAAAGTGGGTTGTTTTTGTATTTCTATAGATTCTGCAGAGGCGGGGGTCCTTTTCCCCTGCTTTCCTTAGTGGAAAAATTCCTTATTTATTGTAATGTGTGCCCGGGGCAAATTACCCTTGACGAGTTTAGGAACATGTATGGTGTTTTACTTGCGCCTTATGTAAATGGTTTTACTCCTTCCTCGCGAGTTTTTGACATTCTTTTTATGACTAGGCATTCTAGGCTTATGGTCGGTTTTGAGACTCAGAGGGGGTTTGCCTTTGTGAGGAATAACCCTACTAATGCGAGGAACTGGGAGCGGAAATTCATTTGGATTAAGCCTCCCTTGGCCCTGCCATTCTTGACGACATGGGGTACGCTGCAACGTTCACGTCCCACGAAAGGGGGCGTCCTAACTTCCTACGAAAGACGGATTATCTGTTATTTTGACAAAGGCTCCGCAGGCGAGTGATTTGTAGCTTTGAAGGAGCTATTCGAGCAGGAAATAATGCTTGTTAAGGCTGGACTTTCGCAAAAGCCTTTCACAGGTATGCGGTTGCCTACCATAACGTCTTGTTTTTATTCTGTTTATTGCTTACGTTTTTACATATTTTATGTACGTTTTGATCATCTTATTTTGACTTTTGGTATTATGATGGTTTAGTTATCGCGTCTGGCATATTATACTGACCTTTCCCTTGTGTCTTTTTCATTAGACGAATTGATGAGTGTTACTATGGATAGCATGTTTTCTCTGTTTCCTCCTTCCGAGGAGCCGAGTCCCTAGCCGGGAATGGCCGTGCTCCCCTTGCTGGTAGCGTCATTTTTGGATCCATCCAAGGAATTAGGGAAGTCAGGGGGTCAACCGAGTGGTTCATCCAGGCAGTGGCCGAGTATAGGAAGAGACGAGGGTTCAGGGACTATTCAAAGACCGGTCCTTCCGCTCCTTTTTAGTAGGATCTTGTTCCGCTTTTTTCCCCTTAGTTCCTTGCATTTGTTTTTGCTGGAGGCAACGGATTAGGCTAGCTTTTCGAGCACTCAGTTGTAATTTTTCTTTGTTTGTCCCGTCCTTATCTTTGACGGCCTCTTTTTTTTTTGTGTATGGGAAGAATGGTTGTTCCCGAGCTTGTTTGATTATTGTAATGATCATCCGTCTTTTGTTCTTCTTTCGGCCTCTCGCTTATTTTTTGACTATGTACAGGTACTTGTTGCACTTTGAAGAGGCTTGCGACTTGTGTTGATTTTTTCTCTTCCCCCCGGGGGGGGGGGGGGGGGGGAGACATATGTCGGCCTTTTGCGTGTCATTTTTGCTTCGAGCGGGTTCCTGTTTTTGAGCATGGGTGTGTTCCCTGTCAAAAAAAGCAGGTTAGCTTGCCGTGGGAGAACCCGCGAGCTTTATGCCTGTTGTAGACGGATACACGGAATAAGGTCTAGGTCTGTAGCAGATGGATCCACGGACTTTAGCCTGCCGTGGACAAGTCTACAGACTCATGGCCTGTCTGCCGTGGACGAATCCATGAATTTTAGCCTGCCGTAGACGGATCTATGGACTTAGGGCCAGTCGCCACGGACGGATCTACGGACTTATGTTAAGGTGCGTCCCTCGACCTGAAGAGGACTTACGATGTAAAGCGTGCCACCTGAGCTAAAGAGGGCCCATGGGATCACCGTTTGCCGCAGACGGATCTACGGACTTTAGACTGCAGTAGACGGATCTACGGACTTAGGGTCTTTTGCCGTGGACGGATCCATGGGCTTTTTCCAGCTGGTGCACAGAGCCATCCGAACTTATGGGCTTATTGCCAGTTTACAGAGCCATCTAGACTTTAGCCTGCCACGGACGGACATACAGACTTACATTTGTGTGCCGAGGATTGGTCCTTGGGCTTTAAGGGGCAGTGGGCAAGACCAATGAGCTTATAGTTTGACCCGCTTCGAAAGGGCGCGTATAGTAGCCGAGCTATTTCGAAATCCTACCAAGTTCTGGTATGCCCGTGTGGGAAGAGCACATATTTCTTGCCATAGATGGACCAACGAGCTTAAAGTGCTTTGGGTGGACCACGGGCTTAAGGGGCCTTGGACCAATAGGCATGATTTGCCGTGAGCGGCCCGCATAAGCTTGGTTTGCTATAGGCGTCCCCATGGGCTTTTTAGGGGCCATGGGCGAGTCCGGTGGGTTTGTTTGCTCGAAGCGGACCTGCCCTTACGGCTTAAACATATAGGAGCCTCCTTCTTTTCTGGTAGGACTTATAACGTAAACGCTTATGGACTTAGCGGGTTGTGGGCGAGACCGACAAGGTGGGGTCGCTGTGGCCTGCCTTTATGGCTTAAGCACTCGCGCCAATCGTTGTTTTTTGTTTGGAGTCTCATGGCTAGAATGTTTGCAGTCTTGGGTTGTTGATTTGGATATATCGCTAATTAAATTATTTACATATATATATATATATATATATATATCCCTTTTTTTAGTGAGATTTTTCTGAGGTGTGATTTTTTGGTCATTTTTTCATGTGCATTATCATATGTTTTTATCGTGTTTCAGGGAAAACATTTTTGCAAAGTGTGGGGTGTTTCATTGATTAACGCAACCAATTATTCAAACAAAGTATCTTTTCAAGTCCAAAACATTCCACGTTCGTGGGAGTGAGGTTTCGTTTAGTTGTCGCAGGCGATATGCTCCTTCTCGGGCGGTTCGAGAGATTTGGTAAGGCCCTTCCCAGTTAGCGGATAGCTTTCCGGGGTGGTGCCCGGCCAACTCGGCCCGTCGTAGTACCAGCCCTCCGTCTTGAAAGGTTCTTCCCCGGACCTTAGAGTTGAAGTACTTTGCCACTTTCTACTTTTATGCGACCGTACTGATCAGTGCGTTCTCGCGGGTCTCTTCTATTTCATCAAATGATTGTCTCAGTGCTTCTTCGTTGCGTGCTCGGTCGTAGCTTCGAACCCGGAGACTGGATTCTCCTATCTCCACCGGCAGTATTGCCTCTGTGCCGTAAACCAGGTTGTATGGGGGTCTCTCCGGTGGCGTTCTGGGTTGTTGTCCGGTATGCCCAATATATGCTTGGTAATTCCTCCGCCCAATTCCCTTTGGCTTCGTCCAAGCGTCGTTTCAGACCTACCAATATGTGCTTGTTTGCAGAATCTGTCTGTCCGTTGCTTTGGGGGTGCACTACGGAGGTGTAGTGTATCTTGATTACCAAGCTCTCATCGTTAGGAACAGTGTCCCAAAATCCAGATTTATTCTGGATATATTAGTTTAATTAATAAATAAAATTGAAGTTCCAGTCGTTTCCTAGTAAAATTTGTGTATGTGAGCATTTATACTGCATATGATTTTCTTTTAGGAGACATCCATGAGATGGGTGTAGTCCTCAAATTACAATTTACTTGTTTGTTCTAAGTGGTTTATGAGACTAAGCCACAGATAGACTTGGAACAAATGGTATGGATTGTTGTTTGAAAGACTCGTAGTCGAAGACAAGTCTGGACTACTTGTATGTTAAGACTATAAGGTGACACTTTAGATGACTTGTCTTGATCATGTGGATGGAGATCCAAAAGTGTTGGGTTAGTGTGTTTGACACACTGAGTTGGACCATTTGGGTTACTTATTTCTAGACTACTATCGGAGATGAGTGATTCACGTTGTACTGTTTGAACGACGACTCTAAATCCTGAGGGTACTCTGGACTTGTGCATGGAGCGTTCGTTACATTGGTGTACTATAAGTAAGGTCTAAAACGAATGACTGAAATCCCATGTACACTAGGTAGCAGCGTGAAGTGTGACAAGGATCAGGTATTCAATAGGGAATTTACAGTCTCTTATGAGATAAAGATGTCCCCTTAGTTGATTCGCAAATATTTGAATAGTTCGGAATCTTTGGCCAAAGTATTCCAAGTATTTGACATTTAGAATTTATACTGTGAATATGTTCAAGTATAAATGAATTATTCAGTGAAGGGCGAGTCGGTAACTAATGGAGAAGCTGTGAGAAGGATAATGGTAGTGGTTATATTTATCTTTTGTCATGGACATCTAGTGGAGGGGTTGTTGTCATCAATACAGTCTATTAGGGAGATATCAAATAAATAATTTAAGTCTGGAGTGCAGCGAGATTTATTTAGTAGAATTAAGTCTAATTAAATGGTAATTAAATTAATATCATGAGATGATTTAATTTAACCCATTTCGAGTTAGATTTAAATTATCCCTGAGGTCCCTGCACAAGCCTCTGTATTTATTGCCATTGAAAAAATATTAAAGAATTCATTAGATGAATTATTTATTCATAGGATGGATAAATTAATTTTGCCAAATATTATTCATGAGATGAATAAATATTAAAAAATATAAAATAAAATAATTTTGAAAAATTAAAATTTATAAAATGAATTTTTACATGTGAGAAACAAAGCAAAAAAAAAAAGGAAAAATCGCGAAAATAACAATGTAAATCCGTGTGCGCGTGTAGCAGCCAACCCGGGCGCGACACGTGTAGCGCACTGGGCCAACAAATGGCGATCCATGCCATAAGGCACAGACCAATCATCGCGTGCCACGTGGCACGCGGTGACACTGTTAAAAGACGCGTGCATAGTTGTTAAAACGCGTCGTTTTGTTTTCAATTTTGAATGATACGCTGCGTTTTTTATTTAAACTGGGAATCCTTTTTCGACCAAAATTAGATTTTTTTCACTCCGGTATATTCCTATAAATAGAGGGGCTTATTCCGAGGTTTGGCGTCGGAGTTCAAAATATTTCTTTAGGGCTTCTGAAATTGTTTCTGAGACCCAGTTTAATATTTTTTGAAGCTCACCCTCTGGGCAGTTCGAGGTCATTGCGTAGAAGGTCTCAGGGTCTCGGTTTTGAAGAATATTATTGTCTTTCTGATTTTTTTTTTGATTGGAGCAATCTCAGGTATGTCTTTTCTTTCCTTCTTCTTTTAGTTTCTGCTTTTTTATTTATTTACAGTATTCATTATTATACCTGTTTAAGTTTATGTATTGTTATGAATGTATTAGAGTAAAAGGCCTATAGATCTAAATTAAAAATTTAGATCTGTTGATTTAAATTATGAATTTAAGTCAATAGATTTAAAATTAGAAATTTTAAATCAACCCTAGGTTTAGAGTTATGAATTCTAAACCTATTGCATTGCGTAATCTTTAGGGAGAAATTTTTGAAATTCATCCTAATAACCGGTATTAGGGCAAAGGGTTTATAGAGATAAATCTATTCCCGGGAACTTTTGCACGTGAGGTGTCACGAAGCTTGACTCTCCAACCTGGGGCTTAGGTTGGGAGAAGAGTCTCCTACTCTAAGTACTCTAATAGGTGCCCATTGTTGTGACCATAGTTGAAAACTGTGAACCCAATAGTCGGCATCAGAGTTTATTTTCCAACAAAAATTCATATGTTTTTCCCAAAACTCATAATGGTCGCGGAACCTTCGTGAGCTAAATTGAGTGCTGTTGTCCGTGACTAGGACTTGAGGGATTCCTTATCGGCTGATGATCCCTTTCTAGAGGAAGCGTTGGACTGCTTGATCCGTGATCTACGCGACGGGCTCCGGCTCTATCCATTTGCTAACGTAATCTATGGCTACTATGATCTACCTCTGTTGCCTGGTCGCTTTGGGATATAGTCCCGAGATGTCCATCCCCCAATTGAGCGAAAGGAATGGGACTAATTATGGGTTGTAATAAAGTTGCAGGCACGCGGATTATCAGAGCATGTTTCTGGCACCTTTCGTACTTCCGGACGAGGTCTTGCGCGTCTTTCTTCATGGTGGGCCAATAGTAACCCGATCGTAGGGCCTTGCTGGTTAAGGCTCGATGACCGAGGTGTTGTCCGCAAATACCTTCATGAATTTCCCGTAAGACGTACTGCCCCTCTTCTCCTCCGAAGCACTTCAGCAGGGGGTGTACAAATGAGCTTTTGTAGAGGGCTTCATTGATTATCATGAACCGCGCTGTACATCTTCGGATGTACCTTGCCTCCAGCTGGTCCTCAGGCAGAGTTCCATTTTTATGAACTCAATGATGGGTTGCCGCTAGTCGTTCAGAGACAGGACTTGGACGATCCCCGCGGGCTGGGATAGATGTTGGCATGATGCCTAAATTTCCTCTACCTGAACGGAGGGTTCCAGTCCTGTCTCCTTCGTCAATTAACTGGTGATCCAACTGAGCTCATTTGCTTTGACATTTTCGGCCCTCAAAATGAGGTGGATTCTGAAGAAAGAGGAGGCTTTTGCTTCCTCTTTTACCACCTCTAAGTATTCATTCATGGCGGCGCTTTTCGTTTCCGTAAATCCCTTGTACATGTTTTTACGATTTACTGAGAGTCGCTGAATACCTCCACTTTGCATGTGCCTGCCTTTCGGGCCATCCTTAATCCGTGAAAGAGTGCTTTGTACTCGACCTCGTTGTTACTAGTCCGGAACTTGAACCTCAAGGCGTAGAAGAAGTATTGTTTCTGGGGTGAGATGAGCAAAATACCAGCCTTGCTTCCTTGGTTATTGGAAGACCCGTCTACATACAGCTTCCATTATCCTTCCAGAGTATCTCGTAGTTCAAAGCTCGGTGACGCCACAGTAGTGAATGAGCATTCCGCCAAGGAGTCTGCTAGGGCCTATGCCGTAATCGATGTCCGTGATTCGAATAGGATGTTGTACTCGGAAAGTTCGACTGCCCAGGATAGCATTCTTTCTGAACACTCCAGGCGTTGGAGGGATTTCTTCAAGGGTTGATTGGCTCGTATCCGAATAAGCCTGGAACTAAGGTCAGAGCTTCCGTGCAGCTATGACGACAGCATAGGCAAGTTTCTCGATGTGGGGGTACCGCGTCTCGGAGTCCTTCAATATGTGACTTACAAAGTAAATCGGTAGCTGGAGGCCTTTCCTTTCGGACGTCAACAGGGCACTCACGGTGTCGACCGATGCGGAGGTGTAGAGAATTAAGTCCTCGCCAGGGATGGGTTTGGACATGACCAGAAGCTTAGCCAAGTGTTCCTTGAGCTCTCGGAGTGCTTGCTCGCAGGATTCGTCCCAATTGAAGGCTTCTCTTCTACGCAATACTTTAAAGAAGGGGAGTGACCGATCCGTCAACCGGCTGATGAACCTGTTGAGCACAGCGAGACATCCGGTCAGCTTTTGAATGTCCCTTGGGGTCTTTGGAGTTTCCATCTAGAGCACGGCATCCACCTGTTATGAATCTAGATCAAACTAGGTTCATAAGCTAGGGATAGATTGGATAAAAGAGAGTTAAGATGAGAAGAGAAGTGAAAGAGACGAGAAATAGAAGAATATGTAGAGAGAATCTAGATCAAAGAGAAAGAATAGACTTTCATTATCGTTCCATATATGTGTTTACAAGGGAAACTACTCTTACTTATACTAGCTTAGGACAATTGATAACCAACCTTCCCGCCCAAATAACACATTCAAACGCATTACACTTGACTAATTGTCCTTGCTAAGATACTAAATTGATCTATTACAATCATAGCTTTATTAGAGCTAAACACATATCCTAGAATCATAACAATACTCACCCCTTTAGAGATTCTTGTCCTCAAGAATCTTATGATAGAGCATTGACATGAAAAACTTGTTATTGATGCAAACTACTAATTTTGTTGCAGCTAGAACTTCAGAAATGCACGAAAATGTAGCCGGAAGATAGTCTGTAGAGCAGGCTGCTCCTTTGGTCCTTATCCCGAGCACATTTAAACACATCCTATAGCCTCCAAATCTTGGATTTCGTCCATCTCTGTGGCATAATGTTCACAACCTCCCTTGTTCCCCACATCAGCTTCATTTCCGGTCAACACCATGAGATGTTGGGGATTGCACTTATGGCCAAAGTAGTACTTTTGATTACACTTGTAGCACAACTTCTGGGCCCTTTTATCTTCCAAACTCAATGTTTTTCCCACTTGACCTTCTTCAAAATGAGGCATCATCGTGGACTTATACAATCTTGCCTTTGAATAAGCTCTAGACAATGTTGGAGGGTTAAGTGCCTTAACGGGGTTCTTGATTTTAGGGTTAAGGCCACTAATGAAGTTCGAAACATAAAAGGTCTCACTTGTCCCTGGATGAATGGACATCATCCTTGCTTTCAAATTTTCAAACTTGGTCATGTACTCCTTGGCACTACTTGTTTGAGCTAACTTGTTGAAATTATCCACTACGTCCCCCGGGTCTACATCTCCATATCTTTCACAGAGTTCATCCACAAATTCTTGCCATGAAATGGTTGGATTGCCAAGGATTGAACCATGAAACCACTCTTCTTGGCCTCCTTGCAAATAAATCGCAGCTAGCTCAACCTTTTCTGCTTCTGGAGTAGCATAAAACCTAAAAAATTTCTCACATTTTCGTGACCAAGATTGAGGTTGAGTACCATTGAAAGCTTCTAACTCCACATTTGGTTTTCGAAGTCCTGAATACCTTTTTGCAGCCATTGTCTTGTCTCGCTTTCCAACTTGTCATGGTGCAACTTGCTTTTGAGTCCTGACTTGTGGAGGTATACTAGGTGTGCTCAAAATACCAGCAGTGTTGTGAAGAGCAAGCACTTCTGGTTGTGATACCGTAGGCAAAGCTCCAGCACCAGGTCCATTAATTTGCTCTTGTAATTGAATTAATTGTTGCTCAATTTTGCTTTCAAACTGCTCTTGCCTCATGTTAATCCTTTGTTCAAATTGCTCTTGCCTCAAAATAGATCTTTGCTCTAATGCCAACATCTCTTGCATTTGTTGTTACCATCCAGCTGGTGGGTCTGAATTACGTCCTGCAGCACCAACATAAGTTATGTTTCCAACATCTCTAGATGTCATTCCAGTAGCAAGTTCTGTATAGGATGCAGCCTGAGATCGAGTGGTTACACCTCCTACCATTGCTACAGCCTTCTTTCTTCTTCCGGCTAGATCTTGCTTCAAAGAATAAACTAATAGAACACTATTGCTTGCTGGCTAGCTTATATGAGTTTAGTTGAGATAGCCGCAACCAATTTGTAATCTGAATTCTTGAATTGCTATCTAACAGATTTCAAGGAGGAACTGAATTGACATTAGGCTAATGTTGCTCAGTTTGTTTGATCAATTGTACACAAGCAAATCTTCACTTGATCAGTTGCAACTTGCTGTCAACTCTGCTTTCTTCAACAATTGATCGAACACTTAAAGATCGAGTTCCAGATCACTCATTCTCAACTAACTTCAAAGTTGTTTCTTAATCAACTTCAATCATTCTACCAAATAACGGCAATCGCCAAAACTCCTCAGGCTCTTGCTAAATTAAGCAGTAAGGCAATTAAACAATACCTGAATTACAAGAATGTTGATCTAAAATCGATCAAGTTGATCTGTAGCAGCAAATGGACTTCGATCAGCTGGATTTGTACAATTGCAGCACCAGAACTTTTTTTTTTTTTTTTTTTTTGATCAGTTGCAGCCAACACCAATAGCTTGACACAATACAAACTCAATCTAGTTGAAGTAGATTCAACTAAATCAAATGCAAAGCATCTAAAGTCCCTTGCGCAGCCACAACAATCAGATTTTGAAATTTCTTGATTAAGAGCTTGATTTTGGATCAAATCAAGGTTCTGATACCAATTGTTATGAATCTAAATCAAACTAGGTTCATAAGCTAAGGATACATTGGACAAAAGAGAGTTAAGATGAGAAGAGAAGTGAAAGAGATGAGAAGTAGAAAAATATCTAGAGAGAATCTAGATCAAAGAGGGAGAATAAAGTTTCATTATCATTCCACATATGTGTTTACAAGGGAAACTAGTCTTACTTATACTAGCTTAGGACAATAGATAACCGACCTTCCTGCCCAAACAACACATTCAAACGCATTACACTTGACTAATTGCCCTTACTAAGATACTAAATTGATCTATTACAATCATAGCTTTGTTAGAACTAAACACATATCCTAGAACATAACACCACCTGGCAGGATTGGCCTTTATTTCTCTTGTGCTGACAATGAAGCCTAAGAATTTCCCTTCCGGGAATGCGAACATGCACTTGTCTTGATTGAGGCGCATCCCGTGAGCCCTAAGTGTTTCTAGGTTCTCCCTTAGGTCGTTCACATGATCGACGACCTCCTTAATTTTTACGATCATATCGTCGACTTCTGCCTCCAAGTTTCTCCCTAACTGTGGCTATAAGACGCGGTTCACCAAGAGCTGGTAGTTGGTCTGGCATTCTTCAATCCGAATGGAATGACTCGGAAGCGGTAAGTTCCCTCTTCGGTAATTAAAGATGTTTTCTCTTCATCCTCCGAGTCCATTGCGATCTGGTGGTACTTGGAGAAGGCATCCAGAAAGCTGAACAATGCGTTCCCTACCGTGGAGTCGACCAATTGATTGATCTTAGGGAGAGGAAATGAATCTTTCGGGCAGGCCTTATTCCGGGTCTGTAAAGTCTACGCACATTCGCCAATTTTCGTTCGGCTTCTTTACCAGGACCACTTTGGCCAGCCAATCCAGGTATAACACCTCTCAAATGAAGCCAACTTTTATGAGCTTCCGTATTTTTTCGCTTATGACCTGGTTTTGTTCGGCGCAAAAGTTGGGCTTCCTTTATTTTACCGGTTTCATCCCGGGCGAGACATTGAGATGATGGCGGATGATCCAGCAATCTATTCCCGGCCTCATCCACGGAATACGTGTAGACTTCTCGATATTATTGGAGCACTTGCTGGATTTGATCCCTTTCGGCCGTGCCTAGCTTCGGCCCTACCCGGACCGTCTTTCCTAGACCCATCACGACTTTGATGGTTTCTCCCGGCCCTTGGCTTGCCTTTTCGCTATTTTTCGTCTCTCTTACTTCGGGAATGTCCTGGACGTGGGAGCATTTGCGAGCGGTTTGTTGACAACCTTTTACATTCATGACGCCCCCTTTGTAGGTGTCAAACTTCATGGCAAGGTGGTATGCTGACACCACAATGCCCAACAAGTTTAGCACCGGACGACCTAGGATGGCGTTAAACGATGAGTGGGTAGAACTCGGTGCTGAGCGCGTGCTTTCGCTTTCCGTCTTTGAAGAGGATGTCGAGTTTTATGGTGCCAGGTGGATCGACTACCTCGCTGGAAAATCCCATAAGGGTCCCAATCATGGGGCATAGTTCCATGGGCAGTATGCCCATCTATTCGAAGCAGTGGAGGAACAGTATGTTGGCCGAACTTCCTTGATCAACCAGGACCCTTCAGAGGGAGCAGTCACGAGCGTCCACAGTCATGACCATGGGATACTCGTGCGAGGTGCAGACGTTCTCTATGTCTTCTTGGGAGAAGGTTAAGGGCTGAAATTTTTTAAATCCGCCTTCTTCTCTCCTCACGGTAGTGAGACTTGTGTCTTCCCGCTTCTGTTTTATGGCCGAAATTACATGCCGCGGTGCCGGGCTTCTCATAGGGGTGCCGAAAGTTCCACTTTTGAGCTTTTTTACGTCCACAAATCTCCAGAGGTCCCCTTTTTTCTTTGCCTTGTCTAGCCGGCTTTGAAGCATTCGGCAGTCCTTGGTGTCATGCCCGGTGGTTCCATGGTACTCAAACCATGGTTTTGGACCATGTCGTTCCACCGGTCCTTTAGGGACTTAATTTTGCCCCATTTCCGACTTTTTAACTTCCAAGAGGAGCCCGGGGGGTCTTCTCGTTCCGGCGTTGCGAGTCCTCCCTGTGTTCTTCACAGCTCTTTTGTTTTTCAGGTTGAACCTCGGTGCGTGAGCCCTGGGCTCTCAGTAGTCGCGCCGGGGAGGCCCCGTTTTATCCATCACATCTTCGGCAATGATGTATTTGTCGGATTTGGCCCAGAGGGTACGGTTATGGGGAGAGCCTTGGCGAGAGAGGACTTAAAGTTTCTGCTTCGGAGGCCGTTGATGAAGGTGGTGATGGTAGTTTGATCAGCCAAGTTTAGGATGCTGATCATTGCCTTCGAAAACCGCCACACTAACGCCCTCAAGGACTCGTCCTCAGCTTATTGTAGCTGGATCAACTAGGCGGCAGTCTTCTTTCTCTTGTTGCTGAGGAAGTGGCGAGTGAACTTTTCGGACAGTTCTTTGAAGCTATGAATGGATCCACTGGGGAGTGATGTGAACCAAGCCTGGGCCATGCCCTTAAGAGTGGCCGAGAAGCAATTGCACCACATGCCTTCGGAGGCGTCTTGGATGTACATGAGTGCCGCGAACCCCGAGATGTGGTCGTCGGGGTCTTACATACCGTCAAAAAGCTCCAAGTTTGGCATCTTTACTTTCCCTAGGGGACAGCAAGGATGCGAGGGGTGAAGGGCAAATAGGCAATAGGAATTTTTCCCATGAGCCCATGCACCACATTGTGTGAGTCGGTGTCGGAGCTTGCTTCGATCAGGAGCAGGGCGATCGAGGGGGCATCTCTAGGTCGATCAGGGTGGCGAGACGCCTTCTCCCATTTCCCCCTTGCTAGTTTAGGTGGCTTCTGCGCTCCGTGGAGGCAAGGGACTCTACGACCGCCTCCGGGTTTGGTGGCGGGGGACGTAGCGAGGCCTTGGAGGAGTCATCTTGATTGACGAGTTGCATGATGAGGGTATGGAGCTCGTGGAGCTAGCTATGAGTGACGTATCGATCTCCGGACCGCCTCGAGGAGGGGGGAGATCCTACGGTGTTGTTTTTAGGGAAATTTTCCATTTTCCACAGACGGCGCCAATTGTTTTCGTAATAGTAATAGGGGTTCTTTTAAGGAGAGCGATAATACAGGCCCTTTATCTTTATTTAAATTTTTATTAATTATAAACATTTTTATTATAAGGATTTTTGATGGGGTACAAGAAAATAAAAGAAAAATGAGGGGGGTCCCACTACTCCCGAGGTCCTTCGGCCGAGTCCCGGAGGAAGGATTGTTAGGACGTCCAAGAGTGGGGGTAAGTATTAAGGTAGGTTGTGCGTGAATGTATGGGGGCTAGGTGTCACGGACCGCCTAACTTAGTAGGATTTTTACTTAAGTAGGCCTTGTACTTAGGAATATTCTAGAAGGGCCTAGGACGTGCTAGTTCCTTCAAGAATATTCATAGCTTAAGTTTTGAGTTTGAGTTCATGTATGTATGAAGAGTCATGTCCCTTGGTGCAAAGGACGTGTCCCATGGGGCCTTGACAAGGTCCATGCACACGGGCCTTTGGGAATGGACATAACCGTTCCTTTGATGGATGAGTGTATGTGGGGGAGACGTGCCCCTTGGCATGAAGAGACGCGTCCCTTGAGTCCTTGACATGGTCCAAGTGCACGGGTCTCATGAGGGGCTCACGTCCCATCCATGGAGGCATGTCCTTGACAAGTAGAGAGGTGTCCAATGAACCTTGACTTGGTACATTGTACACGGCTCTTTAGGAGAAGGACATGTCCCTTCCATATAAAAGTAGGATGCTTGTAAATGTATGCACATGGACACGGTTTGCATATAGAGACACGTCCCTAAGGGAAGAGGCGCGCCCCTAGCATGACACACGATTCATGTGGGTGCATGTACTTAAGATGGATTTATTCAATGTACCTAGAATAAGATACATGCATACGGTTTATACATGGGGAGTGTCCCAACCGTGTGCATGCATGTACATAGGTAGAGTTATGTCTTTTGGTCAAGTGATGTATTCCTTTAATTGTAAATATGCTTGAGTATAAATAAAGATGGCATGGCATTGCCAAGGGGAGACGATGATCAACCCAATTAATCCAATCTTTCTCTCTATTGTTCCAAATACTTAAACGTGTGAATCATACTTGTGTCACTAATATTTTCCTTTGCCTTCTAAACGCTTTCCTTGTGTTAAATACTTCCGCATTATATTATTTCCGCATAAACATAACCTCCGGGTTATCGAGAAGCCTGACTTAGCGAGGTACTTTCGGAGTGAAGTTAAGTGGTCCACAGGCTTGACAAGGGTGTCAAAAACCGTCCCGTGACATAGGGCCCAATTTATGGGGTGGCTGGGCTTCGGAGCGCGTGCCTCCGGAGATGTGTCCGACGGGTCTTCGGGTGTGCATTCGACGGAAACCGCGTCCAAGGCTTCGGAAGGCGTGGCCAACAAGAGTCGCGTCCGGGGCCTCACTGGACGTGACTGTGCATCTAATGGAAGCTGTGTCCGAAGCTTTGAATGCCGTGACAGACAAGAGCCGTGTTCGGGGCCTCGAAAGGCGTGTCAGACGAGGCTGCGTCCTTCGGAAAAGGTGTTCGGCAAGAGCTGTGTCCTGGTCCCTCGGAAGAGGTGTTCCTCAAAGGTGTCCTTCGGCAAAAGCTATGTCCGGGACCCTCGGAAGAGGTGTTCCTCAGAAAAGGTGTCCTTCGGCAAGAGCTGTGTCCGGGATCCTCGGAAGAGGTGTTCCTCGGAAAAGGTGTTCTTCAGTGAGAGCTGCGTCTGGGACCCTCGGTAGAGGTGTTCCTCGAAAATGGTGTTCGGCAAGACTCTTTGGGTTCTGAGCATCGAGTCGTCGTCCACACGAGTCGTGATGCCGTGTAGCCGTTATTGCTCGACTCTCTCAGAGGAGGGCATCTTGGGGAGAGATGTTGTGGTGTCTAGGAGCCACGTGTTGATCCGTCATCGCGGTGCCCAGAGACCACATGTCATCCCTTAGTTGCGGTTTATGTGGGCCGTGTGTCGGTTTTTTCTGAATGCGATTTTTTTGGTCCCAACAGATAGTGTGATTCGATGGCAATTCTAGGTCTGCGGGTGGTGATGGTGACGCAGAGGCATCTATTACCGACTGTTGTGATTGCTGAGGCAAAGAAGGATCGCCCATAGAGGAAAGAATTAAGTAGACCGGCATCTTCTTTTTTTTTCCCCAAAGTTACGCTATGGTTTTTTCTGTGTTTACAGGTTTAGTAATCAGTTTGAAAAACGTATTTGGGTTGGGTCCTCAAATTTTTGCCAAATCCAAGATCTAAAAAAAAAAGAGAAAAAGAAAGAAAGAATACTCAAGTGGTTTAGTCTAAGGATTGTTGAAGATATACATAATCCGACCACACAGTGGGAGCATTGTTAGATTATGTGAGAAGCTTGATTGTATCGGGGCTTATTTATAAGGCAGAGGATTAGGTCAATCCAATTTAGGTCCATGATACACTGGGATTTTAGTGTAGGAGGCTCTTTAGATACCAGAGATGTGTATGTTAACATTAGGGTTGAGAATGGTTGAAAGTTGAGACGTCTAATGTAAACTTTCAATGATATAATCGAAATTTTATGCTCCCCCTCTGTAAATGTAGGCTTCAGCTGAACCAGTAAATTCCAGTGCTCTACGATTTTATTCTCTAATTGCTATTATTTATGATTACTCTTTGGATTTAGGATTTCGGCATTTTGTGGATGTTAAAAACAAGTACTATCAGAGTACGTCATTTGTTAATATATATCTCAAATATCTTAAAATTTTGAAATATTTTTGAAATATCCTGAACTTTGATAATTCTTTTTTTAGGTTCCATCACATGACTCTGTAGATTCATTAATTCATGCTAACGCGATAATTAGAAAAATATCTAAAAGTAATTTAGCCTCAAATTTAATGGTTCATATCCCCAATTTCATTCTTCTATATATTAAATGCTAATATTCCTAGATTTTTTTTTTAATAAAATTAGTTATTTGAATGGGCTTGTTTTCCTATCTAAAAAAATATATAATTATTGTTACTTTTTAAGGTTACATGCTTGCTTTTTGTACTTGGAGCGCTCCAACGTTTTTCTAATTTCAGTAACTAGGGCATTCTACTCGTAAATTGTAGTTTTGAAAAACTCTTTGATTTTTGAAAGTAGTTGAGGTTTTAAATAAGGGTCCTAGGTAGAGGTATTTGTCGGTCCAAATCCAAATTGGACTAGATCGAAGACCAAAACTAGCTTATTTTGAGCCCCAAAGACCAGACCGAACTGAACCAGTTCAATCCAAGACCGAACCGATTATTACATGGACTGGATCGGACCAGACTGATTATCATTTCTTTCTTTCTTATTATAAATTAAATTTATCACATTTTGTCAATTTTGGTAACTTTTAGAAGCATCTACTAGAAAATAAATAAATAAATAAATAAGGATACACAAATAAATATAGGAATAATAGAAAATATAGAAATGTAAAATGATTATTCACAAAAATACAATGATTTGCCACAACTACTTATATTTACTGAGCCCAATACCTACAGTGCGGCCCCTTTGATTTGATTCTCTTATGCATCAATTCTTAACTAAAAACCATTGAAATTCTTCATAATGCAAAAATTAACTAGAAATAATTATATATGAAAGTTTAGTAATATACGTAATGCAATAGTTTTTCATTGAAAACAAAAAATCAAAGCAAACAAGAAGAGGTAATATATGAAAAAAAAAAAAATTATAACAAAAATAAAAAATAAAAAATTATATAACTTATTGCTGAGGTTTAATGGGAACTAGGAAGTAAATTTGATTAGAATACAAATGTGGAGAAAGGAAAAACGGAAGTTAGCCATAAGCCAATACATATATGTACATTTCATAATTTAACTTTAAGGTTAGGTGTTTGTGGGTTTACTTTTAGCTAATTTTAGGCCCGAATAATATAAGCCTAAAATAGTTTAATTATATTGTAATAAAATACATATGACACTGAGTGACATAAGCTGAGTTTTCGGTCAGATGTGAGGTTTTTCGAGTTTGGACTGAATAGGACCGAAACCTAATTAAGCTCAACTTGAAGACTTTGAAGACCAGATCAAATCGGTTTTTCGGTCCGAACAGGTATATGAACATCCCTAGTTCTAGGGTTTCTAAAGGTAATATTAAGTACTTATTTGAAATTAGTGTTTATTTTTTGTTAGTATTTGATGCATATTTACATTGTGGGCGAATCATATCCATATTATCCCTTAATTTGTTTTTTTTTTTTTTAGTTTTATTTTCTATGGTTTTGAATTTTCTTTTGTAATGTGTGATTTTTTTGGTGTTTTTATTTTATTTTATAGCGTTCTTTTGTAAGTTAGTTTTATTTTTTTTCTTATATATTTTAGTGATTTTCTTTAAACATGTTCTAGCTTTAGTCCTATTTTGTAAGATTTTTAATTTTTTTTTTTTTTTAATGTACTATACTTTTAACACTATCTTATATTTTGTGAAATTTGTTCAGTGATTTCATAAATTCTTTTGTTTATTTCTATTTTTGAAAGTTTATGATATATCTTATTTTCTTCTCACTTATATTATTCTTAATTTTTGGTTTATTAGGTTTTTTTTTTTTTTTTCCAAACACTTCTATTTTTTTTTTCTTTTTTGGAGTTTTTGGTGTTTTTAATAGCTAATTTTTTTAATGGGTGCTTTTGATTTTTTTATTTATTTGTTTAAAAATTTTTGAGTTATGGTTATTGTTTCCACATCCACCTCAAAGGAGTTGGAGCGCCATCGTTTTGGATTAGTAAGACACATGCTCAAAACGTGGAACTATTCTCAAGACCCAAAAGGCATGTAGAAAAGATGTTAGGATTATAGTTTCCCTAATAACTAAAGTCACGAAAATATAGCCGCTCAAAGTGATTGACATGAGTTACAAACTCGAGCTCGAGGGTTTTGCCAAGAGTGTTTCGGGAAAGGTAACTACCCCAAGCTCGAAGCGGCTATTTGAAGTGCGGATCAGAAGCGTGAGCCTCAAGCACATTCAAGCGAACATGGGCGACTGTAGGGAAGACAATTTCACCTCGAGCACGTATGTCAAAGCCTTTTTAAAGCCAATTTAAGATCATGGAAGCATGGAGGCCAAACAAGGGTACAATATGGCTCTAAAAGAGGACGCAACAGTTAACTTCATAGCCTATAACGGCACCTGTGATTTTGCCAAGGGTCCCAATACCAATACAAACTCATTGGTCTATTCAAAGCACACTTGTGCCTTTTCATTATATTTTTCTTTTCTTAGGAGTAGTCATACATGTAGCTTTATTTTGCTTCTCAACAATTCAACCTGTTGATCAGCTGCGGTGTACGAAATGGTATCCTCCTCCACCATAAATTATGTCCCGATCCCTTTTGACAAATTAAGTTTAGTGTCGTTGGTCTAAAATGTTGAGGACCACCAAGACCTTGGTTATGTTGGTATTAAATTGGTGACGCGGCTTAGTGTGTCAAGCGCATTTATGTTGGCTTTGATGGACAAGGCCTTATACTTGATTGCATTTGTTCGAATCCACCAACCTGAATATGGTTCGCTCTTCCTAGGTCTTGTCCGATTTAAACTCATATTAATTATCTTTATTCAAGGGTGTCAAGCTTAGAAATCTGTAGACTTGGGCTTTAGATAGGATGCTAAGCTCTTAAATTTGTCTTCATCCCAATTCATAGCTCTTAGGCATACGAAGTAAGATGTTTGGTGGCTTCACTTCGTCACCCCAAATGCTGTTTCGGCCATGTCCATGTCCTTTTTTACTTTCATGCATCAAATTAACCCATAATTAAAATCTCCTTAATTGAAACATTGGTTGAATCCATATAGAAGTTACAAACCAAAGTTTTTTTGATGTCATACATATGTGGTTTGTAATTAGACTTATTCCCAAGTCGCAGCAAGTCCCTTTTACTCATTTGTTTAATTATTTAGTTAAGGAACCACACAAACATGAGAACAAGTGCAAGAATTACTTAAGGAGATGGGAGAAAGGGAAGGGGGCATGAAATTATTATTCGCATAATAATTACATTTATTTTATTTTATGGAGTTTATTTGGTTATTTTATAAATTTTTTTGTTTATTTTTATTTTTTTTGAGAATTTTTGGCATATTCTATTTTTTTTTATTTAAATTATTTAGATTTTTTTGGTTATTTGTTAGGCTCTAATTCCTTTTTTTAAACATTTTTATATTATTTTTCCTTCTTTTTAATTTTTGGTGTTTTCAGTATGTAACTCTTCCTTTTCTTTTTATAATATTTAACTTTTTAAATTTTTTTTTTCACCTATTTTAAGATTTTTGTTTTGCAAAACCATTTTTAAGACGTGACATTTTGGTTACGAACAAAAGAAAACAGAGAAATGGGGAGGCAACTACAATTTTATATAATAATATAGTTAATTTTGAAAAAATTATATAATTGCATTTTTATATTTTGTGTTGAGCCTTATTATTATGAAGATAATAATTTTTTTTTAAGCACAAAGAAAACAACAATTATTCCTATTATAAAAATCACATAACTCATGAATAATAATAATATAAAATTATCTTATAAATAATAATTTTAATCTAATAATAATAATTTTGCTGGCATAACATAAATATATGCGAATAAACATTATAGGCCACAAAATCCACCCCAATCCACACGACAAAACCACAAATTTCACATTTCACAATCAATCAAAATAAATAAATTTCCAATGGAAATTGCTTACCAACACCTCCATTTCACATCCATGGCCGCATCTACCTATTTCTCCCTCGCAGCCTACCTTGCATCCTACGCCCTAATTCTACTCCTCCTCGCCCTATGGTTCTGGACCATTATCTCCTGGTGCCACCGCTCTCCGCCACTGCCGGCGGCCGGAATGTCATGTCAGGCGCCGGCGGGGCTGGACTCGCCTGCCATTAAGGGGTTTCCGAAGTTGTTGTACTCGTCGGAAGTGGAAGTGGAGAAGGTGATGATGAACGAGTGTGTTGTTTGTTTAGGAGCGTTTGGAGAAGGCGAAACGCTGCGTTTGCTGCCTAATTGTGGCCACGTATTTCATGCTGATTGCGTGGACGCCTGGTTAAGGTATCATGCCACGTGTCCCTGTTGCCGGAATGTGCTTTGGGAGGTTTAAGTTCAGTACGGTGCAGGCAAGGAAACAAGTAGATTGTTACAGTAGAGATTAATTTTTTGGGTATAAATAAATAGGGTAATATTATTGTCGTCATAAAATTATTACTATTAAAGTAATATTATTATTTTTAAGGTAATTGTGTAGCTCTTTTTTCATATATATCACGTTATTGCTCCGATAATAACAGTTTTTGTATTAATAGTAACAACTCTCATTATATATTAGTACCCAAAATTTGGTGTATTACACTTTTTAACAAAAGGTCAGGAATTTTGTTTATATTCACATTAAATGCATATTACAAACTTATATAGACATTAAATGCATATAAACAATTACAATTTTAGGGGAGGAGTCAATTAACGAGATGATACGGAAGGAGAAGACATGGAAGAAAAAGAAAGAGATACAATGAATATGGATAGCTAGTTGATGAGTATAAAAATTACACCCAGGCAGTACTGAGGCCAGAGGCCTCTACCGTGCCCTTTTGAATCACGCCCAAGGCGATACCGAGGCCAGAGGCCTCTACCGTCCCCCTCCTTGGTCACACCCAGGGCGGTATTGAGGCCAGAGGCCTCTACCGTTCCCTTCTGAATCACGCCTAGGGCGGTACCGAGGCTAGAGGCCTCTACCGTCCCCTTCTTGGTTACACCCAGGGCGGTACCGAGGCCAGAGGCTTCTACCGTCCCCTTCTTGGTTACACCCAGGCGGTACCGAGGCCAGAGACCTCTACCGCCTCCCTTCCCTGACTAACTCCCAAGCGGTACTAGACCCAGGGGTCACCGCCGCCCCCAGTACCAATGGCAACCAGGCGGTACCCCTTGGATTACTTCACACACACGCATATCTCCACTATAAATAGGGGGAGGATTCCCACAAAGAAGGCAAAGAACTTGAGCTTAGTTCTACCCTCAAGAACCCAACCAAAAACTCCATAAACAATAGGCGCCGTCTGTGGGAAGGGCATTACAAACCTTTCGCATGTCAAGCACTAGTCGCTCCACCACCCACGGGGGGCATCACGACCCTGATTACGTAACCCAAGGTCAGTTTGAGCAGCTCCAACAACAAATACACCAGCACTTTTCTCACACGCCCACCAATAACACAAAGTATATTCCAGAACCTGACTAGTCCACCACTGCATCCCCACATGCCCGAACTCAAAATTTAAGCGAGGCTACCGCTTCCACGCCAAACGCATGTCTAAATCATACAAGAAGGGACTCCAGGAAGGTCCCCAGGCCAGCCGTATCCTACACCGTACCAGGAACTCACTCACCATTCACATCTCGAATTATGTCAGCCCCAGTGGGGAAGGTGAAAATCCCAAACATTGATCCGTTTGACGGAACTCAAGACCCGGAAGATCACTTGGCCAGCTTTATGGCACGGATGTATCTACAAGATGTGGGGGAAGACAGCTGGTGTAAATTTTTTCCCGCCACCTTAAAGGGGGTCGCACAAAATTGGTTTGCTTCCCTTCCAAATTCTTCTGTGGATAGCTTCACGGACCTTTCCGAAAGGTTCGCTCGGCACTTCGTTAGTAATAAGAGAAGAAGAAGGACGGCGGCGCATCTGCTTAAGTTAAAACAGCATGATGTCGAACCCCTGAGGAGTTATGTGAAACGATTCACACGAGCTATGATTGATGTTGCCACCTTATCTGATGAAACGGCAATCACCGCCTTTGTCAATGGGTTGCAGAACTCCAACTTTAAATTCGCCTTGGCAAAGGTACCGCCTTGTACCATTGATGAGCTATGGCGGAAAGCCAACAAATACATCCTGGCGGAGGATGTCATGCAAGTAACGCCCAGGGCTGAAGTGGCTCAGGCGTCTTTGGTGTCAAAGGACCACCCCAGGCCACCCCGGGGTAACATCCGACCGACCAGGAGGCCCGCGCCCATTTTCAAAGCTCAGAACCAGCAGCCTGCACCTCGCCAGCTTTTAGAGGTAAAAACCAAGGGGCCACCCAAAAATAAGAACTCTGCCCCATCTGGTGATAACAGACCAATATGGTGTTCATACCATCAGGTCTCTACCCATGACACGGCTAACTGTCGGGCTTTGGACTTTCGCCTCAAGGAGGCCAAGCGTACTGGCCAATGGGAAGAATATGCAACGCTAAAAAGAATGAGGACTGGGAAAGCTCAAACCACTAACAATGGCGAAAAAGGTCCTAGGAATACTACGGCCAAGGTCATTGCTACCATCACCCCAAGGTTTGCTCCCCCCTCATCAAAGGAGGGAACAAATGTCCCAAAAGGGGGAACGGACGCAGCCCGGAACGCACCCCGGTGCATCAGCTTCACTAAAGAGGATGCCCAAGGAATAGACGTACGACAAGAGGACCCCCTCGTTATTGCCGCTGACATCTGTAAGCACACAGTACACAGAATAATGATCGACCAGGGCAGTTCTACAGACATTTTATTCTTGGAATGCTACAACAAAATGGGAATACCGCTTAGTGCGCTCGTAACGGCACCATATCCCGTAGTGGGCTTCACAGGGGCGCCCGTTCGGCCACAAGGTAAAATAACGTTGCCCATACTTTTCAGAAACGAGAATGAGCGGCGAACGGTTAAGATAGAGTTCCTTGTTATTAGCACTCCTTCCTATAACGCGATCTTGGGAAGACCATCCCTGAACCATTTATAGGCTATGGTATCAACCTACCACCTAGCCATGAATTTTGAGGCGGATATTGGGGACATCATGACGATACGAGGAAGGTATGGCGCCTTTTCAGAATATTACCATACTTTCTCTAATCTGACTGTATTGGTGGCCGAACCTTTGGAACCCCGAAGGCCTCCTCCTCCACCCTTGGAAAAGTATGAGCTGGAACCTAGGTGTTACACCTACCTGGGCGCTTCACTCCCTCGGCATCTGCGTGAGGAGATTGGCAAACTTCTGAGGCAATACCGAGACGTTTTCGCGTTTGCCGCAAAGGAAATGCCGGGAATACCGCCTGACATGATCACTCATCATCTTAACGTCAGTAGTAGCAAGGCGCCCGTCAAACAGCGAAGGCACAGCTTTTGTACAGAGCGCAATGATGTCATTAAAGCCGAGGTGGAAAAATTGTCCTAGGCCGGATTTATACGAGAGGTGCTATACCCCGAGTGGCTGGCCAACGTGGTACTAGTTAAAATGTCTAATGGGAGCTGGAGGATGTGTGTGGATTTTACGGATCTTAATGAAGCCTGCCCAAAGGACTCACATCCCCTACCCAAAATAGACAGGCTGGTAGATTCAACGGCGGGCTGTGAGCTATTCAGTTTCATGGATGCCTTTTCAGGGTACCATCAGATTCAAATGCATGCAATCGATGAAGAAAAAACGGCTTTCATCACAGCCGAAGGAACATACTGCTATAAGGTAATGCCGTTTGGGCTTAAGAATGCCGGAGCCACCTATCAGCGGCTGGTGAACAAGGTCTTTGCACCACAAATAGGGCGCAACATGGAATTCTATGTGGATGACATGATAGTCAAGTCAAAACATAAGTTAGATCATGTTTTTGACTTAAGAGAAGCCCTGGAAGCACTCCGAAAATACAGCATGAAGTTGAATCCGGAAAAGTGTTTGTTTACCGTACCAGACGGTAAGTTCTTGGGCTTCATCGTAAGTTCTCAAGGGATCGAGGCAAACCCTAGAAAGGTGCAGGCCATACTCGACTTGAGGCCTCCTCGCTGCGCTAAAGATGTGCAAAAATTGGCCGGCTGCATGGCTTCGCTCAACCGGTTCATTAGCCGGGCCGCGAAGAAGGCTTTACCATTTTTTAAGGTACTACGAGGGAAACAACCTTTCCTCTGGAATGAGGCATGCGCACGCGCTTTTGATCAATTGAAGCAGCACTTGGCGCACCTCCCTGTGGTCACCTCTCCTAAGCCAGAAGAGAAGCTGGGTCTTTACTTGGTCATTTCAGGAAGCGCTACAAACGCGGTATTGATAGCGGACCGGCAAGGACAGCAGCTCCCAATCTACTTCGTAAGCCAAACTCTCAAAGATCTGGAAAAGAGGTATCGCGCTATTGAAAAAACCGCCTTAGCCCTGGTCACAACGGCGCGTAAGCTAAGACCTTACTTTCAGTCCCACGAGGTCACGGTACTCACTAACCTTCCGCTCAAGAAGTTGCTCTCAAAGTTAGATTGTTCAGGGCGAATGCTTAAGTGGGCGGTTGAGCTTTCTGAGTATGACATACACTATCAACCTCGAAGAGCTATCAAGGCCCAAGCTTTAGCTGACTTCTTGATAGAATGCGACTTTAGAATTGAAGTACCCGAACTGACGGAAACTCTTGAAGCGATGTCCACTTGGAAGGTATTCGTTGATGGGTCTGCAAACTCAGAAGGTCGCGGTGCAGGCATACTGTTGATCAACCCGGAAGGGGAACGTGCGGAGTACGTGGTAAGATTACACGTTGAAGCGACTCACAACGAGACCGAGTATGAGGCGCTATTGCTCGGTATGGATTTTGCTGAGGCTGCAGGGGCGGTTCGCCTGGAGGCTTATAGCGATTCAGAGTTAGTAGTAAACCAAGTTACAGGAAGCTACGGGGTAAAAGAGCCACACCTGTCCCAGTACCTGGAATTGGTCCGAGCTAAGGTCTCTGCCTTTCAAGACTTCAAGATACAGAGCATTTCCCGAGAAAGTAATTACCAGGCGGATGAACTAAGCCGCCTGGCTAGCACCGGAAGTAAGGATTCGAGCGGGCGTATTCAGACTCACGAATCCAACGTTAAATACGTGGATCAGGCGGCGCCCATAGATGTGATGCAAGTGCGAGGGGAAGACGGGTGGATGCGTCTTATTCTAGACTTCATCCTTCATGGTAAGGAGCCCGCGGATAAAACCGAAGCGCGAAGGCTGAGGAGGCGGGCGGTACGCTTCACAATAATCAATCAACAGCTCTACAAAAGGTCATTCACACATCCTCTACTGAAATGTCTAACACAAGAAGAAGAGGGCTACGTTCTAAGAGAAATTCACAAAGGGATCTGTGGAGTTCATATTGGAAAATGAGCCCTTGCTGGAATAGCGTTAAGGGCAGGATACTTCTGGCCTACCCTGAGGAAGGACGCCGGTACCCTTGTACGAAAATGTGACAAATGCCAAAGATTTGCACCCCTCATCCATGCTCCCGCCGCGCCACTACAGCCCATTGTTGACCCTATACCCTTCGATCAATGGGGAATGGACATCTTAGGTCCCTTTCCCTTAGCCAGCGGGCAAAGGAAGTTCTTGATAGTGGCCGTAAACTACTTTAGTAAGTGGGCAGAAGCTGAGGCGGTAGCTCGGATTACAGATAATGCGACTCGGCAATTTCTCTGGAAGAACATCATCACGCGCTTTAGAATCCCTAGGGCTGTTATCACTGATAACGGGACACAGTTCGACTAGCCACGGTTCCGAGCATACTGCCAACGCATGAACATTGCTCTCCATTTCACATCCGCTGCTTACCCCAGAGCAACGGGCAAGCTGAGACCGAAAATAAGCAAATACCCAATGGGCTTCGAAGGAGGTTGGATGAAGCTAAGGGAAGATGGGTGGAAGAGTTACCTAGTGTACTTTGGGCCCACCGCACGATTTACCGCGTAGCTACCGGGGAAACTCCATTCATGCTGACCTATGGTGCTGAGGCGGTAATCCCAGTAGAAGTGGGAGAACCTCATTACCGTATACAGCACTACGATCACCTACGCAACGAAGACCAGCGGAAGTGCGCCTTGGATTTGGTAGAGGAGGTCAGAGAGGACTCCCTTCTTCGGATAGTAGCCCAAAAGCAAAGAGTATCCCAGTATTACAATAAGTGCCTGAGGATAAGGAGCCTGGAAGTGGGGGTCCTAGCCCTCGACAGGCCAGCACCGTGGCCTGAGGGATAGGTGCTGGTAAGGTAGCGGCAAATTGGGAAAGGCCCTACCGTGTGACTCATAAGCTGGGGGAAGGAAGTTACAAGTTAGAACGAATGGACAGTTCCCAGGTACCTCGAGTGTGGAACATCAAGAATCTCAAAAAGTACTACACATAGCTCGGTAAGTCGTGAAAGAGTCTATGTAAAATATTAGACCTAGGTAGATGCTGCACGAGTTGTATCCCAGGAAAAATGGGGCGGTGCCCCATGTGCATAAATAAATTGTACATTCCCAAAGATTGCATCAACATCGATCAAAAGAGGCCAAGGCTATTAAAGTCGTAGTTTAAAGAAAAACTATTAGAGGTAATGCACAGCGATCTATCATTAGTTTTAATAAAACATACATCGGGTAGGAAAATAGAGGAACCTCTGCCTCTAAGTATGCTATGTACATATAAGTCAAAAAATAGGGGGTTACAAAAAAAAAGAGGTGCCCCCTTGTATTCCCTTTACATTTACAAAAGAAGAAAAGGAAAAACAAAAGCTGACCTCAAGGTCTGAGCCTAGCCGCCACCAGCACCTCCCCGAGAGCGAACAATTTCCTGGAGAAGCTGGTCTGCCGTCTGCTAAAGGGATTCACGGCTAAGATGAGGATGGCTGCGAGCTAGACGCCTTGCAAATGATGACAGACCCGAGGCAAAACCCTCCCAATAGAAGGTGCTCGTTGACGCACGAAACTCAGCACTTTCCCTAAAGCGGGAAACCGGCTCCGCGGCCTCGGACCGGGCATGCTGCACCTCGTAAGAAGCATCTCTGACCGCGTCTACTGGGAAGAGAGTTCTTCTTGCAGCTTCCTAAAACCCTCCCTCAGTCCTTGAGCTTCAGCAGCCAACGCTTCTTTCTCCTCCCTGAGCTTGTCAACATTGTCTTTTAAGCCCTGAGACTTAACTGCCAGGATCTCCTTCTCCCTCCCCATCTTCAGTATGATCCTAGCCTGTTCTTCTTTTTCCTCTTCAGCTCTCCGTGCCGCCTCCACTGCCTCTCTTTTTTCCTCCTGCAACTGGGCCTGTTCCTGCGTGGCGGCTTCCTGCTCACGAAACCGCCCTAAGGCCATAGCAGCCGACAGGGAGCTGACCTGAAAGATAAGTTACCAAAGCATGTAGTTAACGTGATAACAACTTAAAGGTATAGTGAGCGGTTTTACCTTAGCAACGCAAGAAGCTACCGTGTTGCTAGTCACAACTTGCGGATCTTCAGAGGAAAGAACCGCCAAAGCGGCGTGCTGAATGGCACTAACACTTTGGCGAGAGGAAAGGTTGGCGGAATCCCCAGGCCGTACACCTTCCTCAATGGGAGTTCCCTCTTCTCTAGGAACCTCCCTTTGAGGCTCAAGAGGAGTGCCAGCAGGGTCGTCAGGAGCAGTTAGGTCTATGTGGAACGAGGGAAGAAGGCTGTCGTCTATTTGAACGTCAGGCCTCACATCTGCTACCGCTTCCTGGGGCGATCCTGGCAACGAAGATGAGTCCTGACAGGGGACCCTCCTCTTGGAGACGAAGGGGCGGGCATTACCGTCTCTACCGGTGGCGGATCCAACACCCCTACCGGCGCTTCCAAGGGCCTCTCTTCTTCTTCCTCCCTTTTTGGCTAAAGGCCTACGTCCATCCCTTCTCCCAGAGCCTGAGCGGCTGGACCGCTAGCCGGTGTTGGTAGAGGTTCACTCACGGTCACTCCCTGCAAGGTGACGGTAATGGCAGGTGTAACACTGGGCCTCTCCTCCACCAAAGGTTCCATTGCTGGGGCATCCTGAGGATGAGGCGCGGCTGATGCTCCACCATTCCCTTGATGGGGCATAGAAGTGCGCATTTCCTGACCACTTGGAGCTGGAAAAGACCCCCCAGCAGCAGGAGACGCTTGGACTATGGGAATCTCAGAAGCAACCTCTGGCAAGACGGGCGCCTCCGAACTACCGTCTGAAGCAGGAGCCTCCACCTGTGACTTTTTAGACCGTGTGACCTTCTTAGGAGGTCCCTCTCCTTCCTCAGTGACCGTCCTCTTACTTCTTCGAACGGTTGTCTTACCCTTGCCCTCACCCTTTCTCCCCTTTTTCCTCTATTCCTCACGGCAGGACTCAGTGAGGGCCACGATATCCACATCGGCTTCTGGTCCTGGAAAGAAGTAGTTAAGCAGCCAAGATAGAGTTATTAAATGGCGGTATGAACCAAAAAGAAAATTTTCCCATCCCAGAGAATTACTCACCACTAACCGGTCGGTCGCATAAGCCTGCCCGTGTCAAAACTTTCTCCTAGCACAACACCTCTTTGGTAGCTAGGTACCGTGCACCCAAATCCCTCTCAAAATATCGAACTACCTCCTTGTCTAGGTCAGATAGCTCGTCCGCTGAGGGGATGCTACACTTATTCAGCGGGGTCCAATAATGAGGGATGCCAAGGGGATAAGGGGCCCTTACCCAAACAAACCTGTTCTGCCAAAAATTCACCTTTGAGGGGTTGAGCTCCACAAACTTAACCCCGCTCTTCCCCTCAAAGCTGACAACGCCTTTTAATTGTTTGGCCCTAAATAAAAAATCAAAACTACGGGTGAAGGGAATTAATCTGGCCACAAAACAGGTAAGAAGGAAACCGTAAATGTTACGGAAGCTGTTAGGGGTAATTTGGCTAGGGCATATTGAGTACTGCCTAAAAACCCACTCCAGGATGGGTGGCAAGGGAAATCACAAGCCGGCATCCAAGGAGTCCATACTAACAGCAAAGAATTCAGGGAAACGAGGGTATAAAATATTGTCGCTCTCCCGGAGGCCAACAACTTGGTAATCATTTGGAAAAAAATATTTTTCACGGAATTTTCTCATTCCCTCCACCGTGGCTAGTGAGGATACAAGGTTTCCTAGGGGAAGAGCCGCGGCTGTATCGGGATACTGAGCGCGAACGGCCATTTCCTCAGGAGACGTTGGTGATGAGGGAGCTAGTTGAGATAACAGCTCCACCATCATTCCCTCATCAGAAGATGCTCCTCCAGCACGGTCTGAACGTCCACTGCCCTTCTGCACACGTTTTGGAGCCATTTAACTAGTTCAAAAAAAATAAATAAATAAAGAGAAGTTAGAGAGGGATCTTACCCTGAGGAAAAGTAGAAGTCCCACCAGAATTTCCCGTTGGTAAGGCGGAGGCGTTGGTTTCAGATGAAGACAATGCAATCTCAGGACCAGGCCAATACACAGAAGGGGAAAATCCCTGGTCAAAAAACACCCCCGCCTCCCCAGGGCAAACGGCAGGACAGCCGGCTAAAATCGCGGTAAGATCATCAATGAGCTGGGGGTCCAGCTCGATGCCTTCGTCAAGCTCGTCCACGGGGACCTCAAGCTCCACCAGGGGAACCTTAGATTCCACCATGGATGTCTCATCCAGGAGATACGGCCTAACAAGCGAAGGGCGAAAACGAAAAGAAAAGAAAACCCCAGAAAGCGTTTTGAAAACAGTGAGAAAAAGAGTAAATACCTTTGAATCGTCACGAAAATGAGTGGAAGTAAGGATCGAAGGTGAAGTACAGGGAGAAATGCAGAAATCGGGGCGAAATTCTGCAAAGAAAAGTGAGAAATGGGGAAATTAGGGCCTTTGAGGGACGAAATTCTACAAAGTAAAGTGAGAAATGGGAAATTAGGGCTTTTGAGGGGTTTTATACGAAAAAGGGTCAAAACGGCCAAAAGGAGAGAGAGGAGTACCACGTGGCGTAGGCCCTTGGGCCTCGTGAATATTGATTGGACGGTTGTCCTTCACCTAATGTGAAGGATTACAGGCGGTTGGCTTTCACCCAACGTGGAAGCCCACGGTGGTCTAAGTCCCTTTAACAATGGGGGCTTAGTGTTTCTTGCTCAGGTTGAAGAGAAGGAGCAAGAAACGGTTAAGCGGTGATCCTTCACCTCATCTGAAGGATTACAGGCGGTTGGCTTTCACCTAATGTGGAAGCCCATGGTAGTCTAAGTCCCTTTAACAATGGGGGCTTAGTGTTTCTTGCTCAGGTTGAAGAGAAGGAGTAAGAAACGGTTAAGCGGTTATCCTTCACCTAATGTGAAGGATTACAGGCGGTTGGCTTTCAACTAATGTGGAAGCCCACGATATTCTAAGTCCCCTTTAACAATGGGGGCTTGTTGTTTCTCGCTCAGGTTGAAGAGAAGGAGCAAGAAACGGTTAAGCGGTGATCCTTCACCTCATCTGAAGGATTACAGGCGGTTGGCTTTCACCTAATGTAGAAGCCCACGGTAGTCTAAGTCCCTTTAACAATGGAGGCTTAGTGTTTCTTGCTCAGGTTGAAGAGAAGGAGCAAGAAGCGATTAAGCGGTGATCCTTCACCAAATGTGAAGGATTACAGGTGGTTGGCTTTCACCTAATGTGGAAGCCCACGGTAGTCTAAGTCTCTTTAACAATGGGGGCTTAGTGTTTCTTGCTCAGGTCGAAGAGAAGGAGCAAGAAATGGTTAAGCGGTTATCCTTCACCTAATGTGAAGGATTACTAGCGGTTGGCTTTCACCTAATGTGGAAGCTCGCGGTATTCTAAGTCCCTTTAACAATGGAGGCTTGGTTTTTCTTGCTTAGGTTGAAGAAAAGGAGCAAGAAACGGTTAAGCGGTTATCCTTCACCTAAGCCCCTTTAACAATGGGGGCTTGGTGTTTCTTGCCCAGATTAAAAAGAAGGAGCAAGAAATTGTTAAGCGGTTATCCTTCACCTGACGAGAAGGATTACTGGCGGTTAGCTTTCACCTAATGCAAAAGCTCGTAATGTTCTAAGTCCCCTTTAACAATGGGGGATTGGTGTTTCTTGCTCAGGTTGCAGAAAAAGAGCAAGAAATTGTTAAGCGGTTATCCTTCACCTGACGAGAAGGATTACGGGCATATAGCTTTCACCTAATGCGAAAGCTCGTTATATTCTAAGTCCCCTTTAACAATGGGGGCTTGGTGTTTCTTGCTCAGGTTGAAGAAAAGGAGCAAGAAACGGTTAAGCAGTTATCCTTCACCTAATGTGAAGATTACCGGCGGTTGGCTTTCAACTAATGTGGAAGCCCACGGTATTCTAAGTCCCTTTAACAATTGGGGCTTGGTGTTTCTTGCCCAGATTAAAAAGGAGCAAGAAAGTGTTAAGCGGTTATCCTTCACCTGACGAGAAGGATTACTGGAGGTTAGTTTTCACCTAATGCTAAAGCTCATAATGTTCTAAGTCCCCTTTAACAATGGGGGCTTGGTGTTTCTTGCTCAGGTAGATGAAAAGGAGCAAGAAACGGTTAAGCGGTTATCCTTCACCAAATGTGAAGGATTACCTGCGGTTGGCTTTCACCTAATGTGGAAGCCCACGGTAGTCTAAGTCCCTTTAACAATTGGGGCTTAGTGTTTCTTGCTTAGGTTGAAGAGAAGGAGCAAGAAACGGTTAAGCGGTTATCCTTCACCTAATGTGAAGGATTACAGGCGGTTGGCTTTCACCTAATGTGGAAGCCCACGGTATTCTAAGTCCCTTTAACAATGGGGGCTTGGTGTTTCTTGCCCAGATAAAAAGAAGGAGCAAGAAAGTGTTAAGCGGTTATCCTTCACCTGACGAGAAGGATTACCGGAGGTTAGTTTTCACCTAATGCTAAAGCTCATAATGTTCTAAGTCCCCTTTAATAATGGGGGCTTGGTGTTTCTTGCTCAGGTTGAAGAAAAAGAGCAAGAAATTGTCAAGTGGTTATCCTTCACCTGATGTAAAGAATCACCAGGGCGGTTGTGTATGTCCCATCTAACATCAGGGACGGGTGGTAAACTTTCACCAGCTTGAGAGCCCGCGGTTGTGTGCCCCATCTAACACCGGGGCGGTTGTGTATGTCCTATCTAACATCAGGGATGGGCGGTAAACTCTCACCAGCTTGAGAGCCCGCAGTTGTGTGCCCCATCTAACACCGGGGCAGTTGTGTATGTTCCATCTAACATCAGGGACGGGCGGTAAACACTCACCAGCTTGAGAGCCCGCGGTTGTGTGCCCCATCTAACACCGGGGCGGTTGTGTATGTTCCATCTAACATCAGGGACGGGCGGTAAACTCTCACCAGCTTGAGAGCCCGCGGTTGTGTGCCCCATCTAACACCGGGGCGGTTGTGTATGTCCCATCTAACATCAGGGACAGGCGGTAAACTCTCACCACCTTGAAAGCCCGCGGTTGTGTGCCCCCTCTAACACAGGGGTTGTGTATGTCCCATCTAACATCAGGGACGGGCGGTATACTCTCACAAGCTTGAGAACCCGCAGTTGTGTGCCCCATCTGACACCGGGGTGGTTGTTTGCATCTTAGCTAGCACAGGGCCGGTAATTAGCTCACACAAATACAAGCGAGCACAACAAAGTAGCAAACCGTGACAGGGACACAGATAAAGTTTTAAAGTATACAAGAGGATTTATATATATTACAACAAAACGTCGTTACATCAAGTTTCCGATATTACAACTACATTGCCAAAAGTAATGTACAGTAAAGATCTAAAATATCCTCCTACACTTATTATGATCTACTCAAACGTGACGTGAGGTACCATGGGATCATTCCCACAATGAAACAAAGAACCTGAATATGGAAACAACTGAGTTTGAAACTCCCCCTGGTAATGTCCTAAGAAAACCGGGCGGCCATGGAGATCACCATGAAGCGAACACCGAAACACCTGATTATGTGCCGTGAACGTCAAGTGTTCTTTTGACACGGTAAAGCTTGTGATAGCCGGGTCCCATCTACCCCCAGACCACGGTAGCCGAATGAATAGCCGATCATGCCTTACCCAAGAGGAAGGGTCCTCCATGTTGGTTAAAGTCCAGATAGTGAACACTGGACTTCGGAGTGTGATTAGGCACAGGGAAGGGGGTCCTGTCGTCACGTCCCACCATTTTGAGATCTTCGCCTCCCGGCAAGTTGATAGGTTATTCCAAACTACGTCCGGAAGTGTCATATTATAGGAAACCCCTATCTCAGTATTCCAGCGAACTATATAGGGACGGTTTTAAGTACCGTCAATATAGTGGCCCCAGTCTGACAAAAAGAAAAGCTCCCCACTTAAGCAGACGTGATCCATGAGAAAAACGTTTCGAGGACCCATGTTAAGACTCCCCCAGAAATTCCAGTCACCTTGCCAAAAATACACTTGATACTCATTAGGCCAAAAGCTGTAATAAGGGTAGGATAAGTCCATTACCATGAGAAAAAAATAGAAACCAAACTGCAGGGTGGAGTCAAAACATCCAAACACTAAGTTCAAGGGAACGTCCAAACAGTTCATCAAAATACCTTCAGGCAGCGGTACCGGCTGACGCACACCCAAGGCAGGATTACATACAAATAGCTTTGAAAGATTATAATCTCGATACAGTATTAAGCCACCCTGAGCACCGAGAACTCTAACATTATCTGTCAACACCTCCATTACTTCCGACGGCATGACCGGAGTAAAATCCCCGGCAGATGAAAACCCCTTCAGCACCACCGTCAAGTGCACGAAAAGATTTTTTTTTAACAAAGTCATAATCTGTGAGCAAGTCACAGAACCAAGTGGATACACAAGAAAATCTTAGAAGAGATTTAGCAGGAAGCCAAGCTAACATCTCACGAGTAACATCCTCTATAACCATGAACCTAAAAATATTGATGAGAGAGTTGGAGAGAAAAAGTACCCAGGGGGCAAGATCATGGGGTGGTATTTATACGCTTTAAGGGCAAAGAAACTTTGACCTCAAAGTGAGGGGCTAACTGATGAGTATAAAAACTATACCCAGGTGGTACTGAGGCCAAAGGCCTCTACCGTCCCCTTCTGAATCACGCCCAGGGCGGTACCGAGGCCAGAGGCCTCTACCGTCCCCCTCCTTGGTCACACCTAGGACGGTACTGAGGCCAGAGGCCTCTACTGCCCCCTTCAGAATCACACCCAGGGCGGTACCGAGGCTAGAGGCCTCTACCGTCCCCCTTCTTGGTTACACCCAGGGCGGTACCGAGGCCAGAGGCCTCTACCGTCCCCTTCTTGGTTACACCGAGGCCAGAGACCTCTACCGTCTCCCTTCCCTGACTAACTCCCAAGCGGTATTGGACCCAGGGGTCACCGCCGCCCCTAGTACCAATGGCAACTAGGCGGTACCCCTTGGATTACTTCACACCCACGCATATCTCCACTATAAATAGGGGGAGGATTCCCACAAAGAAGGCAAGGAACTTGAGCTTAGTTCTACCCTCAAGAACCCAACCAAAAACTCCATAAACACTAGTAAAATGGGATGAAAATAATATCTTTGCTAATACTTTTAGTGGACAAATTTTGTAAAATAATTTTTTATTCTAAATGGTATATGTATTTTTTAAAATAGTCAAAACAATGCCTGAATAGCATCTTCTTAACAACCACTTTGTGACATTATGAGTTGGAAGGTAAGCTTATTTTGTACTCCTTGATACTGTTATTTAGACTATTTTAATTAAATACATGTAATTTTGAAGACTAAATAATTATTTTACAAAGTTTATAAACTTATATCAAACCTTATAGTACTACTAATATGTAATTTACGCTTAATTTTTTTGGACGCTTTGTGATAAACCTTTGGAAAATGTTAAAGGTACTGAATTTAAATATGTAATTTACTTAGCTAAATTATAATAAATGTAAGTCAATTATTTATTATAAAGTAATTAGTTTTATCTATTAAATAATCATACTTATTAAAAATATATAATCATACTTAATAAGAAACATATAATACGTGCACTAAACACGTATTTATACCTCTCTATTAAAAAATAATTTCATACATAATTATCAATAACACTTTAAAATGCACTTTATGGTAATATAATCGTGTACCTGTCTCATTATATGTGTCTGCACGACGTGCCCACTTGATACATTTCCTCCCTCCCCACTTTATCAATGTTGAAAAAAAAAAAAAAAAAAAAGCTGCATTGGCCTCTTTTCTTAAGGCCACATGATACTTGAAATTTAAATTGAATTGTAAAATCATTTGATTCCAATTCACATGGATTAAAATTCTATTATACGAATTATAATTATTTAACAATTTGAGGCCATCAGGATGATTGAGTTCGATCATTTTGATTACTGGTCAACTTCGATCAACCTTCAATTGGGTCGGAGTGTTTAGCTTGGAGTGATCTAGAGGTTTGAGTCAACCTATGTCAAATTTGAATTGGGTATGAAAAATTAGTTGTTAAAATTACCTTGGGTTTTGTGTTAACCAAGTTGTATAATTTCGCGATTAGAGTCTGCTTAGTGTGGGTTTGAGTAGCCAAGTCATTTTGGGTTCAAATTATCTCAATTTTGGGTTATTCGAGCTAGGTGATTTCAAGTTTGGGGCTATCTTAGGCCCAGTAAAATTTAAATTTGGATTGAGCAAGTTGGGTTACTCCATATTTGAGTCATTTCAGATTTTGGGTTAGGTTATTTGGCTTTCAAGTCAACTCGATTGGTCAATTTAACTCAAGTATGATTCAAATGTAGTCATTCTTTGTTTATGTTATCTTGTGCAAGAAACTACTCAACGCAGTGCTCCAAAGACCATCCTGGAGAAAATTGGATGTCCATAAGTGCAAGATATTCTCCATAGCCGGTGATAGCATCACTTGTATGGATGAAGGGGTCTATGAAAAATATGAGAAAAATAGGCTTATGCCCATAACATAACAAGCCAAAGGGGATCCCCCCCTATTTGGACATCGTAGTTCTTCATTACAATGTCCCTAAGGAAACCCTATATCTATGCTAAGAGTATTGGTCTCAAAGCCAAAGGACTATTACTAAAAGACATGTTAATTACCACCATCTTAAGAAATTTAAAAATAGCGTTGGAAGAGTTAGCAAAAAAGAACTTGTTTAACCACAAGAAGCAGAAAGACACTTCTTCTCTAGAACTTGATCCATATTGATGAGCTTCTTTATAAAACAAGTTCACGAAGGTTTAACAGAAAAAGAAGAGGAGAAAACCTCAGCCTCCTTTGAGAAAAAAACTTATCATGTATTCAAGCCCCTAGGTGAAAGACCTTTTAAGATAGCTATGCCCTCTAGAATGATCCCAAGGAAGTCCTCCAGGAGACAAAAGCATTATAGCATGTATTCCAACAACAGCTGAGGGCTATCATGGCCGGATAATCATGCTTGAGTGAGATTTTGTAGAGTTTGATGGCTTCAAAAATACGAAGCTCCTTGCACTTATTTTCAAGACAACGAGTTAACCGGTCCAACTAGTTAGCATATTGCTTCATCAGGACGGTCCAACCATTGAAAGGGGTTGATTCCTTGCAAATCCAACTCCCTCCCCAACTTTGATTAGCGGAAGGATGAGCAGAGGAGCCTCGAGGGTCTTAAGGAATATGCCCCCAAGGCTGGGCACTTATTCCCCAGTTTTAAAGATGGGGCTAAGGATGAAATATTCATATTCATAAGAGGACCCCTCCTCTGATGAACTTAAGGGACCCTTCATGAGGGTGGCTGAGTCCACATGAACTTGGAGCTTATCCATAACAATAGAGTTATCTGAATTCACCAAGTGGGTGAGATACTCCACTAGACTATTAGATTGAGAGAGGAAACTGGAAACACAGTACGTGATTTAGGGCATTATTTGAATTAAGAATTACAATTCTAAAAGAAGACTGAGAGTTTGTTGCAAGAACATGCAAGAAGTCAAGAATTTAAAGCAAGATATTTGAGCAGTAAAGATGGCGAGGAATTTGAGAGCAGGGCATAAAAGTGGGAGAGTTCAATGCCAAATGGCTTGAGTATTTATATATGAACGAGAACAAAAAAGCCTCAAGCCTTATTTTGTGCCGCTCGAGCTTCTTGTAGCCATATTAGGTAGATTTTTTACCCAATGGAAATGTTAGAATTACCAACGACTAAAAGGAGGGCATTTGTTTATTACCCCAAACTCGAGGGAATTCGAATAATGCTTTTTGGAGATAAAAGGACACATGTATAACACGTGGAGCCATGCTCAAGGCTTTAATGGCTATAGAAATGGGAATGACGGCGTCTCTAGTCCAGATACTTAATAAACTTAACCCTCAATATACAAGCCTCTCGAGATGACTAGGGGGGCTAAGGGAGATCGAGCTTGAGGGAATTACTGGAAATACTACAGGAAAGTGAACTACTAAGATCAACGCAATTAATTGAAGCATATCAAAGGAAGTGGGATCAAGTACATTCAAAGGAGAATGGATGAATGTGGGAAGACTAATGGAGCCTTGAGCATGTGTGTCAATGCACATTCAACACCAATTCAGCATTATGGAAGGCATTGAGGCTAAACCGGGACAAATATGCCATATGTCAAAGGCACAACAATTAGATTCTTGGGCTATAAATAAAGTTACTCTAGTGACATTGTAAAGGGTCGCACCAAGTAGAAAACTTCATCAGATTTTTTCTATGGTACTATTATGATTCAAGATTAATCTTGGATCATAACATAGGATATGTGAAGAATTAGAATTAAGATGAGAAGAGAATTAGAGAATTGAGAAGAGACGTAGAGAGAGTTAGGGTTGAGAAAAGAAGAATAGGACAATTATCATTCATCAATATCTCTTACAAGTGTGAAGAACACCTACTTATACCACATACTCACCTAAGTTGGTTATACAAGAAATATCTAACTATGCAATGTACCTAGACAATACAAGACTCATCCTCAAATACTCATGACCGACTTTCCCTCCATCATATGGATACTAACTGCTAAACGACTAAGTAAAGTACTAATATTGACTTATACTAATATCTAAACTATTTATTACAGCCAATGAATTATTAGTACTCAATTTCATATGCCCCATTTCCTAGAATCATGACAATATTTCCCCCCCTAAGAGATTCTTGACCTCAAGAATCTTATTAGAGAGCATTGTGACTTGAAGGACTCTTATTGATGCTGAAAGCTTCTGAAATGCAGCTGGAAGGGAGCTAGCTGTTGAAGATTTGCTTGAATTGTTCCAGTATATTATAGTTGGGTGAGCATTTCAGTGATTTTAGTGTCCTCAGCTGCAGCCATGTGGATAAACGACTTACAAATATCCTCCCAATTGCAAGGTATCAGCATGGAGTCCTTAGAGTTCTTAATGAAGGTATGAAGTCTCTTGGTGTGCTTGTTCCCATAGTGCTTAACTAAATTTGCAGCAGTAACAACTCCAATAAGCTCTTTCCCATCCAGCTTGGATGTCCAAGTAGTCCAAAATTTTGATTGAGGCCTTTCTAATGCCCTAAACACAAGCTTCATCTCATGTTCTTGATTATAGCATTGCCTTTTAAAGACTCTTGCATCTAATTTAAGAGACAAAACACCCGGAGGCCTGCCACTGTCAAGCCAACTCAACCAAGTTTGGATGCATTCAACTCAACTGCATGCCTTCTCTTGCTCACAAACATCCAGTACTCGTGTAAATCACCTTGAAAATCAGCAATCTGATATTGATACTTTCCCTCTATTTTAAGTAGTCACACCTTGTTGTGCATCTAAACCCACTCCCATGCTTTCATTGCTTGGTTCAAGTGGCCTGCCATATGTCTTCAAAGAGGGATAAGCACCAGCAGCACACAATTAACCCTTCCATTTGGTCTAACTTTGCATAATTCCCAGCTGAAATTGCATATTTGGTTGTACCGTTGAAGTCTCAACCTGATCCTTTGCTGAATTTAATTGTACTGCAGTAAGAACAAGCTGATTTATTGCTGATTTGGCATCAGTTCTGACAGAATACTTCTAACTCCTTACCAACTTGATTGTTCTTTTGATCCATGAACAAGCCCCAAGCCTATCTATTAACCACATCACCCTCTTGGGCTGCTCCTCTTTCATATCTTTGAGCATATTTAGCTTGTCAAGAAGCACTTTATTTAACTTGAGAAGAGATAATCTGGAGATCTTCCATGATAGACCAAGATTGGCTTTTCCATTGCACTTAATCTCTTGCTTGAATAACATTTCTTTTGATTTAAGTGAATAACCAAACTAATCTCACAACCTTGTCGCAATGTGAACTTAAATCGCAACTTTCTGATGCTAAATACTTGTAACTTCTTTGTTGCAATATTTAGTGGCACTGCATCTTGTTCAATGGATTGAGAGGCTCCAATTCCATCTTGAAGTGTGGCTAAGCTTGCAGCAATTAGCTCCTCAAACGTTACCAAACTAGGATTATGTAAATTCACACCACTTTGTTTGTTGTTAGCATTTTGCCTCATTGAAGATGCTGCTGCAACCTTCGAATTCAGTTCAAGAATTTGTATTTGCTTCATTTCATCTAGCTCAAGTTGAAATCCTGCATCATTAGCCCGTTTTATTGCTGCAAATTCCTTATTCAAGCTAACTCCAACACCATCAAATGTGCCTTGCTCACATTTTTGATGTGAATGTTGATCAACTTCCAATATAGCATAAAACTTGTCCTTCCCTAGATCAAGAGGCCTTAGTTTCACTTGATTTGTTTCCCTTTGAATCACTTGTGTGCTCTTGACTTGTGATTCCAAATCAGTAACACTTGTCTAAACAAACTTCCAATCAACCACCAACATGTTATTCTGTTGCAGATCAACCTTATTAGGCTGTAAAATTGATTCTTTGAACTGATCTTGCTTAATGTTAGCACTATATGATAGTACAGCTGAAGTCAACTCATTATTCCGTGCTTGAACAATCTTATTTTGAATTATCTAGCCTTGTGTTTCCACGGTTTGCTGCTGCACCAATTTCACTTGAACATCAGAATGTGTGAGTCCAATATCCACCTCATTTGTTGCGGCCACATTCACAGGCTCTTTAGCTAGCCTTAGTGTATAATCGTTCTGGATTGTTGCTGTAAAGACATAATTAAGCTTATGAAATTCAGCCTAATCAAACTCATTCTGAATCTCAAGGCCTCGTGCAATATTGCTACTCTAATTTGCATCTGCTGCTTCCAAACTCCCACAGTTCCTAGCTCTAGCAGCTGTGTTTTGCTCCACTTCTTGCTCAATTTGCCTTTGACTGTGCCTTGCTTGTAGATTCAACTTAGAATTCGAAGTCTCAATCACCTTAACTACTTCAACCTTTGATTCACTAACACTTGCGAATCCCGAAATGTCATCCTCTTTAAGAGAAGGTTGATTTATTGTCATAGATCTTGGCTCCTTAGCTTGACAATTAATAGGTCCTATCTCCTTTACCTCCCCTTCCATATCATTACACGCCGTGAGAAATATTTATGCCTAAAACAAATAATCATCATATATGTGACTCCCGTATAATGAAACGAAGGCTATGTCAGCACTCCTTTTCATATAATAGCTAACGTGAGCAGTAACCTCCATATCGGAGATGAGACCACTTTGATACTTTCAAGAGGACCATAATGATAAAATACTTGGTAAGGAATATCCTTATTTATAGGGTAAAGAAGCTTCGTGACTTTGATTAAAGGCCTGGCATCATTGGAAGATTTATCTTGAACTGAAACTAGATCAAACTAAAGCGGATTTCAGTATTGTGACATGTTGTCAAACAACTTCTGTGCGCAAATCACAAGGTCACAAGAATGTACTGCAGTTGATCACTTGAAGACTTCAGCCAACAACTCCACACCTCTGCTCAGCCAAGGCTTAGATCCTAAGTACAGAACCTAACTTGAGTACCAATCTAGTGACTAAGATGCAATTTTCAGCTAACAATTCACAAGAACAACAACTCAGACCACCAGGCATCAGATCAGCGAATCTGCTAACAAGAACACAAGAGTGCCGCTTAATTCAAGGTTAGATTAGCAAGTTCCCTATGGATTCAGCTGAATTCTAGTGCAATTTTAGCTTGATCAATGACTTAACAGCACAAAATCACAAGAATTCAGCAATAGAACACAATTGCAGCAACTTATGAACTGAAATTTTGATCAAACGTAACCTCAATACAGAACTTGATACCAATGCACTACTAACTAAAGAATCTAGACAATTTAGCACGGAATCTTGATTCACGCAAGCTGAACAGCAGATCCTAGGATAAATGCAGCATAAACTTAACAGTAGCTTTTGAACTAAAGTCGTGAGCAAATGCAACCACAGCAACAGAACTTGAGATTAACATAGCACGATCTGATGAATCTACAGAATTCAGCTCAATATCTGGATCAAATTCAATTTGATCACACATTTGATATCAAAAAACTTGATATGGTGCTTTTATAATCAAATTGAGCTTAATTCAACTTAATTGGAAGCAAATTCACAAGCTGTGATACAATTGTTATGATTCAAAATTAATCTTGGATCATAACATAGGATAGGTGAAGAAATAGAGTAAAGATGAGAAGAGAATTAGAGAATTTAGGTGAGAATTAGAGACTTGAGAAGAGAAGTAGAGAGAGTTAGGATTGAGAGAAGAAGAATAGAACAATTTTTATTCATCAATATCTCTTACAAGAGTGAAGAACACCTACTTATATCACATACTCACCCAAGTTGGTTATACAAGAAATATCTAACTATGCAATGTACCTAGACAATACAAGACTCATCCTCAGCTACTCATAACCGACTCTCCCTCCATCATATGAATACTAACTGCTAAATGACTAAGTAAAGTACTAATATTGACTTATACTAACATCTAAACTATTTATTATAACCAATGAATTATTAATACTTAATTTCGTATGCCCCATTTCCTAGAATCATGACAGGTACACTTGTGCTTTCTTTCTTTTTCCTTAGGAGTAGCGTAAATTTTTTCCTTTTTCTCTTGCTTCTTCAAGCAATACACTCTGGGTTTTAGGTATGATATTCTTGTTATAATTTCTATTCCCAAAATTGACAAGTTAAGTTTAGCGTCATTGGTTTAAGGATTTGACGGCCAAGCCCTGAAGCTTGATTGCATTGGTCTTGAATTGGTGTCACGACTTAGTAAGTCAGTTGGATTTAGGTTTGAGTCACGGTTTCAAGGCATTCATGGTCAAGGCTCCGATCTTGATTGCGTTGGTCCTAATCCAGTGACCCGAATATGGTTAGCTCCATCTTAATCTTGCCAAGTTTTAACTCATTCAAGTCATCACAAGTCAAGGGTGCTAGGCATAAAAATATGTAGACTTGGGCTTGTGAGTAGGCTGCTGAACTCTTAAACTTGTCCCCGCACAAGTTTCTAGCTTTTAAGTGTATGAGGTAAAGTGTTTGTGGGCTCCGTCCATCACCCTATTGTCACTTAAGTCAGGTTCATATTTTTTAATTATTATGATGTAATTAATACAAAAGCCCAAAAAAATATCCTATTAAGTCTTCTTAATTGAAAAGTGAGTAGAATCGATATTATAATTACAAATCGAAGTTGGATTCACTTAGAGCATTAGCCATCTTCGAGAGGTGATTGATTGAGATGAAACACGTGCGGTTTGAAATGTAGATTCACTCTCAAGTCGAGGCAATCCTCTTTTTACATGTTTGTTTTATTTTGTGTTTACGACAATTACACACACACTAAAGGAAAAAAAGGGAGCAAACACCCACATAGATTGATTGCTATGGCTAATTCCAGATTGGTCTGAATATGCAAGCTTGCCCCCCCCCCCCCCCCCCCCCCCCCCCCCCCCCCCCCTGAGATGTCTAACTATTGCAGACCGTCCTAAAAAATCGACCACTCACTAGGACTAACATTAATCGAGTCGGTTCCAAAAATAATGCTGAAAAATAAAAAAATAAAAAAAATAATGCTGAAAAAAAAAATTCCAAATCTACTGTTGAACCGCGTTTACAAAAGGCGGTTATAGTAAACCATGTTAATAAAACGCGTTTCAGATGAATAAAAACCGCGTTTCGTTTTACCATTAAAAAAACCGCGTCTTGATAAAGCGGTTTACAATAATAAGAACCGCGTCTTAATAAAGCGGTTTACAATAATAAGAACCGCGTCTTGATAAAGCGGTTTACCGTTATAAGAATCGCGTCTTGATAAAGCGGTTTACCGTAATAAGAATCGCGTTTTGATAAAGCGGTTTACCATAATAAAAATCGCGTCATATGAACGCGGTTTAATATGGTCAAACGCAATGAGTCGAGCCGAGCCCTTAACAAGCTCGTATCAAGCCCCTTAACGAGCTCTTATCGAGCCCTTATCAAACTGTTCGATAGCGAGCCGAGCACCCCCTGTTCGAGCTTGGCTCGTTAAGCTATCGAGCTTTCCTAATGAACACGAACGAGATCTAATCGATTTTGAACACAAGTAGTTCATTGAACGCTCAGTTCATTTATACCCCTATTCACCGCCGGTCATGTCATCCCGCTGTCGCCCTTCTTTTGCTTTATACGCCGGAGATCTTTAAGTATCATTGTCGTAGCTATTTGATCACTACTGAATTAATAGCCTTTTATTGATAACTTTTCCTGATTTCTTACCACCTCCACTTATAATGTTGGAGCTTCATTGAGAGGAACATGGGATCAATGTGACGATCATCACGAATTGCGGCATAATGGCGACTATAAGCGATGAAAACGGCGTTTGTACGTACTGCGAATAAACCGCGTTTAGTAAACGCGGTTTATAGCTAAACTGCGTTACTATAACGCGGTTTATTACTCTATGAACCGCGTTTTAGTAATGCGTTTTATAAATATAAAACGCGTTTTATAGATGCGATTTTTATGTATTTTAAACGCATCACCTTGACGCGGTTCAATATAGCCGCGTTTTGTAAACGCGGTTCAACAGTAGATTTGGAATTTTTTTTTTCAACATTATTTTTTTAATTTTTTATTTTTCAGTATTATTTCCGGAACCGACTCACATTAATCTTGGTGTGCAATATGGCTTCGGGATCCAAGATTCATTTTTAGTATTTCTTTTAGTTGTTTTTATTTGTCATTCTTTTTTAACTTTTATCTTGTATAATGATGCATATTGTACCATTTGGAGGGTATTTCCTCCCTTTTGATTATAAAAAAAGAGAAACATTAGTTTCTCTTTTCATTCTTAAAATTTTTTTTATATGATAAGGAATCACGCTCCCCTAATTTCTTAACCTCTCTTCCTATAAAAAAAGGCAGGAATCAATTCTATATCTTGAACATTACTTCCTGAAATTTTTACTAAATAAAGTAGTTGACATCTTATTCGTGTATGTGTATGTGTGTATATATATTACATATATATTTGGTTGCCAACATCATATTGTTCCACATAACATCACTACCTTCTCCTTTTTTTAATCCAATGTATGGTCCAGATTTCACTCTCTCATCTCTTATCCTTTTCTTAGAGTTATATATATATATATATATATTTGAGAGGGTGAGAGATGAGATGGTGAATTTTGGGCCACACATTTGGTTAAAGTGGGGGAAGAAGGCGATGTCAGGAAGAAAATGATGATGTCAGCAGCCAATGGAAACCTGAATCACTGCAGTAGTAATAGTACAAATATCCTCCACTATATTCACAATATCTGTTGGAGAAGAGTACTCCCCATTGATTTTTGTTAACTACCTCATTGTCCTCTTCCATGATGATCCTTTGATCCCCAAAATTTAAGCCACAGATGAGCGCATCTCTAACAACTACCGGTTTAGCTACAGCAACCAAAGCTTGAACAAGTTTACGAAATCCCGCTCGACAGATCTTCCCTTCCTGATCCAGGACAATGAAGCCTGTAGCCGTTGAGTTACCACACCCATAACCATTGAAATTAACCTCAACCCACCCCTAAGAGGGAGGGGCACACGAAATCCACTGGCCTCGATTTAACCTATTATTCCTGCGATTCCTAATCAGTGGCCCCTTAAAATATGTTATCTCACCACGAGGAGACCATTCCAAATCTATCTGTCTCGCCATAATAATTGACTTGATTGGACTCTATTTCACATTTCTGAATAGAGCGTTGTTCATATCCTTTAAGATATGCTAGCACAGGAAAATAAAGTTGCCAAGGTTCTTACTTTCCTTAAAACTAATCTTACCTCTCCTCATTCTCAGCTCGTCTGTGAGATTCCACTATGTTTAGGGGAATTCATCGACCACTGTATCAATCTAGCAACCGTCTCCACCTCCTTAGCTCTCAAGCAGAGCAACAAAATACGGACTCGATCCTATGCACCCCACACCAAGTGCAGGAACCCGCATGCGATGACAAACGCTTACCATACTGGGCCCTATTGGAAGACAGTCATTCAACACCTACCAAAAGAATATCTCATGCTTTGGGTGTACATCCAAATCCTAGATCTGGCAGAATTTTCAGCTCTTCCTTTCGGCCTAACCAAGATTATTTGCAAACCAAGAAGCCAATTTCACACTAAACTTACCATTACTAGAAAATATCTAGCAGAGTTTATCCTCGACACTTATCCTGAGAACTGGGAATCCCCAAGACGATCTTGTGAGGAGTTCAGGATACCTGATGACTAATCATATCCATATCCCATTGATCATTCAAGATGAAATCCGCACCTTTTCAACTACAGTTCACTGAAGTTTCTACCATAATTCTGGCCAAAAACTCCCGTAATTGTATATATATTTTTTATATTAAAAACTTAAAATGAGATGAAATGTGACATTATGACAAATTCAGAGTGTACACAACGATTTCAAATAGTGACAATCCACTCTTTTGGCTTTTTCCTACTTGGCTGACCCACCCTTGCACTGCGCCTTCATTTTCCAATCAATTCCTTTCACATCAACCCGCTCCTTTGTTGATTAAAAAGAAAAAAAAATATATATATATCTTGCTCTTTTTATTTTTTATTTTTCCTTATTTTCTCAGATAATTATTTTCTCAGATAACTAAAAATGGAATCTTATCTAAAATTGCTAAGGGCTAGGTTTTTCTTTTTTTTTTTTTTAAATCAACACTAAGGTTTTGTTTGAAACATAAAATTAAAATTAAATTGTAAAATTGCAATTCCAATACTAATTAAGATGGAAATGAAATGTAATTGGAATTAGAATCTCATTACTTAGCTAACTAGTGAATTGAAAGAATTACAATTTCATAACTAATCGTTTTGAGTATTGAGTGAATCGAGTTAGATCATCCATATTTTAGGTCAAGTAGAGTCGGATTTGGATCATTTCGAATTCAAATTATTTCGAGTTTTAGGACAACTTAGATTGGGATTTAGTTTGGTTGAATCATATTGTTATCAAGTTGCATCGGATTTTGGGTTAGTTAAATTTGTTCATTATAAGACTCATGTTACCTTAGGTCGGGTTTGAGTTGGATAGGATAATTTAGGTTCAATCCATCTTGCTTCGTTTCCAGATATGTGTTACCTGGGTTGGGTTAAAATTAGGTCGAACTGAGTTATGTCACATTATGTGTAATTTTACTAATGTCTAGGTTTTAGCTCAATTACATTGGTTATCTCGGATTTTGGATCAACTTGGTTGGTTCCCATTCAAGTCCAATCCGAGTTAGGTAGGGTTACTTCAAGTTTGAGTCATCTCGGATTTCAGGTCTATTGGTTTGGGTATTTTCAATTTTGAGGTAGATCGGGTTGGGTTCAAGTAAGGTCAATGAGTTCGGTCATTACAATAGAGTCATTTTGAGTTTCGTGTCAAATTTAAGTCAAGTCGGGTATTTCAGATTTAATCAAGCATATCTAAATAAATACCATTCAATAGAAATACTCAACAAATAAATATATAACATAGCGAAAAATATTTTAACTGCATATAATACTATATCAACAAAATAAATATCAATGACATATAAATATTATGTAAATAGTCGACATTTAAGAATAAAATTGAATTTGGTCACAAAAAAAAAAAAGAATAAAATTGAATTATCTAGATAAAAAGTTACACTAATGTAGTTTTCTATATGCAAAGCTAAATACTTTTCGCCTTATGTTTGAATTCTACTTATATTGGACCTTATTTATGAGATATAGGATTGAGTCAATCCTATTGAAGCCCATTTCACCCTAAGGTTTTATTGTGATGGCTCTATATATGTACATGGATTGTGTATGTTACAATTGATATAATAAAATTATCGTGCTCTCCTCCGTCGATGTAAGCTTTCGCTGAACAACTTAAATTCCAGTATTCTCCCCAATCCCCTCTCGTTTGTGATGGTTATTTCAATTTAAGATTCCATATTTTGTGGGTGGCTATAAAAAGTGGTATTAGATGTCCCTCAATACTAATAATGAATAATCATCTTTCTCATGATTAGTTCCAATTATTATTCCAAGAATTCAGTGATAATAGAGTTAGATTAAAATTATATTGGAAGTAGATTTACTATAAACCTTACTCTAAGTAACAATAAGAACAATAAACCGTGTGGCCATGGTTATTAAACTCCCGATTTGAATCTTAGAATCTTATAATTCTACGATCATACAATCGTCGATCGATCCGGATTCTAAGTAGAATCTTAATTTTGTAGAATCTTACGATCCATTGATATTAAACAAAACTATTGGATAATATCATAATATGATTTTACGATTCTACCGATCCTACCTCGATCTTACCATGCATACATAAAAAGCTAAAAAGCAAAAATTTTCATGCATATATTATAAATGAACGTACTTTTTTAACCTGAAGTAAAAGAAAGTTAAATTAAATATTTATATATTCTCAAGAAACTTAAATTAAGCTTAGTTTTAAGTTATAACCTTATATCTTGTACTTAAATTGTTTAATAATGAAAGTGGAGGTTATTGGAATTTGAACTCGTGACCTCTGAGTCAATAAGACTCTAATACTATGTCAAAGAAAATTTTCAAAAAGGTTAAACTGATGGATGAAGGTTTAAAATTAATTTTATGCCTTAAAAGTAGAATCATACAATTTTTGATTCGATTCTACTGTTCCGATTCTATAAACCCCTACCGATCCTAACTAGAACCCCGATCCTAACAACCTTGCGTGTGGCTGAAAAGGCTCCCAATCGAGCGAGGTTTAGAGGGGTAAAATGTGCGTAGCCTTATCCTTTTAAGGTGTACCCTAAAGAGAGACTATCTCCAAAAAAAACTTGCTAAAAATATGAATTTTAACTGCATATTATAAATTATAAATGACATTAATATTTCACTTTTCTTACCATACATAATATATTGACTAGACAAACTAGTAGAAATTTACTACTAACTATTGTAATAATTCAAACATTTATACTTCTTCTGCAAACTAAATTCAATACGAACAACTACACCAATAACCATTTCCACCATTAATAATATATGAATTAAATATCTTATAAATACAAACGTTATTGGTGCTTAGCATGGGTAAAAACTATATGAATATTACTTAAATATCGGTCTCTAATATTGTTTCTACTAAAAAGGGATGGCCAGCGGAAAAATGTAGAAAGAAAGAGCAATTCAAAAGAAACTTTTAGGAATTTTTGAAGGATTCCACAAATGTGGAGTAGCGTAGAGAGAGATGTTTAGCCTAAAGGTAAGCGCATGAAAAGGAAATTTGTGGGGAGAGATCAGATCAAGGCCCGCGATGGGGTAAGGCCTAATTAAAAAGGGCTAGAAGACATCGATTAAACTCAATCTGCAGAGGGAGTTGGGTAAGAACCTTGGATTTCGTTTCGAAGGCGGTGACTCGATCATGGTCAAGCTAATTACAGAGCTAGAATAAGGAATGAATGTAACACTTGGTTATTCGTGCAGTTGAGGGGATAGGAGCGACAAGGAATCTTGTTGGCAAGCGTTCTTTTTCCTTTCTCAGTGTTGCGTTGGGGATTTCTGTTGACACCCTAAATTGGAGGGAGCTAGGAGGACGCCATTTTGAGCAAAGTGCCACATGCTTAACACATGAGACCCTTCTCGATGGGAATTAAGCTTTTTAGGTGCTGAAGGAATGGCATTTCGAGCCTAGTATTATGAGAAGATTATCACCCTAACAAGGGTATCAACCACTAAAAGCTTGAGATGGTTGAAGGGTAAAGGGAGCTCGAGCTCAAGGGTCGCCAAGAAGGCCACAAGATAGGTGGTTTCTAAGCTAAAGACCGTTACTTAGAGCATAATTCAGATACTTGGGCACTAAGCTTAATCCAAGAGAACGTGGGGCTTCTAGAAGGGACTTCAGCTAGAAATTTGGATGTGGGCTTCAAGGGACTACCCCCAAAACTGAATTATGGACACGTTCATAGATCCTTTACGTGTAAGAAGAAGCTTAGTGGCCTGACTTGAGGAGAAAATGTGGCCGAATCAGGGGCCATACTTTATTTAGTTTATCTATAATAAAGGGCGCCATTATAGTCCAAATCAGTACATACTCAATACAAATCTTCTTTAAGTTTTCTTTACAACACACTTGTGCTATTTTCTTAGGAGTATCATAACTTAGCATCGCTTAGCTTTGTGTAAAATAACTTGCTGTACTTGCTTCTTCTGTAATACGAACTTTTGGGTTGCAGGTATGAATTTCCTGTTTTAATCTGTTCCCGAATTTTGACGAATTGAGAATTGAGGCTTTAGTTTAAGGCTTTAACGACCACAGCTTGACCTTGATTGTGTTGGTCCTAACACTAATGTCACTACTTAATAAGTCAGTTGAACTTAGGTTCGCGCCATTGATTAGTGCTTTGACGGCCAAAGCTTAACCTTGATTGCGTTGGCCCTAGTCGAGTGACCCAAATAAGGTTTGCTCCATCTTTAATCTTATCAAACCTAAACTTGTTCAAGTTATTATAAGTAAAGGGAGTCAGGCTTAAAAACCTAATTGACTCGAGCTTATAAGTGGACAGCTGAGCTCTTAAGTTTGTCTCCAGCCTAGTTCCTAACTTTTAATTGTACTAGGAAAGGTGTCTGTGGGCCCTACTCCATCACAGTAACTACCACTTGAGTTAGGTCCATATCCCTTGATTTTTCTGTCAATATATATACTAAAAAATCCACAAAAAATGTTTAACCAAGTCTTCTTAATTGTAGCATGAACTCACGGTATAACCGAAGTTAAACACACTAAAATATCAGAACATTTTCTCTAAAAATGGTAAGTGGTTGAGGTCAAAGACGTGCGGTTCGAATATATGCTCACTCCCTAGTTGCATTAAGTTTCTTTTCCACGTGCGGTTCGAAGGAGGGTTGGGACCTCTTGGTTCACCTTCACAAGACCCTCCCTTAAGGACTTTGAGTTCTCTGGCAATGGTAGGAGCCACCTTGGGGTCCTCTTGGTTCACCTTCCTAGCTTCTTGGAAGTTAGCCTTTTCACCTAGGGTCAAAGCGGGGAGATATGCAAGCTCCCTTAGTCTCTAGAATCACAGGGATACTTGGTTTAGTTGCTGAAAGGCCATCCTACCATTTACTCCCAACTTCTCTAAGGGAGAGGTCACCCTCCTAGTAAGGGGAATGAATGGCTCTTGGAGGTGTCACCTATACAAAGGTTAACATCAAAAGGAGTTAGGTTAAATCTTAAGTTTGGAAGACAACCAAGGTTAGGGGAACTATCATTACCTCTGAAACCTCAGCCTGAGGAAAAAGAAGGACTTCTGCTGTCATTTCTGCCATTAGAACCTCTGCTGGCTCTTCAAACATAGGGACTGCTTCCTAGAGGGGAGCCTCTGAGGAGCAATGCTTGCATGTTAGAACCAAATATGGTTTGACAAACCAAGAGTTGGGAAGCTAGGTCATAGAATTGTACCTTTAAAGATTTCTTCGATGGAGATTAAGTCTCCTGGAAGGAGGAATGAAGCCTGTATAAGGCCTTGGTTAAGAGAAACTTGGAAGGAATCCTCTTCAAAGGGATAGCTGATAATTGGCTCCACAATAGAGGTAGCCACGTCTCCTCCTTCTTCAGCACTCAAGCGCAATGGTTCAATACTCTAACTGAGCTCTAGTGCAATTTCCTAAGGTGAAGAATCTGGTATCTCCACAATAATTGGAGCTAGTTCTTCCTGTGGCTGAAAAAGGCCAAGTTATGAATTCATTGATAAAGATGAACGAGACACCAATTAAGAAAAGCCAATACCTCTTGTTTAGGGAGTTTGGCTAATCTTTTCCTCACTAGCTATTAAATGGGTACCTCTTCATCTTCTTCCTCCTCTGCTGCGTGAATGGCTCCAGTACAAAGGGTTGGGGGTAACCTCCTTTTATTTCTCTTCCTTGAGCCACCAACTTCGAGGGCTGGGGAAGAAGTTCTTAACGGGCAGGCCTCTAGCTACATCTAGGTGGAACTCTTGGTTTTGGCACTCCTAGGAGTCCCGTGGACAGCTGCTGCAACAAAAAGAAAGGACAGAGATCAGTCTTTGTTCAGAACCACCCAAAAATAGAACTGAAGCATACTTCAGTGGTGGCTCTTTACATGATTGTGCCTTCTGCAGAGTTGACTTGGCGTTAACTAGCTAGCTTCTTCTCAAGCTAGGACCTACAAGCTCCATAAAAGGTATAAAATCTCACTTTGCACCTTTGGCCTCCAAAGAGGACCAATAGGCTTAGAACCAAGCTGCAAAAATGAGGTGTGGCACATGGACTATACCTAAAGAAAACGACGCACCCATAAAAGGATTTGATTTATTGATTCAATTCACAAACCTCTCTGTATTGAGGGAGTTGAATGGAGATCCTCTTAGCCCCCAAAGGTTTTTGGTCCTTATATTGGGAAAGAGAATATCTTGGACCATGCCAAATTGCCTGGCAAACAATCTAGGCCTAACACTAGGATGAGTTTGGTGATAGAAGAATAGATCTTGAGGGCACATGATTGCCTACCAGATTTGTGAGTTGATGTCCATAGAGACATCATATTTGTTTACACCCTAAATTCGAGGGAACTGGGATGATGCCGTTTTGAGCAAAGTGTCACATGCTTAACACGTGAGGCCCTCTTGGAAGAGAATAGGCCTTTAGGTACTGAAGTAATGGCATCTTGAGGCCAGTATCCTAAGAAGATTAACGCCCTAACAAGGGTATTAGCCACTTGAGGCTCGAGATGGTTGAAGGGCACTTGAGCTCAAGGGCCTGCCAAGAAGGCTGTAAGACAAGTGGTTTCCAAACTCAATATAGTTACTTCGAGCATAATTTCAGATACTTGGGCCCTAAGATTAATCTAAGAGATTGTGGGGCTTCTAGAAGAGACTTCACCTAGAAATTCGGACACAGGCTTCAAGGAATTCCCTCCAAAGTTGAATCACAGACACATTCATTAATCCTTCATGCATAAGAAGAAGCTTAGCATCCTGACGTGGGGAGAAAATACCGCAAAATCATGGGGCAAGTGTTATTTAGTTTATATGTAAATAAAAGATTTTGTTGTAGTCCAACACACACGCACTCAATACAAAACTTCGTCAAGCTTTCTTTACAGCATACTTGTGTTCTTTTCTTAGGAATAGTAAAACTTAGCATAGCTTAGCTTAACATTGAATAACCTGCATACTTGCTTCTTAAGAAATACATCCTTTCGGGTTTCAGGTGTGAACTTCCTGTTTTAATATGTTCCCAAATTTGTACGAGTTGAGAATTGAGGATCTAGTTTAAGACTTTAACGGCCAAGGCTTAAACTTGATTGCATTGGTTTTAACACTACTGTCACTACTTGAGGAGTCAGGTGAACTTAGATTCGTGCTATTAATTATGTCTCTAACGGTCAAGGCTTCACCTTGATTGCGTTGGTCCTAGTCCACTGACCCGAATACGGTTTGCTCACTCTTAATCTTGTAGATCCTAAACTCATTCAAGTTATTATGAGTCAAGGTTTTCTGGCTTAATAACCTGAATGACTCACACTTGTAAGTGGACTGCTAAGCTCTTGGATTTGTCTCCATCCCAGCTCTTGACTTTTAAGTATATGAGAAAAGGTGTCCATGGGCCCTACTCTGTCACTATAACAGTCACTTGAGTAGGTCAATATCTGTTTATTTTCTGTCAATATATATTAAAAAATCCACAAAAATATAAGCTGAACTCACGGTATAACCGAAGTACGGTACACCAAAATATCCAAATGTTTTCTTCGAAAACGGTGAGTGGTTGAGGTCAAAGACGTGCGGTTCGGATTTAGGCTCACTCTCTAGTCATAGTGAGTCCCTTCTAAAAGTTTGTTTTGTTTTCATTTTTACAGCGACCACGTACACTTTATTACAACCAAAATAGAGCAAACAAGCCTTTTGGTGACCACAGTGGGAGGCTTAAAACAAGACTTCATCGTCTTTAGCCCATTGTGAAATACACGAATGTAATTTTAGACCATTAACTGATGGAAAAAACCAGAAGATTCAGTGCTCTCGAGCATAAGGAGCCAAAGGGCTTGGCCTTGATTCGATCCCAGCTTGAGCATCCTCTTAAACAAATCCCTATAACACAAAGGGATAAATCGAGGCGTAGCCACGGCAGTGAGAGTAGTGGCAATAATGACATCCCTGAATATGAACATATTGGGCTAGATGGCCATTCTCGTAAAAGTTTCATGGCTATGCTTAAATGCCATTTAGAAATTATTGACCAAAGAGTTCAACAAATAACGAGAGAAGCCTTTGAGAGGCAACGTGCTAAAATAGAGCGCAATATAGCGGCCCAGCATGGAAACTCCATCACCGATAGAGCCATATTAAATAACGTTGGAACCTCAATGCATGATAGTATTCACAGAGAGACTGACAGAGTCTTACTTGAAATGAACTCAATCTTGTCTTCTACTACTACCCTTATTGCTAAGGACATGGCAAGACAGACAGTAGTTGAGGTTGAGCCTATCTTTATCAAATAGGTTGAGGCTCATAATGGCTTGGTTAAAGTCGTTGGAGAGGACATTAGGCAACTTAGGCCTGCACCTCTTCCATCAGCACCAAATAGATATCCTTGTGAGGCTCCTTCAAGCTCACGATTACCAGTGACTCAGGTTGGCTATATTGTTCCTAAGAGAGTGGAAAACCCAGTTATGGCTAACCTAAGTGTTATACACTTGGAATTCAACCATAGGAAAAATGTGCCACTTAGGGTTGCTGACCCTTTAAATCAGAGTTTTTCTCTAGCCTTGAGGTATATCAACACCAAAGTTCCAGTGTTGTCTTTCCCCAAGAAAGCGTGGCAAAACCATTCATACCCTCCTTAGGTAGAAGAGGTTACCTCGAGGCCCACTCAAGGCCTTGAAGTAGGAATGTAAGTATGGGTTCCCATTTTTGGGAGCCAGGCTCTCCTTCCTAGACCTCTTCGTGCTTGCCCGGGGGGGGTGGTTAACCACCCACTTCCTCAAGATCACAACTTGGGGACTGATCAAGCAAGGACGAACCCATAGCCTGTAATATTGGTGTTCTCCCAGGCATGCCATATAATCCAGGTCCTGCTGGGACATACTTCGTGGCCAAACAAGTGCATGGCCAAATTAATCAGGGGGTTACCCTGGGTTTGGGGGACAACAACCATTCCCACACCTAATTGTGATGGGTGCTCAGGGGTATCCTGCAGATCCGCCCGAGATCCTCACCCACTTGTGGGGTAATGGCAAGCGCATAACAATGTACCTAACCTACCCCTCCAAGAGCAATTGGCTGCTCTCATCGAGCAGATGTATTGGCTAGGCCTCAAATGTGTGGTACATAGACAGAGACTACCCTTTTCCTCTAGGATACAACATCCCCAAGTTTACCCTTTTCTCTGGAAAAGGAACCGTGTCTGCCCTCGAGCACTTGGCAGATTCAATTGCTAGTTGAGAGAAGCGGCTAATAATCAATACCTCAAGCTGAGGCTTTTCCCTAGTTCATTAATTGGGACCGATTTTTAGTGGTACATTAGCCTCCCACTTAGTTCCATCTATTGTTGGGATTACATGGTAAGACAATTTGGGCTCAGTTCCCAAGAATGGAACTAGAAACTTCCATGTTTGACTTGGGTCAAATGAGATAAAAACTAGGTGAATCAGTGGAAGATTGCATTGATCAGTTCAAGAGAACAGGTTAAAATGTATTGTAGCCCTTCCTCAAGTATAATACGACAAGTTGGCCTTGAATCTTCTCGTGAGAGGAACAGGTGGTCATTGATAAAGATGCCTTTCCTAGTCCTGCCCAAGTTAATGTAATTGAGGTAGAAAAGCTTTATGATTCCCAGGATAGTCAAAGTAATGGAAGATCTCCGTGTAAGATTGGTACAAATAAAGAAAGCCTTGTTGTGGCCAACACTTTGTTTGTCAGGCTGTTGAAGTCAAGAACACTAAGGTTCCCCAGATCTTTAGTGAGGTTCTCCAGATCGGACACCCTATTGTGTTACATTCAACAGATTTCAAAAAAAAAAAAGCAATTAAAGGAACAAACTATTCTTCTCTCCAAGGACTTCAAGTGAAAACAAAAATCTTTTCTCCACTGTTAAGGCTCAAGACTGAGAAGGACTTCAAGTGAGAGGAGCCACATCAAGCAGCTTTCAAGGCCATCAAGTAGTACTTAATCAAGCCACCAGTTCTCATTCAGCCAAAGCAGGGCAAACCTTTGAAGATTTATGTCTCTGCTTCTAAAGAATCGATTGGTTGCTTGTTCATACAAGGCAATGGGAGAGGTTTGAATAGGCTGTGGTCTACCTTTAGCCATTGCTTAAATGAATGTGAAATAATATACTCCTCAGTTGAGAAACTGTGTCTATCTTTGGTTTATGCATTAATAAAATTAAGACATTACTTCTTAGCATTTACCATATACGTGGTTGCTCAGACGAATGTCCTTAAATATATGCTAGATTGACCCTTGATGAGGACAAGATTGAACAAGTGGAGTATTGCCCTACTTCAGTTTTAGTTGGTCTATGTGTCACAAAAGTCTATCAAGGGTCATGCCTTAGCAAAGGTTTTAGCTGACCACTCAAACATTCAAACTGGCTTCAACTACCAGCCGGACTAGCTCTTAGTGGTGGAAATGGTCCCTTGGAAATTATACTTTGATGGATCAAGTTGTGATAGAATCCCGGGCTGGGACCATCACTAAATTAGCTTAGTTGGCAAATGCTCCAACATGGCAGAGTATGAGGCACTGAGAATAGGCCTACAGACTCTCTTGGAAATGCGAGTCCTCAATGTCATTATTAAAGGGGATTGCTAATTGGTGATTTGCAAATTAAAGGGGGAATTTCAATGTTTAAGAAACACCTCGAACATATACTTTTCAATAGTTCAATAGCTTTTGAATAAGTTCAATGGCGTGTCGTTTGAGCATATCCCTAGAGAGTAAAATAAACCAGCCAATGACTTGGCTGAGTTAGCTTCAAGGTACATGTTGTTTGGTTCACAATTCTCCAACTGTGGTCACAACAAAGGGCACCTATCACAACACTCAACATAGGAGACTCTTCTCACTATCTAAGCCCCCAGGGGGAGAGTCACGCTTCGTGACACCTCACGTGCGAGAGTTCCCAAGAATAGGATTATCTTTGTAGATCCTTTTGCTATGATACCAATTGTAGGGACGAATTTCAAAAATTTTCCCTAACTTAATAATGTTTACGCAGCGGAAGGGTTTAAAATTCCTAATTTTAAATCTAAAGTTAATTTAAAATTCCTAATTTTAAATCTATAGATTTATATTCCTAATTTAAATTTACAGGCCTTTACTCTAATCCATTCATAACAATTACATGAACTTAAATCAGGGATAATAATAAAAATCGTAAATAAATAAAAAGCGAAAAACTAAAAGAGAAGTAAAGAAGAATACCTGGGATTGCTCCAAATAAAGAACATTAGGAAGATAAAAATTACTCCAAGAAGCTCATGAAAGCCAAGGGAATACCAAGACCCCAGCTACCTTCTACGTAATGACCTCAAAATGCGTAAAGAATGGGCTCCGAAAAATATTAAATTTGGAAAGAAAAATTTTAACGGAAATATTTCTCTCTAATTAGGTCCTCGAAAGTCAATACTTTCTAAAACCCTTAATTTTAATTGCATGCCAAACCTTAGAATAGGTATCTCTATATATAGTATTATTCCAAAGCGAAAAAATAGTAAATTTTTGATGTGGTATGCGTGTACAACTAACAAAATGCAACATATTATTTAAAACCAAATTTAAAACGCAGTGTATCACCCGGGTTAAAAATGGCGTAATTTTAATTTTGGAAATACATGTCACCTTCCGATTGGTCCAGGCCTAATGGCGCGGATCAATCTCTTCCCTATTTACGCTCTAGTTGGTCGATGCCCAAAGGCACGGATCATCGACTCTAGCAACCCCAGTGCACGACAAGTGGTTGGTCCAATCCGCGCGACGCGGACCTATGCTCCTTTTTTTTGTTTTACGTTGTTTCCCACATGTAAATTCATCATAGGGATTTTAATTTTCGAAAAATTATTTTATTTTATAATTTTTATTTTTATTCATCTCATGAATAATATTTAGCAAAATTAAATTTACTTATCTCATCAATAAACAATTGATATCATAAATTCTTTAATATTTTTCCAACAACAACAACAATCCCAGTGCCTTAAGGGCTCCCGTAAAAGCCGAGTCTAGGGAGGATTAATGTACGTAGCCTTCCCCCTTCAGGGTGTAACCTGAAGAGAGGTTGTTTCTGAGGACCCCCGGCCTGAGAGATGTGACGTCATAGTATAAATTAATCTCACTGCACAGTGATCTCAAACAATTTAAATCTAGCTCCAAATGGGTTTAATTAATTACCATCTCATGATAAAATTTAATTACCATTTAATGAGACTTAATTCCACCAAATAAATCTCACTGCACTCTAGAGTTAAATTATTTATTATATATCTCCCCAATAGACTGTATTAATAACAACAACCCCTCCACTAGATGTGCGTGACAAAGAATAAATATAACTACTACCATTATTTTTCTCACAGCTTCTCCATTAGTTACCGACTCATCCTTCATTGAATAATTCATTTATATTTGAACATATTCATAGTATAAATTCCAAATATCAAATACCTGGAATACTTTGGCCAAAGATTCCAAACTATTCAAATACTTGCGAATCAACTAAGGGGACATATGTACCTTATAAGAGATTACAGATTCCATATTGAATACCTAATCCTTGTTACACTTCACACTGCTACCCAGTGTATGTGGGAGTTCAGTCATTCGTTTAGACCTTACTTATAGTACACCAAAGTAACTAACATTCCATGTATAAATCCAAAATACTCTCAGGATTTAGTGTCGTCGTTCAAATAGTACAACTTGAATCACTCATCTTTGATAGTAGTATAGAAACAAGCAATTCACATGGTCCAAATCAGCATGTCAATCTTATTAAACACACCAATATAACACTTTTGTATCACCTTCCACATGACCAAGACAAGTCATCTAAAGTGTCATGTTATATTCTTGGCATACAAGTAGTCCAAACTTATCTTTGACTATGAGTTTTAAAACTACAATCCATACCATTTGTTCCAAACTCATCTATGGGTTAATCTCATAAACCACTCAGAACAAACATGTAATTGTAGTCTAAGGATTAAACCATCCTGTGGAAGCTACCAAAAAGAAAATCACATGTAGTATATATGCTCACTTACATAAATTTATTAAGGAAATGACTGGGATTTCAATTTTATTCCTTAATAAAATAATATTTATAGGGTAAAGTTTGGATTTCCAGGACACCATTCCTAATAATTTTCCACTTGTCCTAAATCCAAATTACTATACACTTTCTACCCATCCCTTCTACAAAGGTCTACTGAGTTAAAGTCTTAGTGAAGTAAATTACTCTATCTGAACCCACATGCCCTCTTTGTAGCTTTAGAAGCTACAACGTATTTAGCCTTTATGGTGAAGTAAGCAATACAATACTGCATAACATTCCTCCCACTAATGGCTCCTTCTCCAAGGGTAAAAACATGCCCAGGCGTCGAACATTTAACATCTCTATTTGATTGGTAGTCTTAATTAGTATAGCCAACTAGAACCAACTCAAACTGACTTGGGAACCAAATCTTTACAACTGTTAACACTCTACATCATTCCCAATGTGTAGTATATCATCGACATACAATAGTAAGAAAGTCACTATTTTCTCTTGACGTTGTTTGTACACGCTTGGTTTGTCAACCAATTACTTAAAATCATAAGACTTAATCGCTTCATTCAATCTAATATTCCGTGAGCTTGATGCTTGCTTCAGTCCAATGGATTTCTTCAGTTTGTATACCATATGCTCTTGATTTTTGCTAATGAAACCGCTTGTTGCATTTTATAGATGTCTTGTTCAAGACGACCATTCAAAAGTGCCGTTTTGACTTCCATTTGACAAATCTCATAACGAGCTGCAATGGACGAGAGTATCCTTACGGACTTAACTATGGATACTAGTGAGAAGGTCTCATCATAATCGATTCCTTCCTTTAGGGTAAAACCCTTAGCAACCATTCTTGCCATGAAGGTCTCTACCTTCCTGTCCACTCCTATTTTCCACTTGTAAACCCATTTATAGCCAATGGGTTTAGTGCCAATAGGTGCCTCTACAAGATCCCAGACCTGATTAGAATATATAGACCCTATCTCAGATTTCATTGCTAAGACCCATTGGTTAGCATCCTTGTCTTCAGCTATCTCATTATAGCTTAGAGGATAAGATTCAATGTCACAGTCAACCATTAAGGCTCCTGCCACGAACCTATAAAGTGCCCTGACAATCCTCCCACTACACCTTGGATCTCGTGTACTTAGAACATTCTTAACACTTACAATAGGTGCATCTAATGAATCCACTGTATCTCAAGTTGTGTCTAGCTGTTCAGAATTAGTGTCATTTTCTTTTAGTTCCTTTAACACTACTCTGCTTTTGCTGTTGTAGTCTGTTACAAAATCCTCTTTTAAAATTTCGCATTTACGTTACAAAACCTTTTGATCAACAGAACTGTAGAAAATACAACCCTTGTTCCTTTGGGATAACCCCAAAATGAGATTGGTAAAGTAGCATGACCCATAATGGAACTTACCCTTTCTAAAAATGTCCTATTCCTTCTTTTTGCAACACCATTTTGCTACGGTGTACCCAAAGCAGAAAGATGAGATCTTATCCCATTTGCAATTAGGAAATCTGGAAACTCACCCGAAAGATATTTACCACCTCGATCTGATTGAAGCAACTAACCTTGTTTACCTAACTGCTTTCAATTTCATCTTTGTAATTTTTGAACTTTTCAAAAGAGTCTGACTTATGTCTTGCAAGGTAAACATATACATTCCTTGCGTAATCATTAATCAATGTGATGAAGTACTCATACCCACCTTTTGCGTGAACATTCATTGGTCCACATGCATCTGTGTGAACCGGCTCAAGCAAGTCACCAACCCTATTGCATTTACTTTTAAAGACAGACTTGGTCATCTTTCCTTCTATACAGGATTCGTAGGCCGGTAATGACTTCAAGTCCAACGCCTCTATCAGTCCATCTTTCACCGGTCTTTAGATCATGTTCGAAGTAATGTGACCTAAACGTTGGTGCCAAGTGTAGGCATTATCCCTTTCAGGGTGTTTTCTTTTCGGAGATTGAACAAGTGAGCCTGTGCTGGATTAATTTAGGCAAATACTAGAGTTTTGGTTAGGAGATAACATGACTAAACCATTTATACATGTACCTCTTGAAAATAAACAATTTCTTTTGCACAGTATCTGTTACGCTTGTGATTGAATCACAAAGCATAAGCTAAGTAATTAAGATCGATGAGAGCATGAGGTGAGAAAAAAGTGAATTAAGATGAGAAATTAGAGAAATAGGGATGAGAACAAGAGAGAGTTCTGTTGGGAAAAGCATAAAAATTTTGTTGGAAAATAAACTCTGATGCCGACTATTGGGTTCACAGTTCTCAACTATGGTCACAACAATAGGCACCTATTAGAGCATTTAGAGTAGGAGACTATTCTCTCTACCTAAGCCCCCGGTCGGAGAGTCACGCTTCGTGATACCTCACGTGCGAGAGTTCCCGGGAGTAAGTTTATCTTTATAAACCTTTTGCCCTAATACCGGTTGTTAGGATGAATTTCAAAAATTCTTCCTAAAGATTACGCAGCAGAACAGGTTTAGAATTCATTACTCTAAACCTAGGGTTGTTAGGTTTAAATCAACTGACTTAAATTCATAATTTAAATCATCAGATCTAAATTCTTAATTTAGATCTACAAGCCTTTTACTCTAATACATTCATAACAATACATAAATTTAAACAGGTATAATAACGAATACTGTAAATAAATAGAAAAGCGAAACTAAAAGAAGAAGGAAAGAAAAATATACCTGAAATTGCTCCAATAAAAGGAAAACCAGAAAGACAATAATATTCTTCAAAACCAAGACTCCGAGACCTTCTACGCAATAACCTCGAACTGCCCGGAGGGTGGGCTCCGAAAAAATATTAAACTGGATCTCCGAAACAATTTTAGAAACCTTAAAGAAATATTTTGACTCGAATCCCAAACCTCAGAATAAGCCCCTCTATTTACAGAAATATTCCGGAGCTAAAAAAGCAAAAAATTCAATGTGGGACGTGCAAAACGAATTGCAGTTTTAAGTCAAAAACGCAGCATTTCGTGCACAGAGCAGTTAAAACGCGTCGTTTTAATCAACAGTGCACCGCCTCTTATTTTAAATTAAGTATGACACTTGTCGGGCCTTGATTGGCCCATCGCAGGACACTCGGATCGCCACAGTGGGCGTCCCAGCGCGTGACATGTGACACGATATACGCGGATCGTCACTGTGCAGGCTATAAAAACGCGATTTTTTTTTTTTTTTGCGCTTTGTTTCTCACATGTAAAAATTCAACTTATGAATTTTAATTTTTAAAATTATTTTATTTTATAATTTTTAATATTTATTCATCTCATGAATAATATTTGGCAAAATTAATTTACCCATCGTATGGACAAATAATTCATCTCATGAATTCTTTAATATTTTTCTAATGGCAGTAAAATATAGAGGCATGCGTAGGGACCCCGGGGATAATTTAAATCTAGCTCCAAATGGGTTAAATTAAATCATCTCATGATATTAATTTAATTACCATTTAATGAGACTTAATTCCACTAAATAAATCTCACTGCACTCCAGACTTAAATTATTTATTCGATATCTCCCTAATATACTGTATTGATGACAACAACCCCTCCACGAGATATCCATGACAAAGGATAAATATAACCACTACCATTGTTCTTCTCACAGCTTCTCCATTAGTTACCGACTTGCCCCTCACTGAATAATTCATTTATACATGAACATATTCATAGTATAAATTCTAAATGTCAAACACTTGGAATACATTTGCCAAAGTTTCCGAACCATTCAAATATTTGCGAATCAACTAAGGGGACATCTGTATCTCATAAAAGACTGTAGATTTCCTATTGATTACCTGATCCTTGTCACACTTCACGCCGCTACCCAGTGTATGTGGGGTTTCAGTTATTCGTTTTAGACCTTACTTATAGTACACCAAAGTAACTAACGCTCCATGCACAAGTCCAGAATTCCCTCAAGATTTAGAGTCGTCGTTCAAACAGTACAATGGGAATTACTCATCTCCGATAGCAGTCTAGAAATAAGTAACCCATATGGTCCAACTCAGTGTGTCAAACACACTAACCTAACACTTTTGGATCTCCATCCACATGACCAAGACAAGCCATCTAAAGTGTCACGTTATAGTCTTAACATACAAGTGGTCCAGATTTGTCTTCGACTATGAGTCTTTCAAACAACAACCCATATCATTTGTTTAAAGTCTATCTTTGGCTTAGTCTCATAAACCACTTGTAACAAACATGTAAATTGTAGTCTGAGGACTACACCCATCTCATGGATGCCTCCCGAAAGAAAATCACATGCAGTATAAATGCTCAAATACACAAATTTAACTAGAAAACTACTGGAACTTCAATTTATTCACAAATAAAATAATATTACAAAATAGATTTGGATTTCAGGACACTATTCCTAACAATCTCCCACTTGTCCTAAATCCAATTTATATATATTTCATACCCATCCCCTCTAAATGTGACTCAAAAATTTTCTGAGTCAGAGTCTTTGTAAAAGGATCTACAGGGTTATGGTTTGTGTCTATCTTCAAAATTGCCAACTCACCCTTCTCCACATAGTCTCTAACGAGATGATACTTCCTTCAATACGCTTGGACGTCTTGTGTCTTCTGGGCTCTTTAGAATTAGCCACCGCACTCGAGTTATCACAAAAGACTGCAACTGGTGTTAGACCATCTCTAACAACCTCAAGATCTAACAGGAACTTTCTGAGCCAACATGCCTCCTTAGCAGCTTCTGAAGCTGCAACGTACTCGGCCTCCATAGTGGAGTCAGCAATACAAGACTGCTTAACACTCCTCCAACTAATGGCTCCCCCTCCAAGGGTAAAGACATATCCAGACATGGAACGTCTGGCATCTCTATCTGACTGGAAGTCTGAATCAGTATAGCCAACTGGAACCAGCTCGTCACTCTGAAAGATCAGCATATAGTCTCTAGTTCTTCTCAAGTACTTAAGAATATGCTTCACTGCCACCCAATGCATCGGACTTGGATTAGACTGATATCTGCTTACCATACCAACCGCATAGCAGATATTTGGTCTCGTGCACAACATGGCATAATGAGACTTCCCACAGCCGAAGCATATGGGACATTTCTAATCTGCTTCTCCTCTTGAGGTGTCTTGGGACACTGCTCTAAAGAAAGAGAGACTCTGTGTCTGAAAGGTAAAAGCCCTTTCTTAAAGTCCTTCGTTCAAAACCTTGACAACACCTTGTCAATATAAGTGGCCTGAGAAAGATCCAGCATCCTACTTTTACGATCTCGTAAAAGCTTGATCCCAAGAATATAGCTGGCTTCTCCTATGTTTTTCATATCGAACTGACCTGATAGCCAAATCTTTACAGCAGATAACACCCCTACATCTTTCCCAATAGTAGTATATCGTCAACATATAACACTAAGAAAGTCACTACTTTCTCTTGATGTCGTTTGTACACGCATGGTTCGTCAACAGATTGCTCAAAACCATAAGACTTAATTGCTTCATTGAATCTAATATTCCACGAGTGTGATGCTTGTTTTAGTCCATATATGGACTTCTTCAGTTTGCATACCATATGCTCCTGATTCTTGCCAATGAAACCATCTGGTTGTACCATATAGATATCTTCTTCAAGACGACCATTCAGAAAAGCCATCTTGACATCCATTTGCCAAATCTCGTAATCATAATGAGCTGCAATGGACAGGAGTATCCTTATGGACTTCAGCATGGCTACCGGGGAGAAGGTCTCATCATAATCGATCCCTTCCTTTTGGGTAAAACCCTTAGCAACCAGCCTTGTTTTGAAGGTCTCTACCTTCCCGTCCACTCCTCTTTTCCTCTTGTAGACCCATTTACAGCCAATAGGTTTAATGCCAACAGGTGCCTCTACAAAATCCCAGACCTGATTAGAATACATAGACCCTATCTCAGATTTCATTGCCAAGACCCATTTGTCAGCATCCTTGTCTTTGATTGCCTCATTGTAGCTGAGAGGATCAGATTCAATGTCACGATCAACCATTAAGGCTCCCGCCATGAACCTATCAGGTGCCCTGACAATCCTCCCACTATGCCTAGGCTCTCGTGTACCTGGAACAGTATCGAGCCAATCGGCAGGTGCATCTAATACATATACTGTATCCCGAGTTGTGTCTAGCTGTTCAGAATAAGTGTCATTCTCTTTTAATTCTTCTAACACTACTCTACTTTTGCTTTTGAAGTCTACTACAAAATCCTCCTCTAAATATTTTACATTTGTACTTACAAAAACCTTTTGATTAGAAGGACTGTAGAAAAGACCACCCCTTGTTCCTTTAGTGTAACCAACAAACATGCACACCTCCGTCCTTGATTTGTCAGGATTCTTTTTCAACACATGCCCTGGGCACCCCCAAATACGAAGGTATCCTAGACTAGGCTTTCGCGTAGTCCATAATTCCACAGGTGTCTTAGGAACTGACTTAGATGGAACCAAGTTAAGAAGATATGCTGCTGTCTCTAAGGCGTAACCCCAAAAAGAGATTGTTAGAGTAGCATGACTCATCATGGACCTTACCATCTCCAACAATGTCCTATTCCTTCTTTCTGCAACACCATTCTGCTGCGGTGTACCCGGAGCAGAAAGTTGGGATCTTATCCCATTTGCAGTTAGGAAATCCAAAAAATCACCTGAAAGATATTCACCACCTCGATCTGATCGAAGTGACTTAACTTGTTTACCCATTTGCTTTTCAACTTCTGCTTTGTACTCTTTGAACTTTTCAAAAGAGTCCGACTTATGTCTTATTAGGTAAACAAATCCATATCTTGAGTAATCATCAGTAAACTTAACGAAATACTCATATCCACCTCTTGCTTGAACATTCATTGGCCCACATACATCTGTGTGAACCAGCTCTAGCAAGTCACCAACCCTGTTGCCTTTACTCTTAAAGTCTGACTTGGTCATCTTACCTTCTAAGCAGGATTCGCAGATTGGTAACGACTTCAAGTCCAAAGGTTCTATCAGTCCATCTTGTACTAATCTTTGGATCCTGTTCGAATTGATGTGACCTAATCGTTGGTGCCAAGTGTAAGCAATATCTCTTTCAGGTTGTTTTCTCTTAGGAGATTGAACAAGTGAGCTTGTGTTAGACTCATTTAAACAAATATCAGAGTTTCGATCAGGAAATAGCATGAACAGACCGTCCACGTTTGTACCCTTGCAAATAAACGATTTATTTCTCATAATGAATAGTTCAGAACTAAAATCCATTGAATAACCATTATCCACCAGACGAGAAACAGAAATCAAATTTCTGTACAATGCAGGTCCAAACAAACAGTCCTTTAAAAACAAAATTCTACCATTAAAGGCTAGGCTAACATCTCCTACTCCTAAGACTGCTACCCTTGTACCATCTCCAACCATCAGGTACAATTCCCCATCATACAGTCTCCTGATTAGCTTAAGCCCCTGTAACATATTACAGACATGGTCAATTGAACCTGAACCCACACACCAGAAGCCTGGTGGACTCTCAACTGCGCATGATTCAACTAAGTGAGATATCAACATATCTTCACTTGATGGCTCAACAGTCTTTGTCAGAAGAGAACCCAAGTACTTAGTGCAGTTTCTATTCCAGTGGTCAGTAAGTCCCTTGTAGTGATAACTAAGTCCAAGTTGTTATTCCAGATGAAGTAATTTGGTCCAAACAATGTATTATCTTTCAGTATTGAATGAAGTGCACCAGTCGCATCCATTTCCAAAAACACTGTAAATGCAAACAATCGTGTAACTATCTTATATGAGTCATGTATAATGCAGTGATATATATATTCTTTCAATTTAGCATACATAATAAGTTAAATATCCACCAAACTGTACTATCATGCATACAATGATGACCCAAACACACCACTCCTTACTCCCCGGCAGCGGGGTCGCACGAAGCTAGTTCAGCTGAGAACTATTCTCAATTAACCTATTTTTCTTGTAACTCTTACTAAACATGATTAACTCACCACTTTACCTTAGTCTCTAACATGACACAACAGAGCTCCTCGGGGAGGCTAATGCATCACGCTAGTCAAGTGTAAACCATTACCTAAACCTCCATACAAATACACGAAATACTCCACGGCAGCGTGGTCGCATTGCTTCTTTGCACTTTGGTTTATCCTAAAGAAGTCTAACCCTGTAATCTGCAAACCGACATCCTCTGCGGGGAGGTCTATCGATCTACTATACTGCTAGACTGGTAATGGAGACCGTGAGATTACAACAATTGAAAACTCGCTCCCACTTGATTTTTATAACTAGTGGTTTTTAATTAACTTGCATTTACAACCTGGATTATCTCATAATCCTCTTTAAAAATTTTATTTTTATTATTTTAAATTTTAAAATTAAAATATTTAATTTCAAAATAAACTGAATTTAATCTCATTAAATCAATTTTATCATATTTCGTATAAAATAATTAAATCTAATCCCATTAGATCAACTTTATCCAATATATAAAAAATATTTAAATCTAATCATATTAGATCATTTTATCTGATTTCGTAAATCATGACTGAGAACGTATAATCTTATTATACGAGCAACACAATCGCAAATTTATAGGTTATTTCGAATTAACGATTAATTCGTGAATGATTTAAACAATTTAAATCATCCCCATAAACTATCTAGTTAACTATTAACTCTTTTAACCGATTTAAACAATTTAAATCGATACTTTAAAACATTCTAATTAACAATTAGCTACTTTAATGATTCAAACAATTTAAATCACAAATAAATAATAATCTGAATTAACTGTTAATTCTGTATTGATTTAAACAATTTAAATCAATCGTCAAATTAAACTTATTTTTCTTTCTTAATAAAATCTCTATTTTATTAAATCGCAAATTTATTTATTTCGATCTTATTATACCTAGTCATGCATATTATGAATGTAATCAGAGGCTGGCTCTGATACCAATTGTTGGAAAAAGCATAAAAATTTTGTTGGAAAATAAACTCTGATGCCGACTATTGAGTTCACAGTTCGCAACTATGGTCACAACAATAGACACCTATTAGAGCACTTAGAGTAGGAGACTATTCTCTCTACTTAAGCCCCGGGTCGGAGAGTCACGCTTCGTGACACCTCACGTGCGAGAGTTCCCGGGAATAAGTTTATATCTATAAACCTTTTGCCCTAATACCGGTTGTTAGGATGAATTTCAAAAATTCTTCCTAAAGATTACCCGGCGGAACAGGTTTAGAATTCATAACTCTAAACCTAGGGTTGATTTAAAATTAGGAATTTTAAATCAACTGACTTCAATTCATAATTTAAATCATCAGATCTAAATTCTTAATTTAGATCTACAAGCCTTTTACTCTAATACATTCATAATAATACATAAATTTAAACGGGTATAATAACGAATACTGTAAATAAATAGAAAAGCGAAACTAAAAGAAGAAGGAAAGAAAAATATACCTGAAATTGCTCCAATAAAAAGAAAACCAGAAAGACAATAATATTCTTCAAAACCAAGACTCCGAGACCTTCTACGCAATAACCTCGAACTGCCCGGAGGGTGGGCTCCGAAAAAATATTAAACTGGATCTCCGAAACAATTTCAGAAACCTTAAGAAATATTTTGACTTGAATCCCAAACCTCGGAATAAGCCTCTCTATTTAAAGAAATATTCCGGAGCTAAAAAAGCAAAAAATTCGATGTGGGACCCGCAAAACAAATAGCAGTTTTAAGTCCAAAACGCAGCGTTTCGTGCACAGAGCAGTTAAAACGTGTCATTTTAATCAACAGTGCACCGCCTCTTATTTTAAATTAAGTATGACACGTGTCGGGCCTTGATTGGCCCATCGCAGGACACCCGGATAGCCACAGTGGGCGTCCAGCGCGTGACACGTGTCGCGCGCTTGTTAGCTAGATCCGATATACGCGGATCGTCACTGTGCAGGCTATAAAAACGCGATTTTTTTTTTTTTTTTGCTTTGTTTCTCACATGTAAAAATTCTACTTATGAATTTTAATTTTTAAAATTATTTTATTTTATAATTTTTAATATTTATCCATCTCATGAATAATATTTGGCAAAATTAATTTACCCATCGTATGGACAAATAATTCATCTCATGAAGTCTTTAATATTTTTCTAATGGCAGTAAAATATAGAGGCTTGCGTAGGGACCCCGGGGACAATTTAAATCTAGCTCCAAACGGGTTAAATTAAATTATCTCATGATATTAATTTAATTATCATTTATTGAGACTTAAATCCACTAAATAAATCTCACTGCACTCCAGACTTAAATTATTTATTCGATATCTCCCTAATATACTGTATTGATAACAACAACCCCTCCACGAGATATCCATGACAAAGGATAAATATAACCACTACCATTATCCTTCTCACATCTTCTCCATTAGTTACTGACTCGCCCCTCACTGAATAATTCATTTATACTTGAACATATTCACAGTATAAATTCCAAATGTCAAACGCTTGGAATACTTTGGCTAAAGTTTCCGAACCATTCAAATATTTGCGAATCAACTAAGGGGACATCTGTATCTCATAAAAGACTGTAGATTCCCTATTGAATACCTGATCCTTGTCACACTTCATGCCGCTGCCCAGTGTACGTGGGATTTCAGTCATTCATTTTAGACCTTACTTATAGTACACCAAAGTAACTAACGCTCCATGCACAAGTCCAGAATACCCTCAGGATTTAGAGTCGTCGTTCAAACAGTACAATGCGAATTACTCATCTCCGATAGCAGTCTAGAAATAAGTAACCCACATGATCCAACTCAATGTGTCAAACACGCGAACCTAACACTTTTGGATCTCCATCCACATGACCAAGACAAGCCATCTAAAGTGTCACATTATAGTCTTAACATACAAGTGGTCCAGACTTGTTTTCGACTACGAGTCTTTCAAGCAACAATCCATATCATTTGTTCCAAGTCTATCAGTGGCTTAGTCTCATAAACCACTTGGAACAAATATGTAAATTGTAGTCTGAGGACTACACCCATCTCATGGATGCCTCCCGAAAGAAAATCGCATGTAGTATAAATGCTCAAATACGCAAATTTAACTAGGAAACGACTGGAACTTCAATTTTATTCATAAATAAAATAATATTACGAAATAGATTTGGATTTCAGGACACTATTCCTAACAAGTTCATCTCAAAAGAGATAATTCTTGATATTTGATTGAATGATTTATTACACTTGAGAACAACTACTTATAGCAATCTATTACATTGAATCAAGATCACTACTGCTAACCGAGTAATACAAAATATCTAATGTGACTAAAATATCTTCTGACTAACTATTAAGCCATTTGGGGCCAACTACCCAAAGCAAGCTACAGCAGGTTAACAACACAGATGCTAGTTATAGCTTATTACAATGCAGCTAAGGAAATACTCAACTAATGAGATATACTTAACTAAAGATTTATTCCAATAACAATCTTCACAAAACCCTCCTATGGGAATCATAACATTCCCTTCCCCTTGAAAACATTCTTGTCCTCAAGATTGGAAGCAAGTTGAGACTTTGAAAATCACTTATTGCTATAGAAGAAAGCTTGAGTGAGCTGAACTGCCTTGCAAATGCATACACTAGCAAGAACATGTGTGGAACAAGATCCAAAATGCAGCTGAAGAACTCCATATTGATGCAGATTGAGAAGTAATTCCGGCCTAAGGTCCTGTTGTCCTTGCTAGCATCTGATTTGGAGAGTTCTACTTCCGGTGGTCTGCATAAATCAAACCAAACTAGCCTAACATCAACAGCTATACCTTCTTGCAGAGTTGCATCAAATGAAGAACGCTCATCTGGAGGTCTTCCGAACTCAAACCAAGTGAACCTAGTATCAAAATCTACTTGTAGACATTACCAAGGGCAGCTAAAACAGCCCCATATCCTGACCTTGGTAACATAACACCTTGGGATCCCATAAGAATGCAGCTACAACCATTTCATCTTGGATCTTATCCAAAATTTGTATTGCTTAAATATCCACTTAGTCAACCATATCAGACCAAGCTCTACAAACACTTGATTATTTTCCAATTCCACATGATGTGCTGCAAACTTCAAAAATTCAACAGTGTTAAACTGAGACACCACATAGTTGCGGATATGACAAATTTCAGCTCGATTATTGTCCATATGGAAGCTTCTTGATTCAAACAAGTTAATACATCTTCCCAAAGTCATAATAGCACCAATCACACTCCATTTGAGCAACTCATTTACTACTGACAGTGAAGAAAATGAAATTCTCCAAGCATGTTCAGCAGCCACTTTGAATTCTGTTGTAAACATCTTGAATTGGAACTTAAGTAATCTGGGAATCTCAGCTTCCTCTCTCAAAATTCTTGCATAGATTACACCATAAACTCCCGCTCTTTGATCTTGGCAAAGCTTAGAGAGGATGCACCAATAATTAATAGTACATTGCTGCCCAATCTTGATCACTAGAGCACTTGTGACTTGGGCTTGAAAATCTGGACCTTTGCTCCACCAAATTAAGTACTCATGGGTCACAATTGAATTCCAAGGACACAAAGTCTTCACTTGAATTCTCAAAGCAACCCAATTGACAGATTTCATTCTGTAGCTTTCATTTTTCAGATGATTCACAAATCTTCCAGCTTTAGTTTGGACCATGTTGAACTTTCTGCATTCAATCAAGTTGCTGCCGCCATCTCTTTTTGAAAGGACCTGAATTGTCAGCTTTTCCAGCCATCAATCTTGCTCTAAGTGAGCTGGCATTGAGTTCTTGACAACAGATTCAATTTTGTGGCTGAACTGCTCAATTTTAACATTTGAATTTGCCCCATTCACCCAGTACTGCACTTCACTTTAAACTCAGGAGGTCTCACATTTGGTTGCACTAATGGAGCATGTTCTTTGCCCATAGCTTGATTATTGCACAACGAGAATTTGAAGCTCAATGCACTTGCCTCATTACTGTCCAGCACTGCCATTCCAGCCTAAATGCAGAACCCAGATTCGATCAACACTTCAGGGCGTCTTCCTATATCAAACATAACCCAAATACCTTTAATTCTTCTAGGTGTTGGCTGATCAGACTTAATGCTCAGATCAGTACAAAGCTTGTGAGCTTCTAACATGTCAAAAACTCTTCCAGAAATTGAGTTAAGCCTCTGTTGAATAACCTTGGCAGTTTGATTGACTCTTTTCTCCCAATCAGCCTCATGTTCCAGCTTGCTATAGTCATGATCTACCTTTCCCGGATCAGTGGGAACCTGATCATAAGAGTTTATATTCATATGAACCTTCTTGCCACTCAAAGACCCTTGTGACAACTCTTGAATATGCTGAATCGAAACTAACCTTACTACTGGAGCTTGTTCCTGAATCTGTTCAGCTTGTCGACGTTCATCTTGACCCTTTCCAAGCGAGGAGCACACTCTTGTTGCATTATAAAATCACCTCTTTATTGTCCTTACACAGGCTCTCTTTGAAACATTTGACTCTTATTAACAATAATCCCAAGTTTCCTCACATTCCAGTGCACTGCAGCATTAATTGATACTACAGCCAATTCATTAGATTTTCCAGCTGAAAACTTTGGGTCTGCTAATTCCTCTGCTTGATTGCTTGCAAGGACTTCACAGTGATCCACTTGTGAATCAATTCTACTCACTACACTACCCAATTGTTCACTGGATTGAAAAGTTCCAACAGCTACACGATTGCTGCTTGTATACTGCTGAATTGGTTCCTTTACAACCTGTTTTGAAGATAAGTCCAATTTAGCAACTTTAATCTCTTGTAGCATCGAATAATCCTTAGGTGACCGTGAATCAATCACTGACTTTTCTGACTTGTAATCATCAAATATCTTAAGCTGTAACACAAACTTATGCTTCAGTTTCTGCTTTGTAGGCTTCTTTTTTTCCCAAAAATCTTTCAATGCTTCGTCTAGATGGCTTCTCTTTGCTTTACTCTTTGCTTTCTTTATCATTCCCTTAACATGTGAGTCGTATTCCCATTCCGGGAACACATCTTGCTGTAGCTCAACATCTTTAAAATACTCTAACTCTCGCAAAGAGTCCTCTTAATGATCAACTTGTTCAATCTCAGATTCCTCTAACTTGTGTTCATCAATTTCGGCATTACCGTGGTCTAATTCATCTTCGATGGCAACAGATTTCACTCCAACCTTCTCTTTGTGCTCACCATTGAGCTCTTGTTGTATAACTCTATCCATTAGCTCCGAGGACGCATTTTCATCAAGAACACCAGCACAATCTCGATTGATGTTGCAAACTGATGAGTTGAATATTGCCGATCCACAATTTGTTACTGCACTTGGTCTATTTTCAGCTTTACTTCCAGCAAAAACCTCTCGTGTTCATGTCTGAGTATTTGCTTCAATTCCTCCCAAATATCCCTCGTCACGAATTGACAAGAGCCATCATCAACCATACCAGCCATATTTGCAATGTTAAGCGGCGATTCGATATGAACCAAACTCAGTTCGCAGAGATATGAACCAACTCAGTTCGTAGAGGAACAAAATTCAATTCAAATCACTTCAACAGATGCTTGCTTAAAGAAATTATACTCCCTTGCTTGCACAAACAATCATTTGCTAATGGCTCGTCAACCGCCACAGAGTACGAACCCTAATATGTAGATTTTCTCACATCGAGAACTCGAACCAAACCCTAACTGAGATGCTTCTTGAGTAACAGACTTACAATTCTGAATTAGGCTTGACTCTAGACCGCAATCAAGTCCTCAACACTATACTCAAGGCAATCTTCAAGAATAAATTCAGACTTCAACAATTTCGGTTCTCAGTTTAATGTCAGATCCTCTTTTGATCAAATCTCAATTCAGTGTCATATAATTCCTAAGAATCAACTGAATTCATACCATTTCTATGCTAATTAACATGAATTTCAACTATGTAACTTGAGTTCAGAATTCAGTTACCTTCATTTCTCAATTGAATGTTAGAATCAGAAATACCTCAAGTCAGATTGTTATTTTGATTTTTTGATTATGATCAAGTGTAATGTTGATCCAATAACTCACTTTAGCTTCTTCTCCAACTGATCAAATGAATATTTGATCAAGATCAATAAGCTTCAGCACTCAACTTCAACAGATCAAATATGCTCAGCACTCAACTTCAACAGCTACTACTTGACCCAGATTACTAAATTCAATCAAATTTTGCAGTAATGATGATTGAAATCCACAGATAATCGATCAACCAAGCTTATATCAATGATACTCAATCAATCAACCTCAACCGAAACTCATCCTAGGCAATGCGCAAGATGTGAAGCAATTGACAATGCACACAAGCTCTTCAAGCCAGAATTCAGATTTAATTCTTGAACACACAAACTGAACCAAATCTGCACAAAAAACTTGTTTTGTTGATTAATTGCAACTAGCACCAAAGCTTGACATAATACAACTCAATTTAGTTGAATTTGATTCAACTAAATCAAATGCAAAGCATCTAAAGTCTCTTGCGCAGCACAACAACCAGATTTTAAACTTTTCTTGATTATGAGCTCGCTTGGAAGCCAAACGAGGCTTTGATACCAAATGTTATGCTCGTGATTGAATAACAAAGCATAATCTAAGTAATTAAGATAGATGAGAGCATGAGATGAGAAAGAAGTGAATTAAGATGAGAAATTAGAGAAATAGGGATGAGAAGTAGAGAGAGTTCATCTCAAAAGAGATAATTCTTGATATTTGATTGAATGATTTATTACACTTGAGAACAACTACTTATAGCAATCTATTACATTGAATCAAGACTACTACTCCTAACCGACTTATACAAAATATCTAACATAACTAAAATATCTTCTAACTAACTATTAAGCCATTTGGCGCAAACTACCCAAAGCAAGCTACTGCAGTTAACAACACAGATGCTAGTTACAGCTTTATTACAATGCAGCTAAGGAAATACTCAACTAATGACATATACTTAACTAAGGATTTATTCTAATAACAATCTTTACAAAACCCTCCTATGGGAATCATAACAATAACATGTTCACAACAAAAAATAATTGAATAACTATTATCCAGAAAAGGAGACATAGAAATCAAATCCTTGCGCAATGTAGGTACAAATAAACAATCCTCTAAAATCAAAACTCTAGCACTAAATACCAAGCTAACATCTCCTATTCCTAAGATTAGTACTCTTGTACTGTCCCTGACCATTAGGTATAGCTCCCCTTCATGCAACCTCTTGTTAGCCTAAGCCCCTATAACATTTTATAGATATGGTCAGTTGAACCTGAGTCCATACATCAGGAAGCTGGTGGACTATCAATTGCACATGACTCAACCAAGTGAGACATCAACATATCTTCGCCAGATGGCTTAGCAGTCTTTGCAAGAAGAGAAGCTGAGTGCTTAGTGCAATTCCTTTTCTAGTGGCCAGTCTTCGTGCAAAAGAAACACTTTCCTTTTGCCGACTTCTTTATGGACTTGGTTGCTACACTAGCAACCTTGCCCTTTCCTTTCTCGCCAGTAAGTCCTTTGTGAGTAATAACTAAGTTAAACTTATTTTTTTTAGGCAAAGTAATTTTGTCCAATGAGCACATTATGCAGTAATATCTATTCTTTTATTTTAGCATACACAATAAGTCAAGTATCTACTAAACTGTACTATCATGCATGCAATGATGAATCAAGCACCCCACTCCTTACTCTCCGGCAACAGGGTCGCACGAAGCTAGTTTGGGTGAGAACTCTTCTCAATTAACATGTTTTTCTTGTAACTCTTTGTAAACATGATTAACTCACCACTTTACTTTAGTCTCTAACATAATACAACAGAGTTCTTCGGAGAGGCTAATGTATCACGCTAATCAAGTGTAACCCATTACCCAAACCTCCATACAAATACACGTCATACTCCATGGCATTATGGTCGCATCGCTTATTTGCACTTTGTTTTATCCAAATAGAAGTCTAACGATGTAATCTATAAACCGACATCCTCTGCAGAGAGGTCTATCAATCTACAATACTGCTAGAGTGGTAATGGAGACCGTGAGGTTTCAACAATTGAACCTCGCTCCCACTTGATTTTTATAAACTAGCGGTTTTGTAATTATCTTACATTTACAACTTGGATTATCTCATAATATCCTTTAGAATATCATTCTAAAATTTAAATTAACTAATAAAATTAATTAATTAATTTTTTAATTTAGAATACAGCCGTCTTGCAACATGGATTATCTCATAATCTACCTTAGAATCTTTTTCTAAAATTTAAATTAACTAATAAAATTAATTAATTATATTTTTTATTTAAAATAGTGCCGAGTTACATTTCAGATTATCTCATAATCTATTTTACAATCTTATTCTAAATAACTAAAATAATTAACAAAATTAATTTTTAATTATTATGTAAACCAGTACTGGCGTCTACAAGTCCCAAAAAATATTTTTTAAATATTTTTTTAATTGCTGACATCAGCATTGACCTGCTGACGTCCGCATTGTCCTTACTTCAGTGTCAGATTCTCCTTTTTTTTAAAATTGAAACAAGTAATTTAAAAAACTAATTGAATCTAATCTCGTTAGATCAATTTTATCTGATTTCGTAAATAATAATTGAATCTAATGTCATTAGATCAATTTTATCCTATTTCATAAAAATAATTGAATATAATCTAATTAGATTAATTTTATCTGACTTTATAAAAAATAATTGAATTGAATCACATTAGATCAATTTTATCCTATTTCATAAATCATAATTGAATATGCATAATCTCATTATATGAATTATATGAATGGAAACTAATGAATTGACATATCCAAATTAACTATTAATTCATTAACAATTTAAACATTGTGAATCGTCACCTTAAACAATCTAATTAACTATTAATTCATTATTGATGTAAACAATTTAAACGATACTTTGATTATTATCAAAATTAAACAACCTTTTCTTCTTAATAAAATCTCTATTTTTTATTAAATAGCAAGTCTATTTAGTTCAATCTTATTATACATTTTCATGTATATGATGAATGTAATACGAGACTGGTTTTGATACCAATTGCTGGATTCACAGTTCTCCAACTGCGGTCACAACAAAGGACGCCTATCAGAGCACTCAGCATAGGAGACTCTTCTCACCACCTAAGCCCCCAGGTGGAGAGTCACGCTTCGTGACACCTCACGTGTAAGAGTTCCAAGGAATATGGTTATATGTATAGTTCCCTTTGCTCTGGTACAAATTGTAGGGATGAATTTCAAAAATTTTCCTAACTTAATAAAGTTTAAGCAAAAGAAGGGTTTAAAATTCCTAATTTTAATCTACAGATTTAAATTTCTAATTTTAATCTACAGGCATCTACTCTAATATATTTATAATAATTACATGAACTTAAATCAGGGATAATAGGAAAGGATGTAAATAAATAGAAAATCGAAAGTGAAAAGAGAAGGAAAGAAGAATGCCTAGAATTTCTCCATATAAAGAATACCAGAAAGATAATAATTACTCCAAGGAGCCCGAGAAAACTGAGGGGAACACCGAGACAGTAGCTGCCTCTTCCCTATTTACTAGAGAGTGCCACTTGGCACGCTCTGGTAGGTCCATCCCCGAAGGCCCGGATCGACGGCTCTAGCAATCCCAACATGCGACACGTGGTTGGTCCGATCCATGCGACGTGGATCGAGACCCGCTCTCCTTTTTTTGTTTTGCTTTGTTTCCCACATGTAAAATTCATCTTATGAATTTTAACTTTCAAAAAGTTATTTTAATTTTAATTTTTTATTTTTTATTCATCGCATTAGTAATATTTAGCAAAATTAAATTTACTCATCTCATGAATAAACAATTCATATCATGATTCTTTAATATTTTTATTACGCAGGGATCTCAAGGACAATTTAAATCTAGCTTCAAATGGGTTAAGTTAATTACCATCTTATGATAAAATTTAATTACCATTTTATTAGACTTAATTCCACTAAATAAATCTCACTGCACTCTAGACTTAAATTATCTATTCAGTACTCCCCAATAGAATGTATTATTGATAACAACCTCTCTACTAGATGTCCATGATAAAGAATAAATATAACTACTACTATTATCCTTATCACAGGTTCTTCATTAGTTACCGATTTGTTCTTCACTGAATAATTCATTTATACATGAACATATTTATAGAAAAAATTCCAAATATCAAACACCTGGAATACTTTGGCCAAAGATTCCGAACTATTGAAATGCTTGCGAATCAGCTAAGGGGACATCTGTACCTCATAAGAGATTGTAGATTTCATATTGAATACCTAATCCTTGTTGCACTTCACTCCGCTACCCTGTGTACGTGGAAGTTCAGTCATTCGTTTAGACCTTACTTATAGTACACCAAAGTAACTAACATTCCATGCATAAGTCCAGAATACTCTCAGGATTTAGAATCATCATTCAAACAGTACAACATGAATCACTCATCTCTGATAGTAGTCTAGAAACAAGCAATTCATATGGTCCAATTCAGAGTGTCAATCTTGTTAAACACACCATAACACTTTTGGATCACCATCCACTTGACCAAGACATGTCATCTAAAGTGTCATGTTACAATCTTAGCATACAAGTGGTCCATACTTGTTTTTGACTGCAAGTTTTTCAAACTACAATCCATACCATTTGTTCCAAGCCTATCTATGGATTAATCTCATAAACCACTCAGAACAAACATATAAATTGTAGTCTAAGGACTAAAGCCATCCCATGGATGTTACCAAAAAGAAAATCACATGTAGTATATATGCTCACTTACTTAAATTTATCAAGGAAACGACTAGGACTTTAATTTTATTCCTTAATAAAATAATATATATAGGGTAAAGTTTGGATTTCCATGACACCATTTCTAACACATGTTACCTAGGACTTAGTACAAAGAAAACATGGTCATTAAGGCTAAGGTTTTGGACCATGACATTAAATTCGCTAAGACTTCCAATTTTGAGAGCGAAGCTATGCCAAGTGAACACTTGGATTGTTTTGAAACCCAACAAACTGTCCTAAGTCAACATGAGGACTACAGGAAGCCTTTAATGGATTACTTCAAGAGCCTTCAAGATTACGACCAAAAGATGAAAATGAGAGGTCATAGATTCCATATAGACGATGAATCTGGAGAGTTATATAAAAGGGACGGTAGTGGAGCGCTTCTGAAGTGCCTTGACTTAAACGAAGCAATGCTAGTAATGGTAGGAGTCCATGAGGGTATTGTGGATCCCATCTAGCTGGCAACAAAATGTAGTGGCTCATTGGATGTTATCGCTATTGGTGGCTATCAATGATGGATGATTGCATAAAATACGCCAAGGGGTGCATAGCATGCCAAAGATATGGACATGTACCAAGAGTCCTTGCAGCTAAGATGCATGTTATTGTCAAACTGTGGCTCTTCAGAGGGTGGCAAAGGACATCCTAGGGGAGTTAACGCCCCTTCTAGCAAACAACGCTCTCACATCCTTGTGGCCTTAGACTACTTCGTGAGTGTTCAATGGGGCTGAGGTTAAGCAGTTCACCAAGAGTTTCAAAATTGAAAACTTGATTTCAACCCCTTACTATGGTCATGCCAATGGCTAGGCAGAGTCAGCAAACAAGATTCTCAAGGCCAATATAGAAAAGATGATCTAGGACAATCCTAGAAGCGGGCTTGAATTGCTACTGGATGCTGTTTGGTCTTACAGATCATAAAAATGTGATGCAATTAGGACAACTCCCTTCCATTTGACGTATGGTCATGATTCTGTGCTCCTAAAGGAAGAAACAATTCAGTCTATTATGTCGGCTCATCAAGGAAAGTTTTCTGAATTTGAAATGAGCAGGCTATGGTGGACGAACTAACTAGTATAGAACAAGTTAAGCTCGACGCCCTTCACTAGTTAGAAAAACAAAAGAAGAGGGCGGCCAAAGCATTCACCAAAAAGGTCAAACCCAAGTCTTTTATCATTTTTGCTCTTTTTCACTCCTATTATTATTTCCTTGCAAAAAAAAAAAAAAACTCATTTTATGCTAATTCTTGCTAGTTTTTATCATCAGCATCAACAAATGAATGCAAGCTACATCAAACAACAACAAAAACAGGGCAAAACACATCAAAACTACACGGTAATGCATAAACGAAACAACAACATGTACAACTTGTGGCAAATTGCAATTTTGGGCGACTATTTGGACAAATCAAGAGCAAGAACCACTTAAACAATTCAAGAACAAGTGCAACTTGATACCAAATCTGAGTTTGGGTGGTGCAAAGTGGAGGAAAATGAAAAGAAATAGCAAGTTTTGAGCAAGTTGCAAGTAGGCGGCAAAGGAGACCAAATGAAGATGAATTTGTGTGAATTTTTTATTTCAAGCTTTCCCTCCTACAAATACTATAAATAGGGATGTTAGAGAAGTGTTTGATGACCACTCAATCAGAAAAACAAAGATCCAAAGCTAAAGAGATCGAGAGAAAACTGTGAGGGAAGAAGAAAGGAAAATAAGGAAGAAGTTTGGTTTGTAATTTTTCATTTCAAGTTCTTTTCTATCCTTTTCTTCTTTAAGTTCATAGATTTTCTCTTAGTTTTGTTTTATATTATGTTTTTCATGAACTAATTTTGTTCTTGTTCTCTTTCCTTATCTCTGCTACCTTGTTTTTTTTTTTTTTATGGTCATACTTATGCTTTTTGTTGTTTCTCCTGCGCCATGTCTTTGGATGATGGATGCAAGCCATCTTCTTAGGCTGGGGGTCCTAGGAAATAGCCTCTCTTCAGGGTAGCCCCCTAAAGGGGGAAGGCTGCGTACATCTACCCTCCCCAGACCCTGCTTTTGGTGGGAGCCCTTGGAGGCCCTGGGCCTGTTGTTGTTGTTCATGAACTAATTTTGTCTTTCCAAAGCTACCATTTAGCCTATGTTGTAATATACGCTCTTTTCTAATTCAACATATTCAAAGTTTGTTTATTGCATAGTTTGAGTGTTTATTATTGTTCTTCATGAGTTTGAATGCTTGATCACCATTCAAAGCGTGTAATGATTTATAATGAGTTTGAGAGGAGATTTATGATGATTGCTAAATTAACAAATACCACAAATTTAGCAAATGCTAGAGATAAATTAACGCGATTTGTGTGGTCTTAAGTGAAAACCATGAATCTTCATTTATACAAGAAATTGATGAGTTAATATATAAAAGAATATGCTAAATGTTGTTCGAGAGAGAATGTCTAGTAAATTAGGATTTTCGACCATCAACATGTAATAACAACTTGAATATCGAGAATAGAAACGCATATTAATACAACTAGGTAAAATCGGATGCCTTTGATCTTATTAAATCAGAAAAATTTAAAAAAAAATTAGTAAACATTTTTAGTTCTTTTCATTTTATTTGTTACATATTCAGAACTTCAATTTTCGGTCTTTCAAATAGCACTAAAACTATTAATTTCGGTACTTACTCAATAATCAATCATCATGGGAATGATACTCTACTAATCTTGTATTACTTGATACGACTTAGTGCATTTGCTAAGCAAACACATTAAGCATCAAGTTTTTGGCGCCGCTGTCGGGATTGTTTTTATTTTATTGATACCACCTAGTTTTAGCACAAATTTGAAGTTGTTTTGTTAAAACTTGTAAATTTTAGTTTAAAGAAGAAATCTCTTTTCTTTCATTTATTTCATTCACTTGGTTTGATTTGTAAGGTTATTTTTATTTGAAATTCGTATACCCCCTCCTAAAAATTGGTTTTTCTTAACTTTTGTATTAGATTGTTGTATTATAAGTTTTATCTTTCTTTTAACTTTTTAATTCACATAGATAAGTTTTTGGAAGTTAAAGTTTGTTATTTTTAAGTTTTTTGAAATATTTGCATTACTACCCCCCTTTTAACTTGTATACCCCCCTCCCCCCTTAAAATTTGGTTTTTATTAAGTTTTGTATTATATTAATGTATTTAGGTGCTTTCTCATTATTTTTTATCATTCTTTCAACTTTTGAGTTTGTTTTTCTTACTTTGTATGATAAATCAACCAAAAAATGAAATAATCCCTTTGGATCCTAAAATCAAAAAACACTTCAACAAATCATGAAAACCAAACGAATTGAAGCAATGGCTGATGAAAATAGGGATAATGAAAGAGCTTTAAGATATTATGCTGTCCCTACTATTGGTGGATGCACTTCTAGCATCCAACGTCCACCTATACAAGCGAACATTTTTTAAATTAGACTTGCGATACTACAAATGATCCTACAAACCGTTCAGTTTGGCGGTCTACCTAGTGAGGACCTGAACTTGAATATCACTAACTTCTTAGAGATATGTGCCACATTTAAGCATAATGGTGTCAGTGATTTGTGAGGACATGGGAGGATTTGGCACAAAAATTTCTTGCTAAATATTTTCCGCCAACCAAAATGAGGAGTGACATTACCTCTTTTACACAATATGATATGGAATCATTGTATGAAGCATGAGAATGCTATAAAGAGCTTTTAAGACTTGTCCTTATCATGGTTTATAAGTTTGGATGTAAGTCCAAACTTTTTACAATGGTTTGCCACCTAATACCCAAACAGTGGTAGACGTGGCTACTAGAGGAGCCTTAAACAACAAGACACCACACGAAGCATACGAGTTGTTAGAGGTAATGGCTAGCAACAAGTATAAAAGAACAGCTGATCGAACAATGCAAAGGAACCATGCAGGTATTTACAAAGTAGACACATTCACCACATTATCCGCTTAAATTTTTGATGATTCAGAAACATAGGTGTTAATTCCATTCATTCTCCTATGCTAACATGTGAGTTTTGTGCAAGAAATCATGCGAGTATAGAATGTCAAATAGGGAACTCTTTTGCCTCCTCAAATCATGAGCAAGCTAATTTTGTTTCAAATTTTCAGAAATTACAATATAATCTCTAATCCAACATTTACAACCTTGGGCGGAGGAACCACCCAAATTTGTCATGGAGTAACCCAAGGATTCAAAAACAGCCCATTCACCCACCACCGAAAAAGAAAATTCATCTCGAAGAAATGTTTGGTAAGTTTATGCAAGAAACCTGAAGTTTCATGCAAGAAACCAAACAAATCTTTGAAATCAAAAAGCTTCTATTAGCAACCTCAAGACCCACATCAGACAAATTTCAAAGCAATGCACTAAGAGGTCTCAAGGTTCTCTACCAAGTACCACAGTAGCTAACCCTAGAGAGCACGTAAATGTCATTACTTTTGAAAAAGCACTTAGAGAGGACAGCCCAAACAAATTAGCCGAGACCACATCAGACCTTGAACTTGAACAAGTAGATGAGTCCAAAAACTAAGATGAAAGCAAATCAAAGAGGGCTGAGTCTAAGCCGTACAAACCAAAAGTCTCATTTCCTCAATGCTTGGAAACACAAAATTTGTATAACCAATTATGGAAATTTTCAAGAAATTATCTATTAATGTCCCTTTTACTCATATGTTGGAGGAAATGCCAAAAAAATGTAAAATTCTTGAAAGAAATCCTATCTAACAAGAGAAGATTGAAAGAGTTCGAGACCATGGAACTGAACGAAAAATATAGTACAATACTATAAAAGAAGCTTCCTGAATTTAGGGAGCCTGGCTCTTTTTTTTCTCGCTAGCTTTGAGATGGGTACCTCATCTTCTTTCTCCTTTGCTACCTGAATGACTCAAGTAGGGAGAGTTGGGGGAACTTCCTTCTACTTTCTCTTCCTTGAGCCACCAACATCGAGGGCTGGTGGAGAAGTTCCTAGTGGAAATTCCTGTAGTGTCATTTGGGTGAAGCTCCTTGTTCTAGCACTCCTAAGAGTCCCCTGGACAGCCGCTACTACAAAAGGAAAAAATGAAGATAAGTCTTTGTTTAGAGCCACCCAAAAATAAAATTGAAGCATACTTCATAGTTGGCTCTTTACCTAACTGTGCCTTCTCTGGAGTTGGGTTGATGCTAACTGGCTCGCTTCTTCTTGAGCTGGGAACTGCAAGCTTGGAAGAAGGCATAAAATACCGCTTAGCACTTCGGGCCTCCAAAGTGGACCAATAGGCTTGAAACCCAGCTGCAAAACGAGGTGTGGCACACGGACTATATCTACAAACAACAGGTTTATGGGTTTTGATTTCTGGATTCAACTCATGAACCTTTCTATATTGAGAGAGTTGAATGGAGATCCTTTTAGCCCACCAAAGGTTTTTGGTCTTTATGTTGGGAAAGGGAAGATCTTGGACCACGCCAAATTTCCGGTGATAAGTCTAATTTAGTATATAATTATTCATATCATTTTGGTTCACTTTTTAACAATTTTACCTTAAATTTTTATCGCTACCACTGACTTTAGCTTTTCTTCTCTTCTATTGCTATTCCCTTGCAAAAACACTTATTTTATGCTAAATTTTGCTAGGTTATATCATCAAAATCAACAAGTGACTGCAAGATACATCAAACAAAAGCAAAAAATTAGCAAAAAGACACACTTTACAAGGCTAAGGAGAGGAATCATCAAGTTCACGCACAATTCATTTCAAATTGCAAAAATGGTGGCAAAATGCGCAAATCAAGAGCAAAGATGGATTAAAAAATACATTAACATGTTCAAATTTATATCAAGGCTGAGTTTTGGGCCAAAAAAGCTGAAAAAAAATGGAAACAAATAAGCAAGAACAGCAAAATGTAGAGAATGAACAACAAGCTTGCACAATTCACTTCAACTTGCAAATTTGGGTGGCAAAATGGACGAATCAAGTGAAAGAACTTCTTATACACTTCAAGATCATGTTCAAATTTATGTAAAGACTGATTTGGGGCGGCCAAAGCTGAAGAAAATTGAGAAGAAATCAGCAGCAACCTAGCAACTTGCAGTAACTTGGCGGCAATGGCAGTGTGTTGGTGCAATAAGCTTTAAGCTTGCTATATTTTTTATTTTAAGTAATCCCAACCTTATCTTATATAAATAGAAAGTCTTGGGAAGGATTTTTCATCATTCATTCAAGAAAAAGAAAACCAATACAAAGTAGAGAATTAGGTAGAAATTCGTAGGGAAGAAGGAGGAGAAAATAAGTTTGGTTTGTGATTTCTTAATTTCTAGTTATTTTCTATCATTTTATTCTTTAAGTTCATAGATTTTATCTTAGTTTTGTATAATATAATGTTTACCATGAACTAATTTTGCTTTCCCAAGGCTACAATGTAGCCGAAGTTGTAAATTACGCTCTTTTTTTAATTTGACGTATTCAATGTTTTGTCTATTGCATTTTTGAAGTGTTTATCATTTTTATTCATGAGTTTTAAATGCTTGATCACCATTAAAAGCCTATAATGATACATAATCAGTCTGAGAGGAGATTTTTGATGAATTGTAAAGTGATAAACACCACAAATTGAGTGAACGCTAGAGATAGATTAACGCGACTTCTGTGGTCTTAAGTGCAAACCATGGATCTTCAAAACCTTTTTATTATTTAAATTCATGCAAGATATTGATGAGTTAATATGTAAAAGAGCATGCTAAATATTGCTCGAGAGAGAATATTTAGTAAATTAGGATTTTTGACCATCAACATGTAATAACAACTTGAATACCGAGAATAGAAAGGCGTATTAATGCAACTAAGTGAAATTAGATGCTTTGGACCTAATTAAATCAGAAAACCTTTAAAAAAATATTAGTAACCTCTTTAGTCCTTTTTCTTTTGTTTATTACCTAACAAAAAACTACAAATTTTAGTTTTTTAAATAGTGTTGAAACTAATAATTTTGGTACTCATTCAATAGCAAACCTCATGGGAACGATACTCTACTAAATCTGAATTACTTGATACAACTTAGTGCACTTGCTAAGCATAAACACCAAGCAATCACTTGGCAAACAATCCAGGACTACAAGTCTCTACACCAGGGTAAGTCTGGTGATAGAAGAATAGATCTTGAGGGCACATTATTGCCTTCCAGATCTGTGAGTTGATGTCCACAAATACATCATACTGAGTCCCTTCCTACCTCGAGGAAACATTAATCTCTCCAAGCATTGGTCAAAGGACCATTCTGAGGGCAAGAGGACCTCACAGCAAGCATACTGCTCCCCAAAACAAGAGAACCCCTTGCCTATGGGAGCATAGGGGCCTCTGGGGTAGAGCTTGGGGAAGTAGGCTTGAGCGTAAAGTTGGACTAGCTAAAAGGTTCCACCTGTTTAAACAACATAGTTCTTAACTATGATGTCCCCGAGGCATCCATACACTTGGGCCGAAAATAACGGTCTCAGGGCCGATTGACCAGTACTAAAGACGAAGTTGATAGCTATGGTCTTGAGAGATTTAAGAACTGAGTTGAAAGAGTTAGCAAAGACACACTTGTTTAGCCAAAACAAATAAAAGCATGCCTCTTCTTCTCTGGAACCCTGTCCAAATTTATGCAACTTTGTGACAAAAATCTTGACAAAGGACTCATAACAACCGGGTCAATAGGTGACATAGAAAGAAGAGGCAAAGGCTTCAGCTTCTGAAGAAATAAAAGAATCAAGAGGCAATTCTTCTCCTCCTTGTGAAAGTCTTATCAAGGCCACTATGTCCTCTAAGGTAACACCAAGAAAACCCTCATGGAGGACAAAAGCGTTATAACAGATGTTCCTACAGTGGGTTACTGTCATCATGATGGGATGATCATGCCTGAGGGCAATGGTGGAAAGTTGTATGACTTCTTAGATGCGAAGGTTCTTCCATTTTTCCCCTTGGAGCAACATCAGCCCGTCATCCCATTCGATGTAGCGCTTGGTTAAAAAAGTCAATCCTTTGAAAGGCGTCACTTCTTTGCAAATGCATATTCCTCCCAAGATTGACCTGCAAAGGCTGTACAAAGTAAAGGAGACTCGTCAGTATCTGGAGATATTCCTTGAAGGCTAGGGACATTGTGAGACAGGTCAAAGATGGGTCCTAGGGCATATGACATGAAAGAAGATGAAGGGTAGTTCTTTGGTAACCAAGAAAGATCCTCTTCAATGGTGTTGAGATCAATTGGACTCTGAATCACATCATGCATCAGTTGCTTAATAAGGTTGTTAGCCTAGGGAAGGGGAGCAGAGACGGCCAAAACAAAATTGAGCCATTGTCGAATTGGTTTCAAGAAGATGCAAAGGGATGGAGGCAAATGGAATCAAGATTTAAAGATTCAAGAGCAGCTGAGAGCAAGTGTTTTAAGAGTGCTTGATTGCAGTAAAGAGAGAGAGAGCATAGAACAAAAAAAAATGGAAATTTCAAGCTCTAATTGTCATACTTATAGACAAGTAGGAAAGAAAAGCAAACAACAAACAGTGTTCTCTCGAGCTCCCTATAGCCATTGAGGATCAAATTAGGATTTTTACCTATTGTAAATTTGAATTTATTAACAGATAAAAGCGAAGCATTTGTTTACACCCTAAATTCAAGGGAGCTGGGATGATGCCATTTTAAGCAAATTACCACGTGCCTAACACATGAGGCCCTACTCGAGGAGAATTAGGCCTTGAGGTGCTTAAGTAATGGCATCCCAAGCCTAGTATCTAGAGAAGATTATTGCCCTAACAAGGGTATCAACCACTCAAGGCTCGAGACAATTGAAGGGTAAAGAGAACTCGAGCTCAAGGGGCTGCCAAGAAGGCTATAAGATAGGTGGTTTCCAAGCTTGAGACTGTTACTTGCAGCATAGTTTTAGATACTTGGGCACGAAGCTTAATCCAGGGGAACATGGGGCTTCTAGAGAGGACTTTAGCTAGAAATTCGAAAGTGGGCTTCAAAGAATTCCCTCTAAAACTGAATCATGTACTCGTTCATTGATCCTTTACATACAAGAAGAAGCTTAGTGGCCTGACGTGGGGAGAAAATACTGCTGAATGAGGAGGAAGCCGTTATTTAGTTTATCCATAAATAAAGAACGCTGTTGTAGTCCAAATTAGTACACACACTCACTACAAAACGTCTTCAAGTTTTCTTTACAGCACACTTGTACTCTTTTCTTAGGAGTAGCATAACTTAGCATATCTTAGCTTACTATAGAACAACTTACTGTACTTGCTTCTTTAGTAATACATTCTTTCGAGTTTCAGTTATGAACTTCCTGCTTTAATCTGTTCCCAAATTTCGATGAGCTGAGAGTTGAGGCTTTAGTTTAAGGCTTTGACGGCCAAGGCTTGACCTTGATTGCATTCGTCTTAACACTACTCTCACTGCTTATAAGCCAGGTGAACTTAGGTTCACGCCATTGATTAGGGCTTTGACAACCAAGTCTTGTCCTTGATTGCATTTGTCCTAGTCTAGTGACCTGAATACGATTTGCTCCATCTTAATCTTATCAGACCTAAATTCATTCGAGTTATTATAATTCATGGGTGCCAGGATTAAAAACCTTTTTCACTCGAGCTTATAAGTGGACTGCCAAGTTCTTGGACTGTCTCCACCCTAGTTCCTGATTTTTAAGTGTACGAGGAAAGGTGTCTATGGGCCTTGCTCCATCACTGTAACTCTCACTTGAATTAGATCCATATCCCTTTATTTTTTTCTGTCAATATATACATTAAAAATCTTATAAAAAAAAAATTACTGAACCAAGTCTTCTTAATATCACAACCATTTCTCTGAAAAAGGTAAGTGGTTAAGGTCAAAGACGTGCGGTTCGAATTTAGGTTCCCTCCCTAGTCACGGTGAGTCCCTTTTGCAAATTTTTTTTTTTTCATTTTTAGTGTGACCACATCGTACTTAATTCCAAAGAAAATAAAGCAAACAGTTTCGGTTTGCTTTCCCTTTCTTCATCTTGTTTCTTTCTAGGCGCATTACGTTATTTCCTCCTGTTTTTCTGTCAATACCTAGTGCTAGTGAAGTCTTCGAACGTCTTTTGATTTTTACTTTATTTTTTTTATTTTTTGATATACTTTTGTATTGGTCTCCTCTGTTGCACTGATAATAGTTGCAAAAGCTAAATAATTAGAACGATCATCATTCTCATAATCAACCAGAATCATAAAAAATGAGTACTATTGTTCCAAAATTTTAATTCTTTTTTAAATGGTAAAAAGAACACTAGGGGTGCCTAACCATGAGAAGGAAGCCCTAACGCTTCCTCAATCACTAACCTATTTAAATCTACATTGAGACCGCCAAGATTTACTAAAGTCAAATTAATAACATAATGAGGGATATTTACTATAACCTTGTCATAAATACATGAAACAAGTAATATTCACCTCACATACTAGACACATTAAATTTTGGTTACGATATAGAAGGTATAATACTGTCATAAGAAGGGTCACCACTAAGGATAGGGGAAAATGTGCTACCCCAAATCTCATACTTGGAGGATGAGTAGACTAACTATTACACCACATCCAATAGAACTAGACACAATAATTGACGAGACGAACTTTTACAATGTTACTACTAAAGATTGTAATAGTTTCAATTTTTAAATGTTTACAATGGAAATAATAGCCCGTTGTCTCAAAGAAACCCCCATCAAGGGAGGATTTAGGGATGGTAAGATGTATGCAACCTTACACTTACAGGATGCTACCCTGTAGAGAGGTTGTTTTTGAAGGGCCCCTAACCCTAAAAAGAAAGAAAAACCATATTTGTAAAACCCAAGTCAAATAAACAATATAATACCTAAAAGGAATAATAACAGACGTGCAAGCCTAGAGGCACTGTGAACTAGCATCAATGTGCTCCTCCCTCCTAACAGTTATGTCAATGACACCTATGTTTAACCGCCACTCAACTCTGTCCTAGTTTATCTCTTTAGTAAGGTTTAGATGGCTAAGGTTGTTAAAGACTCCACATGTGAGTTTAGTACAAGAATCCCTCATAAGAGTAGTGAGAGTGAAGAGATCATGTAAGCCTAGTGGATCACTCCATCTATTGCCAATTGGTTTTAGGATGGAACCCTACTTGGGCTTGTATGTGGATAGTATGCCAACTATATGGGATGAGCTTAAAGTCCTAGTGAAAATTTAACATGATATCAAAGCAGGTGGTCAATTCCAAGGTCTTGTTTGATGCATCATGTCCTTGTAAAGAGGGGTGCATTTGAGTTTGGTGTGCCAAGTGCATCTCCAATGGTTGTATCCAATTGGATCAAAGAAGGTGAGTGGCACGTTTGTTGTAGACTCACATGTGTGGGGAACGATTAAAGACTCTACACGTGTGAGTCTAGTATAAGAATCTCATGTAGGAGTTTGAGAGTTAACAGATCGATATAAAAGCCTAGTTGGTTACTCCACCTATTGCCAATTTGTTTTAGGATGGAACCCCACTTGGGCTTGTATGTAGATCTCATGCATGTTGTTGACATGTGGTTCCTGTATATATATTCACTATGTCTATTTTATAAGCAAAGAGTCGAACCTATGCTATTAGTTAAGTAAAACATAGTGTTTTGAGAAATATAAAATTTGATATTTTTTTTTCAATGGCAATTTTGGTAATTAATTTAAAATCTAAGGCCAGTAAAAATTGGGTTTACATTATCAACCTAGAAACACCAAATTGCCCCTGCCCTGTCCCTTGCCCGCGTTGTCCCGGGCCAATTTGAGCTGCCCGTGTCTCTCTTTTGTGATGATTGGCTATACTACACTTAATGAAGCTTCCCTGAGAAGCCTCTATTTTAAATCGTTTGAAGTTTTGAAGGTGTGGCCTTGATGGTGCCACTTGTCATCATCCTATCAGGCCTTACTGTGTTTGTTTGGGTGCATTGTGGGCCACTGATATTGTGCCTTTGGATGGATGAGATTGAAAGCACATGGATTATGCTTTATCCCCTTTTTTTTCTTTGTGCAAAAAGTGATCTTTCACTTTCTTCCCCTTTTTTCTCATAGTTTCTTCCCAAGAACCCTTTTAGGGTTTTCTCCGAGCGTCAATAATGGCGGTTTCAAGTTCTGAGTGTGATGTAATCCATGGGAAGTAATTGAGATTATCTTGATGGAAGCCACGTTGATTGCAATGCCTAGCTAGAGGAAGGTATAACCATTTACTCCCTTTCTTTGCTTTAGGTTTCGATTCCTAGGGCTGTAAAAAAAAGTGGTTGTCATTAATAGCTTAGGTTGAGAAAATGGCTTGTAATTTGTAAATCTATTGGTTCTGTAATAATATAAGTAGGCCTCTCTAGTGATAGGGGCACCGTGGATGTAGGCCATTTAGGGCTGAACTATGTAAATCATGTGTTGATTCTCTCATTTTTTGTTGATTTGTTTCTTCTATCGTCACTCGTAACTTAATATTGAACTTGAGCCTAAAAATCAGTAGTTTTAAAGAACAATTTTCACGATCTTCTAAAGACCCTAACAAGTGGTATCATAGCTATTGGTTAGGAAAAGTACTTTAAAATGTCTGCTAAGTTTGATATTGGCAATTTAATGGGAAGAACAACTTTGCTCTTTGGAAAGTGAAGACCAAGGCTCTCTGAATGTCCCAAGGCATGGGAACCGCACTACTACGAGAAGATAAGCAGCCCTCTCATCTGACTAAGAAGGATAAGGTAGAAATCGAGCAACGTGCTTATAGCTCTTTAGTTATGTGCATTGATAATAATGTTGTACCCCTTGTTTCCATTGAAACTACTATTGCTAAAATTTAGGCTAAGCCAAAGGAAATATATAAAATAGAATCCTTATTGGGGGCACTGGGAAACAGTCTCTCTTCTTGGGCTAAGCAAGACGAAATATTTAAAATAGAATCCTTATTGGGGGGGCCCGGGAAACAGCCTCTCTTCAGGGGTAATACCCTGAAGGGGGAAGCCTGCGTACAGCAGCCCCCCCCCCCCCCCCCCCCCCCCCCCCCCCCCCCCCCCCCCCCCCCCCAAAAAGACCCTGCTTAAGCGGGAGCTCTTGGGGCATTAGGTATGTTGCTTTTTACTTTGCTTTTTTATGGAGAAGTTCTTCACATTTAGGATAAATGAACATAAACCTCTAGAAGACTCTTTAGATGAATTCAATAGAATACTTAAGGATCTGAAAAATGTGAACGTGACCTTAAAGGATGAGGTTTAGCCTGTTATCATGTTATGTGCCTTACCTAAATACTTGAGGGCTTTTAAGGACACACTTAGGTATGGTAGATAGAAGATAAGCCTACTTGAGGGTACCTAGGTCTTGAGAAGTAAAATAGTTGAGTTAAAAAGAGAGGGAAAGATTAGAACCACAGTAGTAATGGTGAAGCCTTGAATATTAGGGGTAGAACAAACAATAGGGGGGAAATGGTAACAGAAAACTATCTAAGCAAACATCGTTCAGCGTCTAGAGGTAGGAAGAACTTATCTAAGGTTAAATGTTATGAATGCAACAACCTAGGCCACATGAAACGTAATTGTCCAGAAAGGAATAAAACTTAAGGCTCGATTGATAATGTTGTGTCGTTTGATTCTGGTCATGCTGAAGTTTTGCTTGTTTTGTCTAATTTGAATGATGTAAGTACTATATGTGATGAATTTGAGCATGCTAGTATGTTACATGTTAAGTATGATGAAATAGAACATGAGTGGGTATTGGATTATGGCTATTGTTTTCATCTGACCTCAAACTAGGCCAACTTTATTGATTATAGACCATTGAACGGGAGAAGGGTTTTACTAGGACATAATAGAGGCTGTAAGGTTGCCAGAATTGGATCAGTTAAGATTAGATTAACTAATGGAGCAATGTATGTGCTTAAGAATGTTAGACATGTACATGACTTACGCAGAAACCTAGTGTCATTAGGTCAATTGGACCTTAGCGGATTGACATTTAGGGCTGTCAATGGGTGAACTAATGATAATGAGAGGGTCTTTAGTGATCTTAAAGGGTGAAATCAAAAATGGGTTGTATTTGTTGAAATGTTAGATTGTCTCGGGTGAATCTCATGCTACTGTTAAACTTGATAAAAAATATAAGGCATAAACGCTTAGGACATATATCTGAACATCGAATTGTCTAAGCACGGATTATTGTGTGGTGATACTGTATCGACATTAGATTTCGGGGAATCTTGTATCTTTCGGTAAACACCATTATTTGGCACTTAAAACTAGTAAACAAACAACTAACGAAACACTAGATTATATACATTCGGATTTGTGGGGACCAGCTTGGGTCACTACATTAGGTGGAGCTTAAGATTTTTTGCCCATTGATGATGATTTTTTTCGTAAAGTTTGGATTTTCTTAATGAGAAACAAAGATGATTGTTTTCAAACATTTATGAAATGGAAAAACCTGATACAAAATCAGATTGGAAGAAAAATTAAGATTATAAGAACTAATAATGGACTGGATTATATAAACCCTAAGTTCAACAAAAAAAGTGTGCCAAAAAAGATAAAAACATCATAACACTGTTAGGCGACACCGCAGCAAAACGCGGTTGCTAAGCAAATGAATCGAACCTTACTTGATACAGTTAGGTGGATGTTTTTTGCCTCAAGTTAGGAAAGCAAATTTAGGGGGAGGCTGTCAAAAGAATGTGTTACATATTTAATAGAACACCCTCAACATGCATTAACTTTCAGACCGCTAAAGAAATATGGTCGGGAAAACCTGTTGACCACTTAAACCGTAGAGTTTTTGGTTATGCTGTGTATTGCATATCAATCCGAGGGAAAGATAGAACCTAGAGCTATCAAAGGAGTCTTTCTAGGTTACCATGATGGTTTTAGGGGCTATAGAATAGGAGTTGTTTACACCATAATTTGGAAAGTGCTAGGACAATGCTGTTTTGAGCAAAGTGCCACGTGCTTAACATATGAGGCCTCCCTCGAGGAGAATTAAGCCTTTAGGTGATGAAGTAACGGCGTCTCGAGCCCAGAATCCTGAAGAGATGATCACCCAAACAACGGTATCAACCACTCGAGGATTCGAGATGGTTGATAAGTAAACGGAGCTCGAGTTCAAGGAACTGTAAAGCAAGCCGCAAGACAGGTGGTTTCCAAGCTCAAAGAAGGCTGCTGGACAGGTGGTCTCCAAGCTCGAGGTGGTTACTTGGAGCGTAACCGCAGATGCTTGGGCATTGAGCTTAATCCAAGAGGATGTGGGGTTTCTAGAAGGGACTTCCGCTAGGATTGCGGCTATGGGCATCAAAGATTTCCCTCCAATATCGAATTCCAGACACAATCATCGAAGATTTGCGTGCGCAAAGAAGAAGCTTAATGGCCAGACATGGGTGAAGTTGCCGCAGATAGGAGAAGCCTTTATTTTTCATTTCTATATATAAAGGACTCTGCATCAGTCCAAAGTAGTACACACACTCAATACAAAACTTCTTCAAGTTTTCTTTACAGTACACTTGTGCTTTTTCTTAAGAGTAGCATAACTTAGCATAGCTTAGATTAACGTAGAACTTGTTATGCTTACTTCATCGGTAATATAGTTTCTCAGGTTTCAAGTATGAACTTCCAATTTAATCCGTTCCAAAATTTTGACGAGTTCAGAATTGAGACTTTAGTTTAAGGCTTTAATGGCCAAGGCTTGACCTTGATTGCATTGGTCTTAACACTTATGTCATTGCTTAATAAGTTAGGTCAACATAGGTTTACGCCATTCTTTGGGGCTTTGACAGCCAAGGCTTGACCTTGATTGGGTTGCTTCTAACTCAGTGACCTGAATATGGTTTACCCCACCATAATCTTGTTAGACCTTGACTCATTTGAGTTATTAAAAGTCAAGGATGCCAGACTTAAAAACCTGATGGACTCAGGCTTGTAAGTGGACTTACGAGCTCTTGGGTTTATCTCCACCCCAGTTCCTAACTTCTAAGGGTACGAGGAAAGGTGTATGTGGGCCCTACTCCATCACTATAACTACCACTTGAGTTAGGTCTATATCCCTTTTTTTTCTGTCAACATATATATACATACATACATACATATATATATGTCTATATATATATATAATCCAAAAAATACTTAACAAAAGTCTTCTTAATTGAAACATAAGCAGAACCCATGGTTTAACCGAAGTCGGATACACCAACATACCATAATCTTTTCTTTGAAAATAGTGAGTGATTGAGGTCAAAAATATGCGGTTTGGTGACCACAGTGGGAGGCGTGGAACGAAACTTCATCGTCTCTAGCCCATTGTGGATTACCAGAACGTAGTTTTAGACCATTCACCAATCATCAGAACCAGGAGGTCCAGTGCTCTCAAGCATGAGGAGCCAGAGGGCTAAGCCCTGATTAGATCCCCGCTTGAGCATCCTCTTGAACAGAGCTATATAACATGAAGGGATGAACCAAGTCATAGCCACAATGATGAGAGCGGTGATGATATAAAATCCTTTTCCTCGAGGATATAAAATCCCTGAGTTTACCCTCTTCTCAAGGGAAGGGACTGTGTCTACCCTCAAGCATTTGGTAAGATTTAATTTCGAGTGTAGGGAAGCAGCTGACAATCAGCACCTCAAGCTTAGGTTGTTCCGTAGCTCCTTAACTGCGATTGCGTTTCAGTGGTACATTAGCCTGCCACCTAATTCCACCTATTGTCGGGATGACATGGCAAGACAATTTTAGGCTCACTTTCCAAGAATGGAATTGGGAACTTCCATGTCTGACTTGGTTGGAATGAGACAAAAGCCAGGTGAATTTATGGAAAATTACATTAACTAATTCAAGAGAGCCAGGTTAAAGTACACAGTATCCCTTTTTGAAGTTGAATACGCCAAGCCTTAAATGGCTTGGATATTGAATTTAGGAAGAAATGTGAAGGCTCTAACTTCATAACACTACTACAACTGGTAGAATGCGTCACTAGATACGAGGCTATCATGAAAGAAGAAAGCCTAAAGAAAAATAGCATGTATGGGACTTAAGTACACGATCTAATCGAAGAGAATGAAGATCCTTCTTACGAGATTGTCGTTGCTGAATGTGTCAGGGGGCCTCCTATTGTTTGCAATCCTCTGCTTAAGAAGGATGTCAAAGCCAGGAAGTCTTATCAATCCCATGACTTGAGAAAGTACTCATTTGACCTCTCGAGAGCCTATGTAATGTTTGAATGGCTTGAGACAAATAACAAACTCAAAATAAAGGGTAAACAATAGAAAACTTGACCCCAATTCGAATAAATGCAAGGTATACTCTAAATGGCACTATTCAATGACCCATTCAATGAAGAAATGCGTCATCTTCTGGAACGTGGTTCAAGATGACATAGAAGCTAGGGAATTAATCTTCACGAGAGAGGGACAGATGGGTGTTGACAAAGACCCCTTCTGTAGTCCTGTCCAAGTTAATATAATCGAGGTAGCAAAGCTTTGTGATTCCCATAACGGTTGATCTAATGGAAGCTTTTTATACAGATGGATATGGACAAAGATAGGCTGGTCATGGCTAATGCTTTGTTTGACAAACTACTGGAATCTAGAAACTGAGGTTCCCTAGGACCCCATTGAGATTACTAAAGGATTACTGCAAGTGGCACTTCATGGAAAAACATTCAACACACAGTTGTGTTACGTTCAGAAGGTTCATAAAGAAACAATTAGAAGAAGCAATTATTCTTCTCTCTAAGGAAGAAGAGTTAGCTATGGGCATCCTCGCTGATGACCACTAACAGACAGTCCTTATTTCCAAGAAATAGGCATCAAGGAAACTCCCGCGCCTCACGTATGATCTCTGCGGAGATCGTGGTCACAAGTTACTGTCAGAAACGCAGAAGTTGAGTCTTTACCCCAAGAAGAAACTAGCTCTTTTGACAAAAAAAAACCACTAATAGGACCTCCTTATGGTCTTACTTCAAAGACCCAGATCATCATGAGAACTGGGTATCCAAAGAAAAACCAAAATTTCTGCCTATCAGACGTGGACGCTAGTCAGGCACCACAACATTCAAGACACCAACCTCCTAGGGTCCCATTTTGTGATGTCTGGAGAAGAAATCACCCTAGACATGGGAAGGTTAGTCCCTCTAGCCTTACTAGAACTCAAAAGAGAAGGCAGTTGCGGAAGAAGGCAGCTCAGCGGAGGACTTTGCTCGATACTTGCTTAACTAGGCTCTCTCATTAAGAAGCCAGAGTCTGCAAGGCTAGCAAACTAAGTAGATGGCTCTCGAGGATCCAACGACTAAGTCTAGACCTTTTACTACTATCAATCAAGGGCAGACACACAAGAAGCTCGAAAGTTAGGCAAGCCTTTCATCCTCTGAAGGGCGAGAGTCTTGGTGGCATCAGCTTGCCAGGAATTCCCTAGTTCAAGGAGCAGCTAAGGACAAGGAGGAGTACACCCCTCTCAGCATCAAATTAGTGAAACCACTAAGCCATGTTAACCCAACATGGTCTGATATAGAGAACGACTTCCATGAGTAGGGATTCCCCCAACCAATGGAGAAGTCTCAAACCCAAGGGTTGATCCAAAAAATCAACCTCTAGGGCAGGATACGCCAAAAAGTGGAATTCCTCTACGCCAAGATTAAGACACCCCTATGGTTGTCAGCCCAAAAAATGGAACAGACCAAGGGATCCAGATACAATTTGGGATGCTCCTAGAAAAAGTTGATGTCAGAACTATGTTACACCTTCCTTTGGAGTTCAGGGAAACTAACGGGTCAAGAAGGCCTTGAGGGAGATGTTATAGCATCAGACGAGGATCCTCAAGTGGAGCTTGTGGTTGAAGTAGCAACCACCAAAGGTAACCCTGAACCCTTGTCTTTTAAAGTTAATACCCCAACATTCAAATCGCCTGATGAATCACCTGACATAATGAAGATGTTTGATGGGCCTAATACTACCAATAAACACATAAGGCCCCTATACATCAAGGCCAAATTTGATAGCATATTGATGAACAGGGTCTTAGTGGACAATGGCATGGCTATCAACGGATATGCTGGGGGTCATTGGTAAATCTAAAGACAATTTAATTACTTCAGATGTTTCAATTTGTGGCTTTTTTGAGCTACTACTAAATCCAAAGGGGTCATCCCTATTGACTTAACAGTTGCAACCGCAGCAAGCTAACAGCCTTTTTATTGTAGTGGATACTACCTCGAGCTATAATGCTTTGCTCGAAAGAGATTGGTTACATGAAAATTATTGTATTCCTTCTTCGCTTCACCAATTGTTAATCTTCTGGAACCATGAAAAGTATGAGGTTGTAATGGCAGACAACAAGCCATTCATGGCTTTCTTTAACTACGTGGAGGAAAAATTCTACGAACGTGGCATGAGACCACTTGATGTAAAAAGATCACTCCACAATCTAATGACAGGACACAATTGCCATCATTGACAGCCCATTGACTAAGATTAAGGTTGGTCAATCGGACGTAGAGTCTGAAGACTTAACTTCTGGGGATGCATGAAGGCCCTTCTTGAAGAAGGAGATTTCCAAGGCACACCACCCTTATGCGGAGGTGCTAAGACCTCCCATTAATGGCCCAAGAGGCCATTTCCTAAGTGCTAACAAGGCTTATGGCTTGGCATTTTGAGTGTCAACTTTGGACCGAGCATCCTTATAATGGTTTCCAGGTCCATACTGCACAAAAAGAGGAGCTCGAACTCTCAGAATTAAGAGCAGCACCAGTGAAAATGGATTTGAGGGCTGAAGTCCAAGATCCCCTCCTCGAGGTTAATTTGGGCTCGACAGAAGACCCAAGACCTATCTATTTGAGTGGTCTGCTTTCTCAAGAACAGATAGAGCAGTACCTGACTTTGCTTCGAGAATTCAAGGACTGTTTTGCTTGGGATCATCACGAGATGCTTGGCCTAGACAGAAAGGTCATTTAACATAGGCTTCCTATCAAGCCAGGTTCAAGACCCATCATTCAGGCCCATAGGAGAATGTCCTAAGAAGTTATCAATTTGGTCAAGGAAGAGATTGAAAGGCTCTTAAAGCTCGATTTTATTAGGACTACCAGGTACGTCAAATGGTTGGAAAATTTTGTTCCTTTCATTAAAAAGAATGATGAAATCAGGGTCTATATTGACTTCAAGGATCTAAATGCAGCCACCCCGAAGGACGAATACCCATGCCTATTGCTATTGTGCTCATCGACTCAGATTTGAGGCATGAAGTTTTGTCCCTCATGGATGGCTACTGTGGGTACTACCAAGTTATGATTGCTTCAGAGGATACCCATAAGATGGCATTAAGGTGTCCTTGGTTAATAGGGACGTTTGAGTGGGTGGCTATGCTATTTGGTTTGAAGAACGCTGGCACCACCTACCAAAGAGCCATGAACATGATCTTTCATGATCTCATTGGCAAAACTGTGGAAGTCCATATAGATGACATCACGGTCAAATCAAAATCCTAAGTTAAACACTTGGAAGACTTAAGGGGCACGTTCCTTAGAATGAGGGCCCATAACCTCAAGATGACTCCATTAAAGTGTGCTTTTGAGTGCGTGCTGGAAACTTTCTAGGTTTTCTGGTGCACTTAAGGGGCATCAAGGTGGATATTAATAATACTAAGGCCATCTAACAGGCCAAACTACCTTCAAATAAAAAAGGAGTTTCAACGCTTCCTAGGGCAGGTTAATTTCCTAAAAAGTTTTATATTAAATATCACAGGAAAAATAAAAGTCTGCTCTCCGCTATTCAGGCTCAAATCTAAGAAGGACTTCAAGTGGGAGGAGCCACATCAAGCAGCCTTCGAATCCATCAAGGAGTACTTGATTAGGCCCCCAGTCCTTATTCTACCGAAGTAGGGCAAATCTTTGAAGATCTATGTCTCTGCTTCAGAAGAATCTATTGGTTTTTTACTTGTACAACAAAATAGGTTGTATCCTACCTTATTCATTGCTTAAATAAATGTGAAATAAAATACTCCTCAGTTGAAAATTTATGTCTATAATTATTCTCTGCATCGATAAAATTGGCATTACTTCTTGACATTTACTATATATATAGATGCTCAAATAGATGTCCTTAAATACATGCTAGATATATCATTTATTAGGGGATGGTTGAACAAGTGAGTATAGCTCTGCTTCAGTTTGAGTTAGTCACATATCATAAAAGTCAGTAAAGGGCCAAGCTTTAGCAGACTTTTTAGTTGACCATCCAAACATTAATACTGGCTTGGACTATGAGCCAAACCAACTCTTGGTAGTGGAAATGGTCCCTTGGAAGTTATTTTTCAATGGATTAAAAACCAATTCAAGTGCTGGGCATGGTTATCAAAATCGTGAGTCGGATCATACGATCCTACGATCCTACGATCCCACTTTGCCCTATCGATCCGGATAGCGTAAAAAATTATAAGCAAGTAGACTCGCGTCAAACTCGGGTAGGATTGGTAGAATCAGTGGGATCGCTGATTCTACATCAATTCTACTGAGTCAATAATAAAAAAAATAATATATTTGAGGTCTGACACCGATTCTACGCAGACTCTATCGATTCTACCAATTCTACGGGTTATATTTTTAATTTATTTTTTAGCTTTTTTTTACTTTTCGCACCCCCCCCCCCCCCCCCCCCCCCCCCCCCCCCCCCCCCCGGCCCCCCTCTCCCGTTTTACCCTCCTCTTTTCCTTCTCCCTCCCCCTCCCATAACCTAACCTTAATCATTTTCTCACATTGCACCATTCACTTATATTCACCTGCAGCCTTTGCCACCACTGATTGCTGCCAACTGACGTCGACTGTCTGCCCCAACCACCCACTGAGGCCTGACACCGACCCATGGGCCACACACAGCTATACCTCATTTTCTTTTTGGGAAAAATCACTAATTTTTGTTTAATTTCTTATTCTTCTAGAATATTAATTTACTTGAGTAATTGTTTTGATTTCTATTTTGGTTATTTTAAGCTTGACTTTGTTTTTTGGACTTTTTTTAAAGTTCTTTATTATATATCTGAGTCTTGTAATGCAATTTTTATGGATACAAGTTATTTTTTTATACATAAAGTAGAATCTTACGATTCTTGATCCAATTCTACGATCCCGATCTTGAGGGCCCCTCACCAATCCTATGTAGAATCCCGATTCTAAAAACCTTGGTGCTGGGGTTGGAATTGTGATTGAATCTCCTACTGGAATCACCACCAAATTGGCTGTTACTTTAGTTGGAAAATGTTCCAATAGCATGACAGACTATGAGGCATTGATAATAGGCCTACGAACTCTCCTAGGAATTCAAGTCCTCAATGTTATCATCAAGGGGGATTCGTAGCTGGTAATTTTCCAAGTAAGAGGGGAATTTTAATGTTTGAGCGGTACCTCAAATAAATACTTATCAGTAGTGCAAAAGTTGTTAAGTATATTCAATTGTGTGTAGTTTGAACTTATTCTTAGGGAACAAAATAAAGTAGCCAATGACATGGCTCAATTAGCATTAGGGTATAAATTACCCAAGACTTGGTACGAAGAAACCAAGGTCACTAAAACCAAAATTTTAGACCATGACATCGAGTCTTTTAGTCTTAAGAGCGAAGTAGTTCCAAGTGAACACTTGGAATGCTTTCAAACCCATCAAACTATTCCGAGTCAATGTGAAGATTGGAGGAAGCCTCTAATGGATTACTTCAAGAACCCTTGAGACTACGTTAGGGATAGAAAGATGAAGATGAGGGATCATAGATTCCATCTTCATGATGAATCTGGGGACTTATACAAAAGGGGCCCTAGTGGAATGCTTCTTAAGTGCCTTGATTTGGACGAAGCAGTGCTAGTAATGGTAGGAACCCAAGAGGATATCTGTGGAACCCATCTCGCTGGAAACAAAATGCATTCGCTCATCAGACATTATGTTTATTACTGGCCATCAACGATGGATGACTGCATAAAGTATGCCAAGGAGTGCAGAGCATGGAAAAAACATGGTTATGAGCCAAGAGTACCTACAGCTGAATTGCATGCTATTTTCAAACCCTGGTCATTTATAAGTTGGGCAATGGACATCATAGGAGAAGTTAACCCTCCTTCTAGTAAACAACACTCTTACATTCTCATAGCTACAGATTATTTCACAAAAGTGGGTGGAGGCTAAGCCACATACGAACATCAATCAGCAAGATGTGATTGATTTTATCAAAGAGTACATACTATGTAGGTTTGGTATTCCAGAAACCATTACTATGGACAAAGCTAGAGTGTTCAATGGAGTTGAATTTAAGGAGTTTACCAAGAATTTCAACATAGAAATCTTGAACTAAACCCCTTACTGTGCTCAAGCTAATGGCCAAGCAGAGTCAACCAACAAGATTCTGAAGGCCAACATTGAAAAAATGATTGAGGATAATCCTAGGAAGTGGCATGAATTGCTACTAGATGCCTTTTGGGCTTATAGGACCTCTAAACGAGATGTAACTGCTACAGCCCCCTTCCATTTGACATATAGCCATGACGTTGTGCCCCCAATGGATGTAACGGTTCAGTCTATTAGACTAGCTCATCAAGGAAGGTTTTTTGAACGTGAGTATGAGCAGGCTTTGATGGATGAACTGACTAACTTAGACCAACTTAGACGTGATGCTTTGGAAACACAGAAGAAGAGAGCGGCTAAAGCCTACAACAAACGGGTCAAGCCTAAGTCTTGGTATGGAAAGTGGTTTTACCTATTGACTAGAAGGATTATATCTTTGGGAAATGGTCCCCAAAACTAGGTAAAACCATTTAGAGTCATTGAGGTGTTTGGAGGAAATGTTTACTTACCCGAAGATCTAAATGGAGGAACTAACTCAAGGGCTACTAATGGGAGGTTCCTCAAGAAATATGTGCCATCCGTTTGGGATTCTAACAAGGAATTCCTTAACTATAGATTCTCGAGGCTATGGGCTCAATTTCAAATCAATGTCTTGAGAATCAATCTTATGGTCCTTAAGTTGAAATAAACCAATATGAGAGATGAATTGGACAAAATGCATATTTTATTAAATATGGAAGAGTGCATGGCTTACATACAAAAATTACAAGTAACTTGTACAACAAAATCTCTTTACGAGAAATAAAAATCAAAAGAGTTGAGTTCTAAGTTCTAATCCTCACTAAGGATTCCTCTATCGAGGATAGTTGGCTGGTTGTGGCATTCAGCTCATGTTCCAAGGAGAGAGCTTCTTCTTGAATGGCTTGATTATTCCTCTGAGCCTCCACGGTGGCCTCTTCGAGTCCTCTAACTACTGAACCATGAGAAAGATGTTGTCGTCTTAAGGAGAGTAGCTTTTCCTTAAGGAGACTTAACCTTCCCTCTAAGCAATGGATCTCGTCTTCTAGACTTCTAACCCCCTAAGTTTGATGGTCCTGGATCCTTCTGGCTGCTTGGAGCTTTTCAAACAATAGCTGTAAGCCTCCTAGACTTGCTGAACACCCTAGGTTTCTAATGGCATCTTGGCAATGTCATTTCCTCTGAAGAAGGGCTAGGACTTCTTGGTTCACTTTCAAGAGAACCTCCTCAGGAACTTTAAGCTCCCTGGCAATAAAAGGAGCCACCTTTAGATCTTCTTTTAGGGATCTTATCAGGGATATGGCCTCTTGAAAAATGGCTCCCTCAGCTAAAGTCAGAACAAGGAGATGTGTGATTTCTCTCAGCCGTTGTAGTTAAGGAGATTCTTGGTCAAGTTGCTTGAAAGCTTATCTACCACTTGCTCCTAAATTCTTTGAAAGAGAAGACACTCCCCTTATTCTTGGGGAAGAAGTGGCTCTAGGGTGGGTGACCTATAAAAGGTTAACAACAAAAGGAGTTAGGTAAGATTTTGACCCTGGAGGACAACCAAGGTTAAAAGAAATGCCTTTACCTCTGTGGCCTCAGCTTAGGGCAAAGAAATGTCCTTTATTGGCATTGCTGCCGTGGGAGCTTCTAATGGTCCATCTGTCATTAAAGTTATAGTAGGTATCTCAACCATTAAAATTATTGTTGGCTCTTCAACCACTAATACACCTACCTCGAGAGGAGCTTCTAGAGAATAAGGCTTACATGTTCTAACCAAATATGGTTTGAAACATTGAGAATTGGGAAACCACATAGGTCTTTACCTTCAGCAATCTCTTTAGTAGAGATTAAGCCTCCTGAGAGTAGAAAGGGAGCTTGTACAAAACCCTAGCCTAAGATAGCTAGAAAGGAAACCTCTTCAGGAGGATAACTTATGATTGGCATCACAACTAAGGTAGCCATATCACCTTCTTCTTTAGTACTCGAGCTCAACGATTCAGTATCCTAATGAGGCTCTGGTGCAATTTCTTGAGATGGAGAGTCTAGTATCTCCATAATATACGGAGCTGGCTCTTCCTGTGATTGTAAAAGGACATGTTAGAAGCTGCTTGAACAAAAATGAGAGCATAGAGGCCCCTTGGGCAAAACCCAAAAAAATAGGCTTGCGCCCAAAGTTGGACCAACTAATAGGGTCCACGTGTCTAGACAGCAAAGTTCTTGGCTATGATGTCCCTAAGGCATCTATATACTTGGGCCAAGAATAATGGTCCCAGGGCTAATGGACCAGTGCTAAAGACTAATTTACGGCCATGGTCTTTAAAAACTTCAAGACTGAGTTGGAGGGGTTAGTGAAGAAAAAATTGTTTAGCCAAAACAAGTAAAAGCATGCCTCTTCTTCCCTTGAACCCTGCCCAAAGTCGTCAGCCCCTGTTACAAACATCATAACAAAAAACTCGAACTACTGGGCAAATTAGTTGTGGAGAAGGAAGAGGCAAAAGTTTCAGCCTTACTAGAAATAAAAGAATCAAGAGACAAATCTTCTCCTCCCGGCAAAAGACCTATTAAGGCTACTATGTCCTCCAAGGTAATACCAAGAAATACCTTGAGGAGGACAAAAGCGTTATAATAGGTGTTCCAACAAAAAGTGAGCACCATCATAATAGGGTAGTTATACCTAAGAGCGATGGTGGAGAGCTTGATGTAAATAAGAAGGTTCTTCCATTTCTCTTCGTGGGTCACCGTCAGATTGTCCACCCACTCGGCATATCGATTTGTCAAGAAACTCCATCCTTTAAAAGGCTTTGCTTTGTTTAGGATGCGCCTTCCTCTCGAAGAATAACCTGCAGAAACTATACGAAGTAGAAGAGATTCGTCATTATTTTGAAAAAGTCCCTAAAGTCTTCGAACGTCTCGGGATGGGTCAAAGATAGGCCCTAGGGCATAAGATGCAAAGGAAGATGAAGGATCATTCTCTGATAATCAAGAAAGATCCTCATCAATGATGTTAAGATTAATTGGGCTCTGAAGCACATCAGAGACTATCAAGATGTCTGATGAAGTAAATGCATCAATTGCTCGATTGGGCTATCAGCTTGACCAATGGGGAAAGAGACAACGAATGAGATTTGGCTCATCGCTAAATCAAAGCAGGCAAAGGATGAAGAGAAAATTGAATCAAGATTCAGCAATTCATGAATAAGGGTAAGACTTTGCAAGAGCACTTGATGACAACAAAGAGAGAGAGTACAGCCGAAGAGTGAAAATTTCGAGCTCTAACTGTCATACCTATAGACACACAAGAAAGAAGAGCAAGCAACACACAGTGTTCCCTCGAGCTCCCTGTACCCATTGAGGGTCAAATGAGACAGATTTTTTACCCGTTGTGAATTCGAATTTACCAATGGCTAAAAGGGAGGCATTTGTTTAGACCCAATTTTGAAAGGGCTGGGACGACACCATTTTGAGCAAAGTGTTATTCGGAATGATGACCTAGAAATCCAAACTTTACCCTATAAATGTTATTTTATTAAAGAATAAAATTGAAGTCCCAGTCAATTTCTCCTTAAATTTGTGCAAGTGAGCATATATGCTGCATGTGATTTTCTTTTTGATAACATCCATGAGATGGGTATAGTCCTCATACTATAATTTACATGTTTGTTTTAAGTGGTTTATGCAATTAATCCACAAATAGACTTGGAACAAATAGTATGGATTGTTGTTTGAAAAATTTATAGTCAAAGATAAGTTTGGACCACTTGTATGCTAAGACTATAACATGACACTTTAGATGACTTGTCTTGGCCATATGGATGGTGATCCAAAAGTGTTATGTTGGTGCGTTTAATAAGATTGACACACTGAGTTGGACCATATGGATTGCTTGTTTCTAGACTACTATTGGAGATGAGTGATTTATGTGGTACTATTTGAACGACGACTCTAAATCCTAAGAGTATCCTAGACTTGTGCATGGAATGCCAATTACTTTGGTGTAATATAAGTGAGGTCTAAAGAAATGACTGAATTCCCACATACTTTGGGTAGCGGCTTGAAGTGTGACAAGGATCAGGTATTTAATGCGGAATCTATAGTTTCTTGTGAGTCATAAATGTCCCCTTAGCTGATTCCAAAGTATTTGAATAGTTTGGAATCTTTGCCCAAAGTATTTCAAGTGTTTGACATTTAGAATTTATACTATGAATATGTTCAAGTATAAATTAATTATTTAGTGAAGGGTGAGTCGGTAACTAATAGAGAAGCTGTGAGAAGGATAATAGTAGTATTTATATTTATTCTTTGTCATACATCTAGAGGAGGGTTTGTTGTCATCAATAAATTCTGTTTAGGAATTATCAAATAAATGATTTAAATCTAGAGTGCAGTGGGATTTATTTAGTGAAATTAAGTCCTATTAAATGGTAATTAAATTTTATCATGAGATGGTAATTAATTTAACCCATTTGGAGTTAGATTTAAACTGTCCTTGCGGTCCCTGCACAAACCTCTGCTTTTATTGCCAACGGAAAAATATTAAAGAATTCATGAGATGAATTATTTATTCATGAGATGGGTAAATTTAATTTCTTCAAACATTATTAATATGATGAATAAAAATTAAAAATTATAAAATAAAATAATTTTTTTAGATTAAAATTCATAAGATGAATTTTTACATGTGGAAAATAATAGAGAACAATGAAAATCACAAAAAGTAGCTCACAATCCGCGTATACGCGGACCAACCATGGGGAGGATCCATGCCTTCGGACACGGACCAATTAGAGCATGCTACGTGGCACACTCTGGCAATGCCAGGGCTGGATCCATGCCTTTGGGCGCTGGCCAATCCAAACGCGACATATGGCACACGGTTTTGAAATTAAAAAATGTGCGATTATTGAGATGGTGAAACGACGCATTTTGGCTGGCATTATACATTAAAAGGAGCGTTTTGTTTTGTAATTGTGAATCCCACATCAATTTTTTGGTTATTTTTCACTCCAGTATACTACTATAAATAGTGGTACCACTTTCATAGTTTGGCATCCAATTAAAAATTAAGAGTTTTAGAAAGTATTGACTTTCGAAGACCTAATTGGAGAGAAAAATTTCCGTTAAAATTTTTCTTTCCTTAGTTTAATATTTTTTGGAGCCCACTCTCCAGGCGTTTCGAGGTCATTGCGTAGAAGGCAGCTGGGTATTAGTTTTATCGGCTTTCTAGGAGTTTTATCATTCTAGTATTTTTTATTATTAGAGCAATTTCAGGTATTCTTCTTTCCTTTCTCTTTTGAGTTTTTGCTTTTCTATTTATTTACAGTTTTCTTATGCCTTCCGCTGCATTAAATTTATTAAATTAGGGAAAAAATGTTGAAATTCATCCCAACAAGTGCCACGTGCTTAACACGTGAGGCCTCCCTCGTGGAGAATTATTCCTTTAGGTGCTGAAGCAATGGCGTCTCGAGCCTAGCATGCTGTAGAGATGATCACCCTGAAAAGGGTATCAACCACTCTAGGATTCAAGATGATTGATGGGTAAAAGGAGCTCAAGTTCAAGGGACTGCCAAGAAGGCTGCAAGACAGGTAGTTTCCAGGCTCGAGGTGGTTACTTAGAGCACAATCTCAGATATTTGGGCACTAAGATTAATCCAAGAGGACGTGGGGTTTTTAAATGGGACTTTCGCTAGGATTATGGATGTGGGCATCAAGGATTTCCCTCCAATACTAAATTTGGGACACGTTCATTGAAGATGCAAGCGCAAAAAAGAAGCTTAGGGGCCAGACTTGGGTGAAGTTGCCGCAGAAATGGAAGCAGCCGTTATTTTTCATTTTCTACAAATAAATGACTCTTCGTCAGTCAAAAGTAGTACACACACTCAATACAAAAGTTTTTCAAGTTTTCTTTACAGCACACTTATACTTTTTCTTAGGAGTAACGTAACATAGCATAGCTTAGATTAAGTAGAACTTTCTACTTGCTTCATCGGTAATACAATTTCTCGGGTTTTAAGTATGAACTTCTAGTTTTAATCTGTTCCCAAATTTTAACGAGTTAAGAATTGAGGTTTAAGTTTAAGGCTTGACCTAGATTGTGTTGGTCTTAACACTACTGTCACTACTTAATAAATAAGATGAACTTAGGTCCACACCATTGTTTAGGTCTTTGATAGCCAAGGGTGGACCATGATTGCGTTGGTCATAACTCAGTGACTTGAATACGGTTTGCTCCACCTTAATCTTGTCAGACCTTAACTCATTCAAATTATTATACGTCAAGGGTACCAGGCTTAAAAACCTTATTGACTCGGGCTTGTAAGTGGACTACTGAGCCCTTGAGTTTGTCTCCACCTCAGTTCCTATTTTTTAAGTGTACGAGGAAAGGTATCTATGGGCCCAGCTCCGTCACTATAACGACCACACCCACACACACGCACATGCACACGCACACACACACACACACGCACACGCACACGCACACACACACACACACACGCGCGCGCGCACACACACACGCGCACACACACATGCACACACACATGCATGCACACACACACGCACGCACGCACGCACACGTACGTACGCACGCAAGCACGCACATGTACACACACGCACGGGCATGCACACACGCACACGCACATACACACACCCAGACGCCCACACACGCACACACACACACGCACGCATGCACGCACGCACGCACACGCACCATGCACCACGCATGCACACACGCACACATGCACGCACGCACATGCACGGACGCATACACGTACAAAAACATGCGCACGCACACGCGCATGTACACGCACGCACAGGCACATGCACATGCACACACGCACGCACACACACACACAAAAACACACGCATGCACACACGCACACACACATGCACATGCACGCCACACTCATGCACTCATGCACGCACACACACGCTCACGCACGCGCACACACACACACACACACGTACGTGCACGGGCACACACGCATGTCCTGCAGACTCGCGCACGCCCGCACGCACGCATACAAACACACACACACACACAGAGACACACACACACACACATACATATAATCCACAAAAATACTTAACCAAAGTCTTCTTAATTGAAGCATAAGTAGAACTCAGGTATGACTAAAGTCAAATACACCAACATACCACATCCTTTTCTCCAAAAACGGTGAGTGGTTGAGGTCAAAGACGTGTGGTTCGTAATTAGGCTGACTCCCTCTTCACGGTGAGTCGCTTTCGTGCGTTTGTTTTGTTTAACATTTTACGGCGACCACATCACACTTAACTGCATATAAAATAAAGCAAACAGGTGTCAAGGACGATAATAGAACCAAGGTTATTGCAAGTAGAGATGTCACCTGTAATGAAACGGACATGCCCTACTTAACTCAAGATAATAACTGATAATAGAACCAAGGTTATTATAAGTAGAGATGTCACCTGTAATGAAACGGACATGCCCTACTTAACTCATGATAATAACAAGATACCTAAAACAAGAAATTTTGATACCAAAAGATATGAATTTGAGATGAATCCACCTGATCATGTTTATCTTACAAGAGCTGACTAGCAAATAGAAAATGATGTTAGAAATGTACAGATAGATCCTAATTAGGTTGTTGATAGGAACACTGATGAGGAAATCATAGTTGAAAATGACCTAGATAACTATCAGTTAGCTAGAGACAGATTTAGGAGGGAAATCAAACCACCCATCAGATTGGGTATATGCTGATTGCATTGTATATGCTCTAAACACTACCTTAGAGTATTGTTGAATAAGAACCTTTTACCTTTAAAGGGGCTATGAACAGCCAGCACTCAACAGATTAGTTGAATGCGATGATGACAGAGATGGAATCTTTGGGGAAAAATCAAATATGGACTCTAGTACCTAAACAAATAGGTAAGAAACTAGTGGGGTCTAAGTGGGTATTTAAGGTCAAAGAACCTAACACACCATTAGAGAAGCCTAGGTTTAGGGCTAGGTTGGTAGCTAAGGGTTTTACTCAAAAAGATAGCATAGATTACAATGAGATATTTTCACCAGTAGTAAAGCACAAAACCATTAGGGTCTTGATGTCTTTGACAACCATGTATGAACTGAACCTAGAACAATTAGACATGACCACGGCTTTCTTACATGGGGAATTAGAGGATAATACATATATATATATATATATATATATATATATGTATATATATATGGCTCAACCCAATGGCTTTATAGAACCTAAAAAAGAAGACCAAATGTGTAGGTTGAGGAAGTCCCTATACAGTCTGAAACAGTCACCTAGACAATGGTATAGACGTTTTGACCAGTTCATGACCAAGAATGCATTTATCAGATCAATATATGATGTGTGCTTTTATGTGAAAAATGTTGGAAAAAAATTCTATGATGTATTTGCTGATTTATGTTGATGACATGTTGATTATTAGTTGATGCATGAATGAAATCGTTAAATTGAAAGAACAGCTGAAATAAAATTTTGACATGAAAGACTTGGGTCAAGCCAAGAAGATTTTGGGAAAAAAGGTCTTGAAAATAGTACACTTATCTCAGTCCAACTATTTGGGAAAAAAAAAGTTTTAACATGACTGACTCAAAATCAGTCAAAGTTCCTATAGCACCTCATCATAAATTATCAGCAGATCAAAGTAATAAAATGAGCAAGAAAAAGCCAAAATGACTAATATACCTTATGCAAATGCTACAGGATTGATCATGTATGCGATGACATGTACAAGACCTGATTTAGCTTACCCTATTAGTGTTCTATTTAGGTTCATGGGGAATCTAGGGAAGGAACATTGGAATGGGGTAAAATGGTTAGTTAGGTACATTAAAAGAACAATCAGCTTAGGACTTACATTTGGTAGAGAAGAGAGAGACCTGAAACTGCTACGTTATACCAATAGCGACTTCAGTGGAGACTTAGCCAAGCAAAAGTCTACCAGCTCATATATTTACACTTTGAATGACGGGGCTGTCAGTTGGAGATTAAAACTTCAATCAGTGACAACATTGTCAACGACTGAAGCAGAGTCCTTCGTGATGACGGATGCCATTAAAGAGGGTATTTGGCTAAGTGGACTATTGACTAAGCTTAGATTGGACCTAAGGGTACCAAAGATATATACCAATAGTCAGTCTGCATTAGCTCTTAGCCAAAACCTAGTTTATCATAATTGAACAACACATTTAGCAATTAGAAGACACTTCATTAACAAACGGCTTGAATTTGAAACAGCTGACCTGTTGAAAATTTCAACTGATGACAACCCTGCTGATATGGGAACAACGGTTGTGGCTCTAACAAAGTTGAAGTGCATCAACTTAGTTCAAAGCTTTTGGGATCCTGGAGGATGCTAGGATCATTTGGTTATCCCCCTTATTACTAGAGTGAGCTCAGTAGTTAGTCTATATATTAATTAGGTGGAGAATTATTGACATGTGGTTCTTATATTTACTAACTATGTCTGTTTTATAAGCAAAGAGTCTAACCTAAGCTATTAGTTAAGTAAAACAGAGTGTGGGAAAAATAAAATATGATATTTCTTATCAATGGCAATTTTGGTAATTAATTTAAAATACGAGGTCAAACATTAAGTAAAAAATGGTTTTACATGCATTAACCTTGAAAGACCAAATTACCCCTGCCTTGTCCCTTGCTCATGTTGCTCGAGCTGATTTGAGCTGCCTATGTCTCCCTTTTGTGTTGACCAACTGTACTACACTTAACGAAGCTTCCCTGGGAAGCCTCTTTTTAAAATCTTTTGAAGTTTTGAAGGTGTGGCCTTGATGGTGCCACTTACAATCATCCTAGCAAGCCTTAGTGTTTGTTTGGGTGCATTTTAGGCCATTGATCTTGTGCCCTTGGACGAATGAGATTGAAAACACATGGATTGTGCTTTATCCCTACTTAAGGCCCCATTTTCTTTGTGCAAAAAGTGACCACCCTTCACTTTCTTCCCATTTTTTCTCACAGTTTCTTCCCAAGAACAATTTTAGGGCTTTCTCCAAGCTTCAACAATGGCAGTTTCTAGTTCTGAGTGCGATACAATCCATGGGAGGTAATTGAGATTTCCTTGATGACAGTCATGTTGATTGTGATGTCTAGCTGGAGGAAGATATAACCATTTTTTACTTTCTTTCTTTGCTTTAGGTTTCGGTTCCTAGAGTTGTAAAAGAAAGTGGTTATAATTAATAGCTTAGGTTAAGAAAAAGACTTGTAAATTGTAAATATATTTTGGTTCTGTAATAATTTAAGTAGGCCTCTCTTGTGGTGGGGGAATCTCGAATGTAGGCTATTTAGGGCTGAACCATGTAAATCATGTGTTGATTCTCTCATTTTTTGTTGATATGTTTCTTCTATCATTGCTTTTAACTTAATATCAAACTTGAGCCTAAAATTAGTAGTTTTAAAGAACGGTTTTCACGATCCTATAATAACCCTAACACATGCCCACTTCGTGGATCGGGCCTAGTAGAAATTTAACAAAGGTCACACATAATCGTCTCTATTTTCCTTTTCTTTGGTCAACCTCTACCTCTCTTTCAATGTGTGTATTACAAATTTATTCTCATTTCCTAATAGGGACAATAGTCGGTCTCTTAACATGCCAAAACTACTATAGATGTTGCTCCCTCAACTTAATAATTTGTTTCTTATAGCGTTCTTCCTAATCATGTCCTTTCTAATATGTCCACACATCCATCGTAACATCTTCATCTCTACCACCTTGAACTTTTGGGTCTAGTGTCGTTTAATTGGACGAAATTCAGAATAATACGACGTAGCCGATCTCACTACCGTCTCGTAGCATTTTCCCTTCAACTTTAGAAGAAACTTTTTATCATAGAATATCACTGAAGCTAGTTTCAATATTTAAATGTTTGCACCATGCAAAAAACAATCAACAATAACTACCCCAATAACCGTTTGCACCAATAATAATATATAAATTAAATATCTTATAAATACATGTTAAATTTTCACCAGGCCTTTCGGGCCAACACGGAGTTGGCACACATGAGATCCACGTATACTCCCAAGTGAGATTCCATCTTAAACCCAACAGACATTAAGAAGAGTAACCCAATAGGCTTATAAGTCAGTCTCTTCTTTCCTACAACTTCTAGGATTTGTATAGTAGACTCATATATGGAGCCCTCAATACTCTCCCTCCTATTTGAGTCTATGACAAATGCACCACTTGGAGAAGGCGAGTTGATGATGTTGGAAAATTAAGTGTCATGGGAAAATTACATTCCACATTGGAAAAATGATAAAAGTGCTCTATCCCACATAGGAAAAATAAGAGGGCTCGGTTGAGTTTAAATAGGTAAATGCCCCGCAACTCTTGAACTAAATTAAGGGTGAAAGAGCGATGGGAACCACAAGCGTGCGCGCCGCCCGCTGTGCTTAGGCGTGGGCGTGGGCATGGGCCATCTTTTTATTAACGAGTATATTTATTCACGGAAAATATATTTTTTGAATCTCACAGCCATTTATAACTGTTAGACAATACAATTTACTACTGGGATATAGCTGTTGGAGAATTCAATTACTGCAAATCAACATTTTTAGCTGTCACGTAACCTCATTTACTGCAAATCAACGTTTTTAACTATTAAAGAATGCAATCACTACAGAAATGTTCTAGCTGTCAGAGAATTTGTATGAGTATAAATAGGGGGCTTGGGTTAGCTTATAAGATCATGAAAAATAGCAATATAATACTTCCATCCCCTTTCTTCTTTGGTCCTCTCTCGTTCTCGAATTACTTTGGCAAGGTTCTTGGGCTCTCTTACCCGGCCATTAATGAGTGCATGTTAATAGTCGAATCGTGTTAATCCTGGAGAACGACCGTCAATACAACTATTAGCATCGGAGCAGCGGCAAAATCGTCTTTTAGGACAATGGTATTTTCCCCGGCACGGTATCTTCGGTATTCTAATCTACTTCCCCTCTTTCCGGTATTATTTGATTGATGTGTTTATATATTATTTTCTTACAACCTCACTAAATTAGCTTACTACATTTTACTAGATTTTTTTAGCAACATCTTACGATATTTTACAGCAGTATTTCACTAAAAATAACTAAAAATCTCACTGCAATATTTTCATATCTTCCAATATATTTATGCATTTTTTAGGTATTTTTCTACTATTTATCTGCTAAATTTTTCAGTATTATTGTAGTAGTATTTTTTCTGCAAATTTATTATACTTTTCCTGTATTTTTGCTACTGCTATACTGGTTTTATTATTTATTTCAACAATCTAAAAGACGATGTAAAGTTATTATATATCTATACTTAAACAAAGCAACCAAATTACCTCTTCCCGACATGTCTAAGGTTGAGCCCCTTGACAGGAAGAATTATAAGAGGTGGTCTCAAAAAATTTTATTTTTTCTACAACAAGTATGTATAGATTATGTACTCTATGGAAAAAAACGAACCTGATGGTGAAAATGAGAAAAAGACCTATGAAGAAAAATTCACCACTGACGACCGAACCTGTAGAGGAAATTTGCTGCATTACATGAGTGATGGGCTCTTTGACATTTATGTAAAACTAGACTCATCAAAAGAAATTTGAGATTCCCTACAGAAAAAATATGGAGGTGACGATACAGGGACTAGAAAATATGCAGTTAGCAAGTGGCTAGATTTCAAATTCATGGATAATACACCGATAATTGATCAAGTCCTTGAATATGAAAACATAGTAACTACTCTCTTGTTAGAAGGCCTTATAATTTGCGACATTACTCATGCCTACATTTTAATTGAAAAACTTCCACCTTCTTGAAAGGACTATAGAAATTTCCTTATGCATAAAAAGAAGGACCTGACATTAGAGGAGTTAGTAAACCACTTGAAAATCGAAGAAGAAAATAGGTTTAAGGACAAGGACCACTCATATTCAGATTTTTCTAAAGCTAATATTGTAGAGGCAAGGCCTAGTGCATATGATAGGTTTAAGAACAAGGGAAAAAAGCATCATTTAAACTTCAAACCTGGTGGAAAGATTCAAAAGTCAAACAGCAAATTCCTCAGAGATTACTATCAATGAGGAAAACATGGACACAAGACTAAGGATTGCGGGAGTAAAAAGAACCAGCCTACGGACCCGAAGCACAAAGCCCACCTTGTAGAGACAGACAACATCATAGCTGTTGTTTCAGAGGTAAACTTGGTGAACAACATGACTGAGTGGATCGTGGATACCGAGGCTACCAGGCATATTTGCACAAACCGAAAAATGTTCCGGGAATACCAAAAAGGGACCGATGGAGAGGTAGTCTATATGGGCAATTCTGCAGCAGCACATATCCTTGGAAAAGGGAAGATTTCCTTAAAACTCACTTCTAGAAAGTTTCTTACTTTAACAAATGTGCTACATGTGTCTGATATACGTTGAAATCTGATTCCGGGTAGTCTTTTAATCAAAGGTGGGTTGAAATTATCCTTTGACTCAGAGAAATTGGTATTGACTAGGAATGGGGAATTTGTGGGCAAGGGTTTTTATAATGATGGTCTTTTTGTCCTTGATGCTTTTTGCATGATTAACAATGCTAATACATGTTCTTCTTATATTGTTGAATCTCTTGAATTGTGGCATGCTTTCTTAGGACATATAAATGTTGAGTCAATTAAATGACTTAAGAAGATGAACATGATTCCTAACTTCAGTGATACCAACTATAATAAGTGTGAAGTATGTGTAGAAGAAAAATATGCTAAAAAACCCTTTAAGTCTATTGAGAGATAATCTGAACTCCTTGAGCTAGTTAACACTGATTTAAGAGACTTTAAAGGCCAAATGAGTAGAGGTGGAAAAAGATACTACATGACCTTTGTAGATGATCACTCTAGATACTCAAAGGTATATCTCTTAAGTACTAAAAACGAAGCAGAAGAAATATTTTTAAAATACAAAGCTGGAGTAGAAAATCAACTAAGAAGAAAAATAAAAAAAATTTAAATCCGATAGAGGAGGAGAATAAGATCCAACTTTACTAGAAAAATTTTGTGAGGAAAATGGGATAATACATGAGTGAAGCCCTCCTTACTATCCACAATCTAATGGTGTCGCGGAAAGGAAAAATAGGACTTTAAAGGGTATGATGAATGCTATGCTTATTAGTTCTGGACTCCCTGACAACATGTGGAGGGAGGCGATATTGTCTGCTTGTCATGTACTAACTAGAGTTCCTCATAAAAAAATTAGATAAAACCCCATACGAGATGTGGAAAGGTCATGCGCCTAATCTAAAACACTTGAAAGTGTGGGGGTGTCTAGCCAAGGTTGGATTACCTAACTTTAAACGGGGTGAAATTGGACTTAAGACTGTTGATTCTATTTTTATTAGGTATGCTCATCATAGTGCTGCTTATCGTTTTTTGATCAAAGGATCTAATAATTCATATGCATGTGGTAGCATTATGAAATCTAGATATGCTGAATTCTTTGAACATATATTTTCCTTGAAATCTAATGATGCACAACCTACTAGTTTGCCTTCTCATACTATAACTGTTAACCATGATAATACTAACGATATAGACACTCCTGAAATTCGAAGGAGTAAAAGAGCTAGGAAAAAAACCAGCTTTGGACCTGATTTTGTTATTACTTTTATAATAGAAGATAACTTCATAAATGAAGAAATTGTGAGTGTCTATTTGTTAGAGGAAGACCCCAAAACCTATGATAAGGCTGTGAAATCAGCTGACTCGACCTTTTGGAAAGAGGCCATTAATAGCGAACTAAAATCAATCCTAAACAATCACACATGGGAATTGGTAGACCTTCCTAGAGAATGTAAACCAATAAGTTGTAATTGGGCCTTTAGAAGGAAAATGAAGGGTGATGGGACAATAGATAAGTTTAAGGCAAGGCTAGTGGCTAAAGGTTACACCCAGAAAAAAGGGATTGACTTTTTTGATACTTATTCACCTATCACTAAAATGGCCACAATTAGAACCTTGATTGACCTTGCATCTACTCATGATTTAGTAGTGCATCAAATGGATGTCAAAACTGCATTTCTTAATGGTGACTTAGACGAAGAGATTTACATGGAACAACCTAAGGGCTTTGTTGTCCCTGGTAATTAAAAGAAACTCTGCAAACTTGTAAAATCTCTATACGGTCTCAAACAGGCACCTAAACAGTGGTATGAAAAATTTAATAGCATGCTAGTAGCTAATGATTTCCTTGAAAACTATGGTGATTCTTATGTGTATTCTAAGTCTTATTCAAATGGATGTGTAATAGTTTGTCTATATGTTAATGATATGTTGATATTTGGCATGAACTTGAATGTTGTCAATGAAATGAAAAGCTTTCTGTGCTATAAATTTGGTATGAAAGATATGGATGAGGCAAAAGTGATTTTAGGAGTTAAAATTGTGAGAACTCCCAGAGACATAAGCCTAAACCAGTCTCACTATGTTGAAAAGATACTTAGAAAGTTTGACATATTTAATAATGATCCTACAAGGACACCTTATGATCCCAATATTCATCTAACGAAACATAAAGGTGTTGCTATGTGCCAAACTGAGTATGCCAAAATAATTGGTAGTATTATGTTTATGATGAACTATACTAGATCTGATATTGCATATGCTGTAAGTAGACTCATTAGATACACACATAACCCTAATCAAGAGCATTGGAACATATTAAAAAGATTGCTTAAATATTTGAAAGGAACTATGGATTCGGGACTTCACTATGAAAAATTTTCCGATGTTTTAGAGGGATATTTTGATGCCAATTGGGTGTCTGATAATGACGAAATTGATGACACTAGTGGTTATGTATTCACACTAGTTAGAGGTGCTATATCCTGAAAATCATCTAAGCAATCTTGTACTGCTGCGTCAACTACGGAATCTGAGTTCATTGCTCTTGAGTTGGCAGGCCATGAAGCCGTGGCTAAGAAGTTTATTGGGACAGGTGCCATTATGGGGGCTTCTAGCTCCATTAGTACCACTTCACTGTGACAATCAAGCTGCAATTACTATAGCAAAGAACAAGGTGTATAATGGCAAAAGGAGACATATTCGTCTCAGGCATAAGATTGTGAAGGATCTTCTAGAAAGTGGATTCATATCACTAGACTATATAAAGTCTGAAAAGAATCTTGCGGATCCATTAACAAAAGGCATTTGTTGTAAAATAATTGTAAAAGCATAGAGGGGCATGGGATTAAAGTCTATACATGAATAAACTCTGATGTATCCAACCTGATCTTAATAGGTTCAATGTGAAAAGTCATAGTTTGATTCAAGGAATGCACTATATTTTATGTAGTTTCTCTCTATGGTATGACAGTGTGGAGACGGGTCCATAGCCATATGTTTGGTAGTGTAAGCAAGGCTTATACTTGATGGACACTGTTCGTATGTTATCAAGGGGTGAGGTTGAGCTTTAGTTCTTAATGGACCCATATCCATATGTTCGGTGGTGTACGGTAATACACACTTGATGGGATCCAGCTATGTAGGTGTGAGAGTGTGGCCGCTCCCTATGAAGGATTTAAGACATGCCTTCTAGAGCGCCTACAAATATCCAGGACGAGCACATGGCCAATAAAACGAACCAAATCGGAGGAGTTGCTGAGATCTGGAGTTTGGTATGTATCCAAGTGGAAGACTATACAACCCCTTGTGAGGTTCAAGACGAAAGTCACCTTGCAAGATGTTGGTCCTCAACTTGGGTTACACTAGGTGATGATTCAAGTCACGAGACATCGGCACAGAAAAACTAAACTCTCTTTACCCAATCTATTCCTATCTTTTTCTTTCACTTGTATCCTTTGTAGGGGATTGTTAAAAAAATGCTACAAGCTACATTGGAAAAATGATAAAAATGCTCTATCCCACATAGGAAAAATAAGGGGGTTTGGTTGAGTTTAAATAGGTAAATGCCCCGCAACTATTTGAACTAAATTAAGGGTGAAAGAGTGGTGAGAACCACACGCGTGAACGCGCGCCGCTCGCCGTGCTTGGGCATGGGTGTGGGTCGTCTTTTTATTAACGGATATATTTATTTTACGAAAATATATTTTTTGAGTCTCGCGGCCATTTATAGCTGTTAGACAATACAATTTACTGCTGGAATATAGCTGTTGGAGAATTCAATTACTGCAAATCAATGTTTTTAGCTGTCACATAACCTAATTTACTGCAAATCAACGTTTTTAGCTATTGAAGACTGCAATCACTGCAGAAATGTTCTAGCTGTTAGAGAATTTGTATTAATATAAATAGGGGGCTTGGGTTAGTTTACAAGATCATGAAAAACAGCAATATAATACTTCCATCCCCCTTCTTCTTTGGTCCTCTCTCGTTCTCGAATTAGTTGGACAAGGTTCTCAGGCTCTCCTACCCGGCCATTAACGAGTGCACGTTAATAGCCAAATCGTGTTAATCCTGAAGGACGGCTGCCGATACAACTGTTTACACTGGAGCAACAGCAAAATCGTCTTTTAGGATAGTGGTATTTTCCACGGTTTCTTCGGTATTCTAATATGCTTCCCCTCTTTTCGGTATTATTTGATTGTTGTGTTTAGATATTATTTCATTACAACCTCACTGAATTAGCTTAATACATTTTACTTGATTTTTTCAGCAGCATCTTACTGTATTTTACAGCAGTATTTCGCTAAAAATAACTGAAAATCTCCCTACAATATTTTCATATCTTTCAGTATTTTTCAGCTATTTTTGTGCTGTTTATCTGCTGAATTTTCAGTATTTTTCCAACAGCATTTTTTCTGCAATTTTACTGCATTTTTGATGTATTTCCACAGCGGTTGTACTAGTTTTATTATTTATTTCAACAGATGTTTACGATCTCTTGTTTGATATACCGTGTCCTCATAAAAAGGGGTGCAATTGAGTTTATTGCACTAAGGGGCGCCTCTCTAATGGTTGGATCCAATTGAGTCGGAAAAAGCAAGTGGTGTGTTTGTCATAAACTTTCGTGTGAAGTCATCAACAATACAAATACTAATCAGATAAAAACGAGTAACAATTAGGAGAACCTTATAAAATTAATGTCATAGACATAAAACTGAAAAGTTTCGTTTAACAAAGCCCAAGTTGTCAAGCTTTCAAATCTTGCCCGCATGGTCGCCGCCCCCATACAACTTCTCTAACATATTAAATAATTTCTTTTTTTTTATTATTATTATAATGATTACACGGAACCAATAAGCACAAATTTAATGACTTTTTAAAGTATTTTATAGCCATCAAAATATCTACTTAGATTCTACCCTCTTAAATTATTCAAATATACTTTGTTTTATTATTCCTAAGTGTATCTCACGTATCCAATAACCTCCTCCATTTCTTTTTACAACAAATGACATTCCCCACTACCTACACCCACGGCTCAGAGATTGATATTGTTTTATATTTACAATTATAATTTTTATTTATGGTAAAAATTAAAATTTCAAAACTTAAAAATAAAAAATAAAAAGCCACGAAAATAGTTTTCAAAATATGACTTTAAACGTTTTAAAAATCAAAAATTGCCAAAAAAAATGTAATTATATATTAGTACTAGGAGATTTAGTATACTAATCTTCTAGTCCAAAAATTTTGTGAAAATAATATTTTAGTACAAAATTTACTTGCATTTAATAAAGTAGTTCAAACAATAGTACATAAGGAAGGACCGAGAAATTATTAGACAAAAACTCACGGTACTAATATATTTCTTTTTACGCCGGTAATGTCAGGGGAGGAGAAATTCCCCATAAAGAAGAGCCATTAGTCTCCAATGGAGATCGAACTCGAGTGATGTGATTGGCCATCAGCATTCCCCATAACTAGGTTATATCACTAAAGTATACAATACTAATGTGTAATTTATCTAAAAAATCAATGTTGAACGGTTAACTAGAAAGTGGTTCCTTTTGCTTGCTTTTTTTTTTTTTTTTTTTTTTTTCCATCATCTTACTTACTCTACAAAGTGTAATTTTAAATTCCTCAGAAATTAAAAACAACAAACAATACCATACGCCTCAAGTCAATAATGAAAATGGTCATACTAGAAAACACATAAAACAAACAACAATCCAATTGTATAAAACCAAATTCCATGAAATTAATCACTTTTGAGAAACATTTACAATTCTCTCTGGCTGCCACCAATTTCAAATTCGAATCCACATGGACGTCTACTCGGCCCTCACCCTATTAATGTACGCCTTTTTCTACCTCTTGATGATCCTCCTCTTCGGTCTCTGGCTATTCTTTGTCGTCTGCAACTGCCTCCGATCCTACTCGCTCCCGCCCAACCGCCGCCCCCAACTCCCGCTCCCCAATGCCGAAGACGAGCACGCACCGGCTGGGCTCGATCCTGATGTGATTGAGTCTTATACGAAGTTCACGTTCCAAGAGGGGGCAGAGAAGGTTAAGATGAGTGATTGTGCTGTGTGTTTAGCTGGGTTTGAAAGGAATGAAACGCTGCTTTTAATTCCTGTTTGTGGGCACGTGTTTCATGCTGATTGTGTTGATGCTTGGCTCCGGAATCGCGCCACATGTCCTTGTTGCCGCGCCGTGCTTCAGCATCCTTCCGGTGAGTTGACTTCATCGGCGGTATGACAGAGACGGTGTTTGTGTACGTTGAGGAACATAATCTTGTGAGGAACTCTGAGGTACTGTTTGGTCAAAAAAAGAACTCTGAGGTACTGTTCGAACTCCCAACGACGTCGTTTTTGCGGATGATTTAGGCCGAATTTTCTTTTTTTTTTTTTTGGGTTCGTAAATGCCCAAAGGTTGCAATAGCAGACAAAACGAAGGGAGAAGAAAAAACAACCTAGTCATGATGTTGGAATATACACAATGGATACCTCGTTGTTTTAAAAATTTTATCACTTAGGTACTCTAAAATTTTAAAATTTTATTAATTAGGTACCCTTCTGTCATTTGATAGATTTTGGTTGGAAAATGCTACAATGTAAAATAATTTTGATAGTATTTAAGTATCTTTATTATAATTTAATGACCCTTTAAGAAGAAATGTTTATACGAAACATTATTTCGACAATACATTGGTAGTTTATATCAAACTTTATTCATTCAAAAAAAAATCAAACTTCATTGAATTTTTTGGTAATGCGGTGAATCTTTACTGAAAACATTGACATGATCATATATTAAACCAGCATTTTTTAAATAAAATCGATACGATTCCTACAAAAATTCATCAAATTTCAACATAAGACGCCTAGATAATAAAAATTCAACTCTTAAAATACTTGACAATATACATTAAAATGTTAGAATATTTGGATAATAAGTAGTCGAGGTTAGGGGTATAAAAAAAAGACAATTTTCCCTGGATCAAAAAAAATGAATGATAATTTTCCACTCGCCCATTTATGACTTCTTTTCCTTTTTTTTTTTTTTTAACACTAAGAAGCTCCGAGGGCTAGATTAGATTACTTGAGCATCAAAATATACAAGAGGAGATATGGAGGGGGGATATTAACCCACCAATCATGAGTACAGCAAGAACAACAATGCCTCTTAGCAACAAAATGGGCAATCCTATTGCATATCCTTGGACATCATACAAAAGAGAAAGAAAACAAATGTCATCCACAATAACCTGATCTCCCAGAGCACCTTCCCCACACCATTGGTAGCACCAATGAGGATCTTGTTATCAGCTTCAAAGATGATATGATTCCAGTTATGGGACAAAGCCAATGAACAAGCTACTCTAAGTACATATGCTTCTGCGATCAGAGGAGATGAATTATGAAAAGAACCACACCACCCGCCAGTGATCAAACATGAAGAGTCCCTAGCCACCACCGCAACTGCAGCCATGATGTCTTTGGACTTCCAAGCCGCGTCAGTGTTGATTTTGATGAAACCTCTCGGAGGGGGGTGCCCACCAAGGCTGCGCAGTAACCGAAGATGGGCCAGTGGAGCACAGAGGGCTCTACTGAAGCACCTAGAATTCCATAGAAATACAAGAAGAGGCTTGAACAAGTGAAGCCAGGTCCCTCGCAGTCCTATGAAAGATAAAATGGTTCCTGTCTTTCCATAATTCCTAAAATAAGAAAGCAAATTTACTCAAAGTTACAACACAAAAAGAAAAATCATTATAATGAGTATCCCCCCCAACCAACAAAAACTTTTAAACCCCTCCTTTTGAAAACGGAAACCAAAATTTGAACCGAACCAAGTGGCCCTAGCAGGGGAGCAAAAAAAGAGAATGTGTTCAATTGTTTCACGAACCTCGCCACAACGAGGACAAACAATAGGAATCACGATTCCCCTTTTGCGCAAATTGTCATGAGTACCAAGAGCATTGCCATAAGGTCTCCAAACAAAATGGCGAATTTTCGGCACGGCATGTAAGCGCTAGATTATCAAAATGGCCTTAGACTATGGAGTAGTGGAAGAGGATAGTGAGGTGGGGGAAGGTCGATTGCTTCTAAAACGGGCGCACTAGAGCGCGTACAATATGAATCGGATGAGGAATGGTGCCACACCAACCGGTCATGGGCTTGACGCCTGCCAATTGGAATCAACTCGATATGGCCCACCTCTTCATTATCGAGCCAAAAACGAATAAGGGATAGGTTCCACTGACGAGCATTATGAATAATAAGTTGGTCCACGGAATCAAGAGGGTAACCCAAGGGCCGTATAACGTAGACTTTGAAATCGGGCGAGCTAGGAATCCATTTGTTAGACCAAATATTGATGTCAACACCACTAAGGACATTCCATCTAACCCCTTGAAGAAGGAGGCCACGACCCTCGATGATGCTTCTCCACCCCCAAGATGTGTTGCTACCCAATTTGGCATTGAGGAAGGAGCAATCGTGAAAATAAATCCCTTTAAGGACACGAACCCATAAAGCATTTGGACAATGCATAGCTCTCCAAGCTTGATTTGCAAGCATGGACAAATTAACACCTTCCATGTCCCTAAAGCCGATGTTTCCATGCGATTTGGGTTTAGAAATTTTCTCCCAGCTTATCCAGTGAATGCCTTTGTCTTCCGAGGACCCCCCCCCCCCCCCCCCCCCCCCCCCTTCCAATCAAAAATGGGTGAAAAGACTATTGATCTTACGAGCAGAAGAGACTGAAATTTTGAAACAATGCATGACATATGAAGGGATAGTGCAAGGACCGACTTGATGAGGATTTCCCTCCCTCCATGAGAGAGGAGCTTCGATTTTCAACTTGTATTTTTTGTTGGATGCGTTCAAAAAGAAAATTGAGGGCATTTCTTTTAGTGTGCCCCCATAACACTTGAAGGTCCAAATATTGATCGCTCTCACCCATCAAAGCATCCCCCATAAGAGAAAGAAGATCTTTCTTTTGTTGACTTACAGTGTTCAAGAAGAAAAATGCCCGGGACTTGTCAAAATTGACTGCCTCACCCGAAGCATCACAAAAGCAAGAAATAATATCTTTTGCCTTCTCTACCCCTCTAATAGAAGCTTCAAGGAAAATGAGACAATCATCAGCGAAAAGGAGATGAGTAATAGGCGGGCACGTCTTCTTAATGCGAAAACCTTTCCACTCTCCCTCGAGAGCAGCTTTGTTGATGAGGGAGGAGAGGAGATCCATCACAAACGAAAAAGGAAAAGGAGAAACGGGATCCTCTTGTCTTAACCCTCTCTTCATAGGGAGAGAGTTGTGGGGACGACCGTTGAGGACCAATGATACCGAGACCGAAGTGATGCATGCCATGATACAACCAATGAAGATCGGGTCAAAGCCCCTCTTGAGAAGTAATTTTTCCAGGAAAGACCAATCAACTTGGTCGTAAGCTCTTGAAAGGTCAAGTTTAAGGGCCATAGTAGAGCAACCCCCCTTTCTCTCATTTTTTTTAACGTGTGAAAAGCCTCGTGAGCAACAAAAATATGAATCTGCCTCCCTTTTACAAAAGTGGCTTGGATCCGAGAAATAAGCTCGTCCAAGAATGGGCGTATCCTATTAGCTAAAATTTTTGAAATAATTTTAAAGTTGAAGTTACAAAGGCTAATAGGTTTAAACTGTTTGAGGTATTCCGAACTGGTTACTTTGGGAATCAAGATAACGTTAGTTGAATTAAGGCAACTAAGGAGCCGCCCGCTCTCGAAAAAACCTCAAACAGCTGCCACAACATCATTGGAAATATTGTCCCAAAAACTTGAATGAAAGATACCTCGAAAGCCATCGGGTCTTGGAGTTCTGAGGCTCCTAAGTTGGAATGCAGCACCCTTGATCTCATCCTCTATGACATGCTCCAACAGCGAAGCATTCATCTCATCATGGCCTCCTTAGTACGGGATATACGGTAGTGACCATAGAGGTCTTCAAAGGGCAGGTAGACTATGGATTCAATCTCACTCTGATTATCAACCCACTCCCCATCCGGATCTTTAAGTCTTCTTTAGTATTTGCCTTTTTCCTTTGCATTGCTGAGGTATGGAAGAACCGGGTATTTCTATTCCAAAACGAGAGCCAATTAATCCTAGATGGTTGGTGCCAAAACCGTTCCTCTGCTTCCCAAGATCTCTCTCAACACAGTCAGCAACCTCTTCTCTTCCTCGATGTCGACCCTAGATGATGCTCTACTCTGAATAGCCGTGAGTCTCTCCAACGCATCATGGACCAACTTCTTTCTATCACTAGAACGATTAATGCTCAACTTCTTCAATTCCTTTCGACAGTCAAGCATTTTCTTGTTGAAGATCAACATTCTCGACTCGTTACCTTGAAACATCCAACCATCCCAAACCACAAGACAACAATCATCCTCGAGGAACCACTTGGATTCAAATTTGAAATCTCTCGGACGCTTGTTAAGGTCGGAAAAGAGAAGAATAATGAGAGGAGAATGATCCGACCCCACAGCTAGGGTGAGGAGAATCTGAGCATTGGGGAACACAGCTTGCCACTCATAGTTAGCAACTGCTTTATCAATACATTCCTTGATGCTATGATCAATTCCCTATTTATTCATCCACGAATACCGGCACCCATTAGAGGAGCTCCATAAGATCACAAGAGTTGAAAAAATCATGGATACATGCAAGTTAGTTGTCACTAAACTCTGAGCTGAATAGCATATCGGAAGTGGAAGAGACAATATTAAAATTGCCAGAAACAATCACAAGAAAACATGAACAGTAGTAAATAGTGGAAAAGTCAGCAGAAAATCGAGCACTATGATCCCTAACAGGTTCACCGTAGACAAAAGTGTGGCGCCATTTCTTTCCGAAGCCAATATCTTCAATTTCTTTACAAATAAGTCTATTCAAAGTAGAGGTGATGGTGACCGAGATCTCAATAGTCCACACAATGCAAGACCGCCTGATAACCCCATCAGATCAACCACATGCGAAGACGAGAAACCCAAGCTTCGACATTTCCTTTTCACGAAATCAAACTTTTGTTTTATTTCAAATAAAAATATAATAGTAGGCCTATATTTCAAAATGTGTTCCCTAAGAGCCTAAACTGTGAGGGACTAGCCTAATCCCCTACAGTTCCAACAGAAGATACTCATGGCGCTCAAGGCGATTGGTCCGGGACAACCACTGCAAACCCATTCGTAGAAGTGGAAGACGAGTAACCTTCCCCAATTTTGTAGAGAATGATAGAAGAAGGGGCACCCCTGAGTAAAGAACTTTTCCTCGCAAAACAAGTGTTTATGGGCTCACTTTTATTCTACCTTGCCATCCTCTAGATGCCTCTCAGATTGGAGGAACCATTTGTCCCCAACAGTGAACTGCGAATACTTGAAGTCAAGGAGAGACACATGGAAACCAAGTTTTATTCCCCAAAAATACCACCAAGAACATCCAAATTATCATTAAAAATGGAAGGATCGAGACACCAATTGCCCATACTGCCTTTATGAACAAGATCTGTGACCATATCCTAAAGCAACAACTTAGCTTTCTTCTTTTTCTGATCGGGTTGAGGTCCCACCTCAAAAGGACGTTTCCCTTTCCTACCTAAACAAAGCTCCAAGGATGATCTGCTATATATAGTTATGCCATCAGACGTCACCATCACTGGAACCCAATCTTCTCCTTCATCAACAACATGGGTAGAGCTTTAAGGCACTCAATGTTGAGGCCATCCAATTCCTACTATCAATATTTCCTCCCTGTGATGTCTCGTTCTGGTGCATGAAGCCCAGATTGGTTGGCATTGAAATATGGATGGGAAGCCGTACCATGATTTTGTCAAATAAAAATTATTTAGCTCTTAGAAAATTCTCATAGAGAGGGTTTTTTTAAGGAAAATCATGAATCAGACAATTCTTCAAAACATGGCCAATTTTACCACAAACATAGCAGAAATCACCCAATCTTTCGTATTTGAAGCTAGCCCACACTTCCTCCCTCCTTATGCGCTTAAGGAGAAAGCCAGGTTTTAAAGTTTGATGTAAGTCAATTTCCACCCTTATTCTTATGAATTTACACCAAAGAGAGTATATATCTTTATCCATGTCAATATTGAAGATCTTATGAAAAAGACTACCAATCTTGGTAGCGTTATCCAAAGTCATCATATTTAATGGGATACCATGAGCTTGAACCCAGAACTCTGAGCTGGGAAAATCGATTTTCGTAAATGAGATATCCCTAGCCCAGTCTTTGATGACCATAAGGGCATCATTTATGGACCAAGGGGTACCTCTCAAGGCCCGAGATCGATCTTGATTTATTTCAAAAATGAACAAGAAATAATTTAAGTTAAGCTCATGGATTTCAAGGTTACCTTTTATTTGCTAAGCCTTTCCGAGAATAACTCAAATCGGGCCAACTTTGAAGGTTTTTTTCGTGAGAATTTTTTCCACCAGATTACAGGATTTTAGGGCAAGGTTGAACCCTTCATCTTCCTCCGACTCAAGAGAATCCAGACCTGCTCTAAGAAGATCGGGAGTTATCCTACCCTCCATATTTGAAGAGAAAATAAAGCAGATCGAGATGAGGAGGAGATATAGAAACAGAAGGGAGTTTGGTGGAGTCAGGTGTTGCCAATATCCTCCCATCTTCTTTAAATTTAAACACCGAGAGCTTAGCAGCTTTTTCTTTGGTAGGTGATGGATTAACATTGGAGCCAACCCCCTACCTGAATATGAGTAAATGCAAGATATTCTGTAGCAAAATTGTACGAGGATATTTGGAATCAGGAATGAGTAATGCACAGCAAATGAAGATGACAATTTTAAAAATTTGGGGAAGGAAGAAGATGGGCATTAATGGGGGCAGTTGGAGGATGGAAGAAGGGCACAAAAGGCCCTAGGGTTTCTCCATCACCATAGCAGCTAGAAGAACTGAGAGGGGTTATGAAGTTATAATAATGGAGGCCTGAAATAGCGAGATCATTTATGACTCTTCAAAGTCGACTTGATTCTTGCTGCTATGGAAGTAACCGGGGCCGGGTGGGAGGGAATTTTGAATAAATTAAATTATTGACCTTTTTCACTTAATATTATAAATTTTATATATTAAGAAAAATTTTGTTACCATTAAATTTTTTTTTCATTTAACCACCTTTCACAAATATAGTGCATTTCATAAAAAAATTTCATTTATTAAATGCTGAAATATACAACATTTGCGCAAAAAATTACTTGTTTTTTTGTTTTTTTTTTAAAGTCAATTTTATGTTTTATTTTTAGTTTTAGGGCGCATTATTATTCACCTCCGAAAATGTATGCATGTAACAAGTTATTTTAAAACAATGCTATCGTTATGATAAAAAAAAGGATTGATTCATTTTAGATTCTTACATGTGTTTGTAAAAAGTAATTACTTTTTAGGAAATAAAAAAGTAAACAACATGATAAGATGTTATTAGATTATAAGCAATGAGTTACATTTTTTTTTTTTTTCCAAACTTAATTACATGTTAAGGTATATTTGATATAAAACTGAAGTACGTATCTTGTTTGGCAATTAGGAATAGAGTAAAGAGGGGTCAAGGAGGAGAGTCAAGTATTATCTTACTCATACTTGGATATGCTTAATAAAGATGTGTAAGAGTAAAGAGAGCTAAATAAGTTACTCTTGTTTAACTATTGAGTAATGGGGTAAGGTGTCACGAACCTAAGTCCGTGACTTGGATATTTTTTTGGGAGAGAGAACGAGAGAGAGAAAGAGGATTGAGATTAAGAAGAGAGGTTAGAAATTAGATGAAGAAAGGAAGAGAAATTTTAGAATAAGTTAGGGAAAGAAGAGAAATTTTGAAGTTAGAAGGAGAAGGGAGTGACGGTAGAGTGAGAGGGAAAGAGAGAAGGATAATTTGAATTTTTTAAACTTTGATTTCATGATGCCAATTACAACACTTAATGCATGATTATATGGAGGTTGGGGAGGAGACACACACCCGATACACCTACACTCTAGACCCTTACAATAGCCCACAAAATTAATTAATGCCTAACCATGCTTTACAACAAGTAATCCTAGCCTACTTCCCTTGTCCCCAAACCGGCCCTCCCTCCTAAATTCAAAATTCAAACTAATTTTTACTAATTGATTTTACATTTTTTTTTTACATTACATATTGATATACAATAATAAAAACAAAATCGGGTTGATCGGTTCTTGGCTCATGACAATCACGGCTAGGGTTGTGACATAAGGGTAAAGAGAATTATAGTTAAAATAAGAGTAAAGTTGTCCAAAATGTTTTAAAAAGTTACTCCCTCCCTCTTTACCCCCAATTTGGGGGTTAAATAAAATATGGGTAAGGGGGTAAAACCTTATCCCCTATATCCCTCAAAAATATTTGCCACACGGGTAAAAGTTCACCCCAAAACCCTTTACCCTTTCGTCCCTATACCTCTTTTTAGTTTTTTTTTCCAAACAGAAGGTTGTTGTTATGGTAAAGGGAGTGAAGGGAATGTAAAGCTACGATATGATTTTTTTTTTACATCTTAATAGAGTATAAAAACAGATTATTCTCGTATTTTAACTTTGTAATTTTTGTGGTCTTCATCAAAATGTTATTTTCAAGTGAAGAAAGTATCGCTTTTAACTATGATACAATCCAAATCAATCTTAAAACTCAAGAACTCAAATGTATAGATTTGTATTGATAGTATAGTGCCTAAATAGCTATACAAGGGAAATTGAACTAACAAATTGAAATATAAAGGGGAGAGTGGAATAGTAAGAAGAGGGATGGAGAAAGACTAGTGACAATTCTTTTCATACCTTCCTCTACAATGGAGGGCCTTATTTATAAAGCTTCAATTGGCCCTTGCTTGAGTGCATAACCACCGCTAATGAGGAATTAACAAAAACAACCAATACTGAAACTACTCCTCACTAAGCTATTATAATTCATTTGGATCAATACCTTTCTCTTTGAGAGACCTTTGTCCTCAAGCGTTGAGGTATAGATACTCATTGATAATCCTCTGGGGCCAAACATAACCGATATTGCTTTCTCAGGGTTTAGTATATCATGGCTAGCTTGGAGTCTGTTATTTTGCTCGCTGTATGTTTTGCCCTACTCATGCATTTGATGCTTCTTCTATTGCCAGGTCTTTGGCTCATTGCTGCGGACCAGCTTTTCAAGCTGGGGGTCCTCGGAAGCAACCTCCCTTCAAGGTAGCCCCCTGAAGGGGGAAGGTTGCGTACATCTACCCCCCCCCCCCCCCCCCCCGACCCTGCTTTTGCGGGAGCCCTTGGAGGCACTGGATTTGTTATTGTTGTTGTTGTTTTTGTAATAAGTACTTCTCAACTCACCTTGAATGTTAACTTATCACTTGTATCTAAGTGAGCAGCTCCATTTGAATAAACGCTATTAACCCATACCTTCAAGGATCCCTTTATTTTCAGTCAGCTATAATCTATCCCTCTAGGGTCGATGACAACTATTAATTTCTCTCTTAGGCATATATCACTACTTCCCCCATCAAAACACCCTTAAGCCCAAGGATCGTTTGTGATTCTTGGATATTTTCCCTAGGTCGAGTACCATGGGTGATAATTAAAGTTTCAAATGAGAATACAATAATAGCCCAACATGAAACCATACCTAGTTCAAAAGGATAAGATTGATGCTAACTCAATAAGGGAATTGAAGCCCTAGCGTCAGTATTTCCATATCATTGCTTGACTCTATGACTTTCTTCACTACAGACCTGACCACTGACAACACTATGTTAGCATTGTCTACCATTAGCGTCCATTCTGAGATCTTCAAATGCAATGGTGTGCTAAGCCACGTCGAACTTCGCAAGCCCTCCATCGACGTTTCCAAGATTGTAGCAGATTTCTCTCTTACACAGGAAATCGATATTTTCCTTTATTTGATCTTCTGGAGAAGAATACTGTTCTTTTAGTTTGCTTGTAAAATTAGTATATTCTTCTCGGACCTCTCTGTAGCTTTTGCTAACTTTTCTACATTTTTTGCATTTCGGCTAGTATTAAGATCGCTATGGTGACACCACATTCATGGTGATAGCTCTTAATGGTTCCAAAATTGAGCGTGAGTGTTTGAATTTTGAATTGTGGCTTTTTATCGATCACCTTATGTGCAACATCGAACAATGCACACTTGATGTCAGTCGAATATGAAGAAACACACAAATTTTGTTAGGGAAATAAGAAAACAGGTTTCAATATTAGCCACCAATATCAAAGCACGCAGCGAACTGCTTTCCTTAAAACTTATTTCTTAGATACTGAAATAGTTTTAGAGATACAATGAAACCAATCAACAAAATGAGAGTAAGAGCATATAGAGAAGATTGATGACCGAGACTTTTTAAGAGAAAGAGAGAATGAATATGTTCAAGTATCTTCCATACACCAAACGAGGGGCTTTATATAGAATTCTATATGTCTCTTGGGAAGGGACACATCATTAAGCATGTGATTTTAATCAAGGTGCACATCCCTCCAAAATTATTAAATTAATTTTCAAAAATCACAAAACTGGGGCAGAAAACAGCAGCCATAACCGCTCTATTTGTCGACACACCGACCCTGTCTTTGGGTTCTGTAAGTCTATGTGTTAACACATAGAATCGATGTGTTGACATACAACCTCCCGAAAGTGTTTCTGCAGAATGTACCATATTTAAGGGCCAAAATATAACAAGTAAACATCTAATTTTTTCTTTTTTTTTTTTTTTGAATACATCAACGTTCCCCCAACATTTTCAAAATACACCCATTCTCATAGAATTTAAACATCTCGAGATTAAAGAAAGTATTTATGCATAGATGAGAGTTTCTTCTAATTGAGCCCTCACTTAGTGAAGATATGTTACAGTTAATCGAAGCGTAATGGTACGAGTCCATTTGACTAACCACACATGTTTCCATACACAAGACTTACTTTCTACAACACACCCCATCTTCGACTGACACATTTAAGGCCTTGTGTCTTGTACCCTTCATGAGTGTAACAGAGTCACACCCATGTCATTAAAGCACTCCTTGAAGCGGCAAAACTTCATACTCACTTAGGTAGACACCAGTGATCATGTTCTTGCAACACAACATTTAAATAATTTCTTCGGGTCCATTAAAAGCATACACTCAACCACATTTTCCTTTGTCACAGGTAATCAAGCACTACACTCGAGATGGAATTTTACTTTTAGAGCTTGCAACCACATGGATGATGGAACCCTTTCATTGAACACAAGACCTGGCGTTGGGTTGAGAGTCCATCATGGGTGAGTCATAAATGACATGTTAAGACCCATCTCTTTACTTATACTTAATATCAAACCTCTAGCAAGGCTTTTAGTAAAAGGATCCGCTCGATTCTGACTCGTTCTCGCAAAGTCCACAGTGATTACCCCATTCTTGATGAGTTGTCTCACAAAACTATGTCTCAGACTAATGTGCCTAGACTTTCCATTATATACCTCACTGTATGCTTTTGATATCATAGCTTGACTATCACAATGGACAGAAATCGGTGAGATTAGCTTAGGTCACAGAAGAATCTCATACAAGCGATCCTTCAACAAGTTTGCTTCTTTTGTAGCAAAAGCTAGAGCAATGAACTCCGCTACCATGGTGGAATTAGTTATACAGGTCTGCTTCTTAGAACCTTAAGAAATAGCACCTCCACCAATTAAGAAAAACTATCCGCTTGTAGAAGCATAATCCTCCATATTAGAGATCCAAACTAGCATCCGATTACCTTTCTAAAGTAGAAGGAAACCATCATAAGAAATACTATAACCGATGGTCTTCTTGAGATATTTCAGTACTCTTATTACTCTATCCCAATGTACCATACTTGTATTGCTAGTGTATCTACTTAGTTTTCCAATAGCAAAGGTTATATTAGGCCTCGTATAAGTCATAGCATACATTAGAAAACCTATGACTCTAGCATACCTTAGTTGATCCACTGCATCACCATCATTAGGTATAAAATTTAATTTTTGATCCATCGGTGTGGAAGCAGGAGCACATTCATTCATATCAAATTTATTCAACACTTTTTCAATATAGTGAGATTGAGTCAAGGAAATTGTATCACCATCCCTTGTTATCCTAATATCAAGGATAACTTCAGCCTCACCCATGTCTTTCATGGCAAAGTTATTCGAGAGAAATTGTTTAGTGTTATTTACTTGCTACATATCAGTACCAAATATTAACAGATCAGCGACATACAAACAGATAATAACTCCTTTATAATTTTAAAACTTGTTGTAGACACATTTATCCGATTCATTAATCCTTAATTCGTTGTTTAAAACAACTTGATCAAATTTTTTGTGCCACTATTTAGGGGCTTGTTTTAGCTCATAGAAAGAACGTATGAGTTGACACACTTTCTTCTCTTGGCCTAGAACAACAAATCCTTCCTATTGTTCCATATAAACCTTTTCTTCCAACTCACCATTTAAGAAAGCTATTTTAAAATCCATTTCATGAGTCTTTAATTTATAGATAAAGGCTAGAGTAATCAATACTCTAATAGTCGATATTCTTGTCACTGGAGCATACATATCAAAGCAGTCTATCCCTTATTTTTGAGTAAACCCTTTAGCCAACCAGCTTTAAACTTGTCAATAGTTCCATCGACCTTCATTTTCTTCTTGATAATCCATTTAGACCTATGGGCTTATTCCCTCGTGGAAGATCCACGAGAATCCAAGTATTGTTCCCCATTATAGAGTCCATTTCATCATCATGAGACCTCATAGCCTCAAGAAATGTCATAGGATCCGACTCTATGACACAACAATGTGGAGTTCGACATTCCATATTGTCCGTAGTTGCTTCCACTCGAAAAGTATACAAATCCGGTCCCAAAGATTTCTCTTTCCTCGCTCTTTTACTTCTTCTAATTTCCTAGAGCATTTTTAGGGATTTCCACTGCCACAACATGATTTTCATCATATGAATAAGGCATGTCATTGTCAACCGAAATGTTACCTTTTGGTCTAGGATTTAAACTAAAACATTTTTCATCAAAAATAGCATCTCTTGATTCAATTATCGTATTAACATTTATGAACTCATTTGGTTCAATAACATAAAATTGACAAGCCTTACTATATTCCTCATAGCCAACCAATATACATTCAATTCTTCTTTGCCCTAACATTTCCCTTTTAGGTTCAAGGACTTTAATAATTGCTCTACACTTCCAAACCTTGAAATAACTCAAGTTAGAAGCCTGGTTGTTCCAATGTTGATATGGGGTTATTTTACTTTAATGATTAGGAACTCAATTCAAAATGTGACAAGCCACAAGCATTAGCCTCACCTCCAAAACCATCACTGAGTCCGGAATATGATAACATAGCATTCACCATCTTGGTTAAAGTCCGATTTTTCCTCTCAGTCACGCCATTTTGTTGTGGCATATAGGTGCCGTGACCTCATGAAAAATTCCCATGGTTTCAAAGTATAAAGGATCATAGTACTCTCCACCACGATCAGTTCTTAAGCGTTTTAGGAATGTTTCACAATGTAGTTCGGTTTCAGCCTTATATGCTTTAAATTTATCCACTGATTCATCTTTAAAATTCAAACGAAATACATTAGCAATATCTTGAACAATCATGAAGAAAAGTGATAAAATATCTCTTTCCTCCTAGTGTAGGGGTACTTTTAAAATCACATTATGTATTAAATTAAGTACTCTTGTATTCCTTTGCACTAACGAAAACGGTAATCTTAATATTTTCATGAGCATACAAATTATTTACCGTTAACTTTATTAAAGTGTAGAATTAAGTCTGAATTAGACATATCTTGCATTCTACAAAAATTAATGTGTCCAAGTCTATTATACCAAAGATAAGAAAAATCAAGCATATACACCGCACTAACCATTTTATTCACTTTAAGTTAAACATTCCTTTATACAAATAGCCATTTCTCACAAAGGCACCACCCCTAGATAGGATGGGCTGATCGATCTCAAAGACCAACTTAAAATCAAACCTATTAGAAAGCTACCAGATACACGAATCTTTTTAATGTTCGGTGTAAAATATGCATCAGTTAAGATAAGTGGTTTTCCAAATGTAAAAACCAAATTAATTTTCCCTTTACCTTTAAGTAGTATGGTTGCACCATTTCCCATAAACAAAATCGACCCATCACTATGGACTCAAAAGTTTTAAAGAATCCCCTATCCTTACAAACATGCTTTGTAGCCCCCGAGTCAATCTAAAAAACTCATCATCTTGAACGAGATTGATCTCAGAAATCATTGCCATGAAATTATTTTTCGAATTGTCATTGCGATTACCCAGCCCCTTGCCTCTCTTATTCTTGAGACGGTAGCAGTCCTTTTTTAGTGGACCGAACTTGTGACACTCCCAACAAACAGGCTTATGCCTCTTTTCTACACATTTCTTTGAGAAGTGTCTGGTTCATTTTGGTCCTTTACTTGACTGGCCTTCTTCCATAACATTGATTTTTCTAATGTCTCAAAGACGATTCTTATTCTCATCTTGTAACCTGTGATCTTCCTCAATAAGAAGATGGTTAGCCAACTTTTCAATAGACAAATCTTCCTTCTTATGTTTAAGTCCCTTTTAAATATTTTTCCATGAAGATTATGTTACTTAAAGTGATTTAAAATCCTTTCAATTTCACAAAATTGCTCCATAGCAGAACGATTATCAACCATGTTATAATTATTGAATTGACTCACAAGAAATTTCTTACTTGTAGCATCTTCCACCATATACCTAGTTTCAAGAGCATCCCATAATTTTTTGGCAGTAGTAATGTTGGAGTAGATACCGAAGAGAGCATCTGTCATACCATTAAGGATATGATCCCTACCAATGTAATCGTCATTCTCCCATTTGAGTCTTGCATGTTGCTCGGCCAACCTTTCATCATCGGATGGAGGAGGAGGCATTGGTGTATTCAAGGCATACACCACATTCAAAGTTATGATTAAATGGTGCATCTTTCTTTGCCAATGACGAAAATTTCTGCCATTAAAACGGTCAAGTTTAACAAAGTTCGCAATCATCTCTCATACAGAAGAAGCCATTTTCAAAATAGAAAAATAAATCTTAAGATTGTTAGTATAATATGAAGAAAAACGCAAATTTCATTAGAGAAATACGAAAACAAGTATCAATATCAGCCACCAGTTTCAAGGCACGTAGGGAACCGTTTTCCTTAAGACTTATATCTTGGATACTGAAATAGTATAAGGGATATAATGAAACCCAATTACAAAGTGAGAGTAAGAGCGTAGAGAGAAGATTGATGGCTGAGACTTTTTAAGAGAAAGAGAGAATGAATTTGTTCAAGTATTTTCCAAACACCAAATGCGGGGCTTTATATAGAATTTTATATGTCTCTTGGGAAGAGACACATTATTAACACATGCTTTTAATCAAGCGACACATCCCTCCAAAGTTATTAAATGAATCTCCAAAAATCACAGAACTGGCATGGAAAATAACGGCCATAACAGCTCTGTCTGTCGACACACAGACCTAGTCTTTGGGTTTTGTAAGTCTGTGTATCGACACACAACCTCCCAAAAATATTTCTACAGAATGTTCTATATTTAAGCCAAAATATAACAAGTAAATATTTGAAATAATTTATTTTGAAAATGCATCAACACTTGAAGCTACTACCACATTATTAAACAACACAACAACAACATACTGAGCACCTCAAGGGCTCCCACATAAGCAGGGTCTGGGAGGGGTGGTTGTACGCAGTCTTACCCCTTCAGGGTGTAACCCTAGCGAGAAGCTATTTCCGAAGACTCCCAGCCTGACAGGGTTGGCAACACAAGGACTTTCCAGGAGGTCACTCATCAGGGTACTACGCTCACCCAAGCATGCTTAACTTCGAAGTTCTAATGGGATCCGATGCCTTAGTGCTTGATAATGAACCCTTTACCACTTTATTAAACCTGGTGCTAAAAGTTGTGCAAGTTAACAATAGCATATCAAACTCAGCAAACTGCACCAAATTTGAAGGCCTCTGAATTAAAATCTAACTTGATTTAAACTTCATTAATGCTCTATGAATCAAAGTCTTCCAATGTGGTTCAACTATGTTCAAATTGCAAAACTTAACCTTAGAAATTCTATAATATTGCAATGTTGATTAACTTCTGATGTTATTTGCACAAGGATGCTAATGAGCCGAGCTTCAATAAAAAGTGAATTTCAAGCCTCACCAACAACTTTGAATTAATTTTGAATCAGTATCTTCTTTCTTGGCATTTTGGAATCTCGCTTGATCTGAGGGTCAATTGCTCTAATAACAATAGATACAAACCAAACCAATCTCAAAACTGAAAAACTAAAATATATATATTTGTTGTGAGGTGAATAATATGCACTATGGTCCAGCACACATATTATAAATTTAATTTTGGTTGAAAATAAAAAATAAAAAAAAATTTAATGGGCTTTTGCGCCCATGCTTGCACTCAATAAGCCTTAAGGCTTGTTTATTTTCTTCATATTTCAACCCCAAAGTTGGGGATTGTTGACAAGAGAGAGAGCTGCAGCCCTCAAACATAAGGATGGGACGATAGTCCTTGAAAATCTAAAAAATGTGACGTGAGTGCCTTTGGTAAAAAAAAAAAAACGAAATACTCGAGTGTTTTAGTGGTAATTTTAGATGGAGATTAGGGATTGATCTTAAAGTAATTAAGAGTGGCTTTTCTAGGCATTATTTGGAATGAATTGATCAAGGATAATCAATTTTTCTTGGGCCTAGGGAAGTCATCATTGTATTACTCAAATTTCTAGTAGATTTCAAGTTAGGGAAAATATTTTGAAACCATAACATTATAATTTTTATGTTTCATAGTGGATTTTGCTATCGATTTGACACGTGGTTTTATCCTTTACCCTGAAGTGTTTTCCACGTTATATCTGGTGCTTATTTATTTCCTTATTTTTATTTTTCTCATTCATATTTGGTCATGTTGGTATGCCCTGTGATTTAGTTAGCTTGATTGGTCGATTGAATAGGGTTTAGTGTTCTAGAGCCCGACAAGTGGTATCGGAGCTAAAGTTAATTATTAGGGTAAGTAACAATGGATGGTACTAGTAATAGTAGGACGATAAAACTAACCGGCAAAAATTATTCAATTCAGAAGCCAATGATAAAAGAACTACGTTATTGTAAGAATTTACATGACCCAATTGAGGATAATAGTGGTAGGTTGGAAAAATTGACCAGTAAATAAAGGGAAAAACCAAATAGAAAAACTGTTGTGAAAATTAGACAGTTGGTAGATTTCAGTGTTTTTCACCGTATATCACAAGAGACTATTATCGAGACATTATTAAAAAGTTCAGAGAGTTGGTATGAGATAAAGATTATGTGAAATAAGGCTTTCTTTATTAAGAAGTTTGTGAACTTGGAATTGAAAGAGGGTCAATCTGTTGTTGAACATTTGAATGGATTTCAAGATGTCATTAACCAGTTAACCGTTATTCTTGATGATGCGTTGCAGGCTTTGTTCCTTTTAAGTTCTCTACCTGACAGGTGGATGACCTTGGTAGTAGCTGTTAGTAACTCAGCTCTTGATGGAAAGTTGACTTTAGGTGCTTGTCCTCTTATCTCTACCCTCTTCTTCCAATCATCAAGTAAAATACCGTGTCACAAATATTCAATAAAAGTTTATCCCTAATCTGGCTCTCCTTTGCTTTCGTCAACCAAGATTGAGCTTACTGTCTCCACTTAGTCTAAATGATCCATCGCAATCAACAAGTGACGCTCCCAATAGTGACTTGAATTTCTCCTTTGTTGGGTAGAGTTAATGATATAGGAAGCTTTGCTAAGGATTCAACTTTATCATTCACAAACCTCGGCACATGCGATACCCTAATATCATAGAACTGCTCCATCAAATATTTCGCTTTTTGGTGCAAAGGTACTAGATTCGCATTTCTAACTTCATATTGACTATATATTTGTCTACAATCAGTTGAGAATTAGCAAAGACTTGCAAATAATCAATACGCATTTCAATGGCCATTTAAAGGCCAATGATGAGTGCCTTAAACTCAGCTACATTATTAAAGCAAAGTTAAATCAAGGCAATGGGGTAAGGGATAAATCTACCAAGTGTGACAAAGACAATGCGTACACCTTCCCCCTTTCGAAAATACAGTTGCCACTATACCGTCTCCACATGGAGTAGCTCCTCATCTGGAAAGTCATCTAGCAATTTTTTTGTCATCAAGAGCCTGATGTGCTGCTAAGAAGTTAATTATGGCCTGCCCGTTTATAGACTTTTTGTGGCGCAAATTTTAAGTCAAGTGGGTCTAACAACTTCACCCGTTTAGGTAATCGCCTGACAACACAATTTTTGACGATATGCATTTTAGCAAATCCACATTTGAAATTAAAGTAACTGAGTGAGACATAAGATAATGCCTCAATTTCTACACCGCGAACACCAACATTAGGCAAAATTTTTCAATGGATGCATAAATGTGTTGTGCGCCCACCAACGTTCTGCTAATATAATAAAGGAAATTTTATTTTCCCTCATCATTTTTTTTGTGCCAACATCACTCCAAGGACTCACTCAAGTACTCCAGTCTATAATATCAAAGTCTCCCTTGAATAAGCACCATCAAGATAGGTAGTTTTAGCATATATTCTTGGATGTTGTCGAATGCATTTTGATAAGCTTGGTCCCAGAAAACAAGGACATCTCTCTTCATCAACCTTGTGAAAGGTTGTCATCTTCCTAACAGATTGGAGATAAAGCGTCTGACATACGCAAGTCTTCCTTGTAAACCACCAAGCTTCATAAATTTCTTGGGGTAGGCAATTCCACAATCGCTTTAATCTTGTCAAGGTCAATTTAAAATCTCGGCGTCTGACCATAATGCCAAGAAATTTTCCAAATGTCACTCCGAATGTGCATTTGAACAAATTCATCTTTAGTTGATGCTCACGAATATGCATGAATATGTTTCGCAAGATATCAAGATGATCTTCCCTATTTTTGGTCTTTGCAAGTAAGTCATTGACATAGCACTCAACAACTATATGCAATATGTCACTGAAGATGATGGTCATGGCTCTTTGGTAGGTTGCCCTAGTATTCTTCAAACCAAAGGGTATCACTACGTAACAGTAGATTGTTTATGGTGTGCGAAAAGCAATTAACTCCTCATTTGCTCGGTCCATTTTGATTTGGTTATAACCAGAGAAACCATCCATAAATGCTAATGCACTAAACCTTATGGTAGCATCTACTAAGAGCTTAGTGAGTGGTAATGAGTATTGGACTTCACGGATAAAATTGGCTTCTATCAATTCTGCCCACCACGACCTTTATTTGAACAACTATCTTTGGTCAAAACCGTCGTTGAGGCTGGTTCTTTGGTGTTGTGTGTTCGAACACAACCAACTTATGCACAACCATGCTTGGATCCTAACTTGGCATATCTTGGTAACCCCAGGCAAATACATCCCTATACTTATGAAGAGGCTATTATACTACATCTTTTCCTCAGGAGATATTAGGGCACTGATGAAAATTGGTTTTGGATCCTCATTAGTGTCAAGGTCAATTTCTTGAAGTTCATAAACAGTCACTTTCCTCCATCTTAAAATTGTCGTGGGACTAATTGAAGTAGTACAGCGAAATCCTAAGAGTGCTTCTGGACATTTAGAGTCGCGTGTTCTTCTTGTTAAGACTAACTTTCATCATTAAATGCAATCTCATTATAAATGGCATTACATGATAGTCCATCTCGAGCAATCTAGGAAAGGAATGAGACTTAAAGCCCTCGTAATCCTCCCTATTTGAAATGGGCGTAACATTAACTTTGTGAGGCTTATTCATCGGTATTGCCATATTTAAGGATAATAGACTTTAGCTGTTTTTTTCTTCCTCAATCCTAATCCCTTGGATTTTCTCATTTTGAGTCTTCAAGGATTTGACCCAAAAGGTTTTCCCACTATCTGAAAGACTGAGACACGAGGTGGCATTGACTCATACTCTTTGAAGATCAGAGTCATAGGTTAAGCAAATACGCTTTAAGAACTCTGGCCTCTTGTGAAATCTGTAACGTGCTTGTAATGTCAACAAGGGGAGACACATTGAGGTCCGCATCCTCTGCGTATTCATTTATTTCTTATCGATCAAGACATTCTTGGCATCACATTTTTCTACCCATACCCTAAATCGGGGGCTATCTTATGTGGACGTGTTGTCGTTAAATATCACCTCCTGATGTGCTCTTTTTGTATCTCTAAAAGAGGTAGAGATGACCAAACCCTTATTTGGTCTAGACTGGCTGATTTCTTATAACTTCTGATGTGCTTACCTCCAAAATTGGTAGAGATGTCTCACTCCTTTTTGGTTCTAGACCGATTCATTTTTCGTAGAGGACAAGTATAACCTATCTCGAGGTGTTCATAATATCTTCCACCGGTGCCAAGGTTTTATGCCCAATTTTCCTTTATTCCTTTGGGCATACTTAAATAATGTTTTAGATTATGAGGTCTTAAAGGTTTCTTCTTTGCCTAAAGGAGCACTCCCTAATCTAGAGCTATCAAACTGCTGAGGAGTAAAGACTTCCAATTAGATTGCACATTGAGAATTTTTTTCCTTTTCCCTTTTCTAGACTTCCCTTTATAAGCACAATGTTAGCTAATCGATGAAACTTAGCATTTGCATAGTTAACATCCTCACCTTGAAAAGGGTCAGCATCTCCATGACACGTTCTTTTAGCCTCATTTTCATATGTGTATTTAAGGCATTAATAAAGTGTAGAAACTATATATCTACTATTGGGAGCCACAATTGTCCAAGTGTTGTGAGATGTACCAGCATCTATGAGGTTGAAGAGTGCGGCCTTGTAAAGGCCACCGAATTCTACCTCTAATGCAATAGTGCATAGAGCTTGTTGCCCTATTTGTTGAATCCTTGAATTGTGAGCAGAGTAGGGGACAATTGGTTTGTCATTAACCCCATAGCTCGTAGTGCCCTCAAAGGAAGAAGATTAACTACGGAATCATAATCAAGCAGGATTTAGTTCAGCACTTTGTAACTGATTAAACCGACTATGTAAAGTGGTCTATTGTGATGCTCAGTTCCAAGTTGAAAGTCTTCATCAGAGACAGTGATACATGTCATGCACGAGGCACATTTATTTGTCATGGACACATCATCAAACTCAACCTGATCAATTTCACTTTTGTAATCATCGGGATCTTGGATGAGCACCCTCCTCAAATCTATCAACGATTGGAGAGAGTCATAAATACTCAAATAAGCAGGGATTCATTTTGGATGGGTAAGCATATCATATCGAACTCTTTTATGGTATGGTGCATGTCTTATGCTTAAGGGGAACGGGATAGGAAGATCACTCTTTGGAAGTGCCTTCTCATTTGCAGGCAAGGATGAAGTAGGGGCCTACTTGGACTATTCCTTCATTTTTCCATCAATATGAGGTGGTGTTATTGTTTGACTTGCTGAATGTGCTGGCTCTTTACTCTTGTCGATTGAGTTTGGTGCTGGAAACCAAAGACTAGAACAAAGAGTAATTTGATCAACCTCATAAGCTACTTCCTCTATCTATTCCTCTCCCTCAAAAGACAATATATAATATATAACAAGGAAAAGTTAATCTCTTCAACTCATCTTCATCATTCGTGGTGTTTTCACCAAGATACTCTTTCGGAAAGTAGTCCTTCAGAGTCATAGGGACCCTAGTAAGAGGAACATACTCCTCATTTGAAGCTACTTCAGACTTCTTGGAAGGTTTGGCTTTCTTCCTTTTATTTTTCAACTTGTTCTTCTTTTTGGAAGGATTTTGTCCTTCGATATTTAGACCTGGTGGATTGGAGCTTTGAGCGATGTCTTTTTTGAATATCCTACTAAAACATGTCTACCACCCATACTCATCATCTTCAGAGTCAGAAGCCCAAGCCTCTAGTTCAGTCATAACTTCATAAAGATTCAGTAGGCTATTGCAAGCCAAGGCATATCAAGATAAGTCCATTAAATATTGACTTCACAATCAACAAATGAAATGGACCAGCACAACATCAGGAGGTAACTCCACTATGGGTATGTTGTCCTCCTTAAGGGGTACTCGAGCACCATCGTTGCCCTCTACCCATGATGTGGTATTGGATGAAGCCATTGCCACCTAGAGGAAGTTGCGACTTCGATTTCAATATTCCTTTGTTGATCATGGCTTTGATTATGTCTTTGAGGACATAACAATCTTCAATGGGATGTGTTACAATCCGATGATACGGGCAATAATTGGGGCTATCAGTTTTGTTGACTTCGTTTGGACGTTTTGGCTTAAGGAGGGTATTGCTTTTGGTAACCCAAAACATGTGGGATTATAAACGTCTAATATTCTAATATCCCTTTGGCTATGATGACTTTTATGCTTTGTTGTGTTAGCTCAAACTGTTAGCTCTAAACCTCATCATTGGACTACGGCGCTGGCATTGACACACTTGCTTGATTGGCTACTTATGCACCGAGTGTCGAAATTTCAGCTAGCTTTTGTTGCAATTCTTGTAAGTGCTCTTCTATCTTATGGTGTCAATCACTAAACTAGCATATCCTCTTATCAATCATATATCCTTAACTTTTCTTGAGACTCCCAGAGAAATTCTTCTTCAACGAAAAGAGAACTTATGTCTTCATATTTGAGAGGGCTCATGTCTTTCATCGGGTTAGTTAGCCTTACCTGGCCTGTTCATACTATCTCGGCATACATTGTTGACTTAGTCATCGACCAAGTTATAGGACATGTATAAGATCTTGTCCCCTTCAAGAATGTCACTCCTTCATAACTTAGGTTACTAGAGCCTTCAGAGGTTGTCGATGTCGTCGACATGCTCGTCTCCCTTTCTTAGAGGCTTTTTAAGGAAAAGTCCTTTGAATATGGAGTGTCTTTAACTTTGCATCAGTTTGTTGCAAGTCTAAATGCATGGAGGTTTTAACCTTTTTTGTCCTTGGCAGGACATCCTCCTCAACATAGGAAGTGACCATGACTGCTCGACCGACCCTAAAGTAGTTGGAATAGAGCCAATGTATATTTGGTTCACGACATTAATGACGGGATCCTTCGTAGATTTTTCACCATGAATTTCTTCTGGGTGACCCTTCTCAGAGCTGACCCCACGAGATTTGAGGCAAAGGCAAGTCATGTTTTTGGTTGGCCTTCTTTTTCTATCTCTTCCTTGACCTTTGATCATTTCTCTCGGCGCTCGTGGTTTCCTTCTCAGGACTACAGACTTGCTTTTTACATTCATAGAGACAGATGTCTCATCCACCTTGTCTAGAAGTTCTATGAAATTTTTCAGTGGGATTTTAGAATCCATTGAATTCAATCCCTCTAAGCATAGCACTGCGAAGTTCTTCTTCTTGCAAATAAGCCCTCCTTTGACCACAAAAGTGGCCGGAAGCTCATTAAACATGATTGTCACTTGTGGTGCCATGTTTCCCTAAATAGCATGACATGAATAGTTAGCGAAAATGGATTTCAGTCAAAGATGAAAAGGAGAATAGGGTTCCACCGAGCGTGCCAAAAATTATGATGATAAAAGATTTGTTACAACCCCATTTAAGGCGATACACACCCTTAATTACATCTTCCTTAAAAGAATACCCTTTGACTCCGACTGATTATATCTTTAAGCTTTAATCAATCAACTAAGTGGCTTGATGATCAATCAATTAAAGTCTACAAGAGACATTTTAGGTTTATTTATGTTTTGTATTTTATTCATTCGGATATAATCTTGACTTGGGAGTCAATAGTATTTAGGTTTGGCTCCAAAGGTATTTTGGATTTATACTGGACTAGAAAGCCTTTTTGGATTGGATTTTGGCTTGAGTTTGGGTTTCACTTAGAATTCGCATTGGATTATGCTTTAGCTTAGGTTTAGGATTGACTTAGAGGCCTTTTGGATTTGATTTGGCTTGGGAGCAATTTCAGTTTTTGTTTGGCATGAGAGTAGTTTCGAATTCAGGTTTCACCAAGAAGTCATTTTAGATCAGGGTTTGACTTAGGTTTAACATTGACTAGAATGTCATTTGAATTTGAGCTTGACTTGGAAGTCATTTCAGTTTAAGTTTGACTTAGGAATTATTAGGGGTTTATGTTTGACTCGAAAGTCATCCACTTAGGACTTAGGCTTGACATAAGATTCATTATTGAGTTCCAGTCTCAATATGAATGTTGGTTTGAATTTTGATATGACATGGAAGGCAACTTGATTTTAGCTTGGTTTAAACTTTAATTTGACATGAGAGTCATTTTTTTTGAATTTGGATTTGACATGATAGTCAAATTGATTTTAAGTACGACTTAGATGTCAATTTAGATTTAGGTGTGACATGGATGTGGATTTAAGCTTTGGGTCTTTTTGAATTTGAGCACAATATGGAAGTAAATTTGCATTTGGATACAAAATGAAAATCAATTTGGGTTTAGGTTGACAAGGAAGTCAGTTTTCTTTTTTTTTTATTTTTTTTGGTTTGACATAGAAGTCTTTTTAGATTTGGGTTCAATATGAAAGTCATTTTGGATTTGGGTCGAACATAAACATATTTTGATTCAGATCGAATATAGAAGTCATTTGGTTTTAAGTTGCTTGAGTCAAATTAAATTTGGTCAACTAGTCCGGTTGTTGATATAAAATTAACCCCCAAACAAAAGAAATTTATTTTATTATTTGGTTGCACCTAGTTGAAGACTAGGTTGTCTATATACCCTTTCAAGGGATCAAGCCATTCGCAGTTCAACTCTATGATGAACTTCATTTTCATTTGAGCTTCAATTTAATTTAAAGGCGACATATCCTATTTAGCTAATTAAAGCATAAAACATATTCAGTCCAACTCATTTACATTTCTTTTTTTAATTCCATTTGAACTTCGAGCTTAAGTTCTTTTGTAATAATTTTTACTTTGGTCAAATCAACCTTAATTTCAGGTTATTCTTGGATAAACCTCGAGAGTTAGTTATTTTAGATTTTATATTTACTAATTGTGACTGCGCCCACCATTTTATTTCGAGTTTCCTACATGCCCTTTTTGGGATCAAGTCAACATAGTTTTAAAAGTAAAACAACGAGATTGTCACTTGATGTAAAATGAGCACTTGTATATTTTGATAGGTTAATACTTTATTTGTAAATTCAATACTTCAACTTTTATATTTTTAAGAGAAAATATAAATGTTTATCACATTAGAAAGGGGAGGATTGTTGAGGCATTTATATTGTAAATTTGGTGGTAACAATCGTTTAATGAGTCATTATGTTTAATTGTTCTAATCTTATTTGAAAATGACTCATAAGAAAGCTACGAAAAAATCAGGATTGATCACTTTGATACAAAGCTTTCCAAGACAATGGGTAAAGAGGAAAATAAGCAAAGTTGAAGACAAGATTGATCCAAAATCAAGAGAATAAGATCTGAGTCCAAACCCTTCAAGTCGTTTGTTTTATTATTTAGGATTAAGGATCTGGATATGTCCATTGAGTCAAAAATCTCAATATTGATATGTGATGCTCTAATAAAAATGTTTTTAAAATATTTTTGAAATTTGAATTCCAAATGTTATTTGAAAATACTCAATTCAAATCCAAGCAAATTAATTGTTTTGATAAAAATATTTTATAAATTGACATTATGGAATCGTGCCTAAACTAATAAGATAAAAAAAAAAATTTGTTATAGTGATATTTTAGCTTGATTAGAAAATTATTCATTCAAAAATTAAGCTAAATAAGGTAACCAAATCCAGCTACCAGTCAAAATGTTCGAAAACCACCCGGGCATACTGAGTATCAACACACATCGGACGTGCCGACACATAGAGTTACAGTAGCCAAAGCGGGCTGTTGTGTGTCATCACACAAGCCTGTGAATGGTTAAAATAGCTACTTTTTTATTTGATTTATTTCTAAATTTTCAAATATCATTCAAATGTTCCTAAGCCCCTCCTTTTCCTATAAACAAGGCTTGAATGCTTTGGTTTTAATAATTCAATTCTCTCTAAACATTCTTGATCGAGAGCTCTTGTTCTCTTATTGTGCTTTAATGTTTTAATTTCGAGTTTTTCTTAAAGTTTTCTTGATCATCTCTAGTTCTCTTTATTGTTTATTATTTGAGTTTAATTGACATATCCTTAGCTTTGACTAAGCTTGATTTATTCTCAATTCAATTTTGAAAGAGTGAAGAATTTTATTGCTTTAATTTATTTTATTGTAAAGATTGGATTCTTAGCATATTGTTACAAGAGCATTAATAGTAAAAGGTTGAATCTTGAACCTACATACAAAAACACCGATTATAAATGCTCGATCCTAAGCCTATGTTTTTAAAAAGGATCATCAAAATTAGTGAAAGGCTCAAGTAATAAAGAATAGTCACTTGAAGAGTAGACTAGTTTCTGGATTGGAAGTGAACCACTATAAAATTGTTGTGCATCATTGTTTTTTCTTGCTTTTATTTTTTACGTTTCATATGCATCATTTATCTTTCAATTTAATTTTTGGTTCTTAAAGTTTAAATTTTCATTTTATCGCAAAAGAATCTAATTCACCCGGTATCTTTTCCATTGTTATTTCATTCTTGTTTTGGGGTCATTTTTCGTTTGTGATTTTCAAAGTCCTAATTTGTAACTCTAAATTGAAAATCGAAGCACTCAAATCACATAGATCAATTAATCAACCTTTGAGTGGTTATGTCCTATATAATGAACTTCAATTGAACTGTAAATTGTCACTTACTATTAGGACCTTTCACAACAACTAATATCTTCTCCGATATCAGTTGTTAGGACTGCCCAGAATCACCGAACCATAAACTGAAATAGCAATGCGAAGTAAAGGGAATGGGGAAATAATTAGACACCAGAATTTATATGGTTCAGGCGAAGCCTACATCCACGAAGGGGGAGCAACATAATTTCAACAGAGGTATTACAACAGAGTTTCTCACTCACACTCTACCTCACACTTTTGGACTATATCTTTAGTTCCTTGCTTTCATTCCCATTTCTAAACCTTAAACAAGAGGTCCTATTTATAGGCCTCTACATTCATAACCCCCGGCAGCCCAAGTGTCACCATCATTGGGCTCCAATAAATCCAATCATGAATTAGCGATTTAGAATACTATCAGTCTCCAATCTTAACAATCTCCCACTTGGAGACTGATGAGGATCACAAACAGTATTTAACAGTAATCCTCCATGCTTCACCCCTCACACGCAATGAACATGTGCCAACTCTGATTTTATTTTCTACCCCGGTCCACATTCTCCGCTGCAATAACCAGTCAATCTAAACCCGCTGACTACCAGGACCCCAAGAAAAATAAAACCAAACTCCAAACAGATAAAATAGCAGGAAAAATTCTAGGTTTAATTTTGGTCCTTAATTTTCCCGGTCAACTCAACTTTGACCCATGGCCTAAAATAAACCTGCACTTGCAAAAAATTAATTGCCACCCATTTTTACTGTAGCGATGTTTCACTTCTCCTCTGACCAAATTTCTGTCTTTGTCCTCTGTCCTCTGTCCTTTCTTTTCATCTTCACTGTTCAATGGTAATTTACTCTGTGGCTTTTCATCTTCTCTCTCTTCTTGCAGTTCAACCGGCCGCCGTCGCCGACTTTTGTCTCCGTCAACGATTGCCATCGTCGAGACCCACCACCGGCTACCATTACCAACCGTAGCTCTAATTCCATCATTACCTCTTCGACACCTGAACCATCAAGGCTTTCTTCTCTCCCAGCCATGACTTTCTCTCTCCGGCCATCACCGTCACCAAGAATCGCCACCTAAGGACACTGCCTCCACTCAGACAACCATAGTGGTCATTACCACGTTCTTGTCTAACAACTACCGACGTCGCTCCAAAACCTTGCTGTCGGAGTCGAACACCACCAACGACGCTCACCGGCCCTCTTCCACAGAGAACCACCACGAACGACAACCACCGCCACTGGAGGTCAACTCCGCCGCCACCATCAACCTCGATTTACCAGTCGGCTTCGCGGAGAACCCCCAACACCGGAGTTAACTCCCACTCTATCATCGTCTTCATCTTAACCGTCAACCTCGCAGCCTCCACCAACATCGCCGTCGGACTGGCTGGCCACCCTGAGATGTGCAACTCCGCCTCACTCGAAGCCCAACACCACTTTCCTTTTCCGGCCCTGATTCACATGATTACTATAGATCTGGCCACAATCTACCACCCAGGTACACCGATCTAGGCTTTTTCCTCTTTCGTTCAACACCAAGCGCAGCTAAACACTGCCATGCGCACCCACGCGCCTTTCACGCGCTGCCGTGCATCACCACACGCCACCGTACACTACTCACGCGCCACCCACGCGCCGCCATGCACATCTCTAAGCGCCACCAGCACGCCTCCTTTTTTTCCCTTGCCAGAACAGTACATCCAGCCACCGGTCTTTTCCTCCCACTCAAACAGCTATTTCTCAGACTTAGGTTCAACCTGAGGCTCTGATACTAGTTATTAGGGCCCAAATACCATAATTTAAGATCACCTATAGGAATTACCGAGATCACCCATAGGAATTACCTAAATCACCCATAGGAATTACCGATCACCCACAAGAATTACTGAACCATAAATCGAAAAACGAACATAAATAAAAGGGGACAGGGAGAACACCAAAAATTTACATGGTTCAGCCGAAGCCTACATCCACGGAGGGGGAGCAACATAATTTCACTATTATAACAGAGTTATTACAACAGAGTTTCTCACTCACACTCTACCTCACACTTTTGGACTACATCTTTAGTCCCTTGCTTTCAACCCCATATCTAAAACTTAAACAAGAGGTCCTATTTATAGGCCTCTACATTCATAACCCCCGGCAGCCAAGAGTCACCATCACTGGGCTCCAATAAATCCAGTCATAAATTAGCGGTTTAGAATACCATCAGTCTCCAATTTTAACACTTACATGCATCAAAACTTATACATAATTGAAAATTGATCTTCATAATTCAACATTCATATATTCTTAAGATTCGGCCACTTTAGTAACTAACAAATTATCATGGCATATGAATATGAAATCACATAAAAGAAATAACTTTCATGCAATAATTGTACATAAATTACACTCAATTTGAGTATCTTAATATTCATGACATAATATTAATAGATCAACATAAAATATATAAATCAATCACATAATTTTGCCTTTAATGACCTAATAATCATTCTTTTACTCAAATAATAAACTTAAGTTATATATACAATCTTATTCATCAAAAAAAAAAAAAAAAAAAAGTTATGTATACATTCTTATTAAGGGTAGAACATAAGGTGGTCGTTGGTCATTTCCAATTATATTGTGCATGGACAGTACCAGCACTCCATTTACAGTGGATGTAATTTATTTGTTCTTAGTTCCCTTTTATTTTGTGCTGTTATTAGTAGATTCTTTATTTATAAAAAAAAATTGATATTATTGTAAGGAACTGATGAATATAAAAACTACACCCAGGCGGTACCGAGGCCAGAGGCCCTTACCGTCCCCTTTCTTGGTTGCACCCAGGGCGGTACCGAGGCCGGAGGCCTCTACCGTCCCCTTCTTGGTTACACCCAGGGCGGTACCGAGGCCAGAGCCTCTACCGTCCCTCTCCCTTGGTTACACCCAGGCGGTACTGAGGCCAGAGACCTCTACCGTCTCCCTTCCCTGATTAACTCCCAAGCGGTACTAGACCCAGGGGTCACCGCGGCCCCTAGTACCAATGGCAACCAAGCGGTACCCCTTGGATTACTTCACGCACTCGCATATCTCCACTATAAATAGGGGGAAGATTCCCACAAAAAAGGCAAAAAACTTGAGCTTAGTTCTACCCTCAAGAACCCAATCAAAAACTCCATAAACAATAGGCGCCGTCTGTGGGAAGGGCATTACAAACTTTTCCCATGTCAAGCACCAGTCGCTCCACCACTCACGGGGGGCATCACGACCCTGATTACGTAACCCAAGGTCAGTTTGAGCAGCTTCAATAGCAAATACACCGGCTCTTTTCACACACGCCCACCAATAACACAGAGTATATTCCAGAACCTGACCAGTCCACCACTGCATCTCCACATGCCCGAACTCAAAAGTTTAAGCGGGGCTACCGCCTCCACGCTAAGCGCATGTCTAAATCATACAAGGAGGGACTCCAGGAAGGTCCCCAGGCCAGCCGTATCCTACACCGTACCAGGAACTCACTCACCGTTCACATCTCGAATTTTGTCAGCCACAGTGGGGAAGGTGAAAATCCCAAACATTGATCCGTTTGACGGAACTCAAGACCCGGAAGATCACTTGGCCAGCTTTATGGCACGGATGTATCTACAAGATGTGGGGGAAGACATCTGGTGTAAATGTTTTCCCGCTACCTTAAAGGCGGTCGCACAAAATTGGTTCGCTTCCCTACCAAATTTTTCTGTGGATAGCTTTACGCACCTTTCCCAAAGGTTCGCTCGGCACTTCGTTAGTAATAAGAGAAGAAGAAGGAAGGGTGCGCATCTTCTTAAGTTACAACAGCATGATGTCGAAACTTGAGGAGTTATGTGAAACGATTCATGCGAGCTAGGATTGATGTTACCACCTTATCAGATGAAACGACAATCACCGCCTTTGTCAATGGGTTGCAGAACTTCAACTTTAAATTCCCCCTGGCAAAGGGACCGCCCTCTACCATTGATGAGCTATGGCGGAAAGCCAACAAATACATCCTGGAAGAGGATGTCATGCCAGTGATGCCCAGGGCTGAAGTGGCTCAGGAGTCTTTGGGGTCAAAGGACCACCCCAGGCCACTCCGGGGTAACATCCGACTGGCCAGGAGGCCCGCGCCCATTTTAAAAACTCAGAACCAGCAGCCTGCGCCTCGCTAGCTTTTAGAGGTAAAAATGAAGGGGTCACCCAAAAACCTGAACTCTGCCCCATCTGGTGATAGCAGACCAATATGGTGTTCATACCATCAGGTCTCTACCCCTAACACGGCTAACTTTCGGGCTTTGGACTTTCGCCTTAAGGAAGCCGAGCATACCAGCCAATGGGAGGAATATGCAACATTAAACAGAATGAGGACTGGGAAAGCTCAAACCACTAATGATGGCGAAATAGGTCCTGGGAATACGGCAGCCAAAGTCATTGCTACAATCACCCCAAGGTTTGCTCCCCCCTCATTAAAGGAGGGAGGAAAGGTCCCAACAGGGGGAACGGACGCAGCCCGAAATGCACCCCGGTGTATCAGCTTCACTAAAGAGGATGCCTAAGGAATAGACGCACGGCAAGAGGACCCCCTCGTTATTACCGCTGACATTTACAGGCACACGGTACACAGAATACTGATCGACCAGGGCAGTTCTGCAGACATTTTATTCTTGGAATGCTACAACAAAATGGGAATACCGCTTAGTGCGCTCGTACCAGCACCATATCCCGTCATGGGCTTCACAGGGGCGCCCGTTCTACCACAAGGTAAAATAACGTTGCCCACAGTTTTTAGAAATGAAAATGAGTGGCGAACAATTAAGATAAAGTTCCTTGTTATCAGCGCTCCTTCTTCCTATAACGCGATCTTGGGAAGACCCTCCCTGAACCGTTTAAAAGTTGTGGTATCAACCTACCATCTAGCCATGAAATTTGAGGCGGATACTGGGGACATCATGACGATACGAGGAAGGTATGGCACCTTTTAGAATACTACCATACTTTCTCTAATTTGACTGTAATGGCGGCCGAACCTCTGGAGCCCAAAAGGCCTCCTCCTCCACCCTTGGAAAAGTATGAGTTGGAACCTGGGTGTTACACCTACCTGGGCGCTTCACTCCCTCGACATCTGCGAGAGGAAATTGGGGAACTTCTGAGACAATGCCGAGACGTTCTCGCGTTTTCCACAAAGGAAATGCCAGGAATACCGCCCCGCGTGATCACTCATCAGCTTAATGTCCGCGATAGCAAGGCGCCCATTAAACAGTGAAGGCGCAGCTTTTGTACAAAACGTAACGATATCATTAAAGCCGAGGTGGAAAAGTCGTCCCAGGCTGGATTTATACGAGAAGTGTTATACCCCGAGTGGTTGGCCAACGTGGTATTAGTCAAAAAGTCTAATGGGAGCTGGAGGATGTGTGTGGATTTCACGGATCTCAATGAAGCCTGCCCAAAGGACTCTTATTCCCTACCCAAAAGAGACAGGCTGGTAGATTCAACGGCGGGCTGTGAGCTATTCAGTTTCACGGATGCCTTTTCAGGGTACCATCAGATTCAAATGCATGCGGCCGATGAAGAAAAAACGGCTTTCATCACAGCAGAAGGAACATGCTGCTATAAGGTAATGCCGTTTGGGCTTAAGAATGCAGGAGCCACCTATTAGCGGCTGGTGAACAAGGTCTTTACCCCACAAATAGGGCGCAACATGGAAGTCTATGTGGATGACATGATAGTTAAGTCAAAACATAAGTTAGATCATGTTTTTGACTTAAGAGAAGCCCTGGAAGCACTTCGAAAATACCGCATGAAGTTGAATCCGAAAAAGTGTTCGTTTGACGTACCAGATGGTAAATTCTTGGGCTTCATCGTATGTTCTCGAGGGATTGAGGCAAACCCTAGAAAGGTGCAGGCCATACTCGACTTGAGGCCTCCTCACTGCCCTAAAGATGTGCAAAAATTGGCCGACTGCATGGCTTTGCTCAACCGGTTCATTAACCAGGCTGCAGAGAAGGCTTTACCATTTTTTAATGTACTACGAGGGAAACAACCTTTCCTCTGGAATGAGGAGTGCGCACGCCCTTTTGATCAATTGAAGTAGCACTTGGCGCACCTCCCTGTGATCACTTCTCCTGAGCCAGACGAGAAGCTGGGTCTCTACCTGGCCATTTCAGGAAGCGCTACAAGCGCGGTATTGATAGCAGACCGGCAAGGACAGCAGCTCCCAATCTACTTCATAAGCCAAACTCTCAAAGATCCAGAAAAGAGGTATCCCCCTATTGACAAAACCGCCCTAGCCTTGGTCACCGCGGCGTGTAAACTAAGACCTTACTTTCAGTCCCACGAGGTCACGGTACTCACTAACTTTCCGCTCAAGAAGTTGCTTTCAAAGTTGGATTGTTCAGGGCGAATGCTTAAGTGGGCGGTTGAGCTTTCTGAGTATGACATACACTATCAACCTCGAAGAGCTATCAAGGCCCAAGCTTTAGCTAACTTCTTGGTAGAACGCGACTTTGGAATTGAAGTACCCGAACTAACAGAAACTCTTGAAGCGATGTCCACTTGGAAGGTATTCGTTGATGGATCTGCAAACTCAGAAGGTCGCGGTGCAGGCATAGTGTTGATCAACCCGGAAGGGGAACGTCCAGAGTACGCGGTAAGATTACACTTTGAAGCAACTCACAATGAAACCGAGCACGAGGCGCTATTGCTCGGTATGGATTTCACTAAGGCCGCAGGAGCGGCTCGCCTGGAGGCTTATAGCAATTCAAAGTTAGTAGTAAACCAAGTTACAGGGAGCTACGGGGTAAAAGAATCGCACCTGTCCTAGTACCTGGAATTGGTCAGAGCTAAGGTCTCTGCCTTTCAAGACTTCAAGATACAGAGCATTTCCCGAGAAAGTAATTATCGTGTGGACGAACTAAGCCGCCTGGCTAGCACTGGAAGTAAGGATTCAAGCGGGCATATTCATACTCACGAATCCAACGTTAAATACGTGGATCGGGCGGCGCCCATAGATGTGATGCAAGTGCGAGGGGAGGACGGGTGGATGCGTCCAATTCTAGACTTCATTCTTCATGGTAAGGAGCCCGTGGATAAAACCGAAGCGCGAAGGCTGAGGAGGCGGGTGGTACGCTTCACAATAATCAATCAACAGCTCTACAAAAGGTCATTCATACATCCCCTGCTGAAGTGTCTAACACAGGAAGAAAGGGACTACGTTTTAAGAGAAATTCACGAAGGAATCTGTGGAGTTCATATTGGAAAGCAAGCCCTTGCTGGAATGGCGTTAAGGGCAGGATACTTCTGGCCTACCCTGAGGAAGGATGCCGGTACCCTTGTACAAAAATGCGACAAATGCCAAAGATTTGCACCCCTCATCCACGCTCCCGCCGCGCCACTACAGCCCATTGTTGACCCTATACCCTTCGATCAATGGGGAATGGACATCTTAGGTCCCTTTCCCTTAGCCAGCGGGCAAAGGAAGTTCTTGATAGTGGCCGTAGACTAGTTTAGTAAGTGGGTAGAAGCTGAGGCGGTAGCTCGGATTATAGACAACACGACCAGGCAATTTCTGTGGAAGAATATCATTACGCGCTTTGGAATCCCTAGGGCCGTTATCACTGATAACGGGACACAGTTCGACTCGCCACGGTTCCGAGCATACTGCCAATGCACGAACATTGCTCTCCATTTCACATCCGTTGCTTACCCCCAGAGCAACAGGCAAGCTGAGGCCGAAAATAAGCAAATACTCAATGGGCTTCGAATGAGACTAGATGAAGCTAAGGGAAGATGGGTAGAGGAGTTACCTAGCATGCTATGGGCCCACCACACGATCTACTGCGTAGCTACCAGGGAAACCCCGTCCATGCTGACCTATGGTACTGAGGCGGTAATCCCAGTAGAAGTGGGAGAACCTAATTACCACATACAGCACTACGATCACCTACACAACGAAGACCAGCGGAGGTGCGCCTTGGATTTGGTAGAGGAGGTCAGAGAGGACGCCCTTCTTCGGATAGTAGCCCAAAAGCAAAGAGTATCCCAGTATTACAATAAACGCCTGAGGATAAAGAGTATCGCAGCACTGACTAACACAAGGCCCAACACTGACATCATCAACCACGGCCTAACTCCGGCCCGATTCGACCTCCAGCCCACGACACCACCAACACCAGCCAGCCCGAGCAGCACAGGCCGTCACCAAGGCCCAACACCATCTCTACCTCAAGCTTGCACCAGCGTCCGGCCCACCACCAGCACCGACTTAGGGTTTCATTAGCAGCAGCGTCTTCGATTTAAAAGGAAGGGAAGCGTTCAATTCTGGCATCTTGATTCTTCTCTCAGCTCTCTCTCTTTCTCAAATTTTATTTTTCTTTTTCGTTAAATTGGAACGAGAGCGAAATTAGCATGGAGATCAACATGAGTTTGTTCAACTTCTTCTTCACCGGATCATCCTTGATGGAGAGCTAACTTGCTGTCTTGGGTTAGATGAAATCTTAGCCTTTATTTTTGATTACTTTTAATTTGGGTTAACTTGATTGTTTACATGAATTGCTTGGTTGAGATAAATACTTTGAAGTATTATATTTTTATTGTTTATTCAATTGATATGATTATTGAGTTTGTAACCTTTAATTGTTGATATTGATATTTATAAATTAATTCTTTGTGCTTGTAGCCTTACGATTAATTAATCAAGCAATAGTATTAACCGAATTGTTAATTAAAGCCTATCTTTCCTATGCTTTAGTTAGATAGGATCAATACGTAATAATTAACAATACGTTAGGTAGAGCCTATTTTTCTTATACTTTAGTTAGATAGGGTCAATACGCAATACTAACAATATTATTTTAGTATGTTGAAGCTTGTAGCCTAAACTACTACCCGTGTGACAATCAATAATCCCAATTTAAGAGATAATGCAAAAATAATTGGCTAATGATGGATTCGAAACCCTAGGCTCCAATTTAATACACGTTCCCGATTAGTAGTAGATTACTTTAGTTTAATTGTCGTTTTCTGGATTAATTATCACAAAGATATCACTTTTTCTTAAATTAATTTAGGTCATAGATTAAATTCAAGCACTCTTAGTCCCTATGGTTTGACATCATCTCGCCCTACACTTCAATTTAGATGTGTTTAATAGATAGGATTTTATATTAAATTTTGATAGACGTAGAAAAATACATCAGACGTGTACCTTACTTTCATTTTACTGCTATATCCTTTTTATGGAACTAAAGACTAGAGATGTAAATGAGTTATGCTAGTGGTCCCCAAAAATAAAAAAGGAAAAAAGGTCATGCTAAATATGAATTGAACAAAATTGAGAGTTTGTTTTTCAACTCCGAAGCCAAGCATGTTGGGCGAGAGTAGTACCAGGATGGGTGACCTCCACGGAAGTCCTCACCCTCAGGTTGGAGACACTGAGAAACAACCTCTCTTCAGGTTAACACCGTAAAGGGGGAAAACTGCGTACATTCGTCCCCCCAGATCCTGCGTAGGCGAGAGCCCTTGAGGCACTGGATATGTTCCTTTATATTCCTTTTGAGAGTTGGTTTTCAACAATTTGCCAACTCAAATTTTTAGCTTGGATATTTTTACCTTTGATTAAACTACATGAAACTTAGATATTTTTAGCTTAAACTCAACGTGCTTTGATTATTCCCAAATCTAGCTACTCAACTGATTATGTAGACTTATCTAAACACATATGAGACTTATTTGGGCTTAAATTTGAATCTTACAATCCATTAATACAAGGTAATTTTATTATTATTGTTAGGTAAAATTATATTTTGTTACAACAAAAATATAATTTTTAATGCAACTTTGTGGAATCACATTATTGTTGTAATAATAATAATTTTTATCTTTATAATAACAATTTCCTAATCACAATTTTTTGAAATTTTCAAAAATAAAAATAAAACAATACATGGTCACGCGAACAACACGTAGCAGATATCAAAGTTAAACCCCCTGCATTTCCGGCTTCCAACATCTCTTTGGAAATCAACCAAACGGTCTCCCATAACATTTGAATTTCAAATCCTCCCCTCCATCTGTCCCCCCCTCTCTCTCTCTCTTTCTTAAACCCCACCTATAAAAACGCTACGGAAAACCCTAAACCGATCCCCCCTTCACACTTCCACACTGCAAAAACCAAAAATCCGACTCATACCCATCAAAATATGGCCAAGAAGAAGCTGACCCACCAAAACCAATCATCCGACCACTCACAAAATCCTCAAGATTTGAATCTGCAAGTTCCCAGTAACCGTTCTTCAAATGGCATGGGGGATTCTACAGAGAAACTCGTGAGTTTGAAGTCCCTTAACGCCATTTTGCTTAAAGAAACTGTGGAGAAGCGACAGGAAGTTCAGGCTTTGGTTGAAAAGAAGAAATCGCTCGAGTCAGAGTTAACTCGGTCTGAGTCGCAGGTTCAGGCTTTAATGGCGGAGTTGAATCTGATTAAGGATAGGGATCTGGGGATTGAGCTTGAGAAGGGGGTCGTTTCTGCTTTTATGGTGTCGCAGGTGGGGGATTTGGGTAAGATTCGTGGGGAGATTGATGAGTTGAGGAGAGAGAACGAGTGTTTGAAGAGTGAGAAAAAGGAGGTTCAGATAGAGAAGGATGAACTGGAGTGTGCCAAATTTAAATGGGATAGGGATATTACGTCAATGAAGCAGTTGGTGAATGAGCTTAATGTTGAGGTTAAAATGCGTAAGGATTTGTTGAATCAAACTGTTTATGAGAGGGATTTGTTTGAAGACAATCTGAATTTTCAAATTGTGGAGACAAATAACTTGAAAGAGAAATTGAAGATGGTGGAAGAAAGAGAAAGGGATAGTTCAGAGGAAGTGAGGAAATTGAAGGTGAAATGTGAAGAATTGGTGAAAGACATTGAGGAGAGAGAAAGCCTGATTCAGTCATTTAGGAGTGAGATGGGTTCAATGCGAAAAAGTTCGGCACGTTTGATTGAGGAGTTAAAGGGGGAGAAAGAGTTGATTTGTAGAAAAAATGTGGAGTTAGAAAAAGAGAAAACTAAGCTTAATGCATCAATTTTGAGTCTAAAGGAGAAAGAAGAGAAATGGAGGTCGAAGTTTTCGGTAATGGAGAAGGTTAATGCTGAATTGAAGGCGAAGAGTGAAGATTTGGAGGCTGATTTCAGTGTTATAATGATGGGGAAGGAGGAGACGGAAAGAGAAAGTGAGAGTTTGATGGAGAGATTGGGTGCAATGGTGAAGGAACTCGAGAATTTAGGGGAGGAGAGGGAAGGAATACGTAGGGGGAAGACAGAGATCGAGCAAGCGAAAATGAGGCTGGAGGATGAAATTGTTGCATTGCAAATGGAAGTGAGTGAGTTGAGGAGAAATCTGTTGGATTTGCAATTGACATATAAAGATCAGATAGAGAAAAATGACAAGTTAGTCACCGAAATTGCCCTATATAAAGATGAACTGGATCGTGTTAGAGTTCAGAGAGATGATGCTCGGTTGAAGCTGAATGTGGAAAAAATGGATGTCATGAAGTTAAAAGAGGAGGTGTCAGAAATGACAAAGAAGATTGAAGAAATGGGAGGTGAATTGGAGGAAATGAGGGTTGCAAACGAGCGAATTTTGCATGAAAAGAAAGAGGTCGAAATCCAATACAACAAACTCGTTGAACAGAAGGATTTGGCTGAGAAAAAAGTACCTGAAACCCAGAAAAAGATTGCTGATCTGCAGGCGATTTTACAGTCAAAGAGTGAAACTTTAGAGCATGCCTTATCCGTGCTGAAGAATACTGCTGCAGAATTATCTTCTGCAGATGCGAAAAAAGTCGAAAGTGAAGAAGAAGAGAGCTTACCGAATCACAGTTATGTGGGTGGAGAGATAGAGCAGTACTTGGTTGAATTGAGGACGATTCAAGCAGCATTTCGAATGAGTACTTCCAAGGTTAAGGAGATGGAGAAGGAGGTGGAGTTGATGCGGGTTGCTGTTGCAGAGGCGACTAAGAAGAAGAGTATGTGGGCAATGGTGTCATCAGGTGCCACCATTTTTGCTGCAGTTGCTTCTCTTGCTTATGCCGCTAGAGTACGTTGATTGAGGCCTTTTTCTGTTACACAAATTAGGATCAATCAGGATTAGTCTTTTAAGTATTTTTGGTCAAAAACAAGTCTTCAAATAAGGTAAAAAAGAAGTTGCAGGCCTGTTTGATATTACTTTGTGTTTGTAGTTTCTCATCTTCGAGAAATTAAAAATCAGGTTTTAAGAACGATTTTCTGGTTTTTGGTTTATGTTTTTAGTTTTTAAAATAGTTGAGAAAAACTTAAACCTTGAAATGAAATGGGTCAAGACTGACTTCAAATGAAATGGGGAAAAACTGACCTTTAAGGGAGTATAAATAAACCAAATATCTTATTATTTATTCATGTTTGAAATTAATTAGAGATTGTTTGTGCTCATTTTGAAGGTTCAAGAGCTTAGCGAATTGAGTTTTAGCATGCTTGTAAGTTTAAAAAGGCAAGTTTGAATGTGGGTGTTTGATTTGTTGACGTTCTCGAACAATTTGACAAAGTTGCATTAATAACTCGTTAACAACTCATAGAAGGCTTGGTAATAGCTCATGATGATTTGATGATAGCTTGATAGTGACTCAAATAGTTCAGCACGGTAGCAAGCTAATCTCGATTGCAAGCTTCATAGATGAGCACGACGATTGGGTTCAAGTAGGGTAACGACCCAAGTCAAGTGGAGTATTAAGCATACTAATATTTTATCAAATGTAGTTGAAACTAAGGTTCCCAAGTTGGATAAATGTCTGGCTTGAATTTGAGCTCGTTAAAGCTTACTTGCGTTTTTGCTTGATCGGTTTGGTTACTTGTGCTTTTGCTCATGTTTCTGGCTTTTTTTGGTGGCAAACGCGTATGGATGTTTGGAATCTGAAATGTACAAGAGTGTCTTGTTCGAAATTCTTATGGCAATGTTGGTGACCGTCAAGGAACCAACTTTTTTAAAAGCTTAAGTTAATGGGTAAAGGTCCATGATTTGTTTTATGCTCTAATATGCCTTCTCATGTAAATGTCCATTGGGCTTTAAGTGTGAATATTGCACAGACTCATTTTATATCTCGTGTTTAAATTATATTAATATTAAAAATGAGGGCTGTTGGGATTGGAACTTATGATGCCTTGGTTATCAAGGCTCTAATGTCATGTTAAAGAACTAATTTTCCCAAAAGGTTAAGCTGATGGGTGAAGGCCCATAATTAGTTTTATACTCTAATAGTGACCAAGTTACGATTTGTTTTAAGTTTTAAAAAATATATACTGTTGTAAAACTATAGAGATATTATATTTTATAGGATGGTAATAAAAAGACAAACACAAATATAATTAACAAAAAATAACAAGTATTTTATATCAGAACGATATTATTTTATTTATAATTTTTTTTTTTCTCTCATTTTTTTTCTCTTTTCTCTTCATTTTCTTTTCTTTTCTTTCTCTCCTTTTTCTTTTCTTTTTTTTTTCCCCCCTGCTGTTATTGTATGATGCTGAGTATGTATATATATAAAAAGGGGAGGAATCAGTCATCTTTTTGGATGGCTTATATTGTGACAAGTATCATAATTTAATTTGTACTTAAATATTCATTTATATGTATGTATATGTATATATACGTAAATAGGTATCTTATATAATTTTTAATTTTCTATGATATTTAATAATATCTAAACTCGACTCTAAAATTTGTACTCGAAAAATATCCAATATTTACAACACTTCCCCTTTGGATATTTTCCGTTATAACGAGATACAACGTCCAAGCTAAATATGTCTGCCTCGTTAAAAACCTTGCTAGAAAAACCCAGTGGGAAAAACTATAGCGAAGGAAAAAAGAGTACAACTCATATTTAACTCCCCCTCATATGAACGTATTAGCAATGGGCGTTTCTGAGTCGACGCATAACATTCTTGTGAACTAACTGCAAAAGTTGTTGTTGGCAACGCCTTCGTGAATAAATATGTCAGGTTCTCACTTGATCGAACTTGTTGAACATCAATTTCACCCATCTTCTGAAGCTCTTGTATAAAGAAGAACTTCGGTGAGATATGTGTAGTTCCGCCGCCTTTCTTAAAATATGTGCGGGACATAGCACTCTTGAAAGTGTATATTGTCCGAGTTATAAACGCTTCTTGAACTACCTCGTTAAAAAACCTTTGCTAGGGAAAATTATCCAGTGGGAAAAACCATAGCAGAGGAAAAAGAGTGTAGTGCATAATTAACTCCTCTTCTGGGACGCACATTAATCAAGTATGTCTCGGAGTTGGCGAATGCAAATTTTGTGCCAATTTTTTGAAAGTTTATAGTAGATGCCTTCTTGAATAACTCTTCCAGGTTCATGAGCGAACATGTACTTCATCTTTCTTCAAGAAGCTTAAGAGTAAGAACTTCTTTGAAGTGCACTGGTTCTATGAACTCTCTTTCGCTTGAACAATGCATACTTATCTTCATTGTTGCACTCCCCCTGATCGTTGGATCAAGGGCTTTGATGTTACCAATTCTCTACTTGCTCATAAAGCGCAAGTGTTTCAGTAGTAACAAAATATGGCAATACAATTATATAACAAAATAGCATTCTTGTCACTTACCAGATGCCGATCAACACTTGCATACATATTAATTGCAAGTTTGACATAATATAATAATGTATATTGGTTAATCTATCAAGTTAAACGTTTAATCACATATCACATACTAGTGACAAGTTGACCAAAGAGGCCATATCTGGTTGTGTGACAGCTGTATCAATGCGTCACTTAAACCAAGGTATGGTGGGGTCAAGAATTTATTCATTACCTCATTAAGGACCGAAAGAGGTCAAAATTGAGGCACTAAACAAAATGATAAAATATTCAAGTACAGTACTGGTATGAGTTGACCAATAGAGTAATACTCTATCATATTAGTGCCCGATCTTTAGGTCGAGACAAAATCTTTCCTTTTCCAAGATCCTCAATCTCAAGTTTTCAGTTTAGGTGCGTAACAGCCTTTTTAAGCTCTTCGGGAGTTATGATGATATTAACATATTTCTCTTTCAGTAGATATATACCGTGGTTTTGAACTATATGCTTCTGGCATGTTTGGTCCTTCAGGGACTTTCATATAAATATCATCGTACAAATAAGCTATTACCAATATATATATGGCGCATATAGATTTTATTCTTTAGGCATTTGGACTTCAGGTCCGTATGGCTAATTTAGCCTGAATTGCGTCTTTCTATTTGAGCCAATCATTTCTTTGTTGACATTCTTGAACAAACACTGGTCCAAGATTTTCAATTTTTTTGATCAGGGGGTAGCTACTGTCATCTGATTAATTTCGGTTCTATAATATCTCATATTTTATAAAGATCTCTTTATCATCATAATTTCAATAGTTTGACTATTTCAATAGTCCGAGTTTCAGGTAGTTTCGTGTACCTGATAATCTTGAGGGATTTTTATTTACACATATTATTATCTCTGCAGAGTTTATCTCCTTAAGAATTTCATAATAGAGGAACCAAAATTTTCTATTACTCCATTTTCTTTCTCATATTTAAATCTTGGAACCGATACATCTACCACGCTTCTGGCGTGCAATGGATGTATTTTTCAATATATTGGAATATTAATTCGAGCAAGAGCATATATAGTGGGGACATATTATTTGGTCACCCTCTTTCCATAAGTGAATACATTTGCGAATTGGCTTGTAATAATTTACAAGTGAACAATTCTTCGAACTTCTGGTTCGATGAAGCATTCCACATAAATTCTCATTTTCCAACTTTCGTATTTCTCCCCCTGATTCTGGAAACCCTGTTTTGTCAAATTGACAATCAGCAAACTACAATGTAAAATATTTTCAGTTAATATCTCCAGATATTTAATCATAAATTCCAAGTCCTCTTATTTAGACCCATCTTTTCTCATTGAGGTGGAATAATTGGGACATACAGTATATAAACATAGATGGGATATATATATATATATATATATATATCTTGTCAGAGACAAGTTATACCAGGAGATCCATAATTAGTGCGGCAACATATATAATAACATGTGCCCATGTAAAAGTTGGTAATAATAATGGTTTAACAATTCGCTGCAGGCGTTTAATCAGAAGACCATTTTGTATCTGTACGCGGGCTATATGGCAATTCATCCTATACAATAATCATTAAATTCATGGGATGTAATTTTCTCCTACAATATCATACAATCCACGACTTGAGCTCATAGTCGGATCATTTATGTAAGAAGTTTCACAAATGCCACATCACAAGTGTATCATACTCATGGGACCAACGGGTAGAGGCCTCTGTTAAAGTCATAACATACCGAATTGGTCCATGTGATAAAATAATTGGCCCACATATGTCCCATTTAGTATGCCTCCAAATATATGAGATTCAAACTCAATTTCAATTGCATGTATAGTAATTGTTTGGCTTTAAGCAGCACAAGTAGCGTATGAAATCTCATCAGGAGAAAGAATCTTCAGGTTCTTTAATGAGTGCCCATGAGAACTTTCAATAATTTTTCTCATCGTCATTACACCTGGATAGCCTAAACGGTCGTGCCACAGGGTGAACGTTTTACAATCAGTTAACTTTCGGTTAACTACTGTATTTGATTCAATATAATATAACCTAGAAGAAAGTGCTAATAATTTTTTCATTATTTTCTTTCTTCCTGAAGTAAGCGATATAATATAAAGATATTCTTTATCGCCCTCATTTATTGTCTCAATATGATAACCATTGCGACGAATATCTCGAAAATTGATCCAGTTTTTATGTGATCTGTTGGAAATAGAGCATCGCTCATGTTTAGTTTTGTCCCTTCAGGGAACATAACATGTGCTCTTCTGGAGCTTTCAACCAAATTTGAAACAACCGATATAAGAATCTTCTGGTTCTTTAATGGGTGTGAGAATTCCCAACGATTCTCTTAACCATATTTATACCCGGCTGACTCAAATAGTTATGTCATAAAATAAAAGCCTTTTGGTCTGTTAACTTCTGGTTAATCATCCCAATTGGTATACCGGAATTAAATATTTTTTCTTTAGAAAACATGATATATGCTCTTCTGGAGCATTTAATAAAGTATTAAATAGATTGGCTGAGATATATAGTCATATGAATAACTGATAATAAGTAGGCGGCATAGCCAACCATATGAATAACATATAATAAGTAGGCGGCATAGCCAACCATATAAGTAATGAACGAGTAATAAAAAGTAGGAAGTTTAACAAGCCATGAATATGGAAAATAGAAAATACGAAAAAGCTGAAGTTTTCTCTTTCATTCAACTCCTCGTCATATTTGGACCTCTTAAATTTTGGTCCATTTAGGGTACCATAATGCCAGTTATTATTACCGCAACTATAACCTTGTCCACGGCCCTGACCACGTCCACAACTTCGACCACTTTTATGATGTCGACCATGTCCCTAATGGTCGTATATCGAAGCATTCACTTAGGGAATGGTTCGAATCCAGTTGGTCGTGTTTGATGATTTTTCATTGCTTTGTTCAGTAACAAGGAGATAGATATCAACTATGAATATTTTTTTTAAATTCTCGTTCTCGATATTGCTACTAAAGGAGCATATTCGAGATATGAAATGTAAAGAATATTTTCTCTAACATATCCTCCTCAGTAATATTTTCACCGTATAATTGCAGCTGGAAGGTAATACTAAACACTATAGAGTTATACTCACTGACAGTTTTAAAATCTTGCAGCCACTGGTGAATCCATTCATAGCGAGCTTTAGGGGGGATCATGGACATTTCATGATCAAACATCTCCTTTAAATTTAGCCAAAGGACATATGGGTCCTTGAGAGTAATATACCCAGCTTTCAATCCTTCAGGGATATGATGCCTGAGAAATATCATTACTTTAACGCGATCCTGCAGGGATGCGCTATTACCATTGTCCAAGATTCACAGCGTCAGGGTGAACCTCAACATTAAGGGTCCAAGGTAAATAATTTTTTGTCAGATATATCAAAAAGTAAATTAAAGGTTAGTAAAATTATAAATCACAAAGATTAGGAAATAAAAACTTACCTCGAATATAGAACAATCAGCTGGTTAGAGACTCATACTGATAACGTGTTATAAAACTATAGAGATATTATACTGTATAGGATGGTAATAAAAAGACAAACCTAAATATAATAAACAAAAAATAATGAGTATTTTATATTAGAATGAGATTATTTTATTAATAATTTTCTTTTTTTTCCTCTCCTTTTTTTGTCTTTTCTCTTCCTTTTCTTTTCTTTTCTTTCTCTCCTTTTTCTTTTCTTTTTTTCTCCTCGCTGTTGTTGTGTATTGCTGTATATGTATATATATAAAAAGGAGGGAGGAATGAGTCATCATTTTTGGATAGCTTATATTGTGACAAGTTTCACAATTTGATGTGTGCTTAAATACCCGCTTATATATAAGTATAAGTATATATACGTAAATAGATATTTTACATAATTTTTAATTTTCTAAATATCCAATATTTACAACATATACACATTTATTATTTTTTTATTTGTGATATATATTATTTATTTTAGACAAACACCCTATCTTGGTCTTTACTGGCTGTTTTCTAGCAAAGGGGTAAGGTAATGGAGGTAAATCCTTATCCCCATTTTGGCAACCTGCACCTCACACCTTGGTGTAGTGGAACGTAATATTCCTTCTTGTCCCATTTAGCTGAATGACACTTGGGAACCGATCCAGTTACTAGGAGGCGAATATACAATGGGCTAACGGTGGTGGATTATACAATATTACCCTGAAAACAAAGTGGGTAGCTCTATCAAGGGGCTCGTTTTATAGCGAGAAGAGTTCACACAAACCTACGGCATCAATTATCTTGAGATATTTGCTCTTGTGGCCAAATTTAATTCCGTATGAGTCATTCTATCAATACATGGAAGTAAAGATAAGCAACTAAATGCTTGGGAAATTTGTTGAAATTTTGTTGCATTTCATAGTTGAAAATTGTATATCTAATATCAAAGGGAGAGAAATATTGATATTTAATTAAAGAGATCATAATCAATTAGTGTTCAGAGATAAGCACTTGTCTTGGTTTTATTAATTAATATCATAGTTGATGATCTTGTATTGTGTGTGTTGTCTGTTCTATTGGGCATTGATCCCTTTCACCGGTTGTGGGGTAGAGTTGATATCAGTCTCTACTAAGGGATGTATGATTTTGGTGATTGGCTTATTCCAAGGAGCTAACATATCGGTTTTATGCCAAACGCGAGTTTATGTTGTTAGAGTATAAAATTATTCATGTACATTGATCCATCAGTTTAAACTTTGAGATAGTTAGTTCTTTGACACGTTATTAAACTTTGTTGACTAAGAGGTCACAAGTTTATATCACAACCACCCTCACTCTTAACTATGAATCCATTTCAAGTAAAAGATATAGATGGGTTTGTGCATTATCAACATTTTAAACCCAACGAGCATTTGCAAGAGCGGACATGTTAGAATATAAAACAATTTATGAACATTCTCTTATCGGCTTAAACTTTTAGATAGTTGGTTCCTTAAAATCTATTATGGAGTTTATTTCTGCATCTTTAGTTTTGGTTTCTGAGCACTACGTCATGAAATTCATGCAGTGACATTGATGTTCATCCAAGTTGAAGAAACTCTAATGCAAAGTTATATTTATGATGGTATGATCGAATTACAAGACTAAATATTGAGTACATAATCAGCTCAAGTGAGCACATATGTCTTGAACCGGAAGTCCCATAAGGGAAAGAAATACCATTTGCCTTGAGACAATTTGGCGTTGGTATTCAGTCAAGGTTATGTTGAGTCGTATAGAAGTTATCTTTTTAGAAAAAATATTTTCTAGAGGTAAATATTTTTAAAGGTAAAACACAAGATAGAAGTATTTTTCGTTTGTTTGGTTTGAAGAAAATATTTTTCTATAGATAGAGTACTTAGATAGGTGCTGGTCACTAGTTGTCATGTCTTCGATCCTTGATTTTGACTGTAATTAGTATTCAGTATGGTTTAATCCATGCAAGAAGTGATCAATATCTTAAATAAGAAAAATATGATTTTGAATAAAACCTAGACTAGAGACCAAACCAAAGTTATAAGCTCTAATCCATTCCTTGGTCCAACATTAAGGCTTTTATTGGTTTTTAATCGAGTGTAGTTCAAGTTATGGACCCATAAGCACTATTTCAGGAAGATGAATTCTAAGCTAGATCATGGAATGGGAATTTTGCTAAGTTCACAAATGCTAGTAAGAATGTTCAAGCATCATTTTTTAGAATGTAAACACGTAATAGAACTAGTTAATTGGTCTTTTGTGAGAGACAAGACTATTTACTACCCAATCGCACTTACTCCTTGATTTTGACCCCTACTACCTAATCAATATATGAAGTGATAAACATCTTTTAAGTGTAAAATATTAGTTAGGACAAAATCCAAGTGAACGTGTTAAGTCAGTCCAAAACTAGACTCGTTATTACCGTTTTAAATCTTTTGATTTCGTCTAGATTCGCAAAATGAATGCCCTAAAGCTTTTAGCAAAAATTTGAACCACTTGGATAATTGTTACTTAAATCTAGTTTTTTTATCTATCAAATGGAGCCTAATTATCTAGCTGGTTTAACTGTCTAGTCATAAGTGAACAAACGACTGATTTTTATACAATTACCCAGTTATTTGCAATTCTTTTAGCAAAAGAAAACGTGTAATTACCAAAAAAAATGTCACTATTAGATTAGGAAGTTAATAAAATGAACATTACAGGGAACCGTTTATGGTCGAAAATAATAAAAGCTCAATCATGTTTGATTTAGAGGCTTGATAAATAAATAAGTCGAATTTGAGTGTACTCGATAAGTTTAACAAGTTGAGTTGAAACAACTGGATGTTCAACTTGTTAAAGCTTGCGTACAATCAGGTCAAGGCTTGTTAAGAGTTTGATAGAGGGTTTTGTATTTGCTTGATAATGGTATTGATCATGGGTTGTTAGTAGCTCAAAAATCTGGTTACGTGACAATCATTTGATACATGATCTTGGCTTGGTAATAACTTGCATAATCCAACCCAGTAGTGAACTTAATTCAATAGCAAATTCAACTCGTAATAAGCTCAAATTTAGCTCAACTAGACAGACGAGACAAGTACAGAGCATATTAGTAATTTTTTTTTTTTTTTTATAATTGGATGAGCAGTATATAAGAGGGCAAGAGCCAACAAAAGGAAAAAAAAAATAAAAAAACAAAAGGAAACAAAATGAAACACTGCAAAGAGCAACAAAACAACAAAGATACAAAAGCAAAATAAATCAAAAAGCACCAGCCACAACCGCACCTCACGAGCTGGGTCCATCAATCACCCCATGTATGTTTCTAGCTATTCGGGCTTGTACTGTAAAATTATGACACCACCCGGAAGCCCAATATCTAATCTTCATCGATATGCTCCAAAATATATCATCATCCACCCATACGTCTCCCTCAAAAATGATTTTATTCTTCTTTGTCCACAAGACCCAAATAACAATGAAGAACAGAAATATCCACATCTTCTTCTGAACCTTACCCCTTATACTCATCTAAGTCCAATAGCCAGCTTTAAGAAATGGGAAAGTGAAAGGCCACGTTAATTTTTTTCAGTAATTAGCGACAAAGTCGTAATACAAAATAGACGGCTCGAACAAGCGAGGTCTAAGTGAAACCCCAATAAAAGCCGGGGAAAAGAAACAAAACACAAAATACACCCAAGACAATAGGAAAGCAAAGCAAAAACAACAAACAAGCAAAAATAGGGACTACATGGCTATATCAGCACTAGGTGAGATGGGCTCGGTGTAGCGGAAGACGTTGAACCATGTCAAAGCTGGAGAGAGATTGATAAGGGGCTAGTCAAAATAAAGCCCTACTGCACAAAGTTCAATAATATCTGATTCATCGTCACCATATGCCAAACCAAGCCTTTCCCTGAACTCCGACCTGCACTTCGCATCAGAAAGCTTACCAACATCTTTGCCATTGTTATCATTCCTTACCAACTTCCCCATTTTTTTGTTTCCTAGATGGTTTGGTCAATTTCTTCGCACTGCTCTCTGGAGACATATCCTTCAGGAATTCTTGCCAGTCTCGCTTTGCTTGTTGTTTCATCTTTCGCTTTTGAGCACTTCGGCTCTTCTTTGATGACACAAAGCTAGTACCTTGATGGCCTGCCACCCTTTTCCATCTCTGCTTCCCTATCTCACTAGACTCAGCAACATGCGGCATCGTTACCGAAGGCAGTTCAAAATCTGAAGGGTACTTAGGTCCAGAAGACTCGGAATCAATATAACTATGGTATCCCGGACATGGTTTACAAGAATAGATATAGGGCTTTGGGTCTTCGCTAAGTCGTCCAGGTCAACCTCGTTCCACTGCAAGGCAAGAGTAGTGAGATGCTAGATCTAGAAGTTAGGGATTTGACTGGAGAAAAGTAGATGGAATGGCCAAACTTAGATATATAAGATCTGAAATCTATCAACCAATCAGCTGACCACCAACAAGAATGTCAAACTGGCCCATATCACAGTCAACACATTTCATGATAATTGTGGCCGAACTTGAATAAGGACCCAAGATACCCGACAACCACCCCAGCTAGCCAATGGGAGCTCATGCACAGATTGACCAATTGGAGGGTGTGTTTCCTGAGTGGAGCATGCTCTAGTGATAATACCATAATGAGGAGATGAGGCGATCTCCCTGGAAAGCTTGGCAGATTCAGTGAGGGTGGTTACCTCTGGAGAGCAATTATGGATCATTTCAGAATTACCCTCTTTGACAAAAGCCAGGTGAGTTCCCCCATTGAAACCCCAAACAAGAGGCATAACTCATAGATTTAGCCTTTTATTAGTCATATGTCCTAACATTTTTATATATGCAATGAGAAACCCCTACGTTCATGCTAAAGATCGATGTTTTGAATCAGTAGGTTTTCCTCTTGGGTGGAAGAATCGGGCATCGGAAGGTGGCGATCGTGGTGCAGCTGTTGCCATAGCCGCCCAGTCGAGTGCAGGTGGCACTGATGACCATTCGGTCACTCACAACATTGTCGTGGGGCTGTCAGCTTGTCAATACCAACAGCTCTTAACCTTACTTGGACCAATTTTGGCTTCTCCCAATGCAAATCTTATAGGTCAGGCTTCAAATTCTTGCCATAATTTAGATTATTGATAGCAGTGCTTCAAACCATATGGTTTCGTCATTGTTTTTTATGGTTGACATAGTGGCTAATAGTATAGTTAGACCAGTAAAATTACTGGACGGGAGCAGTTTGCCAGTTTCTCATATGGGAGGAGTACATGTTTATGAAAATTTGACCCTTAATGATGCTCTATGTGTGCTTAGTTGTCGTTTTAATTTATTATTAGTGAGTAAGTTAACTTGTGATGGAAAATATGCGTTGACTTTTTGCCCTAATTTTTGTTTCATATGGGACCTATGCTCAAGGAAGCTAATTGGAGCGGATAGGAAGAGAGATTGGCTATACTTTTCGGAAATGCAATCGACTGCTCCCTCGGTTTTCGCAATTCAAAGTAATAAGGAGGCAGTTCTGTGGCACTACCAGTTGGGACATCTTCCTTTTTCTAAGTTTTTAGTATTTCCTCATTTGAATGTAAAGAAGGCGGATATTGCTTGTGATTCGTGCCACCGTTGCTAAGCAAGCACGTTTGCCTTCTCCCATGTCTGTTTCAAGAACTCGTGTTTGTTTTGAATTAATATATTGTGATATTTGGAGGCCTTATCGGACTTTACCGTTGACTGGGTTTACTTAATGTAGGAGAAATCTCAAGTTCACAAAATTCTTATGAATTTTTTGAACTGTTAGTATATACTTTGGCTTGCTGGTGAAACAAGTGACAATGGTCAAGAATTGTAAGTATGGACCATTGTTGGACTACTATGCTAAACATGGAATTCAGTTTCAAACCTCATTAACTGGAATACCACAAAAAAATGGGGTTGTTGAGCAGAAGCATAAGCATTTATTGGGGGTTGGTCAAGCACTATGTTTTCGAGCGGGTCTTCCCAAGCAATTTTGGGATGAGTGTCTTTTAATAGCAGCCTACTTTATTAATTTAATGCCCTCACCTTTACTGAAAAATAATAGTCCATTCGAAATATTATTGGGTAAAGTGCCCTCCTATGATGATCACTTACACAATTTTGGGTGTCTTTCTTATTTTTCATGTTAAGAATCTATCTAATGACAAGTTTGAGTGGCATGCTGCTTTGTGAATTTTTGTGGGATACCCTCATGGTCAAAAAGGGTACAAAGTATATAGTCTGTTGCTAATAAAACTGCTGTGTCGAGGGATGTTTAGGTTTATGAAGATTATGTTCCTTTCCTTAAAACTGAATTAATGCATTCAACTAGGGGATATTAATATGTTTGAGCATGCTCGATTTGTGGATGTTCAGTCCATCGGTTTTCCTAAGCCAGAACCGGTTCATACTGAACTGGTTCCACCTGTAAGTCCGGCCGACATTGCAGCAACAATAGGTCTAGCCAACAATGGGTCGACTGAACCACTAACTGGCAGTTCTGCTGATTAGCAATGGGCTACCATGCAAGACAAAGGGCTTGAAGTCGAGCCTGAGGAAGTTGTGAGAAGAAGCAGTAAAGCGCGCTCTATGCCTATGAAGTATGAAGACTACATTTTTGATATGCCGTCTTCTATATCCCATACTCCTACTATCTCTCTGTCAACTAACTTTGGTATAATGTATCCTATTTCTAAAAGTATCCTATTTCTAACTTTATGTACAACGCTCACTCTACTCTTTTAAATGCCGTCACTTCTTGCGATGAGACCAAAACTTTTAAACAAGCCGTACTGTTTGAGCATTGGAGGAATGCAATGAAGAAGGAGATTGAGGCTTTGGAGAAAAATCATACTCGGAATTTGGAGAAATTACTCACCGGTAAGAAGGCTATTAATTCAAAATGGGTATATGTAAGGCGAAGCACAAGTCGGATGAGTCCATAGAGTGCTAGAAGGCTAGCTTAGTTGCGAAGGGTTTTACACAAGTAAAAGGCATTGATTACCATAACACTTTTGCTCCCTCCGCTAAAGTCAGTGCATTGTGTACTAGTAGTTGTCGCAGCTAGAAGTTGGATTATACAACAATTGGATGTTAATAATACGTTTGTTCATGGTGATCTAGATGAGGAAGTATACATGAAACTTCCACTGGGTTTTGAGCGTCAGAATGAAGGTAAAGTGTGTAGTCTTCGCAAGTCTCTCTATGTACTTAAATAAGCGTCTTGTAATTGGAATTAGAAATTCACCTCAACTTTAGTTAATATTGGCTTCCGACAGTCTAAATCCTATTACTCGCTTTTTACATATTTTCATGGATCCGTTTACACTGTTATTTTGATTTATGCGGATGATGTCATCATACTAGGCAATAACATGGGGCATATAACTAAAGTCAAGTCTGTTTTAAATCAAGTTTTTGGAGTTAAATGATTAGGACCAGTGAAATATTGTTTAGGGTTACATGTTCTAAGGAAGGGATAATGTTGAGTCAAAGGAAATATGTCTTAGACATCCTTAGTGAAGTAGGTTTATTAGGGGCCAAACTGACTCCCACACCTATAGTTCAAAATCATGGCTTGCCTGACAAAGCAGGGGATCCGGTAGAGGATGCAGGTTGATATAGATGGTTGGTGGGTCGATTGTTGTATTTAACTACTACTCGACCAGATATTTGTTATATAATACGAGTTTTGAGTCAATTTATGCATGAACCACATGGCCCACATCTCGAGGCCGGTATGCGTGTGTTGCGATATCTTAAGGTTACGCCGGGAGAAGGGATTTTTCTTCCCACTAAATGTGGATTCATGCTTCATGGTTATTGTGATGCTGATTGGGCTGGCTATCCTATAACCAAGCATACTACTACAAGGTATATTGTTTCCTAGGAGAGATGCCTATTTCATGGTGCTCAAAGAAACAGATAGTTGTCTCACTTTCTTCAGTGGAAGCTGAATATCGATTTATGGTTACTGAGACAAGCTAAATTTTTTGGCTGCAATGTTTATTAATTTATCTTATTATGCTTATTAACGATCCTACTATTTTATTTTGTGATAATCAGGCTGCTTTACACATCACTTCCATGAAAGAATGAAGCATATAGAGTTCAACTACCATTTTTTTGGGGAAAAATGGTTGGCCAAGGAGATTGTCACACCTTTTGTTCGCTCTAGAGGCCAATCGCTGATGTTTTTACCAAAGTTTTGGGTTGTTCGACTTACTCATCACTTCTCTGCGAGTTAGGCATCATGAATTTTCATGCCATAACTTGAGGGGGAATGTTGCATACTAGTATTTTTACTTGTATTTTGTAATTTCTTTGTGTATTTTGTACATAGTATAGTTTTAGCATTTAGCATTCATTTGCATAGTTATTAGGGAAATTATTCATTTCCTCTCCCCCTTCTCATGGGGACCGATCACTAGGGCCCTATTGCACCATTAAATGGTATCATTTTTTTGGCCCTTCATTGACTTAGGATCTCTTGCAAGACTAGACTTTTGGGTTTTTTCTTTGTATTATAAGTAGAGCTCTTTGTAAATGTGTAAATTATCCCAAGTGAATTAATCTTCATTTTTCTTCCGAGCCTTAGTGTTTTTTTTTTTTTTTTTTGGCATATTTTAATTTTAACAAAATTTTTAAATAATATAATATTGTAGGGAATATCTTAAAATATTAACTAATATATAATTTCCTTACGTGCTCATTAACTGCTCCATCATTTCCATCAATACGCCACCTGGGTAAGCATACTATTGATCATGTATATAAGCAACATAAATTTACAAGATTAGAAATACATTAAGTACAAAAAAATTGTCATATGTTCTAGCAACTAAAAGAAAATTGGAATTAATAATTACCAGAGTAAAGTAGCAAAATTTCAAGTATATACATATTATTCTACTTTTTATTATATCTTCTTTTATGATGAATAAGATATATATTGTAACAAATAAAATTTTAAATTTCACCAATTTCCTATTATTGCACGAAATTCCCATCTTGTCATCAATTAAGCGAGCCTTACATAAAAATTATGCATGCTTGAAATTGAATTTAATTAAAAATATAGAATCTAAATTTTATTGAATACATTATAGCAAACAAAATATTTTCCAAAAAACTCATAATATAAGATAATTAAAAAGGATTCATTAATAGTACAAAAATAAAAATAACTTCCAAAATAATAACAATGAAGTTTAAAATTTTAAAGAGAACACATTATTTAGGTCTCCATCATGCACAACCTTCTTTCTCTTATTTGTAACATTTGATGCTACTGTTGGGAAAATTGTTTATTTTTTGTGATTTAAAAATAAATTCTCTATATTATTATCTTGTGAAAATAATTTCTTAGAAAAAATAATAATTACATAGAAAAGAAGAATTTTATTTTTTTTAATTGAAATACTTAATTCTTAGAATTTAAGATTAAAATGATGTTTGAATGCTTTAGCCGTTTCGAACGTTGCATCAATAGGGAATTCATATCTTGACTTGTGCATGTATTAAAGGAAAAATTAAGTGCTCATTATTTCATGCTCAGCACTGGAGAATTTTTACCGAACGTTGGGAGAGGGAAATTGAATTTGATAGTATACTTTATTTGTCTATGTAAGCATAAGTTTGATGGAGAAAAAAAAAATTGTGAGCTTGATAATTGTAATTCGGGGATCTTTGATCGCTACACTGATAGAGGTTTGACGGGTTATTGAATTCTGGGAAAGGAGCATATACAAATACAATACTCGTGCAATAGGGATGTTTCCTTTCTAAGGAGAGTGTTTGCACGTGCCTCAGCCCAATACAGGCATTTCTTAACCCTTTCTAATTTATATTATATTTGGATTGCTATTGTTATTTATGTTTTGTTGAGCATCTCTATTCTGTAATAATTTTTTGTTGAATTTTTGGTGCATTATATATTATATTTTTCTAACAATCTTAGAAAGAAAAATAGCTTAATTAAAAAAAAAAAAAAAAGACTTTAAATATGGATCTTCTAAATGCTTTGACTAGTAAACCGAAAAAATTTACAGGACAAAATTTTCTCTGTTGGCAACAACAAATGAAGTTTTGGCTTACCAAATTAGGATTATTTTTGGTGCCTCTCAATGATAAGGAAAAAGGTATTGAAAAAACTTCTGAATCTAATGGTACCCCTATTAGTAGTGATTCTACTTCAACTGATAAGACCACTTTTAATGATAAAGACATTTTACGCCATGATAGAATTTTAAGTACTTTATCTAATAATTTTTATAACATTTTTTGTCATACTAAATCTACTTTAGAACTATGGAATGCACTTGATTATAGATATAGAACAGAAGAAAGAGGTTTAAAGATGCTCAGTTGAAATTTGGCTTGACTTTCAAATGGTTGATGGTAAAAGTGTTACAGACCAAATTTATGAGTTTCAAAAAATGGTTTTTAACATGAAAATAAAGGGGATTGAAATCAATGACATAGTGCTTATTACTTCGCTCATTAAAAAGTTACCACCATCTTGGTCCGATTTTGCTTGAAGTTTAAAACATAAACCTGAAAATTTTACTTTGGAAGAATTGTATGTTGCTTTTAAAATTGAGGACAACCATCGCTCTTCTAAGAACCAAATACAAGAAACCAAGTTTCAAGCTAAGGCTCATATTTTTGAAAATTCTTATAAGCCAAGGAAAAAACCTTTTAAGAAAAATGGTCGTAAACGATATCATGGTGGGAAGAATAACAAAAACAACAATAATAATAGGTTTAAAGACAATAATAATCAGAACCAGTGTTGAGTATGAGGGAAGACCAATCACAGAGCTAAGGATTGCTACCACCATCATGGACAACCCTCTAAATCTCGAAATGCTCCTAAACCACAAGCCAATGTGGTGACTGTGGGGGCTAACTCCGAGTCCCATGTTAACAGGTATTTTGTTAGTAGCCCAGAGTTGAATTCAATATTTTTGAATACAAACGAGTGGTGGATTGACTTTGGGGAAAATGTTCACGTGTGCGCTGCTAAAAACTCATTTTCATCTTATCAGGTATCAGGCACAAGAACTGTAAGCATGGGGAATGGAAGTGTGGCTCATGTCCTAGGACAAGGAAAAGTCCGTTTAGAGTTGTCATATGGAAAATTCTTAACTTTGGATGATGCCGTTCACGTATATGACATTAGGAAGAATTTGATTAGTGCGTCTCTTTTAGTTCAACAAGGTTTTAAAGTTGTTTTTGAGTCAAATAAAGTAGTGATTAGCATATTTGGTTCTTTTGTTGGTAAATGATACTTGTTAGATGGTCTTTTTCGGTTAAGTATATTACATTCTTCTAATAATTCAATATCCGCATCTTCTTTATCTATTTCAAATGTTGAAAGTTGTGATACTTGGCATGGTAGACTTGGTCATATTAACTTAAATACAATGAAAAGAATAATGCATATGGATCTTATTCCTAAGTCACATGTTAATATGAAAGAAAAATGTAAAATATGTGTCCATGCCAAACAACCTAGAAAATCTTTCAAATCGGTACATAGAGAAACTAAGTTGTTAGAATTAGTTCATCGTGATGTTTACGATAATAACCTTGTCTTAACTCGAGGTGAGAAAAGATATTTTATTACCTTTATAGATGATTTCTCGAAATATTGCTATGTTTATTTGATTAACTTGAAAAGTGAGTTATTTGATAAATTTAAGATTTATAAAGTGGAATCAGAAAATCAATTAGAACGAAAAATAAAAATATTACGTTTTGATAGGGTGGTGAATATGCTTTAACTGACATGAACGAATTTTGTGAAATTCATGGTATCATACATCAAGTATCACCATCTTATTCCCCTTAATCTAATGGTGTAGCAGAAAGAAAAAATAGAACATTGTTAGCTATGGTTAATGTGATGCTAGCTTTGGTTTACCTAATAACTTATGGGGTGAAGCTCTTTTTTCTGCATGCTATAGTTTGAACAGAGTACTATATAAAACCATTGATAAAACGTCATATGAACTATGAAAAAATAGAAAATCTTCTTTAAAACACTTAGAAGTGTGGCGGTGTTTGGCTAAGGTGAATATTCCTGTTGTAAAGAAAAGAAAAATTGGCCCTAAAACTATAGATTGTGCATTTGTTGGATATTCTTTGAATAGTTCCACTTATTGCCTTTTGGTATTAAATTCAGAAGTTCTTGAAATTTCCAATAATACCATTATTGAATCTCGTGATGTTGCTTTCTTTGAAAATATTTTTCCTATGAAAAATAAGGTTTCTAGACAAAATTTTCATGGTAGTTCTTCTAGTTCTCCTAGACCTATACGCTTTAATAATGATGATTATTCTCATGATGGGCCTAGGGGAAGTAAAAGAGCTAGAAAATCTAAAACATTTGGTGATGACTTTTACACATTTTTGCTAGAAGATTATCCTAAAACTTATAGAGAAGTAATGCAATCAGTTGATTCTCCTTTTTTTGGAAAGAAGCAAACAAAGATGAAATAGATTTCCTTATGTCCAACAAAACTTGGGTCCTAACTGATTTACCATATGGGTGTAAAACAATTAGTTGTAAATGGGTTTTCGCAAAAAATTAGGAACGAATGGGTCAATTGATAAATTTAAAGCAAGACTTATAGCTAAGGGGTTTAAACAAGAGGAAGGGGTTGATTATTTTGATACATATTCACCAGTTTCTAAAATTACTACAATAAGAATTTTACTTGCTCTTGCCTCTATCTATAAGTTAGAAATTCACTAAATGGATGTTAAGACGACATTTTTGAATGGTGATTTAGAAGAAGAAATTTACATGGACCAATCAGTAGGGTTCGTAATTCCTGGGCAAGAAAATAAAGTGTGTAGGCTTGTAAAATCCCTTGATGGATTAAAACAAGCACCCAAACAATGGCATGATAAATTTGACCAAGTGATGCTTTCAAATGGTTTTAAAATAAATAGTGCAAATAAATGTGTATATATTGGTGACACATGTGTTATACTTTGTTTATATGTTAATGACAAACTAATATTTGGAAGTAAGCTTTGTGATGTTATAGACACTAAAATTTTCTTATCTAGTAGTTTTGATATGAAATATCTTGGTTTTGTTGATGTTATACTAGGAATGAAATTAATTAAAAATGAAAATGGCATTATATTGTATCAGACACACTACATTGAGAAATTGTTGTTTAAGTTTGGTCAAGCTAATGCTATGCCTATTTCAAGCCCTTTTGATCCAACAATAAAGTTAACGAAGAATATAGGTGAAGGTGTTTTGCAATATAAATATTCCCAAATTATTGGATCTTTGCTGCATTTGGCCAATCATACTAGACCTAATATATCTTTTGCTGTGTCGAGATTAGGAAGATATACACATAACCCAAGTATTTTACATTGGAGTGCTTTAGAGAGGGTATTTAAATACCTAAAGGGAACTATAATTACGCTATTCATTATTGTGGTTTTCCTGCTGTGATTGAAGGATTTAGCGATGCTAATTAGATAGCAGACTCTGAAGATACTAAATCAACAAGTGGTTATGTATTTACATTTGGTGGTGGTGCAGTATCTTGGAAGTCTGCAAAGCAGACAATTATCTCTCGTTCCACTATGGAGGCCGAAATAGTGGCACTAGATGCTACTAGTACTGAAGCTGAATGGATTAAAAGTTTTATGGTTGACATACCATTATTGCCTAAACCCGTACCTCCGATTTTATTACATTGTGATAGTCAAGCTGCAATAGCTAAGACTAAAAGTAAAAATTTTAATGAGCAAAGGAGGCACCTAAGGGTAAGGCATAGATCGATAAGACATCTAATTTCTCATGGTGTGATTATTGTTGATTTTATCAAGTTGAAAGATAATATAGCATATCCGCTCACGAAAGGACTAGCGCGCCAACAAGTTGTTCAATCATCGAGGGGAATGGGACTGAAGCCCATAAACTAATCACCACAGTGGAAACCCGTCCTCAGAGCTATGGCAATCCCATGAATGAGGTTCAACGGGTACAAACAAAACTAATGGGTGGTTGAAAGAGCACAAGTTATACTATTTATACTGGGTATTCCCAGGTTTCATTCCTAAGGTGAGGTGCTCTTTACTGTGATATTCAAGGAAGAGGTAAACTCTTCATGGACCGGATGTCACGATATGTGCGGGTGATAATCACAGATCTCCCTTGGAGGGTTCACCTATGTGGATGTGGTGGTGGGGTTGCCACTGTGGGAATTATGGATTGTTCCCTAATGACACTCATGAGACAGGATTTGTGCGCATGACGGTAACGCGCTCCACTAATAGAACTTTATAATTAACAGTATTCTCTGTGTGTGGTGGGTCTAGACCTGGTTATAAGAGATCTAGTTCAAAGCGTCTATGCTACTATGGTTTCTTCCGGTTAAAGCTCATTTACACTAAGTGTTGGTTCAAATCCGAAAGGTACCTACATGTATTAACAAAATACAATGCTCATGAAGTTGTATAATTTTTAAATCATGCGTGGGATTGTTGGAAAAATTGTTTATTTTTTGTGATTTAAAAATAAATTCTTTATATTATTTTCTTGTGAAAATAATTTCTTAGAAAAAAATAATATTTCTTAGAAAAAAAGAATTTTATTTTTTATAATTGAAATACTTAATTCTTAGAATTTAGGATTAAAAATGATGTTTGAATGCTTTAGCCATTTTGAACGTTGCATCAATAGGGAATTCATATCTTGACTTATGCATGTATTAAAGGAAAAATTAATTGCTCATTATTTCATGCTTAGCACTGGAGAATTTTTACTGAATGTCGGGAGAAAGAAATTGAATTTGATAGTATACTTTATTTGTCTATATAAGCATAAGTTTGATGGAGAAAAAAGATATAACAACAAAAAAAAAAAAATTTTATTCCTTCAATCTCTTCTATTCTTGTGAAAAATTATGAGCTTGGTAATTGTAGTTCAGGGATCTTTGATCGCTGCACTGATAGAGGTCCGACGGGTTGTTGAATCCTGGAAAATGAGCGTATACAAATACAATACTCGTGCAAGAAAGGTGTTTTCTTTCTAAAGAGAGCGTTCTCACGTGCCTCAACCCAACACAGGCGTTCCTTAACCTTTTCTGATTTATACTGTCTTTGGATTGCTATTGTTATTTATGTTTTATTGAGCATCTCCATTTTGTTATAATTTTTTGTTGAATTTTGGTGCATTATATATATTATATTTTCTAACAGCTACCCCAATATTTTCCTTTTCAGGATATTTCGTAACAGTGTGGCCAACTTGTTTTTAGTAACCACAAGTCCTCACCTGTTTTCCTAACTCTTTCCAACCTCTGATTCGCTTTATCTTAGGTTGACCCTTTGTAATTGAAATTGGTGGACAACAAATAAAGTCTCTCACAACCGACATATGATGCATATCAGAAGACCTCTCAACATTGGGCATTGTTGTTTCTCGTGGCAAGAGCACACCTTCTGATCTCTGCAATTTATCTTGCACCAACAAAGCGGCAGGTGTGTTAATGGAATTATGAAACCACCTTTTGTGAAGGAACATAATTAATATATATATGAAGACAAAGTATTCTCATACAAAGTGTTTACAACTACAAGTGGCCATCTTGTAGTCCCAAAAGACTTCGCAGATTTGACAACTAGGCTCCTTCTAATGTTGGACCGTGCATATCATGCCATTTTTTGTAACAATCTTGTATTGAGTTGCCATTCCAAATTGTTTTTCAAACTTTTTGAAATCAAATTTTGTCAACACACTTTGAGCTTGTTCCTCCAAGGGTGACAAAGTTCTTAAAGAAGACCATACGTATCCAGCATAGTATCATGTAATTAAGTTTGCTTGATGTCTTCATCAACTAGGTCAACCTAAAAATTATAAGGAATTAGAAATTGATATCATAATAAAATAAAAGACCACAATTCATATAATTAAAGTAAGAGACACCTTTCAAGTATCTAAATTTGTCAAATATTATATAAAAAAAACACTTGTCTAATCAATTGGCTTAAGCATGAACGAGAAGAGGTGAAATGCTTGATAAATACAATTATACTCTTAGATCATTCAGTAGTTGTCATACCACGAAGGAAGTGTTGTCGAAGATAAGCTGAGATCAAAATTTCTTAATTTGGTATAAACCATTTACATGTTTATTGTCATGTAAATTATATTTCAAAATTATCAAAGGCCACTAAGATTCAAACTCTTCAACATTGTCAAGCTTATATAACTTGCAAAAGTTCTTCCACCAATTTGAATATTGATTCTGGAGGATTGAAGTAAACCAACAGCTAAATTAGAAGTGATGTGCCATATACAAAAAGCATGCTTTATTGAAGGCATTTCACTTGCTATTGCTTTTATCATCCACAGATCTTGATTAGTGAGAATTGTCTTAGGTGGCTTTTTTATCAATGTAACAAAGGGCTGTCATTTAATGGAAATATAAGAACAACAACATCACAAATTTATGATATAAACTAAATAAAAATTTAAAAAAATAGTGTATTTCACTATTTACCTTCATTAGTGATCTAAATATTTTCACTATTTTGTTGTGTAAAAGAGCATATCCAAAAGGTACTGTTCTTCCGTTATTATCAACACCAACAAAAATGCCATAAGGCATCACATAAGAATTCATCTTATATTTTGTGTCAAATACAATAGCATATCCAAACTTTTGGTACCAATCAAAAGAATGAATGGATGATCAAAAGATATGTTACAATCTTCCTTGTTCATTTATTATGAAAACATATTGGAACCTAGGGTCCTGATATTTGGCGCTCTTATAATGTTTAAGCAAATCCATTGTATCTCTCTGCACGAAACTTTTGCAAATCTTGTTAAAATAACTGTGGATCCCTTTATGTAGATATGGAAGGTCCCCGTGCTTCACATTTTTTTCGAGCTCCATGATTTGCATCATCTGCCTAACTGAGAGGCCAGCTTCATTATATAAAAGAATACATTGTTCGTCCTCCGTGGAAATAGTATGATAGAGGGGAAGAAAACGCACTTGTTCTAGTGGCAACAAATCATGATTATAATTTGCTGTGAACTCCATGACATGATATTCCTCAAGAAAAATGTCAAAATAGTTCTCACTGCAATTCCCATGTGTGCTTTATATCCACATCTTGATGATACCCTATTTCTCTGCTCTTTAGATGGGTCCACAATTTTCAAGTTGAGTTTTCCTCCACGATGACCAAAAAAAAAAAAAAAAAATGTTCTATTCTTTTCCCCATCTTTGGTTGTAAATCCGCCTTTTCAAACTGAAAAGCCTTTCAATCTAGCATATTTTTCACAAAACTGAGAACTTCTTATTTACTGAGAAACATTGTCAATAAAAGGCTCAAAAATATTTTCAATTGAATTTTCATCGTTATCCTCAATGTGAATAGTTATCTTCTTGCCACTTAAACTTATATCTTGGACATCTATCAAATCAGTTATTTCCTTTTCCAAATCATTGAAGTTTACAAGGAGCTTGTTCAAATCAAACATAGGTGAAGTCATTCTGCTTGTCAATTCAACATATAAAAACCACATTGTAAAAACATTAAAAAAATAAGGCTATAGGATTCTAGTCACAATATATATCTTATTCATCGTAAAAAGAAGACATAATAAATAGTAGAATAATATTTATATATCTGAAATTTTGCTACTTTAGTCCGATGATGCTTAATTCCAATTTTCTTTTAATTGCTAGGACAAATGACAATTTTTCGTATGTATTGTACTTCTAATCTGATAAATTTATGTTGCTTATATATAGATACGACAAATCCAACCTGAAAAACCCACAAACTGACCCGACCCGAACCAAACATTTGTCGTATATAATCGAACTCAAAGTTGAAATGACCCAATCTAAAACTAACCAAACTTGTTCTTTGCTTGACGTGAAAATAACCTAGTACTCAATTTGACCCGATCTGAACGAACCTTACCCAAATGCCTAAACCCAAACCCGAACCCAACCCGTCCTAAAATCTAAATTAACTTCAGGTCCTTAAATTTAATGTGAGCTATTACTTGTCAAAATTACAATTGAACTTCGTAAAAGATCATTGAGCACCTATATTAGTAATATAATAAGTATATATGTTGGTAAAAATATAAATTATTTGGACTATAATTTGAACTTTTGTAAATAGTTTATACCACTAAGAAACTAAATAGTAGAGTTATGATAACTCGAAACTCATACAACTTGACCTAGTATTAACCTGAACCCAAGACCACCCAAAATTAAAGTGATTTAAACTCGGAATAACTTGACCCAAATCTAACACGACTCAAGTATAGCTAAAATCTAAAAGTGACCCGAGCCTGAATGGGCCGACCTGATCCCAACCCTAACTAAGTTTATTGTAAACCCAAAATGACCCAAACCCGAACAAAGCACACCCGAACCCGACCTAAAAGGCAGCACAGGAATACTTAGCTGGCATATACATGGAAATAATGGAGCAATTAATAAGCATGTAAGAAATTATATAATTATATATTAATGTTCAAAAAAAAAAAAAAATTATATATTGATTAATATTTTAATTAGCGACATCCCAATGTTTTAAGTATTTTAACATTCTATTTATAGCTGAGAATCTAGTTGTGGCTGAGAAAGAGCCGCAGCAATTGTATTTCAAAATCGAATAACCGCCATGAACACTAACCTTCACTTGGTTTCCCTCTCACTTTCCCCTCCGCCGAAGAAACCCCATTTCATCAGAAACATCGATACATCTCCATCTTCAACAACATCAGAAGTTAGATTATTTAGAAGAAAATTGTTGGAGCAATTGGATAAGGGGCTCGCTAATGGCGATGATAGGGCTGTGCTTTCTCTTGTCAAAGACTCTCTGGATAAGCCCCATGGCCTCCGATGCTTCGGCGCCGCCCGACAGGTTTTCATTAGGGTTTTTTCGTGTTTAATTTGTTTTCCTGTATGGTTTGTTTGACAATTGGATAAAATGGTAAAGAAGGGAACGGAAAGTATTCTGATTATATAAAATGGTAAAGTATTATTCTATTTTTACATGAATATGTTCAATAAAGATGGGTAGGGATTTAAATGTGTGAATGAGTTCACTTATGTGACAATTTGATAAAGAAATAATAGTTAAAAAAGGTTATAATTAAAGCAAGGATAAATTATCCAAAATTTTTAAATAGTTAATCTACCCCTTTTTAAGCAAATGTGGAAGGTAAAAAAATTAAAATTTGTGGGGTATTTACTCATTTACTCCCTTTTGCCCCGTTGTTGTTGGGGTGACTTTAATTTTCCCTCTTCATTGTGTTGGATTTTACTGGGCATTAAGGCACTGGATCTTATTAGCACTCCGAAGGTAAGCGTTCTTGGGCGAGAGTAGTATTAGGATGGGTGATCTAATGGGAAGTCCTCGTGTTGCCAACCCTATAAGGTTGGGGGTCCTTGGAAACAGTCTCTCGGCAAGGTTACATCTTGACGGGGTAAGGCTGCGTACGTCCACTCCTCCTAGACCCCGCTTATGTGGGAGCCCTTGAAGCATTGGGCCTGCTGCTGTTGTTGTTGTATTGTGTCAGATTTTAGTCGCAGTTCAATCTTTTACTGTTCTAAATTGCTCGAGCAAATTTCGGTCTGTGTTAATTGATCTTCGTCAGATGCTGAAGCTGTTGTATTGTATGCCTTTTCTCTGTTTCTTTTGATCTTTCTGTTCCTTTTCAAAAAGGTGTTAGTTCATCTTCATGTCTCCAATTATATGACAATGCTAGGTTATCTACCTCTAGACTGTGATTTGCCTCTAGATTTAAGCATGTCCTTTAGGTGTGCTATACTTATGCTTCTAAATCGATTATCAACGATCTGCGCGCATGTAGAATCAACACCTTTCTTCTTTTCTCTCATTGCTTCATTGAAAGGCTCATCTTAATGAACTTCAAACAACTTTGCTTCTGGAGATGAGTTATTGATTGTCACAACCACCCCACTGTCTGTCTTCAAATTAACTTAAGATGTACGGCCGTCGAGCATCCCTCTTTCAGTTTCAAGTTCGCTAACCTTTTAATCAGGAAATCTTTACTTGTCAGATTTTTGCTTCTAAATCAATGCGAATGTTTGTCCCACGTAACATGAGTTTCTTGAGAAATATGATGAAAGACGTTAAAATCTATGTACTATCTAATGGTCCTGATTGTTGAGGATGAAAGTATAGAATGCTTGCACAATTTGAGAAGCCATATAGAAATATAGAACAAGAGACTTCAACTTACGTGGTTTGTCCATGGTGAATGACCTACGTCCACAGGAGAAACAATACACAATTAGCAAAGGAAATTACAAATAAAAGGGAATCCCATTCAACACAAGGAGAATTATTTTAGCGTTCTCCCTCTCTGCAGATACAATAACTTCACATGCCCTTTTACAAAGAAGCATCCCATAAACTCTTCACCTCCCAACAACAAATGCTGTGGCATTTATTGGAATTCAGGGGAGTAACCTGGAAGAATCCCGCCAGTTATGGAAATCAAAAGGACTGAGTGCTAATCATGTAGACTTAATTGGGATAATCAAGGCAAAATAATGGGATTGTTACGAAATCACCAAGCAATCAATGGGCAGTTTGACTTCAGCCATAACAATCTCCCACTTGAAGCTAACTGCTCATTTTTCTTCAATTCCAGAGGATCATACTTCCTTTAATCCCAAACGCTTTATGCACATTTGGGTCTTATTAGCTGGAACCTCCGGTTTTAACACATTTGCAAGATTTTCATCCTTATGAATTTTCTCCACTTCAAAGTCTTTGGACAACTTACTTTGGACAACTTGAAGTGTGCTGCCAAAGTGTAGATACGGATTTGGAGTTAGTCATATCAAACCTCTCAACGACTTTGGAGATATATTCAGCTTGGCTAAGGCAAAGTGTTGCCAACTTTTTGTCACGATGTATGCTATTTCTAGATTATTCCTTGTTGCTCCGAGGTCCTTTCTAGCAAAATTCTTGGCCATGGCTTCCTTCAATCGGTTCCAAGTCAAATCGGACCTTGGAGACGTAGTTGAGTCTTAGTATGAATCCATCAACTAAGAGCATATCCCCTGAAGCAAGTTATAGCAAAATTAACCCGATCTTTTTGTTTAACCCCTTTACAAGTGAAAATATTCTCCATGTAACTAATCCAATCATAAAGTTCTTCAGGGCCCCTTTCGCCTTCAAACTTCGACAATTCCAATTTCAATCCATGATCTGACTTGTGAGTGGAATTGAGATTACTTGAATTAAAGTCCGAGAGCCTTATTATTTGCAGATTTTTGTGTGTAGTCGCGCATGAATGTTCGTCAGGTTCCTTGGGTACGACTTGCTTCTCTTGACTAATCATCGTCTTCTTAATTTCTTGAAGTTCTACAAGAATAGAAGACTGAGACTCCTTAATATCTGCTGAAATTGCTCGAGACGCTCATTAACTTGATTGTGCCATGAAACAAGTTCAGCTACTTGGTGTAGTAACTGGACAAAATCATTGTTTTTCACCATGGTTGGAATATGAGGAGTTAGGATTCGAGTAGGGTTTAGGTCGAATTAGGGTTCGAATTTGGGGAATCTTGAACTAGGGTTTTTGATTTAGGGTTCGATTGGTTGGTGGTTGTTCGAATTTTGGGAATTTCGAACTAGGGTTTGAATGGTTGGTGGGTTGTTCGAATTTTGGAAATTTCGAACTATGGTGTTCGATTTAGGGTTTTAAGGTGGGGTGAAGGATAAATTTTGGGTTTGGTAGAGAAATCAAAGGCAAATCGAGGGTTTTAGTCTCAGATCGAAGCTGGGTTTTGGTGGGTTAGGGTTTTGGAAGTTGGATTTGCTTAAGGGTTAGGGTTTTGTTGACGGGGTCTGATGGTCGACGTTAGGGCGGCAGGTGGTGGCTACAGTGGTAGCGTGATTGGGTTAGGGTTTTCAACTAATTGTTATTTTCTTTTTTTTTTTTTTTTTGTTTTGGGTGGATAGGGTTTTTTGTGGAAAGGTTAATTGTAGTAAAAGGATAGGTACCACTACACCGTGGCAGTGGCGGGGAAAAGATACTACTTAGCGGTAGTATAGCGCACATGCGTAGGCACTAGGCGGCGGCTACGGCGACTCTATGGCAGCAATCTAAAACAAGAGCACTGATACCAATTTGATATAGCACAACTTGCTAATAAAAGCACAACTCAATTTTTATTCAATAGAACTTGAAAATAATAAATTACAAAGCTCTATTTATAGAAAGCTAAACCCTAAAAGAATACTAGATAAGATAAATCCTAATCCTAATAGAAAACTAATAAGATAAATCACAAATATAATAGAAAACTAATCTCCTAAGACAAGATAAGATAAAAAAACAAATTAAATAAAACTGTGCTGCATCAACTTGCTTCGTCATTCTCTTATTTACTAGCCTGCTTCTGCTTCTTCTTTTTTTTTTTTGGTTTAAAACAAGACATTCTTTCCTTGTGCGTCCTGGCTTCTTGCAATACCAACATTTTACATTTTTAAACGATGGCACCCCTCTGGGCTTCCCACGAGGCTTGCTTTGGTTAAAATTAGAAGGTTAGCCTTTGTATTATGACGACCGTCTTTCACCATGTTATGATCAAGCCTAGACTTGGATCATAACTTGTGATAGAAGAAGGATTAGAGTGAAGATGAGAAGAGAATTAGGGAAAAGAGATGAGAATTAGAGAGAAATTAGGGTTAGGAAGAGAAGAGAATCATATTTCATTTAACCATGAATCATTACAATATGAATCGAGCTATTTATAACCAAACTAGATGCAAAGACCAAAGACAACAACTTGCTCCCAATCAGCCGCCACAATTGACCCAGACAAAACAACAAGACTTGACTCAACCAACTTAACTACCGTTCTCGCCAACATACTAGCTAAAGAGATAGTTAACTAACGATCATATCAATTCCCTCCCCTTGAAAACATTCTTGGCCTCAAGAATGAAACTAAGGAAACTTGCTCCGAAGGAATTGCAAATCCTCCCAAGAAGCTTAGCTGCTGTCCAGATTAGCCTAGTGAATGAGCACTTCTTGCCAGGGCTTAGGTCCACTAGAAACAGGCATGGTACCCAAAATAGCCACGAGAGCCTGCAAAATCATCCCATTGCTAGCCACTGTCGGAGGCGAAGAGGAGTTACTGAATCCTTCCTTCAGCTGCTTCTTCAAGAGGGAGACATGAAACATAGGATGCACTGAGCACTCAGGGGGCAAATCCAACTTATAAGCTACAGCTCCCATGTGTTGCAAGATCTTATAGGGCGCAAAATAGCGAGCACAAAGCTTGACATTCTTGCGTACTGCAACAGAAGATTGCCTATTAAGGCTGCAACTTCAAATAAACTTGATCGCCAACAGCAAAAGGCTTAGCAGTCCTACGCCTATCAGCAAAACATTTCATGCGTGATTGAGCAAGTTATAAGTTATCGTTAAGCTACTGCATTAGTTGCCTGCGCTGCTTGAGAAGATCAGAGACTTCAACCATCGCAGAAACGATTCCTTGAAGTCCAATTGGAGATGGTGGATCATAGCCATATAAGGCTTTGAAAGGTGTGGTCTTGATAGCCGAATGAGCGTGAGTATTATACCAATACTCAGCTAAAGCTAGCGATTTATACCAATGCTTGGGATTAATGAAAGTAATGCTTCGTAAGTACTGCTCCACACACTGATTTACCCTTTCAGTTTGACCATCCGTTGAGGGTGGTAGGAAGAACTCAAAGCGAGGGTGGTACCTAGCAATCCAACAGTTCTGTCCAGAAATTGCTGATGAAAAGTCTGTCTCTGTCTGATACGATGGACTGGGGTAAGCCATGGGATCGATAGATGTGATCTAAGAACATCCGGGCCAGCCGTGCAACAATAATAGGGTGATTGAGTCCTATGAAGTGCCCAAACTTGGTAAAGCGATCCACTACCACCCAAATAACTTCCTTGCCTTCAAATTTGGGTAGCACCTCAATGAAATCCATGCTTATGTGTTGCCAAGCTCTCTTTGGAATTGGTAATGGTTGAAGCAATCCTTGATAAGGAATTCGTTCACTTTTAGTTTGTTGACAAACCTCACATATTTGAACACAATCCACCACATCTTTCTTCATCCCAATCCAATAAAAATACTGCTTCAACCGCTGATAGGTACCTTTAATACTCGAATGTCCACCCCAGGCTGAAGAATGAAGGGTGGAAGTGATCTGCTTCTTGAGCTCAGTGCAAGTACCAACATAAACCTTCCCCTTGATCCTGATGAGGCCATTGCTTACTGTGACATCAGAATCTGCACCAGAAGGGGACTTGACACTAATAGCAGTAAGGCATTCCTGAGCAAAGCCATCATCCTTATAAGTCTGTTGAGCTTCTTCCATCCAAGTGGGTAAGGTCACCGAAATGGCATTGCACTTAGCTTGTGAATCCATAAACTGAACTTCTGGAAAGGGCATCAGGCACAATATTCTCCCTTCCACTTCTAGACTCGATTGAGTAATCAAGCCCCAACATTTTCATGAGTCCCTTGTGTTGAACTCTAGTAGTTATCTTCTGGTCCAATAAGTATTTGAGGCTTTGATGGTCAGTTTAATAATGAAGTGGTTTCCCTCTAAGTAATGCCTCTACTTTTGAACTGCAAGGAGAATGGCAAGGTATTCCTTCTCATAGATAGACAGACTCAAGTTCCTGGAACTCAAGTCCTGGCTTAAATAAGCAATGGGCTTTCCAGATTGGGACATATAGCAGCCTTAAGCTGTTGGAAGGTTGTTTGAGCTTACTCAGTCCATCCAAAAGCATCCTTTTTAAGGAGATCTATAAGAGGCCGGGCCAATAAGCTATTATTTGAAATGAACTTGCGATAGTACCCTGTCAAACCTAAGAAACTGCTTAGCTATTTAAGAGTAGCAGGAACAGGCCAGTCCTTCATTGCCTTGATCATTGCTGGATCAGTAGCCACACCCTCTTTGGAAATGATATGCCCCAAATAATCAACTTGAGGGCAAGCAAAGGAACACTTAGACAACTTAGCAAATAACTTATGTTGCCTCATAAGATCAAATACTTGCTGAAGGTGCACCAAATGCCTCTCAAATGTTGAACTGTAGACCCATATGTCATCGAAGAATACAAGAATGAATTTCCTCAGATGTGGCTTAAACACTGCATTCATCAATGCTTGGAAGGTTGCAGGGGTGTTGGACAACCCAAAAGGCATTACCACAAACTCATAATGGCCATGATGAATGCAAAATGCAGTCTTGTGGATGTCCTTGTCCTTAACTCGAACTTGATAATAGCCTTGCCTCAAATCTAACTTTGAAAAACAGCTAGAGCCGTGCAATTCATCAAGCGAGTCATCTATAATGGGAATTGGAAACTTGCCCTTGACCGTGAAAGAATTAAGATGCCTGTAATCAATGCACATTCGGGATGTTCCATCCTTCTTCCGAACCAAGATTACAGGAGAAGCAAAGGGGCTCTTATTGTGTCTTATGAAATGTGTCTTTAGAAGATCCTCCACCTGCTTTTCAATCTCATCCTTTTGTGAATGAGCATACTTATACTGCTTGAGATTAACTGGATTTGCACCCATCTTCAGAGGAATGGCATGATCCAATGCTCTCTTAGGAGGAAGAACTGAAGGTGGCTCAAACAAATCCCTGTACTCATGAAGAAGTGTATCAAGCATTGAATTATGATGCTTGTGGTCATTAGTTGGTTCAGCAACTCCAATAGAGAATAAGTGGCCAATCCATTGATAATTTCCCTTCCTGATGACACCTTCCAACCTCTTACCAGTTATTACTTGTAGTTGTCCATGCGCAACAATGTCTTGTAACAGGATTCTTTGCCCATTCCTCTCAAAAGACACAGTTAGCTCAACAAAATCAAACACAATTGGGCTTATGGTCTTCATCCAGTCCACCCTTAAGACCATATCACAACCTCCCAACCTCAAAATTCGAAAGTTATAAGTGAAGCTGTGCTTCTGCATCAACCAAGAGAATTGCTTGCACTTGGTTTGAGTCAAAATGGAATTTCCATCAGCCACTGTAACTGTCAAGGGACTGGTTCTAATCATCTCATGTCCAACAGCTTTGACAATTTTAGGATCAACAAACTGTGAGTACTCCCACTATCAACCAAGATCAGAATGGACCTGTGGCCAACTTCTCCTCGTATTCTGATGGTGTTATGGAAACCACCCCCATTTAAGGCTTGAACAGATATTCCCATCACATCCTCTTCCGATTCAATGACCTCCTCTTGCTCATGCTCTTCAAGGCTACTTGGATCCTCATGTTCCTCAAATTCCTCCTCAATGTCTGCTCCTGTAACGGCCATCACGAGCTTTGGGTTGCATTTGTGCCCGAAGAAATACTTTTGATTACATTTGTAACACAATCGTTGAGACTTCTTTTCATCCATGTTGAGGTTTCTGTTGCCTCCTGAAGAATAAGATGCAGCAACTCCTTGTCTACCTCTGAACCGTGGCCCCTTAGATGCAGATAAGATTGTATTTTCAAATAACCTTGCTTTAGAATAAGCTTGAGAGAGTGTAGTAGGTTCTAAAGCCTTTACCAGATTCTTGATTTTGAATTTCAATCCACTGATAAAAATTGAAACGTAATATGCCTCTGTAGTCTCTGGATAAGCAATCAACATGCGAGCTCTCAAGTTCTCAAATCTTGTCATGTAGTCCTTGACCGTGGTCGTTTGTGTTACTTTATTGAAACTATCCACAATGTCACCAATATCCTCATCACCGTAGCGTTCACATAACTCCTTCACAAAATCAGCCCATGTAATGGAAACTCGGCCTCACATCAATCCAAAATACCAAATCTCTTGATCTCCACGCAAGTACACGACTGTAAGATCCACTCATTTAGCCTCTAGTATGTTGTAAGAGGTGAAATAACGCTCACACCTTCTGATCCAGGACTGAGGTTGCATTCCATCAAAAGATTCCATGTCAATACGTGGCTGTTTGAATCCAGAGCTTCCGGCCACAGCTGTTGCATCTCCATTCCCAACTGGCATATTTTGAATTGTTGGCGAATGTAGTTGACTAGCTGGTAACAATATACGAGCAGAAGTTCCTTGCCTATCCAATTGTTGTTGCATCTGAGTAACTTGTGAACGAACGCTTTGAGTTTCCTCAAGTGTTGCTCCATGCCTATCCAATTGCTACTGTATTCCACTGACTCGTAAGGTAAGATCCTGAGTTTCCTCGTGACTGTGCTGGAGTGACAAATACACAACATTCAATTGGCGAGCCATGTTGGCAATTGTATCAGCTTGAACACTAACAGTGACATTTCCAGCACTTCCTACTTCATTAGCAGCAGCTCTCGCTACAGTAGCTGCATATGAAGCAGCAGCAGCTCAAGTAGTGACTCCTCCAGGCATAGCTAATGCATGTTGTTGTAATCCTTTGACTGATTGAGGTATCTGCAAAACACACTGAGCAATGGAACAGTGCAATGTGATTGTAAATGAAAAATTTTAAGCAAGGATCAGTGTTTGAATGCGTCAACAACTGAGTTCCAAATTGTTTTGATCAGCTCACAATCTGATCCTCTATCAACTTCTTCGCGTCAATTTCTAGGATTCCACCTTGAAAACCGAATTCAAGTATTTTTTTTAAGCTCAATCTTAACCTTTGAGCTAATGCTCAACTCAATTGTGCATCAGAATCGATCAAGCTACAGAAAAAAAATCATTAATCTGATGAATTGAAGTGATATTATGCACGCTCTGATACCAATTGTTATGATCAAGCCTAGACTTGGATCATAACTTGTGATAAAAGAAGGATTAGAGTGAAGATGAGAAGAGAATTAGGGAAAAGAGATGAGAATTAGAGAGAAATTAGGGTTAGGAAGAGAAGAGAATCATATATCATTTAACCATGAATCATTACAATATGAATCTAGCTATTTATAACCAAACTAGATGCAAAGAACCAAGACACTAGCTCCACCGACTTGCTCCCAATTAGCCGCTACAATTGACAAAGACAAAACAACAAGACTTGACTCAACAAACTTAACTACCCTTCCCGCCAACATACTAGCTAACGAGATAGTTAACTAATGATCATATGCTAGTGCTTGAGAAGAATCAACATAAAGTTGTGTAGAGGCCTTTTGAGCCTCCTCGTTTAACAAAGGAGAAACCACATCTTGTAACGGGAACTTATTCCCCACAGTGTTAGTAACCGTAGTGATAGAGTATCCCAGCTAGTAGGTAACGAGCTCAACAAGAGCAGACATAGCCCTACTTCATCAGAAGTAATTTTCAACGATCTCAACTAGGCAGACATAGCCTTGCTTCATCAAGAGTAATTATCAGCGATCTCAACTGGGCCGAAATAAACTCATTCATATACTTCCGAATGGTTGTACCTTCTTGCATTTTCAAACGAAACAACATCTTCATTGCATGCATCTTATTTGCACCATAGGGACTCTCGTATGACTATTCAAGAGTATGCTAAAGCTCCGCCAATATCTTATGTTGACAAACATCAAACAAGATGGATGGGAGATACAATACAAGGCCTAATGGTAGCCAAGCATTTCCGGTCAAGAACATGCCATTCAGAATCTTCCATGCCCACGGGGAGAGCAGTCTTCTTGAGAATAGGGAGATTGAGTTCTTTACTAACAAAATGACCCTCCATGGTTTTCTTCCAGACGTGCCAATCGTTCTCATGAAACTTCTCAAGCTCCAACGTCTTCTCCATAGCAAGAACCGAGAGAAACTCTCTTAAAAAATACCAAGACCATACTTTGATGCCAATTGTTGAAGATAAAAATTTAGAATAATTGCACACCAATGTACGTGGTTCAACATGGTGAGTTACCTACGCCCACAGAAGATAATATGCAGTGAGCCTTATTGAGATTGGAATTGCAAATAGAAGAGATCCCTTCAGCAAAAGGAGAATTATTTTATCTTTCTCCTTTTCTGCAGAAAAAGCAGCTTCACATGCCCTATTATAAAGATACATCCCACAAGCTCTTCACCTCCCAACTACAAATGCTTTGGCTTTTATTGGAATTCATGGGAGTCACCTGGAAGAATCCCATCAGTCATGGAAATCAAAAGGACTGCGTGATAATCATGTCAAGCTAATTGTTCAAGGCAAAATAATGGGATTGTTACAAAATCACCAAAGCAATCAATGGGCTATTTGACTTCAGTCATAACACGCACAACTTTTCAATTCGGTTTTTCCCGTTCTTTGTCTGCGCTCTCTATTAGTTCACGTCATGCAAGTCCTTAAAATAAAGAAAGTTCCATTGTTGGCTTCCAAAGGAAATAATTTTAACCGTTAATTTCATCATTTCTATATTGCCAACAATACTAATTACCCAAAACAATCAATCAAGCCTTGATAATAGATTGTTGGGCCCAAACATTAACCCACAATATCAGTTAACCACACAAGCAAGTAAATATTTCAATAATCATGGAAGGTAATTTTGGGCTATTATAGTCACCAAATATCATGGAGAAAAAAGGAACAAGATATTTTCTCCAAATATCATGGAGAAAATAATTGCAAAATAACAAGATATTGAATATACATGGAAAACCCTTAGATGTAGAAGGAAAAACTATGGGGCAAACTGATAGTTTTCCTCTCATTAGGGGAAAATCCCAAAAGCAAATTGTACAACATCGTGAGATCAGTTGGAATATGTCGGAACTATCTCATCTTGATCCTCGTACTAGTTAACATGAACTCCAAGTACAAAGAATTATTCATTTGCAGAGTGTTGCAAATTAGTTGCCTGATATCTTCACCAATACTTGTAGAGTAACAAAATCTCATGTACCAACTGCGAATGCAACTTCCCGAATTTCGATCCCTGCAGGAAAATCGACTGGTATGATAGAGAATGAATCTAAACCATGCCAAAAGCATGGTAGACCTACCAGTGGAAAGGACTGAGTCCCTCGAAAGACAAAAGGAAAGGAAAAATGCCCTAAGAAAAATATTGGTGTTCCTGAAGAGGCTATTACTTCTAAAAAGGCCATTGCACCTGCAGAGACTATTACTCCTAAAGAGGTTACACCAATGAAACAAGAAGCCGTAAATCAACAATCCCACATTAGTGAACGGTTAACCCTAGAAATGGTTCTGGTGTCAGAAAATTATAAGATATCTCGAATATCAAGAAACAGATGGGATAAAAATCGAATTAATGTTGACCATATTATTTGCATATGTAGTTGCCATTGAGATTCTAAATGAGGAAGAATTTGAACCCTAAACAATAGAAGAATGTTGACATAGAACTGATTGACCAAAATGGAAAGATGTCATCATAACAAGTTGAACTCATTGGCCGAAGAGAATTGTTCGGACCAATATTCTAGACTCCTGAAAATGTTAAACGTGTTGGATATAAATGGGTGCTTGTGCATAAGCATAATAAACAAAATAAAGTTGTAAGATATAAAGCACGACTTGTAGCATAAGATTTCTCAAAGACTTGGTATTAATTATCATGAGACATACTCACCCGTAATGGATAGTATCATATTCAAAATTTTAATCAACTTTGTAGTTTCAAAAGGTCTTGATGTGCGTTTCATGGATGTCGTAACAATGTATTTTATATAAATCGCTGGATAGTGACATATATATGAAAGTGCTTGAAGGATTAAAAATGCTTGAAGCATTAACTTCAAAACCCTGACCATTATATTCTATCAAACTCCGAAGTTCCCTTTATGGTTTGAAAAATTTGGACGCATGTGGTATAATGGCCTCATTGAACACTTACTGAAAGAAAGATATCAAAATAATTCCATTTGCCCATGCATATTTATCAATAATACAGGACGTGGATTCACCTAGACCCTGCTTTGGCGAGAGCCCTTTGAGGCACTGAATTCGTCGTCGTTGTATAGGATGTGGATTCAATATAGTTGTAGTATATGTTAATGATTTGAACATTATTGGAACTCCAGAAGAGATATCAAAAATTGTTGAAATTTGAAAGGTGAATTCGAGATGAAGGATCTTGGAAAAATAACATTTTCCTTGGTATCCAAATTGAGCATTTATCAAATGGAATCTTTATTCATCAATCTCAAACACAGAAAAAGTATTGTCATGATTTATATGAATAAACCTTATCCATTGAATTCTCTTATGTTGGTTTGATCATTTGATGTGAATAAGGACCTTTTTGCACATGAGAAAATGGTTAGGACATCCTTAGTCCCGAATTACTACATCATAGTGCGATTGGCGCACTCATTTATCTTGCTAATTGTTATTAGACCCGATATTGCATTTTCAAAGACACTGGAATGCGATAAAACATATTCTATGCTATCTTCGTGGTACATCTGATATGAGAACATCTGATATGAGATTGTTTTATCCAAGAAAAAGGAAATCCGAGCTAATTGGATACATGGATGTTAGGTATCTTTCTGATCCACAAAAAGCCCGATCACAAAATGGCTATGTTTTCACTTACGGCAAAACTGCTATTTCTTGGCGCTCAATGAAACAAACGATGACAGCTACTTCATCAAATCACTCTAAAATCCTTGCAATTTATGAAGTCAGTCAAGAATGCATATGTTAAGATCTATGATTTAGCACATCAAGGAGTCATATGGTTAAATAGATAATATTTTATGAAGATAACGCAACATGCACTGCTTATACTAGTGGAGGTTATATCAAATGTGAAGAACCGAGCATTCTCGCCTAAAGTCTTTTATACTCTTGAACTTTAGAAAAATGGCCATATTGATACGCGTAAAATTCAAGCAAATGATAACATAGCAGCTTCGTTTACCAAGCATTGCCAACTACATTCTTCAAGAAGCATGTTCATAATATCGGAATGCGTTAGCTTAAGGATCTAGTGTGATCATAAAGTTCTGTACTCATGATGAGAAGTTTTTTATACTACGAATATTGTACTCTCTCCCTAGCTAAGTTTTTATCCCACTGGATTTTTCTTAGCAAGGTTTTTTAAGAGGCATATTTGTAATATGCGGTCAACCAAGGGGAAGTGTTGTAGTAGTATGGTTGACCCTTGAGTAGTTCTTGTAGGGCCCACTCTTTGTTTTGTGTGCCAAATTTGTTGTAGATGTGAATGGTACTCTTGTAAATCTTCATTGCCATATATATACATATGTTCTAACCTTAGTTTTGGGTTCAACGGGTACTGAACAGTTTTACTATCTAACACTGTTGAGAACGGGAACACCCAACGGGAACACCTACCACGGCTTACCAACGCTTACAGGGCTTACCAACGCTACTTTCTAGTTTACCAACGTTTCTATTAAATGCTTAACAGTATTTCTGTGAAATTACTATTGAAAGCTCCTTCAACTTGGCTCTGATACCAGGATGGGTTAGGATCGGCGCGGGTACAGAAGAAGATGAGAAAGATGGAATTTATTATTGAAAATATAAAGTTAATTTACAACAGATTAAAATTTTAAAAGACAGTAATTGAAATACAAATACAAAACTTACATATTGAAATGGAAGACTTGTATACAAAGCTTGAACAGAAGCTAAAATTACATGAGCAGAATTAAGTGAGCAAAGGAGAATTTTGTGATTTCTGATTTTGCCTTTCCAATTGCCTCTACCTCTGCTTGGATCCTTTGAAGTTGCTTAAATAGCTGCGGAAATTCAATTGGAATTGATGAAATTTGAAGTCCGGGACACTTGTCTTGAATTATTGTACGATCTTCAGTGATCTGAATTATTGTAACAGTAATTGGACAGCTGGTTGTCCTTGTTACAGTAATTGCTACAGTTGATTGACTTTGCTACAGTGATTTGTCGGGGCTGATAATCAAGCAGCATTACTGAAGAAAATTGAAAGGATCTGTTTGTGACGAACTGGCATCATCACCTACTTCTTTATCGGATGAGTCTTGAATTTGCTGGAGAAGTTGGGCTAGAAGCTCCTTTGAAACTTTCTTCTTGGATTTGGATTTTGAGGAGAAGCTTATATCTGTTGCTTTCACAGGTTGAGACTTGGACGGTGTTGAAGATTCTGGAGGAAAAACTTGAATATTTTTGTTTTTACTTTCTTTGAAAAATTTGGAAAGAATCTCAGTAGAGCTATCACGTTCTACAATGTATTTGTCCCACCATTTAATTTTGTATTCACGTACCATAGATAATGGGTAAGGATGCTCGAAAAAATGGGCAGTTGAATAAGACCAACATAAAATCCATGGGATTTGAAAATTTGAATGGAAACTAGTAATTTTATCTAGGGGGTTATGTAAATCTCCTAGATTTTTGGAATAAATATTGAATAATGCTTGAATGTTGGCGGGATAAATGGTAGAGGAAGGACCAAAAAATCGCCACCATTCAAGAAACCAAGTTGGGAAATGTCTTGATCTTTTTGTAAATTGGAAAAACCAAGAGTGATCAAACGGTCTGATAAAAAAACTTCTAAACCAAGCCATTTTATAATCTTGGTAGGTATAACCTGAGGGTTGAAAAGGTTGAGAAAATTGTTTTGAAGTAAAAGGGTTGTAACCGAAATCTTTTCGGTTTCAAACATTTAAAATTTTGTAGGTTGAAAACATGATTGGTCTATTTGTAGAATTAGTCTTATGTTTGATTTGAATAGATTTTAAGTCAACTAAAATAAACTTGTAAACTTTTTGAGTTCAATTGATATCCTCTGGAATCCATTGAACATCTTTTGGGAATGTTGAATTTACATAACCATGAATTTCATTTAAAGAAAGTGGTTCATATTGTCCTGTCAAATAAATATGTTTTAATTGAGGTTTTGTAAAATATTAAGCGGATTGAGAAGATGATGAGTCTTGGGAGTTTTTGTTTAGGTTGTAGAGGAGGAGGAGGTCATAATGGAAAAGGGTTTTGAGGGGATTTTGAGGTTGTTGCTGCATAGGATATTGGAGGAAACTCTTGTTCAAGAATTGAATATGGGTTTTGAGTTGGAATTTGTATTGAGGGATTTTGAGGATGAGGTTGAAGCTTCAAACTCTTCAAACTCTCATAGAACGATTAATAAATAAAGAATATCTAAGCAATGAATTTGAATCTAAACAAAATGAAGCTCAAAGACAATGGTTTTTCCAAACCTTTACAAAAGAAAGTACAATAAAAATAAGAGAAACCTATTACAAAGAATTAAATCAATTAAAATGTAATATTCCATTCTTTTAATGGCTAAAGTCATTTCCATCTAGAAATGAAATATCAAATCCATTTATTCAAAATTCCATAAACGTTAATACAAACTTAACTACTAAATGGCTTACAACAGATGGACAAGTTATCCAAACAATTTATCCTCCAACAAAAAATTTAATCATCAATTTTCAAAGTCAGGAGATGGCAACTACACCTTCCGAAGAGGACGAGAAGATAAAGAAGGTGAAACTGCATCTACAATCAAAGATATAAACAAAATTTTGAACAAAATAATTTTCAAGCCTTAAATCTCAAAACGATATCAGAACAATTAAATACAATACATAATAGTCTAATCACCTACAAGGACAAACGAAAGGTAGAACAACCTCCAATAATCCAACAAACTCCTCAACCAACAATCCTGCAACCAGTGCCACAAAGCTTCCCAGTTCAACAAAACTTTCCTATTCCACAATCACAAGCAAACCCATTTTTTCAAGGTATACAGCAAACCTCATTTCAACCTTTCAATTTAACTCAAAAGATAAAGAACAAATAAAACACAAAAAATCAAAAATTTCTGATGATGATATTATACAAAGAATAACTCAAAAACTAAAATTAACAGACAACCCTTCTTCAAGTAGCCCTACAATTCAAACAATTTCAAAAGAAAACGAATTTTTTTTTTAATGAAGACACATCTTTCATATCCTTAAGTGAAACTGAAATTCAAAAAACTGAAGAACAATTTAATACAAACACAATAGAAAACCCTGAATTCTCAATACATAGAATAAAAAATAATTGGAAAAATCAACCCACAAGAAATTATTATCCTTGGCCAACTCCACCAGATATTCAATATGAAGAAATAAATCAATTTACTTCTATATCATTTAATGGGAATGATATCCATGAATGGAATATAGATGAAAAATCTGAGTATAAGATCAAAAATACTCTACAACAAATGGCAATGGCGTCTATAGCATATGAAATATTCAATCCCGCAAATACAAACTATATAGCAGCTAGACTAATAGTTTCTGGATTCTCAGGACAACTTCAATCATGGTGGTTTAAAACATTACAAATCCACGAAAGAGAACTAATACTCAATCATACCCATACAATAAGAAGACGACTTGATCCTAATGATGTCAATTCACCCTACATTGAAGAAGAAATTGAAGACGCCGTAGAAACATTAATTTGGTCAATAACTGTTGCCTTTCTTGGCAGGGCAATTGAAGAACAGGAATCAACAAAACTTTTTCTAACCAATTTAAGATGTCCATCGTTACAAGACTTTCGATGGTACAAAGATATGTTTTTAACCTATGTACTCAAAAGAGAAGATGAAAATCAACCATTTTGAAAAGAAAGATTTGTGACCGGACTTCCAAATTTTTTGCAGAAAAAATAATGACAAAAATTCAAGATGTTTGCGGTACTTAAACAATCCCATGGAAAAATGTAATGTACGGACAATTATTTGCTTTTATAAGAAAGGAAGCCTTACAATTATGCCATGAACAAAAACTAAATAGGAGTCTTAAAAGAGCACAAATAAAGAAAGAATTAGGTTCTTTTTGTACTCAATATAATATCCATGACTTTAAACCTCCTTCAAAAAGATATAAAAACAAAAGATTTCAACAAGAGTATTATAAGTGCCCAAGAAAAAACAAATATAAACATCAAACACCTCCTCAATGTTATAAGAACAAAAAAAAGTATTCAAAGAAAAATCCAAATAAAATTCCAATCTGTTATAAATGCAAAAAACCCGGACATTATCAAAACAACTACAAAATGAAACAAAAAATCAATGAGATAGAAGACGAAGAATTAAGATACAAATTAATAAATTTACTTCTATCTGAATCAAGTTCAGACAATGAAGATTACATAGTTGAAATTCAAGAAAACGCGGACGATGAAAGCTCATCATCTAAATCAGCATAAGAATTATGTCCATGTAAATCAATGTATTAACAAAGGAAAATAAAGAAGATTTGCTAGATATTGTTGAAAGAATTCAAGATCAAAATTTGAGAAAAGAATATCTTCTTAAATTTTAAAAAATTATATTCAAAGAACAAGAAATAACAAAACTAAAGCAACCCAACTCGTTGGAACAAATATTTGAAAGATATCCCACACCAAATATATTTCGACAAATTTCGACTAGTGATCTACAAAGAGAAATCAATGATTTAAAGGGACAAATTCAACATCTACAAACTGAATTAATAACGATGCAGTATCAAGATTTAGAAGCAAAATCAAAACTGTCACTTATAGAGTCAAAAGGTCTAGAATTAGAGGCCAGGATAACATATTTGGAATCTAAACCAGATAATTCAAATAATGTACCAAATTTAGCTCAATTAAAAAATATTCAAACACCTGAAGAACCAACATCAAACGATAAATTTCTCCAAATAGTAGAAAAAATAGAATACCAAAAATGGTATATCCATATAACATTCCATGTTTCAAAAGATCATAAAATTCAAACCCAAGCCCTGTTAGACTCAGGCGCAGATCTTAATTGCATTCAAGAAGGACTCATTCCTTCAAAATACTACAAAAAAAACACTAGAACGCCTTCACACTACTAGTGGAGATAGAATGAATATCAAATACAAACTATCAAACTCTTACATTTGCAATGATGGCATATGTTTCAAAACTCCTTTTATATTAGTCAAAGATCTTCAACAACAAATTATACTAGGAACTCCCTTTATCAGTCAAATATATCCCTTTACGGTTACAAAAGAAGGAGTCCACACTAAAATCAAATTTACCCTAATAACTTTCCAATTCATTAATCCAATTCAGCAAAGAGACCTAAACTTTTTACAATCAACTGCAATATTCAAACAAATAAATTTAATACATAATAAGAAAAATCATATTCAACATCTTCAAAAAAGAAGTAGAGTATCAAAAAATTGAAAAACAACTTCTTCAACCCAATATTCAAATTAAGATCAATCAATTAAATAACAAAATAACCAAAGAAGTTTGCTCTGATCTTCCCAATGCCTTATGGGATAGAAAACAACATATTATTTAACTCACATATGAAAAAAATTTCAAAGAAAAAAATATTCCTACTAAAGCCAGGCCTATACAAATGAACAAAGAACTACTAAAACATTGTAAAAAGGAAATTCAAACTCTTTTAGATAAAGGATTAATAAGACAATCAAAGTCTCCATGGAGTTGCTCCGCCTTTTACGTAAACAATCAGGCAGAAAAGGAACGAGGAGTTCCAAGATTAGTAATCAATTATAAACCACTTAACAAAGTTCTTCAATGGATTAGATATCGAATTTCAAACAAAAAAGACTTGCTCAATAAACTATATGATGCAAAATATTTTCAAAATTCGATTTAAAAAGTGGCTCTTGGCAAATTCAATTTAATGAAAAGGATCGTTACAAGACAACATTTACGGTTCCATTTGGAAACTATGAATGGAATGCAATGCCTTTTGGACTCAAAAATGCTCCATCAGAATTTCAAAATATCATGAACGATATTTTTACTCAATATACAGATTTCATCATTGTATACATTAATGATATTCTTGTTTTCTCAAATAATATAGACCAACATTTTAAACACTTAAATATTCTTCTACATGTTATTAAGAAAAAATGGTTTAGTGTTATCTGCCTCAAAAATGAAACTATTTCAAACAAAAGTCGGATTTCTTGGTCATAATATTTTCCAAGGAACAATCAAAACAATTGCTAGAGCAATTAAGTTTGCTAACAAATTTCCGAATGAATTAAAAGATAAAACTCAATTACAAAGATTTTTGGGATGTTTTGACTATGTTTCAGATTTTTTTTCCCAACCTTGGAAACCTGTGTCAACCATTATACTAAAGACCCAAAAAGAACCCTCTTCCTTGGACGGAGGAACATACAGCAATAGTACAAACCCTTAAGGAAAGGGCCAAAATTCTTCCATGTCTGGCACTTCCAAACCCAGAAGCATTCCTTATTGTTGAAACAGATGCTTCAAATATTGGTTATGGAGGAATATTTAAACAACAATTAGGTACAAAACCAGAACAAGTAGTTAGATTCCATTCAGGTCTATGGCTCGGACCTCAGAAAAACTATTCAACCATCAAAAAGGAAATTTTATCAATTGCTTTAAATATTTCAAAATTCCATGATGGTTTGTATAACAAAACCTTTCTTTACGAATTGATTGCAAACCTGCAAAAGAAGTTTTACCAAAGGATGTCAAGAATTTAGTTCAAAACAAATTTTTGCCAGATGGCAAGCAATATTGTCAGTCTTTGATTTTCAAATCAAATTCATCAAAGGAGAAAATAATTCTCTGCCAGACTTCCTTTCAAAAGAATTTTTACAAGGTCATGACATCATCCCATCCTCTTCTTCAGGATAATGTCTACAGAAAAGGAAAAAGGAAAGGACAAAGAAGAAGAATTTCAAAAATCAAAAGACTATGCAATGAAGCTTCAACCTCATCCTCAAAATCCCTCAATACAAATTCCAACTCAAAATCCATATTCAATTCTTGAACAAGAGTTTCCTCCAATATACTATGCAGCAGCAACCTCAAAATCCCCTCAAAACCCTTTTCCATTACGACCTCCTCCTCCTCTACAACCTCTAAACAAAAACTTCCAAGGTTCATCATCTTCTCAATCCGCTTAATATTTTACAAAACCTCAATTAGAACATATATATTTGACAGGACAATATGAACCACTTTCTTTAAATGAAATTCATGGTTCTGTAAATTCAACATTCCCAAAAGATTTTCAATGGATTCCAGATGATATCAATCGAACTCAAAAATTTTACGAGTTTATTTTAGTTGATTCAAAATCTGTTTAAATCAAACATTAGACTAATTCTACAAATGGACCAATCATGTTTTCAACCTGCAAAATTTTAAATGTTTGGAACCGAAAAGATTTCGGTTACAACCTTTTTACTTCAAAACAATTTTCTCAACCTTTTCAACCCTCAAGTTATACCTACCAAGATTATAAAATGGCAAGGTTTAGAATTTTTCTTATCAGACCGTTTGATCACTCTTGGTTTTTCCAATTTACAAAAAGATCAAGACATTTCCCAACTTGGTTTTTGGAATGGTGGCGATGTCTTTACTCTACCATTTATCCTGCCATCGTTCAAGCATTATTCAATATTTATTCCAAATATCTAGGAGATTTACATAACCCCCTAGATAAAATTATTAGTTTTCATTCAAATTTTCAAATCCCATGGATTTTATGTTGGTCTTACTCAACTGCTCATTTTTTCGAGCATCCTTACCCATTATCCATGGTACGTGAATACAAAAGTAAATGGTGGGACAAATACGTAGTAGAACGAGATTGCTCTACTGAGATTCTTTCCAAATTTTTCAAAGAAAGCAAAAACAAAAATATTCAAGTTTTTCCTCCAGAATCTTCAATACCGTCCAAGTCTCAACCTGTGAAAGCAACAGATTTAAGCTCCTCCGCAAAATCCAAATCCAAGAAGAAAGTTTCAAAGGAGCTTCTAGCCCAACTTCTCCAGCAAATTCAAGACTCATCCGATAAAGAAGTAGGTGATGATGCCAGTTCGTCACAAACCGATCCTTTCAATTTTCTTTGGAAATGCTGCTTCAATTATCAGCCCCGACAAATCACTGTAGCAAAGTCAATCAACTGTAGCAAGGACCACCAGCTGTCCAATTACTGTTACAATAATTCATATCACTGTAGATCGTACAATAATTCAAGACAAGTGTCCCGGACTTCAAATTTCATCAATTCCAATTGAATTTCCGCAGCTATTTAAGCAGCTTCAAAGGATCCAAGCAGAGGTAGAGGCAATTGGAAAGGCAAAATCAGAAATCACAAAATTCTCCTTTGCTCACTTAATTTTGCTCTTATAATTTTAGCTTCTGTTCAAGCTTTGTATACAAGTCTTCCATTTCAATCTGTAAGTTTTGTATTTGTATTTCAATTACTGACTTTTAAAGTTTTAATCTGTTGTAAATTAACTTTATATTTTCAATAATAAATTCCATCTTTCTCATCTTCTTCTGTACCCGCGCCGATCCTTACCCATCCTGGTATCAGAGCCAAGTTGACGGAGCTTTCAATAGTAATTTCACAGAAATACTATTAAGAACTTAATAGGAACGTTGGTAAACTAGAAAGTAGCGTTGGTAAGCCCTGTAAGCGTTGGTAAGCATTGGTAGGTGTTGCCGTTGGGTGTTCCCGTTCTCAACAGTGTTAGATAGTAAAACTGTTCAGTACCTGTTGAACCCAAAACTAAGGTTAGAACCATGTGAAGGTCCAGAGTTGCAGGGTCCTTCGGAAGACTATTTTCAAATCAACCAAGTACTAGTTCAAACTCTCATAGAACCATTAATTCAAAGGAAATTTCAAAAGAAGTCTCAAACCCCAAAGATATGGTCAATTGGAGCATTCCAAATGAAAATTTTGAATCAATTTATCAATTGGACATTTTGACTTCAAAATGGCTTTTTCGTGCAAAACACAATCAATGTCTATAGAAAGAGAAACCCAAACAGTTCAATTACGGTTTGATTTATCTCTTCAAAAATATATTTCAAAAGGTTTTCATTATATACACTATGGTTTAGTACAAGTAGCGATTTCTCCCCTTTCAAGAATGAGACATAATCAACTGGTTATGTTAGCATTAAGAGATTCAACCTTTTTAAAATTTAAAGAATCCCTTTTAGCCATTATTCAAACTAATTTGCATAATGGTCCAATCTACTTCAACTATTATCCAAATTCTTCAATAGATCTCCAAGATCCAACAATTTTAGAAACATTAACACTAGATATCCATATGTCAAATATCGATTTCAAAGAAAATAGAAAAAAATTTGCTTTCATTTGCAGAATTTATTTTAGACTCTTAGGAAGTCAATTAAACCCAAAATGTCTCAAACAATTTCGACCCGGAGAAACACTATTGTTAGAAGTTCAAGCTGACCATGCAGCAACCTTTACTCCAAAACGTCTGAAATGGAACGAAATAACCATTCCAGATATCTGGAGGATTGAGAATCCTCAACCTCCCAGAAATATAGCCCAAAGACATGTTCAAAAAATTATAGAAGAACCTGATGGTAAAATTACACTACAATTTGAATCAGGCAAACAAACAATAATTTCAAATACAACATATGCTGAGTCTTCAAGACATTCAACTTCTTCCTTACCCACTCAAAGGGAAGAAGATAACCAAACAAACATCAATACAACAAGGTTTAGAGGAATTCGTTTTAATCCTCCCCTTGCAGAACCAGTTTTCTAAACTGACTCTTTTTCAAACCCTGATTCCCCGACTCCTTCTCAAATGCGTGCACTCTCAATAAATGTTTTAACAAAAGATTTTACAATAAATGAAGAATATCTAAGCAATAAATTTGAATCTAAACAAAATGAGGCTCAAAGACAATGGTTTTTCCAAACCTTTACAAAAGAAAGTACAATACAAATAAGAGAAACCTATTACAAAGAATTAAATTAATTAAAATGTAATATTTCATTCTTTCAATGGGTAAAGTCATTTACATCCAGAAATGAAATACGAAATCCATTTATTCAAAATCCCATTAACGTTAATACAAACTTAACTACTAAATGGCTTACTATAGATGGACAAGTTATCCAAACAATTCATCCTCCAACAAAAAGTTTAATCATCAATTTTCAAAGTCTGGAGATGGCAGCTACACCTTTCCGCAAAGGACGAGAAGATAAAGAAGGTGAATCTGCACCTACAATCAAAGATATAAACAAAATTTATGAACAAAATAATTTTCAAGCCTTAAATCTCAAAACTATATCAGAACAATTAAATTCAATACATAATAGTCTAATCACCTACAAGGACAAACAAAAGGTAGAACAACCTCCAATAATCCAACAAACTCCTCAACCAATGATCCCGCATCCAATACCGCAAAGCTACTCAATTCAACAAAACTTTCCTATTCCACAATCACAAGCAAACCCATTTTTTCAAGGTATACAACAAACCTCATTTCAACCTTTCAATTTAACTCAAAAAGATAAAGAACAATTAAAACAAAAATCAAAAATTTCTAATGATGATATTATACAAAGAATAACTCAAAAACTAAAATTAACAGACAACCCTTCTTCAAGTAGCCCTACAATTCAAACAATTTCAAAAGAAAACGAATTTTTTTTTTAATGAAGACACATCTTCCATATCCTTAAGTGAAACTGAAATTCAAAACACTGAAGAACAATTTAATACAAACACAATAGAAAACCCTGAATCCTCAATACATAGAATAAAAAATAACTGGAAAAATCAACCCACAAGAAATTATTATCCAAGGCCAACTCCACCAGATATTCAATATGAAGAAAGAAATCAATTTACTTCTATATCATTTAATGGGAATGATATCTATGAATGGAATATAGATAGAAAATCTGAGTATGAGATCAAAAATACTCTACAACAAATGGCAATGGCGTCTACAGCATATGAAATATTCAATCCCGCAAATACAAACCATATAGCAGCTAGACTAATTGTTTCTGGATTTTTAGGACGACTTCAGTCATGGTGGTCTAAAATAGTACAAATCCACGAAAGAGAACTAATACTCAATCATACCAATACAATAAGAAGAAGACTTGATCCGAATGATGTCAATTCACCCTACATTGAAGAAGAAATTGAAGACGCCGTAGAAACATTAATTTGGTCAATAACTGTTGCCTTTCTTGGCAGCGCAATTGAAGAACAGGAATCAACAAAACTTTTTCTAACCAATTTAAGATGTCCGTCGTTACAAGACTTTCGATGGTACAAAGATATGTTTTTAACCCATGTACTCGAAAGAGAAGATGGAAATCAACTATTTTGGAAAGAAAGATTTGTGACCGGACTTCCAAATTATTCGTAGAAAAAATAATGAGAAAAATTCAAGATGTTTGTGGTGCTCAAACAATCCCATGGCAAAATGTAACGTACGGACAATTATTTTCTTTTATAAAAAGGAAGCCATACAATTATGCCATGAACAAAAACTAAATAAGCGTCTTAAAAGAGCACAAACAAAGAAAGAATTAGGTTCTTTCTGTACTCAATATAATATCCATGACTTTAAACCTCCTTCAAAAGATATAAAAACAAAAGATTTCAACAAGAGTGTTATAAGCGCCCAAAAAAAAAAAAAAAAAACAAATATACATCAAACACCTCCTCAATATTATAAGAACAAAAAGAAGTATTCAAAGAAAAAATCAAATAAAATTCCAATATGTTATATACAATGCTATAGAGCAAAATGCTAGTAGAGAAAATTTCATTTCCATATATTTCCATTTGGTAACATAACGTTTACTCTTCCGGAGTCTTCGATTAGAATGGTAGAACCAGATGTTGTATTGATGTTAATTTCAGCCAGTGTCAATTGTGTAATCTATTTTCTATTACGGAGAGTGGTATGTATTGTGCCATTGTTAATCAAGCACATATCACTTTCTGTGATCTTGTGTATAATCAAGGACTTAAAATTCCTTTTAGTAGATTAGTGAGTTGACAACATGTTATAAAATAAATTTCTCTACTTCATTGACATTTTGCTTTATGGCTTCGTACACATATATATACAGATGGGGGCAATGGTTTGCAAAGGCACCATTCATGGTGCGGTGAGCGTGGATAAAAAACACGACCTTCAGATATTCAGTTTGACGCTCTCCCATTAGAACTCTGAAGTTAAGCGTGTTTTGGTGAGTCTAGTACTTAGAAATGGGCTCCAAAAAGAGCGATTGTTGTAGGTTCAAGATATTTAATGATTGAGGAGTCAAAGCTAACATACAGCCCTAGGCGACGTTAAGGTCCCATCTTACTGCGTTGTGGAGGGACAATTGGAATATAAATGACACAAAAATATTCTAAGATGAGAAATGTTTGGTTGTTGGTCAAAACCAATTGTAAAGGAGGGTACTTGTGGTATGCAGTTAATCTGATGCGAACTCAAGGAGTAGCATGTACTATTGCATGTCCCTAAGCAGATGCATGTAGCTTGAAGCATAGTCTGGCAATTAATTGAAGACGCTAAATGAAAGACTTAGCTAATCCATTTTGAGTATGAGTTCGCACAATAGGATGTTCCACGTTCATCCAATTGACATGCAATAGTCAAAAAATGATTGGGAGCTAAATTCACCAGCATTATCAAGACGAACTCTCCGTATTGGATAGTCAGTGAAGTGTGCTCATAACTTTATTGTTTTGAGCAAGAAATCTAGCAAATGTAACATTATGAGTGAACGATAAAGAAACATGAGACCATCTAGTAGAAGCATCAATGAGGACCATAAAATATCGTGATGGTCCACATGGAGGTTGAATAGGACCACATATATCATGTTGTATTCGATATACAAAAGAAGGTAATTTAAGGGATACTTTTGAAAGAGATGGTCTAACTATCAACTTTCCTTGAGCACATGCACTGCAAATGTAATCCTTAGGCAATAAAATTTTTTGATTTGATAATGGATGTCCATGAGTATTTTCTATAATTCCTTGCATCATTGTGGATCCTGGATGGCCAAGATGATCGTGTTAACGTACAAATAACTTAGGATTCAAGCATTTCCGGTGCATAAATTTACTTCGATTACCCTATGTTTGTATAATATAGCCCATAAGAGAAAGTAGGAAATTTCTCTAATACGAGCTTTTGGCTGCGAAATAATAGAAGTAATGTAGAGATATTCTATATCTTCCGCATTTGTCGTCTCAACATGGTGTCTATTACATTTGATATCTTTAACTAAGTAGATTTGTTCTGGATCTACTAGAATATAAAACATCATTAATATAAAGTTTAATTCCATTTGGTAACATAGCATGTACTTTTCTAGAGCCTTTGATTAGAGTGGTAGAACCAGATATTCTATTAATATTAACTTCAGCTAATGTCAATTGTGTGAAATATTTTCTATCATGGAGAAGCGTATGTATTTTGCCGTTGTCAATCAAGCACATATCACTTCCCATGATTTTTTGTACGATCAAGGACTTAAAGTTCCTTTTAGGTAGAGTGTTGTGCTGATAATGTATTACAAAATAAATACAAGATATTGAAAATGGAAACGTATGGAAATGGAAATTTTTACTATTTCATTGGCATTTTGCTCTGTCTTTGTACATACATATATATAGATGGGGGCTTTGAAAATTTACAAAAGCAGTATTCACATCTACAATAAATTTGACACACAAAACAAGGAGTGGTCCCCGCAGAACTAGGTAAGGGTCAACCATACTATTAGAGCACTTCCCCTTGATTGACCGCATGCTACAAATATGTCTCATTAAAAACCTTGCAAAGAAAAATCCAGTGGGATAACTTAGCTAGGGGGAAAAAGTACAATATTCAAATTTTTTTTTTTTTTTTTTGATGAGTAGAGTACAATATTCGTAGTATAGAAGACTTCCACTCATGAGTACAAAACTTTATGATCACATCACACCAAATGCTTAAGCTAATGCATTCCGGCATTGTGAACATGGTTCCTGAAGAGTATAGTTGGCCACGCTTTGGTTCACAAATTTGCTATGTTATCATTTGATCAAATCTTACGCTCATCAATATGACCATTTTTCTATAGTTCATGAGTATAAAAGAATTTAGGTGAGATATGCTTGGTTCTATCACCTTTGATATATCCTCCACTAATATGAGCAATGTATGCTACGTTATCTTCAAATAATGTTGTCGGTTTATCAATGATTGAAGACAAACCACATAACTCCTTGATGTGTTGAAGCATAGATCTTAACCATATACATTAGCAAGTATATTGTCTCAAGTTCTCCTTAACTTGAAACCTACAAGGCATGTAGAATGGTATTGTACTTACCTTACTCTTGATCAATTCTTTCCCGGACCGCCTAGAAATCACCTCAAATTGCTCTAGTTGCTCTCAATCACCTTGCATCTTATCTGACTTTGGCCTTGTTCAATTTGATTGATGTATAATGCAGAGTATGTGAGGCTTATATAAGCCAAATCACATGGTCATAGCAAGACTTTTTGCTAATAAAGTCAACAAAAGGTGGTTGGTGGTCAGAGACATTAATTCTTTTTCTCCAATGCCTTTCGATTTTCTTGCCCCAATCTGTTCTTATTCTCCACATGCAACTGCAGAAAACCTATTGTCTGTGTTTGATAAAATGGCATGTGGGCTGGGAAATGGTGCACCCATGCACCTACACAATAAAATCCCTCTCTTTCATCGAATAACTTAATCTTTTGAGATAATTGATTTCTTTGTAACTTTTGTTAAAATTTAATACGAGAAGGCCCATGGTTTTATATTTATGTCCAACATGTCTCCTCTTACAAATGTCAAGGCGTTGATGATCATATCTAGGGGAGCCTTCACCAAGTTTTAGGTTGTCAAATGAAAGCCTATTGATGGTTTGTACTCGGTGCTTGAATATGGGCGTCGCTTGAATCTCATGCCCAGATTGATCCATGGTGGAGTATGGGCAGGCGGAGTGTTCGTACAAGCTTAGCTCAGCTCCTCCATGTGATGATTTTTTTTTTATGGGCAGCCATGCAATGTTCTTGACTTCTTGGTGGCACAAAAAGGAGGTCGTTAGTGTCTTAAACATCAAAAAGATGATTTTACTGTTTCGAGTGATCAAGGATGTAAGCATTGGTGTTCTTGATGACCTTGATGCTTCCAAGTTGGTTTCTTTCTGTTAATAATGGCATATGTCGCATGTCTGGATAGTGCTTAGAGCAATGCTATGAATACATTTAAATTCACAATCTGACTACTAAGCATCATAATTGCATGAAGTGGGAGCGAACAGGTTGTAAAAATTTCTGAAGTTCGGAGTGTTGGGTTCCTACTAATATTAACATATGTGAAATATATATTGAATATGATCAAAATTTCGTAAATTAAATTGTTAAATCATAACATTTTAAAACAAAATGAACACAAAGTTTAATTATTAAAATGAGAATTTGTATGACTAACGAATAAGTTCATTTAATTTTTTTCAGTTTTGAGGCGAAGCTTCTAGGCTGAAGAGCAACAAATACAAATGGTCTAAAATATAATTTAGCTTAGGTCGAATTGCAGGCAGCGTGATTATTGTGTTGGTTTAAGATTCCCAATGTCAATTTAATTTACTGCGTTAACAATTGATCTCTAGCATGCTAATAGAATGATAATTTAGATGTCCAAAGCGATTTCGGCTCCATTTGTTTCAATGGAAATGCTTTTCCCCGGAAAACAATTTCCAAAAGAAATGCTTTTTCCCCGGAAAACAATTTCCTTTGGAAAAGATTTCCAAGGAAAACAACATTCCATTTTAGATTTTTCCTTGTTTGTTTTGAGGAACAACACTATTCAAGAATGTCATGTTTCCTTGTTTGTTTTGAAGGAAAATAAGATTCTAGAATGTCATTTTCCCTTGTTTGTTTTGAAAGAAAACAAGATCATGGCTCTGTTTGTTTTGCATGAAAAAACTATTCTAGGAGGAGATTTTCACTATTTATCTTGTATGGGCCAAAAAACGGGCTGAAAATTTGATTCTAATAATCAATTTTCCCCCCAAAATTTAGAAATGGACTTCCGGATTTGGAGCCTAGAAATCACAGTTCCTGGGCTGATCTGTCGACGCCCAAATCCTCAAACTTCACACTAGGGTTTTCCAATTCGTGGCTCGCTCTTCTTCCTCTCTCTCTCTCTCTCGTGTGCTCTTTCCTCTCTGTCTTTCGGGCTTCCTTTCCTCTCTCTCTCTCTCTCTCTCTCTTTCATGTGGCCTTCTTCATCCGTTCGCCATCCCACCTCAAACAGAGCTGGCTCCACTGCTCGCCGCTGTCTTCTCTCTCTTTAGCTCATAGGAAAATGTGGCTCGAAAAATTTGGTACACTTGTTTGGTTAAAAGCTATGAACATGTTTTGGGGACTTGTTAAGTACCTTGGATGTTAAGTTTTGATTGTCTGTTATGGTACTAGTTTTAAGCATTTGATGTTGTGGTTGTCTTGATGAGTAATGATAATATTATTTTGATTATGGTATGATTTATGTAGGTTAGATTGTTTGTCATGTCTTTTCTTCGAGATATGAAATGATTTCCATTCAAACATATAAGGGACGATGGTGATATATAATCTTGTTTTCTGTCTAAACAAACAAAGGGAAAATAACATTCTAGAATTTGATTTTTCTTTAAAACAAACAAGGGAACATAACATTCTTGAATCATGTTTTCCCTTAAACAAGGGAAAATCTAAATTAGAATGTTGTTTTCCTTGAAAAATCTTTTTCAAAGAAAATCTAAAAATCTTTTTCCATTGAAACATACGAAGCCTATATATCACCATAGTCCCTTGTATGTTTGAATGGAAATCATTTGATACCTTGAAGAAACTACATGACAATAAACAATCTAATCTACATAAAATCATCATACCATAGTCAAAATGATATAGTATTACTCATCAAAATAACCAAAACTTAACATCAAATGCTCAAAACTAGTACCATGACAGAAGACCACAACTTACCATCTAAGGTACTTAACAAGTCCCCAAAACATATTCATAGCTTTTAACCAAACAAAACAAATTACATACTTGTCTTACCGAATTTTTCGAGCCACATCTTCCAATGAGCCAAAGAGAGAGAAGACAACGGCGAGCAGTGAAGCTTGAAGACAGCTTTGTCTGATGTGCAATGGAGAACGGATGGAGAAGGCCACGTGAAAGAGAGAGAGAGGAAAGAAAGTCTAAAAGACAGAGAGAGGGGAAAGAGCATATGAGAGAGAGGGGGAGAGCGAGCCGCGAATTGGAAAACCCGAGTGTGAAGTTTGAGGATTTGGGCGTTGACAGATCAGTCCAGGAATTGCGACTTCCGGGCTCCAAATCTGAAAGTCCATTTCTGATTAATGTAAAACAAATAGAGCCTTCATTTAAAGCAGTCATTTCAAATCTTGTTCTCTTCTTTCGAAAGCTTCCATTTTCCCTGACATGCACTGATTTTGAATATTCTTATTCCTTTCGTCCTCTTCAGCTTTTCGTGTCCATTTCTGCTCCTTCTTATGTTTACTATCAAACATTTGGGAATTCATGAAGTTTGTGCATTTATCACCTAGGTCCCTGGCATTTGAATATGTACAATGAGGTACCCCGAGGTTTCAGAATTTCGTTACTTAAGTATCCTATGTGGGAACTTGATATTTTTTGTCAAAATCCAATCAATTTTCACAGTAAAATGTTAATGTGATATGTGATTACAACAATGTATATGAGTTATATTAATATTTTTCAATGAAAATCTAGTGGATTATGAGAAAATTTAATTGAATTGTTATATATATATATATTGGAAATAAGGCGTCATGTTAGCATTTTATGACAAAAAATCATAACATTATGATAGACAAATAGAGGATACCTATATATTGTTATGATTATGTTCCTTTTTAACAATTTCTAATAAAAATCTATCACGTATTGGTAAAGGGTACCTAATTAATAAAATTATAAACTTTAGGGTTCCTGAGTGATAAAATCTTTTAATCTCACAGTACCTCGTTGTATATATTAAAACGTCAGAGCACTTATGTGTTAAATTCTCAAACCTCAGCGTGTCTAAGTGACAAATTTCCCTAAATATTTTTCTCTGGTGTTTCTTCTCCTACAAATCATCAATGCTTGACTACTTCCTCTCAAGTTTTATTCTCATTGATGAAGAAAATATTCCCTAATCCTACACTTTCTTATGCTCTCTCACCTTCTTCCCACACTTTCCCTCCACTATTATCTGTTTTTCTCAAGATTTGTTTTTTTACTAAAGAAGGAAATAGAGCAATGGGTTACCGATATTTAAATTTTATCTAGACAAGGCTACTTACAAAGATAAAAAATGAGGTAAAACTCGTTCATATTGTGGACACTGATTTCGAATCAAGATAAAATGACGCGAAACAAATGCACAAAAATTACAATTAAAGAATTGTATTGATAAATTTGTGAGTACAAATCTCTATAATGTGCTCTACAAAGTAAAACAAACAAAAGTCCTCTGATTCGATTTCCACAATTGTTGAACTTGGTTGATGTTGTTGACAATCAAACTTGAACTCTTGACTGAGGGCACGATGCTTTATCTTAAATTGAGAGCTGAACCTTTGAAGAAATTGGGTATGAACTTTGTATGCTTTGTTGACTTCTCTTGGATGACTTGGTGTTGATGGAATTTAAGAGAAAATGGAGCGCGAGAGAGAGAGTTTCTACTTCTCCTTTCCTTTTCTTCCTTTCTTTTTTCTTTTTTTTTTGAAGCAAGGGTCCCCTATTATAGAGAAAAGGGGCCCTTGTTCTGACCACAGGATCTTCTTCATAAGACCGGGCTCGAGCTGTTTTAAAAACCTTTACGAGCCTATTCTTCTTACGTCGGCCTTTGAAATTTTGAAAGTTTGACTTTGACTTGGGAGTCATCATTTTTAGGTTCGACTTGGGTGTCTTTGGATTTAAGAGTTTGACTTTGGGTTTGACCTGAGAGTCATTTGCCCCTTTTAGTTTGACTCTAAAACTATTAGGGCTCCGGGTTTGACTTAGAAGTTTTTTTTTTTTTTTTTTTTGTTTTTAATTCCACGTGGAAGTCTTTTGGGCTTAGGTTTGACTCTGAAGTCGTTTAGGGATTTTATTTTGGTTTGACTTAGAAGTCATTTTGGGCTTGAGTTTTTGATTTGGAAGATGTTCGGCTTTGGGCTTGACTTGGAAGTTGTTTGGGCTTAAACTTTTCTTCCGCCCAATTTAAAATTTATAAACATGGCAAAATTTTAATGCCTACACATATATCTAGAGTTTTATTTGTATCACTATGAGTTCTATGAAAGTTATTCCTTTTTTTCATCAAAACAATTCCATCTTTGATTCGCGTTTCTTCTGAGTTCAATACACGTTTCCTACATGTTCTAACTCATAAACGCCAAATCATGTTTCTAATTATGATACATTAGTGTTTTGGCCGTTTCCTACAACCATGCCGAGTATACATGATAAAATGTTAGTGCATCAGAGGAAGATAACTGTCTAGCTTTTCTTCTTGTGATCGAATAATTTTTCTCACGTATCTGTGTATTCAATTGGTAACTCAACCATGTATATTTCCTTGTGCTTATTTGGTTAATATGCACAGAGCAGGTGCCTCAGAGGCTATACAGCTTGGATGAATTGAAGTTGAACGGAATCGAGCCGGTGTCCCTTTTATCTCCAGTGGATACCACACGTGGTTCCATTGAAAGGAACCTTCAGATTGCTGCTGTTTTGGGAGGGGTTGCTGCTTGGAATGCATTTGGGCTTAGTCCCCAACAACTCCTGTACTTGTCTCTGGGAATCTTGTTCTTGTGGACATTGGACCAGGTAACCCTGAACTCCTTCATCAAAATTGTGGCTGATGAATTTTCTATTTTAAATGCAGTCTATTGAAGTTCAATTAGGGGTGTAATTGGGCCAAGTCGAGCCTGCGCTCATCAAGCTTGAGGCCCCTTCCCAGCATTTTGCTATCTTGGGCTCAGCTGAAAGCTTGTTGAGCTTTGAGAGTTTGAGCTTGAACACGGGTTTTCATGAGCTTAGGTTGGTCTGGCTTAGCTTGGTTGAGCTCGAACCTAGCTTAGCAAGTTTTGAGTTAAACTTATCTCATTAATTTCTTTTAAGCTCTGTTTAGGCTCGCAGTGGCTAGGCACATTTAGGCTCAGTTAGATGCATAAGCCTACTCATCTTGACTTGAGCTTGAAACAATCTGAGCCTATTAAGCTTTATAACAAGCCAGTTGGTGATGGATTGCGAATCACTTGGTTCATTGGCATCTAAAGTTAAATACATTGGTTGCTCTAATGCTGAATTGTGGGGCGTGACCCTACCTGTGAATGTTTTATAATGTTGCCCAGGTAAATAATGCTCCACTTCGTTTAAAGGTGGGCATTTTCCCATAGGATAATATTTTTCTCTAAATATTCAGGGTTTTTTTACTGAAAAACATCTACATTTTAGTTGTGGTTTTAGAAAACCACCTAAGTTCTTTAATTTTTCAAAGTCAAACCTATACTTTTCAAAAAAATTTCAATGTCACACCTAATGTTAATACTGTTAACTTTCCGTCAAATGAAATGCTGCGTTTTGGAATATAAATGCATCAAAACACCAAGTTTAACTTAATTTAATTAAATTATATTGAGTAATGTATTTTGTAAATGACGAAATTACCGTTCACCTCTGAATTTGTAAAATTGTTGAGGGTTAGCCTTTTTCCACTAAAAAAATTTAGAAGTATTTTTTAGTTGTAAAATTGTTTATAAGTCATTGATAAAAAACAAGTTTTATATAGGGTAGTTTGATAATTTCATATTTATTTTAACAGAAAATTAACGGTGTTAGCATTAGGTGTGACATTGAAAAACTTTTGAAAAGTTTAAGTATGACTTTGAAAAATTAGAAAAGTTAGACGGTTTTATGAAACCGCTTCTAAAATGTAGGCGGTTTTTAGTTAAAAACCCAAATATTTATACCTTAAAAATTTTCTTTCTTTAAAATTTTCTTTCCCTTTTTAAGGATATCTATTTCATTGAATAGCTTTGCATGAGGTTGCGCCGTTGCCCAAAATAACCCAAAAAAAAAAAAAAAATCAAATATAGCATATTTTAAAAAATATTTCCTCTTAGCATCCACGTGTAAAGGTGCTGCCAAGTGGATGCTAGCTATTTTTAAGATATTTGCTATTTTTTTAAATCATCTGAATACCTCACTATGAAAGGGAGGCGGCCGCTTACATTTAGCATCTAACATGAACAGTTTGTTTCGTGATAGAACCTTGAGAAGTCTCACGAAACATGTTGCTCTACAATCTCAACCTGGGAAGTTTACCTCCACATTTCAACAGATAGCCGACATGAACTCAAACTTGCGCCAATATTTAGGAGAAATCCCTCTTTGCAATGGGCTTTATCTCACGATAAAATGAAATGCTATGGGATTATGACAACAAACATGTTCGAAGTTTTCAATAATGTGCTCAAGGGAACTTAGAACTTACTTGTCATGGCCATTGCGGAGTTAACTTTCTACCGCTTGGACAAGTGGTTGGTGCAGAGGCGTGGAATTGCAGGGGAACTCCTCTTTGAACAAAAAACATATTGTTGTAAAATCGATGCGATTTTAGAGAGGAATAAATTGAAGAGCCGATACCACACAATGCGTGTGTTCGATTATGAGCTTGAAACACAACTATCTATGAGGCCTATTCTATCAATTACCATCAAATGCAAAATATGAGAAATACAAAATAAATGAAATAATTTCTCATTTAACACGGGTTTCAACGACCTAGTTAACATTTTGTATAGCGCGGTGTTGTTAGTCGCATTATCAAAAGAAATACTCTTTATTTTATTTTCAATTCCCCACTCACAGCATGTTGCTACTATATCATTCGTGACTATGCGAGCACTATGGGGATATTCGAATAGTGGAAAATAAGTAATTCTTTTTTGCATTATAAAGGACGAGTCAATCCAAGGTGCAGTTATGCACATATAGGGTATGTGGGATTTCGTGGACCACGTAACAGACGTTAACGAGATCATGCTCGTGTTGGCATTTAAAAGTTCTTGAAGTTCGCTTTTCTTTTGATAAAATTCTGTAAAAGCGTCACATTCCAAAGTATTGCGAGGGACCCTTTCTACCGTAGGGTCTAGTGCGTTGTGGAAGTTACGGAGAAATCGAGAGTATCTAACTAATTCACGTCTATTAGTGGCCTGTGAAAGCCTAAAAATAGAGAGTGCACCGGTGGCATGTTACAGCAAATATTGTTGTGAATTATCCGCAGATAAGTCGGGGTGGGAACTTCTCAAGTGTCTCGCAAAATTTTTGGTCCCACCACGAGTGGATGGCTGTAACCTTTGCTATTACTGCAAAGCTTACAAAATGCTTTATTTTGTGTATGATGTAAGGCAAAGTATTGCCATACACGACTACCAGCATGTCTAGTAGAGCTAGACGATGTCAGATGTTCGGCCGTCATGTTCTCCAAATTGGGTGTTTCCTCGATGATAGGAGTGGGTTGATTACACCCCGCACTAGCCTAATCTAGAAAAGGTGATTCTTCAATGTGAGTGGGAATATCCGTAAGGGTATGGGGATTATATTCAAATTGACCATCATTATCCCAATAAGGTGTTAGTGAGTGGTGGTATCATAACAAGTTCTAAAAAACTGCATTATTGGGTATTAAATTCGACTCCTCTAATAATTGTTGGAGAAGATTGGGTCCTAGGGGCTTTGGGCGGTCGTGAAGAGCTAGAACTAGATTGGCCACCAGATGAAGATCCTCTGTGTTCCATGATATTAATAGTGTATTAAATATGTCAAAATAATACAAGAAATATTAATGCAAAACAAAATAGTAAAAAAAAAAAATTAAAAAAATTTGGATACTAATTTACCGAAGCATAAATTGAAGATTTAACTTCAACAAGCTTCTACGAGCACAATTGGAACTTTAACCTTCAAAGCACAATTCGAGAAGAATTAGAGAAAATTAGAAAGAATAGAGAAGACAAGATGATTGATTGTGTGGCAAATGAGGAGGGAAGTGGGAATATTTATAGATGAATTTTTTTTTTTTTTTTTCTTTCGTGTTTAGCCATTAGGGGTTTTGTATTTTTTTTTTTTTTTTTTTTTTTTTGGGGGGGGGGGGGGGGGGGGGGGGGGAACAGTTGTTAGGGGCCCTAACGGAAAGAAGACCCATAATCAAGTCAGACCTGTGTCTGACACGGGTCAAACCGTGTCACCCGTACGGGCCATTTGGCTGGTCTATAATTTGACCAGCGACCCGGCTCATTACAATGTATTGGCGGGTCGGGTCGATATGGGGTAAGGAATTTGATCACAGCCCTTTTCATGATTATTTTCTGGAGCATGGCATTCAGTTTCGTATGTCTTTATCCTGACACTCAACAAAATGGAATGGCAGAACGCAAACATCAACATCTGAGTAAAATGGTTCATATTATGCTCTTTAATGCTCGTATGCCTCCCAAATTTTGGGTGGATGCGGCATATACGTCGGTTTCTTGATTAAACGCCTTGCCACACCTATCCTTGGTAACCTCTCGCCCTATGAACTGTTGTTTCACAAAGTTCCTGATTACTCTTTATTTCGTATGTTTGGGTCTAAGTGCTATCCTAACCTATTCCCTCATCTCTCCAACAAGTTTTCCCCACGATCCAAAAAGTGTGTTCTCATTGGAATATGGTCTGAGTGCTATCCTAACCTATTGCCTCGGCATTTCTGAATGGGTAATTGTTTGAGGAGGTATATATGAAACAGCCTTTGGGTTTTATTCATCTTGATTTTCCTGGTCAGGTATGTAAACTTCACCGTGCCTTATATGGTCTTAAGCTAGCTCCGAGGGCTTGGTTTCAAAAACTTATTTTGTTTTTACTTGGCATGGGTTTCTTCTCTTCTCGGGCTGATTCTTCTTTGTTTATTCTGACATCTTCTCATGGCATTCTCATCTTATTGTTATATGTTGGCGACATTCTATTAGCTGGGAGCTATGAGGCCTTTTTATCATCCTTTATAGATGAACTTGATGCCACATTTGCTATGACAGATCTTGGGCCGCTTCATTATTTTCTTGCAATGGAGGCCACTGGCACTTCATATGATTTTCATCTGTGCCAAAAGAAGTATTTGGAGGATCTTTTGATTAAATTTTCCTTGCACGAGGACAACATTGTTAGTACTCCTTTTCCGGCTAAGTCCTTACCAAGTCTCACTGATGGTGTCCCTCTTTTAGATCCTTCAGCATATTGCAATATGGTTGGAACACTTCATTACTTGAGTTTGATCAGATCAAAAATTGCTCATTCTGTCAGTGTGATGAGTCCATTTATGCATTGTCCTTCTACTGTTCACTTGCAGTTAGTGTAGCGCATTTATCAGTACCTTAAAGATACCCTTCATTTTGGTCTTTATCTTCATCCTTGTTCGTTGTCTTCGTTAATTGCCTCCACTGATGTTGACTTCTTTTTTTTTTTTGGGGGGGGGGGGGGGGGGTGATGACACTCATCGTTTTACATGTGATTATGCTATCTTTCTTGGGACGAATTTAATTTCTTGGAGTGCTCAGAAGTAGCATACTGTAGCTCATTCTAGCACTGAGTCTATGTATCATTCTGTGGCCCATGCTGCTGCCGAGACCTATTGGCTGTGCCAACTGCTCAAGGAGCTTGGTGTTTTCATGTATGGTCCCATTACCATCTTCTGTGACAATATTAGTGCCTCTTTACCTGTTTGCCAACCCTGTACTACATTGATGTAGAAGCATCTTGCGGTGGATTTCTACTTTGTTTGTGAGAAGGCTGCTGCTGGTGATGTTATAGTTTGGGCATGTTTTTTCGCAGTCATAGATCGTTGACATTTTTACCAAGGGATTATTATCCTCTCACTTTCGAGAGCTTCGTTGCAATCTCTCCATGGGTGCCCCCGTTCAGATTGAGAGGGGGTGTTAATATTTGTATTTTGTACTCTTTGTATTGTATTCACTTTATATGCTCATGTTATACCTATGTACTTTATTTTATACTGTTAATATATATAGCTCTCCATATCCCTGGTGCGGTTGCATTTCTCTTCTTCTATTTACTTTTATTTCTTGCACGTATTATTTATTCTTTATTTTAATTATTAGTAAGTTTAAGTTTCCAAATTTTCACAAACAGACCTAATTCGTCCCCCTCTTAGGACGCTCTTTTTGGGCCTTTAATTACAGCTCGAATAACTAACTATGGTTGTTGATGTCTTCTCATCCAAGCGGTTACTGACAGGTCTCTTTTAATGGAGGGATTGGTAGCTTGGCTCTCGACACAATTGGTCATACCTTCCACACGAAGTACCACAACCGGGTCATTCAAGTAAGCAGCTTGCACTGTTGTCCATATTGCATGCTGGTGCATTATCCTTGGATAAGTCATCTGAGGTTGATTGTCGTTAGGTCATTCTATATCATCGCGTGCATAAACACGCACACACAGTTGCAACAATGCTAAAAATGCTTATGCATTGTGCTCAAAAACGCGATTCAACATTTGAAAATGAGGTTCACTTGTAAAACATTTATCAATGAGAAATGCAATTCAACTAATTATTGAATCTTTGGATAAGAAAGAATACCATTTTTGGTAAGTAAGCAAGATTAGGGGAGATTGATTTTGAACTTAAGACTTTTTGTCCTAGGATCTCAACTTCCTAAGCTATTTCATTTTCTGGCTCTTAGTTGATGATCATCTGTATGTTAGACTCGATTTTTTTTAATCTTATCCATTAGAATCGTCAGTGAATAGAGGTATAGACCTCCTTTTCTGGTGTAATATATTTGATATTCTTGCTCTCTTCCCTCTTAAGTTTAGAAACTTCTATAGATTATTCACTCTCTTGCTTCCGCTCTCGCTTCATGCCAGTATGAATTTATATATAGTGGCACTGGATTGAGAACATTATGAAGCCAAGTAAATGTTGGATGAATTTCCCTTCAGCATGAAGCGGGCCATTTCTTGATTGCATATTTACTCGGGATTCTCCCTCGAGGATATACACTTTCAAGTTTAGAAGCTTTGAGGAAAGAAAGGTCTCTGAATGTGCAAGCTGGAACTACGTTTGTGGACTATGAGTTCCTTGAGGAAGTAAGTTGTTTCCTTTATATAGCCTCGGAGTTCTTTAAATTAGCTTTTGCGTTTGTGCAGGCATCTTCTCTCTATTTTATTACTTTGATACATGAAACTAAATCGTAGTTTGCAGTTCTCCTGTTGTGGAAGTTGGGTGATCAAGGGCGCTACAACTTACAATGTCACAATGTCACAATGATTATGCTGGGTTTTTTGAAAACATAAGTTGCTTTTAAACTTCTATTTGCAAAAGGAACTAAATGAATATTTATACCATCCGTAATTTTTATCCACTTTGTTAGCTTTTGACATATAAATACAGTTATGAGTATGTTATAATAAATAGGAAGATTATCACTTATATGCCTTGTAGTTTGACCATTTATCATCTAGGTACCCTAACAAAAATATACAATGTGGTACCTTGAGATTTAATAATTCTATCACTTAAGTACCCTGAAGTTCTAAAATTTTATCAATCAGGTGCCCTTCTCCCACAATTCGATAGACTTTTGTTGAAAAAAGTGAAAGATTCAAACAATATATATTAGTATATTCATTAGAATTTGATGATTTTTTACCAAAAAATAATGATACGACACATGATTTTGACAATATGTAGGCTGTTTACATCCAAATTCAATAAACCTCTACCGTACTTTGTTGAATTGTTAATGAAAAGATTGACGTGGTTTATTTATATTATCGGAAACATGCACTACATTAGCATCATTTGTACAAAATATGTCTAATTCTCACAAAAATACATCAAATTCCAATATAGAATACCTAAATAATAAAATATTCAATCTCAGGGTATCTCATTGTATATACTAAAATATCAAGGTATCTAGGTGATAAATTGTCAAACTTCAAGGTACCTAAGTGATAATTTCCCTAATAAATAAAATACAATATATGTGCATTATAAATTCTGTTAAAAAAGTATAGTTACATAACAGCCAATCACATAAAGGCTAGTTCAAATATGTTACGTGAGAGTCTTCATTTAACTCCATGCTTCGATATTGAATTTTCAGCTACTTTGTTTGCTTGACCTTGAGATGAGCATCTAGATGAAAACTTAAATATTTTGAACGCTAGAAAAGTATTGCAGTCGTTGTAAGTTATTATTTTATATTTTTAGTTTGTATTATTTTATATTTTCATTTATCTTATTTTATGAAATTATACTACTTTGGTCAAGTTTGGACTTCTTTTTCCACTCGGACATTGAGAATTGGATCTAACACAATCAGGATCATATTTTCTTGAGCACCAGGATGTTTAGTATTCTCTCAATGAAATACAAGGATGCTTCATCTCTATCAATTGTTAACAGAGCCAATTAACATTTTTCTGTACATTATAAGAAGATCAAAAGGTTTCCTTTAAGAGGGACAACTAGAAAGGGGGGGTTTGTGAGCTTCAAACTCGTATCCTACAAGAAGAGCTTCTAGTTAAGAATCCTAATGTAACATGGAATCAAATAAAGATCATCACGTAAGGGATTTTGAGTTGGCCATTACGTGATTGGTCGTTACGTAACGATAATTTTGTAACGGGCCTCTTAATGTAAGGGCAATGTTATTGTCAGAGTAAATTTTGTTAATGCTAGAGCAAAAGCAACAATAACCAAGGTTTCATTATTATAATAATAATAATTGCTCTAGCAATAACAACAACAACAACAAGCCCAGTGCCTGCAAGGGCTCCCGCAAAAGCAGGGTCTGGGGAGGGTAGATGTACGCAGCCTTCCCCCTTCAGGGGGCAGCCCTGAAGAGAGGCTGTTTCTGAGGACCCCAAACCTGAGAAGCCTGAGAGCTGGTTCGCAGCATAAGGCATGAGACCTGCGAATAACAAAGTCCTTTATTTATTAGAACCTATAAATGTATTTGCTTATTAAAAAACTATCAAAAGTGTATAAAAACTAACGGTTGTATTAAAGAAAAACTATTTGCTTATCAATAAACTATCAAAAGCATAAATAGTTAATGGTTGTATCATACAACTTAAATATATAGCCGACATAGTGGTTTAGGATAAAGGAGCACAACGAAGCTTGATCATAGCGCTCCTAGGCTTACAAGTTTATGAATGCTGCTGCCTTATTGTTGCTTGTTGCTTGTTGCTTGCATGCTCTACTGTTACTTTATTGTTTCGTTTTTGCTTTTAGGGTAGGTGGCTCTCAGACACAGTCTCCCTTTAGGATAACACCCTGAAGGAGTAAGGCTTCATTGTGGCACTAGGTTTGTTGTTGTTGATGATGGCTCAAAAGTAACATACCTTAAATAACCCTTTGCTATGACCTATTATGCAACTTCTGCGACATTTAGTTTCTTTGACACTATGATACGATCCTGAACTGCAAACTGCAGTTTGATTTCCACGAATTTAGCACTGAAATTGTAAACCATTGTATCTTTTCTTCTTCCGTTATTCACATAGCATAACCTTGCAGGTTAATTCAGGGAAGGTCTCAGCCACGGTACGTTATCATACTCTGCTTGCCATTTTTTCGTCATTGAAAAACTAAAAGCCATATTTTAGGAACGACTATTTTTTGTTTAAACTTTCTTAGTTCGAGGGAAAATTGAAATTAAGGGATCAAAAACAAGAAAAATCTGTTTCAAAACCTGATTTTTAGTTTCTCAGAAAAATATACCAAACAGACCATTAAGTTTTTTATCTTTGAAATTCTGATAATGAGTGTACTATAAATATTATCAGATGGTGAACAGATTCTCATGCATAGCATTAGCCGGGGTGGCAACCGAGTATTTGTTATATGGCTATGCAGAGGGAGGCCAAGCTGATATTAACAAGGTTTGCTCTCCTCATTGATGAAAATGGCCCAAAAAACCTGCTATATAACTGATAGATTTTAAGCATCTCTATGCCTAATCGAGGGGATTTCTACTCTTCCTGTGCCTATGAGGACGGTTGAACTGCCCTGTGCTTAACTAAGTATACTTAGTTTCAAGCAATCATCTGCTTATAAAATAGTGACTATTGTATTTATTCAAAATAGCCTAACAGGATTGCCTAGGCTTGAATTACAACAATATTTATAGAGATGAAACTAGAGTACTAATAGAAAAGAAACCTATAAACTAATAATGGCTAAGTAATGTAAAATATGATAAATATCAAATAAATGTGATTTAATTCTAATGCAATTCTAACCGAATATCAAATTCTAATATATAGAAATTACAACAATTTAAATTATCAAATATCTTAAATCTAGATTGTGATTTTTTTTTTTTTTTTTTTTTTTTTTTTTTTTGTCTCCATCAAGAACTGGTTGTTACATCACATAATGGCCATTATGTAATGGGAATCAGCAGAACTGTTACATCACATGAACACCTTGTGATAAATCTGGTCCATTTCGTTACTTTAGCGATACACTTTTTGCAACTCTACAGGCGCCAATGTATAAAAAGGCGTAAGGCATACTAAAGCGATAGGGGATTCTAGTGCCTAGGCTCAAGAAGGCACAAGCCTTAGTGAAGTGAGGCACATATTTTTGTAATTTACATTTATATTTAATATTTATAATATATCGTAAAAATAATTATGAAATTTATTAGGAAAATTATTACTTAGATAACCTGAGGTTTGAGCATTTATCACTTAGGTACCCTAACATTTCACTTTATACAATGGAGTACCCTGAGGTTTGAATATCTTATCACTTAGGTATCCTATGATGGAATTTGATGATTTTTTGTAAGAATTTGATAAATTTTATACAAAATTTTTTTGATATAGTACATGAATATATATATAAACTAGTGGCAATTTTTATCAAAAATTCAATGAATTGTGATAAAACATTCATCGGATATTGATATAAACTACCTAAAAATTACCATAATTATGTGTCATTTTTGCATTTTTGGGCAAAAGTTCGTCGAATTCTAATGAAGATACTTATATGTTGTTGAAATCGTGTTTAATTTTAACATTTTCTTACAAAAATCTATTGAATTTTTGCCAAAAGTATACCTGATTGATAAAATTTTTAAACTTCAGGTATTTAAGTGATAAAATGTCTAAAACTCAAGGTACCTTATTATATATATTGCAATATTAGGGTATCTAAGTAATAAATGTTCAAACCTCAGGACACCTGAGTGATAATTTTTCAATTTATTATGTAATATGAAAGCTCTAATTTTAATAATATGCATAGTATTTAAGAAAAAAAATACCTAGAAGATATTGATATTCATCTGCATAAGCGGCAGCCAGCCTTTCTTCTTTTTCTCTCTTCTCTTCTTTTTGGGGTTAGTAGTATCTAGAAGTTAAGGAATGATGGTCCAGTGTAAACAAATAAAGGAGTGACTAGGTGCACCTTAGTGTGCCTAGGCCAAATCACCTCGCCTTAGGCTTGTTTAAGCGATGACCATATGCATCGCCTTAGCGCCAAATTGCGCTTTTTTAAGCACTGGGAAGCACAATGGTGAACACGATTTGAAACCGTGGCCACGACCGTAAAACTAATGCTCAAGTGGAACTGTTTGTGTTCGAACTTGGTTGTCTTATTACTGAACTACTTCCACTCCTCTAAGATCATCCCCGTGTTGGATGCCTAATTTCAGACTGTATGTCAGAATATCGAAGGTCTAGGATAATGATGTGGCAAAATGATGACAAAAAATGTTGGACTTTTCATTCAAGGTGTCCTTTTTTTAGGACTTCATCGATCCGTGTTAAGTTCATTGGGTCATAAGTCCGACCTACTGAGTTGAAATGTGTAGGGTTCACATATAACTTCAAGTGGAGTTTAATCCTAAAATCAATTGACATTAAGTTGAGTAACCCACTAAACTTATATATTGATTTCCTCTCTCATGACTTCTATGTAGGATCCACGCTAGATTCACATGTGAAGTCCTCACATTTTGACCTTATTAAATCTATCTTCAAAATCGGTTGATTGAGTCATGGTTTCGACCTATCAAATCAACACTCAAAACTCTTCTTATGAAGTCTACGTCAATAGTGTTATTTGGTAGCTTGTCTATAAAAGTTGATGGATTGAACTTCTTTCTTTTTTACTGCATCTATGGAAGAACTGAAGTCTCAGGTGAGATGCTTTAACGTAATGAGTTTCATGTTGCGCGTGGCAGTTGGATGGACTGCTAAAAGGTTTGGGATTCACACAGAAGAAAGCGGATGCACAAGTAAGATGGGCAGTACTGAACACGATCCTGCTCTTACGTCGCCATGAAGAAGCACGAGCCAAGTTAGCGGACGCGATGTCTGCTGGGGGATCTGTTGGCTCTTGCATCCATGTCATTGAAGATGCCATTGACGCTGCCGAGCTTTCATGATATTTGTGTTCCTCTAACTAGCTATGCTCAAGAACACGACTTTTATTTGTGTGCTGTTGCTGTGTAAAATGGTTGTGATTCACTGATCCATACGTTCTTAGGGTCCATTGTTTTCTTCCTTCTTTTTTTTTTACTTTTGAGGGTATTGTGTACATTTTCTTCCATTAATTTTAGTTCTTTTAAGGGTATTGTGTAATATATTTGAGAAAAAAAATGTAAGCAGTGCATTATGGTTGGTTACTATATTATATGTATATATGAAGGTGGAAATATGTTTTTTAAGAAAACATAAATGATAATATGTGTTGAGAAAGGAACAAGAAAGACATTCACTTTACTAACGCCATGTCTTTGCCGGGCCTCTTTTTTTGTTGTCGCATCATTCATTATGACATTTTTTTTTTTTTTTTTTTGTCGTGTTATCTTTTGGCCATATATCATAAAGGTGGCTTCATGCTTGTTCTGTTTAGTTCTTTCCCTTGATATTTTTAAAGCTCTCCCAACTGATTCTTTCTCCACCACCTCTCCACATTGCGACGATACCCCGCTACCGCTTTCGGTGTCGGCCAACTCCGGCAGTATTTTCTTGACATTGCCCACTCCGTTCAATGTCTCTAACATATAGAGTCAAATCTCATCAACTTTAGCTCCGACTGATCCATCATCCTATATGGTCTGGCACCGCTTTTTTTTCTCCGCTTGTCGTTGATATGGTGTAGACGGACATCTCAATGGGACTTCCACTCGGCCAGCAGCAACCGACCCCCTTTATGGCTACTGGTGACAACTCGACAACCTCTTAATCTCTAGGTTACTTGGTACTCTCTCTTATGATAATGCTAGTGTTGTTTGTGGTGATGATGATAACTTGATTGTCGCGTCCCTTTGGGGCGCTATTTCTCATTTGTTTACTGATTTTGTGCAGTCCCGACAGTTGTACTTTAAGCGAGAATTAGCTAATATTAAGAAACGGAATCTCACCAGTTTGCTTATCTCACTAAAATTAAATCATTGGTTGATATTCTTCATTTTGTTAATGCCACTGTTAGCGACATTGATATGGTCCTGGCTGCTGTTGATGGTCTCTTTGACAAGGACTATAATGCCATATGCACCTCCATTACTACTCTTGTACCCTTCCCGACCTTTCTTGAGGCGTGATCTCTTCTCATCGGAGAAGAATCCTGTCTCTCCAATGGTACTCCACTTGCTTCTGTTGTATTGGTTGCTACAGGTACTTCCTCCAATAATCGTGGCACCATTCTAGATCTGACGGCATCCAACGGGTCCAACAACCAGCAGATATGGCTGGTATCGAATGGCCGACGGCATTACCGGCTCAGCTAGGGTTGAGCAAAAATACCCGAGAACCCGAAAACCCGAAAAACCTAACTGAAACAGATCCGAAAAATTAGGGTAACCGACCCAAAAATATCCAGTTAGGGTGTACTTGACCAGTTGAACTATGGATTTAGGTTTAGTTATGGGTATCATTTTGGAAAGTTTTTGGGTACTCGATCTGGCCCGATATTGATTATATATACTATCTTAAATAAATATTTTTAATTTATTTACAATATTAATTATGTTATCTTCACTATACATTAAGGTTGCAAGTTTGATTTTAAATCCCAACTAACATTTTTCAAATTATACATTTTTTCCTTTTTCTTTCAACAAAGCTTATCTTAAATTTTAAAGCTTCAGCCATCTATTACAGAAAATAAAGACTAATGAATCAATAACAATAAATGAGTAGAATACCGATGCTTTGTTTTAGCTATGCTCTATGTCTCTGTATATAATCCTTGAAATTTCACATGTTTGTGAAGCTTTGATTATGTTTTATAGTCATTTAATATGGTTTATAATTTTGTTACCGTTAAAGTATGACAATTACGTGCATAATCTTTATTAATTTTAAATTATGAGGATCAAATGGAATGTTGTTATAACAAATTTATAATATACTCTCAATCAACTTGATGTAGATAGTTTTTTGTGTCTTTCACAAAATTGAATTTCTAAGAAATTTTAATTAAACGGGTGGGTACCTGACCCGATCTTTTAGGGTACCCAATTGATTTGGATACCCAACTTTTAGATCACAATGGTAATGTTTTTGACGCTTTTAATATTTCAGATACCCGAACCGAAATGCATTTCGGATAGGATACTCGACCCATGCTCACCCCTAGGCTCAGTAGCACTCAGGTTCCGGTAATTTTCAAGGTAATGGTCGCGGTAACAATCGCAGTCGTGGTGGCTGCAGTGACGGTCGTGGATGAGGTCAAAACAAACACAACCATGGTAAACGGTGGAATCAGAATATGTGGGGACCGCAATTTCATGGGGGGCGGTGGTTTATGCCTCCTTTTTAGCAACCATACCATCCTTTCCAGTTTAGCATGCATTAGGGTGGTAATGTTCCCTCATCTCCACATCTTCATCCTGCAAATAATGTTTTTTCACTGGTTATGGCTATTATCTGGGGTTTGATGCCTCCTTCTATCCTTCACAAACATACTCCACTCCTACTCTTAACTCCTCTTGGCTCATGGATAGTGGTGCTTTGTCACATATTACAAACAACCAAGGTATTCTCACCTCTCTCTCTTCCTATCACGGTACCGATAAAATTCTAGTTGGAAATGGTGCGTCATTTTCTATTGCTGGGGTCGGGTCATGTTTTCTCTCCGCACCTATTGATTGTTTTGCTTTACATAATGTACTACTTGTTCCTGGTCTTGCCCAAAGTTTACTCTCTGTTCATCAGTTTTGTCTAGATAATAACCATCATCTTGAGTTTGACTCTTTTGGTTTTTTTGTCAAGAAACCTAAATCGATGTCCACCATTAATAGATGTGTCAGCTCGGGACCCCTCTTCACGGTAGCGTCCACGCATGTCTCGCTCATTGCGTCATGTATGCCTTCCTTGTTGTGGCATTGGCGTCTATGTCATCTGGAGCACCAATTTTGTCGTCCTTAGTCAAACAAAAGTTTATTTCTTGTACTTCTTCTAATTCTAGTTTGTGTCACGCTTGCCAATTAGGTAAGCATGGTCGTTTACCTTTCCCAAAGTCTGTCTTCTTTACATCACATTCTTTTCATATTATTCATTCCAAGGTATGGACATCACTTGTTATTAGTTTCAATGGATATAAGTATTATTTGTTATTTTTGGATGCTTATTCTAATTTTTTGTGGATTTATCTTATGGGTGCTAAATCTGAGGTGTTTGAGTTGTTTGTTCAATTTCGCAATCTTGTGCTTAACCAATTTGGTGTGGAGGTCAAACAATTTCAGTGTGATAATGGCACCGAATACATTAACCAGGACTTCAATAATTTATTTGCTGAATGGAGCATTTTTAATAGAACTTCCTATCCACATACTTCTCAACAAAACGGGAAAGTTGAACGAGTGCATAAAACTGTTGGAAATATGATGCGTGCCTTGTTGTTTCAAGCTTGTGTGCCCTTAGAATATTGGGTAGAGGCCGTTCTTGCTGCTACACACATAAACCATTTGCCCTCTACCTCCATAAAAGAAGGAAATACCTTTTCAGCGATTTTATAAGAAAAAGGCTTCATACGACCATCTTCGCGTTTTTGGCTGTGCTTGTTACCCCAATCTGAGTGCTACTGTGCGGTCTTCATTGTGTATTTTCTTGGGGTACCCGCCGAATTAAAGGGGCTACAAGTGTTTGAATCTCATGACTAAGAGTATTGTTATCTCGAGACATGTTTTTCGTGAAACAGATTTTCCTCTCACTCGATTGGGTGCAGCTTCGCAGCATATTGTGCATCGTCTTTAGCAAGTGTTCAAACCACCGCTCAATTCGTCTCCATTCTCCGGCATCTTGCTTCTCCCGATTCCACCATATGCACCCTTGGATCATATACATCATTCATCTCCTTTGTTGGCGCCTTCGATCAGTGTTTCGCTAAGCCCGTCCCCACCATCTTTTCAGCAACCACAGTTGTTGTTGCAGGCACTACCACCACAGCCAGCTCCTTGGCCCACTCATCCCATGCTCACTCGATCTAAGGCTGGTATCGTTAAACCTCTTCTCAAACCCTCTATGGTTGTTCTTTCTATTGTTTCTGATATCCTTATTCTTATAACCAAGCGCTTAACAATGATAATAGGAAAAATGCCGTGCCTGATGAATATAGTGCTCTTTAACGTAATCACACTTTGACACTTGTTCCCAAACCGAGCATTGCTAATGTTGTCGGCTCAAGATGGGTTTTCTATGTCAAACAGACCTCCACTGGTCAAACTGAGCACTATAAGGCACGCTTAGTCGCACAGGGTTATGCACAACGGTATGGCATCGATTATGACAAGACGTTTAGCCCCATTGTTAACCCCGCCATTATTCGTATTATCTTGACCCCACATCACGAAAATGGCCTTTAGCAGCTCGATTTCAAAAATGCCTTTCTAAATGGTACTTTTAATGAGGAAGTGCATATGAAGCAACCACCGGGTTTTGTGAATTCCGATTCTCTGGATTATGTTTGCAAGCTAAATAAATCATTGTATGGGCTGAAGCAAGCTCCTCATGCCTGGTACAATCATTTTGCTTCTTGCCTTCATTGCTTCGGGTCTCGCAGTTGTAAATCTGATTCTTCCATTTTTTGTTTGCGCCATGGGACTGATATGGCTATTTTGCTAATCTATGTGGATGACATTGTTCTCACTGCTTCCTCTATTACCTTTCTTCAGAGTTTATTACACTCTCTTTAGTGTGAGTTTGATATGACAGATTTGGGCCGTCTTAACTATTTTCTTGGGATTTCTGTTTCACATATTTTCAGTGGTTTATTCTTATCTCAGTCTAAGTATGTTCATCATCTGCTTGAGAAGGCTGTCATGTTAGCTTGCAAACCAATTGCTACTCGTGCCGATTCTAAGTCAAAGATCCCTTCTTCTGATGGGGAACCTATGACTGATGTCACCTTGTATTGTTCAATGTTTGGTGCAATACAATATCTAACCTTTACTCATTCGGATATTTCTTATGCAGTACAACAGGTGTGTTTATTCATGCATGCTCCTCGTCTTCCGCATTGGGTCACTGTCAAACATATTATTCACTATGATAAAGGCATTATGGATCATGGCATCGTTATCTCTCCTAGTGCTCTTGATCAGCTTGTAGCCTATTCTGATGTCAACTGGACAACATGTCCTAACACTCGTTGCTCCACCTTGGGCTTTTGTGTATTTTTTGGTGGTAACATTATTTCTTGGTCCTCCAAACGCCAGCCTACCATCTCTCACTCCAGCGTTGAAGCTAAATATCGAACTGTTGCTAATGCCGTCTCAAAATGCGGCTGGCTACAGTCTCTTCTTAATGAGCTTGGCATCAGCATCTCCAAAGCCACTCTGGTTTACTGTGATAATGTTTCCTCCACCAATCCCGCAACCAATCATTGATAGTCCTTTCGTGTGTGAATGAGTTTACATGGGTCTTATTCGCGTACTTCATGTGCCCTCTTCACGACAGCTAGTGGATATCTTCACCAAGAGTCTTCCTCGGCACTTGTTCTTATTCTTTGAGCACAATCTTCGCATTATATTATCTCCTGCTATGATAGAGGGGGGATGTCAAAATTTATTGTATAGGCTTGTTATACCTATGCATGGATATAATGTGATATTGTATATAGGCCTAAAGGGCCCAGTCTTGTATAGCTTATGTTCTATAAATACGAGAGAGGGGCCACCTTATTTGGTGTGTCCCATTCTAAACTTTCATTTTGAATGGAGTATGCAAAATCGTCGTTGGATGATGAGTTGGACATTTGAATATCCCATTAAAGTTCCAATGAGATATTCAAATGCCATGGAAGATGAATACTCAAGTATTGAGCATTCATTTTTAGCATCCAAAAATAGGCTATGCAAAATTCTTTTTATAATTTTACAAGTATAGTCTTTATTATTTTTATTTTCTTATGTAATTTTCCTTTGTTAATAATTAATTTATATGTATTTCACTTTTCTTGGGTTTTATAAGTATAATTTTGATTTTTATGTATTTTTTTGTTTCAATTAAATAATTATTACCTAAATAATTACCTTTTATGCATAATATTTATTGGTACTTTTAATTTATTGTCAAATTAGCTAAGCACAAAAGTTAGATATTTAAGATCATAAAATATTAAAAGAAACAACAATTAATCTAAAAATAACCTAACTATATGTTAATACTTCAAAAAATAACCCAATTCTATTTCTAACAAAAAAATAACTCAACTCTAACATTTCTACCAAAAAGTAACACAACTCTAACTTTTCTGTCAAAAAAGTGGCCTAACTCTAACTTTTCTACCAAAAGATAACCCAACTCTAACTTTTCTACTAAAAAATAACCAAACTTTAAAATTAGTCTAAATATAACCCAACTCTAGAAATTTTATTTAAAAAATACTAAATTATGGTGCGTGGTATGATGCTCCGATAATATATTTTTCTTCTACGCATTATTATTTTCTATAGGACTACAAATGAGCCACGCCGGCTCACTAAGGACTCAACTTGGGTTTGTCTAAGCCGACTTGAGAGCCTATTCGACTCATTTAAGGGGCTGCTTGTTTAAATAAATGAGCCAAATTAAATCGAGGCTGACTTGGCTTGAAAAGCTCACAAGGCGGCTCGTAAGGCTCGCAATCCATCTCATTTATGTGTTCATGAGCAAGCTCGATTATTGGCTCGCATGTCTACAATGCGGAATTGAGTGACATGTATGTATTTTTTATTTCCAGTTTTCATACATGATTTATTTTATAAGCTTTTCTTGAAATCCAAGTAACAATGATCATAAATGAGTATATCAAGCTTGATAAATGAGCTTAACGAGCCTGATAAATGAGCAATGAGTCAGCAAAACTCAATGAGCCAGCTCACCAAAGCCCAAATGATACCAAATACCAAACCGATCTCATTTAGTAAATGAGCTGAGTCGACCACAGATATGCGGCTCAATTAGATAAATGATACCGATAACGAGCTAGTCTGATTTAGTTAACAAGCTGAGCCGAGCAAGCTATGGTTCGGCTTATCTTGGCTAGGCTCATTTGCAGCCCTAGTTCTCTGGTTATATTCCTCTGTTGTTTTGCTTGTTCTATGTCCTGGGATATTGGTTTTTTGTGAGATTGTACTCAATAATCTAAAAAACCGTATTTTTAGTTTGGTTAGGTGGGAAAAGAAATCAAGCCAAATCAAAAATGTATAGAAGAAAAATCTATTATCGGAGCGTCATACCACACGCTATGCTCAGCCACCAATCAGTATTTTTTAAAATTAATTTTAGATTTTGGTTATTTTTTAGTAAAAAAGTTAGAGTTAGGTCATTTTTTTATTAGAAAATAGAGTTGGGTTATTTTTTGGTAGAAAATTTAGAGTTGGGTTATTTTTTGGTAAGAAAATAGAGTTGGGTTATTTTTTAGTATATTGATATATAGTTGGGTTATTTTTAGCTTAATTGTTGTAAAAGAAAAGTATCACAAAATATGATGAAATAATAAATTTTGGATACCCCATTGAAGTGGATGGATAGCCAAATTGTGATGTGGAAAGAGATATTCAAAATGGGTGAAGTGAAAACTTTTACATACCCATTGCAGATAGAGGTGGCAAATGTGCCGTGTCGTATCGTGTTCATGTTTGTACCATGCGAGGGGTCTTAAGAATGGGGTCAACCCGAACCCTACCTGTTTATTAAACGGGTTAGGAACTCTCAACCCTTACCCAACCCAATTATTAAACGGGCATTTAATAATATCAGTGACTTTTTTTTTATTAAATGCTAGTTTTTTAACTTACAAATATGTTAATAATATACTTTATGATTGATAATACTAATAAATACTTGTTATATTTATAACTATTGAAATAAACTATCCAATTAATATTACTAAATATAATTCAAATTATCTTAACTAAAAAAATATATACATAATAACAATAATGTATTACTTAAATGCTGAGCATAATCATATAAATGGGTCAATTGTGTCAAAAACGGGTTACACGAGTCAAATCCAAATTCAACCCAATTATCTAAACGAGTTAAGTGGGTCAACCCAAATTTAACCCGGCTTCAAAACCCCCGACCCAAACCCGCTATCTTTGGGTCGAGTCCATCTCGTGTCATTATGTCGTGTCAGATTTTGCCAACTCTAATTGCAGATGCTCTAAATTCATGTTAGATTTTTGTGAAGTGGAATTTTCAATTTCCACTAGCTTCAAGATGAAATGGTTCATTTGTTATTGGTAAATGAAGTTGAGCATTTAATTTCTAATTCTTTATCTTAGAAGCTCAATCTTAATTAAAAGTATTTACTGATTCAAACATGGACTAAACAAGACTAAACATTATTGGAGTGATCCGGTCTTGAACCACACTTGTTGGTCCCATTTAGATTTCGTTATTAACATCTTCATTGCTTTAAAGTCAGATTGGATAGAAGAGTAACACGGGTTTTGTTGAATACTAATATTGTGTATCAGCTATATATTTGACTTATATTTTATATTATTTTTGGCATATTCTTTGTATTCATCATTGAATAGGGCTACCATTGAGCGATTGGCATTAGCCCTCTCTTCTCCCCTCCCTCTTCCTCTCCCTCTCCCTCAACCTCAACCGGCCCATAATGGGCTTCATTATTGGAGTATTTATTCTTGTAACTTATTTGTTAGGAAGCTCATAACTTTAGCTCCTTCAAGTTCATGAGTAGTATAAATATTGTATTTATTTAATCATTCAAATAAAAGGGTCTTCTACCTTGCCAATCTTTGTCTTATTTTAGTTTCTTCATGGTATCAGAGCGGGTTTCGAACTTGTGATTGATTTATTTTTTGGGGGTGACAGCCGCAGCCCATGAGTTTCAAGCTCTTTTTAGTGAGAAGTTTTCTTCTCCCTTTTCCTTGCTTGTTTGTGATTTCTTGTGTTTTGATTTTTCAAGATAATGGCGGATATTACTAACGAGAATACTAAAGTTACTACTCACGCAATTCCCGACCAAATCATGGCCCCTGTTCCTATGACGGGGGGACTTTGAGATGCTAATTCGCCGTTTTATCTCCATCCCTCGAACCACCTGGGATTGGTTTTTGTGCAAAACATTTTCACCGGACCTAACTACCAGTCATGGAGGAGGTCCATTTATAAAGGTAAAATGCAAGATTGGCTTCCTTGATGGAAGCATTTAAAAACAGGATGAGGATTTGCCGGACTTTGAAAACTGGAGTGCTTATGACTCCATGGTGTCAACTTGGCTTTCTAACTCGGTCTCGAAAGAGATAAATGAAAGCATTACTTATTTGAAAATAGCTCGAAACATTTGGTTGGACTTGTAAGAGAGGTTCTCGCAGGGTAATATCCCACGTATCTACGAATTGAAACGCGAGATATCTCACTTAAAGTAAGAAAATTTACCCATATCCACCTATTTCATTAAGTTAAGGTCACTTTGGGATGAGTTGTATACCGTTGTTGAGATCCCACCATGCACTTGTGGACATGCTATATCTTTTTCTCAAATCCGAGACATGAAAAATTATAGGACCTGTTGATGGGCCTGGACCCATCTTTTTCAACTGTTTGTTCCCAACTAATGAATACCAAGCCTTTGACTTCTATGGGTAGTGCCTACTCTATTTATGTCAAGAGAAGAAATAGCAAAGCATGGCTAAAGGGGCAATGGTCACGCCCGAGGCCACTGCTTTGGCCGCAAAGGGTTCGGCCAACACGAGAGGCACCAATGTTGTTATGGGGAATAATTCTCGCCGCACTAACCCTTTTACTTGTTCACACTGCAAGAAATAGGGACACACTAAGGAACGATGCTTCGAATTGATAGGCTACCCACCTGGTTGGAAAACTAAAGCATCGGGTAGCGAAACCCGAGGCGCAGCGGCTACGGCTGCAGCACTAGTAGCTAAGCCGCACGCCACCAGCAACAGCCCCATGATGGGACTGTCCACTGCTCAGTACCAGTAGCTACACAGCGTCCTCGAACCTGTTTCGGCCTCCCCTAGCGTTAATCTAACAGGTCAAGTTTTGTCGCTTTGTGATTGGATTGTTGATAGAAGTGCTATGGATCATATGGTGACCTCACTGTCCGTTATGTTTTATATAAAAGAGAATGATTTGGTTGGACCCGTTAAATTTCCTAACAGTGCCAATCTAACTGTTACACACATAGGAAAGGTTAAGATTTCTGAGAATTTTGTCCTCTATGATGTACTCTATGTGCCTGGTTTTCGATATAATTTGTTATCAGTGAGTAAACTGACCCATGGAGGAAAATGCGCATTAACATTTCATCATGATTTTTGTTATTTACAGGACCTATGCTCGAGGAGGATGATTGGAGCGGGTAGGCAGCAACGTGGGCTATATCTGCTTTAAATACGACCGGTGCCTTCTTCGGTTCTCACAATTCAAAGGAATAAGGACGTTGTTTTGTGGCATCATCGTTTGGTTCATGTTTCTTTTCAGAAGTTGTGTGTGCTTCCTCATTTAGGTGTTAAAAGACATGTTATTTGTGACATTTGTCATTGTGCCAAACAGGCACGTTTATCTTTTCCATTATCTTTGTCAAAAACTTGTGGTTGTTTTGATTTAATTCATTGTGACATCTGGGGACCTTATCGGGTTTTATCTTTGACTGGCGGTCAGTATTTTCTTACAATTGTGGATGATTTTAGTCATTGTACTTGGGTATATTTGATGAGGGAAAATTCCAAGCACATGGTATTCTTATGGATTTTTGTAGAATGGAAAAAACTCAGTTTGGTTTTCAGGTTAAACAGATAAGGAGTGACAACGGATAAGAATTCAAGTATGGACCGCTCACTACAAAAAAAGTGGCCTATAGCAACAAAGCAATTTCTGTTGCTATTGGCTATTTTTTGTTACTATAGCTTTTAGGAAAAGAATTTTGTCTATTGCTACGTTGTTGCTGTTGCCGCTATCACTAAAAGTTATAGCAATAGTAAATGTGTGTTGTTGCTATTGCACCCCGATAGCAATAAACTGGTGTTTGTTGCTAATTTTGTTTCCATTGCCTTTTGCAACAATATGATAACTATTGCTATTAGTTACAGTAACAAAGTGCTTTCTGTTGCTATTAGTTACAGCAACAAAGTGCTTTATGATTCTATTGGTTATAGCAACAACAAAGTTACAGCAACGTCATTATAGTTCTCTCACTATTGCTATTAGTAACAGCATTTTGCTTCTGTTTCTAAATTTCGTATTTTTCAACCAATTAGAACACATAATTGAAAATAACAAAACCAAAAACCCTACATCATCATCATACCAACGGACAAATTTGTCATGCATTACATACAACGAGAATCATCCATAATTCCAAACAAAAAAACACATAGTTGAGCAAAATACAACATTCAATACAATTCTTCCCATCATTTGCAGGTTCAACAAAAACACATAATGTCCGAAAAATGGGAGAGTCAGTAGAAAGCAGTCCAACACAAGTATATTGGCAATTGTATGATGAACAATCATTCATTTAGGTCATCTTCCACTGCATCATCCTCATCTTCTAAGACATCATCCCCATCTTGTTCCTCATAATAAACTTTATCATTACGAGATGAACTAGCTTCCTGTAAAACAAAGATAAACAAGCCAAAACTTTTGTAAAGGTGGAGATCACTTGCCTTTAGAGTAGGGAGTCGCATGTCAAAAGTGAATCGAGTGTTTTAAGTAAAAATATAGTCATGTTGCAACAACCAACAAGGCCAACATTTAAAGAGAGCAATGTAAATCCAAAGTAATTAAAGAAATGATATCCAACCGGGCCTAAAGAAAAGGTTAAATTAACTAAGTAGTCTACAAATTCATCACAGACAATCCAATCTTCTTAATTATCTACTTTATATACCAAATATACATAATATAAAATCACAAGCTTATAAAACTGTAATTATTTTAACAGTATTATCACAAAACGCAAGCACCATTTGTATAACTACTTGGAACATAAGCAAAAATACTAGTTTCACCAAAGACCAAAACTAGTACATACTAATATTCATACATTTTTAGGCCCAGTTAGATATCGTTTCTTAGTTGCAGTTTTTACGTAAACTTGAGGGGGAGAGGAGAGAGGATGAGAGAAGAGAAGGAATCATATGACAACCAACTGAATGAAAATACAATAAGGGTAAAAGTAAACTTAAATAAATAAGCAATCACATCAAATTTACCTCTTTCAAATTGTAAGATTTGAACAACACCACCACCACCAACAATCCCAGCAACAACTTTTCCATCTTCGCTAAGATAACCTAAAAAAGCCGAATACAACCAAGTTTAGAACTAGACCTAGCAGAAGTACATCCAACCACCCAATAAGCTATGTTCAGAATCACTACAACTCGAGATCAAGCTTACTACATCCACCCAAGCCACAACAAACTATGTATAGAAAATCCAAAGAAATAAACTTCAACGTTCAATCCAAATCAATTAAAATTTGTATTATGTGGAATTCCAAAGCAATGCAAAAGCACACTAACCTTGTTTCCCCTTTTCGTCATAGTTGCCATTAGAAAATCTACCCGCTCACATACAGATTTCAAGCTTTGTTTTACATCTTTGAGCTCAGCCTCCAACTTCCTATTTTTCTCTTGCTCTTGTGAGCCAAGAGAGAGCGTTTCACACTAGATCGAGGGACTTTAACGCCTAACCCATATGTCTTCGCATATATATTCTTGTCTTCTCCGACAACTTGTACAAAGATTTTTCTGCCTTCCTCAACTCCTGTTGCCTCATCAAGATCCTGTGGAAGCTCTTCTAATCTTCTGACAATCTTAGCCTGATATCATATCAATAAATAATGACCTTAACTTTTAGAAGTGACATGGGAAAGAGTTGAAATACAAAATAACTAAAGATAAACCATACTAGAGCAGTGGTAGATCCAACATCAAGTTTGGATAAAGATTTTGGCTGATGTGTTTGCTGAAACATTGTGAGCTCATCTGGTTCTTTTCCATCAGTTATCAACTGCACACACATATAACTTGTACTTTTCAGTAAAAATTCTGCAAAAAATAGACCTTATTATTCAAATAAAATTAAGAGACTTAACTAACCTTCTCTTTACGTCTTCTAGCAAGTGTCTTAGTGCCACAATAATGCCTCTGTTTTGATTTTTATTTTTTTTGGGTTTTTGTTGCCCCTCTTGCGACGTTTCTAAACCCAAAACATGACAAGTGAATAATACATAAAATAATATATTTCGACATTACGCTTATGGAAACATTTTAGTATACCTGTCCTTTTAGAGAAAAGCGAAATTCGACAAAATTCTTCCATCGTGTAATAGGTATACTGAAAGGCCTATTCTTTAAAGCTATATCTTTCATCTTTCCTTCAATGAGTTTGTTTCTCCACGAACATTTGTTACTTCTCCACGATTGATCCATCTTTGATTTCACCCATTCATATGGCTCTTTTCCTTCGGGAAAATAGTATGACTGCTATATGCAAAGAAAGAGCTATTAGCATCTATACTTTATTGGCATATTTTCTCATTTCACAATTATTATATATTCTGACCGATGATGCTAAGTCCTTTAAATTTACATGATAAGTATAAAATACATTACCTTCACTACATCCCATACGTGGGTAATCCTCCATTCCAGCATACATGTCCATTTCTAAACATCGATCGGCAATGTTCTAGGATCACGTGCGTAAAATCCTATTAAAGATGACATTTTTCGTTGTAAATCTGAACATGGCTGGCCATGGTCGGTTAACATCTACAAAAATTGGTTCCTTTGGGGTGTGCATTTTGTTTCCTTCCCTCCTCTTTACATATTGTTGTGATCCTACAAATTCAATGTAGTTGTTTTAGTATAATTTTAAATCCAAATATAAGATTACTCATTTCCCACACAATTGTGTAACATAACCTGAATCTTGACCATCATTGGTTGCTTGTGTTTCTCCTCGGAATGATGTAGGAACATGACTTTCAGAACCTATATAAATAATAAAATAATCATAATAGATCAAAATCCTTTTCATATGAGAAAAACAGTAATCAATAGAGAAAATAATTGAATTGTAAAATAATATGTATATTAAACAAGAAACTACACAAATGAGATTGCTTAACTTGCTCTCTAGGAACTCCCAACATGTCCCTCCCCTTGAGGACAAACGGTATCACCACATTCAGAAGCTTAAAGATGAGAAGCATTATAATGTAGTTAGAAAGCACGATTAAAATATAAACAGATGAAGATCAATAGAGCAAATAAATAGAATGCATAAGCTCACCATCTGGAGTCACTTGCCATTCTGAATCTTTCCTAATATCTTCATGCACCTGTTGAAGTTTCCTAGGGCTTCTTCTAACAATAGAGGTCTGAAATAGGGCACGTCGAGCTTGGGTAACTGGTATATTTTGGGGGTTCTCAACATCACTATCACATTGTGGTGAATTCTTAAGGGGAGGCTCAATGCCACTTTGGTTCCTATATGAAAATGAAGAAACCAATCTAGGACTACGACGCATGTGTACAGAAGATTGTTGGAGTTTTTTCTGCTTCGACTCCATAAGACGCTACATAAAGATATCAACTCATTTTCAATAAGTAATGTTACACTAACAAATAAAAATATGATTCACACCTTTAAATCAGTTATTGTTACCATTTTCCTCTTTCCCTTGTTGCTCTGGGAGGGGGCCATGGCGTCCTTCACAATTTAGGCTAGAAAATGATACAACATAATTGTATACATACAACGGTAAATATCAACACATCAAACTCAATGACACAATTAAACCAAATGTCGGAGTTGTTTAATCATTCAAATAAAAAAAGTTAGTCATAAGCATATAAAGATGTTGATAACATATCTTCTCAATCTTTAGTATAAATCATAATCATAGAGGGTATCATCTTCTTCACTATCACTATAGTAGAAGTACTCTTCATTATCTTCGTCAGTAAAGTAGCCTCATCTAAAGGTATGTCATCATTGCCCCTTCAATATCTTCTCTAACAAAATGTATAAATGCCATTAAAATAGGACAAAATATTAGTGAAATTACATATATTAATCGCTTATTGACCATAGGAATAATGTAAGATTTCTTTCTACACTCAAATTCCATGTAATTCGTATTTTATTAACTATAATCCAAATCAACAACTCAAATTCAATCTTCAAACACCAAAATGAATCAAAAGACAAAAAAAAGTGACAAAAACACAACTAATCATAATGAAGCATCAAACATTATAATCTTATACACTATAACTCATTGAAATCAATATTTAAGAGAAGAAATAGTTAAAACACCATATACTTAGGTTCATATTTTCTCAAAATAAAGCAAAAATTGAGCAGACTAATCATCAAATTAAATAAACACAACTAATGATATTTTCTCAGCCACCAAATCAGAGCAGCATGACACAAGGACGTTCTTCTCTTCTCTTCTCATCGCCTATTCTCTCTCTTCTCTTCTCATCCCCTATTCTCTCAATTCCTAACCCTAATTGTGATCCAAGATCACAATAGAGATTTATAATACTTTCAGACAGTCTAAACCTAGCATAATCGCTCAATTCACTACGATTATAATATATTACAGAGGAAATTGAAACATGAAATTAATATCTTCTCAACAAAGCCAATGTCGCAGCGTAAATCCCTTTCTCTCTACCAGACCTGCACTTGAGACACAAAAAATGAATTAAAGACAAAAGATGAGCGAGAGAGAGAACATGAAGAGTTGATACCGAGAGAGCGAGAGAGAGACAGAGCGATTGAGGACAGCGAAGAGCAAATAGAGAGAGAGAGAGAGATGAGCTAGAGAGAGAGAATTTGGGGTCAATTAAATGTAACCAATTTTTTTTTCTTTGTTTTAAATATAGAGTAAATAGTGTGGGGGCAAATTTTGGTGGGAATTTTTTACCCAAAATTTTGTGAATTAACATAAAATTTTTAATTCTTGTTAATATTAAGTTCATTAAAATAACATTACCAAGAAACCAAAGTGTATTGTTGGTAATGCTATATACAATACCAACAGGTTAGTTTTTCTGTTACAAAAGGGGTCAGCCCTATGTGGCTTGTGTATGAGAATTTGCATTTGAAACAAAAGAAAATTTTTGTTGCTATTGGTAAATCAATTGTAAGATAAATTTTTCTAGTTTATTACTATTGCTCACTTTTTTTATAGTGGCTGTTGGAGCTTTATGCAAGTCACAGGATTCAATTTCTGACTTCTCTAGTCAAGACACCACAACAGAATGGGGTAGTTGAACGGAAGCATAAGCACTTGCTCGAGGTGCGACGAGCTCTTCAATTTCAGGCAAGTCTACCTAAGAATTTTTGAGGTGAGTGTATTTTAACTACAGCATACATTATAAATTTAACGCCCTCACCGCTTCTTAAGAACAAAAGTCCCTATGAGTTACTTGTTGGTAAATCTCCAAAATATTATCACTTACAAGTTTTTAGGAGTCTTTGTTACTATCGTGTTAGAACTAATGACAAATTTGATGAACGAGCTGCGTCAGGAATTTTTTGTTGGATATCCACATGGTCAAAAGGGGTATAAAATTTATAATCGTGAAGAAAAAAAGGTTGTTGTGTCTAGGGATGTTCAGTTTTATGAAGACATATTTCCATATCTCAAAACACGTGCTATCGACATAGGCCCGAGCTAAGAAATCTAGTTGCAGCAACCAGTCGTTGAACCAATCGTAGGTGGTTCGGCCGACATCGCAGCAGCCCTCGATGAGGGTTCTGCATCAGCCGACAGTGAGACTAGAAGCCACCAGTCTGCTGTCGGGTCTGAAAATAATGAGGAAGAATCCTGGGGGTCATTAGAAGACGTGCTCCATTGTGCACCACATCGAGACTACATTGGTGATATGCCTTCATCAATATAGCCCATGCTCCTTCCCCCTCTTCATCAACCAATTCTGGTATAGCGTATCCCATCTCAAATTTCGTGTCTAATATGCATTTTTCTAATGCTCACTGTAATTTTCTAAGTGCCATCACATTTTGTGATGAGCCCAAAACTGTTAAACATGCCATTGAGCACAGTCATTGGAGGGACGCAATGGAGAAAGAAATTCGAGCTTTGGAGCAAAATAAGATGTGGAATCTAGAAGAATTACCTAATAGGCAAGAGGGCTATCGACTCGAAGTGGGCATACAAGGTGAATAACAAGTTTGATGGAACAACTGAACATTACAAGGTGAGGCTGGTCGCAAAAGGTTTCACATAGGTAGAAGGTATAGACTGCCATGACACTTTCGCTCCTGTCGTAAAATTGGTTACAATTCGTTGTGTTTTGGCATGGCTATTGCTAGGAGTTGGGTAGTTCAACAGTTAGACGTGAATAATGCTTTCCTTCATCGCGATTTAGATGAGGAGGTGTATATGAAACTTCCACAGGGTTTTAAGCAAAACCATAAGAGAAAAGTAGGTCATTTACGAAAATCGTTACATGGACTTAAACAAGCTTTATGTAACTGGAACCATAAATTCACTTCTGCCTTAGTCAGCATCGGTTTTTGCCAATCTAAGTCAGAGTATTCACTTTTTACATTTTATCGGGGTGAAGTTTACACCACTGTGTTAATATATGTGGATGATATTATTATCACTGGAAATTATTCGAATCATATTACTGAAGCGAAGGGAGTTTTGAATGCATCTTTTTGGATCAAGGATTTGGGGTCCATTAAATATTTCTTAGGGATAGAGATTGCTCGATCTTCTAAGGGGCTGTCTTAACTCGAAGCAAATATGCATTAGATATTCTTAGTGAGGCAGGGTAATTAGCGTCAAAACCGGCTTTCCTATAGTGCATAACCATGGTTTAGCCAATCAAATCGAGGACAAAATAGAAGACATAGGCATTTATCAACAGTTAGTAGGGTGGCTCTTATACTTAACAATAACTAGACCTGATATCAGTTACATTGTCTGGATCTCAAATCAGTTCATGCATGACCCTAGGAGACCACAACGGCTATGCGTGTTTTACGGTATCTACAGGGGACACCGGGATAAGGGATTTTCTTGCCTTCTGAGAATGATTTGCATTTACGAGGATATTGTGATGCCGATTGGGCAGGATGTCCATCCACTAGACAATCTACCACAGGATATGTCATATTCCTTGTGGGGGGGGGGGGGGGGGGGGGGGGGGGGGGGGGCGGGGCGGGGGCTATATCTTGGCATTCGCAGAAGCAATCAGTTGTGTCTCGTTCCTTGGCTGAAGCCGAGTACCAATCCGTGGCTACAACAACTAGTGAGCTTGTCTGGTTGAGGTGTTTGTTGATATATCTTATTATTCCCACTAACGATGCTTCTATTTTATTTTGTGACAACCAAGCAACTTTACATATCACTTTCTAACCCTATCTTTCACAAGAGAACGAAGCACACCGAGATCGACTGTTATTTTGTAAGGGAAAAGCTGCTATCAAAGGAGATCACAATCCCATTCGTTAGGGTCATCAGGACAATAGGCTGACATATTTACTAAAGGACTAGGATATTCAGATTTTTCGGCTCTCATTTGCAAGTTGGGCATTGTAGATTTACATGCTACAACTCGGGGAGGAGGTGTGTTGAATACTAGTATTGTGTATTAGCTATGTATTTAACTTGTACAATAACAACAACAGACCCAGTGTCTCAAAGGCTTCAGCCTAAGCGAGGTCTAGTATGTATTTAACTTGTGTTTTGTATTATTCTTGGCACATTCTTTGTATTCATCATTGAATTGGGCTCGTATTTAGTGGTTGGCATTAAACCTCTCTTCTCTTCTTCCTCTCCCTCAACCGGCCCATAACGGGCTTCATTATTGGAGTGTTTATTCTTGTAACTTATTTGCTAGGAAGCTCATAAGTTTAGTTTCGTCATGTACATGAGTAGTATAAATAGCTAGGCTTTGCATTGATTTAATCATTCAAATAAAAGGGTCTTCTACCATGCCAATCTTTGTTTATTTTAATTTTTTTAGGTTCAACTATTCCAAGTTCAAGTTATTTGAATTATGTCATGTTAAGTTTTTGAGCCAACTATGTTGGGTCATCTTAGGTTTTAGGTCAATAGAGTTACTATAAATTTGCAATTCTTTTTCTCTACTTTAAAGAATTAGAATGTATAATTTTTAGTTAAATTAATTTCATATAATTAAGTTTTGAAATTATAACTCTAATATGATTTTAAAGGTGTTTTAAAACCATCTAATTGTAAGCATACGAGATGGTTGTAGCTAAATTAGTATATGAGGCAGGGAATTGGTGTGAAGCGCGACTTAGTGATTAACAAGCAGTTGGAAATTTGGTTTGTTGTTTGGTTTCAATAATTTGTTTAGTAAAACATATAAAACTAAATATAAATTAAAGGTGTCAATTCAATTAAGGTTAGTTTAGGGAGTGAATTTAGGATAGCTCTACTCGTATTCCGTCATTATTTTCTACCTAGGACGATAACTTGAAGGACTTAGGCAGCAAGCTCTAAGCCTGGATTAATATATAAATTAGGGCTTAGGGTAATGAACTAGCCTAAACACATAATCTATCTTATCACCGTAAGTGTAGGATAAGTTAGCTCATTAGCACTACTTAATTCCTCTGTTACTTCTAATTTAATATTAGCTATATAAAAGACTGTGGTCAAGGTTGAGTACAACCTCAACTCTGACTACGCTTGAAAATATGTTATGTTATGGTTTAGGCTATAAGCATAAAACTAATCATTAAAAAGCTAAAGATCTATACATGGATACAAGCAAACACACAGAAACACCGAGCAATCATGATTTTCCACAGGGGTGTGAATATAATATAACTAAATCATCTACAAAAACACAATATAAATCTAGAATACCGGAGGCTACCCGCCCTTCATCCCTAAACTACAAGTCTACTCCTCCGTAGGAGTTTTACACATCATTAAAATTTAACAAATATAAAACAATAGATAAAAACTAAGGACTTGAAGACTCCCTCAATTGATGTTGAAGTTGATCCTGACTTTGATCCTTCCAGCACTCCGACCATCTACGCTTCGGTGTTTGAGAATCCCTTGGAACTTGTTGAGGCTTCGGGAGGGAGAGGAGGAGAGGAAGCGTGGAAAAAGATACAAAATTAGGTCTACCCCTCTTTAATTTAAGTCACACACCTGGCCGATTGATTGGCATACTTTTTGCATTTTTCCTCGTGTTCGGCCTCCCCTTTTGTGTGTGTGTGTGTGTGTGTGTGTGTGTGTATAAATTTACAAGACGTATTTGAGTTGTGTGTGTGTGTGTGTGTGTGTGTGTATAAATTTACAAGACCTATTTGAGTTATGGAATTATGATCCGATTGGTCCTTCTTTTCCACATGTGCTTGGGTTTCTCACAGTAGTTTTCAATTATACCTCGATTACACTTGGTTTTTCCACTTCTTAATCGTTGTTTGCTCCGTTGCACTCTAAGCCAAAATGTACTTAGATTAAAATAGAAAACGCATGTAAAACCGAATATTTCGCATGAATGATGAATAAATATGTAAATATAAGGTATATCAATATCCCCAAACCCACTCCTTGCGTCCTCAAGCAAGACTCAACTTAAACTAGCTAATGATGAAAAAATTTAGACGGGCAAGCAATAGTAAGAATAACTTGCGAAAACTATTTTCCGACAATATTTGAAGGTATACCTGAGAGTAGAGAATCTTTATGTGATGTTATTAGTACACTCTTTCTAACTTGAGTTTTGCAATTCAAGTCCTTTTACTATTATGTGAGTTTAAAACTTCTCTACCCTTTGTTTTATTTAAAATCCTTCAATTTTAAGACTAATAGAGAGAATAATAGAACGAATCAACTATCCTAATCATTCACCACTAATCAATAGTGAAATTAAAAGGCTTCACTTTTCTCTCTTGTTTTCTCCTTTTGTCTTTTTTTTCTTTTTTTTTTCAAGGTCAGGCGTGTCTCCCTCAAACCCATGTAGTGAGTTTTTGGCCCGTGAGTCCCGATCCAATTAGCTCAAGGCACCGAGTGAAGAGCACTCATTGGACCTAATAGCTTGAGCCAAATGAATTCACAGCCTAAGCCGTTACTAGCACATACCTTTTCTTTTTCTTTCTTTTTTTTTTTAGGCATTAGTGCTTATTATGGTAACCTAAGTTGGTTGATAATTCTTAACCTTTCTCTACGGCCCAAGTAGCGAGCTTTGGACCGACAGCTCCCGACCTAGTTGGCCCAAGATACCAGGTGTTAAGACACCCCTACGAGCTTACTTACTCAAGACACATGAACTACAAGAACCAACAAATAACAGGAACCTTTTTTTTGGGAATCACTCAAGATAAAGATAGGAAATTAATTTAAACATTGTTAGGATTAAAATGGTGGATTCAAATTCCTAAAATTATTTCCGCTATTTCAACCTAAAAAGTAGAATGGATATGTCACAAGGTCGTGGGTGAAAAATAATAATCTCTCTAACAAGTGAAAAGACAAAAATACAGATTCAAAAGCCAGCTCCAAAAATAATTTCATTACATAAATATTTTATTCATCATAGTAAATCTCAAATTTGATCTTCAATAGAAGTCGCAAACAGTTCTATGCTCATTCATGCCAAAACGTAGCTAATTTAAGCAAAATGAAGCTTACATGCCATCCCCAACCCAAACCTTGCATGTCCACAATGCAAATCAACTAAAGTAAATACAAGCAAGGAAAGGAAAGAGACAACCTGAGATGTGGCATATTCAGTTATGCATGGTGAGTAAATCCAAAAAGGGAAGATAGAAATAGCAAGCTACAATTGAAGACATAGAAAACAAAATACTAAACAGACTTGTTACTAGTGTTAGAAATAAGGATTGTACAAGTGTTTGGTAAAAAAGAAACAAAGTTAGCATGGTAGGAATAACAAAATTACCCGCAATAGAAAGAGACTTCATGGAGGAAAAAAAAATTAAAACAAAATTAAAAGTAAGTTGGGTTTGCTTCCAAAAGCGTTAACCGGACACAGCTTAGAGCACAATGTCAACCAAAATCCGAGACAGTGTCTTCCATAGAACTCAAGTTGACCCAGTAGGGATCCCCAAAACCCAACAGTGTCTCTAGACCCGTGACTATCAAGAAGGGAAACATTACCAGCATCGGGGTCGCAAATCTCTATCCTACCAAGTGTAGGTGATGAAGCACAATGATCAACACAGACGGGGACACTATTACAATCGGCACTTTAAGTAGAATCGGGCTTACCCGGCTCTAACAAAGGATCAATATCATCAACCCTATAGCATTCTAACTCATTCTCAGTCTCAGGGTGCCGAACAATGTTCGAGACCTTCAATTTGTCCTTGAGGTTTCCAAATACTCTCGTCCTACAATGAATCACAGAGTCGGCCCTAGCTAAGAGCTGTTAACCTAGAATAATGGGAGCGTTATGCTTTTGCCTAGGAGTAGGGTCTATACCTAAGACGAGAAAATTAATATGGAAAATGAACTTGTCAACCTTGACAAGTACATCTTCCACTACCCCATGAGACACCCGCTTTGTTCTATCGGCCAACTGAAGTGTGACATTAGCTGGCTTAAGGTCTTCTATACCCAATTCTCAAAACATTGAGTAAGGGATGAGGATTACACTCGCTCCTAGATTTAACAAGGCTCTACTGGTGTAACGCTCTCCTAAAAGAATGGAACTATTAAAGCCCTAGGGGTCTCGAAACTTAGGCGGGGCGGTCGACTTTAAAATGCTTCTCGGTCAGTTGAACCTTTTTCGGCATATGCACTTGTGCGTGCTTCTTTTGGTGCAAAGGTCCTTGAGGAACTTCGCATACATAGGAATGTGTTTAATGGCTTTGATCAACGGCAAGTTGATCTTCACATCCTTAAACACATCTATGAGCTCAACCTTCGTTGGGTCATTCTTCTTCTTCGGTCCTATAAGGGCCGAAGGAAAAGGGACAATAGGTTCAAATGACCTATCTTATGGGTCCTTCCTATCAGCAGTTTGGGGGGGGGGGGGGGGGGATCGATCCGTGCTCTCCTTCTCAACCTCAACCTCCACATCCTGAAGGTTCCCTTCCCTAGACCTCCCTAGACACTGACACAACCTTAACTTTATCATGAGGAAGCAAGTTAGGGTTATCTGGAATTGTGAGAGGTTCGGAGGGTAACCTCCCTTCCTCTTAGCTATGAAGTGCTTGGGTCAATTGTCCTATCTGGTCCTCTATTTTAGCAATAGATTGAGAATGTGATCGGACCAATTGTGTGGTGTCCTCGATGAATTGGAGCATACGCTCCTCGAATTGAGAAGAGTATCCTGGAGGTGAGAGAGGGGGGTTAGATGTAAACCAGGGAGGGTAGGTTGAGAAATATACCTTTGCCCTCCTGAAAAGGCAGGAGGGTGTGCGTCACATACAATACCAGGATTATGTTGTCTCGTGGGCAGATTCTGATGGTCTTTCTGCCTCCACGAGAAATTCGGGTGGTTGCACCATCTAGGATTGCAGTTGTTTGAGAAAGGGTCACCATTCTTGGAAAAGCCCTGTGCTGCAAATACCTGTTCCTGCACAAATTCAAGAAATTGTGAGGCATAAAGGCAGTCAAGTACAGTATGGTCAGCGCTAGAACAAATGCCACAGGTTGGCACCATGTGATGACTCAGTAACATAAATTGCATGCAGGTTAGTATGATTGGCCTGAGATGCCATAATCTGATCAATTTTCCTACTAAGCGCTTCTAAATTAAATGCGATGTCATCATTTGGTGCCACCCCATATACACCATGTGCACCTTTCCTAACCATAATAGCAGACAAGGCCTAGTCAAGGGAGTGCTCACTAAGACGCTCAAAAAGGGTTCACGTTTCATTCTCATACTGTTGGTTAAATGCTCCCCCGCATGAAACATTAACCGCTTGTTTATGGGACGCAATGAGACCATAACAAAAATGTTGCATTAGAGTCCACTTGAGCGACCTGTGGTGGGGACAGTTTCTAAGGAGCTCCTTAAATCTATGCCAACTTTCATAAAATTGTTCCTCATCCTTTCATTCGATACTGTTGATTGTATGCCTAACAGCCATAGTTCTAGCTTTAGGATAAAACTGGACAAGGAACTTTTGTTCGAGGTCATTCCAAGTGGTGATTTCACCTCTCGAAAGAGACTGGAACCACCTTTTGGCTACGTCCTTTAATGAGAATGGAAAAAAGAAGTAACCTAATAATATCAGTCGAGACATCTTGATAGTGACAAGTTTAACAAATTTCTATAAACGCATCAAGGTGCTCGTATGGACTCTCTATCGGCTTCCCATAGAAAGTGGGAAGCATGTTAATGATCTCAGGCTTAATTTCAAAGCTTGTGTTACCCATGGCAGGTAACGCAACTTCGTTGGGTGCGACGTACGTTTGGGGGATAAAGTGGTCCCCAATCGTATGTGGTGTGAAGGCGGCTATAACAGAAAAAAGAAATTAATTAAAATAAATGAAAAAATTAAACTAGAAAATAAACTAACAAAAAAATAACCAGATTTTTTTCTTTTCTTTTTTTTTTTCTGAAAACAAAGAAAATAAAAATAAAATAAAAATAGAAAATAACTCGTTAATTTCTAAATAAACTTAGCTTACCGATTCCCTTACAATGGCGCCAAACACTTGATGTGATTTTAAAGGTGACTTAAAACCATCTTACTCGCAAGTGTACAAGATCGTCGTAGCTAAATCGGGTACATGGATCGTACCCATCGGGAATTGGTGTTAAGTCGGACTTAGTGATTAACAAGCTGTTTTTTTTGTTTTGTTTCAATGATTTGTTTAGTAAAACATGTAAACTAAATATAAATTACGGGTGTCAGTTCAATTAAGGTTAGTTTAGGGAGTGAATTCAGGGTAGCTTTACTCATGTTCCATCATTAACTTGAAGGACTTACGCTACAAGCTCTAAACCTGGGTTAATATATAAATTAGGTCTTAGGGTAATGAACTAGTCTAAAGGCATAACCTCTCTTATCACTCTACGTGTAGCATAGATTATCTCATTAGCGCTACTTAATTAATGGAGACCAGTTTATTACTTGTCGGGTTCAGGATGTTCATGGGGACTGCAGTTTCGCTGTTATCTTTGTCTATGGTTTTAATGCATTGGGACCGCGTCGTGATTGACAATGTTATATCAAGCTTGCCAGTATTAGTCTCCAGGGGACCCCTTGGCTACTCCTTGGAGATTTTAACACCTTTCTTCGCCCTAGTGATAGCTCCGGCAGGTTCTCTTCCTGGCCGAGCCATATGGATGACTTTCAAGATTGTCTCTTTGAGCCAAGTCTTTCGCCGCTAGCTTTTACCGGCCTTTGCTATACCTGGGCTAGGGGATGTGGGTGATGATCTTCTTTTTAGACGTCTTGATTGGGGCTTGGTGAGTGAAGACTGGCTTCGATCCTTTCCTGTTTCCCTTATGGAGGCTTTTCCTCGTACTGACTCTTCCGATCATAGTGCTTTGGTGATTAGAGGACTTAGGGAGCACCGCTCTAGGCGTACTCCTTGCAAGTTCTTTAACTTTTAGGCTGACCATGAGGACTTCTTGCCCCTTGTTTGTCACGTTTGGGCCACGCGTGTTGATGGCTCTCCTATGTTTCAGCTCACCCAGAAGCTCAAAAAGATTAAGGGTAAGCTTCGAGCCCTCAACACTACGCACTTCAGCCATACTTCTGCTCGTGTGGAGGTGGCCAGAGATGCTTGGGTGGTGGGACAGAGAGCCCTTGATGCTGACCCTAGTAGAGCTCGCTTAAGGACTTAGGAGCGGCGGCTTTTGAAGGAGTACTCGAGGCTCTGCCGTGATGAGGAGGCTTTCTATCTTCAGAAGTCTCATATCCAGTGGCTCTCTTTGGGTGATTAGTGCACCGGGTTCTTTCATAGATCGGTTCTCCCAAGGCAGTCGAGGAACCATATTATCTCTATTGAGGGTGCAGATGGGACTCGGACCTTTGATGAGGAGGAGATTTCCAGGGCTGGAGTATCTTATTTTCAGGAGCTGCTTTCTAAGCCTAGTGGCCCCCTTCAGGAGGACGTCTCTGATTTATTTGAGGGCAGGTTGGATGAGGATCAGGCTCGCTCTCTTGTCCTTCCGATTACTGATGTTGAGATCCGGGGTGCTATTTTTTCTACTGGGGATGATCGTGCTCCGGGGCCAGATGGGTATTCCTCCCTCTTCTTTAAGAGGGCATGGGAGATTGTTGGTACTGATGTGGTGTAAGATGTTCGCTCGTTCTTCTCCTTAGGGTGCGTGCTAGGTGCCTTGAATACTACCCGCATTAGCTTAGTACCCAAGGTGGACAACCCCTCCACTTTCGCTGACTTCCATCCCATCTCCAGTTGCAATGTAGTCTACAAGTGCATTACGAAGATCATTGCTAACAGGCTGAAGGGTGTTCTTCTTAGGTTGATTCACTGTGCTCGTACTGCTTTTGTTCTGAGGCGGCGTATCTCTAATAGTGTCATGATGGCGCAGGAGCTTATGAGAGACTACCACCATCGTGTCTCATCTATGTGTGCTCTGAAGGTGGATATTCGTAAGGCGTTTGACACTATTCGGTGGAACTTTATCATGGCTGGTATGCGTTGTATGGGTATTCCTGAGGTCATGGTGGGCTAGGTTCATGAGTGCCTCTCTACTGCTTGGTTCTCAGTCACCATTAATGGCGAGCTTTAGGGCTTTTTTTTGCTCTAGCCATGGTATCCGCCAGGGGGATCCTCTCTCCCCGAATCTGTTTGTCATAGCCATGGAGGGCCTTCGGGGTATTTTTTGTCAGCAACTACTGATCGTCCTTTTCATTTTCATCCAGGATGTCGTCAAACTCTTCTCCCTCACCTTTGTTTTGCTGATGACCTCATGATATTCTGTCAGGGTGATATTGATAGTTTGACTGTGATTCGAGAGTCTTTGGATCTCTTTTCTGCTTTTTCGAGCCTAGCCTCGAGTGCAGCTAAGAGCACGGTTTTCTTAGTTGGGTTTGACCCTGTTGCTGAGCACTTCATTATTGATACTTTGGGATTTAGGATTGGCCACTGCCCAGTCAGATACCTTAGGGTGCTGCTCATAACTTCTCGTCTTTGGTACATCAACTGCAAGCCTCTTATAGATCGCATCCTCTCTCATATTCGGCTATGGACCTCTCGCTCTCTTTCTTATGCAGGCCGTTTACAGCTTATCAGGTCTGTGCTCTTCTCTATCCAGGTTTATTAGTCCTCAGCCTTCATGTTGCTGAAGGCGATTATCATGCGGATAGAATCTTTCTTAGCAGACTTCCTCCGGAGAGGCACCTCGCTCGGTCCTGGTGGGGCGAAGGTTGCCTGGAGGCATATATGCTACCCTCATAAGGAGGGAGGTCTTCGGATTCGGCGTCTTGAGGAGTGGAACACAACTTCGATCATGAAGCACATTTGGGTTCTTCTCTCTGAACCTTCTTCGCTGTGGTCGCGCTGGATCCGGGTTAACCAGCTTCGAGATCATAGCTTTTGGACCGTTCAAATTCTGAAGTTGGCCTCTTGGTGTTGGCGCTACATTCTTTAGCTTCGTAGTGTCTCTTTGGTTGGTTTTCGTCATGTCATAGGTGATGGCCTGGACACTGCATTATGAACAGATTTCTAACTTCCATGTGGGCGTGTCTTTGAGAGGTTTTCTGCTCGAGTTTTGACATCTGCTGGTCTTCCCTAGCATGCTAGAGTAGTTGATATTATTGAGGGGGATTAGTGGCGGTTCCACATAGCCGCTCAGAGCTCCTTCCTATTCGGGACCTAGTGGACTTCTATCCACGAGTTGGTGTTGTGAACCTTGTTAGGTGGTTGGGAGACCCTTCGGGGAAGTTCACCACCAAGTCCTCATGGGAGATGATTCAGAGTAGGAGAGCTAAGGATTCAGTCCATCACTTGCTCTGGTTCACTTTACATGTTCCGAGGCATTCCTTTGTGCTTTGGTTAGCTGCTTGCGAGAGGTTGTGGACCCAAGATCAGTTGACAAGGCATAGAGTTTGAGGCGCTGATATGACAGTCTGTGTTCTGTGTGGAGCTGAGGATGAGTCTCATCACCACCTTTTCTTTGCCTGCTCCTACTTAGCTTCTGTTTGGGGAAGAGTAGCTACCCGTACCTCGATTGCTGGGCCCATTTTGCCGTGGAACGAGCTCCTAGCATGGGCTTCGAGTCATCTCAGAGGGTGAGGAGTAAATCACTCCATAGCCTGCCTTTGTCTTTTAGCGACCGTCTACACTTTTTGGTATGAACGGAACCTGAGAATCCAAAGACATCAGTCCAGACCATCTGCTACTGTGACTGAGGAGATTACTGGCATTGTTTGGAGTCATCTTCTAGCCTCTTCCTCCCTCCGTGATGCTCATCACCATGCTGATCTTCTTCAAGAATGGGGGATTGTCACTTAGTGCACTCTTTTTTTTTTTTTCACTTGTTGGCTTTTGCTTTGTTTGCTATCTTCAGCTTGTTTGCTTCCATTTTTTTTGGTTTGCTTTGTAGGCTTTTGTCGTGCCTTGGGGTATGCCCCTCGCTTTCGTGTATATATCTTTTTTGATATATAATATTTATTGCTGATTTATCAAAAAAAAACTTAATTCCTTTGTTACTCATAATTTAATATTAACTATATAAAAGATTGCGCTCAGTATTGGGTACAACCTTAACCCTGATCACGTATGAAAACCTAATGTTATGGTCTAGGCTACAAGTACAAGACTAATCGCTAAAATATTGAAGATCTAAACATGGCTACAAGCATACATACAGAAACACCAAGCAATCATGAATAATTTCCCATGGGTGTGCAAATATAACATAACTAAATCATCGTCAAAAGCATAATATAAATTTGGGATACGGGTAGCTACCCGTCTTTCATCCCTAAACTACAAGTCTACTCCTCCACAGGAATTTTATACATCATTCAAATCTAACAAATATAAAACAATAGATAGAAACTAAGGACTTGAAGACTCCCTCAATTGACGTTGACATTGATCCTTGCTTTGATCCTTCCAACACTTCGACCACCTATGCTTCAGCGTTTGAGATCCCCTTGGATCTCGTGGCTACTTTAGGAGGGAGAGGAGGAGAGGGAGCGTGGCAAAAGATATGAAATTAGGTCTCCCCCTCTTTAATTTATATCTGCAGCGTGACCTATTAGTCACGCCGCAGAAGCGGTGCCAATCGATGGGCATGCTTTTTTGCGTTTTTCATTGTGTGCAGCCTCCCCTTGTGCATCTATATATATATAAAAGGAGACTTCAAGCATCATTCAAAGGCAGAGGCAATTGTAGAGATTACTTAAGAGCTCACAAAATTCTCCTTTGCCCAAAAAATAATTCTCTTTTGTAATTTTAATTTTCGAAGCTTTGTATTCAAGTCTTCAGTTTCAATTTGTAAGTTTCTTATCCGTATTTCAATTTCCGTCTTTGTACTGTAGTTCAATCTATTGTAATTTAACCTTTGGTATTTTCAATAAAATCTATCTTTCTCATCTTTTTCTATTCCTCCTATCCTGATCCCCTTTTGGTATGAGAGCCAAGTTCAAGGAGCTTCAATAGTAATTTCACAAAAATATTGTTAAGCACGTATTTGGAGCGGTGGTAAGCCTAACAGCATTGGTAAGCCTGTTTGCGTTGGTAAGCCATGGTAGGTGTTCCCGTTGGGTGTATTACTGTAACTCTGGTGTTTCCGTTCTCAATAATGTGAGATAGTAAGATTGTTAGTTAACTGTTGAACCCAAACAACTAAGGTTTTAACCATGTTGAGGTTTAGTGTTGCCAGACCATTTAGAAAAATGTTTTCAAAACAACCTAATGCCTGTTCAAACATAGTTAATTCAAAACAGATTTAAAAAGAAATTATAAAACTCAAAGACTTTATAAACTGGAATATTCCAAGTGAAAATTTTGAATCAATTTATCAAATTGGAACTTTTAGTTTCAAAATGGCTTTCTCATGTAAGACACACGAACAATAAATGATTATTGATCAAGAAACCCAAACAGTTCAATTGCTCTCTAATTTGTCTCTACAAAAGTATATTTCAAAAGGTTTTCATTATATACACTATGGCCTAATTCAAGTTGCAATTAGACCTTTATCAAGAATAGGACATAACCAACTGGTTATGCTAGCTTTGAGAGGTTCTACCTTTTTTAAATTTTGAAGAATCTCTCTTGGCAATAGTTCAAACTAATTTACACAATGGACCAATTTATTTCAATTGCTATCCAAACTTCTCCGTTGCTCTCTGAGATCCAACAATCTTGGATACTTTAACCTTAGATATCCGTATGCCAAATATTGAAATAAAAGAAAATAGACAACGCTTTACTCTAATCTATAGAATTTATTATAGACTTTTAGGCAGCTAACTCAACCTAAAATGTCTCAAACAATCTCCTCCTGAAGAAACTTTGCTGCTCGAAGTTCAAGCAGAACAAGCTTCCAAAACGTCTGATATGGGATGAAATAACCATTCCAGATATTTGGAGAATTGAAAATCCTCAACCACCAAGAAATATTGTAAAAAAGACAATTCTAACAAATTACAGAAGAATCTGATGACAAAATTACCATAAAGTTTGAATTAGGTAAACGCACAATAATTTCAAACACAACTTATGCTGAGTCCTCAAGACATTCAACTTCATCCCTACCATCTCAAAGGGTAGAAGATAACCAAACAAACAATAGTACAACAAGGTTTAGAGGATTTCGTTTTCATCCTCCGCTTGCTGAACTTGTTTTCCAAACTAAACCTTTCTCAAACCCTGACTCTCCAACCGCCTCAAAAATGAGAGCACCTTCAATAAATGTTTTAATGAAAGATTTTACAATAAATAAAGAATATTTAAGCAACGAGTTTGAATCTGAACAAAACAAAGGAAAAAGACAATGGTTTTTCCAAACATTTACTAAAGAAAGTACAATAAAGATAAAAGAAACCTATTACAGAAAATTAAATCAATTAAAATGTAATATCCCATTTTTCAACTGGTTAGAATCGTATGCATCAAGAAATGGAATACCAAATCCTTTTATCCAAAACTCAATATATGTTAATACAAATCCTACATCCAAATGGCTTACAACAGATGGGCAGCTTATCCAATCTGTTCACCCTCCAATAAAAAATTTAATTATCAATGTTCAAAATCACGATATTGCAGCCACTCCTTTCCATAGGGGTAGAGAAGAGAAAGAAGGTGAATTAGCACCTGCAATCAAAGATATAAACAAGATATATGAACAAAATAATTTTAAGGTTTTAAATCTTAAAACAATATCAGAACAATTAAATGCAATTCATAACAAGATATTCGAGAAAGGCAAACAAAAAATACCACAACCCTAAATTATCCAACCAATCCCTCAAAGTTACCCTGCCCAACACAATTTCCCAATTCAAAAACCAGAACAACCCCAGGTAAGTCCATTTTTTGGAGGAATCCAATAACCCTCATTTCAACCCTTCAATTTAATGCAAAAGGATAAGGAACAAATCAATTCAAAAAGGATAGAAACTCTGATGATGCCATAATAGAAAGAATAACTCAAAAACTAAAAATATCTGACAATCCATCTGCAAGTAATCCTACAATCCAAGCTATTTCAAAAGAAGAAGAGGAAATTTATGATAACAAAATAAATAGAAATTCAAAAAACATAAGGACAATTTAATAGAAATACAATTGAAAATCCTGAATTTTCAATAAATAAAATAAAATTGAAAAAATCAACCCACAAAAAAATATTATCGAAGACTCACTCCTCTTGATATTCAATTTGAAGAAAGAAATCAATTTACTACTATTTCATTCAATGGAAAAGATATTCATGACGGAATATTGATGGCAAATCAGAATATGAAATAACTAATACATTACATCAAATGGCAATGGCCGCAACAACATATGAAATATTTGAACCTCTCAATACAAATCAAACAACAGCAAGATTAATTGTTGCCAAATTCACAAGACAACTTAAATCATGGTGGACAAAAATATTACAACACCATGAAAGAGAAATAATACTCAATCACACTCACGCTGAAAGAAGACCGCTAGACCCAAATGATGTCAATTCTTTTTATATTGAAGAAGAAGTAGAAGACGTTGTAGACGCATTAATTTGGTCAATAACGTTGAAGAAAAAGAATCAACAAGACTATTATTAACAAGTTTAAGATGTCCATCCCTATAAGATTTTAGATGGTACAAAGATATGTTCTTAACCCATGTGCTCAAAAGAGATGATGGGGATCAAACATTTTAGAAAGAAAGATTTACAACTGAACTTCCAAATTATTTGGAAACAAAATAATGACAAAAATATAAGAAATTTGTGGAACTCAAGCAATTCCATGGGAAAATATAACTTATAGACAATTATTTGCTTTTATCAAGAAAGAAGCATTAAAATTATGTGAAGAACAAAAGCTCGATAATAATCTCAAAAAAGCTCAAACAAGGAAAGAATTAGGACCTTTTTGTGCTCAATATGGTATTCATGATTTTAAACCTCCTTCAAAACGACATAAAAAGAAAAAATTTCAACAAGATTTTGAATTTTATAAAAAGCAAAAAAGAAACAAATATGAACAATCATCATTACCACATTATTATAAAAACAAAAGAAAATACTCAAAGAAAAAATCAAATAAAATTCAAATCAGTTACAAATGTAAGAAACCTGGTCATTATCAAAAGGACTGCAAAATGAAACAAAAAATAAGTGAAATAGAGGATCAAGAGTTAAGAAACAAGTTAATGAACTTATTCTTAACTGATTCAAGCTCAGAAAATTAAGATTACATATTTGAAATTTAGGAAGACATGGAAGATGAAAGTTCATCTTCTGATTGAACCCAAGAACTATGTCCTTGCAAATTCAAAACAATTGTTGTATTAACCAGAGCAAATAAAGAAACCTTATTAGACATAATAGAGAAAATTCAATATCAAGAATTAAGGAAAAAAAAATATCTTCTCAAATTAAAAGAAATTAAATTTAAAGAACAAAAAAATATCTAGACCAAAACAACCAATTTCTCTAGAACAGATACTTGAAAGATATCCTGCTCCAAATATAATCAGACAAATTTCAACTGGAGATTTACATAAAGAAATCAATGATTTAAAAAGACAAATTAAGCACTTACAAACTGAGTTAGTAACAACGCAATATCAAGAGTTAGATTCAGAATCAAAATTATCACTCTTAGAATCAAAAGGTTTAGAATTAGAAACAAGACTGTCATATTTAGAATCAAGGACAAGCACTTCAAAAGAAGATCCAATTAAAACTCAATTAGAAAACATCCAAATATCAGATGAGCCAATCCCAAATGATAAATTTCTTCAAATTATAGAAAAAATAGAATACAAAAAATGGTATATCTATGTAACTCCTCATATTTCAAAGGATTATAAAATTATAACTCAAGCTCTCCTTGATACGAGAGCAGACCTCAACTGTATTCAAAAAGGACTTATCCTTTCGAAAGACTATGAAAAGACAATAGAAAATCTTCACACAGGCAGTAGAGATAGAATGAATTTAAAATATAAACTACAAAATTCTTATATTTGTAATGACGGTATTTGTTTTAAAACACCATTCATTTTAGTCAAAGACCTTCAACAACAAATTATAATAGGAACTCTATTTGTAAGTCAAATCTATCCTTTCATAGTTATAAAAGAAGGTATCCATACCAAAATCAAGGAAATTCTAGCAACATTTCGATTTATCAATCCAATCCAACAAAGAGACTTAAATCTTCTACAATCAACTGCAATATTTAAACAAATAAATTTAATATATAATGAGAGGAATCATATTCAATATCTTCAAAAAGAACTAGACTTTCACAGGATAGAAAAGCAACTAACTCGGTCAAATATTCAAGAAAAAATTAATCAATTAAACAACAAAATAATAAAGGAAGTATGCTCAATCTTCCCAATACATTTTGGGAACGAAAATAGCATCTTGTTCAACTACCTTATGAAAAAGATTTCAATGAGAAAAATATTCCCATAAAAGCAAGACTCATCCAAATAAACAAGGAATTAGTAGAACGTTGAAAAAGTGAAATTCAAACACGTTTAGAGAAAAAATTAATAAGACCTTCAAAGTCTCCATGGAGTTTCTCAACCTTTTATGTTAATAAACAGGCTGAAAAAGAAAGAGGAGTTCCGAAACTCGTAATTAATTATAAACCTCTAGACAAAGTTCTTCAATGAATAAAATATCCAATTCCAAATAAAAAAGACTTATTGAATAGGCTATATGATGCAAATATATTTCAAATTTTGATTTAAAAAGTGGCTTTTGGTGGATTCAAATTGATGAAAAAGATTGCTACAAAACAACATTTACAGTTCTATTTGGATATTACGAATGGAATGTAATACCTTTTGGACTAAAAAATACTCCTTCATAGTTTCAAAACATTATGAATGACATTTTTACTCCATTTACTAATTTTATCATAATATATATTGATAATATCCTTGTTTTCTCAAAAGATATTGATCTACATTTCAAACATTTAAACACTTTTTTGAATATTGTTAGAAAAAATGGTTTAGTTTTATCAGCTTCAAAAATGAAACTATTTCAAACAAAAGTCAGATTTTTAGGTCATGACATATTTCAAGGAATAATAAAACCAACTGTAAGAGCAATTGAATTTGCTGACAAATTTCCAAATAAATTAAAAAATAAAACCAAATTACAAAGGTTTTTGGGACGTTTGAACTATGTGGAAGATTTCTTTCCTAATCTTCGTAACCTGTGCCAACCATTATATTAAAGACTCAAAAAGAATCCTCTTCCTTGGACAGAGGAACACACTAAAATAGTTCAAATCATGAAAGAAAGAGTCAAGAACCTTCCATCTTTAGCTCTTCCAAACCTTGAAGCATTTCTCATAGTTGAAACAGATGCCTCAAATATAGGCTACGGAGGAATACTAAAACAAAAATTAGGCTCATATCCGGAACAAATAGTTAGGTTTCATCCAGGTCCGTGGATCGAACCCCAAAAGAATTATTCAACCATCAAAAAAGAAATTTTGTCTATTATCTTATGTATTTCAAAATTTCAAGATGATTTATATAACAAAAATTTTGTTTTGAAAATTGACTACAAATCAGCAAAAGAAGTCTAACAAAAAGATGTCAAAAATTTAGTTTCAAAACAAATTTTTGTAAGATGGCAAGCAATTCTATTTGTTTTTTATTTTCAAATTGAATTTATCAAAGGAGAAAGCAACTCTCTCCTTAATTTCCTCTCAAGAGAATTTCTTTAAGGATGTAACTCAATTCAATTACTTCATTTAGGATATGTAAAAAGAAATGGGAAAAGAAAAGGAAGAATTTCAATCTCCAAAAGACTATGCAATAACTCTTCAACCTCGCTCTCAAAATCTTTCCATCAAAATACCTACTCAAAACCCTTATTCAATACTTGCAGAAGACTTCCCTCCAATATCTTATGCAGCAGCAACATCAAGAACCCCTCAAAACCCTTTTCCATTACGACCTCCTCCAACTCCTTATCAAATCCTAAAAGATCATCATCCTCTCAATCTGCTCAATACTTTTCACAAACCCAATTAGAACATATATTTTTAACAAGGCAATATGAACCCCTCTCTATAAATGAAATTCAAGTCTTAGTAAAATCAACATTTTCAAAAAATTTCCAATGGTTTCCTAACGACATCCGTCAAACTCAAAGGTTTTATGAATTTATTTTAATTGATTCAAAATCCTCCCAGATCAGACATAAAAGAAACCAAAAAGATGGGCTAATCATGTATTCAATATGTAAAATTTTAAATGTCTAGCATCTCAAAGATTTTGGTTACAATCCTTTTACTTCAAAACAATTTTCTCAACCTCTTCAACCTTCAAGATATACATATCAAGATTAAAAAAGGCCTGATTTAGGACTTTCCTTTTTCGGTTATTCGACCATTCATGATTCTTCCAATATACAAAAAAATCAAGATTCTTTCCATGATGGTTCTTTGAGTGGTGGAGATACTTCGGCCCAACTACTAATATCTATCCTACCAATGTCCAAGCCTTATTCAATTTCTATTCAAAGTATTTAGAACAAAATCCTTTAGACATAATTACTAGCTTTCATTTAAATTTTCAAATTCTTTGGATTTTATGCTGGTCTTTCAATGCTGCTCAAATTTTTGAACATTCTTACCCATTATCTCTTGTATAAGAATACAAGATCAAATGGTGAGACAAATATATTATAGAACGTGATTGTACCACAGAGATCCTTTCGAAATATTTCAAAGAACAAAAAAACAAAGATAATCAAATCTTTTCACCAAGTTCCACGTCTACTCCTTCCAAATCTCAACCTTGCAAGGCCACAGATTCTAGTTCCTTCTCAAAATCTAAATCCAAGCAAGATCTCAAAGGAACTTCTAGCTCAGCTTCTCCTTCAAATTCAAGACTCTTCTGATGAAGACAAAGGCGAAGAAGTTAAGTCTTCACATAGTGATCCTTTGAACTTTCTTCAATAGATTTGGACACACTCTTCTCAATTATGGCAAATTTCAATTCAGACCCAACAGACTGTAGCGATCATTGTAGCAAGGACAACCAGCTATCCAGATGTTGTAGCAATAATTCAAGGTACTATTAACGGTACAATAATTCAAGAGCAGGTGTCCTCTAATGTAGCAACGTTTGAAGACAACTGTCTCTGAATTCAATTCAAATTCTAAAGCCCATTTCAAGTGCGGGGTTCTTTTTCAGTTATAAAAGTAGACTTCAGACATCATTCCAAGGCAGAGGCAATTGTAGAGATTACTTGAGAGCTCACAAAATTCTCCTTTGCCAAAAAAATAATTCTCTTTTGTAATTTTAATTTTCGAAGCTTTGTATTCAAGTCTTCAATTTCAATTTGTAAGCTTCTTATCTGTATTTCAATTTTCGTCGTTGTACTTTCGTTTCAATCTATTGTAAATTAACCTTCGGTATTTTTAATAAAATCCATCTTTCCCATCTTCTTCTATTCCTCCTATATATATATATATATATATATACACACACATATACATATATTAACTATCTACGAGACCTATTTGAGTTATCGAATTATGACCCGATTGGTCCTTCTTTTCCACATGTGCTTGGGTTTCTCACAACGGTTTTCAATTATGCCTCGATTACGCTTGATTTTGCTACTTTTCAACCTTTGTTTGCTCCATTGCACTCTAAGCTCAAATTTACCTAGATTACAACAAAACACACATGTAAAAGCCAAATATTTCATAGGAATGAAGAATAAAATGTGTAAATATAAGGCACATCAAACTTCAATTTGAGAAATTATCACTTACGTACCGTGAGGTTTAAATATTTATCACCTAGATATCCTAACATTTCAATAAATACATTGAAATACCTTGAGGTTTAAATATTTTATCACCTAGATACCCTATGTTGCAATTAGGTTGGGGGTCATTGGACACAGCCTCCCTTTAGGGCAATACCCGAAAGGGGTAAGGTTGTGTACATCCCACCTCTTCTAGACCCTGCATATATGTGAGCCCTTGAGGTACTGAGTTTGTTATTGATCCTATGTTGCAATTCAATGAATTTTTCTATGAATTTGACCAATTTTATACAAAAATATTGTTTTAATACATGATTACGATAATATAATAAAATCACTATGGCAGCAGTGATGCTTACTTTTTTGGCAATCTTCTAACATGTGTCTCTCTCTAGCACTCCTTCACGCTCTCTAACGTCTCTCTCTCTCTCTCTCCTGTGAGCACCGTCGGCTCGCAGACATCTTAGAGCCATCGCCACCTTCGGCGACGTAACCTTGACGGCATGACCCCAACGCTGGCCAAAGGACCCAACCACCACCACACCAACCTTGCCTGCAAAACCACCACTTAAACCCCTAAGAACCACCCTAAACCACCCTCGAAGCTACCCCCTCTGACCACCCACATCACCTCCAACAACCCCTACAAAACCCCCAACCAGCCCCCTCCCCGCCCAAACCTTTGAACCACCTATACGAGACCTACCACCACTCCAAGTGAACCTAAACCCTAACCGCGAAACCCACCTCTGACAACCCACACCCTGACCCCCATAATCCACACCCTCGCCAGCCTAAACCCTAACCCAAAGCTAACCCTAACCCTTTGCATAGCCAAGTCAATACCAAACCTAACCCAAACCCCAACGCCAACTAGCCACCGCAACCCCTGCAACCACGCCTCATAGCTCGTAGCCAGACGACCCCAGGTAAGTACTTTGCCAGGTTATATTGGGGATTGGCACCATCCCCAAGTCAGATCTCTCCTTTATTTGCTTGCTCTCTCAGGTTACATGTACCCTTTGCATAACTTTGCGCTAAGGACGTGTTGTTGTGTAGTATTTGTTTTCTCCATTCTCTATTTGAACTACATTCATTTTTTTTTTTTTTTTGCTGTTATTTTTGTGATAACTATACCCCTATGTTTTGTGCTTGTTTGTTTTTCTATTTGTGACTAGTGACAGCTTAGTTAATGAACTATAGTAGTAATGGAGCTCAAAATTTAAGGCCATCTTCAAAGGGTTGGGGATGGGGAGGAAGAATCAACACGTTGAGGGAAGCTTGAGATTTGGAACATTAAATTTTGGCACGTTAACAAAGAAGAGTTTTGAGGTGTTTCAAACAATGATGAAGAGAAAAATTAATATCATGTGCTTTCAAGAGACTAAATGGGTTGGCACAAAAACTAGGGATGTGTTGGGATTTAAGTTATGGTATGCGGGAAAAATCAGAGGTAGGAATGTTGGTATTATTGTGGATAGCCATCTTAAGGACAAAGTAGTGGGAGTGTCGAGGATAGGGATAGGATCATTGGCATCAAGTTGGTTTTTTAGATGGGGAGATTTTGAAGGTGTTAAGTGCCTATGCACCGCAGACTGGGCTAACAGAACAGGAGAAGGCCAACTTCTGGGAGGGCTATGATACAACAATGCAAGGCATACCCTCGAGTAAACAATTTCAATGGGCATGTCGGCATAGCCACAAACGGCTATGCCCCCTATCATGGAGGCTTTGGCTTTGGAAACAGGAATGCTAAGAGTAAAGCCCCTCCTAGACTTTGCGGTCACTTTTGAGTTCACGATTGGGAACACCTTCTTTAGAAAACGTGATGAGCACATCATCACGTACCAAAGTGGTGAGGCAAGGACTTAGATTGACTTCATACTATTAAGGGAGAGGGAGCTTAAAGACTGCAGGGATTGCAAGGCTATCCCAGGGAAGACCTGTCTACACAGCACAGGGTATTGTATGTTGATGTCAAGGCTAAGAGGAAGGATAAGAAAACAAGGAAATCAAAGCAATCATGCACTCGTTGGAGGGACCTGAAGGGGGACAAGTTTCAAATCTTTAATGAAAGAGTAGAGGATCAGCTCCAGTGGGGTTTAGAGGGGGATATGAACCACATTTGGAACCAAATGGCCCAAAAGATAAGAGATTTGGCATGCAAAATTCTAAGAGTGTTAAAGGGTGGGGCACCAAGCAATAGAGAGTCCTGGTGGTGGCGCAAGAAGGTCCAAGAGAAGATTAAGGCCAAATGAGACTGTTTCAAGGTGTGGGATTAATGTGGAGACAAGGACAAGAGACTAAAGTATAAACAAGCCAAGAGGGAAGCAAAGATAGCAGTCAGAGAAGCACAATCCAAAACCTACGAGGATTTCTACAAAAGGTTGGATACAGAAGAGGGAGTTAGGTGTTAAGATTCAAGAATAATCTTGAATCTTAACCTTGTGGAACAGAGAGTTGGAGATATGAGAAGAGAAGAGAAGTGAAAGGGATGAGAATTAGAGAGAGAGCTAGATGAGAGAGGAAATTAAGATATTTCTTATCATTTCATTGAATGCCTCAATACAAGATGAATCATGCTATTTATAAGCTCCCTTAACCGTCTAAGCTACACTAGACTTAGAGATCTAACCAACCAACTTAACTAACCCACAGCCACCACGGTTGACTTTCTACTTGACCACTAACCGACTCAACAACAATTCAAAATAAGGCGCCAACAACTTCAAATAAAGCCAATTACTAACAATCCACAAAACCCAACACTGCAATGCTTATTACAAGTGACATCAATGCAAGATATACGGTTGATTCATAACAATTCCCTCCCCTTGAAAGCATTCTTGTCTCAAGAATGGAAGGTTGGGAATTGGCTCTTCAAGAACTTCATCTTCTCCTAAGTAGCATTTTTTCTTCCAAATTAGCCCACTATACCAACACTACTTTCATTGGTCTTCCTGAAGACTGTAGCCAACTGGAGCCCAGAATTGCTGCTGGACCCTGCAATAAAGCTCCACTAGCACTAGCTTCTAGAGGGTGAGCAGAACGGGTCTTACCTTTCTTAACCTGTTTCTTTAAAAGGGAAACTTGGAACACAGGCTGAACATAAGAATCAGGAGGTAATTCCAACCTATAAGCCACTTTTCCCAGCTTCTCAATAACTTTGTAAGGTCTAAAATATCAAGCACAAAGCTTGGTGTCCTTGGGTTATGCCACAAATGCTTGTTTGTAGGGCTAAAACTTCAAGTAAACCATGTCGCTAACATCAAAGGACTTATCAGCATGCTTCTTATCAGCATAATATTTCATTCTTGCTTAAGTCTGTTGAAGATTATCCCTAAGAAGCCACACCAATTGCCTTCTTTAAAGTAAAAGATCAGGTACTTCTGCAACTGAAGAAGTAATTCTTTGCAAAACCAAGGGCGAAGGAGGATCATATCCATGTAAAGCCTTGAAGGGAGTAGTGCCTATCGAGGAATGAAAATGAGTATTATACCAATACTTTGATAAAGATAACCATTTACCCCAAGCCTTTGGATGACTGAAAACCATGCTCCTCAGATATTGCTCAATGCATTGATTTACACATTCCGTTTGGCCATCAGTCTGGGGATGGTAAGAAGAACTCAATGCCAATGTGCTGCCCATAAGAATGAACAATTCCCTCTAAAAATGACTGGTGAAAAGCTTGCCTCAATCAGAAATTATGGATCAGAAATTATGGATTGTGGTAATCCATGAAGCTTTTATATGTTATCAAGGAACGTCTTTGCAAATCTTTCAGTTATAATTGGTCTTGCCAAGGCAACAAAATGGCTGAACTTAGTAAAGCGATCTACAACCACCCAAATGACCTCCTTGCCTTCTAACTTAGGCACATCTTCAATGAAATCCATACTTATATGTTGCCAAGAACAATCCGGAATTGGTAGAGGTTAGAGAAGACCTTGATACTTACTGTCTCCCGTCTTTGTTTGCTGACAAACCTTGCAAGATTGAATAAACTCCTTCACATCTTTCTTCATTCCAGTCCAACTCAAGTATACCTTGATCCTTTGATACGTTCCCTCAATGCCAGAATGACCACCCCAAGCAGAGTCATGAGAGGCACTTATAATCTGCTATCTCAAATCAGTGGAGGATCCAGTGTACAACTTTCCCTTCAACTTGGTGATACCTTTGATAACAAATACTTCAGCATCAGATGCAGGAGAACTGGTCCTGTTAATGCTGAAAGCAGTCACACAATCTTGAGCAAAACTATCATCCGCATAAGACCTATAAACTTCTTTAATCCAAGCTACAAATATAACGGATACAGCCCCACAAAAACCATACTCAGCTTCTTCCGTCCTTCGAGATAAAGCATCTGCTGCTCAATTTTCCTTTGTCTTCAAGTACTCAATTGCATAATCCAAACCAAGCATCTTCATCAATCCTTTCCTCTGCTATCTAGTCGCAATCCTCTGCTTAAGCAAATGCTTTAAGCTTTGATGATCAGTCCTGATGACAAAATGATGGCCCTCCAAGTAGTGTCTCCATTTCTCAACAACCAAGAGAATAGCAAGGTTCTCCTTCTCATATGTAGACAACTTCATATGCTTAGGACTCAATGCTTGGTTAAGGTAGGCTACAGGCCTCACCTTTTGAGATAACACAGCCCCAATACCTCTCTCACAAGCGTCAGTTTCTAGCACAAACTTTTTTTTTGAAATCAGGCATTGCAAAGACTCTGCACACATAGCGGCCTTCGAAGCTTCAAAAGCATCTTGAGCTACATCTGACCACTTAAAAGCATCCTTCTTGAAGAGATTAGTTAATGGCTTAGCAATTGCTCCATAACCAGCCATGAACTTCCTGTAATAACTAGTCAATCCCAAAAATCCTCTTAATTGCTTAAGCGTAACAGGTACTGGCCATTAGTTCATGGCTTGGACTTTAAAAGGATCCGTGGAAACTCCTTCATGAGAAATCACGTCCTAAGTACTCAATTTGTGACTGAGCAAATAAGCACTTAGACAGCTTAGCATAAAATTTGTGGCTGTGCATCACCCTGAACACTTCCCTCAGATGACCCAAATCTTCCTCCAATGAAGCATTATAAATCAGAATATCATCAAAGAACACAAGCATAAATCTCCTCAAGAACTGCTTAAAACATCATTCATTACTGCCTGAAAAGTAGCCAGAGCATTGGTTAATCCAAAGGCAATTACCACAAACTCATAATGCCCATGGTGAATTCTGAAGGCTGTTTTGTAAATATTTTGCTCCTGAACTCTGATCTGATAGTACCCCTGCCTCAGATCCAATTTAGAAAAGAAACATGCACCATGAAGCTCATCCAGAAGGTCATTAATAACTGAAATAGGAAATTTATCCTTGACTGTAAGCGAATTAAGCTGCCTATAGTCAATGCACATCATGGCCGTGCCATCCTTCTTCTTAACCAAAATGACCGAAGAAGCAAATGGATTGTGACTCTATCGAATGAAACAAGTCTTAAGCAATTCTTCAACCTGCTTCTCTATCTCAATCTTCTATGAGTGTGGGTACTTGTCAAGCCTCAACTTCACATGTTCAGAATTAGGCTTGAGGGATATTGCATGATCCAAGCTTCTCTCTGGAGGCAATGAATTTGGTTGTTCAAATAAATCCTTAAACTTCTCAATCAAAGGATGAACCTCTGTATGTGACAACTCTCCCAATTTTGTGTGTTCCATTACAAACAGCTGGCCACCCCACAGATAAAGGTCCTTTCTTGATTCCATCTTCCAAACTTTTGCCTGTAAGCAATTGAAGCTGAGCCTGTTCAGCCATTCCCTGCAACTCGATAGTGGTTCCTTACCTCTCAAATGAAATTGTCAACTAAGCAAAATCAAAGATAATTGAACTGAAAGATCACATCCAATCTACTCCAGGAACCATGTCACCACCTCCCAACGGTAAGATCCTGAAATCATATACAAACTTGTGATTCTGCATTGACCAACTAAATTCCTGACATTTAGTCTGTGTAAGAATAGAATTTCCATCTACCACGGTTACTGCTAGAGGCTGTGTCTTGATCATTTCATGCCCAACCTTCCTGACCACCTTAGGATCAATGAAACTATGAGTATTGCCGCTGTCAATCAAGATAACAATAGCCTTCTTCCCTGCTTGTCCTGTGATTCTTATGGTGTTATGAGATCCATAAAAGGCCTTCACAGAAATCTCCACTTCATCCTCAAGTGACTCGTCCTGTGATTCTTGTCCTGAACTATCCATCCAACATCCCCCTTTTCTTCCTCAAAATCATCATCTATATCAGCTCCTCTTACTGACATAAGGAACTTAGGATTGCATTTGTGTCCCAAGTAATAAGGTTGATTACATTTGAAACACAGTTTTTGGACCTTCTTTTCATCAGATCGAGCAGACCTTGACCTCACTAATTCCTTCTGATGCTGATGTGAGCTATTGCCTCTGTTCCTAGGTCCATCATATGATGCAAGAACAGTAGCTTCAAACAATTTATCCTTGGCATAGGCTTTAGACAAAGATCTTGGACTAATGCCTTGACAAGATTTTTAATCTTTGGTTTCAAGCCACTAATGAAACTCAAGAAATAGTATGTCTCAATCGCATTTAGATAAGCAGAGATCATGCTTGCTCTCAAGTTTTCAAATCAAGCCATGTACGTTAGGAACAGTGTCCTGAAATCTAGATTTATTCTGGATATATTATTTTAATTAATAAATAAAACTGAATTTTCAATCGTTTCCTAGTTAAATTTGTATATATGAGCATTTATACTGCATGTGATTTTCTTTTGGGAGACATCCATGAGATGGGTGTAGTCCTCAGACTACAATTTACATGTTTGTTCTAAGTGGTTTATGAGACTAAGCCACAGATAGACTTGGAACAAATGGTATGGCTTGTTGTTTGAAAGACTCGTAGTCGAAGATAAGTTTGGACCACTTGTACGTTAAGACTATAACGTGACACTTTAGATGACTTGTCTTGGTCATGTGAATGGAGATCCAAAAGTGTTAGGTTAGTGTGCTTAATAAGATTGACACGCTGAGTTGGATCATGTGCGTCACTTATTTCTAGACTAATATCGGAGATGAGTGATTCACGTTGTACTGTTTGAACAACGACTCTAAATCTTGAGGGTATTCTGGACTTGTGCATGGAGCGTTAGTTACTTTAGTATACTATAAGTAAGGTCTAAACGAATGACTGAAATCCCACGTACACTGGGTAGCGGCGTGAAGTGTGACAAGGATCAGGTATTTCAATAAGGAATCTACAGTCTCTTATGAGATACAGATGTCCCCTTAGTTGATTCGCAAATATTTAAATAGTTCGAAAACTTTGGCCAAAGTATTCCAAGTGTTTGACATTTGGAATTTATACTGTGAATATGTTCAAGTATAAATGAATTATTTAGTGAAGGACGAGTCGGTAACTAATGGAAAAGCTGTGAGAAGGATAATGGTAGTGGTTATATTTATCCTTTGTCATGGATATCTAGGGGAGGGATTGTTGTCATCTGCACACTCTATTAGGGAGATATTGAACAAATAATTTAAGTTTGGAGTACAATGAGATTTATTTAGTGGAATTAAGTCTCATTAAATGGTAATTAAATTAATATCATGAGATGGTTTAATTTAACCCATTTGGAGTTAGATTTAAATTGTCCGTGAGGTCCCTGCGCAAGCCTCTATATTTTATTGCCATTGGAAAAATATTAAGAATTCATGAGATGAATTATTTATCCACGAGATGGGTAAAATTAATTTTGCCAGACATTATTCATGAGATGAATAAAAGTTAAAAATTGTAAAATAAAATAATTTTAAAAAATTAAAATTCATAAGATGAATTTTTACATATGAAAAACAAAGCAAAAAAAAAATCGCGTTTAAACAACTCGTTATCCACGTACTTCGCTGGCAACCAATCAGCACGGGACACGTGTCGCACTTTGGGCTACCCAGGGTGGTTATCCGCATGCCACGGTTTGGACCAATAGGCGTGCGACACGTGGCGCTCGGCTTGAATTAAAAAAATAGTGCGATTTTGACCGTTGTTGAAACGCGGCGTTTTGATTCGCTTTATGAATGAAACGCTGCATTTTGTATTAAAACTGCAATTATTTTGTATGCATCCCACATTGAATTTTCGTTACTTTTTCGCTCCGGTATATTCCTATAAATAGAGGGGCTTATTCCGATGTTTGGCATCGAAGTTGAAATATTTCCTTAGGGTTTCTGTAATTATTTCGGAGATCTAATTGGAGAGAAAAATTTTTGTTGAAATTTTTCTTTCCTCAATTTAATATTTTTCGGAGTCCACCCTCTGGGCAGTTCGAGGTCATTGCGTAAAAGATCGTGGGGTCTCGATTTTCTTGATTTTCTTTATTATTGAAGCAATTCTAGGTATGTTCTTCTATCTTTACTCTTTTTTGCTTTTCTATTTATTTATAGTATTCGTTATTATGCCTGTTTAAGTTTATGTATCGTTATGAATGTATTAGAGTAAAAGGCCTGTAGATCTAAATTAAAAATTTAGATCCGTTGATTTAAATTATGAATTTAAGTCAGTAGATTTAAAATTAGGAATTTTAAATCGACCCTAGGTTTAGAGTTATGAACTCTAAACAGGTTCCGCTGCGTAAACTTCAGGGAGAATTTTTGAAATTCATCCCAACAACCGGTATTAGGGCAACGGGTTTATAGAGATAAACCTATTCCCAGGAACTCTCGCAAGTGAGGTGTCACGAAGCGTGACTCTCCGACTGGGGACTTAGGTAGAGAGAAGAGTCTCCTACTCTAAGTGCTCTAATAGGTGCCTATTGTTGTGACCATAGTTGAGAACTGTGTACCCAATAGTCGGCATCAGAGTTTATTTTTCAACAAAATTTATATGTTTTCCCAACAATGTATTCTTTCACAGTGGTCGTTTGCACCACCTTGTTGAAAGTATCCACAATATCACTTGAATCGTCTTCACCATATCTCTCACATAGTTCCTCCACAAATTCATGACAATGAAGGATTGCTTCTCAAAAGACTATAAAACCACACCTCGTGATCACCTTGAAGGTAAACAACTGTTAATTCCACCTTCTCAACCTCACTAATGTGATAAAAATGGAAGTATTGTTCACATCTCCTTATCCATGATTGAGGTTGCTTTCCATCAAAAGGTTCCATCTGAATCCTTGGCTGCCTGAAACCACCACTTCCATTGCTGGCTGAAGCATCACTTGTTCCAGTATTCTGTTGTTGCAGCTGATTTGATGGACAATCTAATTGTCCAAATGTCATACTTGCTGCTTGAGGTTGCACTGGATTAGGTGGATGATCTGATTGACCAGCTACCACATGAGTTGATTGTGGTTGCACGGCCTTTGGAGGACAAACCTGCTGGCTGGCAGCTAATAATACTCCAGCACCTGAAGGCACATTCTGCCTAGTAATTTATTGCTGTAAACCTAAGATCTTATCCTCGATCTGTTGAGAATGCTTAACCAATCGATTAGCAAACTTATGATCCCGACTTAGCTGTATCTGCTGCATTTGAGGGAACATTTCCTCCATTCGAAGCCTCAATTGATCAATTGGATTGACCTCAGCTCCTGCTATCGCATTGGCACCTACAACTGAAGCATAAGTGACATTCGCAGTAGCATTTGCAGCCTCGGATCTAGTTGTAACACCACCAGCCATTGGTACTTGCTTCTTGCTCCTCACCAGCTCCAATCAACCAAAGAATGATCAATCGGCAGCAATCACAAGCTCTGATACTAATTGTTAAAATTCAAGAACAATATTGAATCTTAACCTTGTGGAAAAGGGAGTTGGAGATGAGAAGACAAGTGAAAGAGATGAGAAATAGAGAGAGAGCTAGATGAGAGAAAGAATCAAGATATTTCTTATCGTTTCATTGAATGCCTCAATACAAGATGAATCAAGCTATTTATAAGCTCCCTTAACCGGCTAGGCTACATTGGACTTAGACCAACTGACTTAACTGGCCCACAGCCACCACACTTGACTTGCTACTTGTCCGTTAACCGACTCAACAACAATACAAAATAAGGTGCCAACAACTTCAACTAAAGCCAATTACTAACAGTCCACAAAACGCAACACTACAATGCTTATTGCAAGTGACATCAATACAAGATATAAGGTTGATTCATAACATTAGGGACCTATATAGAATAACAAAAAGGAGAGAGAGGAGGACTGGGGGCCTAGATAAAATAAAGTACATAAAGGGGGAGGATGGACAAGTGCTTGTGGGCGAGAGTCTGCCTACTTTGCTAGAGTTGTTAAGTCTCCGACCATACTGACTAGCACCCCGAGCAACTCTGTGGTTACCCCTTGTCTGCCTTTGTGGAGCGTAGGCCTTCTAGAGCAGCTGCCAGAGTGGCGGGGAAAGCTGCTAAGGCTTGTGATAGTTTTGTTTCTTCTTCCTCTGTGGCTCATTAGGGTCCTCTTGTGTCCTCTCAACAGCTATCTCAGGTGGATCCTCTCCTTGCTCAGTTTGAGGAGTGCACTGATCCTATCCGACAAGAGACGGCTATTAGTTACGGACTATGGATCATCATCTATAGAGGTGAAGACTACTTCTAGTATAAGCCCTTTTATTTTTGGATATTTTGCTTTTCTTTTCTATTTTTATGTATTTTCTTTCAGGAGTAGTTTGAACTGTTTTAGTTTTTTCCTTTCTTTTTTTTTTTGGCTTTTTTGCCTAGTTGGCTTTGGTCAGGTTGTTAGCCTTTGTCTTGTCTTGAGGTATGCCCCTTGTCCTCTTGTATTCTCTCTTTTTGGTATCAATAAAAATAAAGCTAACTAACCCAAAAAAAGGCTTGCGGACGAGCAACAAATTAAAGCTAGGCAGAACGCCTACTTCCACAATTTGTTCAATGAACAGGGGGATAGAGATGTATCTCTAGGAGAACTACATCATCTGAGGAGCAACAGACCCATTGCTACTATTGGCGAATTAGACCCGAGGAAGTCAGGGAAGCATTGAAAAAGATAGGCATGGGTAAAGCAGTCGCCCCAGATGTAATACCCATTGAGGCATGGAAATGCATTGGAGAAAAGGGCATTAGTGTTGGAATAGGTGTCCTAGAAAAACCCAATTAGTGAGTTTTAAATATTAAATAAATAAAATTATTTTGTTTATTTATTGTCTGATTATGTTTTACGAGTCAAACATGCGTGATTGTTTTTCTAAACCGTTCCTTGAGATGCACGTTGTCCAAGATGCCGTGTCAGGTTTGGTTTAAGTGGTAAACAAGAATAAATCACGGAAAGACTTAGATCAAACTAGACATGTTGTCAAAATATGTTCTTAGTCGGTGATAAGTTTGAACAACTTGTCTGATAAGACTATAATATGATACTTTTGATGACTTGTCTTGGTCATATGAATATGGATCCAAAAGTATTATGTTAGTGTTTTCAATATGAGTTAGTTGTTTCTTTTCTACTATCAGAAATAATTAATTCTGTAAGGCGATAACTCTAAATCCGGGAAATAATCCAGACTCGTGCATGGAATGTTAATTGCTTTAATGCCCAAAATGATGAGGTTAAAAATTTTATAACAACCAGGATCTTACGTTGTTGGGCAATTGCATGAAGTGTGGCAGGAACGAATATTTTACTAGGAATCTACAATAAAAGATGTCCCCCTAGGTGATTTGCGAATATATGAACATATTCTAAAATCTTTGGCCAGAGCATTTCATATGTTTGACATTTGAAATTAATACAGAATTTATTATTGTATTATGAATTATTCGAGAAAGGCGAGTTGGGAACTATGGTGATAGAGGTGAGAAAAATAATGATAGTAGTTGGGGTTGTTTTTGCTCACGGATATCTAAAAGAGGGATTAATTGTCACAATAATAACAATATAATTATTTGAAATTTTTTTGAGTGAATACATTTAATTCTAAAGTGCAGTAGAACTTATTTAGTAGAATTAAGTTTTATTAAATGGCAGTTAATTATTATTATGAGATGATAATCACATTTGACCCCTTTGGAGCTAATAGGATCTGGTGCTTGTGTATCGGTACCCTCTTAGGGACAAAAAAGGTGAATTTTATAAATACGGGAATTTAAACACTAAAAAAGGTGCTACATAGGGGTTGAGATCTGCGGCATCGTGATAGATCCAATCACGGCGTGCCAGGTGGTGCTCCATGACTGGCGGAGGACTAATCCGGTGCATCTGTCCCAGCCAATAGGCTGGCGACGCGTGGCACGCACTACAAAATAAGCTTAACCCTTTTTTGTGATGAGACGACGTCGTTTGGCCTACAATATATGTATATATATATATAATATACCCTTTTGTTCAGCGAGTGACGTAATTTTAATCAAGTTTTGTTTTATGTTTTAGGTTTCTGTACCTGGTTCTCTCACGACAAAAAACCTAAAAATTATTTTAGAGTTTTTCTAAATTAATGCTTAGCATAGTTTTTCTGAAAATTGTTATTATGAAAGATTAAAAGGAAAATTTTTGTTCTGAAATTTTTTATAAGTTAAATATTTTGGGAGCCCACACTCCGGTGCTAATAAGGGTCATGCGGAGAAAATCTTGAGGTCTCAAGAAGTTCCTTCTTCCAATTTCAGATCTATAAATTCGGAGTTTGGATTTGCGCTTCAGGTATGTCTAAATTAAGTATTTGATATTTGATTTCATGTTTTTATTTCTTTCAATCGATGTTTTGATTGTTATGTTATGAATCTATTAGAGTAAGATCTAGGTCTAATTAAATAGTTTAATTAGATCAAGGCATTAGATTTAAAATTAAGAATTTTAAATTGGTTTTTTGCTGCGTCTGCTTTAGTCATTTAGGGAAAAAATTTTGAAATACGGCCTCCTCAATTAGATGGTTGACCAAACAATTCAACCAAATTCTTCAGGGTAAGAAGATGCTTGCTGAGTAGAGAAAGAGCACATTAGCCCTGGTCTATAAGAACAAGGGCGACATCCAGAGTTGTGCCAACTATAGAGGAATCAAACTAATGAAACACACTCTTGAGCTATGGGAACGGGTCATAGAGAAAAGGCTATAGCAACAAACATGGGTCTCATAAAACCTAGTTGGATTTATGCCTGGTAGATCGACGATAGAAGCAATCCATCTTTTAGAGAGGTTGATAGAGCACTACAGAGATAGACAAAAGGACCTTCACATGGTTTTCATCAATTTGGAGAAGGCATATGGTAAAGTGCCAATGGAGGCCCTGTGGGGGGTTTTGGAGAGGAAAGGCATTCCCTTGTCCTATACCAATGTGCATACTGCAGAAGGGGAGACAAACAGTGGCGGATCTAGGATTTCAACGATGCGGGGTCCAAATTTAAAATAAGAAATTAAAATTAAAAATAAATATATAATTTTTGTTATAAGTCCTCATACTTAATCCATTATATTAATAAAATCACTACAATTCTAATTGTGTCAATTTAGTACTGGAATAAAGTTGTCAATAAAGCAGCAATAAAATTTTAATGTTTGGGTCGTAGTTGACGTTAAATTGGGTGAATAAGTAGTCTATACCCAGCCATATGTATCTATATAATCGAGTCATAAAATTATATCTTAAAATATATAAGGACAAGAACTCTTGATATAAGTAATTCTAAAATATATTGTTTAATTAATTAAAAAAAAAAGTAGAAAAATACACACAAATACACCTATATGTAATAAAAAAAAAATTAATTAGTATAATACTATTAGATATAGGTGAACATGCAAACACATGCAAAGGATAAAAAATATAGAGTAAAATGAAAAGTGTCCAAACAATGGGAATCGATCTCGCGACCTAAAAATTACAGGAGAAGCGGTTAACCATTACGCCAACTCCCCCACTACGCTGCAGGTTCACTTCTCTTGATAATAAATATACTAACATATATATATATATATATATATATATAATGCTGAGGTAGTAAAGCTGCGGGGTTCATGCATCCTAGTACCCTAAGCATAGATCCACCATTGGAGACGGATGCTTTCCCCATTATAGTTGGGGTACACCAAGGATCAGCTTTGAGTCCTTTTTGTTCATCCTGATTATGGACAAGCACACTAGGCATATCCAAAGGGACATGCCATGGTGCATGCTTTTTGCTAATGATGTAGTTTTTGGTGGGAGAGTCTAAAGAAGAGGTGAATGAGAAGCTGAAACTCTGGAGAATGGCCTTGGAATCAAAAGGCTTACAACTCAATAGATCTAATACCGAGTATATGGAGCTCAAGTTCTACACCTTAACTAGGCCTAGCATAGAAGACGTTGAAATTGGATCAGAGTGCCTACCCAAAAAAGAGTGCTTTAAATCCTTGGGCTTCATGTTGCAATAAGATGGTGAAGTTGACATGGATATCAACAACCGGATTAAGTAGGTTGGCATAAATGGAGGATGGCCTCATTAGTATTATGCGATAGAAAGTTCCCATTAAAGTTAAAGGGAAAATACTGTAAGATGGTAATGAGACCAGCTATGACTTATGGAGCAGAGTATTGGCCAGTTAAACAGCACCATCCACAGAAGCTGAAAGTGGCAGGGATGAGGATGTTGTGGTGGATATGTGGACACACAAGGAAGGATAATATTATAAATAACGTTATAAGAAGTAAATTGTGCATGCTCTCAATCGACGATAAGCTGAGAGGGCAATGTTTGCATTGGTTTGGGCATGTTAGGAAGAGACCGACCACTGCCCTATTCAGGAGATGCGAACAATTCCATATTACAAACGAGAAGAGAGGGAGAGGTTGGCCAAATAAGAGTTGGATGAAAACGATTCGACTAGACCTCACCTGCCTCAACCTAAATGAGGAGGTGACCCCAAATAGAGTTGAGTGGAGGGTAAGCATAGGTATGCCCTATATTCGGAGCTCATCGAAGCTAGTACTAGCACCCCTAGGCTTATATGTATACCTGCTTGATTGTATGCAACTTCGGCCATGTGTTGGGGCATTTATCCTATCACTCTGTCACATTATTGCCTATTATAGTGTATGCTCTCTATGGGCTTGCTTTGTGCCATGTTCTATGCACTTATACTTAGATGCTTGTATGCTTTTATGCTTATATGCTTCCATGCTTTTATGCCTTTATACTTCTCAGGTTGGGGTCCTTGGACATAGCCTTTCTTTAGGATAGCACCTTGACGGAGTAAGGCTGCATACATCCTATCCCTCCCTGACCCTGCATATGCGGAGAACCCTTAAAGCAGTGGGTTTGTTTTTTGTTTGTATTACGATAGTATAATGCCAACGCCCATCATGGGGGTGTCTCAGTTGGTGGCATCTCCTACCCATGCGGTCATCACCCAGGGGTCAAGAGTTCGATTCTCGCTGAGGATATACTCATGACTTACCTACTTATGGGGATTGTAGGCTTTCTCATGGACCGGGGTTAGCTGGGGCAACCCAGTCCCTCAAAAAAAAAAAATAATAATAACATAATGCCAACATTTTCATAAAAAATTTAGTAACTTGTGATAAAATTTTCAGCAAATGTTGATGTAAACTATCTAAGTATTGCTAAAATCATATGTCATTTTAGCATTTTTTTTCCTACAAAAATAATCAAATTCTAATGTAAATACAAATTTATTGTCAAAATCATATTCAATTTTAGTAATTTTCAATGAAAATATATCCAATTTTAGTAAAAGGGTATCTTATTGATAAAATATTAAAACTTTAGTGTACTTAATTGGTAAAATATTTAAACTTCAAAGTATTCTATTGTATATATTGAAATATTAGGATACCTAGGTAATAAATCATTAAACTTTAGGGTACCTAAGTGATAATTTTCCCTCCTATTTAACAGTTGAACAAAATATTGAAATTGAGTTTGAGATCCCATTTCCAGTTTTAGACTTTCAACCCCGATTCTATGCTCAAATTTCGTATGCCAAACACAATCTTAAGTTTAGGGCTAGTTTGATATCATTGTTTGTTTTTTGTTTTTTGTTTTTTTTGAGAAATTAGAAACTACATTTTAGAAATAATTGTTTCCATTTTTTATGCTTTATTTTCCTTTTTTTTTTCTAATTTTGGTGGAAAGTGAAAGTGGGAAACCAAAAACAAGAAAAGTTGTTTCTAAAACTTGATATTTTATTGGATAATATTATTGTCATGACAAAATTATTAATATCACGGCAACTTTATGAAAATTTATGGTTGTTATTCATTACAATTCACATAATTGCTTTGACAATTACTTTTTTTTTAATCTTGACAACGACAATCCATTTTTCAAAAAGAACCCAAAATTATTATGAACAAAAATTGACACCCAACAAACCCTTATATATAGTAGCGGATCCAAAAAAAAATACTCATTGGGGCACATATTATGAAAAAACCTTTCCATAATTTTATTTACCCAAAAATAATACATTTTTGTTTAAAAAATCTTATACAATCAACAAATTTTACAAATTAATTCTACAATTATATTTGACTAACTCAATATTAAAAGTATTAATAATACAAATAATTGAAGACAGAGAACGACCAAAATCCTAAACTAATAGGAAAGCGAAAAATACAATAAATATCTAATTTTTATATCAAAACTTGATGGAAAAACGAAAAATATTAGGTTAGCCTGATGGTACCTATATTGTAAAATACCTAATTTTTATATCAAAACTTAATACCTAGTCCTAAATTATAACTTTTACATCAAAACTATGATCCTTTCTGTTTAATGTGCAAATAAAACCCCAAACTAATACAGAAACAAAAAATGCAATCATCAAAAATAGGCCAAAATGCAAGAGAGAGAGGGCGGATACCTTCAATAATAAAGAGGGAGAGTCGGAGAGAGGGCGAGAGAGAGGTTAACTATTGGGGTTCATGGTGGGGGGAGAGACTATAAAGGGCTGGGAGAGAGAGTCCTATAAGAGAGCGCGGTGCCGACTTTGCTACTGGTCGGCGTTTAGTTCATGATGTTGGCGGCGGCCCGACGGAGAGAGATCCATAGAGTATTCAATGAGAGAGAAAGGTATTTTTAGGTTTGAAAGTCAAAGTGAGAACAAAGAGAGAGTGTTAGTTTTTTTTTTTTTTGGGGGGGGGGGGTGGTGTGTCCCGTGCGTCTAGGTTTGGGGGAACTGGAGGGGGTGGGGGCCTACGTGTTTTAATATGTTGGGGCTTGGGGCTAAATTATTTAATAGCCCTTTTTTTATTGAAAGATAGTAATTGGGTCTTGGGGCACTGGGGCCCATGCCCCCAGTCCCACAACACTGGATCTGTCCCGGCTTATATATATGAAGGCCTCGTTTGGTTACTAAAGGAATTGAATTTCTACAAGAAGTCGTACTTTTTAGGAATTCACTTCTCTTGTCAACTTTACAGAGAGTAGTATAAAAGTGTTTGGTTGCCCATATGAGAAATAAAACTTCTTGAAAATTTAATTCCTATGTTTTGCTTGGTTGACAAAACATTTTCCATGAAATACAATTAAAATGACTATTATATCCATGCCCAATCTTCTAACATTATCGATAGAGGAAGTAATGGGTAAACTTGTCATAATCACAAATTAGAAGGGTATAATTATCATATGAATTACAAGTAACGAAGTAGAGCTTACTTAGGGGGGCCAGGTAAGTTACTTCCCCCATTTTGAAACTATTAGAACTTATTTAGGAATTCCAACTTCCCACATCTTACCTACTTCCCGTATATCAAAAAAGACCTAAAAATGACATTTTGTATGATTTGAAACTTCTCTCATCTACTTCCTGCATACCAAAAGAGGCCGAAAAATGTTTTCATGTTCGAGGTTTTTTTTTTTTAAATAGAAAACTACAAGGAGTAGTCATTTCCCATTTAATTACCACAACTTTTAAAATTTTTCAAAAGTAACCTTAAAAAATTTAAACTTTTTCAATTAACCACTTATGCCATTAGTTTTATTTTGATGTTACACGAGTTATTTTACATTTTTCTTAAACAAAAAAGGGGAAATGAACATACATTTTTCTTACATATGTTATTTTACATTTTTCTTACACAAAAAGGGAAATGAACATACATGTTGGCATCAGCTCATGATATACTCCTAAATGGTCTATGTGGACATATTCGTATTTTACTATATGATTGTATGTACAAAGATTCAAACCTATAAATAGAGTTACCTTAACATTATATTATTTTACAAATTGAGTTAAAATTGACAAATGTTATGTTTTCTTTAATATTAATCAGACTTGTAATCCAAATGAATACTAATGTCATTAATATATGTGGTTGACTAAAAGAAATTAAACTATTGAAGATGATTTTATCAAATTCAAAAATTATGATGATTAGATAAAACATAACTATTTTTTATAATTGATTTTTATAATAAAAATACATTTTCATACAATATTTCTAATCCTAGATTGAAGTAGAACTTTGTAAAATATAATTTCAAAGTAAAATCAAACACAATTATCCGTTCAAAAAAAAAGACACAAATTAAGAAAGTTCAAAAATTACCCTTTGATTATTAAGCGCTTTTTAGCATTAACCTCCCCCTTTTTCTTACCAATCTTTATAGGTTTTTTTAATTAAAAGTTACTTAAATTTTAGATGTTGTTTCAAAATATTATCTAGATTTTATAATTTTTCAAAAAAATACCTAAACTTTACAAAATTTTCAATGTCACACCATTTGTTAATGTCGTTAATATCTATTAACTTTTGCTGATGTGGCATCTAAAAAATATTTATTAAAAATATAAATATAAAGAAAAATTTTAAAATATTTAAACTATTTTAAAAATAATTTTATATGTAAATTTAAATTTTTTAAAATTATTTTATTTTTCTTTAAAAGTCACGTTAGCAAAAACTAATAGATATTAACAGCGTTAAAATTAAAATATGACATTAAAAATTAAAAAAAAAAATTAAGATACTTTTTTTAAAACTTAGAAAAATTTAAATAATTTACAGTAAAAAAAAAAAAAAATCTAAACATAGCTAAGAAAGTACAAAAATTACCCTTTGATAATTAAGTCCTTTTAAGCATTAACCTCTCAGTTTTCTTACCAATGCTTATATAATAATATTACCCGGAAGGAACCTCGATGTTAACCCCCACGACGACATGCTAGTGTTTTCTTCTTCATTGTCTGAACAACTTCACAAAATGCAATGGGTTCTAGTCTGCCATGGCCTCATCACTCTCCTCGTGGTCGTCTCCTTCCTCTGCGGTCAATGGCCTATTTTCGAAGGCACCTTTATCCAACGCATCCACTCTTTTCTCACCTTCGGCGCCTACGATTCTTTCCTGTTTGTCTCGTGATCTTTGTTTTTGGTGTTGTATAAGTTTGTGTGTTGTTGTGGTTTTGATTGATTGATTCTTTGTTTTGCAGTCGATTTGTTGGGAGAATCTGTGGGGATCGAGGCACTAACGCTATGATTTCTGTCGAGTATTTCTGTTGTTATCGGCCTAACCCTATTCTACAGGTTCTTTTCTCCAATTAATTTTTGTGGGTACATTTCATATCAACTACTGTAGTATTAGTTGAAATCATAGTCACCTGCTCCACTTTCAATGAGTTGTCCATTATGTTTTTAAATTTGTTGGTATTAGTTTCACATCTTTTCTTTTGTTCAAATTAGTTCCTAATATTTGGCATTTTGTTCAAATCGGTCCCTCGTTTTTTCTTTTGTTCAAAATAATCCCTAATGTTTTACAGCAAAATTTATCTCTCGTGCTTTTAATTTTTACTTGGTTTTGGTCACCAACAACAACAACAACAACAACAACAACAAACCCAGTGCGTCAAGGGCTCCCGCATAAGCAGAGTCTATTTTTTGTTTTATTTTTTTGGGGGGGGGGGGGGGGGGTGGGATGTACATAGCCTTACCCCTTTAGGGTGCTCCCTAGAAGGAGGTTGTTCTCGAGAACCTCCAACCTAGAAGGCATAAAAAAAACATATAAAAACCGCTAGCACATAAGAAGCATAAAGTATAAAGCAAAAAGCACAGAACATAAGGCATAAGGCATGAAACATGAAGTCATGAAGCAACAATAGCAATAAAGCGACAAAGCTGCAAAACAACGCACAATCACACACAACCATAGCAAATAAAATCACATAGGTATACCTATAAGCCTATGGGCACTAGTATTATCTTAGATGTGCTTCTCACTCCTAAACCGCTATATTGGCCATACTTATGCTAGCCTTTGACTCCACTTTATCTAGGCCATCTCCTCATTTAGGTTGAGGTGGGTGAGGTCATGTCGAATCATCTCCATCCAACTCTTCTTTGGCCTGACTCTCCGCCTCCTCCCGTCTGTAGTATGGAGTTGTTTACATCTTCTGACGGGGGCAGTGTTTGGTCTCCTCCTAACATGCCCAAATCACCGTAGACGTTGCTCCCTCAACTTATCTTCTGTTGGGGCCACGCTCAATTTGCTTCTTATAATGTCATTTTTGATTTTGTCCTTCCTTGTGTGTCCATACATCCACCGCAACATCCGCATCTCCGCCACCTTCAACTTCTGCGTATGTTGCTGTTTGACGAGCCAACACTGCGCCCCATATGATATAGCCGGTCTGACTACCGTCTTGTAGTATTTTCCCTTTAACTTTAGCGGGAACTTTCGATTGCATAGTACCGTAGAAGCTAACCTCCATTTATGCCAGCGTACTTTAATCTGGTTGTTGACATCCTCGTCCTCTTCACTGTTCTGCTGCACCATAGAGCCCAGATACTTGAAATAGGCTTTTTTTGGTATGCACTCCAATCCAATCTTGACGTCTTCTATACTTGACCTGGTTGAGGTGGAGAACCCAAGTTCTATATACTCGGTCTTGGATCTACTAAGTCGTAAGCCTTTCAATTCTATGGCCATCCTCCAACGTTCCAGCTTCTCATTCATCTCTTCTCTAGACTCCCCCATCGGGACTATATCATCTGCGAAAAGCATGCACCAAGGTACACCCCCTTGGATGTGCCTAGTTAGCTAGTCCATAACTAGAATGAACAAGAAGGGGTTGAAGGCCGATCCTTGGGAACCCCAACTGTAATGGGGAAAGTGTCTGTTTCCCCTCCCGTTGTACACACATTGGTTAGTGCGTCCTCGTACATGTCTTTGATGGCTCGGATATAGTACCGGGGAATGTCTTTCTTCTCTAGAACCCTCCATAAGATCTTTCTTGGCACACTATCATATGCCTTCTCCAAAGCAATGAAGTCCATATGCAAATCTTTTGTCTGTGTCTGTAGTACTTTATCATCCGCCTCAAGAGATGGGTGGCTTCTATCTTGGATGTACCAGGCATAAATCTGAATTGGTTCTCTGACACCCCTTCTTGTTGTCGTAGCCTTTTTTCTATGACCCGCTCTCATAGCTTCAGAGTGTGGCTCATTAGTTTAATTCCTCTATAGTTTGCACAACTCTGGATGTCGCCTTTATTCTTGTAGATCGGAATTAAGATGCTCTTTCTCCACTCGTCAGGCATCTTCTTACCTCGAAGGATTTGGTTGAATAGTTTGGTCAACCAACTGATGCCCATCTCCCCTAAGCATTTCCAATCCTTAGTGGGTATTCCATCTGGGCCAACTACTTTACCCCTACCCATCTTTTTCAAGGCTTTCTTGACTTCTTCAGGTCTAATCTGCCCATAGTAGCAATGGTTCTGATGCTCCTCAGATGTTTCTAGCTCTCCTAGGGATATGTCTCTGTCCCCTTACTTGTTGAACAAATCATGGAAGTAGGCTTTCCACCTAACTTTAATTAGTTGCTTGTCCACAAGCACCTGTCCATCGTCCCCCCTTTATGCACTTTACCTGATCCAAGTCCCTGGTCCTCCTTTCTCTTGCTTTTGCAATTTTATATAGGTTCCTAGCTCCCTCTTGTCCACCGTTCCCTTTATATTGGTCACCAAGTGGGAGGTTAATTCTGTTTAAAATAAAAGATGAGGGACCAATTAGATCAAATTTAAAAACATTTTGATCAACTGTGTAAATAACTCAACTTTCAATATCAAAATAACAAATCGTCTGCTGTCTTCCTCAACCGTAGTTTGTATTAGTTAAGCTCTCTACGGTATTGTTGTTCCATTTTTTTTGACATCCAAAATAGATCGAGGGTCTAATTTAGATTAATCAAGTGATAAATGCATGATTTTGGCTTCTAACTCGCTTAAAACTTTGTTTGTAATCAAAATACCGGGTCGGATTGATACAAACTGAGAGCTAAGAGGGTGTGCTCGATGAAATTGGAAGTTGAGTTTGCCACATTGATTTGAAGCAATAGTTATGGGTTCCACATATTATTTATCCTAATTTTTTAATTTATCAGCGTTCTTTTGATTCAATTTTTCACTTCCTTTCTTTTCCTTTGTTTGATCCCCTTGGGGGGGGGGGGGGGGGGGGGGGGGGGGTGGTTGGTTTATTATTCCGGGATATCAGTTGCCATAGCATAGGAAAAAACAAAAAGAGAACTTTGTGCGGAATTTGCAATAGCTGATCATAGTAATTAGAATTTTCGCACAATATAGCAAATTTCTTTGGTTCTCTTCTATTTGTTTTTTCTCATTTGGTCATCTTCTTCTTTGAGTGTGATTCGGTACAGGAGCACAAAGAGATTTTGGTTGCAACATCAATAGTATAACATATGTTGCATCTTCTATTTTGGTATTGACTGAAAGAGGTTATCTGAACTATTGAAACTTAGAGGATTATCCTGGCATTAGAAAGGAAATGTTAAGAACAGTTTAGGGGGCTGGGAAGTATATTAAATCTCATCATTTGTAGACAATCTTCTTAGATTAGACGTGAATATTTGATGTTGGCAGCTTCCTTTAAACTGCTAGTCTAGTTGTGTTCTAAACATGTTGTAATGATGTATTTTTTGGGGCTTTGATATATTTTAATTGTGTGGTAACTGGTAAGATCACAATCTCCTGTCCAATTTTAGGGAAGGATTGTGTTCATAACTGGCAATATTTTAAATCTATGTTGGCTTCTCTTATCACCGATTCCCCCATGCAATCTATGTAGCTGTTGTTGCCGAGTTGGATGAGGCTTAGTTGGTTTGGTAAGATCACAAAAAACCAATCATTTAGAGGTGAAAGAGAGGTAATGGTAGTATAAAACAATAGAAACAATAACAAAACCAGTGCCTCAAAAGGATCTTGCCAAGGCTGGGTTTGCGGAGGGTGAGATGTATGGAACCTTGCCCCTACAGGTTGCTACCATGAAGGGAGACTGTTTCCAAAGGGCTCCCAACCCTTAAAAGCAAATATGATGGTTTCACAATTGTTGGGAAATATAGGGCCAAATGTGATGGTTTCGATAATGGAGATTGGATGTTGTGGCGCATAGTGAATTTAATGTTTTGTCTGTTAGTTCATCAAGATTATGCTGCTAGGTTTTGCAAATTCAATGATGCATTTGGATCCTAAGAATGGCCTTTTCATGTTCACTTTTGATGGCTGGACATGAAGCTTGTTCGTAGTGGATACATGGTTGGTGAAGCTAGGGTGAGGAATGCCACTCTTTTGTTTGTCATTATGCTTGGGGATGTAGGACTATTTGGAAATGTTGGCTATAAATCTTCTTCCTTTAGCTAGGTTGGTGTTCGCTGTGAACTAAGAGATGCTCTGTTTGGGGACACTTTTCTTTTGTTACTGCAGAAATTGAGCAAATTGTTTCTACTAGTTGCCACTCTTTAAGTAGGTTCATTGGACAACGTGTTTCGGTCATTGAGGTAGAGGGATGGCAATAGAACGTGTAAAACCCGTTACCCATTGGTATCGGCCTCAGGTGCAAGTGAGGCAGGGAGAGCATACAGGCTAGGTGCACATGACAATTCTCACATCGAGTATGGGACGAGTACAAGAATAATGTTGTACCAACTCTCACATTACCCCATACCCACCCCAATTTGTATTTCATCGATTTAAAAGAGAAAAAATGTGTATCCAATTCAATTGCTCAATTTTATCAAATACAACAACAACAACCACCGCCGACCTAGTGCCTCAAGGGCTCCTGCATATGCAGGGTCTTTTTTTTTTTTTGGGGGGGGGGGGGGGGGGGGAAGGGGGGGGGGGGATGTGCACGGGATGTTTCTGAGGACCCCCAACCTAAGAAGCACAAAAGCTTAGCAGCCTACAAACATAAAGTATAAAGCATAAGAGTATAAAAACAATGGCCCAAAGCAAGCCTAAGCAAGAAACAAGAAGCAGCGATAGGCAATAAGCAAAGCAATAAGCAATAAAACAACTTCCAAACATATCAAGTAAATCAAACAAGCAGACATATAAAATATGCTTCTCTATTCTACGCCGCTACATTAGCTACCCTTATGCTAGCCCCTCCACTGATGTCTATTTAAGGCCATCTCCTCCTGTAGGTTTAGGTAGGTGATGTCGTGTTGGATCGTCTTCATTCATCTCTTTTGGCTTTCCTCTCCCTCTCCTCTCGAGCGTAGCTTGGAGTTGTTCACATCTCCTGATTGAGCTGCTGATCGGTCTCCTGCTAACATGTCCAAACCAGCATAAACGTCACTCTCTCAATTTACACCTAATTTGCCACTTATGACTTCATTCCTGATCCAATCTTTCCTTGTATGTTCACACATCCACCGCAACATCCTTAGCTCAGCTACCTTCAGCTTCTGTGTATGATACTGTTTCATTGGCCAACACTCCACGCCATATGACATAGCCAGTCTCACTACAGTCTTATAGTATTTTCCTTTTAACTTTAATGGAAACTTTCTATCGCAAAGTACCAAAGAGGCCAATCTCCATTTATGCCAGCCTACTTTAATACGGTTGTTGACATTCCCAGTCCACTTCACCGTCCTGCTGTACTATGGAACCCATATATGTAAAACACTCCTTTTTCAGTATGGTTTCCGATCCAATCTTAATGTCTTCTATGGTAGGCATAGTGGAGGTACTGAACTTGAGTTCCATATACTCTGTCTTGGATCTACTGAGTCGTAAGCCTTTTGATTCCAAGGCCCTTCTCCAAAGTTCTAGCTTCTCATTGACCTTTTCTCAGGACTCCCGCACCAGAACTATGTCATTTGCGAAAAGCATGCACCAATGTGCCTAGTGAGCTCATCCATAACTAGAATGAACAGAAAGGGACTCAAGGCAGATCCTTGGTGTACCCCAATTGTAATGGGGAAAGCGTTTGTCTCCCCTTGCACTGTGCGCACATTAGTTTGTGCGTCCTCATACATGTCTCTAATAGTTCGGATATAGGGCATGGGAATGCCTTTCCTCTCTAAAACTCTCCATAAGACCTCTGTTGGCACCCTATCATATGCCTTCTCCAAATCAATAAAAACTATGTGAAGATCCTTTTGTCTATCCCTGTAATGCTCTATCGTCTACCTTAAGAGATGGATGGCTTCTATTGTCGACCTACCCGGCATAAATCCAAATAAGTTTTCGGACACCTCTATTTGTTGTTGTAGTCTCCTCTCTATTACCCGCTTCCACAGCTTCAGAGTGTGACATATTAGTTTGATACCCCGATAGTTGGTGCAACTCTGGATGTCGCCTTTGTTCTTATAGATTGGGATTAATGTGCTCTTCCTCGATTCGTCATGCATCTTCTTCCCTAGGAGGATTTGGTTAAATATTTTAGTCAACCAACTGATGCTACTCTGTCCAAAGCATTTTCATACTTCTATGGGTATTCCATCAGAGCCCACTGGTTTACCCGTACCCATATGTTTCAAGGCTTCCTTGACTTCCTCAGGTCTGATTCGCTTGCAGTAACATTAGTTTTGGTGCTCCTCCGTTGCTTGGAGATCACCTTGGGATATTTTTGTATCTCCCTGTTCGTTGAGCAAACCGTGGAAGTAGGCTTTCCACCTAGCTTTAATTTGTTGCTCATCCACGAGCACTTGTCCAACATCTCCTTTTATGCACTTTACTTGATCCAAGTCCCTAGTCTTCCTTTCTCTTGCTTTAGCTATTTTGTCCAGGTCCCTAGCTCCCTCCTCGGGATCTAGCCTTTTGTAGAAACCCTCTTAGGCTTTGGATTGTGCTTTCCTGACTGCTATCTTTGCTTCTTTCTTACCTTGCTTATACTGCAGTTTGTTGTCCTCATCTCCACTTCGCTCCCACTCCTTGAAGCAGTCTCGTTTGGGCTTAATCTTCTCTTAGACCTCCCTGTGCCACCACCAGGATTCTCTATTTTTTGGTGCCTTGCCCTTTGACACTCCTAGAACCTCGCGTGCCAGGACTGTAATCTTTTGGGCCAGTTGGTTCCACATGCAGTTTATATGCCCCTCTAAAGCCCAATCGAGCTCAGACTCTGCTCTCTCCTTATAGATTTTATACTTATTCCCCTTCAAGTCCTCCAGCGAGTGTGTGTCTGTGCTGGTTTCCTAGTTCTTTTACCGCTCCTCCTAGCCTTTACATCAGCATACAGCAGCCTCTGCTGTGTAGGGAGGTCTTTCCCTGGGATAATCTTACAATCTTTGCAGTTTTTTTGTGCCCTTTTCCTTAATAGATGTAGTCAATCTAAGTTTTTGCCCCACCACTTTGATACGTGATAATGTGCTCAGCACGCTTTCTGAAGAAGGTGTTGGCAATCATTAGCTCGTAAGTGAATGCAAAGTTTAGGAGGGCTGTGCCTTCATCATTTCTGGTTCCAAAACCAAGCCCCCCATGGTATGATATGTAGCCAATTATGGTCATGCCAACATACCCACTGAAATCCACGCCAATCACCACTTGTTCGGTGTGGGGTATGCCTTGCATCGTTATGTCTAATTCTACCCAGAATGTAGCCTTCTCGTCTTCTGTTAGTCCAGTCTGAGGTGCATAGGCATTGATGACGTTCAATACCTCCCCATCCAAAACCAACTTGATGCATATGATCCTTTCGCGAGTCCTAGACACTCCGACTACTTTATCCTTAAAGTTGCTATCCACAGTAATGCCAACTCTATTTCTACCTCGAACTTTGCCCGCATGCCACAACTTATATCCCAACACATCTGGCTTTCATACCAACCCATTTAGTCTCTTGCAGGCATAAGATGTTAATCTTTCTCTTCATCATCATCTGGGCCACCTCGAAATTCTTCTTTTAGCATTTTTTTTTTTTTTTTGGTAAGTTCTTCTTTTAGCGTTTCGACATTTAATGTCCCAAGTCGCAGGTTTCTCCCCAAATGTTAAATCTATTGCATGCATCCTATTGTCCTCATGGTTATTAAACTCCCGGTCCGGATATTAGAATCTTATGATTCTACGATCCCACAATCGTCGATTGAACCGGATCCTAAGTAGAATCTTAATTTTGTAGAATCTTATGATGCATTGATATTAAACAAAACTAACGTATAGGATCATAATACGATTTTATAATTTTACCGATCCTACCATGCCTACATAAAAAGTTAAAAAGCAAAAATTTTCAAGCATATTTTGTAAACGAACGTACTTTCTTACCCTAAAGTAAAAGAAAGTTAAATTAAATGTTTAGATATTCTCATGAAACTTAAATTAAGCTTACTTTTAAGTTATAGCCTTATAAAGTTTGATTAGTAACATATATATCTTGAATGCTCTTATGATGTTTTGAGCATATAATGCTACATTTATGTTATAGGATAACATATTATCATATTTGATTATATTTCTTATACATACCCTTGTAGGTTGAGGACTTATACAATGTTTTGTGAATTATGCATTTAATTTTAATGCTGAAAATAATTATACCATACATGTAGTGGATGTCAAAAATGAACTTTCCCAAAAACTTAAGTTGATGGGTGAAAGCTACTTCTATGCTCTAATATGTCCCCCATGCAAATACTCATTAGGCTTGAGCGTGACTAATGCATAGGCTCATCTGATATCTTGTGCTTAAATTATGTTAATATTGAAAGTGGGAGCTATTGGGATTTGAACTCGTGACCTTCTGGTCAACAAAGCTCTGATATCATGTGGAAGAGCCAACTTTTCAAAAGGGTTAAGTTGATGGGTGAAGGTCTAGGATTGATTTATTGCCCTAATAGTAGAATCTTATGATGTTCGATTCGATCCTACGATTCCGATTCTATAAACCCCCTAACGTTCCTACGTAGAATCCCAATTCTAACAACCTTGATTGTCCCTAATGCATGTATCAGGTTCACCATTAAATAATCAGATTTGGAATTCATGTGCCTTTTTATCATAATTAATCCTTTATCATAATTGACGCAAGCCTCTACATCTTGTAAGTTTACAACTTAACCGTGCTTTCTTTTTATTGAATAAATCTTGGTGTCTTCAAAAGCTATTTATTATCATTACTAATTGTTTCAGTTTCCACATTTAGTTTAAACAGTTACTGTGAAAATTTGCATAATTGTATTTCCTGTTCATTTCCCATTACTTACTTGTCTATTGAAATTGTGAGCGAAGGCTTTGCCCGCCACAAACTTTTGGGTTGGTGAGTTTTGGGCCGAGGCACGAGCCTCGCAAGCTCGGGCCAAGTCGACTCAAGTACACCCCTAGCTGGTATGGGTTGGGTACCCACATCAGGAAGCATTAGGGACCCGTTACCCACAGGTAATGGAGTGGGTATGGGTATAGGCTTGTACCCGCCGGGGCTGGCATATGGGTATCAATTTCATACTGATAAGCGAGTAATGGAGCCGCGGGCGCCCCGGGGGGGGGGGGGGGTATGCATTTGGGTGGCAGGGTATGGGTACGGGAGAGGCACCCTCTGTTCCCTTCTTGCCCCATTGTCATCGTGTAACTCGGTTTGGAGTTTTTTTCCTACATGGGAATGCGGTGCAGAAGTCCATTTTCTGAATATATGATTCTCCTTCAGCGTTATCATATGCTTGCTATAGCTATAGTATATACCAAATATGCTCGAAGTGTGTATTGAGATAAGAGTAAAGAGCATTTATCAAGATTTTTATTTAAATGATGCAAAATCCAAGCTTTCTCATGGATAAGAGGACGAAATGCTGTTTTCTAAGTGCGTACTTCCATTCCCATCTACTTGTACGATATCCATTTGTGTTCTCTTCTTATGATATAGTTCTCTTTAATGTGTCCTTTCTATACTTTCTTTCACATATCTTATTGCATGTACCTATTTTATGAGCTGGTTGAAAGACCTTTCTTCTGTCCAGTTGCAAACAAGAGAGCATTTTCTCTTGAACTTCAATGGTGTTTGTCTGTTAATATAACATTTCTTGTTATTGCAGATCTTGTACCTTGTGATAATTGGGGCAACATATTACTTTATTGTGATCTCTTTGTTTAGCTATATACCAAATTACTATCTGAGTGAAATTCACAGGTATTATATGCAGAGGTGCCGATTTTTAATTGTTTTACTTGTGATGATGCCTTTTGACATGGTTTCTGGTTGAATTTCCTTAGATGTTCTATGTTCTTGCAGGTACTTAAGCATTTTGGCAGTTGGAGTAGGTGTCATGCTCTTTCTGATGACGAGTTTTTCTGATCCTGGGACAGTGACGGCAGATAATGCGTCTCTGTATCTTTCTGCTTATCCCTATGACAATGTCATATATTCCGAGAAAGAGTGCTCTACTTGCCGTATTCCAAAGTGAGCCCATATGTTATTCATCAGATATAGTGTTTCTGTGAAATTTGTCTTGAGTTTAAACTATTAAATGCGTATTATTGTTTCAGGCCTGCTAGGTCCAAGCATTGCAATGTATGTGACCGTTGTGTTGCGAGATTTGATCATCATTGCGGCTGGATGGTTTGTAATTATCTATTCCTAATTGCACAAATTTTAAGTGTAAATGTCTGTTTTATGATCAAGCGTTTTCCACTATATTTTCTTGGCAGAATAATTGTGTAGGGGAAAGAAATACGAGATACTTCATGGCTTTTCTTCTTTGGTGAGTGTTTATTTGGATCCAAGGATTCACTGTGTATATGTTACATAAAGCATCGAGCACGACTGCTTCCAAATTTTTGTTAGAATATGTGCTTATGCTTATTAAATAATAATGCCTTTTGGCCTTTTGAGCTTTGGTTGCTGTGCCGATTTTATGCCATTTGCCGATCAAGAAAAGGTCATAGAACTCCAACGTTAACCCATAATTCTTTTGAGGTTTACAATCGAATGATAGAAAGCTTGTTATGTAACTGATTTGGAGCTAGCCATTACATGACATCTTTCTGCAATTATCTCCATTTGCAATATGTGTTGTATTTTATTTATTAAAACATAGTTATAAACATGTTTACATATCAAAAGCTACCAAGAGTCAAATGGCGGTGCTGAGACCTGATATTATTGGGCAACTATTCTAAAGTATTATTTTCTATGGGTAATAGGACACTTATTTACTACACTAAGAACAAATATGCAACAAAGTTAGAGATATTTTGGTACCTTGCTTGCACTCGTAGTTGATGTGGCTCCACTACTGAAGACTATTAGAATTAATAATTGTAATGTACGTCTATATTTACATATAAAAAAAATATCCAGAAGTGTATTAAAATTAATTATTGTTTGTATTTCTAGTCAATCTTTTGAAAAAATAAGGCTTAAAAAACAACTAAAGGTCTCCCAAAAAAAAAAAAAAAAAAAAAAAAAAAAGAATAGTATGATTGCTGCAATATGTCTTGTAACATCCATGAAATTCACTTCCTTTACACCGCAACTGCAAACCACAAATTTGATTACATGAGGTTATTTGAGTTTGTGTGCTTTAACTGACCTGGTGCTCAGCTAGTTTGGGCAAGGATGCTTGAAACCACTGCAGATCTGTGAATGGTTAAAAACGGTTCCCTGCTTCCAAATTCTTTCAGTTGAATTACTTCCCTCATATGAGCTTTGTATTGGTTTAACAGAAGAAATAGCTATTCATTTTTTGCAGTGCACTGAAAAGAAAGAAGTTAGCAACAATGAAACCCAGTTCATTATTATTATTATTTTTTTTTATCGAAAAAGTTATCATTAATTGTACACCCTATTTGTGTCTTTGCAGGCATTTTCTTCTTTGTGTGTATGGGACAGTTGCCGTTAGCTTGATTCTTGCTAGTCGACTGAAAGAACTCAAAGTTATACACATTTTGACAGGTATTTTGAGTGACAAATAAAAAGTTAAACTCAAGGAGCCTCAACTAATTAGATTATTTAAAGCAATTTTGGTACGTTGATTTGCAGTTTACTATGGAGTTGAAAATTCCTTCTTGCGATTGGCTCCACATGTTGCGCAGGTATGTTAACTTATGGCAATGTTGTGTTTTACCCTCTTTGCTTTGTTCATCGACTGTGATTAACCTGGAGGCGGAAAGTAGTTATATCTGAAAATTTGTGTGGGTGCCAAATATTGGAGGAAAATGAGTTCCCAAACAATTCACATGGTTGCATGGCATAATGGAAATTTGGTCTTTGTACCTTAAGTTGATCCATGAGTGTAAATTAGATTTGAAACGAAGAAACAAAAGGAGAAAGGGCAAACTAATGCTCAAGGCTCCACTGAAGTTTTGTCTAGGTAATGTATTCAATACCCCCACTTGTCTTCAAGAGGTTGTTTATGAGATTTAAACCCGTGACCTCTAAGTTACAATTGCACGAAGGCTCACAGTTGAAATATAAAATAAATGGTCATAATAGAATCAGAATGTGGGGATGTCTTGTTGGATGATCTTGCATTTGTATTCCAATCTGAATTGTCTGGACGAGATTTTAACCTCAGGGTCTTGTGATCCTATTAACAGCTCTTGTACTGGTCCATAGAACCGAAAACCCCGGTAGATAATTGCCGAACTCTCTTCCTCTCTTGGATACAGTGCAATTCTGACAATTGCATTTACTGTATTACTGAGGAGGAGGAGGGAGGGGGGGGGGGGGGGGGGGGATTGAACGTCTTTTGTCTTTGTGTTCATACCGGCTGGATGCGTGCAGATTAACTGTGAAAATTTGCCACGTTCATCCTCGTACAATAGTAACCTTGACTCTATTATGCGGTGCATGTAGGCTAAGGCTTCTTTGATGTTGACACTTGTACTTTCCAAATTAGATGAAATACATAGAAAGACGGTAGGGCCTATTTGTTGTCTGGTTTTTTAGAAACTAAAAATTAGGTTTTAGGAATCGAATTTTCTTGTTTTTGGTTCATGTTGTCGTTTTTCACTCAAATTAGGTGCAACCAAGAAAAAGAAACTTGTTTCCAAAATACGGTTTTTAGATTCTAAAAGCCAAAAAATTGCAAACAAAAACCGATACTAAACAAACCTTGTTTGTCACATGGAATTAGTAGAATTGCAATTCCAATTCCAATTCTAGTGGAATTAGAATTCTTATGGAATTGAAATTCTATTGTTTGGTTCATCAAAGGAATTGGAGGTCGGAATTATTGTTGCATAATGATTCAAATCATCAAGGATTTTCGGTCAATCGAGTTGGAGTGTTTCGAATTTTAAACAAATACGGTCGGATTTTGGTCGGAGCGGTTCACATTGCATTCGAGTTATTATGGCCGGAAGATTTCACTTTTAGTTCAAGTTATTCAAGTTTCGAGTCAAACCAGGTCAAGTATTGTGTTAGGTCATTTAGTGTTCATGTTGTCTCGGACTTTCAATTAATCGGAGGTAGGTATTTTTAGGATTCATGTTAGAATCAATCGGGTTGTTGATTTAGGTCATTTCAAGCTCGAATCATCTTAGTTTTGGGACAAATGAGTTGTATCATTTTAAATTTCGAGTCCTCTTAGGCTGAGTTTGAGATGTGGTCGGGTCATTTTGGATTTGGCTCGTATTAAGTTTTGGGTCAATTTGGTGTGGTCATTTCCACTTTGGCTTATTGAGTTTTGGGTCGTTAGTCTCATTTTTTGGATTTGAGCCATCTTGAGTTTTGGGTATTGGGTTGGGTCACTTCGGACTTTGAGCTATGGTGTTTCGGTCCTTTCAAGTTCAAATCATTCGAGTTGGGTGATTTCGAGGTTCGGGTCAAATGTTAGGTTGTCTAAGTCTTAAGATTTTGGGTCATCTTGGGTTTCGGTTAAAATTGGGGGTCATTTTTGGGTTTTAGGTCAATGAAGTTACTAATGAATTGCAATTCCTTACCCCCACTTAAGGAAGTGGAAAGTATGATTTTCAGTTAAAATTCAATTCTATGAAATTGGGTAGTGAAATTGTAATTCCAATTCCACCAGGTGAACTAAACAACAAATTGGAATTATGGGCCTCAATTCCAATCTCAACCCAAGTTTTAGGCTCCAATTTCATGCTCCAAATATAGTCTTAGAAAACAATAGAGTTGACACTTGGACGTTGACATACCCGTTTCCAACTCTCGCACTGAAGCCTGAAGCAACATAGTTCCTTAGCTACTAATATATCTTCCTTCTTTATTTCTGATATGCAGTGGTTGCTGGCCTCCTATAACACGCAAATACTTCTGATGGTGTTTCTTGCAATTGTTTCTTTGCTGATGGCTGCTTTCTTTGGTTACCATGCAAAGCTGTGTCTTACCAACACTACTACTAATGAGGTACTTTCTCCCTGTTCTTCTTGCTATTATTGTGAATTGTGGGAACATTTGATCACTGAAAAACGAGTGAAGCGAGTTTGGCTATTTGAACTCATTACATCAATAAACAAGTTGATGTAGCACAATTTTATTTAGTGTAGTACTAATGTATCCATGACCAGTACCATAATTTTGCAATCTAATGGTTTCTTTCTCGCTTTTGAAACCAGACTTTCAAATGGCAAGATTACTTGAGTTTGCAGCAAAAGATAAACGAAGCGAAGGCTAGCGCTGCAGCTCTCAAGGCCAGTATCAACAGCATCAGTAACGAAACTAAGCCTCCAGAAAACAAATGGAATTCTTTTTTCCGAAGATCGCCTTTAGAAGAAGTAGAGGACGTGGTCAAGAGAAACATTTACGATAAAGGAATTGTACAAAATCTGTCTGAGGTCATTTTCCCGTTTTCATCAAGATCATCGTTTTGGCGGTCTAAACCTAAATCTGGTTAAGATCGTAGTGAGTAAAGTACTGGTAAATCTTTTCGGGAGCCAGGGTAGTCTTCAACATATGGTGAGTTGATATCATGGGTCGATTTGTGGTAATTGTGAGCTCAGCAAGGCTTGTATATGATTGCCTTCGCATCCTCTGTACCTTCATCTCATCAGATTGGATCATAGTCCGCATCGGATCATGATTTGTTTCTAATCTTCTTGTATTGATCTCTATCGCCATGGATCCGTATCTAAGTCATACATTTAGCCTCCTATGTCAGTGCCTGTGAACTGTGAAGAAGAAATGGCTTTTGTAATTTGGGGGCAGGGGTGTCAATTTATGTAATTATTATTATTATTATGATTATTATTATTTTCTTTCTTTTATTGTTTTGGATGATATAATAGGAAGGTATTGGTTCTGGATTCTAACTAATACACAATCGCATTTTATGGTGATATAAATTTCAATTCTTTTTCAGGTCTCCATAAACCTGGATAGTGATGGCAATAGAGTGGGGTGGGTACCAATATGGGTGTGGGGTGCCTCCTCCATACCATATCCACCACCCAAATCCATATTCGTACCCGCTTTATTACCTACTACGGGTGTGAAGTTGATACTCATACCAACCTCAACGGGTACAAACTCATACCCATCCCTTTCCTATGGGTGCTTAATACCCGACCCATTACCCATGGGTCTTTAATACCTAACACGTACCCGCTCATATCCACTCTAATACGGGTATTAATCAATTATTCATACGCATCCATATTAATTATTCAATAATATTTTTTAGAATTAAATTATATTTTCTATACTATTGATAAATAATTAGGTAATTAAATTTTAGTACATATATTTTTTTTTTTAATTTGAAAGTTGATTCTATAAAAATTGAAGTGGATAAGAGGGTATGGCAGTTATCAGGTGGGGCATGGCAGGTGTGGAGGTCGGGGGGAGGGGGTATAACATTATACCCATGCCACCCCATACTCGTAGCCACACCTAGCCAACTCGTACCCGCTACCTGTCTTACCGGTACTCATACCTGCCCCAAACGAGGCAATTACCCATGAGTGACGAGTTTTACCATTATCATCCTTAAACTTGGAGGTACATAGTATAAATAAATCGAGTTGAATTTAAACTTATCTAGAGATTTACTACACCAACTTTTATTTGCCTCAAGGCTTGTTGAGCCTGAGGGAAGCATGGTGAGATTCGAGACTTTACGTTTCAACCATCTTTTTTGAAAATTTGATGCTGAAACCAACTTGGAGAGCCTTGATGCGAGCTTGACTCATTTACGATTATTTAACTCAATCTTTGTTTATTATGTCGAAAATTTTGCTTTTTGGATGCAGAATTAAGATTGACTTGTCTAGATTCAATTAGGCTTGCTAGTCACCAAGCCTTTGTTTTCCTACACCTGACAACGAGCCTTTGTCTTCCTGCACATAAGCTTGGCTAGAACACTGAATGAGGAAGTTTCGACAACCATAACACAAGTATCCTAAAAGATCCAAATAATCAAGTTCTAAGGCACAAATTGCGCATTGGTGTGGGGGGATACATTTGGAATCTGTATTACTCAACTAATGTATGATTTGAGTATCCCGACAACATTATTCCATTTGAAAAGCCAAGTGGAGTTACGACCCATATCGAGAGATAACTTACAAGTCCTAGAGTGCTCAAATACAACAACAACAATCTATCCAGTGCCTTAAGGGCTCCCGCATGAGCAGGGTCTGGGAGGGATGGGATGTACGCAGCTTTACTCCTTTAGGGTGATACCCTAACGAGAGGCTGTTTCCAATCCTTGAGCACTCAGGTATGCACATTAATAGAATGTGAGTCTCTCTCTCCTACAAAGGTGAGTGCGCAAGGAAGAGAAAGAGAGGGGCCACATGTGGGATCATCGAGTTCCTCTCTGTGTGTCTCTTTGTAGTATAAAAAATCTATTATGCATATGAAGCGATCTAGATCCTATCAGTGTAAGGTGAGCGAAAACTTACCCTTTTGTGGTCAAGGCAAATTCAACAAGTTCACATTCTTTCAGGTACTTCGCATTATGAACCAAAATTTCCTTGTGGTTCTCTATATTCACTGGGCCAAAGGTTATAATCAAGCCAAAGCGGTTGCACAGCCACTGTTGAGTTCTGGTTAGAAAATAAAGAAAAAGGCATTATTGGAACAACTTCATCCAAGATGGCACATTTGCTAACTTAGATGAAACAACTCATTTTGACCTCTTTGGAGCCCACAACTTCATCCCAGAGCAAGTCATCGGTTAAACGCTTTGATCAACCGCATACAACATTTCAAACCATCAAGAGCACACCATAATGGATCTAAACGTACCCTTTAAATTTTCTCTTTTTAACTACATATTTCCAATAAGATATGCAAAATTATTAATAAAATGAAAAACCACTGTCAAAATCTGGTAAAAAACATTAGTATAACAAGATGAAGTTCTACGCGCAACTTCATCTAATGTATTCTTGGATCAACCACTAAAATATGCTGAGATCACACATTTTGAGCTCGATTGAATTAACATTTCAATTCATCGAGGAAACACCTCGATCAATCGAAATCTAACCTTCAATTTTTCTTTTTCTTTTTTTCTTTTTTTCTTTCAAGTACATCTTTCCAATCAGATATGCAAAATCTTTAGCAATTTGTAAAACCATGGTTAGCACATGATCAATCAAGTACTTTTATGATTGATAGCCGACATCTAAGCATCGAATTCTAAAATCTCCATCCACTAAATTAGTCATTCATACAATTACTTGACTGATAATGCACCGGTTGGTTAACCATGCAGGCCATCTAAGCGTTGGATTCATAAATCTCCATAATGTTGGTTAGTATCTGATTCTAGCAGGATCAAGGTCTTGTTTTCTATGGGTTGCGGCAATTACAATCACCTTTTTGTCTACTGGAATGAATATATTCATTAAAAAATACAACAAACAAAAATAATTAAATACAAAAAAGAGTCATTGTACACAATTTAAACCCATTTGCATATATAATAGATATGCCACAAATTTGTATCATGCCGTATTATGCTGGATGATGATTGTGTGCAGTGCTACCTCACCAAGGCAATTGCTATCTTCTCCATTATCCGGACATAAGATGTTTTCTTTTGAAATTATTCTTTTAAAGATATCTTTAAATAAAACTATATTTTCTTCAACATTTATATATTTTACTAGCTTTGAAAATAATCTTCATTGCGCATCTTTATGATGGTTTGGTGTTTAACACTCTGTCTTATACAAAACACATGTACTAAATTATACACATAAATAAAAAGAAAAATATGCATAAAAAAGAAATATACACAAGTAAGATTCTAAAAATAGACAAGAAACCATGCATAACAAATACACATATACACAAACACGAAAATACAAAATGCACATAAAATATAATGCACGTATACAGGCAAAAACAAAACTAACATAGACATATTAGATACATAATGCACATAAAATAGTTAACACATGCCAAACCTCGTCCGCTTTTTGTTATGAAAAAACGGTGTTTCAAGGCTCTCAGTAAATTCGCTTTTGCTGTTTCTTTTAGAGGTAGGATTTCAATAACTTAGCACAATATCATATTATCATTAGTTTTTACTGACAAAATAAAAATAAAGTTTTGTTATTTAAAAAGGCTAGTGTTGTTGCCGGAGTAGTTTTTAGTAAGTCAAGGGAATGGTGTAATGTCGAAGACAGGCTGTTTGTGAAGCGCCCCAAGTGCTAAAAATGCAAACAGAGTACCAACCAATATTTATAAAATCCAAGTCAAATAAAGCAGTAACAGAAATGCAAGCATGCAAACAACAATAAAGCAGCAACAATAGTAGGCATGTAAGCGTATGAGTGCTGTGAATTAGCACTGTTGTGCATCTCTTTCCTAATAGCTATGTTAACAACACCTATTTTAAACCATCACTTAGCTCTAAGGATATCTCCTCATTATGGTTTAGGTGGGTACGGTCATGCCTAATAGTTTCCATTCAACTTTTATTTGGCATGCCTCTATTATATAAAACAACAAAACTACAGCTGATAGCAGGAAAAACACAGTGAAATAGCTGTGAGAATATTTAAAAATTACAGTGAAAATTATTAGAAAATTTGCAGCAAAAACAGCAGTAAAATTTAGTGAAAAACAATCGAAAAATGCAGCGAAAAATACCTAAACACAATAATCAAATAAATAATACTAGAAAATGGAAAAATTGATTAGAATACTAAACATACCAGGCCGTGGCAAATAACCACTGTTCTAAAAGACAATTTCAACGTTGGTCCGGTGCAAATAGTATTGTTGTTTTGCTGGAAAGAAGTAAGAACTAGAAAATAGGAGAAGGGACGAAGACAAGAGTATTGTTGTTTTGCTGATGATGTTGTAGAAATGGTGAAGAGTATGGTAATTTATACTTATGCAAATATGAACACCCAACTGCCAAAAAGGGTCACTGGTATTAAGATCAATTTTTAATAGCTATAAACGGTCATTGGCATTAAGATGAATTCCAACAACCATATTTTGATTAAATGTGTAATCAGATGCAGTAAATAGGGGGTTTGAAAAATATTTTCTATAAAATAAATATGCCCGTTAAAAAAAGATCACCCTCACCCGACCACGGCAGGGTGGGCGGGTAGTTCCCACCACTCTCTCACCCCTAAGTAGAGGTGACCACCGGCCGAGCTGGGTCGGGTCCGGACCCAAGCCCGCAGGCCCAGGCCGGAACCGGGCCTGGGCTTGGATGGGTCCCCTTTTTTTTAAAGATATATATAATTAAAGTATTATAACTTATTAAAAAATATAATTATAACAATATAAGTATAAAATAAACTATAAAATAAGTTAAAATGTCCAAATAATCCCCCAAATTGCCATGAAATGGGCTGGGAGGCCACAGGCCTAGGCAGCCTGGGCCTGGCTCCTCACCCTTGAGGAGGGCTGCCAAAACCTCTACTTATAACTCAATTCAAGTAGAGGGGTTACATAAGTATATATAGACTAGAACATCCTTTACTAATTTTCCAATGTGGGATAAGATTTTTCCATAATACTTAAGTTTTGCTTGTAGCATTTTTATAACAGCCTCTACCTCTCCTCCAATTTGTAATATGTTGTTCATGTTTCCTAACAAAGAGGTAGTTGATCTCCTTTAAATATGCCCAAACCATTGCATGCGGTACTCCCTCAACTTGTCCTCAATTGGAGTCACGCCTAATCTACTTCTTATAATGCCATTTCTGATCATGTCCTTCTTAGTATGTCCAAACATCCACTCGCAAAATCCTCATATCCGCCAACATCAACTTCTGTAAATGTAGCTGGTTTCACTATTATCTTACAGTATTTTCCCTTGAGAGTAAACTTTTTTATCACATAGTATTTGCTAAATCCAATTTCCACTTATGTCATCCCACTTTAATCCAATTATTAACATCATCATCAACACATATTGTCAACGTCTGATTGTTATACAAATACACATGGACTAAACTATATGCTTAACTATTAAAATCTATCGAGATAGCTCATTTTGAATATGGATTGAACTAACATTTCAATCCATCAAGGAAATACCTCGATTGATCAAAATACAACCTTCAATTTTCATTTTTTCTTTCAAGTACATCTTTCCAATAAGACATGCAAAATCTTTAGCAAACTGTAAACCATGGTCAGCACTGGGTCAATCAAGTACCTATATGAATAATATAGGCTAACGTTGGCTGGAAAAATAGGCCCAGGTGGAAGGAAAAATTATGCATCCATCAATTAACCACACAGGCCATCTAAGCGTCGAATTTTACAAAATCTCCACCCAGGCTAATGTTGGTTGGTACATGATCAGAGCAGGATTAAGGTATTGTTTTATGTTGGTTGTGGCTATTACAACCATCGTTTTGTTCACTATAATGAATATTCATTAGGAAATACAACAAACAAGTTATAGAAATACAAAATGCAATGAGGTCCATAATTAAATCCAAAAGAGGAGTTAGTGCACATTAAAAACGAAAAAAATATATAAATGTCATTTTACTTGATAATATAAATTAATAGTGTAATCCGTATATTAAATTTTGCTTGTTTTACATGAAGGATGACATGCGAACTTGTGCAGCACAACTTCAGCTTGATTCTGATCCAACAATTGAAAGAGACAATATTTACAAAGATGATGTGGAAGAAGATAAACGAGCATATAAGAAAGCATATGGCATAAGAGTCAACAGAAGTTGTGCCAGCAGTTACAAACATGCTCAAATGACATTGAAGATAGTCGAAAAGAAAAAAAGAATAATTGATTTGGAAGAAGAAATAGTAGCTGAAAGAGAGAAGAGACTAAAATTGGAAGAAGTAGCGGTTGAAAGGGAGAAGAGACTGAAATTGGGAGGAGAAACAGTGGCTAAAAGAGAGGAGAGACTGAATGACAAAAACAAGTTAGCGGCTCTTGAAGAAGAGATCAAAGCTTGAAGAAGATGCTTTTTAAGAAAAAAAATCTTTGAAAAAGTAAAGGTAATATTATATTTTAATTGATATGCATATCTCAATTAATGTCATAATATATTTTGCAACATCATGCATTAATAATTTTTTTCTTATTTTGCAGGCATAAGGTCGGATTGAGAGTTAGAGCTTTTTTACGATCTCTTGGAGGATACTTTGGGATTAAATTTTGGAGTTTGGATGTCCATTATTATGATTTTGAATTTGGATTATGATTTTAGATTATGGATATGGGATATTGATCAAACTGAATTCACTTATGTATTATTTGGTTTTGTGATGAAATAGTTAAACAGATTTCTTGATATCAATGTATAGTTTCTTTTTTATGCCATATGTCATATGAAAGGTTATGTAATGTTTTTTGGAAATATTTGGTGTTGGAACATAATGCTTTTGATATGGTATAAGAATATTTTATTTGATTCCCATACTACCTTCTGGTGTCAAAAAATTTATGATGCTAATTATGTTTATAGCATTGGAAGTTTTTATCCAATATTATTAAGTTAACTTTTGGCATTGGAAACAATGCGTGACTAGTGATATTAATAGTATCAAAAAATAGTATCCGATACTATCAGGTGAACCTTCAGTATCGGAAACAATCTGAGACTAACGACATTAATAGTATCCAAGATATTACCTGATACTATTAGGTGAGCTATTAGTGGTATTGAAAATATGATCCGATACTATTCGATGAGCTATTAGTGGTATCGAAAATATGATCCGATACTATTCGATGAGCTATTATACTATTAGGGAAGCTATTAATAGTATCAAAAATAGACCTAAGAGGGTACCAATATGCAAGCACCGGATCCTACTAGAATTCCAAAGTTAACGTGCTTGAGTGAGAGTAGTACAAAGATGGGTGACCTCCTGGAAAGTCCTCGTGTTATACCCCTTAGGTTGGGGGTTATCGGAAACACTCTCCTTTCAGGGTAGCAACCTGAAGGGGGAAGACTTTGTACATCCAACCTCCCCTCGGATCCTGCTTAGGCGGGAGCCCTTGGGCACTGGGAATGTTGCTTTTATTAGTAGTATTGAAAATATTATCCGATACTATTAGGTGAGCAATTAATAGTATCAAAAAAGCATCCGATACTATTAGGTGAACTTTCTACATAGAAAACAATCCGAGACTAATGACATTAATAGTATCGAAAAAATTATCCACTACTATAAGGCGAGCTTTTAGTATCGGTAATTTTTTAATGAAAAAGAGTTAACTGATACTATTGTCTTCTACCCTTTAGTGACGGATATTGTTTTCTGACACCAACCCTTTAGTGTCACTAGGACTAGTATCATAATGGTATTGAATCAAATTTTAGATACTATAGTGTTATAGTATTGGAAAAATGGCCTTTAGTGTTGGTTAATTTTCCATACTAAAGGGCATTTTCTTATAGTGATTATGATCCCATTCCACCAACACTCATTATGTGGAGTAATTAACACGAGTGATATTGAAGAGTAATCACAAATAAATATTTAAATGTAAATATTCAAATCAAGAAATGAAGGATAAGGTACTTACATTATTTTTTTATTCTTTATTTTTCACTTGATGGCTTGAAAACTTTTTGATAGAAATTGGAAGAGGTAAAGTAGAAACTGATGATTCAATTTTATGTAAAAGTGGAGATTTTTTATTTGTTCTCATTTGAATATCGAGAAACCAGACTTTACTCACGCGGGAGTCTTTGAGGCACTAGACTTGTTGTTGAATATCAAGAAGTGGTGGGATTTTTTTTTTATAATCATATGAATATTGGAAAAGTCGGGGTCTAACTACATATACATGAAAGTAGGGATTTTAATTTCTTTTTTAAGTTTCGAGTATGGGGATAGTAGGTGTTTCTGCATTGGTAGAAACGGAGAATATCTTGAATTTTGTTTTCTTTTTTAATCAAGGGAATGGTGTTTTAAATATTGGATATTTTTTTGGTACAAATTTTAGAGTCGAGTTTGATATTATTAAATATTATAAAAAATTAAAAATTATGTGAAATATCTATTTACATATATATATATATATATATATATAAATGGGTATTGTGACACATGTTATAATATGAGTCATCATATGATGACTCACCCCCACCCCTTCTTCCTATATATTAAAACACTACACGCAGAGCAAATACAACCAAGAAGAAAAAGGAAAAAGAAAAGAAAAGAAAGAGGAAAAGAAAAGAAAGAAATGAGAGAAAAGAGAAAAAGAAATTAAATAAAATAGTCTTGTTTTGATACAAAATTCTTATTATTTTTGTTAATTACATTTGGGTTTGTCTTTTTATTACCTTCCTATAGAGTATAATATTTGTATAGTTTTATAACACGTTATCAGCATGAGTCTTTAGCCAGATAAAGAATATCATAAGCTTGAGGTAAAGTTTTTTTTATCCTAACTTTTGTTATTTCTAATGGCTAATCTAAAAAAACTTGACTTTATTGCTCTTGATATAAGTGGCAAGAATTATTTGCCCTGGACCCTTGATGCTGAGATTCATCTTGATGCTATGAATCTTGGAGATACGATTAAAAAGGGTAATAGCGCATCCCTGCAGGATCGCGCAAAAGCTATGATATTTCTCAGGCATCATATCCACGAAGGATTGAAAGCCGAGCATCTTACTGTAAAGGACCCGCTTGTCCTTTGGTTTAATTTAAAGGAGAGGTTTGATCACATGAAATATGTGATCCTCCCTAAAGCTCGTTATGAATGGATTCACCTGCGGCTGCAGGATTTTAAAAATGTAAGCGAGTATAACTCTGCGGTATTTAGTATTACCTCCCGACTGCAATTATGCGGTGAAAATATTACTGAGGAAGATATGTTGGAAAAAACATTTTCGACTTTCCATGTCTCGAACATGCTCCTGCAACAGCAATATCGAGAAAGAAATTTCAAAAAATACTCAGAGTTAATTCAATATCTTCTTGTTGCTGAACAAAATAATGAATTGTTAATGAAAAATTATCAGTCACGACCAACTGGGTCAGAACCATTCCCTGAAGTGAATGCTGCTTTTCATGAAAATAATACATATAACAGTGGCCATGGTCATGGTCGCGGTCGCGGTCGTGGTCGTGGACAAGGTAATTAAAATGGATCAAAATCTAAGGGGTCCGACAATAATGAAGAGAAAAATAAAAGGAAGAAAACCAATCAGCCAAATTCTTCGAAAGACGCTGAAACAAGTTGTTATCGCTGTGGCACAAAAGGCCACTGGTTGCGTACCTGTCGTATGCCCGACCATCTGGTGAAGCTATATCAAGCATCATTGAAAGGAAAAGAAAAGCTCCCAGAAACAAATTTCGCTGAAGATCATTCTCCACTTGATATGACACATCTTGATGTCTCTGATTTCTTTGAGGATCCTAGTGGGAGAATCGATCATCTAATAGGCGATGGAAGTGTTAAACTGGAATAAAGTTTTATTTTTTATGTTATATCTTCTGTACTAAGTTTGTCCTACTTTTGATGTAATAACATAGTTTGGGGTGTGTGTAATAAAATAATATATTTTGGTATTTTATTTTAATGAGTTATTTCTAATAAAATTTTAAATGGAATCCCACTAATACATATGTATTTTATAGAAACATGGATTTGATCAAAGATGGAGATTTATGTCTAGCAGATAGTACAACGACACACACTATCCTCAAAAATAAAATACATTTCTCTCAACTACGATTAGCTGAAGCGAATGTTAATACAATATCGGGTGTTTCAAATTTGGTTGAAGGCTTCGGAAGAGCACATGTTATGCTCCCTGCAGGGACAAAACTAAGCATAAGCGATACTCTGTGTTCCAGCAGAACACAAAAAAACCTGATCAGTTTTCGAGATATTCGTCGCAACGGTTATCATATTGAGACCATAAATGAAGGCGATAAGGAATATCTTTATATTACGTTGCTTACTTCAGGAAGAAAGAAAATAGTGAAAAAATTGTTAGCACTTTCTTCCGGGTTATATTATACTTACATAAGCCCAATTGAATCAAATACAGTGGTTAACCAGAAGTTAACTGATTGCAAAACGTTCACCCTATGGCATGACCGTTTGGGCCATCCACGTGTAACGATGATGAGAAAAATTATTGAAAGTTCTCATGGGCACTCATTAAAGAACCTGAAGATTCTTTCTCCTAATGAGATTTCATGTGCTGCCGGTGCTCAAGGAAAAATGAGTACTAGACCATCCCCAACCAAAATTGTGATTGAATCTCCTAACTTTCTGGAAAGAATACAAGGAGACATATGTGGGCCTATTATTCCATCATATGGACCATTTCGATATTTTATGGTGTTGATAGACTCCTCAACATGTTGGTCACATGTTTGCCTATTATCTACTCGCAACGTGGCATTTGCGAGACTCTTTGCACAAATAATCCGATTACAGACTCAATTTTCAGATTACACGATCCAGAAGATCCGTTTTGATAATGCAAGAGAATTTACGTCCCGAGCTTTTAATGACTATTGTATGTCAATTGGGATTACAGTTGAGCACCTTGTGGCTCACCAGCATACACAAAATGGTCTTGCAGAATCACTGATTAAACGCCTGCAGCTAATTGCTAGACCATTGCTCATGAAAACAAAGCTGCCTAGTTCTGCATGAGGATATGCTATATTGCATGATGCAGTATTTATTCGTGCTAGGCCAGTTGCTTATTATAAATACTCCCCATTGCAACTTGTGTCTGGTCAAGAACCAGATATATCCCATCTACGAACTTTTGGTTGCGCGATATATGTTCCAATTGCGCCACCCTAGCGCACAAAGATGGATCCCCAAAGGAGACTGGGAGTTTATGTTGGGTTTGAGTCCCCGTCAATTTTAAAATATCTTGAACCATTGACTGGAGATATTTTTACTGCACGGTTTGCAGACTGTAAATTTGACGAAACAATGTTCCCAGAATTAGGGGGAGAAAAGCTAAAGTTGGAAAAGCGTGAAATAGTGTGGAATGCATCATCTATATCACATTTTGATCCACGTACGAATCAATGTGAAATGAAGGTCCAGAAGATTATCCATTTACAAAATATTGCGAATCAATTACCAAATGCATTTGTTGATACGAAAAGAGTGACCAAGTCACATGTCCCAGCTATGAATGTCCCCATTTGAATTGATATTCCGAACGAACAGTCTTCTAAGACATTGACAAAGACATCTACTACACACCAGAAGTGTGGTAGACCTGTTGGTCCTAAAGATAAAAATCCAAGAAAGAAAAGAGAGCAACATGAACGAGTTGGCTCCTTTATTAAAACTCCTGAAGAGAAAACCCCTGAAGTGGTACAAATGCAAATCCAAGAAAGAGAAACAGAGGGCGAAAGGGCTCCTCGAGGGTTTCAAATACTTGAGAATTGCAAAAGTGATGAAAATGTCGTGAAAGAAGAAATCTCGATAAACTATGCTATTACTAGCATACAGTGGAATCGAAATGAAATGATTCTCAATCAAGTGTTCGCATACAATGTGGCAGTTAATTTGACCACAGAAGGTGAAGATCTTGAACCTAAATCGCTTCAAGGATGTCAAAGAAGAGATGACTGGCTAAAATGGAAAGAAGCAATACAGGCGGGTTAAACTCACTTGTGAAACATGCAGTTTTTGGACCTGTAGTCCAAACGCCTGAAAGTACGAAACCCGTAGGCTACAAGTGGGTTTTTGTGCAAAAAAAAAAATGAAAAGAATGAAGTCGTGAGATATAAAGCACGACTTGCAGCTCAAGGCTTCTTACAAAGGCCAGGAATTGACTATGAAGAGACATATTCTGCAATTACATTCAGATTTCTAATAAGCCTAGCAGTCTCTGAAAGGCTCCACATGCGTCTTATGGACGTAGTAACGGCTTACCTATATGGATCACTTGATAATGATATCTATATAAAAGTCCCTGAAGGGCTACAAATGCCAGAAGCATGTAGCTCAAAACCTAGAGAGCTGTGTTCAATTAAATTACAAAGATCACCGTATGGATTGAAACAATCAGGGCAAATGTGGTACAATCGTCTTAGTACATACCTTCTGGAAGAAGGATATGTGAACAATCCAGTTGGCCCATGTGTTTTTGTTAAGAAATCGAATTGTGGATTTGCTATAATAGCAGTTTATGTTGATGATTTGAACATCATAGGAACGCATGAAGCGATTAAACAAGCTGTTGCATATCTGAATAAAGAATTTGAAATGAAAGATTTCGGAAAGACAAAATATTGTCTTGGAGCACTTATCTGATGGAATTTTAATCCATCAATCTACTTATATCGAAAAAGTGCTTAAATATTTTTATATGGACAAGGCACATCCATTGAGCACCTTGATGGTCGTCTGATCACTTGATGTGAATAAGAACCCGTTTCGACCTCGAGGAGATGATGAAGAAATTCTTGGCCCTGAAGTTCCATATTTAAGTGTAATAGGTGCACTGATGTATCTTGCTAACTATACGAGGCCAGATATAGCCTTTTCAGTTAATTTATTGGCAAGATATAGCTCAATGCCTACCCGGAGACATTAGAATGGAATTAAACATATCTTTCGATATCTCCGTGGTACATCTAATATGGGATTATACTATCAGAGACAACCAGGTCCGAGATTGGTTGGATATGCAGATGCAGGATATTTGTCTGATTGACATAGAGGTCATTCACAGATAGGATATTTATTCACCTATGGTGACACTGCTATATCTTGGTGATCTACCAAGCAGACAACAGCAGCAACTTCTTCAAATCATGCTGAAATATTTGCACTTCATGAAGCAAGTAGGGAATACTTATGGCTAAGACCCCTTATGCAACATGTCCAAGAAGAATGCAGTCTTCCAACGATCAGGGGGAGTCCAACAATACTTTGTGAAGATAATGATGCATGTATTGCTCAGATCAAAGGTGGATACATTAAAGGCGACAGAACTAAACATATCTCACCAAAGTTCTTCTTTACACACGGATTTCAGATGATGGGTGAAATAAATGTTCAGCAAGTTCGCTCAAGTGAGAACCTGACAGATCTGTTTACGAAAGCATTGCCAACATCAACTTTTGAGAAGTTAGTTTACAAGATTGGTATGCGTCAACTCAGAAACACCTCTCACTAATATGTTCTCATGAGAGGGAGTTAAATATGAGCTGTACTCTTTTTCCCTTCGCTGTAGTTTTTCCCATTGGGTTTTTCTGGCAAGGTTTTTAACAAGGCATACATATTTAACTTGGACACTATGTCCTGCTATAACGGAAAATATCCAAAGGGGGGGTGTTGTAAATATTGGATATTTTTCGGGTACAAATTTTAGAGTCGGGTTTGGATATTATTAAATATTATAAAAAATTAAAGATTATGTAAAATATCTATTTACATACATATATACATATACATATATATATAAATTGGTATTGTGGCACATGTCACAACATGAGTCATCATATGATGACTCACCCCCACCCCTTCTTCCTATATATTAAAACACTACACACACAGAGCAAATACAACCAGAACAAGAAGAAAAAGGAAAAAGAAAAGAAAAGAAAGAAACGAGAGAAAAGAGAAAAAGAAATTAAATAAAATAGTCTCGTTCTGATACAAAATATTTGTTATTTTTTGTTAATTATATTTGGGTTTGTCTTTTTATTACCTTCCTATAGAGTATAATATCTCTATAGTTTTATAACAAATGAGAGTTACTTGTGAAGATGGGGAATATATTTGAAATTTTTTTAAATTAAGAGAACAGGCTTACAAATTTAGGATAGGTAGAATGAATTTAAAAGTAAGAGGGGACTTGTGCATAATAGATAGTATAGATAGTATAATTTGGGTCTCCCGGTTGCCCCCAAGCACCCTGGAGTTTCCTAGGGCTTCAACGCCCTGTGATTTTCTTCCACCGGTGCCTCCATCTACTCCTCGCCTAACACCTGCAAATGTATTTACCTTTCCTTCTGCTGCACCTTTGTCCTTTTCTTTGCAGAGCTTGGCTTCATTTACTCACCCGGAACCCATATCTACCGATTTCCACATTCCCTCTCACAATCTCAACCCCTCCAATTTCTCCCCCCTATGGGTTGCTTTTTACTGCTAGAAATCGAACGAGTTGCTTGATAGAGACTTCAGATTGACAAAATCCGAAAGATTTGTTGATGTATTTTCAAAATATGCAATGAATAATGTGTTAAATGTTTGTTTAATATGTATATAAGATGAGTTTAAGATTGTCCCGATTCACATTTCAGTGTTTAAGGCATGGTGGGGGTGTGTGTCGACACACAATCCTACAGAACTGCTGGAAGGCTACTGTGTGCCGACACACAGGTTCGAGACACAGGGTAGTTTTGACAGTTAATGTGCGCGGTTTTTTTCGGTATTGGCGGTTTATTTGGCAGTGATCTAGGGACGTCTTAGGCTTATATATGCAAGTATATTCCCCTATTTTCTTACATGATATTGAATCGAAGATTGAGGGAAAAGATTGGAAAAGTTCATTGAAAAAAAGATCAAAGTTTTTGAGTGCAAGTGATCTTGTGTTCTTGCGAAAGTTCGAAAACAACATGTTCTCTACATCTCATTCAATCTCTCCTCTTAAACACTCTCACTTCATTTTGGTTGTCATTGTATCCCCGAGGATATTTTGTACTCCGAAATAAGCCTTAAGGAAAGTGATTACACGGTCTCGACACCTGACATCGTTTGGTTACCCATTTGCAAGTATTTTGCAAGTATTTGAAATTTTGCACTAACAATATTAAGGCTTAACTTCTGGTTTTGAGATATGGCTTCATCACTTCGAGAAATGATAGCCAAGTTTGTTAAGTTGGACCGATTCGATGACGGTAACTTCCACCGATGGCAGAGGAAGATGCACTTCCTCATAATGACCTTGAACATGGTTTACTTTTGAATACACCAATCCCTGAGTCCGCTTCAGAGGAGGAGGAGACTTTAGATGAATAGAGGGCCAAATTGAGGTGGGAAATTGATGACTACATATTTAGAGGGCACATCCTGAACGACATGACTGACACCCTCTTTGATATCTACTCAAACGTGCCGATCGCGAAGGAACTATGGGATGCACTCGAGGCGCGCTACATGGCTGAAGATGTAACGAGTCAAAAGTTCCTGGTTAGTCAATTTAACAATTATAAAATGGTAGATAATCGTCCTGTCATAGAGCAATTCCATGAAATTGAACGAATCTTGAATAACTTCGAACAACATAATATGAATATAGACGATAGAATAGTTATTTCATTCTTGAATGAAAAACTTCCGCCTTCATGGAGACATTAAGAAAAGTCTCAAACATAAGAAGGAAGATATGTCAATGGAGGAATTGGCTAACCATTTGCGTATTGAGAAAGGCTACAGGGTATAGGATGACAATAAAGGTTGCCCCGGTGATGTTGGAAAAGTTAATATCACAAAAGAAGACCACTCGAATAAGGGATCCAAGAGAACCACACACTTCCAAAAGAAGAAAAGAGGCCGAAATCGGTCTGTTGGGAGTGTCAAAAGTCCGGTCACCTACGTAGGGACTGTTACCGCCTTAAAAATAAGAAAGACAAGGGGCTTGATCATCGAGCCAAAAAGTCGAACAATAGGTTCGTGGCGATGATATCGGAAGTTAACATAGTCGAGAGTGATAACTCTTGGTGGGTTGACTCAGGGGCCACAAAGCATATGTGTAAGGACAAGGGGTTCTTCACGACATTTGAACCCATGGACAACGGAATTGTATTGTTCATGGGCAATGGGGCAACTATACCAGTTAAAGGGAAGGAAAAAGTTGATTTGCTTTTCACCTCTGGAAAAAACCCTTACTTTAACCGATGTATGTTATACTCCAGATGTGAAGAAGAATCTCGTGTCCGGTGGCCAGCTAAATCAATTTGGGTTCAAGTTGGTCTTTGAGGCCGACAAGTTTGTACTGTCAAAGGGGACCTTTGTTGGCAAGGGATATCTTTGTAATGCAATGTTTACAATGTTTAAGTTGAACACTAATAAAAAAAATTGATAGTTCGGTTTATATGCTTGACTCTTTGTATTTATGATATCATAGATTAGGTCATGTGAATTTTCGTAGATTGTATGAAATGGTTAATTCATCTATGATATCTCACATAGATAAGGTTGATGATAAATGTAAAACGTGTATGTTAACAAAAATAATGAAGTTACCTTTTCCTTCGGTACAAAGAGGAACAAATTTACTTGACCTTGTATATAGTGATTTATGCTATTTCAAAAACAAACCGTCATTAGGTGGAAAAAGATACTTCATAACCTTCATAGATGATTGTTCAAGATTTTGTTATATGTATCTCATAAATCACAAGGATGACTCGCCAGATAGATTTAAAGCATATAAAACGGAAACCGAACTACACTGTGAGACCTTACTCAAATGCTTAAGGTCGGACCGTGGTGGGGAATACTATGATCCCAAGTATTTTGAAACCACTGGAATTATACTTGAGGTCACAGCACCTTATACGCCACAGCAGAATGGCGTGGCTGAGAGAAAAAACTGGACTCTAACTGAAATGGTGAATTCAATGTTATTCTCTTCCGGTCTCAGCAATGGATTTTGGGGAGGGGCAATGTTAATGGCCAGTCATATATTAAATCATGTTCCAAAAAAGAAAAATAAAATAACCACGTATGAACTATGGAACAAACGAGCCCCTAATTTGAACTATCTAAAAGTGTGGGGACGTAGGGCAGTTGTTAAAGTCCTTGAACCTAAACGTAAGAAGTTAGGTGAAAGAGGCATTGATTGCATTTTTGTTGGATATGCGCCCCATAGTAATGCATATCAGTTCTATGTAATTGAATCTAATGATTATATCAGTGTAAATACAATAATATAATCGAGAGATGCCATCTTTGATGAGAATCGGTTTACCTCTATACCTAAACTGACGGATTACGTACCAGTTGAGAATGACATTCCAATGTCGAATGAAGATGATCATTATGAGAGGGAAGAAGTCCCTGAGACTGCTCTAGAACTCCAATGGAGTAAGAGAGTAAGGAAAGAGAAATCTTTCGGTTCGGACTTTTACACGTTTTTAGTAGAAGGTTCGAGGAACGATATGAACCAAGTAGCTCCATATTGTTGTGTCATGGAAGCTGATCCCATGACGTTTGATGAGGCAATGAAGCCTCATGATTCCTCCTTTTGGTGAGAGGCGATGAATGATGAGATGAATTTCATCATAGGTAACAATATTTGGGTCTTGTGGATCTTCCATGAGGCATTAAGCCCATCGGGTGTAAATGAATCTTCAAAAAGAAGATGAAAGTTCATGAAACGATAGATAAGTTTAAGGCCCGATTGGTGGATAAAGGGTTCATCCAAAAACATGGGTTGGACTACTTTGACAAGTATGCCCCGGTGGCAAGAATGACAACTATTAGAGTTTTAATAGCTTTTGCCTCAGTTTATAAGCTAGTGATTCACCAAATGGATGTCAAAAACTGCATTCCTGAAAGGTGAACTAGATGAGGAGGTGTACATGGAACAACCAGAAGATTTTGTTGTTCCGGGCCAAGAGAGAAAAGTATATAAACTCATATGCTCTCTGTATGGGCTAAAGCAAGCCCCCAAGCAATGGCATCAGAAATTTGATCAAGTTGTTCTAAACAACGGATTCTTTATAAACGAATTAGATAAATGTCTCTACAGCAAGTATGATAATGGCAAAGGGATCATTATATGTTTGTATGCTGATGACATGTTGATATTCGGTATTGATATAGAAGAAGTAGAGAAAACAAAATAGTTTCTCTTAAAGAACTTTGCTATGAAGGACATGGGTAAGGCGGAGGTAATCCTCAGTATAAGAATTGTAAGGAATGGCGATGCCATTTCCTTGACACAGTCTCACTATGTTGAAAGTGTATTGAAAAGGTTCTACTTTAGTGATTGTGCACCAATTTCCATTCCAATGGATCCAAGTGTGAAGCTAGTACCGAATGAGGGAGCTCTAGTGTCCCAATTAGAGTATGCTTGAGTCAATGGTTGTCTTATGTACGTCATGACGAGCACAAGACCTGACATAGCCTTTGCTGTAGGAAAGCTAAGTAGGTACACTAGCAATCCAAGTAAGATACACTAGCATGCAGTACGTCGTGTACTAAAGTACCTAAAGAAGACCGTGGACTATGGTCTTTCTTATGTAAAGTATCCTCCTTTTTTTAAGGGTTACTCTGATGCTAGTTGGATCTCTGATGTGGGAGATCATACATCCATGAGTGGATGGGTATTCCTCCTTGGTGGGGGTGCGGTTTCTCGGGGTTCCAAGAAACAAATGTGTATATCAAACTATATTATGGTGGCAGAGTTTATAGCCCTTGCGTCTGTGGCAAAAGAAGTCGAGTGGTTAAAGGATCTCTTGTATGAGATACCTTTGTGGCCTAAGCTAATCTCACCGATATCTATCCATTGTGATAGTCAGGCTACGCTTTCTAGAGCTTACAGTAAGGTATATAACAGGAAGTCCAGATACATTGGCGTAAGCCACAGTATAGAGAGACAACTTATTTGAGAAGGTGTCATCACTATGGACTTCATAAAAACAAGTCAGAATCTAGCGGATCTGTTTACGAAAGACCAGACTTAGTTCTGAGAACAAATAAAGGGATGGGGTTGAAACCTGTCAATTTTTAGTCACCCATGATAGACCCTCAACTCGACGCCTAGTATGAAGCTATATCCCTGGTTCAATGAGAGTGACTTGTCATCTGTGTGACTACAAGCACTAAATGAGAATTTTTCCACCCCAAGTGTGAAGTGCTTGGTACCTACATCAGAGATACTAAGAGGATGAGCTATGCTCTTAATGGACCCGAGTTTAAATTTTTATTGAATGTCGCGTCGCAGGGACATGATTAATGAGGTCCACCTTAGTGAGTTTTGAACTTTGGGCGCTTCAAAGGGGTGATTTTTCACTAAGAGTCTGGCCCTGAAACATTCACGAAGGGTACAGGACACAAGGTCATAAATGTGTCGATCTGGGAGTTGTACGGTGAGTACGGGGAGTACATCTTGTGCATGATTAGATAGTCGGTTAGTCAAATGGGTTGTATGGCTCAAAGCTTGGTCTACCATTTTTGATCCGATTAACTGTATGGTCTTTTCACTAGCTGGGGTTTCAATTGCGAGACATACTCATTGATGCACAATAAAGCCTCCCTTAACTGAGATGTTATTTTGAGATTGATTGTATTTTGAAAATGGTGGGGAAATGTTGATGTAATTTCAAAATATGTAATGAATAATATGTTAAATGTTTGTTTAATATGTGTACAAGATGAGTTTAAGATTGTCCCAATTCACATTTAAATATTTAAGGCATGGTGGGGGTGTGTGTTGATACACAGTGCTAAACTGAATAATTTATTTATACTTGAACATATTCACAGTATAAATTCCAAATGTCAAATGCTTGGAAATCATTGGCCAAAGTTTCCGAACTATTCAAATATTTGCGAATCAACTAAGGAGACATCTGTATCTCATAAAAGACTTTAGATTCCCTATTGAATACCTGATCCTTGTCACACTTCACGCCGTTACCTAGTGTATGTGGGATTTCAGTCATTCTTTTAGACCTTTCTTATAGTACACCAAAGTAACTAATGCTCAATGCACAAGTCCAGAATACTCTCAGGATTTAGAGTCGTCGTTCAAACAGTACAACGTGAATCACTCATCTCCGATAGTAGTCTAGAAATAAATAACCCACATGGTGCAACTCAGTGTATCAATCTTATTAAACACACTAACCTAACACTTTTGTATCCCCATCCACATGACCAGGACAAGTCATCTAAAGTGTCACGTTATAGTCTTAACAAACAAGTGGTCCAAACTCGTCTTCAACTACGAGTCTTTCAAACAACAATCCATACCATTTGTTCCAAGTCTATCTGTGGCTTAGTCTCATAAACCACTTAGAACAAACATGTAAATTGTAGTCTGAGGACTACGCCCATCCCATGGATATCTCCCAAAAGAAAATCACATACAGTATAAACGCTCACATACACAAATTTAAATAGGAAACGACTGGAACTTCAATTTTATTTATTAATTAAAACGATATATCTAGAATAAATCTGGATTTCATGACATTGTTCCTAACAGATACCATGTAATAAAAACTCCCAATGAATAAACCACAAAATGAAAATCAAATATAGCTATGGTTAATTAACCTTCGTTTCTTTTCTTTCTTTCTTTTTTTGTTTTTGATAATTTGATTTAGGGAAGTTTAATATGTATCAATAATGTATCTTGTTTGCATACAAAATAATATGAGAGAAACATAATCTAGTTGCTAAATTTGTATTTAATGATTAATCGTTTACATTGTAACAAATTTATTAATTTTTTTGTTAGGTATATTTAATTTTTAATTAATATCTCTCTTTTTTTATCCTCGTTTTTTCCTAATTGAAAAATGATAATTTCTCCTTTTTTTTTGGCCAAAGGGCAAGAGTACTTCTTCTCATTCATCAAATAAAATTGCACTTACAAAACAAGCAAAAACTCAACCGACAACCACTATGTCACGCGACGAAATAGAACAAAATTATTTAAAAATAGCAACAAAGAGAAATAGGCAACAGCATATAAATGCGCAAAAAGACCTAAATAGTTAATCCTCATCCATACAACATTTGTATTTCATGAATAACCTGCTTCGCAGACTTCGACTTCGATCTATCACCATGAATTCTTCCATTTCGCTCCATCCATATCAAGTAGATGTAAGAGTTGAAACATAATCTAAGGATCTTACTAATTGGCAACCGATTGCGAATACGAGTTTTAAACCATGTCATCACTTTCCACATGTCATCAAAAGGGGGGACTCCACACCAAACTGCAATATTACTCCAGATAACTTTTATCCAATCACAGCGAAAGAAAATATGATCAATTGACTCAACTTCAGATCTACATAATACACAACGGCTCGCTAAATGAAATCCTCTTCTCATTGAAACATCCTCAGTTTTCAAACAACGCTGTGCTATCATCCATAAAACAAATTGATGCTTGGGATAGCTTGCAATACACCATATAGTTCTTCCCAAATGACTCTTCTCGTGAGAAATTCGAAAGTAATCATAGGCTAATTGAATGAAGAAATTACTGCAATGTTTCTGCAACAACACGGAGGCAGCAGCAAATAATATGCTTCCAGTAAGAGGTCCTTGCATCAAATAATATGCTTCCAAACTGTAGAGTCATTCACCCGAGCCTTAATGTCCTAAATCGCAGCACCTTTCATGTAGTAGATATGAATCCACTTGACCCACAAAAAATCCTTCTTTGTATAGATGTTCCACAGGTTCTTCATTATACGAGCTTTGTTCCAAGACTCAATTTGTTGGAAGCCTAATCCCCCTTCATCCTTGAGGAAGGTTAATCTATCCCAAGATCTTGGATAGAAGCCACCTTGCTTATCAATCGTGCCAAACCACAAAAAGCGAGAAAGAATACCCTGAATTTCCTTCACTATCATATGCGGAAAAGAAAAGATATTAACCCAATATGACAACATACTATAAATAATTGATTGAATCAACTCCACCCGTCCCGCATAAGATAGTTTCCTATTAGGCCAACCATAAATTCTTGATTTTATTCGGTCAATGAGAGGACCATATTGATTAATTTTGAGACGAGACCCAACAACAGGGACACCTAGATAGGTGAGAGGTAAGGAAATTTCCTTAAATCCCAACTCAACCAGAATCTCCAATTTCACACTCTTCTGTACTCCAGATAAGCAAATACCCAACTTCAGATTATTTGGCTCTAAGCCCGAAGATCTCGAAAAAGCAAGAAGAAAGTCCCAAAGAACTCTCATAGAGCATTTATCACCCTGCGCGAACAATAGAAGGTCATCAGCAAAAACTAAATGGTTCAAACTAATCTTAGCACATTTTGGGTGATAGCTAAAGACCTCATGGGACGAAGCCAACCGGAGCTTCCGACATAAGTATTCCATGCAAAGAACGAATAGATATGGAAATAGTGGATCCCCTTGCCTCAACCCTCGAGCCCCCTTAAAGTACCCCACCATTTCACCATTTATTTGAAGTGAAAAAAAGGAGTAGAGAAACACTCCACTATCAAGCGAGTGAATTTGGGAGGAAAATCCAACCTAGCCATAAGCTCTGATAGGAAGCTCCAGTCCACCGAATCAAAAGCTTTGCAAATGTCAATTTTCATAAAGCATCTAGGAGAGAGATTTTTCCTACCATAGTGCTTTATGAGCTCTTGACCTAACAAAATGTTGTCAAAAATAGAACGGCCTTTAACAAAAGCTGTCTGAGCCAAGTTAGTGATTTCACCAAGTTCCTTATGTAATCGAGAGGCCAAGATCTTCAAGATAATCTTGTAGACAACATTACAGCAACCTATCGGTCTATAATCTCCAACAGACTGAGGATGATCATTTTCCAGTATAAGGCAAATAACTGTAGAATTTAAACATCGAAGCATTCTACCCTTTTCAAAGAAGTCCCGGATTGCGGAAAAAACATCCGAGCTTATTGTATCCCAAGCATCCCGAAAGAAAAGAGAGGAGAAGCCATCGGGGCCCGAAGATTTGTTTGGGGAAATCTCCCAGACCACCGACTTGATCTCTGCTAGAGTAACAAGGGCACAAAGCATACCCACGCATCATGAATCATCAGAGCTTGCCCGTTACTCTGATGACTCATGATAATTTCTCTTTTCCTACAAATACATTTTAATCATGATTTTAGTAGTCTCTATGTCTAATTTTATTTTCTTAAATATCAAATGCTACTAGACCTTTTTTCTCATGTCTATAATTTTTTTGTCCTAAGTATATTGAACGAATTATTTTCAAATATAATATACAAATGTACTTATTATTATTTTGTTGTTGATTTAATGCTTTTATATAGAAGAAAAAGAGGTAACGATTCTTACCTTTAATAATAAAATTAAATTTATTTGTGTTTGCTTAGATCTTTTATATTTAGAGCATTCTTGAGTCTTTTAACTTTCTTCTCATGGAGTTCCAATGATAAATTGGGTTTCTGAAGTGGATTTTTAAAATTTTGAAAATATATTGAAAAAGAGTTTATAGTTTTTGAAGATAATAATTAAGTTGAATAACGGTTTATGATTTTTGAAGTTATAATTAAGTATTATATTTTTATAAGTTATTTATATTTTTTTCATTTATAGATTTTGATGATTTCTTTTGACATATTGAGTTGTAGTTATATTTTATAGGTTTTTAGTTTTTATAATATATTATATTTTAAAGATTTTTTATTTTATTTTATGGAGTTGTTTTTTATTTTTTTAAATTTTTTTTTCTTGAAGATTTATGGTTATGTTTTAGTTATTATTTTCTTTTATTTAAATTTTTTTTTTTTTTTGTTATTTTTTTGTATGTTTTGGAGTTCTAAATTGTTAATTCTTTTTCGTTGCATTGTGTTTATTTTTATTTTTTTGTAACGATTTTTGAGGTGTGACCATTTGGGATATGGAAGAAGACAAAGGGAAAAGAAAATTGTAAGAGGGGAGGGAGAGAGGGGAGGGAGGTAGGGCTCGGCTCGGGTTCGTCTAAGCTGGCTCGAGAGCCGGCTCGGCTCGTTTAAGGGCGGCTTTTTTAAATAAACGAGTCAAATCAAACTGAGGCTAACTCGACTCAAAAGGCTCACGAGCTGGCTCGTTTATGGGCTCATGAGCTGGCTCGTTTATTGGCTCGCATATTTAGATTGTGCCACTTGGCGCTTCCTCCATCGTTCATTTATATGTCTTTGTTTTAGTATTTAAAGGTTTTTAAGGTTTAGCTTTTTAAACTTTGCCTCACTAGAGGAGAGAAAAAGAGAGAAGAACAATAATAAAGAAAAGAAGAAGACGGCAATCTATTTTTTGGTACTCTTCTTGGTTCTAACTATTCATTTTCACTTTATTATTTGGCTAGTGTGTTCTCAGCCCCTCCTTTTTTTTGTTAGAATCTCTTTCTTTTTTATATTGTTATTGGTTTATTATCTGATTTGAATTCTTAACTTTTTGGTATTGCTTAAAGACGAAAAAGAGAAATGAGTGAGGGAGGAGAGGTGGTGACAAGGGCGAGGGGCAGTGAGGGCAGTGATGGTGGTGGCGGGGGTGTGGGAGGTTGGGAGAGGAGGTAGTGGTGGCAGTTTGGAGTGGGGGGTGGTGATGGTGGCGGTTGGAGGGTGGCTGGGGGGTGGCCGAGGTGGGGGCGGGGTGGCCAGCGTGGGGATAGTGGGGGTGGGGGGGAGGGGGGCTGATAGGGCGGCGGTTGGAGTGAATTATGGTTAGAATTAGGTATATTTGTTTATTATTATTAATTAAAGTAATCTAATATAATAAAATTTAAAAATATTTAATGTTAATATGCTAAAAATTATAAAAATATTTTTCATCCAATGAATTTAGAAATTTTGTTATTTAGGTATCATGACTTTTTAGTATATAAGGTAAATACTTAAATGCATAATAATTGCCTTATATAAAGAGGAATTAACTCAAGTCATCTAAAAGATAAAAAGTTTTAAACTTTAAAAAAATATCAGTGTATATATTGGAACATTAGGATACTTAGATGATTAATGGTTAAACCTCAGGATATAATTTTCCAATGTGAGAGCATAAAGAGCCTTTATAGAAATAAATTTAATAGAAATATCTACATGTCATTTAACACATTTGAGGGTTAAAAATTGTATGCTTTGAATAGTTGGGCTTGATTCTTAAATATCAAAGTCGAATATTAATTTGAATTTCATGTTTGATGCAAACTCCAATCTATCAATGATCCTCACAAAGATTGGTCCATGTCAACAAGCTTGAATTTAAAACTTGATCCAATGAGTGAGTTGTCAAGCCAAGACGACTCTATTCCTCTAGATGATGACAAAGCTACAAACAATCCCAAAGACGCTATTGATGTTGATGCTGGTGATGGTCATGGTGATGGTGAAGCCATTGCAGATGAAGATAATCCATTTCAGAAAAGAACTCGCAAACAAACTTCTCCAGTTTGGGATGAGTATGACATATTGCCACCCGATGGAAATGGAAATAAGAAGGCCCAATGTAAGCACTGCAAGATCAAGCTTACTCTCCAAAAACAAGGCTCTACAACTCATTTGACGAAACATTTGAGTCAATGTTCATCACGACAACTTAAAGATAAGAAGCAGAAGATGCTTTCTGTTTGTCCTAGTTCAGCATATACATTCAACTTGCACTCCTACAAGTATGATCATGGAAAGGTGAAGGAAGCAGCATCTAAGATGATTTTGGTCCATGAGTACCCTTTCAACATGATGGAACATGAATTTTTCAACGTTTTTGTAAAGATTGTTTACCCCGTTTACTAGAAGATAACGCGAACTACTGCCAAGAATGATTGTGTTTCCGTGTATGAAATTCAGAGGAAGAAAGTGAAGGACATGTTGAAGAATGTAAATAAAGTGAGCATTACCACTGACATGTGGACTTCGGAAAATCAGAAAATGCATTATATGGTTGTCACTTCTCATTTTGTCGATGATCAGTGGAATTTACACAAACATGTGTTAAGTTTTTTCCACTTGCCACCTCTAGTCCAAGGGTGTACCATCCATGATGCACTATACAAGTGCTTTGGGGAATGGGGGCTTGAAGACAAGATTTGCTCAGTTACAGTGGATAATGTGCAGGCAAATGATGTTGCCATAAGGATGATCCGTGATAGTTTTAAGTTGAAAAACAAGACATTTTTTGCTGGAAAAATCTTATATGTGCATTGTTGTGCCCACATCATCAATCTAATGGTTCAAGATGGACTTAAGGAGATCAAGGATATCATTCACAATGTGAGGGAAAGTGTGAAGTACTTGGCTGATTCGGAAGCTCGTTTGTTGAAGTTTAGTGAGATTGGAAGCAACTAAAGCTTCCCGCAAAGAAGCTCATATTGGATTGTTGCACTATGTGAGATTTTGTTTTCAACTTATTTTTGCACATACATACTATTTTTGATTACTTTTGACTTTCATTTTTTTTGGTTTTTACAATAGGTGGAATGCCACCTATGCTATGTTGGCTACCACAATTTCATTTAAAGAAGTATTCCCCGTGTATGTAGACTGTGATCTTGGCTATCAGTGGCTTCCCAGTGAGGAGGATTGGATGAAGGCTGAAGTTTGTTCTTTTCTTGCAATCTTTAATGAGGTCACTAATATTGTTTCAAGGAGTGAATATCCAACCGCCAACTTGTATCTTCTAGAAGTTTGGAGGATAAAAGAGTTGTTGGATGAGAAGATATATGATGAAGAATTTTTTGTGCAAGTTATGGCAAAAAGAATGAAATTAAAATTTGATAAATACTGGGGAGAGTGCAACATGTTGATGGCGATTACTTCTATTTTAGATCCTTGATACAAGTTGATGTTAATTGATTTTACTTTTTCCATTATTTACAAGAACGAAGAAGCTCTGAAGAATGTTAAACTTGTTCATAAGGTTCTATTTGAGATTTATGAAGAGTATGTTGACATATTTAAATATAATACTGAGAAGAATTTGGAGCAAGATGTCAAGGTAGGGGTCAACATTTGTGATGATAATTCTGAGTCCACATTCAGTGAATTGGAGTGGTGGAAGGTAAACACATTGAAATTCCGTGTTTTATCGAAAATGGCATGTGACATTTTGGCCATCCCTATAAGCACGGTTGCTTCAGAGTCTGCCTTTAGTGCTGGGGGAAGGATTATTTATCCTTATCGTGCATCTTTATTGCCACAAATTGTAGAAGTTCTATTATGTGCTGGAGATTGGGTGCATTCAGCCCATAAATTAGCAAAATCCAAGGTTAGTTGGCTTATTTAACATTAATTTTTTTTATTATTAGAATGGTTGTTTTTTAACTGAAAATTTCTCATTTATTTTTATTTTAATTTTACTAGGAAAATGAGGGCGTGAGAGATTTTGGATTACCGTAGAGGCATATGATTCATAGTTCTTGCTAATGCTATGCACATACAGTTTATGTATTTTGTCAATGGTTAGTTATTATAAAGTTTAATTTATTTTGTTTAATGTACTAGAAAGTTTTATTTGTTATGTTAGATTAAAACTTTTGTGGTGGTCAATTTTAGAGTTTACGTATGGTAAGTGGTTAGATATGGATTTTATCTATTTCGTCAAGTGGATCTGGGACTGGAGTTCATCTATTTTATCAATTAAGAAGTTATCTATTGATTGGATATTTTCTTTTGCCGCTATGTAAAATACATAATTAAATTACAGGTATTTTTTTTTCTATTTTCAATTTTCATGCATTATTTATTTTATTACCCTTTTTTTATCATCCAAGTATCAATGATCATAATTGAATCTAACAAGCCTGATAAAATGAGTTTAACGAGCCCTATGAATGAGCCCAATGAGCCGACAAAGCTAAAAGAGCCAGCTCACCGAATAAACAAGCCTAAATGATACCGATACCAAGCCGGTCTCATTTAATAAACGAGCTGGTCTCATTTAATAAACGAGCCAAGCCAAGCACAGATATGTGGCTCGATTAGATAAATGATACTGATACCGAGCCGGTTTCATTTAGTTAACGAGTTGAGCCGAGCAAGCTGTGGCTCGGCTAGCCTCAGCTCATTTGCAGCCCTAGAGGGAGTTAAGGGGAGGGTTGGAAAGGGGGAGAGAGGGGGGGAAGGGGTTGTATTTGGAGGTTAGGGACGGTCGGTGGCTGCGGTTGGTGGTGGGGGGTTGGCAGCAGGTGGCGGCTGCAGGGGGAAGGGGGGGAGAGAGAGAGGAGGGAGGTGGGGGAGGGTTGGAGGGAGAAGGAGGAGAGAGGGGGGGAAGGGTATTATGGCTATTTTTTATTTTTTAAGGAGATTACATTAAGATCGTTTAATCTTGGCCGTCTATTGTGACGGACGGTCAAGATTTAATCTTCTTATACTCTCACCCTTTTATAAAAATTATGCCATATATATATATATATATATAGAAACTGTTAAAAGATCGTTGACTTAAGAATAGTAAAAATGGATGATTTATGGCCCATATTTTATAGCCCATACTTCTACTTGGGCCAATTCTCCTAAATCCCTTATGTTGTTTGTTCATTGCACTTTATAGGTTTAAGTGAATATTTTTTTACCTTTACAATTTATTAAAGAACATTTCGTGTCTTATTTTGATATTTAGAATGTTGATTTTGTTTTTGTTGATCTTTATTTTTCTGATTTTTGTGTATCTTAATAAATTTTCATATTTTAAATCTTTAGTTTTATTTAAATTTCATGACTTTGAATTTTGTTTTTTAATTTTCTTTTAAATGCGTAATTAAATGCCCTATTTGAGCAACTATATTGTTTATTTATATGCTTTTAATTTTTTTATAGCTTCTTATTTTCTTTGTTGATTTTACTTTATAGTCTTCAGTGAATATTTTTTTCATGTACAAATTATTAATAAGGATTTTGTGCTTTTTTCATTTTTATAAAACTTATTTCTTTTCTTTGACCTTACTTCTCTTGACTTTTAAGTATTTTAATGAACTTTTATAATATTAAATTGGATTTTTTGTATTTTACCACCTAGGTTTTATGCCATCTAGCTTTTAACTACCTTTTTTTTTTTTTTTGCTTTTAACCATCTAAAAAATTATTTTAGTGCAAATGACCATCAGATAGAATATTTCGTTAGAAAAAATATAACATTCCATATAATTTTGGAATATTGTACTATATATAGCTTTTAATTCACTTCTTTGAGTAATATTGAAGGGTTAATATGTAAAAGAGTATACTAAGTGTTTCTCGCAATTTTAGTACCTATGTTTTATGATTTATAGCTTTTAATCACTTGTATTTTATAATATATAACTTTTGATTACTAAAATTGAGAATGAACATGGAATACTTTAAAATTGGATGGAATATTCTGTTTTTTTAACAAAATAATTCATATGGTGATCATTTGCAAAAAAAAAAAAAAAAAAAAAAATTAGGTGGTTAAAACCAAAAAAAAAAAAAAAAAATATTACATGGTTAAAAGCTAGATGGCATAAAACCTGGGTGGTAAAATGCAAAAAACCCTATTATATTTTTAGTTTTAGTTTATGTTTATAGCTTTAAATTATGCATAAATGAATATCTTAATTGATGAGAGAACAAAAAAAAAAAAAAAAATTTTCCTAATTTACAATCTAAACATTTATTATTTTGCTTTAAATTTTTTATGACCTTTTGTTTTCCTTGTTGATATTACTTTAGAGGTTCAAGTGAATAATTTTGTCATTTATAATTAGCAGGGATACTTTGTTTTTTTTTTTTTTTTCCTTTTTTCGAGATTGTTTTTCTTTTCTTTTACATTTCATGCTCTTTATTTTTAAATTAAGTTTAATTTATTTTTTTATGACTTTTAATTTTATTTAATTTTTTTTAAATGAGTAATTGAATACCCTAGTTGTTGATTTCATTTTACATTCATTATTTTGCTTTTAAGTTTATATGACTTTTTGATTTCTTAGTTGTTTTCACTTTATAGGATTAAGCAAATATTTTTTTCAACAATAAATTATTAATAATAAATTTTTTTTTTTCACATTCGGTACCTTTTTTTTCTTTTTCTTGACATTTCATTGTCTTTATTTCTATGTATTTTAATTAATTTTTATAATATTAAATCTTTGGTTTTAATTTATCTTAGACTTTCAATTTTATTTGTTGATTTGACTTTAAATGTCCTAATATTTTTTTACATATTTTATTTTTATTTTGATTGTACTTTAGATACATAATTGAATACTTAAATTAATGACATAATAACTATTCTTTTTACCAATGACAATCATGACATTCATTCTTATGCTTTTAATTTTTTTTTTGTCTTTTTATTGTCTTTGCTAATTTTTACTTTAAAGGCTTTAGTTTTTATTTGCATATTATTAATGACTACTTTATGATTTATTCTTCACATATTTCCGGTGTTAATTTTCTTTTCTTTGAAATTTATATATCTTTATTTTTAAGTATTTCTATTAACTTTTTTGGTATTAATCTTTAGTTTTAATATATATTTTATAACCTTTAATTTTGTTTGATGATTTCACTCCAATTCTATAGATGAATATTTTAATTGATGATTAAGTAAACATTTCATATCTACAGTTAAGACATTCGTTATTATAATTTTAGTTTTTTTTATAAATTTTTATCTCTTTGTTAAGCTTACTTTAAAGGTTACAGTGAATATTTTTCATTTACTTTAACCATTCCTCAAAATTTTTATTTATAACAAAAAAATTCCTATAACCATTTGCAAATCTATAAAAAATAAAATTAAAAGCAAAACTCAAAAATGGATCATCAACCCCTCTCAACATATACATTTACTAATATTATATATATACAATATGAGGGACATTTGTTAGTTGTAATATTTGCCTATATTGTTAGAGATATATTTGTGGTTGTTAATTTTCATTTTTTAATTTCTAAAGCGTACTATAAGGAACACAATAATCCAACTGTTAATTCAATTTACATATTATTATCATGTGGGTATTTGGGTGTACCTGTCGCTCTTGCATTATTATGCAAGACTGTTGTCTGGGAGTTGAGCTTCTTCAATGTTCGACATAGTAGAGAAATGGCTGATGCTTTTCTCATAATTTTATATTATCCCATGTTGGAAAACAATTGAGTTGTTTCAGACTCAAGATAATTGGTTCTTTTAGTGATAAAAAAGAAAATGTAATTGGGTTTCTTTTTTACATTTCTATTGCCCACAATATTTTTTTTATGTTATTATTGTCTGGCTAAAAGTTATTATTGTTAGAGTAAGGATGTAAATTATTGTAAAACCTACAAAACTTTATGAACTTGATTTGGCGTTAATATTTTTGCCCTCTCAATAACATTAGTTTTTAATCTCTTTAAATGGTGTTCATTTTGCTTAGATTAGTTGATTTTCCCCCTTTTTAGGGTATTTTTTGGAGAATTTAGGATGTGCGCCAAAAGTTTGAAATAGACATGCTTCGTACCTTGAAAAATATGTTGTTGATGGTGTATAGGTTGTGAGATGCTCAAGTTCGCGTGGTGTTGATTCCGATTTCCATTCTCTTCATGCTATGCTGGTGAATGAACGTTGTTATTTAGGGTATTTTTTATTTTATTTTATTTGGACCGAAAAAAGAGAAATAATTTTGATTTTGTGGATTTTTTAGTGACCCTTGTTATACGTCTTCTTTGGGCTTTAATTTTCTTTAGGTAATCAATTTTGTTAAGCATTTATATTGTGTAATTTTCATTGAATGAGGGTGAATTAAAATTGGGTAATGGGGTTGGGGATGGGGCAGGTGAACGGCATTTGGGGGGAAGGCTTCTAAAAATGTAGTGTTTGATGTTTGGGGGGTTTTTAGAGGGTCTGGCCTTTGCAATAATAAATTAGGATAGATATATTTATGAGAAGTTAAAGACTGTATATCTTACAGTTAAAGATCCTCTTATCTTATGGAAAAATCTAAAGGAAATGTATGAGCACCAAAATTCTATCATTCTTCCAAAAGCCCATTATGATTGGATTCACTTGAGACTGCAAAACTTTAAGTCAGCCAATGAGCACAATTTAGCTATATTTAAAATTAGCTCTCAGTTAACATTATGAAGAAAAAATTACCGATACTGATTTGTTAGAAAAAACACTCTCCACATTCCATGCCTTAAATATGGTCTTGCGAGCATAATATCGAGAGCATGGATAAACAAAATATCTAAGCTAATATTTTGCTTATTAGTAGCCGAAAAATAATGAGCTTTTAACTAAAATCATCTATCATGCCCTACTAGTAGCCTGGCATTTCCTGAAGCAAATACATTGTCTTTTCAAAGACGTGGACAAGGTGGTGGCAGTAAAAGAGGCCGAGGATGCGGGAATCATTGGACCCACCACGTCAAAGTGGTAAACCAAGTCCCCAGAAGTGGAAGAGAGTTGAATCAAATAAAAAGCAAAACAAGCAGCCAAATTATGAAGACGTTTGTTATAAATGTGGATCAAAGGGGCACTAATCTCATCCTTGTCGAACCCCAGAACACTTGATTAATCTTTATGAAGCCTCTATCAAGGACAAGGGAAAAAAGCAGGAGGCAAACTTTACCGAACCCGTGGGCACTACCTCTTATACCAAATTTGATGTATCAGATTTCTTTGAGAATTCCAACACTGGAATGGATCATCTAATTGATGATAGAGACGTCCATATTGATTAAAGATGATTTCTTTTGCATTATGATTGTCATGTCACTTGTAATGTTTAGTTTATTTTATGACAACTATGTTATATTGCATTTTTATATACGTAAGCAATTATGTATCTTTGCATGCTTAACAAATAGGAACCTTAAAATATTTTATATACGTCCATATCGATATGTGCTTGATTGACAGTGGCACAACACATACCATTCTCCATTATATAAAATATTTTATTCAATTGACGTTAGCTGAAATTAATGTTAATACGATATCTAGATCTACTAGCCTAATCGAAGGCTCTAGAAGAGCACATGTTATGTTGTCTAATGGAACTAAACTCTATATTAATGACGCTTTATATTCCAGTAGATCTAGAAGAATTCTACTCAGTTTTAAAGATATCGGATGCAATGGATACCATATCAAGACGACAAATGAGGGAGATAAAGAATATGTGTACATTACTTCTATTGTTTGGGCCAGAAGCTCGTAGTAGAGAAATTTTCTACTTTCTCTTCTAGTTTATATTCAAATATTAAAGAAGTCGAAGTCAACTTTACGCACCGGAAGTGCTCGGATCCTAAGTTATTTGTACTTTGGCACAATCGTCTTGGTCATCCGGATCTACAATGATGCAACAAATTATAGAAAATACTACACCTGTTGTTAAATCACAAAATTTTATTATCCAAAGACTGCACTTGTAGTGCATGTGCTCAAGGAAAATTGATAATTAGACCATCTGTTTCAAAAGTATCCCTTGAATTACCATCTTTCTTACATCGTATACAAGGTGATACATGTGGTCTTATTCAACCTTCATGTGGTCCGCTTTGATATTTTATGGTCCTCATCTATGCTTCCACTAGATGGGCTCATGTTTCTTTATTATCCACCCGTAATGTTGCATTTGCTAGATTTCTTGCCCAAATAATAAAGTTACGAGCACATTTTCCTAACTATCTAATACGAGTTCGTCTTGACAATGCTGATGAATTTACTTCTAAATTATTTTATGACTATTACATGTCAATTGGGGTAAGTGTGGAATATCTTGTTAGCCACACTCATACTCAAAAATGGTTTAGCTAAAGCTTTCATCAAGCGTCTTCAATTAATCGTTAGACCTATACTTATGAAGTCAAAGTTGCCTGCATTTGCTTGGGGCCATGCGATAGCGCATGCTGCTTCCTTAGGTTGTGTAAGACCAAGTGCATATCACTAGTTCTCCCCCTTACAAATGGTTTTTGACCAACAACCAAATATTTCTCATCTTAGAATTTTTGGTTGTGCAGTTTATGTTCCTGTTGCCCCACAACAACTTAGTAAGATGGGACCTCAACATTGCCTAGGGGTCTATGTTGGTTTTGACTCCCCATTAATTATTAGATATCTTGAACCTTCTATAGGTGATCTTTTTAGAGCCCGTTTCTTAGATTGTATTTTTGATGAGTGAATTTTCCCATCTTTAAGAGAGGATCAAAAACCAATTATAGAACCTCGTGAGATCAGTTGGAATGTGCCACAACTATCTCACCTTGATCCCCACACTAATCAATATGAGCTCGAAGTACAAAGAATTATTCATTTAGAAAGTGTTGCAAATCAATTGCCTGATATTTTCACCGGTACTTAGAGAGTAACGAAATCACATATACCAGCCATGAATGTACCTTCCCGAATTGAGATCCCGGCAGGAAGATCAACTGGTACAGTAGCAAATGAGTCTAAACCACACCAGAAGCGTGGTAGACCTATCGGTGCAAAGGACTCAGCCCCCAGACAGAGAAAAGGAAAAGAACAATTCCCTCCAGAAAATATTAGTGCTCCTGATGAGGCTATTAATTTTGAAAGGATTATCACACTTAAAGAAACTATTACTCCTGGAGAGATTACACCTAAGGAACAAGGAACCGCAAATCAACAATCCCATGTTAGTAAGCAATTAACCCCCCTAAAGTGGTCCCGGTATTGAAAAATTATGAGATATCTCTATTACCAAAAGACATATGGGATAGAAATATTATTAATGTTGGTCATATATTTGAATTTGTAGTTGCCATTGAAATCCTGAATGAGGAAGAATATGAACCACAAATAATCGAAAAATGTCGACATAGAATTGATCGTCCAAAATGGAAAGACACCATACAAAACGAGTTATACTCGCTGGCCGAAGGAGAAGTGTTTGGACCAATTGTCCAAACCCCTGAAAATGTTAAACCCGTTGGATATAAATGGGTATTTGTGCGGAAGTGCAATGAACAAAATAAAGTTGTAAGATATAAAGCACAATTTGTAGCACAGGGTTTCTCGCAGAGACCCGGCATTGATTATCATAAAACATACTTACCCGTCATGGATAGTATTATATTCATATTCTTAATCGGCTTGGTAGTTTTAGAGGGCCTTGATATGCGTCTCATGGATGTCGTGACAGCATATTTATATGGATCACTGCATAGTGACATATATATAAGAATCCTTGAAGGATTAAAAATGCCTGAAGCATTAACTTCAAAACCCCGAAATTTATATTCTATCAAACTTATATGGTTTGAAACAATCTGAGCGCATGTGGTACAATCACCTTAGTAAACACTACAGAAAGAAAGACATCGAAATGATCCCATTTGCCCATGTCTGTTTATAAGAAAAAATATAGGATGTGGATTCACCATAGTTGCAGTATATGCTGATGATTTGAACATTATTGGCACACCAGAAGAAATCTCAAAAATTGTAGTGTATATGTTTCCCTATATGGTTTGAAACAATCTGGGCGTATGTGGTACAATCGCCTTGGAAATCAAATCGAGCATTTATTAAATGGAATTCTTAGTCATCAATCATAATATATAGAGAAAGTATTGTCACGATTTTATATGGATAAAGCCTATCCATTGGAGTCTCCTATGATGGTTCGTTCACTAGATGTAAACAAGGACCCTTTTCGCCCACGAGAAAATGATGAAGAAATCCTTAATCCCAAAGTGCCATACGTTAGTGCAATTGGCTCACTCATATATCTTGCCAATTATACTAGACCCGATATAGCATTTTCTGTTAATTTGCTTGCTAGATTCGGTGCTGCATCCACTTAGAGACTCGATATAGCATTGGATGTAAACAATGGCCCTTTTTGCCCACGAGAAAATGATGAAGAAATCCTTAACCCCAAAGTGTCATGCCTTAGTGCAATTGGCGCACTCATGTATCTTGCCAATTGTAGTAGACCTGATATAGCATTTTTTTGTTAATTTGCTTGCTAGATTTAGTGCTGCACCAACTCAGAGACATTGGAAAGGGATAAAATATATTCTACGTTATCTTCTGGGTATATCTGATATGGGATTGTTTTACCCAAAGATAAGTAAATTCAAGCTAATTGGATATGTAGATGCTGGGTACCTTTCTGATCCTCACCAAGGCAAATATCAAACTGGCTACATTTTCACTTATGAAAATATTGCTATTTCTTAGCGCTCAATGAAACAAACTATAGCAGCTACTTCATTAAATCACTCTGAAATCCTCGCAATCCATGAAGCGAGTCGAGAATGTATATGTTTAAGATCCATAATTCAACACACCAAGAAGTCATGTAGTTTTCCACAAATCATTGATAAACCAACAACAATAGTTGAGGATAACGCAGCTTGCATTACTCAGCTCAAGGAAGGATAAAGTAAAGGCGATAGAACCAATCATATCTTGCCTAAATTCTTTTATACTCACAACCTTTAGAGAGAGGGTCACATCGATGTGCGTATCAAATGATAACATCGCAGATTTATTCACCAAGGCGTTACCAACTACACTCTTTAGAAAGCATGTTCACAATATCCGGATGCGTCAGCTCAAGGATCTGATGTAATTATAAAATTATGTATTAATGAGGGGAAGTATTCAATACTATAAATATTGGACTTTTTTTTCCTTGCTAAGTTTTTATCCCACTGAATTTTTCTTAGTAAAGTTTTTAATAAGGGATATTCATAGTATATGGTCAACTAAGGGAAGGTGTTAAAAGATGGTTGACTTAAGAATAGTAAAAATGAATGATTTATGGCCTATACTTTATAGCCCATACCTCTACTTGGGCCAAAGCTTGTATATACATGTGTTTGTATCCTTGATAGTTGGGAGTAGGGGTGTAAACGAGCCGAGCCGAGCATCCCCTTGTTCAAACTAGGTTTGTTAAGATTTATCGAGCTCGAGTTTGAGCCGAGCTCTTATTGAGCTTTTCAACCCCTTGTTTGAGCTCGGTTCGTTAAGATTTTTTTGTGCTCGAAACTCAGCTCGGCTCGGCTCGTTAAGCTAATCGAACCAATTCGAGCTCTTTATCAAGCCGAGCCGAGTTCGTTATCGAATGAAATCGAGCTTATAACAGACACGAGCTTATTATCGAGTCGAGCTCCCTATCGAGCTGAGTTATTCGAGTTACTATCGACCCATTATCAAACTATTTTGGAGTTAATATTAATTGCTAATGAGCCTTTAACGAGCTCTTAACGAGTTTTTTAACGAGCTTTTAACGAGCTCTTATCGAACTGTTCACGAACATTAACGAGCCGAGCACCGCCTTGTTCGAACTCGGCTCGTTAAGCTTATCGAGCTTGCTCGAACTTGGCTCGATAAGTTATCGAGCCCTAATTATGAACACGAACGAGCCATAATCGATTTCGAACACGAGTAGTTCATTGAACGTTCGGTTTGTTTACACCCCTAGTTGGGAGTGAAGAAGTTGCAATACTTTGTCAACGTTTTAAATTTTGCATTTACTTATAACTTAAACTTAATTTTTTTTTTTTTTTTCCTATTTTCCCTTCTAATTTGCGGGGGCAGGAGGACAAGTAATTTTGAATGCCTTGAATCCCAAAGCGATTTTCGCGGTAACAAGGGGGGCCTATAACTCCATGCAGTTTTTCCAATTTCACATTTTGATTGGATCTCTCCCCATAACTCCAATTTATTTTTGTAAATTTATTCTGAATTTTTTCGGGTTCTTGCATTTAATTTGTTTCAATTGCCCATACAAATGCCCTAATTTTCACTGAATTTGTTCTCCTTTGAAAGTGTTCAATCTCATTTGTGATCAGGTTTGCACCATCTGAATTTTCTCGGATTCTTCCATTTGATTTGGTTCAATTCTAGCACTCATTTTCAATTGATCCTTCGTTCTTTTTCAAGCAGTTTATATTGATTGGATTCAATTACATTCTATCAGGTTTGTTCAATCGTAATTTTTTCGAATTCTTTCATTTCATTCGATTCAATTATCCATACTGGAACCCTAATTTCCGGTGAACGAATCCTAATTTAGAGATTACATTGACGAGTTCATGTAGTTGATTAACGTTCAATTTTTGGAAACTAGGCAGGATTTGGTATGGGAGCAATATGTCACATTTTGTTGCAAGAAAAATAAATTAATCACGTGTAGGACACGGGATACAATAGTATTTTAATAGGGAGACACATTTTATTAATAATTTAGTAATTTTATATTTCTAACAGATGATTAGGAGTATAGGAGCCCCTCCCAACATTATCATAAAAAGGGCATTAGGATTGGAAGAGAAGACATGAAATTGAATAATCAAAGCTAAATGGCTCGTTTACGATGATCATTTGCAGTCCAATGTTATTTCAAATACGCTAGATTATGTTGCCGTGGCTTTCCATTTTTGATGTTATTGCATCTCACAAAACACACAAATACCATGAAATTTAATTGGCCCGGATGCTAAGTGAGTTGGCGTATAAGATTTATTTTTAAGCCTCATTTAGATTTCATCTCAAAACTAACTGACATTAGGCAGGTAAGAGCATGTGATACAATAGTATTTTAATAGGTAGACACATTTTATTAATAATTTAGTAATTTTGTATTTCTAACAAATGATTAGGAGTATAGGGGCCCCCTCCCAATATTATCATGAAAAGGGCATTAGGATTGGAAGGGAAGACATGAAGTTGAATAATCAAAGCTCAATGGCTCGTTTACAATGATCAGTTGCAGTCCAACGTTATTTCAAATACGCGAAATTATGTTGCCGTGGCATTCTATTTTTGATGTTATGAGAAACTTTTACCTAACTGCATCTCACAAAACACACAAATACCATGAAATTTAATTGGCCCAGATGCTAAGTGAGTTGGCGTATAAGATTCATTTTTAAGCCTCATTTAGGTTTTATCTCAAAATTAACTGACATTAGGCAGGTAAGTTGCATGCACCGCGCATTCAAAAGTGTTCCCTTACTTGCGATAAGTTAAGTTGGCCCCAAAAAATTGCTTGCATGCAATGACAAATTCCAACTCCATACCTAACACTTCATGGCACTCTTGGCTTTAATGTTTTACCTCAGGAACCAATTAGTTTCCAATCTCTTCTTTGTCCGTGACACTTACTAATAGACTTACATATTGATTTCTAAACACGTACAAAAGAAAGTGGACATTATTTTCTTGATGATTTATGCAGATATGGATCGGTCGAGGCGAGGGCTTGATAGCCAGAAGAGCATGAGTAGTCCTCTGGCTGCATCACCAACGACATCCCCATTGCAGCGCCATGGACGTTCATCATCTTCAAGCATAGTAAATATGAGGAAACCACAGAATACTGCTGCTAAGGCTGCAGCTCAAAGGCTTGCGCAGGTGATGGCTACTTCTGGGGATGACGAGGATGATGATGAGGATGACCTCTTAGTTGATTATAGCTCTTCAGGTTCTGGGATAGGACTGGCGTCTGGAAGGTCTGCTGCAAGGCCTCGTACTCCCACGGTAATGGGCAATTTACTTGACTAAGAGTTGGATTGAATCTTGTACATGAAGTCACTAAATAATAAAATTGCAGACTCCATGATCATGGGAGCCTAATTTAGAAGTTTGTTAACTATTATTATGACGGTCATATTTAAAAAACGAAGAATGTTGTATTTGCTTAATTCGTTAAAAAATAGTGATACATGTTAACTCTTTATTTGGTAACACAAAAAATCACCATGGTAATGATGCATTTATATCGAATGATGTCTTACTCATCTTGGTGAATGAAATTTTTGTGAAGGAAAATGAAACATGAAAAACTAAACAGTTTTTATCCATTGCACTTAGGGCCATGATAAACATCGGCCAATAGTTAACACTATCTTTTTTTGACATTGACGAATTAAACCTTGTGCCAGTAGAGACAGTTGACGACATAAGACCTACGTAAGAATTCGTGTGAAAACATGTCAGTTGGGACACTAGTTCGCAACTATTTAACGCAACCATCCATTGATGGGTTGTAAACCTTGGATATAGGGAAGCTATACTTAAAAGCAACTGCAAATGAACAAATCAAACACAAAACACCAATAAGGAAAGAGGAAAATAAGTTAGCAAAGTAAATAGACTAAAGATTGAATGTACTTTGGTGTCATAAGGTCTACAAGAAGTAGTTAAAGGTGATGTTGCTATGTAATAATATGCTAAGTCTAGCACAGAAATATCTAGGTTGGAAGATTCCCATGATTTTCATGTTATTGAAGCATAAAATTTTAACCGGCGACCTATGTTTCTTCCATTAGTCAGTCCGCTCAATTTCTGTGGAGCCTGCTTCAGCATCCAGCGTATCAAGCCGTCGACCATCTCTCTCTGTTAGAACCAGTGAACAATCTTCTTCTAGGCCAATCTTGGCGACTAGCTCATCTCAATTAAACAATACTGCTGAACAACCACCGTCATCTCATTCCTCAGCTTCGGGCAGATCACCATTCTTGACAGACGCGGAAGCGCACATTGGCCGTCCTTTGTCTGTTAGGACTGGAGAAGCACCTTCTGCTAGATCTAGTTCAGTTGCACATGCTTCTCAGTCCATCAATGTCACCGACCAACCACCGTCCGCTCGTTCTGCTGTCTCTATAGGCTTGCGGTCTATGTTCATCAACTCCACAGATCAGACCCCAACAGGCCGATCACCCCAATCCATCAACCCTCCAGAGCAACCTCCGTCTGCTCGTTCTGCATTAGGGGGTCGTCCTCTGGGAATGAAGACCGTTCCCATGATGCCTTCTACAGTAACAATATCTCTCAAGCAGCAGAATCCCATGAGTCCTGCAGCTGAGAGTTGGAGGGATAAGAGGTAAGGTGGCCATTTGGTATTCCGAAAGGGAAAAAACCTATAAAGAGATGTCATTCCTCCCCCTCCTCCCTCCTTTTCCTTCCTATGCAGGATTCTTAATGTGATGACTTTTATTCTAATGAATTTTCAGTATTCTTGTACAGTAATATTGTTTGTTAATACAAATACTTCCCTTGTGGTCATAAAATAGGTTGTCAGTGGATATGGGGAGTATTAAGGTACGAGAATCCAGTAATGAGCTTTCTTCTACTGCCTTGCAAGACGAGGTAAGCATTTGATTTTTCATGATGGTCGTGAGTTATCATGAAATATTCTTGTTTCTGCCTGCTGAATGTGGGGAGACATTAGGTTTCTTTATATGCCAAAAAGGTTTGCAAGTCACAGCGGCTGATGTTCCTTTTAGCACTTGGTTTATTTGTTTCTAACTTGGTTAGTGTGTTCTCAAGATCATTGTTATTGCTGTTGTACACTCAAGAATGCGGGGAAAGAATTTCGTTATTTTCCCTTTTCCCTTTTCCCCTCTCATTTATCAACCCCTGTTCCTTGCTTTTTTTTTTTATTTAAGCTGCGCCCTGATTTCTTAACCAATTTTCAATTTCATTTTGCAGCTTGATATGCTGCAGGAGGAAAATGATGGTCTTCTTAACAAGGTATGATAGTTATGGGCTTATTTTGCTTCACATTCTTTTTTGCTTCACATTCTTTTTTCCTTTCTCTTTGTTTTATTATGCTAACAACTATTGTTTGACTTTAAACTTTGTATACCATTTCTCGTTTGTAGGAATAGTAGTTTTTAGCACAAATTTTGATTAATCCAATTATCATATCAAGTGCTGGGTTAAAGTAGGCTGTTATCTGGTTTTGTTATTGGTATACTTCTTAATGATACATTCCCCCCTCAGCTTCGATTCGCAGAGGACCGGCGTAAAGAGGCTGAAGCCAGAGCAAAGCAACTTGAGAAACAGGTGAACTTCAAGGATACTTCTCAAGCATAGCATTGTTGTGTCGGATAATGAACAGTATTTTTGTGACCGCACTGTCATGTTGCTGGCCTTGTCTTATTAGACAAATATATGTGACTGCTTACTTCAATTCGGTGAAGGTTTCTCGGTTTCTCTCTCACCCGCATGTACTTGCATTGCACGCACAAAAAACCAATACTAAGACGTCTAAACTTCCCCCCCCCCCCCACTTTTGTCCCCATCTACAAATACTATAAACTATATGAAATTAAGGTGTTCATGTGTACGGATTGCAACATTGACCAAAGGCAGTTATTCACCTCTGTTTACTTAAATCGATATTAATGTACATGTTTGTACACGTCACATTGAAGGTCATCCTCGGTAAAATAGGTAGGGTGATTCTATTGTGACCGTACAAGTCACAAATTCAAGTATTGATATATCCCCTCCACAAAAAATGGGCATAAGACTGTCCACATATCAATGGAAGATTTTGATATTTGAATGTCCTTCATAGTTGTCTGCTTATTATGAGGAACCATTTCTTGGGTCCCATGTAGATAACTCACTAATGTTGTGACAAACTACTTCTTAACATAATTCTAGAAGATGCACTTTTTTGTTGGAGTAAGCAACAACATACATTCCCAGTGTCTCAAGGGCTTCCGCCTAAGCAGGGTCTGGGGGAAATGGATGTACGCAGCCTTCCCTCTTCAGGGTACCCTAAAGGGAGGCTATGTCCGAGAACCCCTAAACCGAGGGGTGCAACACGAGGACATCCTAGGAGTGCACCCATCTTGGTAGTACTCTTGCCCAAGCGCGCTTAACTTCGGAGTTCTAATGGGATCCGGTGCTTGCGTGTTGGTACCCTCTTAGCATAACTTACTAACATTGTGACAGACTCCTTAACATAATTCTAGAAGATGCACTTTTTTGTTGGAGTCATTGAACCATATTTTGTCACAAGCGACATTTTCTTTTCAAACTTTCTTAGCATAAATATTCGTATGACGACGATCAAAGGAAAGATTATAACTCTTTCTACTCAATTGAAATCTTTCCTTTTCTTCCCTACTCAATTGAAATCTTTCTTTTTCTTCCCTTCCATTATAGTTGGAGAAACAATATTTCTAATTGAAACATGCTTTTCTATCACCAGGTGGAGACTCTTGGAGAAGGTGTATCAATGGAAGCTCGTCTTCTTAGCAGGTAAGCACCGAGTTTCAGCTGTGCCATTTCTAAATTCCCAGGATTTCATTATGTTGGGTCTGCTCACCTTTGTTTCATGCTTTTCAGGAAAGAGGCAGCCTTGCAACAAAGGGAGGTCCGTTATTTATCAAATATCTTAGCTCCATTGCTGTTTTTCCTTAAGGCTGTGTTTGGAGCCTGGAATTGGGGCCCAAAATTCCAATTCTTTTGTTTGGTTCACATGTAGGAATTGGAATTACAATTTCACAATCCAATTCCATGGAATTGGATTTTAACTGAAAATAATACTTTCCAATTCTTTAAGGTGGGGTAAGGAACTACAATTCCATATTAACTGCATTGATTTAAAGCCCAAAATGACCCTACTTGATTAACAAAAATCCAAGATGACTCCAAATCTAAAGACTTAGGCACAACCTAAAATTTTGTCCCAAACCTCAAAATCACCCAACTCGAATGACTTGAACTTGAAATGACTAAAATCACCTTAACTAAGTCCGAAATGACCCAACCCGATTGACCCGAGCTCGAGATAAAGCAAATCCAAAAAATGAAACTATTCGACTTGAATTTGGTGTAAAAAATATGAGCCGAAGTGGAAATGACCCGACCAAATTGACCCAAAACTAAATACGACCCATACCCAAAATAAACCGACCCATCTCAAACTCAGGCTAAGATGACTCAAAATTGGAAATGATACAACTAATTTGTTTCAAAACTAAGATGACTCGAGCTTGAAATGAACTCAAACCCGATTGTGACTAGCCTGAATCCCGAAAAGCCCTAACCCAGTTAACTGACAATCCGAGATAACTTGAACACCAAATGATTCAGCGTGATACTCGATCCGATTTGACTCGAAACATGAATAACTCGAACCTAATGTGAATCGTTCTGACCATAATAACTTGAACGTAATGTGAACCATTCCAATCAAAATCCAACCGTAGTTGATTTAAAACCCGAAATAGTTTGCTCCGACCATAATAACTTGATCGTAATGTGAACCGTTCCAATCAAAATCCAACCGTAGTTGATTTAAAACGCGAAATAGTTTAATTCAATTGACCGAAAACCCTTGATGATTCGAATCATTATGTAATTATAATTCTAACATCCAATTCATTTGATGAACCCAACAATGGAATTTCAATTCTATCAGAATTGGAATTGGAATTACAATTCCACAGTCCCATTCCAATTCCATGTACCAAACAAAGCCTAAGATCGTTAGAGCATTGCATAGAATGCTATTTTTCAGTGTTATTTCAGAATGTTTACTGAATTTAACGAGAGAAGAAGAGAGGCATTCCTACTAGGCCACTGACAAATTGCAGGCCGCTTTGAGAGTTGCATCACAAGCACATGGTGGAAACACAGGAGAGATTGTGGCACTTAGGATTGAAGCTGAGGTATTGTAATTTTCCCTTCGCTTGTAAATTGTCATTTTATTTTTTCTTTTAGCATGTCTTTGACAATGCATGTCGATAGTTGACATATGAAATTGTGAGTAGACTGCCAGAGATGAGGCAACCTCTGCTTTGGAGCAACTCCAAGAGTCCGAGTCAGAACTAAGATCACTGCAGTCAATGACTCAGAGACTAATGCTTACACAAGAAGAGATGGTTTGAACTCAAACTTCACCATTCCTTGTCGTTAACTAATTGTTGAACTCTCATCACATATCCTTTAAAGTGGTTCAGCGTCTATGTAGGAGGAGATTGTTCTTAAGAGGTGCTGGCTTGCTCGCTATTGGCGTTTATGCGTTCACTATGGTAAGAAATCTTTTCCAAATTTTGCATTCGTATAATCCAGCTAAAGTGGAGTTCAATATGTCGAGAACATCACACATGAGTTTAGTTAAAATTTCCGTATGGAATTATGATAGAAAAGAAATTAAGATATAAGTCTAATGAGCTATTCCACCTAATGCTAATTGGTTTTAGGATAAAACCTCACTTATGTAGACCTCATATTGCCAACTCTATGAGTTATGCCTAAGGCCTGGTGAAATTTTACACAATATTTGTCAGGTATATACAGCTTTTTTAATTTTTGTTTTTGTGAGGGAGACTATTTCAGATAATTAAACCCATAGGCTTGAAGTCACAAAGACTACCCCTATCGTTTTCTTGACATCCACCCTCTTTATCTATCCTTAAAATGTTTAGATTAATTTAGGTTGTGCTTCTTCATGTTTTTCCTCATCTTTCGGGAAGTATATGCACACGAACATTTTTATAGTAAAACCTAGTGTAAACCTTGTAGAAAAAAATAGAAAGGAAATAATGTTATAAATAACAGATTCAACCATGTCATTTAGGCTCTGTTTGCGGAAGATATTTCTTCTTTAAATCTTGTTCACTAAAAACATTTTTTTTCTTTAGAATATCCTTTTATCACTTTAGAAAATCAGTTCGATTATATAAATTTAAATGAAATTCGCATTTGATCCGTTTGAAGTTGATGCGAGATTGAAAATATGGGCTTAATAATCAGTGGCAGAGTAGTGTATTGGCACTGGAGGCGTGTGCCCCTAATGAATTTTGGAAAAATACATATTCGATATTGCATATAATCTATTTATTTGTGTAAAAAGCTAAATTGCTCTCACTTATTTTTCAATATTTTTTTGGTTAATCTTATTGTCCCCTGTATTAATATCTACTAAAAGCAAAAAATTTTATGTAGGCTATTGTAGGCTCTGGAAAACTATATTATATAATAGTTTATTACCATATCAGGTTATAGTCAGTGTTATGAACATTCAAAATATTGTAAATTTGTATAGGCTTTTAGGTTCTTTAAAAAAAAAAGGGTAATTTTTCTAGTAATGTAAGAGGGAAATATTATGAATATATAAATATATTAAAATAGAAAATATTACATTTTTCATGTACTTGAATTACGTAGTCGAAAGTACTGTTACGACTACCACTCAAACGTGCCCGCCACTGCTTATGACAGAAAAGGTTTGTTCAGCATGTAAGTGTGTAGCATTACGCTTTCCAGGTATTCACTCAGAAATAGCTGGTGGAAAACACCAAATTTGGTCATCCTTTGCCCCACTACCTGTTGAAATAGTAATGGCTGCTGGACAGAAAGCAAAGCAGGAGAATGAATCAGGTTTGTGCATGTCTATGACAGCTTTTCTTTTACCAGGCACTAAGGCACCGGATCCTATTAAAACTCCGAAGGTAAGCGTGCTTGGGCGAGAGTAGTACCAGGATGGGTGACCTACTGGGAAGTCCTCATATTGCCAACCCTGTAAGGTTGGAGATCCTCGAAAACAGCCTCTTGGCAGGGTTACACCCTGAAGAGGTAAGGCTGCGGACATCTATTGTTGTTGTTGTATGACAGCTTTTCTTTATTTCTGTTTCTGTCGTTTGCAATGTTTGAGAGATCAAAAACTGAACATTATAGTATTGTTCTTTTTCTTTCGTTTAATATGTGTACACAAACATTCTCATAGGTAGACTAAGTGTAATCTTGTAGAAAAAACATAGAAAATAGAAAATAGATTATTAAATAACAGATTCCCCCACTTTTACTTGAGTGACCATGTCATTTAGGCCCCCTTTGCAGAAAATGTTTAATCATTGAATATTTTTTCACTAAAAACATTTTTCCTTCAGAATTTTCTTTTGTCTGGAGATGCTCTCACATCCCTTAATCGTATCCTTCCTTCTCCTATTGAAAACCCTAACTATCATGACCTCCCACCATCTCTAGCCAACCACCACTTTGTGGACCCCTCCACGCCTGCAAGCAGAGCATCACTTTGCATAGCTACGTCCTTCGTTCCTAGGTCTCATGCTCTATACTGCGGGCCAACTTCTCTGGTTGGGGGTCCTCGGAAACAGCCTCTCTTCAGGGTAGCCCCCTGAAGGGAGAAGGCTGCGTACATCTCCCCCCCATATCCTGCTTTTGCGGGAGCCCTTGCAGGCACTGGGTTTTTTGTTGTTGTTGTTGTAATTTTCTTTTGTCTAATTTAGAACTCGGTTTGACTGTATAAATTTATATGATATTCACAATTGATCCATTTGATGTCAATGCGAGATTGAAAATATAGGGTTATGACGGAAATGGTTTTTTTACCTCTTCTCTTGACAAAAGTTTAATTTCTCCAATGATTTTCTCCTTAGGTAATTTTGTTTGTGATTCATGTACGAAACTATGGGAATGGAATGGAAAAATATTTCTACCAATCAAACGGAACCTTTTTTGTACCAAGAAAAGTTACTTTTGTACTGAACATTTTCCTTTTCTCATATATTTCCACTTATTTACTTCTGAGCAGTGAGCGGCGATTTGGAAGAGAAGACTAAGGAACTTTCCGGGGAGGGAAATGCTGAGACCATGCTTTTAGTGGATAAAGGTCTGCGTGAACTGGCTGTTCTAAAGGTTGGTTTATGCTCTCAGTCTTTGTTTCTTATATGGAACCTTGACTGTGCAACTTAGGATATTATACACCTTAGTCTCAGTGTGTTTGGTGTCCATTCTCAGGTTGTTTCATGCTTTTAATATGTATTTTGGATTATTTACATCATAAGTCCTCATACTAAATGTTAATTTAGTTTTTATACTTTTAATTGTGTCAATTTTGTTCTTGTGCTATTTTTATTGGGTCAATTTAGTTCTAAAGTAAAATTATCATTAAGTTGGAGATAAACTTTTATTTTCTGGTCATGAGTGGGTTTAAATTGGGTCAATGGGTGGGTTTGTGGTCACTTACATTTGACATTGGCGGATTTAAAATTATGTCATTAATTTATCTTTAATTCCACCATAGGACGAAATTGACACATTGTAAATTGCACAACTAAGTGATGTAATTAAAAATCAAATGAGCAAAGTACACTGAATTATGGGCAAATAACACATATTTTTTGGTTTTACTATCTATTTGAGGACAGAAGAACATAAAACTAGGTGCAACCTTGAAAATTTAGGGTCTTTATGTAAGCTTTGAACATTAATCATGTGATCTTCGTACTTCTATAATAACTAGAAAACTAGAAAAATAGCTGGATGAAATGGAATCCTAGACAGTTGTCTGGAACATCTACACTCAATACAAACCATTGATGCATGTGATAGCTATTTGATTCTTGAAACCTTAAAGATTGCGAACAGCAATTTTGACTAATTTTTTATGAAGGTAGAAGATGCAGTGGTGCTTGCAATGGCTCAAGAACGACGCAAAAACATGAAGAAATCTGCTCATGGAGGTTTGTAAGAATTTGCATAATTTTGTTTTTCATTGCTATTATCTTAGTTAGGGATCTAGATGAATCAAACGTTTGATGAACTACTCATGTTCAAATTGAGCTTGTTCATATTTGTTATGAGGCTCAATAGCTTATCAAGCCAAGTTTGAATGGAGGGGTATTCCACTCGTTAACGTTTGCGAATAGTTTGATAAAGGCTTGTTAAGAGCTCATTAAAGGCTCATTTAAGAGCTTACTAACCGCTCGACATTAGCGCAAAAACGGTTTGATACTGCTCAATAGTAACTCGAATCAATAAAGAGTATGACTTAGTAGCAACGAGCTCAACTTGGATTGATAAAGAGCGTGGATCAGTATGATAATAAACTCGAATCATTGGATTTGTTTAACAAATCTAGTCAAGCAGAGTATCAAACATACTAATATTTACCAAACCAAAAGTTGGAAAGCTTGATGAGGCTCAACTAGAATTCGAGCTCGATAACTCTTATCAAGCTCGAGTTCGAACAAGAGGGTGTTTAGATCAACTTGGCTCATTTTACACCTCTAATACTAGGGAAAATGTTATGTACCAAATTTAACTCTCTGTTTGAGTACATAGGACACATGGAAGAAAACTACTGGATTGGATAAACATGATATCAAATACTTAAATACATTAGAGAACATTTCAATCACTAGACTTGAGCACCTTTCATGGACGAAAAATCAAAACACTAGGACTTATTAGCAGGTTAGTTTGTGATCTTTAATGCATGTCAGTGAATTCATTATAGCAAGTGACTTCCACTAAATTAAAGTTAACATGCTATGCATTTGGATATTTAGGCTAACATTCCTCTTTTTTTGGATTTTTAATGTAGATGACATGAGATCTCCAAGTCAGAAGTATGTTGAAGCATATGGTGAGTTACCATATCCATCTTAGCATTCGAGCTCTTAAGGCTTGTAACTCCCGTCTTTTTTGTGGTTTTAAACTGATTGGATTGAACCCACCCTTTGAGTACAAAACTTGGGCATATAAGAAGATCGTTACATGCGATAAATAGACTATCTATGGGCTTGTTTGATAAGGTCTTTTGTTTACGGTTTCTTATCTTTGATAATTTAAAATCTAAGTTTTGAAAATGATTTTTTTTTTTTTTTTTTTTTTTGGTTTTTTCTTTAATTTTCAATTTCTTTTCTTATTTTTGAGTGAAAAGCAAATATAGTAAAACAAAAACAAGAAAAATTTTCAAAACCTAGATTTTAGTTTTCAAAAAACTAAAAAATGCAAAGAAAGAAAAGACATCAAACAGGCCCTACAATTTCCATTCTATAAGGCATAAATTCAATTAAATAAAGTTGCGCTGCAAAAGAATACTGAAGGGAAGAAAAAAAAATATCCTTTTTGTAAATTTCACATCGAAAGCCGATGTCTTTATGCTGATTGAATTGGCAAGACTGTCAACCTCCATGAGTACTAAGCTAGTGAACTTTTTTATAATACATCACTTAAATTGGGTTTGGGTTTGGGTTTGAGATGTCAAAATCAAAAACCTTTTTTTTGGGACACATATGGGTTTGGCGAAGATGGGATCAGAACTTAAGACCTCTTTTCCTGGGGCCTCTACCTTACTAACATTTTACCGCTAGACTAAGGCCGACTCGCAGCAACTTAGAAGTTGTTATATACCAGAAATCAATCTGGGATTAACTTCTGCTCCTCTGATATTGGTATTGCATGTCAATATAGCCAAACCTCCACCATGAAGTTGTGGAACATGATTGAAAACCGACTACATAGTTGAGCTCTAGGTATTGGTGGTGGTCACAGTTATTTTGAGGCTTCATTGGACATTGATAAGACACTTTGTACTCTTTAAATTAAACCAAGAGCATCTAAAAATCTTAGGGTCTGTTTGTTATGGTTTTCTGTTTGCAAAGTTTTTTAGTTTTCTATTTTCAGTTTTTGCCTAGTTTGATTGAGAATTAAAAACAAAAAACCAGAAACAAGAAAACATCATTTTTAAAACTTAGTTCTTAATTTCTCAAAAATCAAAAATTACAGACCCTTGGAAAATAACCTTGTCTGATTTCGAGACATATACTTGTACCCGACTCTTACATCATAACCATTTGGAGAGTAGGTATTGGTGGGGAGTGGTATATATATGTAGTGCAACAAAGGAGTCTCCCTTCGTAATAATTTCTATTGTCCCCTACTCTTTTGCCTTCATATATTCACCTGACCGTATGAGTATTCGTTAAAAACATGCATGTCCCTTTTGGAGGGTAAATATGATTTTGTCCTGGTTTATGTACAACTTGTTTCTAATAACATAAATATTATGCCATTTCAGAGTTAAGCAAAGAGGAAATTGAAGACGTGCAGTTCAAGATGGTACCTCATACCTTTCTCTTCAGAAATCCTTTACTTTTTTCATCATAACATAATTACATATCATAACATCATTATGATTCAGCTCTATTGCTTCGAAAACAACATGGCATAGGAACATACCCAGTGTCTCAAGGGCTCCCGCTTACGCAGGGTTGGGGAGGGGGGGCGGATGTACGCAGTCTTTCCCCTTCAGGGTGTTAACCTGAAGAGAGGCTGTTTCGTAATGCCCCCAACCTGAGGGTGAGGCCTTCCCAGGAGGTCACCCATCCTGGTACTACTTTCGCCCAAGCACGCTTAACTTCGGAGTTCTAATGGGATCCGGTGATGGTGTGTTGGTGCCCTCTTTGGTGGAAACAACATGACATGTTAGGCAAAATACCTCTTATAGATACCTAAACCAAATTTGAACTTGATGAGAAGACAAAAGAGAAAAAGAAACAAAGACACAAAGATTTATGTGAAAAACCCTCAAAAGAAGGAAAACTTATGGGCAGAGGTAGAGAATTTCACTAGATTGAAACTAGAGTTTACAAGTTGCCTCACCCACTCATTCTCTCTCTTTTCTGTGCGTTCTTTTGGACAAAAGCCCTACAAGAGTATATGTATATAGTGGACAAAAGAAGCAACACTAGAAATCACGGGGTATAATGACCCACCCAAAAAAAAAAGGGCCCATACCACGTGGGACCGTCGCCTAACACTAACCTCCAATTGGAATTTCAGACTAAAAAATAAATAAAAGTGAGGCTTGGGATAGGTGTAGTGCATGCTTATCCATAGCTTTTATGGTGAGCTTGTTTTGGAGACTTGAGCCCTTGACCTCTAAGTCATATAGGTCACACCAACGCTCACTTTCGAGCTCTATTGCTAAATATCTTGTTTATTTAATGAACCATTGCTTAAAATCAAGGTAATTGATTTAACTTTTGGTTTCATGGAGTTACTATACACCACTTCAACTATACATTATATTTAATAGACCTTCAATACAATCCTGTCCAAATTTTTTAACGTTGTCAGTTGCAGGTTGTTAACAAGGTTAGAACGTTTAAATGAAATTGTGATAAGCGTTTAGTTTGTACAAACTATTAGTTTGGTAGTGCTTTTGATGAAATTAAAATTGGACTTAGATTTCAAGCAATAATCTAGAGTAATCATAAGGCACTTACTTAAGAAAAGAAAAAAGAAAAAAAAAAATAAATAAATAAAGTTGCACTTAAGTTGCATGGTTGTTAAGGAGTCGGCTATACTAAAAGCTTAAGCTAATAGATAAAAAGGCACATGAATGGTTATATACTCAATGAAACCCCTACAGGGAATGTCCATTAGACTTAAAGCGTGGATAGTGCATACTCCATCTCATATCTTATACTGAAATCATATTAATGTTGAAAGTGGGGCTATTGGGATTCGAAATTGTAACTTTTTGATCAACAAAGCTATGATATCATGTCAAGAAACCAACTATTCCAAAAGCCTAAATTGATGGATGAAAGTTCAGTAATAGTTTTGTACTCCGACAAATGGTTGTGGTGTCAGGCATGGCTAAGTTACTTCTGGAGAAGAGCAAAGGAACATGGGTTGGAATCTGACATAGCAGATGAACGCTTACAGTTTTGGACTGCCAAAAGCTCGATTTCCCCGAGCTCTCATGATGCAGTTGATGGTATTTTGCTGCCCCCCATAATATTTCTTCATTTCTTTTTTTGTCGAGAATTAACTTTTTCAAAAGTTTAAGTTGTCTAGTAAGGGCCCAAGAATGATTTTATTATCTAACATGTACCCTCCGCAATTGCCCATTGGACTTAAAGTGTGAATAATACATTTGACACTGTATATTGGGATTCAAACTCTAAACCTCATGGTCAACAAGGCTTTAATATGATGTTAAGAAACCAACTATCACTAGTGCTTAAACCGGTAAGTAAGTCTAAGAATAATTTTATGCTCTAACATTCCCTCTTACACAAATGTCCATTGGATTCAGAACATGGTAATGCATTACCTCACCTCACACATCATGATTGAATTATAATTATTTATGAGTTAAGGCTATTGGGATCAGAACTCTCAACCTCTTGGTTAATAACCATATTAAAAAAAAAAAAAACAATTACCTCAAAAGCTTATGCTATCAAATGAGCCAAAAGTAGGCTTATTATGACAAATCAGATTATAATTCCAATTTTTTTGTTGTTTCAAAAACAATTTATTTTTGTATGAGACAGTGGAGCGAGGACTGATGGAGCTAAGGAAGCTGGGGATCGAAACCAGGTTGTGGGAGGAAACGCGGCGATGGATAGAGGGGGATTCCCACTCCAAATTACAGACTGATTCTGACTTCTAATATAGGGGAAAGTGTATGTACTCTAGGGCCTGTCTGATAAAGATGGCAATGGAACAAGGTATGTACCAGAGGTTACCTTGTCTATGTCTGTATTCGCCACTCAAATTCATACCCATCACCCGCTGCATTACCCACCATATGTATGAAATAGATATCCATATCATTTTTATTACCTATGCATTTCCAACGGGTCTTTAATACACCCGCCTTGAACTTGCCTTATACCTACTCTAATGTGGATACAAAACGATTATCTATATTTGCTAATCAATTATTTAATATTATTTTGGGAATCTAATTATGTTTTGTTGTACTTTTGTTATTAAGTTAATAATAAATTGAGGTTGACATAGGATGGATATTGTTGGTATAGGGCGAGATAGGGTGGGGACAATATTTTAACCGTACTGAGCAAACAGCCGTGGTGGGTATTTGTCATGTATACCAGCGCGTACTTGTTGCCCAATTCACTTGCACCCACGCTCCAAACGAAGCGGTTACTTGCAGTAATAGATTTTATTCACTCCGTTATGCCTACTGTTTGGTAATTTTTTACTTTTTGTAGTTTGCCATTTTATTTTATTTTTTTCAGTTGTTTCTTAATGTAAGAGAAAATTAAAGACCTAAAACTAAAAATAAGAAAAAAAACTATTTCTAAAAATAGATTTTTAATTCCTTTATGAAAAACTGTAACTACAAAGTGATTGAAAACAAGTCTTAATTTGTTTTCTTACACAAAGTAATGCAGCCTACGAGTAACTGAAAACATTAGTGTCCTTGGCGGTTCACTTTCTAAAAAGGCCTTTTTTTTATAATTGAAGTCAAAACCCATACAAAGGATCACGACCAACAGTAATGATTCTTAAACAAGAGAGCAAAATTTAAAGCAAAAAGACAAAAGAAAAACTCAAAAATGCATATTATATACCGCTAATGACCAAAAATAGTAATAAATTAGTGTGCCTTAATTTTGCCTGCTATATTCATAGGTGACATTTTTGGATGGATCTGAAAGGAGGGGTGTTTCTACAGTACAGAAAAAAAAAAAATTCTATACGTATAGAATGTACCCCAAATCACCAAAAACATACTCAAAAACACGAAAAATGTACTCAAAATCTGTGACGTGTGTCAACACACAAATCACAAATTTTGCCTGATTTTGAGTACATTTTTGGTGTTTTTGAGTACATTTTGCTGATTTTAGGTACATTTATGTAGGTACAAATTATGGACTTTTTTTGCAAAATAGAATGTTTTGAAAACAAATTTAGAAAAGTAGTACAAGTTGAAAAATATTTAGCAAAATGGGACGGTTTACTGTAGATGCATGGTTGCACGCCATTTCCGACGTCGTGCAAAAGGGAAAAAAGGACCTGGGCAACCCTTGCTCGTTGCACACCGAGCGGCGCGTCGTGCAAAACGAGATAGGTTGCACGACCAGCACCACGGCGTGCAACAGGTCCCTGGTTCGCGACCTCCAGTCCGGCGTTCAACGACTAGCTGCCAGCTTCACGACCACTGCTACGGCGTGCAACGAGATAGGTTGCACAACCAGCACCACGGCGTGCAACAGGTCCCTGGTTCACGACCTCCGGTCCGGCGTTCAACGACCAACTTTTATCATGTGTTGCAACCCTACCGGCGATGCGAGAATCCGGCTACAACTTCACCCATACAATATATTTTTTATCCATCATATAATAAGTGATTGCATCATATTATATAAATTACAGCACTAATAATAAAATATTAAAACTATATGAGTCGAGGTACTAAAAATGTAAATAACTTGAATAGTAATAATAACAATGATATATCGTATTACAATATCAAAATAAAAAAAAGAAAGTAATGTATATCTTAAGGATCCAAATTTGATGTGGAGCTACGACTAGGTTCCGCACGATGTCGCGAGGGTGTGGACTCCATGTGAACCGAGTAACTGCGCCGGCGAGGAAGTTCACGTCTACTTCCTTCCTCGGCATGTAAAATACTGTGGTCGACACCTTCGTCACGCAGAATTTGTCGAAACTCAGGTCCGCCACCCATAGCATCCATTCCACTACTGCAACCACCTAGAACATCTACGGAGAGAGACTGTACAGTGTGGCGAGCAGTGTCGCGTATTGCCCGAGCTACCCTTCTAGTCTGTTGTCTAAAAGCGCCAATCTATGACATAGTACTTTATCATGTTATTAAAATATAATGTATAAGAAGTGACAGGACAAAGGTTTTCAATATACTTACAGCTCGTTGAATACGATTGCCACTTGGTTCATAAACTAGCCGAGGGTGGGGCGGAGGTTGAGCTTCACGCCGTCTGATGACACGCCTAGTGATAGATAAGTACCAGTCTATGTACTCTGTAGGCGATGTCGGAGGATCAGGCACGTCGGCGATACTTTGCTCCCGTGTGTCCCACATCTCGACCCATTGCGCGTGATATATATCCCAATTCTCGTCATGCCTGCCGTGACGAGATGTACTGTGCAACGTGTCAAGAGTATCGACAGGATCTGGAATATGCTGCGTCAATCCAAATTGACCCAACACTCTGTCTGGGCAATGTAATTCTACAATGCCGAAGAATATCAGAGGTCCTACATATGTCCAGATGTGATGGCCCTCGACACAAATTTCAGGCAATGCGTTCAACCTGGATTGCCTGTATGGTGTCCAATTAACCTAAGAACATATAAAATTACTCGGTCATTACAATAAATATTGAACGTCAAAGAAATATGTATATCTACATGCATATACCTGATGGGGTTCTTGGACATCGAGCTGGTCCCTATAGAAGGATCGACTGCGCCTTGGAGCCTCGCGGAATGATAAGTCAGCCTTCCAACTGATTAAATAGAATATGAATTATTTTAAAATACATACATAATATTACATGTACATTAAGGCCACATAGTAATAGAATATTTTATCTTACTAAGCGCCCAATGGTGGTGGCGGATCATTAGCTGCAACTTGATGACGACGGGGGCCGGCGATAAGTGGTCGACCGATGTGTAAGTGCTCCCACAACTACAACTACACATAATGAATTATAAGATTTGGGATAATGCTACACATTGGAACATTAAACATGAATATAATTGCAATCCATACCTGGAGCAACAAAACACATCCGCCTAATCGACTGCTGTGCTGCATGCAGCATCGACACAATTGTCTGTACAGGTTGGCGAGCACTGCTGACCCCCAGCTGTACTGATTACATCTCTCCATGGTTTCAAGCAAGGGTAGATAGATGAGCGATGTCCAACTACCAGTGCAGTTGGCGAACAGTACCGAGTCGAACATATGGAAGATGTACAGTCTAGCGTGCTGCAACAACACTTGCTCATCAGCGTCAGCTGGGGGTCCTTGCTATACCTGTGCTTTCAACCATGTGGTTCTTATCATGCCGAAATTCCTGGGGGGATCTGTACCCAATAATTGCACACACAGTTCCCCCCAGCGATAGTTAGAAGGACCAACGACCGCCGGGCCGTGAATACGGAGACCTAGTAAAATTGCAACATCCTGCAGTGTTGGCGTCATCTCACCAACACGTAGGTGGAATGTATGTGTCTCCCGCCTCTACCTCTCTACCAAAGCAGTAATCAAGGCATTATCAATTTGGATTTGACCTATTTGGGTCACTCCAATGAGACCAGCCTGTACGATAAGATGTCGTATTAACCGGTGAGGTTCTATCGGACGGTGTTTCCTCGCCCTGATTTCGTCGTCCGCCTGTAACACGAAACATTAAGCATGTCACTCAACTATTCGAGCAAATACGTACGTAATACATTAAGGCTAACCATTGCTTATAAACATACCACTCCATTCCAAATGTCCTCCGAACGATGCGTGGCCTGAAGATGCAACACTGAATCATCATCTGGACCAGGAGTCTGCTCAGCATATCGACTGCTAGATGGTCGTCCTCCTCGTCCTCTTGTCATTGCTCTGAAAAAATAACATTCCAATCGATTGCAACACAAGAATAAGATTACATTTATTACATGTTACTATAATTGATAATAGTACGTATTACAACACTGTACTATATTTACATGAAATTACAGTTGCTAAAAATATATGGAGTAAAAAATTGAAAGACATACATACATCAACCTAATTACAAAACTATCGCTGTCTATTCACACAAGTTTTTTTATTATGGCCTCTCTGACCACATATGCTACATTTGTTTTTGGACGTCCCCTCCCTTGCGTCCATTTCATTACATATTCGGGTTGATCTCGGCCTTCTTCTACCCGTTCTCCACCTAGTATCATCTGCTACCACCGTAGGCCCGGTATACTCTGTCCATAAGGACTTATCAGGAAGGGGGTGAAACAATGGAGCATATGCGCTTGCGTACATGGCAACGTTGTACAATGGATCAACGTATTGCCTGTAGTCGAGCTTACATGTAGTACAACACGCAAGCACATGTGAACATGGACGATGGAACATTTGCCATTTACCACAAGTGCAGCTCCATTCATTCGGCGTTACAGTGTTATAAACCTCCCTTATGTATCCTGATTCAGTCTCACGACTAGGAGTTGTGACCTGGAACTCCATGCGGTTGCGATCAAAGAGCGTTACCGTATGTATCCTTGAATTTATGATGGCACGCTCTATTTGGGCAAAGACGGCGGGTAGCCATAGAATACCCCTTGAAAAAAACTCCTCGGCGAGATCCCTGTGACTGACAAAATATTTATTGCATCGAAAAAATGTCAGCTGCACAAGGGCAGTTATCGGGAGTGCTCGCCCCCCCTTCAAAACACTATTGAACACCTCCGAAATATTAGTGGTCATGTTACCATAACGATAACCACCATCATACGAAAGCGCCCAACGTTCCTTTGGTTCTCTCTCTATCGACTCTTTGACCTCATCGTTGACGTGGATGAAATGATCGTACATAGCATCGAACTTCCTTCTAGAAGGTTCCCTCGCCATCGCATTCAACTTCTTCTTTAGAGTATGATTTTTGAATTTGTGGTTGAAGTTGCTGACCAGGTGGCAAGAGCAATACCGATGCTGTCCTTCGGGCTCAGGCCAAATAATTGACATTCCATTCTTGATTCCTGCATGTCGATCAGATAATATACACATTGGGAAGCGGTCGCCTGTCACATAGGTCCGTAGACATAACAAGAACCAAGTCCAACTCCATGTACTCTCCTCGTCCACCAAAGCAAAACACAATGGATACAGACCGTTGTTTGCGTCAAATGCGACTGCAACCAGCAACTTCCCCATGTATTTCCCATATAAATGGGTACCATCAACACTGATCAATGGACGACAATATTTGAAACCCTCTATGGATGGCCCGAATGCCAAAAACACTCCGCAAAACACTGCTTCCCCGTCTTCTTCGCTCTTAAACCGCCAGTCGACAACAGTGCCTGGATTTGACTGTTGCAATGCAGCGAGTAGCTTAGGGAACATAGGAAATGCTTCCTCGTGCGAGCTGAACAACCGGTCAAGCACTTGTTTCTTAGCTTTCCACGCCTTGAAATACGAAATGGTGTACCCATGCTGCTGTCTCACTGCTGCTCGAATTGCTTCAATGTTCACCTTAAGATCAGCAGACACAATAGGTAACACCATATCCGCAACAAAATTTGAGGTCAGGTGACGATGGTCTTTTGACAGTACAGTGGTCGTACAGGTATGTGGCCCCTTTAAAACTGATATCTCAAACAGGCCACTCCTTTGTTTCAGCGCCCCTCGCAGATACCACTCACATTGTGGTGCTTGTACGCACTTTAGAGCTACGTAGTGAGACTTCGACTGGTGCACAACATATTGCAATTTGTTTTGAATGTGCCACAAATTCACTTGCTTGACTAAGTCCTCCTTTGTTTGAAATAATTGTCCTTCTCTAAACTAGATCCCGTTAACCCTTGTCTTCTGCCTTCCTCCCAATCAGAACAGACCGCCCGGTCTGCCCAGGAAACATCTTCAAACTCGGGAACAGGGGCGTGGAATATTGTCGGCTCTTCCATATCATCTGCTTCATCAGCAAAAGCAGCCATACCCTCATCTCTATCGTCATTCGATGCCTCGGAATCATTGTTGGCATACACCCCATCAAATATACTTCTGTTCTCATTTGCAACCATTGTAGGTACTAATGAAACATCCACATTGGGACTTCCAGATGGGCCAGCAACTTCGAATTGAAAATGTGATGCATGCGGTTGAGAACTGCCGGCGGCTTCCACAGCATTTAAGTATAATTTTACAAATGTCAATCCACTTCCTAAAACCATTTCGAACATGGACCTTAAAGTCACTGGACAAGTGATCTCAATAGGTGTATATTTTACTGGATTTTGGGGCAACAACATTCTCCATGTAATTGCAATGTCAGTAGTGTTACCATTCCACCCAGTGGCTTCATACATCATTCCCTTCAACTTCGGAAGAGAAATTCCAGACCGTGCCATGAGTAGAAATTGTCTTCCACCTGTGTAATCAATGCCATCAACGGTTTGCACCATATGTCCATCAAAATGACACATCAATGTCACTACGTTGCACGCCATAATATCTATATTGATTATCCATAAATAAAAGTAATAAATAATTTAATTATCTAGTTCTATTACGATAAAACACTTTGTGACACACTTAATCCGCTATAATTTTAATATCTAGTTCTATTACGAAGAAACACTTTGTGACACACTTAATCTGTTATAATTTTATTACATAAAATAGAATATTAACTACACTTTTCACATAACACATCAAGTGATTACATTCCATATTACTCAATATGCAATAAAAATTCCTGTATAATACATATAAATACATACATGCAAACATATTATATATATAAATGTGTGTGTCAACGACATTATTAATTTTGGTTTGTATTCCGTTATATTTCAGTATCGATTAAATTGGTCTTTTTCACTTCTAATTTTTTAAAAATTCAAATTTTACTTCAAATTAAGTATTATACATATACATATTAATTTTAATAATCACAAAATATTTACAAATTCGAATTGAAATATTTCAATAAAGAGTATGTGACTTCAAATTATACATAATATTTTAAATACCTAAAAGATACTATAAATATTCAAATCATTGTGTATATTTAAAAAATATAGTTTTCTAACATTAGATTAAGACATAAATATAAATATTTAAAAATTTTGTCAAAATTGTAAGTGTATTTGAATATATTGTACAACATATAACATAATATTTAGCATAACAATTTACTAATGGGTGAATTAACAAATATATTTTACAATTAAATTTACAACCTAGTAATTGATACGTATCATTAATAAATAATAATAATAATAATACTTGTATTTAGCTCTTGAGATTATTTGTGATTAGTGTAAATAATAATGTAATAATTTCATTTAAGGGTAATGACAAACTAAATTTTCCCTCTCTTTCTTTATACTCTCATCCCCTTCTTGTATTTCTTTATCTCATCTCACTCTAACTCCCAAATAAAACCCTAATTCAAAATAAACCCTAACCCTAACTCATAGTTAAACCAACTGGGGTAATATTAACTAATATTATAATAATTAATTATATCAAAAATTATTCTACAACAAATTATTTAACAATATTATATTTTTATGTAAACAATATAAATAATTGTTAATTTTTACTCTAAATCTCCATATTTGACATTCATTCTCATAAAATATGTAACTTACTTCAAATTAATTATAATATGCGTAAAAATTACATGTTGCACGTGTACAAGTCTTCAAAATCACAAGTATATTAAAGCAAATCATATAAACATATAGCATAATATTTTTTACAACAGTTTATTATTCATTATATAATAAAAAACGCATTATATAAAATATCATTCTACACATTAATTATATACTATTTATAAAACAAAAAAAAAACAAATAAAATTACTAAATTAACATGACATCAAAATATAAAAGAACAACTAAAATTTTATCACAATAACGACTTACATAGTAATGAAAATGAAAGCTGGAGTGAAAGTATTTGATTAAGTAAGAATAGATTAAAAGATGTAAAAATTTTGTGTTGTAATAATTGTTTGTTATAAAATTTTGCAGAATTATTAAGGTATATATAGACAATGAGAGCTGAAGAAATGAGCGAGGGGAGGGGGACTCACGGGTAAAATTGCAAAAAGAGATAAAAAAGGAATCTTGTAGCAGGCAAAAAGAGTTCAAAAAAAGGAATCTCGCAGCGGGATTCCCGCTGCCGCTGCACGCCCGGGAATCCCGCTTCAAGCTGCACGACGTACGGCTTGTCGTGCAGTAGGTATGTCGTTGAACGCCGCACCGAACGCCGGAGGGTGGCTGGTCGTTGCACGCCGTATCAGAGGTCGTGAAGCTGGCGGCTAGTCGTTGAACGCCGGACCGGAGGTCGTGAAACAGGGACCTGTTGCACGCCGTGGTGCTGGTCGTGCAACCTATCTCGTTGCACGACGTACGGCGCGTCGTGCAACGAGCAAGGGTTGCCCAAGTCCTTTTTTCCCTTTTGCACGACGTCGGAAATGGCGTGCAACCATGCATCTACAGTAAACCGTCCCATTTTGCTAAATATTTTTCAACTTGTACTACTTTTCTAAATTTTTTTTCAAAACTTTCTATTTTGCAAAAAGAGTCCAAATTATGTACCTTAGCACTTCTGCTGAAAGGAGTTCCTTAGAATAAACTGTGATGCTCATTATTATTTTTAGTTAGCTAGTAAAAATATGTTTGAGGGGAAAGCATCTCCCCTTGTATGGGGGGAAATGTGACTTCCTTTGGGGAGTCAATATGTGCAAAATCACAAATTCATAAAGATATATGCAATAAACTTTATTTTCAAAGTTGAAGAAAATGTATATGATAATGTGGTGTTCATGTGATTTGATTGATGCAGATAATGCTCCACCACACACTTCCAGGCTCTCTGCTTATGAACAAATTATGTAGACAACAGATTCCTGAAACTATAATAATAAGATAGTTTTGATGTCAAAGTTAGATTAAGCTTAATTGAAATTAAAAAGAGCAATAATCTTGGCCCTAGACTGGTGTAGGTAAATTCTTTGTCAATGTGGATTGATCTCTATCCAACTTGGGGTGTAAATAAGTCAATTCGTCATGAAACTCGAAAAGTTTAGCTCAATTTGAGCTCAATCCAAGCCAAGTCGGCTTGTTTAACACAAAATGAGCTAACCCTGAGCATAGTAAAGCCAGAGCTCTGCTTCGGACCAAACTAAGGGAAGCTTAAGTATATAACTAGATTGAACTTCGAGAGTCAAAATAAGGGAAGCTTAAATGTGGTGTGACTCCCTTTAAAGAAGAAATGAAAAGCATTATAAATATTGTATCACGACAACTCTACTTAATACACCATCGATAAAATTAGTAAGGAACTACACGATAAATAGTAAGAACATGCAAGTGTTGTGTTGTGTTATATCAAAACCCAACATCACAGCAATAGGCAAAGACTTCAAAGTTTTCATAAAATAGAAGACAGAATTACACATTTATTTTACCATTTACGCACTAAAGAAAAAACAGTAATTATCACAAATACCCTTTTTGGTTAAAATCAAACCTCCTGAACTTATAATTTCATCGTAAAAAGCTCCAAACTATCAATTTATAGTAATTAGAGCTACTATATTCCATCTAATTTTTTTTAACCCTGACAACCACCAAAATCATGTAAGTATCAGATAATGTTTTAGACCAATCAAATGATATGTACATGATTTAGCTATTGAAGGGGTCAAAAACTTGGACAATTCCAATACCGGATCTAAGTTGATAATTTTGGAGTTATATTTTGAAAAAATCAAAAGTACAGGGGTGCTTTTTGATTTCAAACAAAAGTTAAGAGGGCTAAGTATTGGAATATGGCCAAGAACAGCAGTTTTGTGGTGCCCCAGGTGCTCCTGACTTGGAGGCTCGTCAAACCCCCTTCCCAGTTGTTGTCCCTCTTAGAGGGAACCTTAGTCAATCTCCTTTTACGAATGTGAAAAACAAGCCAAAAACATAAAACTCAAAACATCTATTATACAGATAAACATAAAAAAAAAAGCATCAAATTGCAAGTGAATTGCTTCCTTTCTACCCTCTCCCATCACCCAAATCCTTGTTCTGATCATTTTTTGTTACATCTTCACTATCAACCCTCACCTTCGAACCACAACAAGTCCTCTTACGATGCATTTCCGCATTCGGTTTTTCAAGTTCAGACCTCCTATCTAAAAACTCGGAATTCTCCTTCCAAACCTCTTCATTATCATAAACCTCCTTCTTCCAAATTGGAACCGTTGCCTTAATCTCATCGATCAAATACTTACAAGCATCCAACGCATCAACACGGTGAACAGAGGAGACAGCGATAAAGATGCTCGTTTCTCCCACTGGAACAGGACCAAGCCGATGGGCAACGGCTATTAGGCTCAAATTCCATGTGGAACGAGCTGAGGAACATATAGATTTTATGCAACGTATAGCCATAGGAATGTATGCTTCGTACCTTAGTTCCATGACCGTTTTGCCCTCAAATGTGTCACGGGTTGTACCGGAGAATGTTGCAATAGCACCACATTGAGGAGAGCGCACAAAGTTTATGTACTTGACTATGTCAATAGGGTTGTGTTCTTCAAGGATTTCAATTAGGTTTTTCTCCTCTTCAGCCATCTACTTCCTAACTTCAGTATTTGTTTGTGACCTGTAAAGAAAGGTTAACTTGGAAGATAAATTAACAATCTGAGTTATTTGCACTGTTGGTCATGTTTTTATATTTGTTCAAATTGGTCCATCATCTTTTTTTTTTTTGTCCAAAATGGTCTCTAATGTTTGTAGATTTGTTCAAATTAGGCTCTATTTTTTTTTTTTTTTTTTTTGGTGTTCAAAATAATCCCTAATGTTTTATTTTATAATAAAATTGGTACCTCATCCTTTAAATTTTATCCTAATTTTGGTCAACAGGTGGGGGACCAATTTGTCATAAAATAAAACATTATCAACTATTTTGATCAAAAGAAAAATTGAGGAACTAATGTGAACAAAGTTATAAATATTAGGAACCACTTTGAATCAAAAAAAGATGATAGACTAATTTGAACAAATTTAAAAACATCAGGGACCAACATTGTAAATAACTCATTAACAATCTCATATCAACTTCAAGGAGCCAGCTCAAATGATAGGGAACTTGGAACTAATGCCTTATAAATCGTCAAGTCTAAGGTTTGAATCATGCCATTGGGTGCAAACTATCCTTGGGGCCACTTATCAGGTGTCTTTTTCCAAAGCGTACAATCAGGATTAGTAGGTGCATGTAAACTCACTTGAACACCCGACTACCAAAAAGAGTCTAATTTTTGGAATTTCATGTGTTGTCTAGAAAGTAAATGCATTGAGATTGAGGTGACAAAGCTGGGTGGTTGTGGGATATTGGAAGTTTGTTATAACATATTGAAAGCTTCACATTCTCTTCTTCTTCATTCTCCCTCCTTTTCTCCCTAATTCTCCCTTCTCTCCCTCCTATTCTTCTTCTCTCACATTCAACGCATGATTGTGAGCCTAGCTACCTGAAAGAGGCATAACAAAATAGGTATCAGAGCGTGTAAACGAACCAAGAACGCCAGGTGATGGCTCCAAGCACACCCCCCTGCTACACCCACTACAAAAGGGTCATCCGAGAGCCAATTGCCAGAAAAAGTGGAAGATCAAATCAAGTTTCTCTTCCATGGAAATACTTGAAATTAGCCAAAGAGGTACTTGAAGAAGGCTCATGAAAGGAAAATTAGCCAAGTCAAATGTGCAACAAACAGTTCTGATGGAGGAAAGGCTTGCTAACCAATAGAAAATAAAGGTACTTTTGATCAACCCCCAATCCTTCAATCCACAAATAATCACGGTTCTAACAATGGCAAAGCACCAATGGATCCCAACCAAGCTTCTGCCAGTGTAGCACCTGCTAGGGGGATTGTTTTTATGCAATTAGATCAAGATTTCCCACCACCAAGGAGAAACCACCACTATAATTTAAGGAACTATGATCAAGAACATTATAGTTTTACACGTCCTAAGAAACATAAACCAAAATTGGACTTCCTGTCATTTGATTCTACTAATCCTCGAGGTTCGGCATGTAGATGTGATAAATACTTTCAATATTTTGACATGTCAAACCAAGATAATACCTTAGGCATTTACCTTGAATGTGATATAGGGACATGGTTTGAGGGTTATCTCCTGGGTAGGAACTATGTCATATGGGATCAATTTGTTGAAGACTTACGTAAGCGCTTTGGTGGTAAGAAATATGATGATGTAATTCAAGAATCCAATAAGCTTCAACAAACTAGTTCAATATCAATCTAAATTTGAAGAATTGAAGGCGTATATGATTAAGTTGGATCCTCATTTGCCAGAATCATATTTTGTTTCAAGTTACTTAAGTGGTTTCAATCCTGAAGTTAAGCATTCCATTGCTATGTTCAAACCTGCTATCCTTGTTGATGCATTTGAACTAGCCCAACATTATGAATTGGCTCATCCTCCAGGCAAAAGAACTAGCACTAACAAATCTTAATACTTTCAAGGGAACATCTTTAACTAATAATTCTAGTACCCAAGGATCCAAGAATGTCACAAATAAATGCTTCTGCAAATTTGCAGAAGCCAACCTCTGGCACTACGCAGAGGTCCTTGACCTCTTCTACCAACCTTTATATGACTAGCACTAGCAACTCCAAGGCCTTGGTGATGCAGCAAAGAAGAAGAGGATTACTGATTATAGAAGATTTTATATTTTTATTAGATTTAGATAGAATAATTGATAGAATTAGATTAGAATATATCTTTAAATCAATAAGATATTTTTGTTTTGTTTTGATTAGAAGGATAATTTAGTTTCTTTTTATTATTTATCTTAATAGTTTTTTAATTAGATTTATGATTTACCTTAATAATTTTCTATTAGGTTTAGGATTTATCTTTTCTAATATCCTTCTCGGGTTTAGCTTTCTAGAAATAGAGCTTTGTAATTCGTTATTTGAAAGTTTGGGATGAAATAAAAGTTGAATTTTGTTTTGATTAGCAAGTTGTGCTACATCAATTTGGTATCAGAGCTCTACTTCTAGACCGTTGCCGCAAAGCCGCCATAGCTGCCACCCCAATGTCATCGCTTGTGCACGATACTATTGCTGAGTGGTATCTTTTCCCCGCCACTACCACGATGCAGTGGTACCTACCTATCCTTAATTACTAATTAGTCCCCCCACCAAAAAAAAAAAAAAATTTAAATTTCTAGCAGCCAAAAAAAAAAAAAGTACTCTAGCGCCACCATTGACCACAGTCGCCACCAGCCTACCGCAGTTGCCTTCGCCACCACAAAACACCATCCATTGTCCAACCCTCCATGAAACCCTAACCGTAGATTTTGAAACCCTAACCCAACCAACCAAATCCCCAAACAAATGTGAGTTTTTAGCCTCATATTGAACTCTAATTGATTTGAGTTCATGTCCCCCACAAAACCTTAACCCTAGTTCTAATACTTCATACTTTCATAAATTCCAACCCAAAAACAAATAAATAAATAAAAATTCTACATTATCAATGCCCATATGTCTACTATATCCACTACGTGCAATTACTTTTCAACCTCTTGGATTATTTCGAGTCAAATAAGCATGGGCCATATAGTAAGGGTAGCTCTTCACATCCCTATCACTTTTGGGAATTTGTTTGGCATCCAATTTTCTTTACGATGTATGCTATACCTGATGCCTATTATGTTTCTAGACTTGAGGATAAGTTGTATGTGCTTCCACTAAACAAGTCCGGAGCGTACCTTAGGGCTTATCGTGATGAAACTGCCCCAACTTCCTCCCTTGCACCCACTTATGAGCTTCCTTGCAATCCGGATACAATATATTGTCTTCTTCCCCAATTACCATCATCCAAGGAAGTTAAAGGAAAAACAAGTAAAATCGAAAATAAAGAAGAGGAAGATGAAGCCAAAGAAGAAAAGGAAGAGGAGAACAAAGTGAAAGAAGACGAGGAAGAGGAGAACAAAGTGAAAGAAGAAGAGGAAGAGAAGAACGAAGTGAAAGAAGAAGAGGAAGAGATCAAAGATCAAGTGAAAGAAAGAGGAAGAGAGATGAAGCGAAAGAAGAGCATTGCAAAGAGTCACAACATATCCAATTTCCCAAAAATATGGATGATGCATGTTCTGAAAATTTTATTGAATCATTCCTGAACAGCTTGTTCACTTCATCCAGGACGACCCCTGCACGAAGCAGGATGTTTGCTACAATTTCTTTTTCCTACGTTTGTTTAAAACTCGTGGTCGGGTTTTTTTTGAACACAGGGGGAATTGATGCAACATGGAAGACGAGGATTACTGAATATAGAAGATTTCATATTTTTGTTTCAAGTTACTTAAGTGGTTTGAATCCTGAAGTTAAGCATTCCATTGCTATGTTCAAACCTGCTATCCTTGTTGATGCATTAGAACTAGCCCATCATTATGAATTGGTGCATCCTCCAGGAAAAAGAACTAGCACTAACAAATCTTATACTTTCAAGAAAACATCTTTAACTAATAATTCTAATACACAAGGATCCAAGAATGTAACAAATAAATACTTCCGCAAAATTGCAGAAGCCAACCTCTGGCACTACGCAGATGTCCTTTACCTCTGCTACCAACTTTTCTATGACTAGCACCAGTAACTCCAAGGTCTTGGACACCAAGAAATCCCCACCTTGATGTTTTAATGCATGTCAAAAGGAATCAGCTCGACACTATCACTATTGAGGATACAGTGATAAGCACAATACTGCAGAACCTAGTGAAGAAGATGAAGATCCAATGGAGAATGAACTAGTAGAAGAAGACCCTGAAATTATGTCCATGTCCAGCACTTCAATGAATGGTGGAAATGACCATAGAAACATTAGGATCAAGGGTATGATCAAGAAGCAAGGAGTTCTAGTTTTGGTTGATAGTGGGTAAAACACAGTTTTGATGATCCAAGATTAGCCGAAGTAGGAGGATTTAAACTCACACCAGGTCCTTCTCTTAATGTGAGGGTAGCTAATGGTAGTAAAATGGTTACTCACGCATGTTGCCTTGATTTTACTTGGCAAATCCAAGCTCATACTTTCAAATACAACTTTAGGGTCCTTAGACTTAGAGGTTTCGACATACTATTAGGTGTTGATCAGATGGCTCATAACCCCATCCAATTAGACTTTCTTAATCTAAAACTAACAATCCAAAAAGATGACTTTACAATGCTCCCTTAGCCTTATTTATAGACTAAGCATCGGGGAGGGGGGGGAGGAGGAAGAAAAAATACATAAAATACAGCCAAAAATAAAAGAAAATAGAAAACACGTCAAAAAGAAGCTCGTGGCTAGTAACAACCATTCCTGCCAAGGTACTTCTAGAAGTCAAGCTATTTATGGCCGAATTCAAATTTTTGGTTTTTCTACCATAATTCAATGCTAATTTTGTGAATCTAAGCTTATTTAGTGAAATTGAACTGGATTTTGGGGCCGACTTCATGATTTGAAGTACAATACCCCAAAGTCAATCCTTATCTCAAGGATAAAAACTTGGAAATTGGCTTTTGAGGAATGTATAGTCCTCCCAAGTAGATTCCTCTTGGCTGAGATTAGCCTATTTCACGAATACTTGACAACAGGTCTATCAATCCTTTTGACCAATCTTCTATCCAAGGTTGCCTCTAGTTCTATCAGAACCTCTCCTACCTCTGGTTCTATCAAAAGCGGTCCTTCATAATTTATGGCTAGAAGATCTACAGAAGCCACTACTATCTCCGTCCAATTCTTCACTTAACTGAGAAATATGGAACCTTGGATGTATGGAACAAGTGGAAGGCAGCAAAAGTTTATAAGCAACAATCCAACTCTTGCAACAACCTTGTACAGGCCAAAGTATCAAGCTGCTAACTTCACATTGCTTCAAATTGCAGCAAAACTTTTCCTATATGGTTGTAGCTTGAGGTAGATTCCTCTTGGACGATCATAGTCATGGTATCTAGGGTTAGGTCTATGGTTATTCCTAAGACGGTGAGAGTTGGAGGGGTTACCTAGACCTGGGTTGGATGAAACAAATTGACCATGTGTCGACTCGAAAGACCGAGGAGATGTAGAGTTCTCATTTTGGGGCGCATCATCATTATTACTCAACAGATTTGTGTTCTTACGCAACAAAGTAAGAATCTCACTAATTCGTGCTCTAGTGCAAGAATTTTTAGATTCATGATGTTCAACAGTTTCTCTTAGTGCGCACAAGGTTCATGAAATTCATTGGGGGACATAGATCCTTCATGTGGAGTAGGCTCAACTTGTTTATCATGATTTCTAGACAGGCCCATGAATATGTGCTTTCAGTACTGAGGTTAATGAAATTACCACAGGCATTTATTAGAAAATAATCTAGCAATTTGAACTTTCAAGTAAAACTTTAGATGTTTAATATCGGTTATTGTTTAGGTCGCACAAGGAAGATCGCAAAAAGAATTTTTTTTTTTTATAAAAACAAGATTAAATATAAAGGACCTAGTGAAATATACCTTTTCCACAATCGTAGAAAGCTTTCTATTAGTCCCCTCAAGCTTGCAAGAGAACCTTCAAAGTACCCCAGCTGTCCTCCTCAAAACGTGACAGAGATGATGGAGATGAGTCCATGGCGCTCGGCGATGGAGGTCGACCGTCCTGGACTGTGGAATTTAGGGTTGGGGTTTGAAATATAGGGTAAGGGTTCAAATTTGGGGTTGAGGGTTAGGGTTAAGGTTCAAATTTGGGGTTCGAAATTTAGGGTTAGGGTTCGAATTAGGGATTCGAAATTTCGGGTTAGGGTTCGAATTTGGGGTTCGGGTTAGGGTTCGAAATTGGGGTTTATGTTCGAAGCTGTTCTCGAGGGTGGGTGGTGGTGGGTGGTTTCGGTGGTAGGCGTAGGGCTTCTGGGTGGCAGGGGCTAGGTTTCTAGGTGGGTGGTGATGGTTTCGTAGGGTGTCAAGCTAGGGTTTTCTTCTTCCTTTTTTTCTCCCTTTTTTTTTTTTGTTTTTGAAAGCAAGAACGAAATTGGACCAATTTGAGCTTTGACACCAAAATTGATGTAGCACAAACGAGAAAACTAAAAGACTTCAAACTTAACTCTCAAATTCTAAATTTTTATTCATTCAAATGATATATCAATAAAGCACATAAGGGTCCTATTTATAGAATAGGAGCCCTAAACTAGAAAAGATAAAGAAGTATATTCATAACTTAACTAGGATAAGGAAATTAAAATCATATTCTAATTAAAAACTCTAAACTAAATAAACTCTGACCAATTTGAATTTAAAACTAAAAACCTCCTAATTAAATAGCTTTAACTAATTTGAATTTAAAACTAAAAGACTTCTAATTAATCATAAATTCTTCTCGTGTAGTGCTTCTACAAACGCTTCGATCGTACTATCTCAATTGGTCTCCAACTTGAAACTCTCGCTCTATACGCGTTTTGTCCACATTGTATTTCAGTCTTGCTTGCACCGACTCTACATTTCTCCTTAGTTTGGCTGAAATCAAGGATCTTTTCTTAAAATAGTAAGAAGCCACAACATTAGAAGTCTCTAAGGAATCTAAAAAAATCAAGTGTTAGAGCCTCATGGACATAAAATGCAACGAATGGTGTACAATTAAGTGAAGAATGATAAGAAATACTACACCAAAGTTCAGCCAAGTCTAGACATCCACACCATTTATTGGGCATAGAAGATGTCATCCATCTAGATTACTGCTCAAGATATCGGTTAAATCTTTCAGAGTGACCATTTGTTTGAAGATGGTAGCTAGAGCTTGGGTCCAAACTAGTACCAAACAAACAAAATAATTTCTTCCAAAAATTACTTGTGCTTTTGGGCATACCATGAAATTTGCTACATGTAAACCTTTGCAAAAGCTGTAATAGTAAAGGGGTGAACTCAAATAATGAAATGAGCATATTCAGGAAATCTGTTGATTACTACCCAACTAACATCTTTCCCACTAGGCTTAGGGAACTCTACAATACAATCCATACATATGCAAGTCCAAGGCTTAGAAGGAATAGGTAAAGGCCGTTAAAGCCCTATAATAGACACATGTTCAAACTTATTACGTTGTTATACATTGCATTCTTGCACAAAAGTTTGAACTAATCTCTTATGCTCTATTTGGCACATGGAATTAGAATTGGACTATGAAATTGCAATTCCAATTCCAATTCTGGTGGAATTGAAATTCTATTATTTGGTTCATTAAAGAAATTAGAGGCCGGAATTATACTTGCATAATGATTCGAGACATCAATGGTTTTCGGTCAATCGAGTTGGGAGTATTTCGAGTTTTAAATCAGCTACAATTGAATTTTGGACGGAGTGTTCACATTGTGTTCGAGTTATTATGGTCGGAGCGATTCACTTTGAGTTTGAGTTATTTGAGTTTCGAGTCAAATACGGTCGAGTATTGTGTCGGCTATTTCGTGTTCAAGTTATCTCAGAATTTTAGTTAATAGGGTTAGGTCTTTTCGGGATTCAAATTAGAATTAATCGGGTTTGAGTTGATTTAGGCTATTTCAAGCTTGAGTCATATTAGTTTTGGCCCAAACGGGTTGTATCATTTCAAATCTCAAGTCAACTTCGGCTGAGTTTGAGATTGGTCATATTAGTTTTGGTCAATTTAGTCGGGTCATTTCCACTTCGGCTCAGCTTGTTTACATCATATTCAAGTGGAGTACAAGGCGCCAACCATCTCAACTAGAAGTCCTTGATGCTCCTCTTCTATACCTATAAAACTTATATTTCTATTTTTAGGAATAAAATTTGAAATTAAACCATAAAAGTCAAAACTAGCCACAAGCAAGCCCAGACGACCCTTGAGCTAGAGCTATGATCGAGTCGAGCTAAATCAGGCTTGCTAGGCTCAAGGTGCCGAGACTCGAGCCATCCAAGCTTGGGCTCGGCTCGACTTGATTACACCTTTACCCAAGAAGATACTAGAACAGAAAGGGTTGAGCATTCTGTAGATTCGCGCCTTGTAAAGGGATTGAATTTTTTTGGTCACACAAGTGTTTCAAGGCTTCATGGTCAGCTTTGATTAAGCAAAAATGACCCTCTAGTCTACACTTAGAGATTCACCATAGAATCGCAAGATAATCCTTTTCACCAATAAACCTTGTTGCTAAGCCTAAAGGGCTTACTAAGTAACACTACTGTTTGCCCTTTTTGCATAAGGATAGTCTCAATCCCTTCATAGCTTTCATCATTTTCTAGCACAAAATACTTACTCAAATCTGGCAAGAGAAGAACATAAGCATTTGTCATGGCAATCTTGAGAGAATTGAAGGCTTCAATAGCCTCCTTAGACCAGTGGAAGGAATTCTTCTTTAAGAGTTTGGTTACAGGATTTGCAATTATACCATAGCCAAGAATAAATTTGCAATAGAAACTTATTAAGCCTAGGAAACCTCTCAAAGGCTCAAGTGTTTTTTGAAATAGACTAAATCTTCGTGGATTTGATCTTAGTTGGACCAGTTGTAACTCCATTTTTTGAAATAATGAGTCCCAAATACTTTATGCTTGTAGTTCTAAAAGAGCACTTAGAAAGTTCTGCAAACAATTTATTTGATTTTAGGAGTTCAAACACCGGACGCAAATGATGCAATGCAATGACCAGGAAGGGCTATAAATGAGGACATCATCAAAGAACAACATAAATTTCCTTAACTATGGCTTTAACACATCATTCATTAAAGCTTAAAATATCCGACTCGTGCATTAGTGAAGCCCAAAGGGGATCACAAGAAACTCAAAATGTCTATGACGAGTCCTAAGTGTTTTAGGAATGTCCTCTTCTTTCATCCTTACTTGATGATCTCCATGTCTCAAATCTATCTTGGAATAGTACTTTGAAACACGTAATTCATCAAGCAAGTCAAAATTAGAGGAATAAAAACTTGTTCTTTATAGTTAAGCCATTTAGTTTCCTGTAGTCTATGCACATGTGAGTAGTACTATCCTTTCTCATGACTAATGTTTAACTAGAGATGCAATGAACTTTGGCCAGGTTAAATGAATGAGTTCTTAAAGAGTTCATCAACATGCTTTTCTATTTCTGATTTATAAAAGAATGAAACAAAATGTGGACAAAAGGCATATAGAGCAAAAGATCAAAGTTAGAAACCAAGTCTACCTCAAGCTACAGCCATATAGGCAAAGTTCTGTTGCAATTGGAAACAATGTGAAGTTAGCAGCTTAATACTTTGGTTCGTACACGGTTGTTACAAGGGTTGGGACTGTTGCTTATAGATTTTTGTTGCTTCCCGCTTATCCCATACATCCAGTGTTCTATATTTCTCAGTTAAAATGAAGAATTGGACTAGAGATATCTGCTTATGTAGATCGTCCAGCCATTATTAATGAAGGAGAGCTGTTAATAGAACCGGAAGCAATCTTGGATACAAGATTGGTCAAAAGGAACAATAAACCTATTGCTCAAGCACTCGTTCAATGGGCTAACCTCTGCCAAGAGAAGGTTTTTTTTTTTTTTTGGGGGGGGGGGGGGGGGGGGGGGGGGGGGGATAATTGCACTTTAAATCACGAAAATCAGGGGGGAAGGATATTATGAATTGCACTTTAAATCATGAAATTCACCAAAAACCAATTCAATCTCATCCAATTAAGCTTCAATTCATAAAATTAGCATTGAAATATGATAGAAAAACCAAAAATTTAAAATAAGGTCATAAATTGCTTAACTAACTTTTAAAGGAGTTTTGGGGGAATGGCTTTTAGTAACCATTAGCTTCCTTTTGGTGTCTTTTCTGTTTCTCCTATTTTTTACTGTACTTTTTGCATTTTTTTCTTATTTCTTTTCATAGTTAGTCTACAAATAAGGCGAAGGGAGCCTTGTAAAGTCATCTTTTGATCAATTGAATGAAAATACTTAGATTTCTTTTCCTAATTCTCTCTTAACTTCTCTTCTCCATCACATTCTCTTCTTCTTCATTCTCCCTCCTCTTAGTTCTGATTTTCTCCCTAATTCTCTCTTCTCTCCCTCCAATTTTTCTTCTCTCACATTCAACAAATGATTTACACGTTCCTTCTTGCCAATTTTTACTGCCATTTCAAAATTCAAATCTAGATTTGTATTTCAAAATACAATTAGTATGGTGGAGACAAAGTTTGTTAGGTAGTGTTAATTCCCCCTACAAATACCTACTTGATGTAATCAATAAAGCATAATGAAATCACATCTCAAATTTCTTCCAAATGCTTTCTTTCTCTTCTCCTTAATCTCACTCTTCTTGCTCTTTCTGCTTCAACTAACTTCATCTTCTACTTTTCTTTTCCTATTTCTCTCTAGTCTTCTTTTCCTAATATATTCTTCTCCCAAATCTAGATACAATCTAAAGTGATTGTATCAGCTACTTGATTGGTTCATAACAAAATCACACTAAAACCAAATCAATATCAACAAATTACATCAAAATCACAACTAAATTAGACCGAAATTAGAGAATCAAGCTAAAATCACTCCAAAATCAGAAAATCGCAACAAAAATTGGCCCATAGAGCGTTGGTGAAGGACGCCGTTGAGATACCTGGGAACGAAGGACGTAGCTACGCAATGTGATGCTCTGCTCGCAGGCGTGGAAGGGTCCACAAAGTGGTGGTTGGGCTAGAGATGGTGGGAGGTCATGATAGTTAGGGTTTTCAATAGGAGAAGGAAGGATAGGATTAAGGGATGTGAGAGCATCTCCACACTGGCATAATAAAAAATTAGTTGTTCAAATACTAAGAATATAGAATAAATTATCAAAGTGGCATCTTTTGTAAAAAAAATTACCAAAATGGCATAGTTAAAAAAATATTTACCAAAATGGCACACTTTACTGTAGCGTCAATAGGAAACGCTGTTTGAAACGGCGTTCGTTGAGCAGTGGTTTACGTTACCTGTCGGATGCCGTTTCTAACGGCGTCCCATAGAGTCGTGTACTGGGACGCCATTAGAAACGGCGTCTCACGCACCTCTGTCATTAGAAACGGCGTCCCACACACAGGTTCACCACGATTTCACATTATTTAATAAAATGATAAACCCTAATATCCTCCTAACTTAATTAACAACAAAATGATAAAATAAAGTAGAAAAAAAATTTAGTAGAGTTACATTATTTAATGTATAAAGTAATAAAAAAGGAAAAAATGCACTGTAATAATAGATTACAAAAAAATAAATAACGTAAGTTATGGTACAAAACGTAACGTCGATCTACGACGAGGTTTAGCACGATACTGTGAGGGTGAACCTTCCATATGAACTAAAAAACTATGTCGCGGACGTTCACGTCTACTTCCTTCTGGAGGTTCACCACAATGATGTGAGGGTGGAGCACCAAATGAACGGTAGTCAAACTCTTCTTCTTGCATAGCCTGTTCAAATTGATGTCGTTCACCGGCAACATCTATTGCGGTACTGCAAGCAGTTAGCCATTCTGTAGAGACAGACTCTACAATGTGGCCAACAGTATTACGTATCCTTTGAACTGCCATTTTAGCATGCTTTTTAAGAATATCGACCTAGAAAATAGTACATTCAAATGTTAACGAAACATATTGTGGAATAAGTAAAGAGACAAATGTTGTAAAAGTGCTTACTACACGTTGAATTTGGTTGCCACTTGGATCATAACGAAGCCGGGATGGACGCTGAACATGCACTTCACTCCGTACTATATAACGCCTAGTGATAGAGTTGTACCAACACATGTAATCTGTAGGCGATGTAGGAGGGTGACGTACGTTGGCGATATAATCCATTCGTGTGTTCCATACCTCGATCCAGTTCGAATGGTAGACCTCCCAATTCTCGTCCCACCTGCCCGAACGAGATGTATTGTGCAAGGAGTCAAGGGTGTCGATGTGATCCGGGATATGTTACGTTAATCCAAACTGACGCAACACTCTATCAGGGCAATGCAGCTCTACAATGCCAAAGCATATCATTGGTCCCTGATATCGCCAGATATGATGACCCTCGACACAAATCGCGGGCAAGGTACTTAACTGAGATTGGCTGTAAGGCGTCCATTGAACCTAAGTGCAGGTAAAATAACTTAGTTATTACATTAAATATTAACAATATATAATTGTGTCTGTTTTTATGTATATACCTGATGTGGCTCTTGGATATCAAGTTGGTCCCTATAGAAGGATTGGCATTGCCTTGGATTCTCGTGGAATGTCAAGGACGCAACCCAGCTGATCAAGTACAAAATAAATTATTTTAATACATACATAATATTACATATACATTAAATCAAGATGTACAAAATATTTTCCCTTACTGAGATCCCAAAGGCGGCAACAGATCATTGACTGCAGGTGAAAGTGGACGGGGCGCGGATATAAACAGTCGACCAATATGTAAATGTTCCCATGACCACAACTACACATGCAATGGCACATACGAATTAGGGATTTAATACATTAAAGAATTAAACATTAATATAAGTGACCGTCCATACCTGGAGCAATAAAACACACCCGCCGATTTGGGCGCGGCCTGCCATGCAACACTGGCACATTTGTCTGTATAGATTGGCAAGAACAGCTGACCCCCAGCTGTATTCACTACACCCCTCCATCGTCTCAAGCAATGAAAGATAGACCATTGATGTCCAACTACCAGTGCTGTTGGTGAACAACAGGGAGCTGAACAAATTAAGGATGTAGCATCTGACGTGTTGTAACAACACTTGCTCATCAGCGTAAGGTGGGGGGGCTTGTGCACAAAGTTGCGCCAACCATGTACTTCTTACTAGGCTGCCCTTTAATACTGATTCTGGGGGGGCTGCACCCAATAAATAATGACAGAGGTCCTGCCAACTGTAGGTAGTGCTACCAGTGACTGCTCGACCGTCTATACGTAGACCTAGTAAGACGGCAACATCCTGCAATGTTGGTGTCATCTCACCAACACGTAGGTGGAATGTATGGGTCTCCCGCCTCCACCTCTCTAACAAAGCCCCAATCAATGCGTTATCAATTTGGATGTGACCTACTTGGGCCACTCCAATGAATCCAGCTTGTACGACATAAGGTCGTATTTGTGGGCGAAGGGTTGATGGATGGTGAATCCTCTCCCTGATCTCATCATTGCCCTATAACACAAAGACATTAAATATATTAATCAACTATTTGAATAATTATAACTCAAAATTATATGACAAATATCGATTAATAGCATACCCTTTCATTCCAAATATCCTCCGATCAATGACGCTCCTGAAGACGCAACACAGACCTGTCATCTGGACCTGGATTTTGCTCACCATACCGAGCAGTCGAGGTCGAAGTCGAAGCATGTCCTCTTAGTGTTCTTACCATATCTCTAAAAAAACTGAAAATAGTAACCAATGGGCTAACAATAAAATTACACATATTACAGCATTCTTATCAAGCACAACACAAGAAAGAAATTATATTTATTATTATTATGTAATTATAGTAAATAATACATCAAATGCAAGTATGAACCTAAGTACAACATTATTGCTGTCTATTAGGACATGTTTTTTTATTATGCCCCCTTTCACTACATATGCTACATTTATTTTTGGACAAGCCCTCCCTTGCATCCATTTCGTTATGTAGTCGGGTTGAGCGTGGCCGTCCTCTACCATGCCTCCACCTTGTGTGATCTGCAACCACTATAGGTCCAATGTACTCCGGCCATAGAGACTGATCGGGAAGGGGGTGAAACAATGGAGCATACGCACTTGCATACATGGCAAGGCTTAAAAATGGATCAACTTATTGTCTGAACTCGAGCCGAGAAGTGGTACAACATGCCATCACATGTGAGCATGGACGATGAAACAGTTGCCATGTACCACAAGTGCAACTCCATTCGTTCAGCGTTACAGTATGGCGAGTCTCCCTTCTGTATCCTGATTCAGTCTGCCTACTCGGAGTTGTTACCTGGAACTCCGTAGTGTTTCGATCAAACAACGTCACTGTATGTCTTCTTGATTTCAAGGTGGCAAGTTCTATTTCAGCAGAGACTTTCGGCGGCCATAAAAGACCCTGTGAAAAATATGCCCCGGCCACATCCCTGCGATTGACAAAATATTTATTGCATCGATAAAATGTTATCTCCACAAGGGCAGTTACTGGGAGGGCTCGTCCCACTTTCAAAACGCTGTTGAACACTTCCGATATATTAGTGGTCATGTTGCCATAGCGATAACCACCATCATACGAAAGTGCCCAACGTTCTTTAGGCTCCCGTTCAATCCACTCTCTGATCTCATCACTGGCGTGTATAAAATGGTAATACAAAGCATCGAACTTCCTCCTAGAAGGTTCCCTCGCCATCTCACTCAACTTCTTCTTCATTGTAGCGTTTTTAAATCTGTGATTGAAGTTACTAACAAGGTGGCGAGTGCAGTAACGATGCTGCCCTTCAGGCTCAGGCCAAATGATTGACATCCCATTCTTGATGCCAGCATGTCGATCAGATATAATACATATCGGTTGGCGATCGCCAGTCACATATACGCAGACAAAACAGGAACCAACCCCAACTCCATGCATCCTCTTGGTCTACAAGAGCAAAACACAATGGGTATATACCATTGTTAGCGTCAAATGCTACAGCTACCAGCAGCTTCCCCATATATTTCCCATATAAATGGGCACCATCGATACTAATAAGTGGACGGCAACTCTTGAATCCCTCAATAGATGCACCAAAAGCCCAAAAAACTCCACAAAAGATTGCCTCATCTCCCACCACGCTTTTATATTGCCAATCGACAATAGTGCCTGGATTTGACTGTTGCAATGCAGTGAGTAGCTTAGGTAGCATCAGAAATGCATCCTCATGGGAGCCAAACAACCGGTCAATCACTTCCTGTTTTGCTATCCATGCCTTCCGATGCGAAATGTTGTATCCATGTTGTTGTTGTACTATTGCTCGAATTGCTGCGATATTCATTTTAAGATCAGCAATCACAATAGGTGACACTATAGTAGCAACAAAATTTAATGTCAAGGCACGGTGATCTTCTGCCAATACAGTGGTAGAACATGTATGTGGCCCCCTCAAAACCGAAATCTCAAATGCCCCTAGTCTTTATTTGAGTGCCCCACGTAGATACCAGTTGCATTGTGGTGCTTGCACGCACCTTAGGGCTACGTAAGTACGCTTCGACCGGTGCACTATATATTCAAGCTTGTTTTTTATGTGCCACTCCTTAACTGCATTGATTAATTCTTCCTTCGTTTGGAACACTTGTCCCTCCTCCAAGATAGTTCCCGTTGACCGAATTCTTCTACTTTCCTCCCAGTCAGAACATACTGCCTGGTCTGCCCATGAGACATCTTCGAATTCAGGAACGGGAGCTTGGGCAAATGAAGGCCCGGCACCATCATCATTATCATGTAGTTCATCCTCGTCCTCGTCCAACCCCAGATCTGCATCTTCATCGGATGCCTCGGAATCATTGTTGGCATAAGCCCTATCAAACATGGTTGTGCTTTCGTTTGCAACCATTCCAGCAACCAGTGAAACGCCCACCATTGGACCTCTAGATGCCTCAACTACACTATGCGACACACGATGTTGAGCTCTTCACACAACATTCACAGCAGTTACATACAATTCTATGTATGTTGCCCTATTTTCTAAAGCCATTTCGAACATAGACCTCAATGCCGTTAGACAAACGATCTCAATAGGTGTGTATCACATAGGATTATGAGATAACAACATTCTCCATGTAATCGCAATATCAATTGTGTTATGATCCCAGCCAGTAAATTCATGCACCATTTCCTTCAAATCTGGAAGAGAAATTCCAGACTGCACCCTAAGTATAAACTGCCTTCCACCCGTGTAATCAACACCATCAACAGTTTGCACCATATCTCCATCATAATGACACAACAATGTGACTATGTTGCACGCCATAATTTGTAGACCGAGTCTCAATTAAAAACATATAATGTAATATTAATAACATTACAGAGTATCTAACAATATTATATCAAACTAAGAAATGCAGCATATTAACTCTGTATTATTCATATAATATAAAACATACAATGTCCCTTATTTTTCTATCAAAATTACCGTTTTCTAATTATTTTTAATTTTACTTATATCATTCTATTCTCACACTTTTTTTCATAATAACAAATAAATTATTATAGCAACCTCTTATTCAATTTTATATTAAAAATTCTAAATTGCATCTCTAAATTGTATTTATAGTATAAAAATTTTATATTATATGAATATTATAATAGTTTTTCTAAAAATTCTTAATGTCTTACAAATTCAAATAATTTTAAAATAATTGTAATACATATAAAAAATAAAATGACATCCCTAAATTGCTCAAAATATAGAATTTAAATATTTACAAAATTTGTAATATATATAACTTTCTAATAATCATGTAGTCAATAATAAGTGAGTATTAATTGTGTTATATTACATTGAAATAAAACATAAATTTTATGATATACTATTATATATAATATATTCTAGCAACCTCTTATTTAATATTATATTCATAAATAAATTTTATAATATACCATTATATATATTGTAATTATTACATTAATATTACTAAACAAACCTAATAAAATATATTCTAGAGTAAATTACAGAAAACTCTCCTGTCTTTTACTTCAAAAATAGAAAATCCCCTTACAAATAAAAGCACTCATAAAACCCCCTTACTTTTAAAAATTTATCACTTAACCCCCATCTAACTTATTTTTGACCATTTTGCCCTAATGTTTAATTTTGTTTTTAGAAAAAGGTTTTATATTATTAGATAAAAATTCAATATTTTATATTTTTAGCAAAAAAAAATTAAGAAAATTTTTGATATTAATAAAAATATAATTATTTTAAAATTTTAAGAAAAAAATATTATGAGATAAAATATAATTTGGGGGGCAAGGTGAAAAAATTTTCAAAAGTTCGGAGATTTAGTGAGTGGTTTTATTTGAGAGGGAGATTTTCTATTTTTGAAGTAAAAGTCAATGGAATTTTCTGTAATTTACCTTATATTCTATAATCATGTCAGATAATATTTTTTCTGACAATTCTTAATATATATATATATATATATATATATATATATATAAGAAATTTACATCTCTAAATTGCTCAAAATATAGAATTTAAATATCTACAAAATATTTTAAATACATAAAGGTATCACAAACAGTTAAAATTGCCATATAATAAAGTTTAACACTGAAAAATAATATGAGCTACAAAAAATTACTAATATATTGAAATATAACACAAAATATACAATTAATAATTTTTTCAGTATAATATTATTCAATATTATATTAACAAATAAATTTTTTAATTTGCTATTATATATATTATAATCACTATATTAACTTTACTAATCAATCTAATAATATTACTATAGTAACAAATTCCTACAAAATAATATGACATTATAATATAAAAGTATTAACAAATTTAAAAATGACAATAATAATGACTTACATAACTGTGAAAATGAAGTGGAGATTGGAAGTTTTTTTTGAGAGGATAATAGGTTGGAAGATGTATTTAAGTAATTGAGTGTTGTGAAAAATATTAAAGAAATTGGTGGTATTTATAGAGGTAAAAGTGAAGATGAAGGGGATGAAGAAGAGGAAAATGGAGGAAAAAGAGTAGGTCACGGGTTGAAGAAGAAGATGAAAATGGAGGGGAAAAAAGCAGGTCACGGATTAAAAAGGGCAGTCACTGGTGTACTCTGCGTGCCTGGGACGCTGTTTCTAACGGCGTCCCATTACACGGCGTCCCACACACGGCTCTATGGGACGCTGTTTCTAACGGCGTCCCATAGACGGTCGTTTCGGATGCCGTTTTTGACGGCGTCCGATAGGTAACGTAAACCACTGCTCAACGAATGCCGTTTTAAACGGCGTTTCCTATTGATGCTACAGTAAAGTATGCCATTTTGGTAAATATTTTTTCAACTATGTCATTTTGGTAATTTTTTTTGCAAAAGGTGCCACTTTGGTAATTTATTCTATATGTGTGTGTGTGTGTGTGTGTGTGGAAAATATGCATAAATAAATAGGCAATACAGACTGTTTGTAAAATGTCCATGCTAAGAAGAGAAAATAGGGTATTTAAAAAACTCGAAAAATCTCGACACTTAAAAGCGCCGAGGGTCTCGGCGCTTAAAAAAGCCGAAACTCTCTGCGTTTATAAGAGCCGAAACTCTCTGCATTTATTATTCTCGGCGTTTGCTTTCTCGGCGCTTGTCCTAAGCGCCGATAATGAAATTCTCGACGCTTTTTTGCGCCGAGAATTGCAAAAAAAGCGCCTAGAATCTACCTTTTTTGTTGTAGTGATAATTCAGGATATCATACAAGTTCTTTATCACGTGCTAACAAGAATCAAAATATTTAATGATCACGAGATAAAGGTATATGTTAATCAAGTCAATAATAGGCAAAGATATATTACAAACTCTCACAAATTCTAAGTTGTGAGTAGATCCGGTTCCAAATAACCAATCTAGCAAAACGTTGTTCTAGTAGGTTTTTTTGTATGCAGAGTACAATGCAGTCTTTTCTTTTCTTTTCCCTTTTTTTTAAATAGAAACGGACTATAGTCATATTGAGATGCACATTGATGTAAGACTAGGTTCAAATATACTTGCAAACATAGATAATGTATATGCATGCAGCTCAACCTCCACCATTTTTGTTTCTGTCTAGTTGAAAAATCACACAAATAACACTTGTAGACCTGTTAAAGAAATCTTGCAACTATTTAGATGCAATAGAGACAAACATTAGACTAAAAGAGTGATGAATAATTAGTCATAGAATCACATATAGGTGATACCCAAATTAAACATGGGTGTCAAGTCATCATGCTAAGATAAAATCATTTACTTATCCTTTTTTTGAACATTATTTTACTTATCCTCAAGACATTTGAATTTGGTATAATGTAATGCATGCCACCAATGAGTCTTGATAGTATTTGTTCCAATCCTCTTTGTCATTTGCAGCTTACCTATAAAATCAAGCACGTGCCAGTAAATAGTTAGAACTCTAATCCTCATAGGAACACAATCAATCGACATCAATTCTGTTTCAAACTAGTACAAGCCAACATATAAGCCTATCAACATATTTTTCACAACATCACCTCCCTTAATCACTGGTTTTGAACAAATAGTAGCCTAAATGCGTATTATTAATATTTTTTTCAGAAAAGTTTCCTTTGAAGCATTGACAAGAGCCTTATTTTAACATCATCAATATGTTTATGTTGATGTATGTTTATCACTTTCCATACGCCTCCATAAGATACAAAATGGTTAATATCAAGGAAAGCGTTGAGGTACTCCTCAAAGTCCATCTTTAACATATAAATCTACCATCAACTCTAAATGTTCATAAGATCTTAATATTGGCAAAATAATATCTTGAGAAGTGTTTCTTCCGCTAGTAGAGAGATTAGCGCCATATATATTCAAAAGTGTGAAATGATAAGGAAGTATATTTGGTGGTCAGTTACATAACACCTTGCTTAAAATTTGTTAGTCCAAGGTCTTTATTAAATTCATACTAAGGACTAAACTTCATTTCTCCTAGTTGAGCATGTGGAATAAGAACCAGTAAAAGACCTCCTTTACTCAGTTTATTCAATATAATGTAAAAGCCAAGGTCATAATACACATTCGCATATATGTAAATAGTAACTTAATCTGCTTTATAGACTATTTGTTATCTCACCTCTTCTGATTATCTAAATCAACAAGTGAATATATATAACAATGAAAGAAAACCACCAAATCGTATTTTTTGAGCAATCTCTTCAAAAAGGATAACATATCATTATCATGACAATAAAGCTAGGCTTATAAACTACACCAATAACTTCATGTAAACATTTTACTTAATACATGTCTCACATGTCACTAGAAGAATATTTCACTCAAACAATGTAAACAAAAATGTATTGAATTTTAAGAATATTATATGATTACCAAAATACATAATACTATTTTTTTAATAGAGAACCAAACCATATTTTTTTAAATCAACCTCAATAAATAGCCTCATATAAGAATTTAAAACATGATACAAGCAATTTCTTTTAACAATATCACTCACAATATATTTTTTTCTATTTTTTTGTTTACTTATTTCCACTAAATCTTCACATATGAACATTCATATAGCCAACACCCTCTTTGAAAATTCACAAAAAGATATATGTTCTTACATCTCACCATTTGAACAAAAAATTGATAACGCACACATTATATCAATACCCCTTCCAATAAGAATTTTCTTCATTATTAGACAATACTCCAATAGTACCCCCAAATACTAAATTTCCATAGTTATATTATGTACACAACCAAAGAATGAATGTATGCGTCAATCTCAATGCATTACAAAGATAATTAACCAAAAAGTACGCTTTCTTTCTCCTCACAACGGCTAGCTACAGTACTCCCCACGCGCCGCCAAGGTCCGGCGCGTGAGGGCGAGTGACCCTGAGTCCGGGCGCCGGGGTTGCACCACCAAGATAGACGCCGCCTCGCCATTCCGGTCGTACAAGCAATTTGTCCATCCGCCATCATCAACCCCAACCTTTGCCACCGTCTCCCCCATCAACTTCGTCTTCTCCTCCGACTTCCCGTTCCGGCCTCCATCTGCACCAACAAACACCACAAATCGACTCCATTTCTCTGCCTCTTCATCAAAACGCTTGACCCCTCATCATCCCTGTTTATGGTGTTTTTAGTTGGGTTTTTTAGGGTGGAACGAGACTGAAGTTCCTTATCTTGCTTGTGAGGCCTTCCCCCCTATTTATAGGGAAGATGTGAGTGTTCCCCAAGCAATGATAGGGGTTACCGCTTGGGGGTATTTAGGGAAGAGGACAGTGATGGCTCCCTGGCCTGTTACCGTCTGGGCTGGTTGGTCTGGGGGGGCGGTAGTGATTCCTGGATCCCATACCGCTTGGTTTAGCCGGTCGAGGGAGGCGGTAGTGGTTCCTTAGCTACTTACCGTTCCAGGGTGGCCATGTGGGGAGGCGGTAGTGGCTCCTGGGCTCGTTACCGTCCCATGGTAGCCATATGGGGAGGCGGTAATAACTCTTGGGCTCGCTACCGTCCCCGGGTGGCCATGTGAGGAGGCGGTAGTGGCTCCTGGGCTCGTTACCGCCTAGGGGTTACTTTTATATTATCCAGTTAGCCCCCCACTTTGAGGTCAAAGTTTCTTTGACCTTAAAGTGTATAAATACCCCTCTACTCCCCCCATTTGAGATATCCCTTTCCTTTTCAAATCTTTTTAATACCTTAATCATGGAAGATGTCACTCGTGAAATGTTAGCCTAGCTTCCTGCCAAGTCTCTTTTAAGATTTTCGTGTGTGTCCTCATGGTTTCATGTGTTTGCTTAGTGATCGGGAATTTGTTACAACACAATCCTTTCGTACACTCAATCGTGACGCTGATGGGGTTTTGTTACAACCGAAGGGCGAGTTTTCTCATGATAGTTTAGGGGCATTTTCATTGGTCGGGGACTTTTCTCCTGTTGTGCCGCCGGAGATAATGGAGTTATTGACGGACAACATTAGGGTTCTCGGTGTCCAGGGTGGTTTAGTACTATACCGTGATTACAATCTCTCGAAGCTATTTGTATGCAACCCTGCTCTGGGCGTTCGTCAGCCGGTACCGCTGCCCGAGGGTATCCTGATGGATTGCTTAGATGTTCCCTTAAACCTAGTGTTCAGCTGTTTTGATTCTACCCAACAGTTCGGCTTCTATCTATTCCTTATGGTGATGGACTAATCTTACCCATGTTACAGCTTTTGGCCTAATGAGTACCAAGTCTATTTTTGGCAGGGTGACTGGAATTTGTTGGGAGGCCTCAATGTGGGTCCTCGGAATGTTTGCCTTAAGGATCATGTTTGTCTATGTGGGGAACTTTTCTTCTTGTCTTACTGGGGCCATTATATTTATGGCACTAATAACCGTCCCTACATAGTCTGTTGGAACACTGAGACGGGAGCCTCTTGTCATTTAATCCTTCCTGACGTAATTTGGGACAACTTGTCCACTTGTGGGGAGGCTAGAATTGCTAAATGGAGGTTAGTGGCAACGGGACCCCCTACTCTGTGCTTGGTTACGCTTCGAAGCCCGGTTTTTACCATCTGGACGTAAACTGACGTGGGGGATCCCTCCTCTCGGGTAAGGCGGGATCGATTATTCGTCAGACTGCCGTGGTCTGGGGGTAGATGGGACCTGGCTATCACAGGTTTTGCCGTGTCAAGAGAACATATCATATTTACGGCGCATAACCAGGTGTTTCAATGTGCGCTTCAAGGCGAACATCGTGGATGTGCCGTCTTCTTGGGGCATCATCAGGGGGATTACCATACTCTACTATTTCCATATTCGAGCTCTTTGTTTCGTTGTGGGAATGATCCCATGGTTCTCCATCCCCCGTTCGAGTAGGTTTGTGATGATTGCATGAGGGCATTTTGGAACCTTTTTGTACGTTACTTTTAGCGTTGAAGTTGTATTAGCGGTATGCTGATGTAATGCAGTTTTGTTGTAATATATACTCTTGTTATATATATATTCTAAGACTTTATTTGCATTCCTGTCGAAGTTTGCTACTTTGTTGAGCCCGTTTATGTTTCTGTGAGCTTATTATTGGCCCTATGCTAATTGAGATGCAAACAACCGCCTCGATGTTAGATGGGGCACGCAACGGCAGACTCTCAAGCTGGTGAGAGTTTACCGCCCGTCCCTGATGTTAGGTGGGACATACACAACTGCCCCGGTGTTAGATGGGGTACGCAACCGCGGGCTCTCAAGCGGGTGAGAGTTTACCGCCCGTCCCTGATGTTAGGTGGGACATACACAACCGCCCCGGTGTTAGATGGGGTACGCAACCACGGGCTCTCAAGCTGGTGAGAGTTTAACTCCCGTCCCTGATGTTAGGTGGGACATACACAACCGCCCCGGTGTTTGATGGGGCACGCAACCGCGGGCTCTCAAGCTGGTGAGAGTTTACCGCCCGTCCCTGATGTTAGGTGGGACATGCACAACCGCCCCGGTGTTAGATGGGGCATGTAACCTTGGGCTCTCAAGCTAGTGAGAGTTTACTGCCTGTCCCTGATGTTAGGTGGGACATACACAACCGCCCTGGTGTTTGATGGGGCACGCAACCGCGGGCTCTCAAGCTGGTGAGAGTTTACCGCCCGTCCCTGATGTTAGGTGGGACATACACAACCGCTCCGGTGTCAGATACTCGGTTTCATTAGCGGCACCGAGGCCTTCGCATTAGATGAAAGCCAGGTGGTCACTTCACTTGGGGTGAAGGGTAACCGCCCCCTTCCTCTTGCCCTTCTTGAGCAAGAGAACCAAGCCCCCATTGTCTAAGGGACTTAGCAAACCGAGGCTTTCACATTAGGTCAAAGCCAGGCGGTCCCTTCACTTTCGGTGAAGGGTAACCACCCCCTTCCTCTTGCCCTTCTTGAGCAAGAGAACCAAGCCCCCATTGTCTAAGGGACTTATCAAAGCAAGGCCTTCACATTAGGTGAAAGCCAGGCGGTCCCTTCACTTTAGGTGAAGGGTAACTGCCCCCTTCCTCTTGCCCTTCTTGAGCAAGAGAACCAAGCCCCCATTGTCTAAGGGACTTAGCAAACCGAGGCCTTCACATTAGGTGAAAGCCAGGCGGTCCCTTCACTTTAGGTGAAGGGTAACTGCCCCCTTCCTCTTGCCCTTCTTGAGCAAGAGAACCAAGCCCCCATTGTCTAAGGGACTTAGCAAACCGAGGCCTTCACATTAGGTGAAAGCCAGGCGGTCCCTTCACTTTAGGTGAAGGGTAACCGCCCCCCTTCTTCTTGCTCCTCTTGCGCAAGAGAACCAAGCCCCCATTGTCCAAGGGACTTAGCAAACCGAGGCTTTCACATTAGGTGAAAGCCAGGCGGTCCCTTCACTTTAGGTGAAGGGTAACCGCCCCCTTCCTCTTGCCCTTCTTGAGCAAGAGAACCAAGCCCCCATTGTCTAAGGGGCTTAGCAAATCGAGGCCTTAAGATTAGGTAAAAGCCAGGCGGTTCCTTCACTTTAGGTGAAGGGTAACAGCCCCCTTCCTCTTGCCCTTCTTGAGCAAGAGAACCAAACCCCCATTGTCTAAGGGACTTAGCAAACCGAGGCCTTCACATTAAGTGAAAGCCAGGCAGTCCCTTCACTTTAGGTGAAGGATAACTACCCCCCTTCCTCTTGCTCCTCTTGAGCAAGAGAACCAAGCCCTCATTGTCTGAGGGACTTAGCAAACCGAGGCCTCCACATGAGGTGAAAGTCAGGCGGTCCCTTCACTTTAGGAGAAGGGTAACCGCCCCCTTCCTCTTGCCCTTCTTGAGTAAGAGAACCAAGCCCCCATTGTCTAAGGGACTTAACAAACCGAGGCCTTCACATTAGGTGAAAACCAGGCGGTCCCTTCACTTTAGGTGAAGGGTAACTGCCCCCCTTCCTCTTGCTCCTATTGAGCAAGAGAACCAAGCCCCCATTGTCTAAGGGACTTAGCAAACCGAGGCCTTCACATTAGGTGAAAGCCAGGCGGTCCCTTCACTTTAGGTGAAGGGTAACCGTCCCCCTTCCTCTTGCTCCTTTTGAGCAAGAGAACCAAGCCCCCATTGTCTAAGGGACTTAGCAAACCGAGGTCTTCACATTAGGTGAAAACCAGGCGGTCCCTTCACTTTAGGTGAAGGGTAACTGCCCCCTTACTCTTGCCCTTCTTGAGCAAGAGAACCAAGCCCCTATTGTCTAAGGGACTTAGCAAACCGGGGCCTTCACATTAGGTGAAAGCCAGGCGGTCCCTTCACTTTAGGTGAAGGGTAACCGCCCCCTTCCTCTTGCCCTTCTTGAGCAAGAGAACCAAGCCCCCATTGTCTAAGGGACTTAGCAAACCGAGGCCTTCACCTTAGGTGAAAGCCAGGCGGTCCTTTCACTTTAGTTGAAGGGTAACCGCCCCCTTCCTCTTGCCCTTCTTGAGCAAGAGAACCAAGCCTCCATTGTCTAAGGGACTTAGTAAACTGAGGCCTTCACATTAGGTCAAAGCCAGGCGGTCCCTTCACTTTAGGTGAAGGGTAACCGCCCCCTTCCTTTTGCCCTTCTTGAGCAAGAGAACCAAGCCCCCATTATCTAAGGGACTTAGCAAACCGAGGCCTTCACATTAGGTGAAAGCCAGGCGGTCCCTTCACAAGAACTGTCGCGTTGCGTTATCCGTGATCCGTGCTACTGCCTCAGCCTCCACCCACTTACTAAAGTAATCTACAGCTACTATTAAGAATTTCCTCTGCCCACAAGCCAAGGGGAAGGGCCCCAAAATGTCCATTCCCCATTGGTTAAAGGGTATTGGATCTATAATGGGTTGGAACGGCACGGCGGGAGCATGGATAAGCAGTGCGAACCTCTGGCACTTATCACATTTTCGCACGAGAGTGCCAGCACCTTTTCTCATAGTGGGCCAGAAGTACCCGGCCCGTAGTGCCATCCCTGCTAAGGCCCGTTTTCCAATGTGAACTCCGCAGATGCCTTCATGGATTTCCCTTAAAACGTAATCTCCTTCTTCTTGTGTCAGGCATTTTAACAAGGGGTGTGTGAACGATCTCTTATAGAGCTGTTGATCGATCATCAAGAAATGTACCATACGCCTCCTCAGCCTCCGTGCTTCAACCTTATTCTCAGGCAGCTTACCGCGCAGGATAAAGTCCAAGATCGGACGCATCCAGTCACTCTCATGTTGGACTTGCATCACGTTCACGATTGCGACCTTATCCACGTACTTAACGTTAGACTCTCGGATGTGGACGCGCCCGTCTAGGTCCTTGCCCTTTGTGCTGGCTAGACGGCTTAACTCATCAACGCGGTAATTGCTTTGTCAAGAAATGCTCCGTATGCTGAAGCCCTGAAACTTTGAGACCTTGGTTTGAACCAATTCCAGGTATCGAGACAGATGAGGCTCTCTTACCCCATAACTACCTGTCACTTAGTTTACTACCAGTTCTGAGTCGTTGTGGGCTTCCACATGAACTGCTCCAGCAGCCTTGGCGAGGTTCATACCGAGAAGCAGCACTTCATATTCAGTTTCATTATGTGTTGCTTTGAAGTGTAATCTTACCGCGTGCTCATCTCGTTCCCCTTCAGGGTTGATCAATACCACGCCCGCGCCTCGGCCTTCTGAATTTACCAAGCCGTCCACGTAGACTTTCCAAATGAGCATCTCTTCCAAGGCTTCCACCTGCCCAAGCGCCCCTATTTCGAAATCACATTCTACCAGAAAATCGGCCAGAGCCTGAGCCTTTATTGCTTTCCGAGGTTGGTATTGTATGTCATATTCTGAGAGCTCAACCGCCCACTTGAGCATCCGTCCTGAGCAGTACAATTTGGAAAGCAATTTCCTGAGTGGTAGATTGGTAAGGACAATGACTTCATGGGACTGAAAGTACGGTCTCAACTTGCACGCTGCAGTGATCAGGGCGAGGGCGGTTTTCTCAATGGTGGGATACCTTTTCTCTGGATCTCTGAGAGTTTGGCTTACAAAGTACACCGGTAGCTGTCGCCCTTGCCGGTCGGCTATCAGGACCGCACTTGTAGCGTTTTCTGAGACAGCCAAATAAAGCCCCAATTTCTCGTTGGGTTCAGGTGAGGTGACTACCGGGAGGTGTGCCAAGTGCTGTTTCAGCTGGTCAAAGGCGCCTGCACACTCCTCGTTCCAAAGGAAGGGTTGCTTCCCACGCAGTATTTTGAAGAATGGCAAAGCTTTCTCAGCAGCCCGACTAATGAAGCGGCTGAGTGAAGCCATGCAGCCAGCCAACTTTTGCATGTCTTGAGGGCAAAGAGGCGGTTTTAGATCGAGTATGGCCTGCACCTTTTTAGGGTTGGCTTCGATTCCTCGTGAATTTAAGATGAAGCCCAAGAATTTACCTTCTGGCACTGCAAACGAGCACTTTTCTGGGTTTAGCTTCATACGGTATCCTCGAAGTGCTTCCAAAGCTTCTTTTAGGTCGGAGAAATGATCGAGCATGAATTTTGACTTAACTATCATATCATCGATGTAGACCTCCATATTGCGTCCTATCTGTGGCGCAAAAACTTTGTTGACCAGCCGTTGGTAGGTGGCTCCTGCATTCTTAAGCCCAAATGGCATTGCTTTGTAACAGTACGTTCCCTCAGCCGTGATGAAGGCCGTTTTCTCCTCGTCGGCCGGGTGCATTTGAATCTGATGATACCCTGAGAAGGCGTCCATGAAACTGAACAGCTCACAGCCCGCTGTGGAGTCTACCAGCCCGTCGATTTTGGGCAGAGGGTAAGAATCCTTGGGACAGGCTTCATTGAGATCTGTAAAGTCGACGCACATCCTCCAGTTCCCGTTAGACTTTTTTACTAATACTACATTGGCCAGCCATTCAGGGTATAAGACTTCCCGTATAAACCCAGCCTGGGACAGTTTCTCCACCTCGGCCTTGATGGCGTCGTTACATTCCATGCAGAAGATGCGCCTTCGTTGTTTAACCGGTGTCTTGTTGTCTCGAACGTTGAGTTGGTGTGTGATCACCTCAGGCGGTATTCCACGCATTTCCTTGGAGGTCAAGGCAAAAACGTCTCGGTATTGTCTCAAGAGTCCACCGATTTCTTCGCGCAGGTGTCGAGGGAGGGAAGTGCCTAGGTAAGTGTAACATCCAGGCTCCAGTTCGTACTTTTCCAGAGGCGGTGAAGAAGGGTGTTCTTGTGGCGGTGAACTTGATTCAAGAGGCTCAGCAGCCATTACCGCCAAGTTGGAGAAAGTGTGATAATATTCTGAGAGCGCGCCATGCCTGCCTCGTATGGTCATAATGCTCCCTGTGTCTGCTTCAAATTTCAGTGCCAGGTGATACGTAGATACTACCGCCCTTAGCCGATTCAGGGAGGGTCTTCCCAAGATGATGTTATTGGAGGAGGGAGCGCTAATAACGAGGAATTCTATCTTAACCGTACGTTGATCATTCTCGTTCCGGAAGACCATGAGCAATGTTACCTTGCCTTGCGGAAGAACGGGCGCTCCTGTAAAGCCCACGACAGGATATGGAGCTGGTGAGAGCGCAGTGAGCGGTATACTCATCCTGTTGTAGCATTCCAAAAAAAAATGTCCGCAGAGCTTCCCTGATCGATCAAGATTCTGTGTACCGTGTGCTTACAGATGTTGGCAGTAACCACAAGGGGGTCTTCTTGCAGTGCGTCCACTCCCTGGGCGTCCTCCTTAGTGAAACTGATACACTTGGGTGCATTCTTGGCCGCGTCCCTCACCCTTTTTGTGACCTCTGCTTCCCTTTTTGACCAGAGGGGAGCAAACTTTGGGGTGATGGTAGCGATAACCTTAGCCGCCATATCCTCAAGGCGTTTTTCACTTTCGTGGTCGGCCTGGGCTTTACCAGCTCTCATCTTTTTCAACGTTGTATACTCCTCCCATTGGTCGGTGCGCTCGGCCTCTTTGAGACGAAAGTCCAAAGCTTGACAATTGGCGGTGTCATGAGTTGAGACCTGGTGATACGCACACCAGGTTGACTTACTGCCACCCAAGGGGGTGGGTTTCCGGTCTCTAGGCGGCCCCTTAGGCTCCCTCGTTTTTACCTCCAAAAGCTGACGAGGTGCGGGATGTTGGGTCGGAGTCTTAGGAACGGGTACAGGTCTTCTAGCAAACCGGACATTGTCCCGGGGTGGCCGGGGGCGGTCCTTTGATCCTACTGACACTTGAACCATTCCAACCTTGGGTGTTACCTGCATGACATCCTCTGCCAGGATGTATTTATTGGCCTTCTCCCACAGCTCGTCAATGGTGGAAGGTGGTCCCTTTGCCAATGCAAACCTGAAGTTAGAATTCTGTAATCCGTTGGCGAAAGCGGTAATTGCCGTTTCATCGGATAAGGTGGCGACATCGATCATGGCTCGCGTGAACCTCTTCACATAGCTTCTTAGTGGTTCGGCCTCTTGCTGTTGTAGTTTGAGAAGGTGTGCTGCTGTCCTGCGCCTTCGCTTATTGCTGACGAAATGCCGAGCGAATCTCTCAGAGAGATCTGTAAAGCTATCCACGGATGAATTTGGGAGGGCAGCGAACCAACTTTGTGCGACTCCCTTCAAGGTAGCTGGGAAACGTTTGCACCATGCGTCCTCCCCCACATCCTGTAGATACATCCGTGCCATGAAGCTGGCCAAATGGTCTTCCGGATCTTGAGTACCGTCGAACAGATCGATGTTTGGGATTTTTACTTTACCCACTGGTGCTGACAGAATTCGAGGCGTGAATGGCGAGTGGGTTCCTGGTATGATGTGGATTGCAGACGATTTGGAAATCCTCCGGGAGTCCCTCTTGGGTTGGTTTGGATAGGCGCTCGACGCTGAGGCCGTTACTCGATTTGAGCTTAGGGTTTGGGTGTGTGGGGACGCGGCCATAGATTGGCCAGGCTCCGGGATGTATTCTGTGTTGTTGGTGGGCATGTGTGAGAAGAGCCGATGTATTTAATGTTGAAGTTGCTCAAACTAACCCTGGGTTACATAATTGAGGTTGTGATGCTCCCCCTGAGAGGAGAGACTAGTGTTTGACATAAGAAGAGTTTTTTAATGCCCTTCCCACAGACGGTGCCTATTTGTTTATGGTGTTTTTAGTTGGGTTCTTGGGGGTGGAATGAGACTCAAGTTCCTTATCGTGCTTGTGAGGCCCTCCCCCCTATTTATAGGGAAGATGTGAGTGTTCCCCAAGCAATGATAGGGGTTACCGCTTGGGGGTATTTAGGGAAGAGGACAGTGATGGCTCCCTGGCCTGTTACCGTCTGGGCTGGTTGGTCTGGGGGGGCGGTAGTGATTCCTGGATCCCATACCGCTTGGTTTAGCCGGTCGAGGGCGGCGGTAGTGGTTCCTGAGCTACTTACCATTCCAGGGTGGCCATGTGGGCAGGCAGTAGTGGCTCCTGGGCTCGTTACCGTCCCATGGTAGCCATATGGGGAGGCGATAATAACTCTTGGGCTCGCTACCGTCCCCGGGTGGCCATGTGAGGAGGCGGTAGTGGCTCCTGGGCTCGTTACCACCTAGGGGTTACTTTTATATTATCCAATCCCTAATCACCCATTTTATCTCTCCACCATTTCGCCGCCCATCTATCCTAACCAACAACAAACCACCACCATCGCCACCGATACCGACTCCCCGCATCGGACTTCCATCATCGCCACCGCCACCCACCACCTCTCCACTTATACTTCTTTTCATGCTAACATTCGCCCCCTCCCTCCTCCTACTACCACCAACAGACCCACCATCCCCCTTGTCATCCATCATTTTTTAATCTTAACCAGAAGACCAATGCCAATACCCCGAGAAACGGTGTCCATTTTCGTTGATGGCTTACCTGAGAGAACAATAAATTCCTGGCTCAAGTATGTCTTCCGTAATTTCAGGTCAGTTTATGATGTGTTTGTTCCTGCTAAGAGGAGGCTGAGGTCTAGATGCTCGTATGGTTTTGTCCGGTTTCATAATCCGAGGGAAGCTGCTAGAGCAATTTCAACTATGAATGGTAGATGGGTGGTGGAAGCCAAGCTCAGGGTTGAATGGGCTAACCCACCAAGAAGTTCAACAGAGTCATCAGGTCGAAGCCAGTATCGTTCTAGGGCCTCTCAGCAGAGCAGAGACACCGGTCGATTACATGTTCAGGATGTGACCCCTCCCACTCAGACCAGAGACTATGTGGGTTCTGACATTCCAAGGATCGTGGTTTCAAACACCAACAAGAATGTGGAGGATTGGTTTCAGCGGTCTATTATTGCGCACACATCGGGTGAGGTGAGTCTGGATAATATTCTCACCTTTATCACAGAGAACAACCTTCACGGTTTAACCCCTAAAGGGTTAAGCACCAACACATTCATCCTGGTCTGTGATTCCGCTGAGACTGTGGAGCTCTACCTCGGCCCTCATCGCGAGATTCTGCTTAGGAAATTCAGCAAGGTTTCTAAATACTCTGGCGAGATTCTTGGCTCACTTAACAGAAGAATATGGATCGTGGTTTTTGGACTGCCTGTCCAATGTTGGACTAAGGAATGCTTTTCTGACCTCGCGGGATTATGGGGGAAGTTTATCAGGGCGGACTCGAGGATGTCATCCATGAGATGCATTGATGCTGCCAGATTTCTCATCGAAACATGCTCACTTTCACTGATTCATCAAATCGTGCAAGTCCATTTTAATGGAGTGACCCGATTGGCCCTGGTCAAGGAGGGCAGGACAGAGCTGATTTCAGATTACCCTTCTAGTGCTGTTGCTTTAGCTGCATCGACCAGAATAACGAGAGAACGGACATCTTCGACATGGGATCCGCACTCAGAACATCAATGCTCTACCCTAGTACGCCCTGCCACACTGACTCAACATTCCACTATTCATAGGATAGGAGTCTTGAGTGATGGGGATCATGGAAGTCACATTATCAGGCCAGTGTATGCCGATGTTAGCATTGATGAGCTGTCACGGGGTCAGCTTTCTATCCGCATTGAAGGTCAGTATGTTGGTAGGTGGTCTGTGGAATGCAGTTGGCCGCATACTTCTCCTCTCCATCCGCCATCACAACGTGGTGTTCATCCAGCTCAGATTGTGCATGAAAACCAACATATGCCTCCTGTACTCCAATGGGTGGACAGTGACATAGCCAGTTCAGATCAGCCTCACGCTCAGATATCGCATCTTGAGAATGCAACTCGTGACTCCGCAAGTGAAGATGATTCTGTGTCATCAGGACCGGAGTTTCCCCCAGGTTTTGAGCCATTTACCGTGAACATGTCAGAGTCTTGTGTGGAGAGATCCAGTGAAGATGGGATGAGAAAAGGAAAAGGTATACTGACAAAAAGGGACAGAAAGGCGCTGAAGCAGAAGAAAAAGGAGAGTGAAAAGCGGGAGATGCAGAAATTTCTTGAGGACATGTCGCCTAGGAAAAGTATGCCGGAAAAGAACAAGGCATCAGGCAAACGAAAAAAGGGGAAGGAGGTCAAATGGGGAAAATCGTCAAAGGCACCTGGGAGAAGTATTGGATATAATTTTGATGGATTCGACCCACCCATGGTTGCAGATCTGCTGGCTAAATGAGGCAGATGTTTTTGTGGTTTAGGCTCGGTCTTGCTGCGGTCTTTTGCGTGGGTGGCTCGGTTCTTTTTCTTTTGGCTTCCCGGTTTGTGGTTGTTTTGTGCGTGTTTTGAGTTGTGTGTGCTCGTTGTCTGTTCTGTCGGGTTTTGGGTGTTTTGGATTTGTTTTTTTGTTGCCCTTCTTGTTCCTCCCTTTGTTTTCGGAGTGGCCTTGGCCTCGTCTTTTCGAAGGCCGTCTGTTCTTCGGCTTTGCCGATAATTATCAAAAAAAAAAAAAATCTCAATGTATTACAAGAACAATAAATCATATAGTACAAAATCAATATTCATACAAAATAATAAGTATGTCATATATAATATCACATACATCATCAAAATATAATTATTATTTTTATTTAATTTCACATAGTAAATCTATATACATAACTATCCAAACCTCTTTTTTTTTAACTGTCAATTAGTTTACTTTCATCGAATCATCAAAATTTATTAATTAGTGATACGACAAGTGCAGAATTAATATTTATACAATAAAATATCATACATGCACATAAAAATTTCTTTTGTTTTTATGTTAAAAACCAATTCATTTAGTTAAGACAAATATTTTAGGATAACAAGATTTTACACTGCATTAAAATTATAAAAGCTGTTTATACCTTTCCATAAGATGAAATGCATATTTACAATACATCGAAAAGATTCAAAATTTTTAATTAGGCAAATTTTCCTTTCTAAGGCTGTTGAAAATATTAGATAGCATTTTTCATATAAATATATAATAAACAAACAATATATATTTACATATTTAATGAAAAACTAACATCAAAATATGAATAATTATATAACCAAAAATACTATTGAACATTAGTAAAAATTTCATCAAATCATGAAACTATAACTCAATACAATATAACTAATACATACTGAAATAAACTAAATAGAGAAAGGATTTAGAAAAACATATCTTAGGTTGAGACACGTAAAAGCGCTATCTTTAGAAAGGAGACGCCCGTCCTATACGAGTGTTGCTATTAGCTAGAATGTGTTCCTTTCCCAGGATTCAAAAATTCGTTGGACCTCTATCAGTGCAGCAAAGAAAGATTCTCGAAATACAACTACCAAACTCACTAATTTTGAAAATAGTACAAGGGATTGAAAGAATAAAATATTTAATTTTGTAAATATTTTCTCACCATACATATGCTTTTATATACATACTTTGCTTTTATGTACAGAGAGTATATACTGAATATTCTATCATAGCAATGCAAATTTGGTCAAACAACAATTTTGTGCATGTTCATCATTGACATCCAAAATGTTAAGAAACACTAGAAATAAATGATATAAAAATATTTAAATGATTTAAAATTTTCTGAATAATTCTTATGGTAATCGCAAGTAATTCCTATGGTAATTGTAGGTAATTTTCGTGGTAATTGCAGGTAATTCCTCTAGTGAAAGCCAGTAATTCCTGTAGTGATTTCGGGTATTTTATGTGGTGATTGCGGGACTTATGGTGATCGCGAGTATTTCCTGCGGTGATCACGTGTAATTCAAGTGATGGTCGCGAGTAATTCCTGTGGTGATCACGTGTAATTCCTATGATGACCGCAGGTAATTTATGTGGTGATCAAAGGTAATTCCTATACTAATCGCGAGTAATTCCTAAAGGTAATCGTAGGTAATTCCTTTGGTGATCGCGGGTTCCAGTGGTAATTGCAAGTAATTCATGTGGTGACTGCGAGTAATTCCTTTGGTGATCATAGGTAATTCCCCTGTTGCAATCGCAGGTAATTCCTGTGGTGATTGCGAGTAATTCTTGTGGTGATCGCGGGTAATTCCTGTGATGACTGCAAGTAATTTAAGAGGTTATCGCGGGTAATTCCTGTGCTAATCGTGAGTAATTCCTAAAGTAATAGCAGGTAATTCCTTTGGTGATAAAGGGTTCGAGTGGTGATTGGAAGTAATTCATGTGGTGACCGTGGGTAATTCCTTTGGTGATCACAGGTAATTCCCCTGTTGCGATCGCGGGTAATTCATGTGGTTACTGCAGGTAATTCCTTTGGTGATCGCGGGTAATTACACTAGAGATTGCAGGTAATTCAAGCAGTGATCACAGGTAATTTCTATTGTGATTGCAGGTAATTTGTTTGGTGATCGCAGGTAATTCCTGTGGTGATTACGGGTATTCCTGTGGTGATCGCAAGTAATAAATCATGTGGTGATCGCGAGTAATTCTTGTGGTGATTGTGAGTAATTCCTTTGGTGATTGCGGGTAATTCCTATGATAATCAAGTGTAATTCAAGTGTTGATCGCAGGTAATCATGTGGTGATCGTGGGTAATTCCTATGCTAATAATGGGTAATTCCTATGATGATAGCTGATAATTCCTATAGTGATCGCGGGTAATTTCTATGGTCATCTTAAATAATTTCTGTGGTGATCACGAGTAATTACAATGGTGACAGCAGGTAATTCCTGTGGTGATTGCCGGTAATTCCTGTTGTGATCGCGGATAATTCTTGTTATGATTGCGGGTTGTTCGTATGGTAGTTGCGAGTAATTCCAGCTATGAGTGCAGGTAATTCCTATGGTGATTTCGGGTAATTCCTATGGTGAGACATCACCTAAGCCATTTTTCTTGAGTCTGTTTGCAATGAATCTCTCTACCTAAGGAAACAAATAGATACTTAGTAATAAGTATTACAAAATAATGTACCATCTTATTGTACTAGGTGGCATGACAATACAAATCAGGGAAGATAACCACACTCAAGCTCTTTACTTAAAAAGGAGATAACAAGAACAGGCAAAACTTAGCAATTCTGCTTGAAAAGATCCAAGTCCATTTCCTAGCTCACATCATGGACCTCAATCTACAAAGAATACATGGGATGAGTACCAGAAAAAGGTTGATGAATAACCTAGAATTTGGCAATATATATACACACACACATAGCAACATATATATATATATATATATATATATATATATATATATATATATATATATATATATATATATATACACCCAGACAGCCCCACATTATAAAGACGAGCTATTCCCTATAATGTAGACAGGAAACATGAAATTAGGAACTCAAATTAGAATAATGAGATATCGAGACTAAAACTCAGGCAGGTTGTAACAAAGTCCCAATATGAGGGCTACCCCTGAGTATCAGACAGTTGAACAATCCTAACTCATAGCAAATTAAGGCAGGATGTCAGTTTCATAGTGTTGCAATTCTTTTCTTGTCTCTCTCTCTCTCTTTTTTTTCCCCCTTTTTATTGGTAGTGTGATGGTTTTATTATTTGTAAGATGAATGAAGATGGGTGGTTATAATTTTGCATGGCAATACATTGGGATGTCTGTATGTCAAAATGGGTGATTGTACTTTTCTTTTGTGAATGGATGCGCATGATTTCGTACTTACTTAGCTGTTGATGAATGAGAACATATGGTTTGGTGATACCTTTATCATGTTTGAATATATAGTTGAACCTTTAACAGGTGTATGGTAACATCTTTTAGCAAGTGAATGGTCATATCTTTAATAGTCAATGTGTAGTTGCGCCATTAATGGGTGTATGATAGCATCTTTTAACGGGTGTATGGTTGTATCTTTAATTGGCAATATATAGTTGCACCATTAACGGTGTATGATAGCATCTTTTAACAGGTGAATGATTGTATCTTTGATTGACAATGTATAGTTGCACCATTAATAGGTGTATGATAGCATCTTTTAACAGGTGAAGGGTTGTATCTTTAATTGACAACATATAGTTGCTCCATTAATAGGCATATGATAGCATCTCTTAATAGGTGAATGGTTGTTTCTTTAATAGATAGTTGCACCATTAACAGGTGTATGATACCATCTTTTAACAGGTGAAGGCTTGTACCTTTAATAGGTCGATGGTTGCATCATTGACAGGTGAATGGTTGCACCTTTTAACTAGTGTATAGTTGTATGTCCTTATTTCTTCCTTTCTTCTTCCTTTTGTTTTCTATTGACAACGACTTTGTTTATCTGTAATACAAGAGGCACACAACATCTGTCCATCTAAATTCTATTTTTAGCACCCACTAAAAAAAACAAAAGAAAACCTTTCATGCTTTACATAACCTTTGTTGCATTTATTCAACGTATGTTTACAAATGTACAAAACAGATAACGTACAATTATACAAAAAGCAAGATCATTACGCGTTAAGGAAAAGAGAAGATGTTGTGTGGCTATGGGTAGTATTTCCTGAGGTTTTGAGCATTCCAACTTTTGGATATTTCGGTTCCATGTAGGCGGCATAATTGATAACTTCCTCTCTTAGAACTCGGACTACTTTGTAAGGACCTTCCCAACTAGGTGTGAGTTTTCCAGTTTTTGTACCCTTTCCGGGGGCTTTTATGCATCGTAAAATGAAATCACCCACTTGAAACTATCGCGGCTTGACTTTTCAGTTAAAATATCTTACCATCACTTGTTTCTGTGCCACTATACGTAATAAGGCTTTGGATCAAACTTCTTCTATCAGGTCCAAAGAGTTTTCCATTAGGGCGGTGTTTTCTTCGAGATGATAGTATGTTATATACGAGACGTAGGGTTTTGCACTTCCATTGGTAGAACAGCTTCTGCTCCATACGTTAAAATAAAAGGAGTCTCTCCAGTAGCCCTTTTCGCGGTGGTTCGGTAGGACCATAATATGCTGGGTAGTTCTTCAACCCATAAGTGTTTTGCTTTACCCAGTCTCTTTTTAATGTCTTTCAGTATTTCCTTGTTAATTGCTTTGATCTGCATTGCAGAGAAATGAAGACTGATGTCTACTTCTTCGCAGTACGTTTGAAACCTTATTGATCTGAATTGAGAACCATTGTCTGCCCCGATTATTCTAGGTAGCACCAATCGAGTGATAATATTTTTCCAACGACAGTGCTACGCTGCCGGGTCAGTTATCTTTGCTACTGGCTCTGCTTCAACCCATTTATTGAAATAATCGATGGCTGCTATCACGAACTTTCTTTGTCCAGAGGATATGGGAAACCCACCTAGTATATCAATTCCCCATTGTGCGAAAGGCGGCGCGCTTATTAAAGTTTGTAAAGTAGTAGGAGGTGCATGGTAGATTGGGACAAATCGTTGGTAGGCTTTGAAATGGCACACCAAATCTTCAACATCTTTTTTTTTTTAAAGTAGGCCAAAAACATCATGGTCATAGAGTTTTATTTGCAAGTGCGTGTCCTCCTATATTCCCTCCACATTCGCCTTCGTGGATTTCCTCTAGGATATCGCGCCCTTCTTCTTTTTCCTTACACTTGAGCAAGGGATGAGAGTGAGATCGTTTATAAAGTTGGTCCTCTGTAAGCACAAATCGAGAAGCCTGACGCCTTAACTTTTTAGCTTCAAGAAGATCCGAGAGTTGATTTGCGTGGTGAAGATATTTGATTACTTTCGAATCCAACTGTATGGTGTTCCAATATAATGTATCTTCTTCACGACCCCCCTTTGTGAAATCTTGGGGATATATTTGTTTGACTATTACCTCAGTATTTTCAGAATCCTCCTGATGAGAGCTGGCTAATTTGCTCAGCTCATCCGCTATATGATTATCATTTCTATCAATATATTTCACCTCTACCTTTGCAAAGTTCATGACCAATTCTTGAAATATTTTAAGGTATCTAACCATGTTAGGCTCTTTAACATCATATTCTCTATTCACCTAACTGAATATTATTTGCAAATCACTATAGATTCTTACAAATCGAGCTCCTGCGACCTGTGCAAGACCAACTCTGTGTGTTGGGGCTTCGTATTCAGTTTCATTGTTGGTCAACGGGTAGTGGAAACACAGGGCATAGCGATATGTTACCCCTCCTGGATCCCGTTTGAAAATTCCAGCTCAACCTGACAAGAGGAACCGTCTACAAATACATTCCATACTGGAAACTCTTTGATTTCATTTGGCGTCCCTACATTTGAATCTTCAACCTTTTCTCTCTTTTCCTTGGTAATACTTTCTGGTTCAGGATTTTGCTCTGCATTGAAGTTGCATTCAGCAAGAAAGTCTGTCAAAGCTTATGCTTTATAGTGGTTCGCGGCAAATAATGTAAATCATATTCTGATAACTCTACCGCCCATGCTAGTAACCGACTCGAGCATTTTAGTTTTGACAGTAATTTCTTAATGGGCTGGTTCGTTGATACACTTATAGTATGCGCTTGAAAGTAGGGTCAAAATTTCCTTGAGGTCATTATAATTGCAAACACTATTTTCTCTAACCGAGGTTATCTTAATTCGGCCTACCGAGATCTGTCCTTTCGAACGATTAGCTGCCAAGATCGCGCTAATGATCTTATTTGTGCCAGCTACATACAAAATCAGGATTTCCCCTTGATATGGTTTAGCCATAGAAGAAAGGAGCATAAGATGTTCTTTAACATGTTGGAAGGCATGTTCACATTCCTCGTCCCATAGCTGAATTCTTTTCTTTTGTAGCACTCGAAAAAATGGGAGCGCTTTCTTGGCAGACTTACTTATAAATCTATTAAGTGATGCCAACCGTCCAGTAAGTCACTATACGTCGTTAATTGTTTTGGAGTTCTTATTTCTTGAATAGCTTGCACCTTCACCGTATTGGCTTCGATTCCCTGGGCACTGACGATATATCCCAGGAATTTTCCCTCGGGTATGCCGAAAGAACATTTGTTAGGGTTTAGTTTCATTTGATATTCTCGCACAGCTTGCAGAGTCACTTGTAGTTCTTTTACATGGTTTTCTTTGGTGCGTGACTTGACAATCATATCATCAACATAAACTTCCATATGACATCTAATTTGTTGCACAAATATCTTGTTAACCAACTGTTGATATGTCGCGCCTGCATTCTTTAGACTGAAGGGCATTACTTTGTAACAGTAGGTGCCTTCATTTGTAACAAATTATGTCTTTTCCTCGTCCTGTGGATCCATTTTTATTTGGTGGTAACCTAAGCCATGAAGCTAAACAACTCATTTTCTACTGTGGAGTCTACCAGATGGTCGATCTTGGGAAGGGGATAGGAGTCTTTTGGACTGAATTTATTTAGATCTGTAAATCGAATACACATTCGCCAGGTTCCATTTGGTTTTCTTACCAATACTACATTAGCCAACCATTCGGGATATCTAACCTCTTTTATAAATCCTAACTGCAACAGTTTATTTACCACTATTTTGATGGCTTCACCCCTTTCAACACAAAAGCTCCTTTTCTTTTGTTTTATAGGAGAGGTTCCTGCTAGAACATTTAATTTATGGACCATAACATTTTGATTAATTCCTATCATTTCATCAATGTTATATACAAAGACATCTCGGTACTGTCTTAATAGCAAAACTAACTCCTTTTTTAATTTCTCCGATAACCAATATCCCAATCTCACAGTTTTCCCCTTTTCCACTTCTACTTCTTTTAGCTTTCCCAAATCCTAGTCTGAACTTTCTGGCTTACTTTCCTTGGAAGGGCTAAGTTTTTCTGTGTCCATTTCGGACAAGGCTTAACAGCCGTTATCTCTCAAAGAAGCATAGTAGCATTCCCGAGCTACCTTTTGGTTTCCTCAAATGGCCGTTATATCTCCGTTGTTCGACTTGAATTTCACCAAGAGGTGATAAGTATTGCATTATAAGGAGAAGGCAAATCTATGATCAGGAATTCCATTCTAGTTTTCTTGGTAGCCTTTTGCCCTCGAAATACAACGTTCATAGTAATTGCTCCTAATTGATGCATCTCATATTTATGCATATTTTAATTGCTATTTGTTAGGCTTCAAGATGATCTTGAAGCTTAACCTAGTGATAGAATAGAGTTAAGATGAGAAAGAAGGGAATTGGGGATGAGAATTATAGAAGAATTAAGATGAGAGAAGAAAATATCTCAATGAGATATGTGTGTTTATATTTCATTGATACCGGCTGCAACTAACATCTATTGCTTATATAGTGTAGCTAAGTATGAAAGATTAAGCTAAACATAACTCACTCACTTTGGTCCTAAGCCCATCAACAAGACTTACAACCTTTAACTCATAAATCAAAAACAATAAACTAATTCTATTACAATTTAGCTCGGTGTATAACATTCCCTCCCCCTTAAGAGCTTTCTTGACTCAAGAAAGAAAAAGTTGAGAATTGGCTTCTGATAAAGTGTTCTGCTTCCCAAGTGGTTTTCTCCTCCTCCAAGTTTGTCCATTGTATCAGCAGCTCCTTGTGTCCTTTGGATGTGGTCTTCAGCAAACTTGTTCCAAGGATAGCAGCTGGTCCTAGCTTGATGGCTCCATTAGATCCGGTCTCTGGTGTTTGCTATGTACTCCTCATGCCCTTGGAGCAACACCTAACTTACTTCTTATAACATCATTCCTAATCTTATTCTTCCTTATGTGTCCACACATCCACCGCAACATATTTATCTTCACCGCCTTCAACTTCTACGGGTGTTGTTGTTTGACTAGCCAACATTTTGCATCGTATGACATAGTTAGTCTTACTATCATCTTATAATATGTTTCCTTTCCACTTTAGCAGAAACATTCTACCGCATAGTATCGCAAGAGCCATCTTCCATTTATGTCATCCTACTATAATCCGATTTTTGACATCTTAGTCGACACTGTTGTTTAGCTGCACCATTGAGCCCAAATATTTGAAACATTCTTTTTTCGTTTCACATCTTCTATGCATGTTCTGGCTGAGCTACAAAATTTAAATTCCATGTACCTAGTTGTTGATATACTAAATTGTAAGCTTTTCGATTCAAGGCCCTTCTCCAAAGTACCGGCTTTTCATTTACTTCTTTTCTTGACTCGCCCGCCAAGACTACATCATCTGTTAAAAAAAAAAAAAAAAAAAACATGCACCAAGGGACACCCCTTGAATGTGGCTAATGAGTTCATCCATAACTAGAATAAACAAGAAATTGCTCCAAGCTGATCCTTGATGCAACCTAACTGTAATCGAGAAAGCGTCTGTCTCCCCTTTTGCTGTATGCACATTGGTCAGTGCGTCCTCATACATGTCTTTACTAGTTCGGATACAATATACGGGAATGTCTTTCTTCTCTAAGACCCTCCATAGGTTTTCTCTTGGCACTCTATCATATTCCTTCTCCAAATTAATGGAAATTGTGTCTAGACTCTTTTGTTTATCTTTGTAGTAATCTAATGTACGCCTTAGGAAGCAGATGGCTTCTATCCTAGATCTACCTAGCATAAATCTAAATTGATTCTCTAAAACACCCATTTGTTGTCATAGCCTTTTTTCTATGACTAGCTCTTGTAGCTTCATTATGGCTCGTGAGTTTGATATTCCTGTAGTTGGCACAACTCTAAATGTCACTTTTGTCCGTAAAGATAGGTATAAAAGTGCTCTTACTCCACTCATCAGGCATCTTCTTACCTTAAAATTTTGGTTTAATAGTTTATTCAACCAACTTATCCCTTCCCTTCATTGCATTTTCGTGCCTCAATGGGTATTCCATCTGGGCCAACTGCCTTTTCCCCACCCATCTTCTTCAAAGCTTATCTAACTTCCTTAGGTCTAATGTTCTTATAGTAACAATAATTTTGATGCTCCTTAGATGACCAGAGTTCTCCTAGGGATATATTTGTATCCCCCTTTCATTGAACAAATCGTAGAAGTAGGCTTTCCACCTTATTTTAATTTGTTGCTCATCCACAAGCACCTGTTAATCCTCCTGCTTGATGCACTTTAATAGATCCAGGTCTTTAGTCCTCTTTTCTCTAGCTTTAGAAATTTTGTATAGATCCCTTGGTCCCTCTTTAATATCCCACCTCTTGTAAAAATCCTCATAACTGCTATATTTGCTTTTTGCTTGGCTTGTTTATATTATTGTTTCTTGTTCTCATATCCACTTCAATCCTAATCATTGAAGTAGTCTCATTTAGCCTTAATCTTTTCTTGGAGTTCCCTGCACCACCACTAGGATTCTTTGGGGTTTGCTGGCCCAGCCTTGGACTCGCCTAGTACTTCGCGAGTCGGTTGGGTTCCATCCAAGCTAGTTTTGATTATTAAGTAAAATTTATCCACTAAAATTGAGGACATGGTGGTTATCTGTCATCTCTACATACTTAAAGTAGCAGAATTTAGGGCCTTGTTTGGTTAATACATGAATTAATTTTTAAAAAGTTACATTTAACAAGAATTCAACTATTGTGTCAAATTTTCAAGAAATAAGTATTCAGTGGGAAATAGAACTTTCCAAGAATTAGAACTTACCTAGCGCCCCCCCCCCCCCGGGATAAGTTAATTCCCATATAACAAAGGAGTTGAAACTTCATAGGAATTTCCACTTTCCACATTTTACCAATTTTCTGATAACTAGTAAAAGGGCAAATATCTACTTTCTATAAATTTCAAAGGATATTCATGGAGACCCCCTGAACTACGGTTCAAAATTAAAGTGTCCCCTTGAACTTTTAATTTTATCAAAGACGCCTCAAAACTATTGGTCAAAATCAATATGACCCCCTCAACTTCTAATTTTATCAAACACATCCCCCAAACTATTGGTTAACATCAATCTAATGGGATTGCCAATATGGATTAAAGTAGACACTACGCATTTATTATGAGCTCACCGTTTAATTAGGCTGCACAATCCTTTAATGTAGGTAATAACCTAACATTAGCACAGTTATCTATAATATTTATGATTGGTGGCACACGCTAGTGAGGCCTTGGTCCTGCAGTGAATCCCCTTCCAAGGTTGAGATTTAGATTCCAATCATGATAATTATGATTTTAAATAGTGTAATAAGCTAATACAAAAATAATTGTCAATAATCTCAAACCGATCTAAATCAAATAAATCTTAAAATATATACTAATATTTAGAGAATTTAAAAGTTACAAATGTAGTAAAACTCCTTCAAGTTCAAATATCCCCAGAACTCTTACGTTTTACATTGTTCTAGTACTGCATCAATAAGTTTCGTACAAAATCTTATCTTGATACAAACTTGGGGTCACTCATGCCGCCAAGTTCATCTCGTCCATAGCCGCCAAGGTCCGCTTCACCATCCAGGCCACCAAACTGCTATACATGGTGTCTCCCCCACACACATCAATCCCCCCGCCAACCAGACGTGCCACCTGCCACCTTCTAGACCCATCTCCATCCTTTTAGAATGTTTCATAATGTGCCACTTCACTCCTCCCAATACTTGTATTTAGGGATGGCAATGGGGCAGGGCGGGTACGGAGGGAGCCTCTTCCATGCCCGTACGCGCCACCTAAATCCTATACCCATACCCACCCCATTACCCATCACGGGTATGAAGTGGGTATCGGTACACGCCCCGGCGGGTACAAACCCCGACCCATACCCACCCCATTACCCACGAGTACCCATTACCTGCCCCTACCCGCCCCCTGCTCACCTGTACCCGCTTTGTTACCTATTCATGTCTACCTTATTACCCATAAATTTTTTTCTTTATCCCTTTAATAATACCATGAATTAATACTTATAAATTGCATAAGAAATATTTTATATAAAATGACACAATACGTAACTCCAATATGTGATTATAAGCGGGTATGGGACGGGGTGGTGCTGGTACATGCAGGTACGGGGCGGGGCAGGGCGGGCGGGTACAAGCCTATGCCCGTACCTGCCCCATATCCGTGACGGGTATTGACATGTGTACCCTACCCATACTCGTTACCCGCCTCATGTATACGCGTACTCTCCCCAAACGGAGAGGGTACCCGCAGGTAACGGGTTTTACTCGCCCCATTGCCATCCCTACTTGTATTAATAAGAGAAGAGACCCTTAGGTTGAGTATGCCATTGATGTATTGTGAATGTTATACTCAACTCTCTCTCCCCCTATTCTTTCGATGTCTTCTCCCCTTTTTTTATATGTAAAATCCTCCATTATTGGAGGTAATCTATCAAAATATATACTATTAGTTGTGATTCCAGTTGATTTACAATTTTTATTGTATTAATTGGCATCAGAGCAATCTTTCCTCGGCCCCAGTCATCATCATCATCACCAATCTTCAACCCTTGCCGCTGGTGGAATCACCCATCTTCATCGCTCCTCATCATCAACGCCCAATCCCCCACGAATCATCTTATTTATCATCTTTAAACCTATTCATCATCATCAACATCATCAAATCACTCATCATCCACCACCAATCAGCTCACTAGAAACCCATCAACCCAACCAATTCATCACCCAAACCCAAAACCGATCATCATCATCATCACCACCACCACCACCATCAACCCCTAATCTCCAGCAATCCTCACCAACTGTAGCACCATCATCGATTTTCTCCCAACATCACCGATCATCACCACCAGTAAAAAGACCATCGCCGAGTCACCATCAGTGGAGAGAATAGAGCTCACCGTCAGATTTTCCAGACTTGCACACATGGTGTTCGACGAAATGCCTTAACAAATCACTTGAGGTAACTACCAAATTCCGACCTAATTTATTCAGATGCAATTTCCTACATTCAGTAGTGGAGGGGTGGAGGAGTAGTTACATCGTAGTGAGATGTATTTGGGTACCCTGAACAACTCCCTCACATAGCTCATGAAGCTCCACCAAACGGGGAGTGTGGCGAGTACCTTAGTCGATTCGAGTCCCTAGTGGACAAGTGTAGGTTGACGGACAGTCAACAGATGGAGGTCTTTATAGGCGGCTTATGGGAAGAGATAGCTGAAGGCATCAGCTTGTTCCTGCCATGAATAGTTCGTGGCGCCAAACTATTGGCCAAGTAGCGGGAACTCCTTCTCGCCTACCTTGAGAAGTTGGCTGCCAAGGGGTCTCTGAGCACAATGCTAATCATGCTCACGCCAAGTCTTGTGAGACCCCCTCCCACCAACCCTCTACCCCAGCATCTTCTGCCAACATCCGACACACCTACTAGCCAGCTGACTGTGACGCCTGCCGCATAATGAAGATGATGCTACGCTCTCACAACCGGCCTTGGATGTGGACTCAGACCCTGCCCCGGATACAACAATTGCTCCACTTCTTGGTGTCCCTGAGGATGCCACCAACTGTCCTTTAGCAACAGTTGTAGATGGGAGACAGATTATGCCCACCCCAGCTCCACCTCCTGGCATCTGTGCCCCAGTCTCGGTTCTGCCTATCCTGCTCACGGCCAGTACAGAACCGCCAATTGGGTCAGATCATCTAGAGCTTCAACTGCTGTGGGTTGTTACTGCCAAGCCTTCATCGTCTAGCCATACTGTCAATCTCCAAGTGCCATTCAAAGACCGTCGTTCGCCATTCCCGAAAGAATGGTTCACGGCCCATGTCCTAATGGAGTTCCAAAAGTTGGTATATGACCCGAGAGGATCATCTACCTTCCAAAGCTGGCTCATTGTCCATGGCCCTTGGGGGCAAGGGTCTTTGGAAGGAAAAGAGATGATACTAGCCAAAGTGGGATTTGGCACACATAGGGATGCCATCCCACTTAGTTTCCACACCGCCCAGGCGACTCCCTTACTGTTGATCCTTGAGGACGAGGATCTTTTCAAGGGGGCGGTACTGATATGAAGCTGGCGTCACTCATGCTGCCAAGTCCGTCTCATCTGTAGCCGCCAAGGTCCAATTTACCATCAAGGCCGCCAAACTGCTATACATGGCATCTCCCCTACACACATCAATCCACCCGCCAACCAAACGTGCCACCTGCCACCTTCTAGACCCTTCTCCATCCTTCTAGAATGTTTTGTAATGTGCACCTCACCCCTCCCCATACTTGTATAAATAGGAGAAGAAACCACTAGGTTAAGTATGCCATTGATAAATTGTGAGTGTTATACTCAACTCTCTCTCTCTCCCCCCATTTATTTCTATGTCTTCTCTCCTTTCTTTTATGTAAAATCTTCCATTATTGGAGGTAATCTATCAAAATATATACTATTAGTTATGCTTCCAATCGATTTACAGTTTGTATTGTATCATATCTTGTTTTTCTTTTCTTGTGTAATGTGTAGGAGGGGATGAGCAGAGCAAGATCACTAGGAATGCTAGTGCTAGGATTGCTTGTTGTAAACATTCATTCTGTTCTTTATTCTTTGACTCAGCTTTCCACACTTCACCAACTATAACTTCTTTTATTTAAGTTATATTTTCACTCATTATTCTCTTTGTTTTTCTACATGTATCAATGGTCGCCAAGGTTAAATTCTAGCAAGCACATATTTATGCAAGTGCAAACATAGTGTCTCACTATATGTGAAAAAGAATGTGCAAACCTCGATGTCTTATAAATAAAAAGATGAATCTATCTGAATGTTATGGGTTTGAATTTTGGGTTTGTATTGTTTGCAAATTCGAGTATAGTGTGTTCTTTTCTCCCGTTTGTCAGTGTTGCTTTATTTCTTTTTGCAGTAGAATCTATTGATGGAGCTTATCTATTGAAATTTGAAACTTACAATGGTTTTTTGATAATATTCATACCAGTAATTAGCAAAGCATACACTTTCTCTTTATGGTTGAGGGCTTTTCCGAAACAATCTCATTTTGTAGTTGATGGATCCTCCGATAACTATCAATATTGTGCTACATACCAAAGGAGGTTCTATCCCAAAACTAATTGGCAATGGGTGGAGTAACTTCTTAGATATATAAATTTCTATTTGTTGTAATAGCCCGCTAATGTCGGTTTCATTGTTTGCACTTTTTTTTTACTGTATCAAACCACCATGGTCTGCAACTGTCATTCTTGACGGCTTCACTCTAGGCAGCTTCACTCTGAGTAAATAGCTATTTTCTCTCATGGACAGCTTCATTCTACTCTAGGTAGCCTTCTCCTAAGTGGCCCTTTTTGAAACTAGGGCCCATCACATGTGGCTTGTCCAGCATGGCCATCGAGCACGGCTAGTCCCATACCAACCAAGCATAACTCTAGAGCAGGTTCCATCCCATATCATACTGCCTTTGCCAAGATAAGCTGGCAAGAAGAAAAAAAAAATGCTATTCGAAAACTGATTAAGTTAAGCACCATTGTTCCCCTTGAAGTTGCGGCAATATTGAGCAAAGCATAAGATGGTAAAGGGCTTGGCAACAACAATAGGAGTGAGGAACAAATATGTATGCATTGTGGAAAGCTTAGTCACTTTGTTGAAAAGAGCTTCAAGATAGTAGGTTATCCTTTTGTATAGAATCTCAAGGGAAAATAGACTCCATTTCGCACTAACAAGTCAATGGCCCAACAATGTCATCACATATGCCTCGACTGGAAAATAAGGAATGGAGAACAACAATCCTATTGCTCATCTCTCGCCAACTCAACGCCATCAGCTTCTTTTCTACTTCCGTAATCATTTGGCTACCCAGGTTCCTTCATCTTCTCTGATCAGTTCCTCCTCCCCCTCTCATCTTGCCAGTCTTACTCTGTCAAGTATAAAATGCTTCTCTATATTTTCGTTAAACACTTTACACCATCTCATGGTGTTATTAGATGACTACTGTTGTAATCTAGGATTTTAGATATATTTTACATTTGCACCCTTAGGGTTACTAGTATCAAAGGGAATTTTGTGTAATTTTTTTCTCCCTCTCATCTATAAACAAGGAGATGTATAACCTTAATTTCTCAAGCAATTACATTTACATTCTTTCATCTCTTTTATGTCCACATGGTATCAGAGCGACAATTAAATCTCTCTCTCTCTGTTTTTTTTTTTTTTTTTTGCTTCTCTCTCATTTTTATTTATGTAATTTGCCTTTAATTTTGATAGTTCTCTATTTGTTATTGTAATTTTAAATTATGGTAGCCCCTAACCCTTACCTCTTCCTCAGCGCCCCCCCCCCCCCCCCCCAAAAGACCTGTCGTTGCCATGAGCACCGCCGTGGTGCCACCATCAGCAGCCGGACCACCAGCAGGGTTTGACTCTCCTCATTACAGCAATCCTCTAAACATCGTCCTCTCAAACACAACTAGGTGGTGACTAACCATTTCAATGTCGGCACCACCGCCCCATCATCTTTCCTCTCCGGGAAAATTGACTCCAGTGTTGACATCTCTGGTATGTCATTTCTCCCCTCTGAGGTCAACAATGACCCCTAGTCTAGGCTTGGGCATCTTACATTCTCTTTCCCCCTTCCCCTCTTCCAGAACTGCATTTTCAGTGGGTCCACTGCCACGACCAGTGGCCTACCCCTCGTGGGCATCGATGTCTCCATCGGCATCCCACCTTTGTCCAGTGGTAATACCACCACGCAGTAGCTCTTTCCCCCTTTCCCTCTTCCAGAACTGCATTTTTAGTGGATCCACTGCCACGACCAGTGGCCTACCCCCCGTGGGCACCGATGTCTCCATCGGCATGCCACCTTTGTCCAGTGGTAGTGCCACCACACAGTAGGAAACCCTAACCCCTAATATTCTTCTTATTTTACCTTTATATTAAACTCAAAAATTCATCTGATTATCCTGCGTGGCATGAGCAATTTTTTATGATACTCATTATCCATCAGTTAATTGGATACATAGATGGTTCAAATCCTTGTCATTCACCAACAATAAATAATTTAAATGGAACTTCCTTTCCCAATTCTTATTATAAAACTTGGGTTAGAACAGATCAGAGCTTATGCTCTTGTATTAATGCTATTTTTTCTAGATCTCTCATTAAGGACATTATTCGTTAACCCACATCAAAAGCCATATGGGATCTCCTCGCTGAATGATTTACGGATTATAGTTGGCTAAGGAGTTTGACCTTCGCACTCAACTCTAAAACCTTAGAAAAGATTGCAAGACCATAGACAATCTCCAATCTCAAAAACATAACCAACGACCTATTTGCCATAGATTCATCAATCTCAACTAGAGAACTACTTTATTATTGCCCTTTAGGGGCTTCCCCCAGAATAAGTTGCGTTTGGAACCTTCATGTGTCTGTCCTCCCAAAATTTTGACCAGCGAAGAGCTCAAAACTACTCTCCTCAATGAGAAGGCTGCTGTTACACACCACAACACCTACCCTACTACTGATTCTTCCCATGCTTTAGTTGCTACAAATGAAGGTTCAAATGGACAAAATTAAGGCCGTGGAAGACATTGGCTAAGAAGGGAAAGGACGCCCTCAAAACCATCGGGGCTATCATAGGGGGTTACATGGAGGACAAGGCTACACTCATAACCAATCAGGAGTCAATCAAGTTTTTAAGTCTGGCACCATTGACTTATAATAACTCGAATGAGTTTAGGTCTGACAAGATTAAGGTGGATCAAAACCTATTCAGGTCATTGGATTAGGACCAGCGCAAATCAAGAGACAAGTCTTGGTTGTCAAAGCCCTAATAAATTGGGCAAAACTCAGTTCACTTGACTTATCAAGCAGTGACAGTAGTGTTAAGACTAATGTAATCAAGGGACAAAGCCTTGGCCGTTGAAGTCTTAAATTGAAGCCTCAAATCTCAACTTGTCGATTTGTGGGAACGCATTAAAACTGGAAAGTCATACCTGAAGCTCGAGAATTGTATTACTGTGGAGGTAAGTACTTCAAAGATCTACGTTATGCTACACTTAGCTATGTTACGCTACTCCTAAGAGAAAAAGCACAAGTGTGCTGTAAAAAACTTGAAGAAGTTTTGTCTTGAGTGTATGTGTATCGCTTTGGACTGATGCAGTGTCCTTTATTTATAGAAAAAAAGAAAATAACGGCTGTTCCTATTTTCATGGCAACTTCACCCACGTTTGGCCACTAAGCTCTTCTTTTATGCACGTTTATTCTTCACCAACTTGTCTTGATTTTTGGAGGAAAATCCTTGATACCCACATCTAGAATTTTAGTAGAAGTCTCCTCTGGAAGCTCCACGTTCCCCTAAATTAAGCTTAAGGTTCAAGCAACTGAAATTGTGCTCCAAGTAACTGTAAAAACTTAAAAAGACTATGAAGGAAAAGATTGAATATATTAGATGATCAAGTAAAGAAACAAGACTAGCGTATTTATACTAGATGAAGGACACACCCTTTCACCTTCACAAGCTAAGAGTTACATAAGAATAAATTGCATAAATAAATCAAGTAAATGCCTATAGTAAACACCCCATCTTGGCCCGTTGAGGAGGAAGAGGGAGAGCCAAAAAATCTAGCAAAAAATCTACCTATTCACTAATTACATGGAGTAATGTAGAAAAGTATGTACCAAGAATAAAGACAAATACTAAAACGTACAAATACAAATATGAGAATACAAAAGTAAAATACTAATTTCTACACTCCCCCTCAAGTTGGAGCATGCAAGTTTACGATGCCCAACTTGCAGAGAAATGTAGCATGCGTCGAACTGCCAAGTGCTTTAGTGAAAATATTGGCTACTTGCTCCCCGGTGTGAACGTAGGCTGTGGTAATCTCCTTGGATAGTAATTTGTCTCGGACAAAGTGACAGTCGATTTCAATGTGCTTCGTTCTTTCGTGGAATACGGGATTAGAAGCAATATGGAGTGCTGCCTGATTATCACAAAAGAGTAAAACGGGTTCGTTAGTGGGAACAACAAGATCATCTAACAATCGGCGTAACCAAGTGACTTCACTAGTTGTCGATGCCATGGATCGGTATTCGGCTTCTGCAGAGGAACGTGAAACAACAGTTTGTTTCTTGGACCGCCATGAAATAGGCGCATCACCCAAGAAAACAACAAAACCTGTTGTTGACCGTCTGGTAGTGGGACATCCAGCCCAGTCGGCATCACAATAAGCACGGAGTTTGAGATCACAAGCAGATGGAAAGAATATTCCTTGACCCGGAGTTCCTTTAAGATAACGCAGGACCCTCATGACGGCGTCAAGATGAGGTACTCGAGGATCATGCATAAACTGACTCAAAATTCGAATAGCATAACAAATGTCAGGACGAGTAATTGTCAAGTACAACAACCGCCCAACTAGCCGCCTATACTGACCCCCATCCTCCACAGGCTCTCCCACCCCATCTGCTAATCCATGATTCTGCACTATCGGTGTAAAAACAGGTTTTGCTCCTAGAAGTCCGGTCTCACTAATGATGTCAAGAGCATATTTTCTTTGACTCAACATTAACCCCTTTTGGGAACGGGCGACCTCAATTCCTAAAAAATACTTTGCTGGGCCCAAGTCCTTTATTCCAAACGTTTCATTCAAAACATTTTTAACTTCTGCAATATGATTCATGTCATTTCGAGTAATGAGGACATCATCAACATAAATAAGAACACCAGTGTATGTGGACCCACGCATGAAAGTGAATAAGGAATAGTCAGCCCTGGATTGTTGAAAACCAAGTTTAATCAAGGTAGAGGTGAATTTCTGATTCCAGTTCCGAGAAGCCTGTTTAAGTCCATAAAGGGACTTACGAAGGCGACAAACCTTCCCTTCATGTTTACGTTCAAAACCTTGTGGTAATTTCATGTAAACTTCTTCATCCAAGTCCCCATGAAGAAAGGCGTTATTTACATCTAATTGTTGGATTATCCAACTTCGAGCCGTGGCAACGGCTAAAACGCAACGAACAGTTACAAGTTTAGCTACAGGGGCAAAAGTATCATGGTAGTCTATTCCCTCTACCTGAGTATACCCCTTTGCAACAAGACGAGCTTTGTACCTCTCAATCGTCCCATCTGATTTATATTTGACTTTGTAGACCCACTTTGAGTCTATAGCTCTTTTTCCAGCTGACAGAGCCTCAAGTGTCCAAGTGTTGTTTTGTTCAAGTGCCTTGATCTCCTTCTCCATAGCTTCCCTCCATTGTTCATTTTGTACGGCCTGATTAAAATTTTTGGGCTCATCACATGAAGTGATGGCATTCAAAAGTGTCGAGTGAGCGTTAGAAAATTGTACGTTAGAAACAAAATTGGAGAGAGGATATAAAATACTAGAGTTGACTGACGGAGTGGGAGCGGGAGAATGGGCTATAGAAGACGGAACCTCTGTTATATAATCTTGATATTTGACGGGCATTGACCGAACTCTCGCACTTCTTCTTACGACCCCGTCTTCACTGAGGAGAACACCCTTGTCCTCTGCTACTGGTCCCTCGGCCAGAGCCTCTTCCGGTCCCTGAAGGACCAGTTCGGGTGCTGTCGGACCGGCCAGACCCGGGTCGGTTCGCTGCTGCTGCAGAACCGGTCCAGTGGGGACTGGTTCTGCAGTGTCGGTGCACAAAAAATTGTGCCTTGTGACCTTGTTAGGCCCTTCATGCGTTACCCCAAATGTATCAATTTTTAAATAAGGCATATTATCTTCATAAAATCGAACATCCCTAGAAACAACGATCTTATGTTCATCCAAGCTATAGATCTTATACCCCTTTTGACCATGAGGATACCCTACAAATATTCCCGGAGAGGCTCGTTTATCGAGTTTGTCACCTTTTGGATTTTTAACATGGTAATAACACAAACATCCAAAAACCCTCAAATGATTGTATGACGAAGGTTTGCCCATTAACAACTCGTAAGGACTCTTATTACCAAGTAATGAAGAGGGCATCAAATTAATCAAGTAAGCAGCTGTCAAGACACACTCACCCCAAAATCTCTTAGGAAGTCCAGCCTAAAAACGAAGAGCTCGCCCAACTTCTAACAAATGCTTGTGCTTGCGTTCAACAACTTCGTTTTGTTGAGGTGTCCCGGTTAATGACGTCTGGTATTGAATTCCATATTTTGCATAGAAGTCCAATAATGGCCCATATTTAAACTCCTGACCATTATCGCTTCTCACCTGTTTGACCTGCAAACCAAACTGAGTACCCACCATACGACAAAAATTTATGAGAATCCCATGTGCTTGGGATTTTTCTTTCATAAGATACACCCATGTGCATCGGCTGTAATCATCAACAATGGTAAGAAAAAAAACGTGCACCAGTCAGAGATAACTTTCTATAAGGCCCCCAAATGTCACAATGAATTAATTCAAAACAAACCCGAGTCTCAGAAACAGACAAAGGAAAAGGAGATCGTGCTTGTTTCGCACGATGACAAGTATCACAAACAACATTAGTCCTTTTAATGTTCAAATGCGGAAAAAATGAAAGTTTGTTGAAAGCAACGTGACCCAAACGGCGGTGCCACAAAACTGCCTCTTTATTATTCTGTACCACGTGTGCCGAGGGAGCAACCGGCTGTGTCTCGAGCAAATATAGCCCATTTCTCATTCTACCCACTCCAATCAACCTCCTTGAGTGTCGGTCCTGAAAGTAACAAAAATCAGGATAAAGGTTTAACGTACAATTTTCATAACGTGTGAGTTTGCTCACTGACAACAAGTTGCAATAAAAACCAGGCACATACAAAACGTCATGGAGAATAAAATTTTCAAAAATCTGAACTTTCCCAATATGAGATACGGTCAACGTTGTCCCGTTTGGTAATCTAACGGGTTTAACAATTTTATTTGGCACAATGTCGAACATGAGTGAAAGTGAAGAAACCATGTGATCGGTGGCCCCGGTGTCAACAATCCAACTTTGATTGGAAATAAAAACTTGACCTGTCAGATTTATACTAGGTGAGACCGAACTTTGTCCAAGTAGCGACAAAAGGTGCTGATATTGGCTAGCGGATAACCCGACGATGGGGCTATCACTCGTGGGATCCTCACTGCTGCAGTGGACCGTGGCTGCTGCAGCTGCGGTTCCCGGTGCCCCGACCATCTTTGACCCCTGCTTCTTCCAACCCGGAGGATATCCGATCAATTCAAAGCACCTCTCCTTGGTGTGTCCCTGTTTCTTACAATGAGAACAGGTAAAACGGTTAGTTCGTCGGGAATTATTTCCCATGGATGAGCCTCCTGGTCCTTTCGCTGTCAATGCCGCAGCCTCGGGTGTGACAAATGACCCCGCTGCCACGCTCTGCTGCTTCTCTTCCTGACATAACACTGAATAAGCACTTCCCACAGAGATTAAAGGTTTAGTGTTCATAAGCTGTGAACGCACAGTTAAAAAAGAAGGATCAAGACCCATCAAAAGGTCCAACAATTTTTCCATATCGCGAATCTGCACAAATGCTTTGGCATGTCCACAAGTACATGGCGGGATTTCAACTAGCGTATACAATTCATCCCAAAAGGATCTCAACTTAGTAAAATAAGTTGAAACAGGTAGATTGTCTTGCTTCAAATGCGAGATCTCGCGTTTTAATTCGTAAATACGAGGGACATTACCTTGAGAAAATCTCTCATGCAAATCAAGCCAAATATCATGCGCAGTTTCTAAATAGGTAATATTCTCATTAATCTCTTTAGACACAGAGTTTGAGAGCCAAGTAGCAACCATGGAGTCACATGCACTCCAAGTTTCAAAATCCAGGGAATCTTCATCCAGTTTGGTAATACTACCATCAAGAAATCCAATTTTTCTCTTTGCCTTAAAAACTTTTAGTATTGCCCTTCTCCAAGAAGGATAATTGGGTCCTGTTAAAGTGTTTTGAACAAAAACCAAGCCGGGATTGTCCGAGGGGTGCAAATAAAACAGTGAGTTAACATCAATGACTCCCCCTGTCGGGTGAGTCGGCATGATAGTTTGATCATCATTAGCTAGAGTAGTCTCATTGTTGTTAACGTCCGCCATATTCTACCAAATCAAAACACAAAAAAACAAGCACAAGAAGCAAAGGGAAAAGGAACAACTCACAAATGCACTTTAAAAAGTGCTTCGGCCACTTAGTGGAAGAAGGAAAAAATGCCTCTTAATGCAAGATCGAAACTTGCTCTGATACCATGTAAAAACTTAAAAAGACTATGAAGGAAAAGATTGAATATATTAGATGATCAAGTAAAGAAACAAGACTAGCCTATTTATACTAGATGAAGGACACACCCTTTCACCTTCACAAGCTAAGAGTTACATAAGAATAAATTGCATAAATAAATCAAGTAAATGCCTATAGTAAACACCCCATCTTGGCCGGTTGAGGAGGAAGAGGGAGAGCCAAAAAATCTACCAAAAAATCTACCTATTCACTAATTACATGGAATAATGTAGAAAAGTATGTACCAAGAATAAAGACAAATACTAAAACGTACAAATACAAATATGAGAATACAAAAGTAAAATACTAATTTCTACAGTAACTTTCTCGAGCTTGGAAATTACCATTCTTGCAACTATCTTGGAAGCCGCTCGAGCTTGAGCTTATTTCACCCTTTAGCCACCTCGAGCCTCGATTGGTTGATACCCTTGTCAAGGGTAATAATGTTTCCCAGGAACTGGGCTCAAGACGCTGCTATTGTAGTACACAAAGGTCTAACCCTCCTCGAGCATAACCTCACGTGACGACCACGTGGCACTTTACTCAAAAACGGCGTCGTCCCAGCCCTGTTAAATTAGGGTGTAAACACGAAGGAAGTTCTAGTTTTTATCCCGGCAACCAAATATGTTTTATCTACTTCCTAGGAAGTTGGTAAAGGAATTAAATTTTTGAAAAATATAACTTACCACAGGAATTTAATTCATGTGTCAACCAAATGGGGCCTTAGTTTTAAAGTTAAGAATTTTTGGGCACATGTTAATAAACATTTATTTTACTTAATTTTATTATTTTTTTGTTGTTTTATTACTTAATTGATATTGAAAACTGAACCCGCAATTTATGTATGATATTTTAATTAAAAGATAATATATATAATTAATATTATTAAAAAGATAATTGTAATAATGTAATTAACATATTCTTAAGACCAACCCTAAAGTATGTTTTGCCAAACCAATAACAACAATAAAAATAATAATTAGTGGCAGTGGTAGTGGTAGGTGGCGTGAATGACCGTGCATTTGCGGTGGTCACTTCTCCCTCCATAAATACCAAGGCTCTACCTGTCTTTCCCGACATTTACACTCATCTGTCTTCACTCTCTCTCGATCTCTCGCGATCTTCACAGGGGTGCTCTGAGGTAAAACCTATCTTTTTTGCTCCTTCTAATATTGAGTTTCCAGATTCTTCTACCGCGATTATTCTCCGCTTAGGTTTTTCCTTTTTTGATGGATTTGAAAAGCAATTTCTGACTCGCTTATGTTATTGTGTTCTTTGGAGTTCAAATCTGGACTGAATCTCTAATTAGGTGAAAATTGATTTTCTATCTAGCGTTCTGGAGGTCGATGTTGTCAGAACTAAAGGAAATGGTTTTATATTCTAACAAATATAGGGGATCCGTTTTCGGGTTTCTGTATTGGGTGATGCCAAGCCAATTTTGTTCAAAAAAAAAAAAAAAAAAAATACCAAGCCAATTTGAAATAGACTGAAAACTAAATCGTAGTAGTAAAATACGGAATTAAGAGTAAGGTTCCAGATAATAGAAATGACATAATTTTCAGTTGTAATATAATATAGAGTTTTACCCCTACTCGGGTTAGGTCCTCTCTGCTTCCTATTGAGCTATGCTATTCTATTACTCGAGGCCCATGTACTTAATTTGGTCATATATCATAGGATGTCGTGTGTCTAGGGTTTCAGGATTTTTGATGGTCTTAATTGATAAAGCCCAAGTGTGGTTAATCTCAAAGCCAATGCGTAACTCACTTGGTTATAGTGTTTTTCATTGAGGCCTTGTTCGGTATTGCTTTTTCATAGTTTTGGTTTTAGAGAAACAAAACTAGGGTTTCAATAACAGTTTTTTTTTTTTTTTGTTTTCTTTTTTGGTTTTTTGTTTTAAATTCTCGCTCAAAGTATGAAACACTGAAAACGAGAAATTGAAAACAATAAAAGATGGTTTCCAGTATATAATACGTAGTTTCTACAAAACTGAAATTTGCAGCACCGAGTGGTTGGACACATGACTTGACTTTGAACCTGTAGCACTAATTAGCTGCTGTTATTGATGTTTGATTTCAGTCTGAAGTAGAGAGAAGCATATCTTCCAACATTTTTTTTACCTTTCAATGTTCTTGCCATATCAAAGAATGCTCATCTACTTATATTCCTGTCTTTCCTCTTTATACCCGTTTGAAACTTGTAACTAATCATTACTTGAGCAGGTTCTTTTGTTGGGTAAGTAATGCATGAATACCCCTATATTATTGCTTGAGATGAAAGTGTTACCTACAACATTCAGTTTCATCAATCGCAACCGTTTATTATTGGTTTATAGTAATTAGACCTAGTATTGTAAATCCATCCAAATTTTAATTCCTTTGGAAACCAATATTATGTATGCATGAGTTGATTAATATAAATTAGACACTCAAATTAGATCACATTATGTTTACATATTTTGTTTTTGAGAAAGTAAAAAAAATTGGATGGAACTGAAGTAGCGAGCCTAACTAATACAAATTAATTGTTGAGAGGTGCTATTTTATAGAATTGGAACTTGCAGGTTAATTTTAGTTTCAAGCATAGCTTCAGGGGATATGTGTGAATGCATATATTTGTTTTGTTTCTCTTCGAATGCATTGTTGTCCCGCATAAAATTGCGGATCCCTTTTTTCTTCTTTGTGTGTGTGGAAAAGGTGGGATGAAGGTTGCGCGGGGTTGGTTGTACTTTGCACTTAACATTTTGAGATGATATGTGTCAGTTTGGGATATTTCCTAAATATGTGGAGTAGTGACTGGGTTACGTTTCCAGTTAGCGGACCCTTTTTTTCATTTCAGTACACTACATCTGTATTTGCTCTTGTATGAAAGATTCAGAAGGCTATGTTAGTTCATGTAGATGACATCTCCTATGTGTCAAAGGGCTTATATTGTTGTACAACATCTACATTCATGCCTTTCAGCCCTAGGTAATTTGTTGATGTTCATGATTTTCACATCATATTCTTGCTGCTTATGAGTTTTATTGTGTCTAGAATACACAATAAACATGGTGAAGGCGGTGGCTGTCTTAAGCAGTAGTGAGGGTGTTAGCGGAACTGTTTGCTTCGCTCAAGAAGGAGATGGTAACTTTGATCTTCATTAGCTGGTTTCCAAGAGTTTCCATGTTTATCATTCAAATCTGACTTGCTTATTGCATATTTGCTTAGGTTCAACAACCGTAACCGGGAATGTCTCTGGTCTAAGGCCTGGGCTTCATGGTTTTCATGTTCATGCCCTTGGAGATACCACTAATGGATGCATGTCAACTGGTAAAGTTCAACACCCTTTTTGGGTCAAAGGGAGATTATGTATTTCATATTTTTCTTTTCTCAAAACCTAATGCTGGTTTTGTAGGTCCACACTTCAATCCTGCTGGAAAAGAGCATGGTGCTCCGGAGGATGAGAATCGCCATGCTGGTGATCTTGGGAACATTACAGTTGGTGATGATGGTATTGTCTCATCCTGTCCTCTAAACCGTCATGCTGTTTGTCTTCCTGGAAATGAGTTTGAACTCACAAGTGATGAATAAGCTGGGTTAGGTCGTGCAATCAAATAAGGACCATTATATTATTAGCTAGCCACTATTATATTGACCATTACATAACATTCTTTTATAAAGGTTTCCATAATACATATACATTATATTTGTTTGTTAACAAAGTTAAAACTTGATGCCTCCCTCGTACTTGTACTTGCCAGACGACCTTACACCTATCCCTAGCCCGTTATTTATCACGGTTTTTAATACCCATGCCCACCTCATCAGGTACAACTCCACGCTTATTACCCATCATTGCAAGTATCAATTTATTAATTTAAAACATAAGTAAAGGAATAAGATACTCAATTAAATGTAGAATGGAATACTGATTTGAAGAAATTTTCAGTTGATCCATATAAAAGTTATAAAATATAAAACATTGAACATAAAATTCTAAAACAAGTAATTATTGCTATGTTGTAATGCGAGGCAGGCGCTGGGTGGGTGCCTGGGGCACGGCAGGTGGTTAACTGTTAAATCATACCTCCCTGATACCCATTTTGGGAATTGTTGCATGTAACTGGCTTGTACCTACTGTCCAGTTCAAGTGTCCACGGTTAATGGGGTTTTACCTGCCCCATTTTGATCCTGTTGTACAGTCCTTGTAAAATTACTTTCTCCTCAAGGTGCAACTGTTGATCTATTTAGGAAGATTTATACTAAACTTTGCTAGATGTAGGGTTTGTTCGGTTGGAAAGAAGACACATTCCCTTTGGAAAGCGTTTTTCATAACATATTTTTTTTTGACCCAAAATTCTAGTTTATTTCACAATGATTTGGAATTTAGCACATTTGAAGTTATGGTGAGATGGAAATAGGATGAGGTATGGGGAGGGTTGGGGAAGAGTGGAGTAGAGGAAGATGACTTTTATCTCTGTATGAGTGGAACAAGAGCTCCCATATATAGGAAATGTTTTTCCTTCAATAATTTGGCTATTTGCTTTTTCAATCAAACAACAAAAATAAGATGGAAGGGGACTTTCTCCCAATTAAATGGAGCCTTAGGTTCCAAATGGTCTGGGAGTTCTCTGTATGCTAAAAGTAATTTACTCGTTGCATATTTTCTCATTCATGAATGGTGATGTTGAGACTATGTATCGCTAATGTATACTTGTTCACACCCTGTATCAGGTACTGCTTCTTTCACAATAACCGATAACCAGGTACGTCACTATATTTACTTTTTGGTTATGGATTCAGTATAGTAATTCAATATATATAGTGTTTAAGGTAATTTACTTGATCATTTCGCTTTCATTTGGTATGGTTTTGTAGATCCCTCTTACTGGACCAAACTCAATTGTTGGAAGGGCTGTTGTTGTCCATGCTGATCCTGATGATCTGGGAAGGGGTAAATTCTTCTTGTACCATTTACACTTTTGAAACTGTTTTTTCTACTCGGTAGTTAAGGATATGTTGAAATGCAAACTTTTTTTTTAAAGTATGTCTTTCCAAGTGTTGTCTTTAGAAAATGCAGAACTGGAGAACACTTTGTAAAAATTGGAAACTAAGAAAACTAATCCTCTAATATCAAGAGAAACTTGTAAAACAAAACTTGTTTCTCCAACTTCTATTATGGGTAAGAAAATTGATGATGTAGCACAACTTGCTAATCGAAAAGACAATTCAATTTTTGTTCATCAAAACTTGAAAATAATGAATTGCAAAGCTCTATTTATGAAAGCTAAACCCTAAAAAGATATTAGATATGATAAATCCTAAATCTAATAGAAAACTATTAAGATAAATATGAAATAAACTAAGAAACTACTTCTCTAAATAAAATAACAATTAAAAGCTTAAATATTATATTGGCTAAAAGGATATATTCTAATTCAATCCTATCAATTAATCTATCCAAATCTAATAAAATATTAGATCTTTTATAATTATTAATCCTCTTCATCTGTGCTGCATTAATTCCCCATTTGTTTTAAAAAACTCGGCCACGAGTTTTAAACAAACGTAGGAAAAAGAAGTTGTAGCAAACATTCTTCTGTGTGCAGGGCTTGTTCTGGATGAAGTGCAAGACTTTCGCTTTCGGAGATGTTGACTTAACAAGCTCTTCAGGAATGATGAAATCGATAAAATTTTCATAACATGCCTTATCCATATTTTCAGGCAATTGGATATGTGGTGATGCATTGCAATGTTCTTCTTCTTCTTACGCTTCATTTTTCATCTCTTCCTTATTCTTCTTTCACTTCGTTCTCCTCCTCTTTCTTTTCTTCTTTGGCTTCATCTTCCTCTTTTTTTATCTTCGATTTTGCTTGTTTTTCCTTGAACTTTCTGGGATGATGGTAACTCAGGAAGAAGACAATACATTGTATCTATCTAGATCATAAGAAGCTCATAAGTGTGTACAAGGGAGGAAGTTGGGGAAATTGTGTCACGATAAGCCCTAAGATAAATCCGGGCTTGTTTAGTGGAAGCACATACAACTTACCCTTAAGTCTATAAACATAATAGGCATCGCGTATGGCATACCTCGTGAAGAAAACCGGATGCCAAACAAATTCCCACCAATGATAGGGATGGAAAGAGTTACCCTTACCATATGGCCATGCATATTTGACTCGAGATAATCTAACTCCGGGGTTGAAAAGTAATTGGATGTTAGTGGACATAGTAGACATAACGACATTGATAAGGTGACAAAAACCGAATGGAACTAGGGCTTGGACATATAAGGGTCGAAGTAGGGTTCAATGTGGGGATTTCGAATTAGGGTTCCGAATTAGGGTTACAGGTTAGGGTTTTTTTGAATTAGGGTTTTCGAAGTTTAGGTTTAGGGTTTTCGAAATCTAGGGTTAGGGTTTTCGAAGTCTAGGGTTTTTGAAGCTGAGAAAGGGGGTTAGGGTTTTGTGTGTGACAAGGTGGTGGTGCTTCGTGTTTGGTGGTGGCGAGGTGGAGGCAAGCAAATTGAGGTGCTTTGTGGCTTAGTTTTTCAATTATTCGAATATGAGCTAGGGTTTTCGAACAGAGGTTGGGGTTTTCGAACGATGGCTAGGGTTTTCGAGGGTGGTGGGTGGCGAAGGTCTGGTGGCACAGTGGTCGGTGGCGGCGAGCTGGTGTTCTGCTGGTGGTGTTAGGTTTTCAATGAATTTTGTTTTTCTTTCTCTCCCTTTTTTTGGGTAGCTTGGGATTTTTTTTTTTTTTTGGAAGGTGGATAAGAAAAAAGGATAGGTATCACTACACCGTGGCAGTTGCAGGAAAAAAAATACTACTCAACAGTAGTACCACGCACTAGCGGCGGCACTGGGACGGCAACTATGGCGGCTTTGCGGCAGCATTCCAGAACATGAGCTCTGATACCAAATTGATGTAGCACAACTTGCTAATGGAAAACACAATTCAATTTTTATTCATCAAAACTTGAAAATAATGAATTACAAAGCTCTATTTATAGAAAGCTAAACCCTAAAAGGATATTAGATAAGATAAATCCTAAATCTAATAGAGAACTATTAAGATAAATATGAAATAAACTAAGAAACTACTTCTCTAAATAAAATAGCAAATAAAAACTTAATTATCATATTGGTTGAAAGGATATATTCTAATCTAATCCTCTCAATTAATCTATCTAAATCTAAGTCCAAATCTAATAAAATATTAGATCTTTTATAATTATGAATCCTCTTCATCTGTGATGCATCAATTGGATAACTTGTTTTTTCTAGTAAATTTGGGAAATCAGGTATTTTATATGCATTTTCCATTTAAACACGGCAATTCAGAAATTTCTTTTTAAATTTTGCCGGAGGTTCTTAAAAATTGCAACCTTTTCTCTTTCAGTGGTTCTAATATCATTTTTCTGTAATGTTCTTTGGTTAACTAGCCAAAGTTCTAGGACAATAAGTTCCAAAGCTGTTTTAACTTACCACAGAAGTTTCCCATGGAGTAGAACATTTAAATGAAGTTGAAATTTAAAATACAATTTGGCACTGGAAAAAGAAAGCCTGAGTAGAGAATGGTTATTAAATTTATGTAATTTGTATCATTATTTGTTGGGGATTAATTGAATTATTGAGCATCTCCAAGTTGGTTTTGATTATTTGACTAAAATATATCCTTGGAAATTGAGGGCTTGTGATTATCTGTCATCTCTGCAGATTATTTTGCGTACAAAAGGAAAATCTAATCTGTTTCTCCATTAAATGGGATTTGCTATATTGATCCAAGTAGAGATATTATGCTCCTAACTTGCTGTCTAATTGGGCTGCACAATCCCTTAAGAATAATAACCTAACAGTAGTATGAGACCAACGCTTATGAGCTTGAGGTTCTAGGTTCAAATCGAGGTACTCATGATTTTTAAAAGTATGATCGTAGCCTAACTAAAACATAATCGTCAATAATCTCAATCAGTGTCTAAAAATGCATAAAGCGTACTGAAGCGTTAGGGGGTCCTAGAGTGTAGATGCAAGGCCAAGGCGTGCACTTTAGCAAACTAATGCGCCTGTTTTTGTAATCTACATGCATATTCTATATTTATAATATATATTTGAAAATAAGATATGAAATCAATGAATTGTATGATTTGAAAGCTCTACTTCAATAATATATTATATAATACTTAAGAAAAGGACATATATAAGATATTAATATTAATCAAAATGCGCTAAATTGTATAAAATCAACCTAAGTTTTTTAACAAAAAATAGCGAGGTACCATAAAATCCACAAAAATTACATAATACTAGTATCATTATCTTCCACTTCATCATATCAAAACAAAGATGACCAAAGTCAGTGATACAAAACTACTAACATGTTATAGTAATACTAAGTACTAAAAGACAGCATAATATCTAGATGTTTAAGGCACCATTGCCCCAAAGTTTCTATATATTTCCCTTTCTTCTGCTTTTCTCTCTCTTCTTTTCTTAGATCCATGTTTTGCATGAAAAATAACAAAATAAAAAAATTGCACGAAATATATTTTTTTTAGTTTATGGCAAAATAAGAACTTAAAACACATAAGACGCACCAAGACGTGACTAGGTGCTCCTCGCGCGCCTTGGTATGCCTCAATTCACCTAGGTCAAATCGCCTTGCCTTGGGCATGTTAGGCGATGACCCTGTGCCTCGCCTCATCTTATCACCGCTTTTTTAAAGACTGATCCCAATTCAATCTAAATCAAATAAATCTTAAAACTTAAAAACTCTTCCAAATCCAAATATTCCCCAAAATCTCATGTTTTATATTATTCTCGTACTGCATTAATTATTTTTGCTAAGAATCTTATCTCGTTTCGCTTTTCTTATAATGTGTAGGAGGACATGAACTCAGCAAGAGCACTGGAAACGCTGGTGGTAGAGTTGCTTGTGGTAAACTCTCATTATGTTCTTTATTCTTCGACTCAGCTCTTCAGACATCACGAAATTCTCGTTTATTTTCTAGAAATTATTACTGATTCTCCTTTCTCTCTCTCTCTCTCTCTCTCTCTCTCTCTCTCTCTTTTTTGTGGCAGGTATCATTGGCCTCCAAGGTTAAGTGAAGTTGTCCCTTGAAAACTCTAGCCAGCACAGATATATGCAAGCGCATAGGGTCGCACTATATATGAAAAAGAAGGTGCACTGGTTGGCTTCTAAATAAAAAAGATGAACCTATAATGAATATGAATTTGGGATTTTGGGTTTGTAGTGCTTGCAAATTTGAATATGCTGTGTTCTGTGCTCTTCTCTGTTTGTCAGTGCTGCTTTTGTTTGCAGTGATGGAGCTTATCTATGGAAATTTAATACTTCAACTATGGCTTTTTAGTAGAAATTATGGGTGATAAGCAAAGTATGGCTTTTTACTAAAAACCACGTGTATTTTGTGTGCTGTTTTAAAAATTTACCTGACTTTTCTAATTTTTCAAAGTCATACTTGAATTTTCTAAAATTTTTCAATGTCACACTTAAAGCTAACACCGTTAGCTTTCTGTTAAAATAAATTAGAAGTTACATAACTGCCCTTGTAAAGAAGTTCCTTTTTCAAATATTTTTATATATATATTTTTTACTAAGCTTAAATTATTAAGAATTTTTGTTTTAAATAATTGGTGTTTGTTATGACTTATAGCTAACCTTGAAATGGTTAATTATTTTTTCAACTCTTTAATTTCACTTTTTTCTTTTAATTTTTAGAATCTTTTTTTTTAATTGAGATTTTTCTATTAATTAAAAACAATTTTACAAATAAAAATGCATTTAAATGTTTTTGGTGGCAGAAGGAGGCTAAGCTTAAACAATTTTATAAATTCAGCGGTGGAAGGTAATTTTGTCATTTATAAAATAATTAATATAATTTAATTAAATTAAGTTAAATTTGACGTTTGGATGCATTTATACCTCAAAATGCTACGTTTCAGCTGATGAAAGGTTAGCATTAGGTAAGATATTGAAAAATTTTGGAAGATTTAGGCGTGACTTAAAAAAATTAGAAAAATTAGGTAATTTTTTAGGATTGTACTTCAAATATAGATGATTTTTAGAAAAAAGAAAAAAAAAAAAAAAACCCCTTAATCTTAACATTCCCCGAGTTAAGAGAAGTCCATCTGATCAGGTGCTGTAAAGGGTTTTATTCTTTTTATTTTCCAGGAAAGAAGGATTTTGTTCAAAACAGAGTGTTTGATCTTGGAAGGGATAGCAATAGGACGGGTAAAACTTGCTACCTTTAGGTAAGGCTATAAGTAGGGTGGACAGTGGGTACAGGTTACACGTGCCCGCCCTGTACCTGTCACGGGTATGGGTACAGTTTTGTGCCCGCCCCGCTTCATACCTGTCCCACCCCACTTTATACACATCATAATTGCTTTATTTTGTACGTAATTAGCCTTCAAATTAAAAAAAATATATGTTTAAATTGAATACCCTAAATTGTTTATTAATGTTATAAAAAAAATATAATTGGTCTTTAAAAATAATATTAAATAACTAATATAAGTGGGTATAGATAATCGTTTTTTACTCACATTAGAGAGGGTATGGGGATGGTAATGGATATTCGTTGGATATTTGTAGGTAATGGAGCGGGTATGGGTATGAGTTTATGCCTGCTGGGATGGATACCGGTATCCACTTTATATTCGTTGCGAGTAATGGGGCAAGTATAAGTATAGGATTTGGGTGGTGAGTATGGGTATGGATGAGGCAACCTTGTACCCGCCCCGCTCTATTGCCATTCCTAGATCTTGGCATAGGTCGTAGGTGTTTTTTTTCCCCCTTTATAATTAATCGATGTTCAACATAATATAAGTGGACAATTGGGAAGATGAAAACAACCAGCATTGAACATAACCCCAAGTAACCCGAGCAACTGTTTGGGGCTCCCAAATTTTAGGAGCCCTTTATTTTAGGGTTTTATAAAGTTGAGATTTGTTGATATTGATAAGTCTTATAATTAAAATTTTTGTAATTTGTTATATTAGTATTGCAAGAAAAATATTACTATATATAAAAGGCCTTATTTGTAACATTTGCTTGAAGGCCTAAAATTGTCAAGATTGACCCTAGACACAACATATGAAAGTTGTAGTTAAACTATGGTTGCCAAAAGTAGAGACTTTTAAAGGAGAGAAACCGAAAAAATGTTGATCCCCAATAGGGTCCTTGTCCAGTTGTTCTTATCCAAAACCAGAGTATCCAGTGTTTTAAAACCTTTTTGTTAGTTTGAAAGATTGTGAGTTTATGTCATTGTTATCAAATTAAATTTTATAGGAAAAAATTTTCCCACTTCTTTAGGTAAAACAACATGGGCACTTAGCCAATTGGTGGGAATGTATTTCCTTCTAAATGGATAATCCTTTGCCCGCTCAACTTGTTTCTTACATGCCAATTAATTCGACTATAACATTTGGGTCTTGCATATCATGGGTCGTTCGCAGGTAAGAAAACTCGGTGGGGAGTATTAATTAGTTGTTTGAATGACTCTGCTTCTAGTTAAGACCTTCATGCTGTGCAGTAATCAAAAAGGTCATATTTGAATTTAGGATAACTTCTCAGAGTTGATAATAAGTGGTCTATCAATGTTATACAAAAATGACTCCTTAGTTGCATCTAACCAAAAAATGGTAAGTCATGCTTAAAGATGCAATTAGGAAAGAGATCCATCCAATCCTGCCTTGTTGGCTCTTAGTCTTAGAATGACTTGGTTGACAATTTGCCTTATAGGAGTAAAAGGGGTCTAGAAAACTAATATCTACAAAATTACACTCGGTGAAGAATGACTTCTATCTTTTTATTCGCATGTTATGTGACTAGAGATCCTCTCAACTTATCTTTTGGTGAGAGGAATTCATTAAAATTGCTAATTATGCACTATGGTCCATTAAAGAAGTGATGAGGAAACTTGAGAGAATGCGGTTCTTTACAAATTCACAAATAGCCAATAATAAAAATTTCATGTTTGAAGATTTTCTCTAGTTTCAGATGTGATCATTTTATTTGGTTTTTGTTGGAGAAAATACATAAAATATTATCCAAATATACAATTAAGGAAAGATATTACTTGGCATGTGTGGAAATGAGTAAATACCGATGAAGTAATAAATGAGCGAGGCGCAGATTACGCTCTCTTTAAGACGGTTTTCACGCTCCTACGAGTAATACTCGATGCAGTAGATATACAGCACGCCGTCCCTAGGATACAATGCTCTGCATACGTTGTCACTCCCAGACTTTGCACCAGTCTAAGAGGCCAAAACTCCACTCTACACCCTTAGTCCAAAATCTTTTGAAATGCAAAATATATCAAACAAGTGTTATATTTTTCCTCCTCTAGACTCAACCATGTATTTCCCTTTTATATTGCACATTTAGAGCTCAATGAAGGCTTGTATGCTCTTTTGCACACACGCAATACGGGATGATGTTGGCCGATTCTGTTACTTGGGGTGCAGTGCTACACGCTGCCGATATTTTATGGTATTCTCTGTACTTTCAGTACTTTCTCTTTCTCTCTCTCCCTTTCTCTATCTCTCTCATTCTCTTGTGCGCCCCCCCCCCCCCTTCTCACGCCTCTCTAGACGCTTTATTCTCTCCTTATGTGTGCGTGCGTCGCAGGTAGGATCTTTCCACTTACATGCTTATTTGCTTTTACCTATTACCTTGGTTGCTATGCTCCTATTCTCCTAGGCTTCCATGCATACACGCCTAATTACATGCTTAGTTGACTATCTGATTATTTGATTTTGTGCCGACATGATTACATGCTTACATAGGAACATACATACCTAGTGCCTCAAGGGCTCCCGCCTAATCAAGGTCGGGGGGGGGGGGGGGGGGATGTACGCAGCCTTCCACTTTCAGGGTGTTAACCTGAAGAGAGACTGCTTCCCAGTGCCCCCAACCTGAGGGTGAGGACTTCCCGGGAGGTCACCCATCCTGATACTACTCTCGCCGAAGCACGCTTAACTTCGGAGTTCTAATGGGATCCGGTGACAGCGTGTTGGTGCCGTCTTTGGTAACAGGGCTTCCCACATTCTCTATGTTTTTGTATGGACCTTTAATAATTATCAACTAACAGGTTGGGGGTCCTTAGAAATAGTCTCTCGTTAGGGTCCCACCCTGATGGGGTAAGGCTATGTATATCTTACCCCTTCCAGATCCTGCCCATGCGGGAGCCTTTGAGGCGCTGGATATGATGATGATAATGATTACATTTAAAGAAATAACCGTTTGAAACCAATGCGCGCATTGACCAAGAGCATGCTTTAAGTCATGCGTTATGTTGCCATAAAAAAGCTTTATGGTTAGGTGGAAAAAATTTTATTTTATATATATTTTTTTATTTTATTAAAATATTCTAACAATGTTTTAGAATAACTAAAACATCACAATTCGAAGCATTCCAAATTTAGTAACAACTTTTGGTAACTCATAAATATTAGCCAAAGTACGTACGTCTAATTTGAGAGCCTTACTTGGAAAATGCACCTCTCCATTCCCATTCCTTTTCTAATACTCCAACAAATAATTCTGGCATCAATAAAATTTAAATGTTTAGTCCGCAAATACATTCTTTTAACAGAAATAACATATCAAATAGTGGTGCACATGGGTCGAGTAATACTTAAGACCCACTCAACCCATATCAGTTGGGTTGGGTTGGGTGGGGTCAATTTTCTTTGGTGGGTCTAGTGGATCCAAATTGCTTTGTACCTATGGGAATCAGGTTTGGATCCGAGTTATCCATTGATAAGCATTGATTACGTAGCAGTATGTTCTTTTTTTTATCCAATGTAGGAACATGTTCAAATATGCCTAAATTAATTCTAAATGAGCCTAAATAAAATAAGCTAATCTTGAAACTCATCAAGCTAGATACCCTGAGATTTGACTATTTATTACCTAGGTATCCTAATGTTTTAATAGATACAATTGGGAACCTCAACATTTAAAATTTTTTGGGTTATTTACATCAAAGGTCCCTGTACTTTTCTCATTGTGTCAATTTAGTCCTTTTACTTTTAATTGTGTCAATTTAGTCATTTGGCTAAATTCAAGTCGAGTTATTGACGTAATTTTTAGCGATACAATTATGTTAAATATAAGTAATCTACTATAAATCCATTTGTGGACTCTGTTTAATCCAACTCGTGGCTAAATCATTTAAATTTTCATTAAAAACATAGGAATAATTTTATTTTAAGAACCAAATTCACACAATATCAACTGTAGTGGGACTAAATTGACATTATTAAAGTACCACAATAACAACAACAACAATTAAAGTACAAGGACTGAATTGAAACAATGAGCAAAGTATAAGGACTTTTGGTGTAAATAACTGAGAATCTTATCATTTAGCTATCATGATGTTTTAAAATTTATTTATTTCATTACACGTTTCCTGAAATTTGATAGATTTTCTTTGGAAAGTGTCGAAGTGGAAATCATTGAATTTTGATTTTACCAAAAAATTTAAAATTCCATCAATCTGGTATTCTTTGTCAAAATTTGATAGATTTTCATTTGAAAATACTAAAATTGAACATGATTCCAACAATATATTGGTCTCTTCATTAGAATTTGATGTTTTTTTTGCCAAAAATGCCAACATTATACACAATTCCGACAATATTAGGCAGTCTGCATCAACATTAAGTGAATTTTTTATCGGAATTTGTTCAATGTTTGCTGAAAATATTGATGTGACATATTATTATCATAATTATGTATAATATGAACATTTTATATGTAAAATAATTCTGATTTTTATAAAAATTCTGATAGGACTAATTGAATTGAGAAGAAGAATGAGAAGAGAAGAAGAAAGAATTGAGATAGAAGAGGAAGAATTGTTATTTTCTGCATATCCAAATCACTTACAAGCATAGCCTTATATACAATTGTTAACCAACTAACTAACTTCAAGTATGAATAACAACCCAAGAACTACCATACATCTAGTTTGCTAATACCAACTACTCTAAGTCCTAACAATTCCCTCCCTCTTAGAAAATACTCTTGTCCACAAGGGTAGGATACCTTTTACACGTTTCCTCAAGATTCTCCCAAGTTGCATCTTCAGGAAAGGAATTTGCCCACTGGACAAGGACTTCGGTAGCAGTTGCATTCCCTTTCTTTGCCAATCTTCTTCCCAACACAGCCACCGGTTCCCATTTTCCATGATCATATATGAAAAAATCAGGAATGTGTTACTGTATATTGTCATTTCCCACCCTCTTTTTGAGCAATGATACATGGAATGTATTATAAATGCGTGCTGTAGCAGGGAGGTCTAATGTGTAAGCTACCTTTCCCACCTTGGCTAGGATCTGAAAGGGACCAAAATATTTTGCTGCTAATTTGTTACTACTCCTTTTTGCAACGGATTGCTGCATATAAGGTCTTAACTTCAGATAAACCCAGTCATCCACCTGAAATTCCCTCTCGGTATGACATCTGTCATATTGTTGCTTCATCCTTTGCTGGGCCTTTGTGAGCTGATGTTTTAACAATCTAATAATTGCTTCATGATCTTGCATCAGATCATTAACATCAACAACTGCTGAATCACCTCTTACATAAGGTACACGAGCTGCTGGAGCAATTCCATATACTGCTTGGAATGGAGTCATATTTATGGCTATGTGGTGATTGGTATTGTACCAATATTCAGCCAAAGGCAACCAATTACTCCACTCATGAGGTTTGTCCCCGCACATACACCTCAAGTAACATTCTATACATCGGTTCACCACCTCAGTTTGCCCATCTGTTTGGGGATGATGGGCTGTAGATGGCTGCAACTTCACTTGCAACTGCTCAAATAGCTCTTTCCAAAACACACTCATGAACACAGCATCTCTATCACTTGCAATTGTCTTAGGGACACCATGTAACCGATAAACCTGATCCAAGTAGCACCTGGCCACTGTCACAGCAGAATAAGGATGTGCTAAGGCCATGAAATGAGCATATTTTGACAACCTATCAACCACCACAAATATCACCGGTTTCCCTTTTGTTTTGGGTAAGGCATCGATGAAGTACATTGATATATCTGTCACGGGCACGATATTCTAATGCCCGTGACAGTGTCAAGACCATGCCCAGGTCGCTGCGGGTGCCGTGCCTCAACCTTGTCAAGACATTGTCCCAGTCGCTGCCCCAGTCCGTGCCCAGCATGTCAAGATAGTGTCCCGGTTTGCTGTGCCAGTCCGATCCTCAGCTTGTCTTGACAGTGTCCAGGGTCGCTGCCCAATGCCTTGCCAAATAATGTCAAGACACTACCAGTGCCGTGCCAGTGCCGTCCCAGGGCCCGACCCTAGTCCACGTCCCAGGCGACCAGAGCCCAGTCAGGAAGCGTCTAAGCCAGCTTGTGACAGGCTGTACCAGACAGTTAGGCCCTCCAATCCTTACTAGCCATTGCAAATATTCCTTTTTGGGATTGAGTTCAAGAATTAATTGTTGTAATAGATGCTTCTAGATATTTTAGGATATTTTTCAGATTTATTTCATATTTTTTAGTGTTTTGTAATATTTCTACAAATAGGGAGTTAGAGTTTATTTTGTATTCACTCAATTAGATCAATGATATGAATTCTCTTACTTTCCCATCTTTACTCTCTATTTCTCATCTCCTAAATTCTATTTCTCTCTCTCATCTCAACTCTATTTCTTATTCTCTCCCTCATCTTAACCTGTATTGTCTCTTATGGGCCTAAGTCCTAGATTTGGGCCGTCACAACCTTGAGGGTTGTGACAAATTGGTATCAAAGCAGTTGTGATCAAGGGCCACAATCTATTCCGCATTGAAGTGAAGGCGCATGTTGCGAGCAAGTGGGCAAGAATTGCGATCCAAGCCACGTTGAGCATGATCCAAGAACCGACCACGTGATCATGACAAAGTGTTCGTGTAAGTCAAAAAAAATATATATATATATAAAATAAAAAAATATAAAAAATATAAAAAAAATTCAAGAAAATCGTTGCGGTGCCAATTTGTTGTGGCAAATTGTGTCAAGAAGTATTTGGGGCAAAATCAAAAATTCCAGATTTCGTGCTTCCATGGTTAGTAGACCTTAGCTTCTTCAAATTTTCAAGAAAATGATTCAAGAACGCTGATGAGATGGCCACGTTAATTGTTAAGGTGACCGAAACCCTTTATCCCATTACCGACGATGTTATTCGTAGAGTTTTCTCTCCTTTTGGGTGTATTGCAAATATATAGTACGTATGGGTGACTTCTCTTAGAGTGAACGTCCATGTGATTTACACCGCGAGAAATGATGCCGAGAGTGCTTGTAGGTGCTTGCACGGAAGAAACATCTACAATTATGGTTGTAAAATGGACATCCAAGTATCCAGGCCTCCTAGGGAGATGGCCACATTATTGGTTAAGGTAACGGGTCTTCTTTATCCCATTACAAAGAATGTTCTCAACCTAGTCTTTTCTATCTATGGTGTCGTTGAGGAAATTGTCATCATCTCGACTTCGTCCATAAAAGTGGAAGCACATGTAAAATACACTTCTTGGGAGGAAGCTAAAAGTGCACGCCAAGGGCTACATGGACGAAATGTTTATGACCATTGTTGTGTACTAGACATTGAAATCTTGACGCCTCTTAAAAAAAGTGTTGATAAGCTCCACAACAAACTCGACAGTTATAAAGATGTGACGAAGGAGAAGACGGCAACCTTCGGTCCCTTAAAAGAGGAATTGAAGCAATATATGCGTAACAAGGGATGGGACCCCGAGAAAAACGATCGTGACTTGGTTCCTTTGGAAGCTGAGGCCAAGGAAGAACCGAATGAGCCAACAGCCCTTGTCAAACTGCAAGGAATGGGAATAGGTGATGTCTTTCATACGTCGGACAAACCATTCTCCCAAGAATTGCCCGTTGATGTTGAAGATGACATTGTGGGTGAACCGGAAGAGCCTCCCTTGGGTGAGGAAACGCATGGGTCCATTGATGATGCCTTGACCCATGAGTTGCCACAACCTAAGGACACGGAGCTAGATACGAGCACCGAAGCCACTGTCAAGGATTCCTCCCTTGAGCTTTCCGTGCCAAATTTAGGTCCGCAGGGGAGTGCTAATGTACGGTCAGTACAACATAAGCAACAGCAGCCAAAGGCGCAGCAGCAGCGTGGAAGGCTGTTGGGTAGGAAGGTATGCATGAGGAATGTCATGATCCGAGTCCAGACAATGCTGATCCGGGCCATAAAGAAGAAAACCGGGCTGGCCAAGAACCGGGATTGGAACTAAAATCTTTAAGGGCCCGAGTCATCCATCTTCATAGCAACAGCTCGTTGTTGTCAAGACGTTTAGGGACTTTGGACCGAGTGCCGTGAAAACATCGCGTGGGGAATGTTTTCCTAGAACGGGAATTGGAACCAGAGTCTTCAAGGGGTCGAGACGCTCCGTTTGGCTTACGATCCTTGGGGACAAGGATCATCCATTCAACCCGGGGAAAGAGGTAAAGGATATGGGTGACAACGAGGAGACAACGGAACAGACAATCAAAAGGGGGCCGGGAGCCGAAGGTCGCACCGTCATCGCATCCTTGAGGACAAGGATGAACTTAAGGGGGCGGGAATGTCACGGGCACGATATTCCAATGTTCGTGATAGTGTCAAGACCATGCCCAGGTCGCTGCGGGTGCCGTGCCTTAACCTTGTCAAGACATTGTCCTAGTCGCTGCCCCAGTCCGTGCCCAGCATGTCAAGACAATGTCCCGGTTCGCTGTGCCAATCCGGTCCTTAGCTTGTCATGACAGTGTCCAGGGTCGCTGCCCAATGCCGTGCCAAACAATGTCAAGACACTGCTAGTGCCGTGCCAGGGCCTTGTCAAGGGCCGTGCCAGTGCCGTCCGAGGGCCTGACCCTGGTCTGCGTCCCAGGCCACCAGAGCCCAGTCAGGGAGCGTCCAAGCCAGCTTGTGACAGGCTGTACCAGACACTTAGGCGCTCCAATCCTTACTAGCTGTTGCAAATATTCCTTTTTGGGATTGAGTTCAAGAATTAATTGTTGTAATAGATGCTTCTAGATATTTTAGGATATTTTTCAGATTTATTTCATATTTTTTAGTGTTTTGTAATATTTCTATAAATAGGGAGTTAGAGTTCATTTTGTATTTACTCAATTAAATCAATGATATGAATTCTCTTACTTTCCTATCTTTACTCTCTATTTCTCATCTCCTAAATTCTATTTCTCTCTCTCATCTCAACTCTATTTCTTATTCTCTCCCTCATCTTAACCTGTATTGTCTCTGACGGGCCTAAGTCCTAGATTTGGGCCGTCACAACCTTGAGGGTTGTGACAATATCCTCCCATATTCTTTCTGGAATAGGCAATGGTTGCAGCAGACTAGGAGTTGCCACGGTTTCATACTTGTGTCTTTGGCAAGTGTCACAAGCTCTAATGATATTCCTCACCATTTTCTTCATTCCTTTCCAATAGAATGAGCAAGCTATCCTTTTCTGTGTCACCCTTACACCGGAATGACCCCCTTCTGCAGAAGTATGCAAGTTAGTGATCAGCAGGTGCCGTAGAGCTTGATTTTCTCCCACCACTAATCTCCCTTTTTTGTACAACTGTCCTTGATTGACAGTGTAATGAGGATGTTTAAGAGGCTCTTTTTGCACTTCATTAATCAATCTTTGCAGGTTGTCATCCTGCTACACACTAAGCCTGACTTGTTCCACAATATTAGTGGAGATGGTAGATAGGAACATGGACATCAGCTGCCCTCCAGTCACTCTTGATAAGGCATCAGCCACTGGGTTGTCCTTCCTTTTCCTTTAACAGATCATGTACTGATACCCAAAGAGTTTAGGTAGCAGCTTGCACTGAGTTGGTGTGGTTATTCTTTGCTCCAATAAGTACTTCAAGCTATGATGGTCTGTCACAATGAGGAAATGATTTCCAACCAAATAAGGCCTCCATTTCTCTATGGCAAATACTACTGCAAATAATTCCTTTTCATAAGTTGAAAGGACCTGATGTTTAGGAGCTAAACACCTACTGATAAAAGCCAAGGGGTGCCCCTTTTGCATAAGAACAACTCCAATACCCAGCCCACAAGCATCAGTTTCTATTATAAATTGTACATTAAAGTCGGGAAGTGCCAAAATAAGAGCTGTTGTCATGGCTTGCTTCAGACTGCCAAACCCTTGTTGTGCTGCTGCATTCCAGCTAAAGGCTTCTTTCTTTAACAAAGTAAATAAAGGTTGTGCTATCAAACTATAATGCTTGATGAATCTACGATAATACCCAATTAAGCCCAAAAATGCTCGTAATTGCTTAACAGTTTGAGGTGTTGGCCATGAAGTCATCACTTCCACCTTCTTGGGGTCGGTTGAAACTCCTTCTTGTGTAATTAGATGGCCCAAGTATTCAATTTGTTTAACTCCAAAGCTGCACTTACTCATCTTAGCATATAAATTGTTTCTCTTTAAAATGTTTAAGGTACTTCTCAAATGTGTTAGATGGCTCTCCCAATCTTGGCTATATATGAGGATATCATCAAAGAAAACAATTATGAATTTCCTCAAATAGGGTCTAAAGATGTTATTCATAAGGTTTTGGAAAGTGGAGGGGCCATTAGTTAAGCCAAAAGGCATGACTAAAAACTCATAATGACCCTCATGAGTTTTGAAAGCAAGCACCATGTAATTCATCCAGCAGTTCTTCGATTATAGGAATGGGAAACTTATTTTTGATGGTATGTTTATTGAGTTCTCCATAATCGACACACATCCTAAGGGTACCATCTTTTTTATTGACAAGTACAATTGGGGAAGAAAAAGGGCTAGTGCTCTGCCGTATGAACCCTGATTCCATTAATTCAGACACCATCTTTTCAATTGCATTCTTTTGAAGTGTTGGATAACGGTAAGGTCTTACATTGATAGGTGGGGTTCCTTGTTTAAGGTGTATTTGATGATCATAAGGTCTTTGAGGAGGTAAAGTTTTAGGTTCATCAAACAATTCTTGGTGGTCTTTCAACAAGGTTTTTAGTTGGGGATCAAATTCTTGAGAATTTCCATCTAACAGATTTATCATCATAGAAATATTATCATGTAAAGAGTTAGGATGTGAAGAAACAACCTTAATAGCCAAGAATTGTAAGGAGCAAAGTTGGGCTGTAGATGTTTTCTTGAGCATCTGATGTAACTCCCCTTCTCGACCTAATCCCACTGATGTCTCCACTGCTTCTTGCAGCCTCAGTGTCCTTCCCTCATGTACAAACTCCATCCACAATTTGTCAAAGTCGAAGACAACTCTACCCAATGATTTCAGCCATTGGACTCCCAGCACCATCTCACACCCTCCCAAAGGCAGCAGTCTAACTTCAGAACTGAATTTGGCTCCCTGCAGTGTCCATTCAAGCCCTCTACAAACAACTGCACTGTCTACTTGAGTTCCATCAGCCACATCAACTGGTAAAGGTGTGGTAGGAGTGAAAGCACACTGCAATTGTTTAGCTATTGCCGGATCTAGGAAGTTATGAGTACTTCCTGTGTCAATGAGAATGTGGATGGGTCTTTGCTTAACATACCCTATCACCCTTAATGTTTGATAGGATTGGGTCCCTGTCAAGGCGTGCACGGATATGTGCATTGAGTCCTCAATGGATTCTACACTGTCTGTTTCCTGCATCTCCAGTTCCTCTTCATTACTTCCATCAGCGGTTACTTCTTCAATCACCTCCAATCTATACGATCTTGCCCTTCTACAATTGTGTCCTGGAGTAAATTTTGCATCATACCAAAAGCACAAGTTCTTAGATCTTTTCTTATCCATCTCAGCTTGTGATAATTGTTTGTACTTTCTTGGATTATTATTGAGGGACATGCTTCTTTGAGGAATTGCAGGAGCTGGGATGCTGTTAGGGGTCACTGATGTCGCCAAGGTTTGTTTGGGATTAGGCAGGATGGGAGGGGACTTCAAGGCTGGTTTTCCACCAGCAAGATTCAAGGCAAACTCCTGGGATCTGGCTAAGGTATAGGCGTGGGACACTGATGCAGGGGCAAACATCCTCACTTTGATTGCAATCATTGGCTTTAATCCTCCCAAGAAGAAACTCAACTTTTAATCTTCTGTTAGAGAGATTCAGGTCAATAAAGCATCAAAATTCTTCTTGCATTGCCTCACATCATCATTCTATATCAAGGCTTTTAATTCACTCAATGGATCATTAAACAATACTTCATCAAACTGTGCTATGGCCTCCTTTGAGTACTCCTCCCACGTTGGCCATTCATCCTTAGGTCGAGATTTCATCAAGGATTGATGCCATTGCAAAGCATCACCATCCAAGTGAACCAAAGCAATCTGCACCTTCCTATCCTCTTCAGTACGGTCCAATGCAAAATATTGATCACATTTGTATAACCAACCTCTAATATCCTCCCCTCTGAACTTAGGGAAGCCAAGCTTGGTTAGTCTTGGTGCAAACTGATGCTGAGAGGAACCAACACTGCTGCTTGGCTGCGACAACTGCTGGTTTTGGATTTGGGAAGCTAACTGCGTCTATTGGAGGGTAATCCTAGCCACAAACTCACGAAGCCCAGCCAACTCCTGATCATGTTGAGCATTGCGGCAGTCAACAACTCCATTGGCCCATTGATGGTAGCCTTGATAGTATCTTGGATGGTAAACATCAAGAATGTCTTGAATGTATCCATCGAAGTGACACCAATCTCCTTCAAGGAATCCTCCAATTGTTGATTTTCTGCCATGCTAGTCTGTTTTTTTGACTTGCCCATACAAAATCAAGCGAGATCCCACAAGATGGCACCGGCTCTAATACTAAAATGATAGGACTAATTGAATTGAGAAGAAGAATGAGAAGAGAAGAAGAAAGAATTGAGATAGAAGAGGAAGAATTGTTATTTTCTGCATATCCAAATCACTTACAAGCATAGCCTTATATACAATTGTTAACCAACTAACTAACTTCAAGTATGAATAACAACCCAAGAACTACCATACATCTAGTTTGCTAATACCAACTACTATAAGTCCTGACAAATTCATCAAATTTCAACATAAGGTGCCTAATATGATAAAATATTCAAACCTCAAGGTATCTTATTGTGTATATTAAAATGTCAGGATATTTGTGTGATAAATGGTCAAACCTCAGGGTACCTAAGTTAGAATTTTTCAAATTTAAAAATGAATATTTGTTTATACTTTCACCCAACATGATTTAACCCACCCAACTCGACCCAACCCGACTCAATCCAGAACCATTGTTTTACCGTTTTATGTGTTCGGCTTAGATATGGGTCAAATACTGGATGGGTTGCACTGGTTCTAGACCCAACCCACCCAAACCCAACCCATGAACAAGGACAATAATTTAGAGAAAGAAAATTCGTGAATTTTGAAGTTAGGACGGACTTGAAAGGGAAGTGAGAGGTTAAACATCAAAACAAATCTAAGAAAACTCGCAGTGCATTTGAACATGTGTGGGAGGCCTTCTATGGTGTGAAGCGGGCTAGCGAAGGGCGCGACAACATGAGGTGGCCAATGATTATGCGCTGGCGTTGATGAGCTGCCAACAATGGCGGTGAAGGTGTTGTGGTGGTGATGGCTGACGGTGGAGAAGGATACTTTTGTGATTTTGAAAATAGCCTTTCGGTAAGGTTACACCTTAAAATGATAAGGATACGTACATCCACCCCAAACCCCGTTTAGGCGGGAGCCTTTGAGGCACTGGGGGCTGTTGTTGTTGTTAGTTAAACAATTAAATGTATTTTACATTAAAAATTTTTTTTTTAGGTATTATGTCAATTAAAATTAATATAGGACTAACAGAGTTATATGAAATTTTTTTTTACTAAAACGTATGTTATTCAAATTTTAAAACCTTAGGATTTCTTAAAGATATATTATCAAATCTATGCTACCTGAATACAAATTTTCAAATATATAATTACTATTAAATATTTTTTTATGTTAGTAATTAAAAAAAATTATGGTTTTATTATAATTTTAAAAATATTCTTATAAACACCATATATATTGTTAGCTGACATAATCTAACATAGTAACTTGACACTCATATGTTAGAAAGATAGTAGGTTTAGATTTTGGCTTTTGGAGCTCGGTTGTTTAACATGTTTAAGTAATTTAGTTTGCGTTGGCAAACTTATTTTCACACGTTGAACCCTTTTTATATAGTTATATCAAGTTATTTGAGTTGTAGACTTAATGCTATGACTATGGGTGTATTTGAGCCGAGCCGAGCCGAGCCGAGCCGAGCTGAGAGGAGCCCGAGCCTTTCAAGCTCGAAGGTTGGCTCGGGCATGGATCGAAACTCACCGAGCTCGGAAAGTTCAAGCTTGAGCTTTGCTCGTCAAAAGCTCGGGCTGGGCTTGGCTCGATCTAAGCTCGGCAAGCTTGAATTAAGCTTGCAATATTTCAGCTCATTTAAGCTCAATCTAGGCTCATTTGGGCTCGTTTATGCTCGGATTCGGCTCATTTAGGCTCAAATTTGGTTTCATGGGTCATATTTAATCAAAAATATTATATTAAGAAAAGCTCGTTTAGGCTCGTGAGCTTACGAGCTCGAGTTTCAGTAGGCTCGAGCTCGGCTTGCTCAAGCTCAAAGCGAGCCGAGCCTTTCGCTAGCCGGCTTGGCTCATTTACACCCCTAGCTATGACTAATGGATATATTTTTTGTATCTTACATTCATATGAGGTAGTTTGACCTATAATCATATTGATTTAATAATTTATTTTAACAACTGTAAATATAGATATATTCATTCTAGTGTCAACTATAAGCACATATAATTGGCATGTTTGTAAATTGACTTCATGAGTTAACGAGCTAACATGCAATAGAAAATGTCAAATAGATAACTAAATGAATAATCTATGAGTTACTTGTATATTAATTTAGTTGGGTCGAGATTAAAAGTTCTTGATCACTTAATAAGTGGATTGAATTTGAATTAACCTTTTCTTTGAAACCCTGTAATTACACAGACAAGACATTACTAACACATTTGCTGATTGTAGCAATAAATAAGAACAAGCAATTTTACATGTCTTAAATAGAGGGATGACAATGAGTTGAATTTGAGTCAAATTTATCTTCACTAATATTTGGTCCATTAAACACTCAATTCAACCTTGAACAAATTTGGGTCAATGAATATTCAATAGATTCGAGTCCTTATTTGAGTTAAAATGTTCATAGTTGAGTACGGGATATGCTTCCTAAATTTGATGTTGTTCGAGTTCTTTAGATTTTAAATCATGCTGCAGATCTGGTGGTTAATATAGCATATTTTTGGTAGGGCTGAGGATGTGGAGAAAAGGAATCCTAATAGAACCTCGGAAGAAATATTTATGATAATTCACTAAGATGAGTTATTTGCTGATCACCTGTTTAGCAACGAGGTAAAAACGGTAAAGGTAATGGAGGTAAATCTTTACCGTCGTTTGACAAATTCTTTTGAAAAGTAATGAAGGGTAAAGTAAATTTTTAAAAAATTTTGGACCGTTTTACCATTATTTAAATAAGATTAAAATAACTTATCAAATAATGGAGGTAACTCTTTATCTTTTTATATAATTATCAAATAAAAGTAACTTTATTTGATGCGACGGTTAAGACGATGGAGATTCAAGTTCAGGTTATCAAGGATCGTTTGCGTGAAGAGACCCTCGCGATTCCTAAAGCCAAAGTTACATGCTCTATACTGCGGACCAACTACTCAGGTTGGGGGTCCTCTAAAACCTATCTTCAGGGTAACCCCATGAAGGGGGAAGGCTGTGTACATCTAGCCTTCAGACCCTGCTCTTGTGGAAGCCCTTGCAGGCACTGAATTTATTGTTGTATCAAATAAAAGTAACTTATTTACCCTTAGTCTCTTTATTAAATATATATCTAAATAAAAATAAAATAATACATTACTTTTCCTCCCTTACTTTAATGTATTGGAGTCCTCGGATGTAGCCACGTAGGCATGGTCAAATGCTGGAGCCCACCTCAACTTCATGGCTTACGTGGGGTTGGTGGTAGGTGGCGTGAATGAACGACGACACCCCCACCCTCTCTCTCTCTTCCTCTCCATAGATAGTCATTTATAGTCTTCACTCTCTTCATCTCTCTCTCTCTCTCTCTCTCTATCTTCACAGGGGTGCTCTGAGGTGACATTCTCTCGCCCTTGCTCTCTTCATCACATTCATTTTTAGGGTTTTTCTATGCCCAATGTTTTCGATCTAGGGTTTTAGCATTATCTCTTATATTTTGATATTTGTTCCTTGAGATTTTGAATGCAGGACTTTGTTTTGCACTTTATCATTAATTAGCTGGAAGTTGATTGATACAAGCCCTAAAAAGAGAAGGGCATCCCGCTTGCCAATAAGAGTTGCGGAAAGGAAGATATTATCATATAATTTTAATGGATTACCCCAATTAATGCCAATTGCTTTTGGGATGGAATCTCGCTTGGGCTTATAGTTTGGACCTCATACATGCCAACTTCGTAGAAAAAAGAGATCAACATATAAGTTAAATAGATTACTCTACTTAATGCCAGTTGATCTTAGGATGAAACCTCGCTTGGACTTATATCAGGATCTCATATATGCCAACTCTGTGGGTCAGGTCTATGGTAAAATTTAACCTGGTATCAGAGCGGGTAGATGATCTTGGGTTCTTGTTTGATGCTCTGTGTGCTCTAAAGGAGGTGGTGCATTTGATTTTTAAATTTGACAGAATCGGTCCTATTTGAATACTTCTCTTTTGCAAATCCCTAGTAAAAGTAGCCTAGACAGGAACTCCTTTGCTCCCATGAAGGAGAAGATGGCTCCTTTTAAAGAAAACAAATAAGATTTTCTTACATGAGAGGGAAAATCTTTTCTATTGTGATCTTATGTTCTTAGTCTCAAATTGACTTCAAATGAATCAAAGATGATGCATTTATAAACAAATATAATTAGATTGATTTCCTAAATCTAACAAGACCAAATCATAAAGAAAAATAATTATTTGTTCAAAATTCTTTTAGGAAAAATATTTCCTGGACAAAAAATGTATCCCGTCCAACCAAATGGAGCCTTAGGCTGTCAGAGTTATAATTCCGTGATGATTCAAGGTCATCACGGGTTTTCTATCAATTGTGTTGGAGCAGTTCAAGTTTTGAATCAACTAGGGTTGGATTTTGGTCGGGTTGTATCATCTAGTGTTTGAGTTATTCGAGTTTCAAGTCAAATCTGATTGATTTTTAGTTGCTTTAGATCATTTTATTCAAGTCATCTCGGATTTCCAGCTGATGTGTTAGGTGTTTCTAGGATTCAGGCTAAAGTGGGTAAGGTTTGAGTTGATTTAGGTTATTTCATGCTCGAGTTATCTTAGTTTTAGGTCAAACGGGTAGCATGGTTTCAAATTTTGGGTTGTCTCAGGTTAGACCAAATTTAGGCAGAGGATGAGATGGGTTTGGTCATTTTGGATCTGGGTCATATTAGGTATGCGGTCAATTTGGTCGGATCGTTTCGACATTGAGCTCAGCTTGTTTATGTCATATTCAAGTTGGGTAGTTTTATTTTTTTTGTTTTCCGTCATCTTCGGATTTTGAGTCAATGGGGACAAATTACCTTGACTTGAAGTTAAGTTTATTTTGGTCATTTCAAGTTCATGTCATTTTAGTTGGGTGATTATGAGATTCGGGTCAAATTTAGGTTATGTCTAAAGCCTTTCGGTTTTGAGTTATCCTGGGTTTGGGTTAATCAAGTAGGGTTATTTTGGGTTCTAGGTCACTGGAGTTAATATGAAGTTACTATTACTTACTCCTACCCCCAAGGAATTGGAATGGGTGATTCCCTGTTAAAACCTAACTCCATGGAATTGGGCTGTGGAGTTGTAATTCCAATTTCCGTAGGTGAACCAAACAACAAATTGGAATTTCGGGCCTTAGCTCAAGACTCAATACCAATTTCATGCTTGAATTCCATGCATCAAACATGACTTGGTGTTTCTACCAGAACAAAGATTGCTCCTGTACTTGTGTTTCCCTCTTCCTTTTTCATGCTCCTTTGAAACTCTTAAGCCTTGTTTAGAAACAAAAAGCAGTTTTCCTTTTCTAATTCTGGTTTTTCTTTTTATCTCCAGTTTTTCTTATTTTCCATTTGAAAACATATTTAGGAGTGGGAAGTCATTACTAGTTTTCAAATGTAGAAAAGTAGAAAGGGGTTCAAGTAATCCCGGCTCCCAATTTTTTGAAAATTGAAAATTATAGGCATAAATAATATCCATAAATCCAAAAGTCTAATACTCCGATCTGAACTTGATGTGACCAATTAGGGTAGCCGATTCAAAGATGAACGAACCTAATCCATGCAAATTCCGATATCAGTTAGGGTGCAAATACCACTTTAGATATATAATTTTAAAGTGCAGACTGTCCACTCATAATGCTTGATGGTAAAGGTGTGACAAAATGAAAGAAAGACACATAGAAAAATGGAGTGGAGAAAGAGAAAGAGAAGGGTGGGCCGAAGAGGAGAAAGAGAAGAAAATTGAGGATAAGAGAATACGAAGGAACTGTTGAAAACGGAGAGGTGAAAAATTTTGAAAAATAGTTTTAAATTGTTTTCTAACTTTTCCCAATGAATAGAGAAAACTACAAGCTCTTTTTCAATTTCTCTAATTGCAAATTGGGCCCTTGAACAACTTTTCCAATTCTCTTGGGAGAAGAGAGAACTTGAAAATTCTCTATCTCTAAACAACTCTACACTAGTTGTTGGTTGAGTAGGTTTTTGGTTGGTAAATACTATGAGGACTCTTTTAATGATTCTTTAAAATTGAGGTGATGCTCTCAATTTCATAAAAATCACCACTTCAATCATCAATTTCAAGCAATTTGACAAATCTTTGAACCAAAATCATGTGTATATCACTTAATTAGTTTAAATTAGACCTCTCTACATACAGTTTGTGATGTTAGTGAAAGAAAATCAGATAGGAATGAAGATAGATGCCTAATTAATACAAATTAATAGTTGAGGGGTAATACCTCCACTTTTGGATCATATTCATCCTTTCTTTGTATCCCCTGGGTACATTGCAATCTGCATAAAATTTCAATTTCCATTTTTAGGTTTGTGTGGGTGGAGGGGGAGGGGAGTTGGTTTGCTTGCAAATTTGGCTTGTTATTCGATATTATACCTGCTGGTCTGGGAAATCCTTGAGGTTTTGGAGTAGTCGCTGGATTGCATTTCCAGTTATTAACTCTTTCTTCATATCTCTGCAATATGTAAGTCTGTGCTCTTGTATGGAAGCTCATGTTATGTTGTATAAAAGTTGGCCTTTTTCCATTGGAGCTTTATGAAAGTATGATTGTGGTATCAGATTGTGGTTTGCGGTGCCACTTTGTTGCGGACATTATATAATGGCTTGCACCGGTCAATTTGGTTTTTGTAAGAGAATACAACTGGATTTTAAGACTCGTTTCTCAAAATTTTGAATGAATATACAATCAACAACTTTTATACCTTTTTGATGATTTTTAACTTGTCAGATCATTTATAGTCATTTTTTTATGAATGAGATATATTATACATGCGTTATGTAGGCTATTACAAAACTACCATGTCTTCCACACCTAGTTGATTTCACATAGTGGAAAAAGGTGTTGAACTCTTGGTTTATCTACATCCATGCCTTCCACACCTAGTTGATTCTTTGATTTTCATTATTTCTGCTTTATCTTCTTACTGGTTATGGGATCTGGTGTCTTCAGATTACACAGAAGACATGGTGAAGGCAGTGGCCGTCCTAGGTAGCAATGAGGGTGTCAGTGGAACTGTCTACTTCACCCAAGAAGGAGAAGGTAGCTCTCAGCTTTATTAACTTGTTGGCAAAAAGTTCTGTTGCTCATTCTGGAAAGAAGTCTTCTTCTGTCCTATTTCTGTTATTTGCCTTACATAAATGAGTAGCAACAATGGCCGAAAAGAAAATATTTTCCTCCATAAGAAAGTTGACATTCTCTTAAGGAGAGGAAAACTTTGCAGGAAGATAAACCATTTTTCCTCCCTAATCACCTCAGCTCTCTATCCTTAATGGAATTATTTTCCTTACCGGACAAAAGGGACATTTCTAGGACAAATTTAATTTTTTTTCTAATTATTTTAAGAAGAAAAATTTTATAGAGCAAATATTTCTTCCATCCAAGTCCAACCAAGGAGCCAATTTGACTCATGAATTGAATTTGCTTAGGTCCAACAACTGTAACCGGGAATGTCTCTGGTCTGAAGCCTGGACTTCATGGTTTTCATGTTCATGCCCTTGGGGATACAACTAATGGCTGCATGTCAACTGGTATGATTCAATTCTCTTCCTGGATTGGAATGGGGAATACGAAGTCTGTGTTTTATGTTAGTTGTTCCTTTTTTCTAATTTCTGCACGCCTGAGTTTGCAGGTCCACACTACAATCCTGCTGGCAAAGAGCATGGTGCTCCGGAGGATGAGAATCGTCATGCTGGTGATCTTGGGAACGTTACAGTTGGTGATGATGGTATCCTCTCATCTTGTCTTTTAAACCTCCATGCTGTTAGTTTCCCTGTAAATGCATTTGAACTCACAAACGTGGTTACTTTGGCTGTGTGTTTGCCCTAAAGTACCCATGTTGGATGAGGATATTTGGACGTTGGTATATGATACTCAGATACTTTAAATTACACCAAAAATATAGAAAATAATAGAAAATATCTTAGCAAATAACAGAGTTTGACCTTGGAGACATACCTGTGTCCTCAGTGTTACAGTTCGCAAGTCGATGCACAATCTGAGTTGTAGTTTTCATTCCATGCATCTCGTATTAAACAATTACCGTAACTAGCTGGATTTTTTCTTGGAAAAAGAACAATCTGTTTCAATGTATGCATGTAGAGATTTACTAGCTGTTATAGAAACGCAATTGCATTATGGTCTCTGTAGATTCCAAGGGACTCAATGCAACTCATGTCTGAAATTACTAGATGACAAGAAAATCTGGAAGACTTACATTTCAGACCTTCAGAGTCGCTTGCTTCTTTTAAGAGCTTGCATTGCAAAGGCCTTATATGAAAAACTATATTTCTGTGTGTTGCAACTGCTAATCTGACTGGGGAGGAGGTATACTGAAGTGTGCTAGATTTAGCTAATTATGCTTTGTTCTAAGTCCTCTTTGGTGTGCTTTGGGAAATTAATATGTAATTGAAGCCAAGCCAAGCCAAGCCCCAGCTTATTAGGCTCAAGGCAATGGCGCAAGCTTGTTGAGTCTGGAAATTTCAAGCTCGAGCTCGTCTCACCATAGGCTTAGTCTCGGCTTAGCTCGGTTGAGCTTGAACCCAACCTGATGAGCTCTTGCCTTGTTTAGGCTTATTTAAGCTTGATCTATGCTTGTTTGGGCTTGTTTGCACTTGACCTCTTCTCACTCGGGCTCAAACTTGATTCGATTGTGCATATGTAAGCTAATAAATCATAGTAAGTTAAGGTTATTTAGGTTCACGAGCTTATGAGTTTGGCTTTGAAAGCTAAACGAGATGGCTTGGCTTAGCTCAAAAACAAAAGGCGCTGATCTGTTAGCTTCATGACAAGGCAGCTTGTTTGGGCTTGCAAGCTGGCTCGCTCATTTACACTGCTAAATTTAGCACATTTGAAGTTAAGTTGGGATGGCAAGAGCTTGAAGCTTGTGGAGGGTTTCAACTCTCTTATAGAGGAAGACAAGTCCTCATATGAAGATGTTTCATCTCCAAATAGTTTTTTGGCTATTCGTTTATGTAAAATGTTCCTCTGGACTCAATAGGGTCTTAGGTTCTACTGCAAGACTGGGGCGTTCCCTGTATGCTAAAAGTTATTTACTTATTGTGCCTTTTTCAATTCATGATGTTGAAATATGAGTGTTTAATTTATACTCATTTGTGCCCTGTATCTCAGGTACTGCTACTTTCACAGTAATTGATAAGCAGGTATATCTCTATATTTCTTTGTGTGATTATGGACCCCTTAATTGAATTCAATATATAGAGTGTTTAAGGTAATTGGCTTGACCATTTCTCTGTTGTTTGGCATGGTTCTGCAGAGTCCTCTTACTGGATCAAACTCAATTGTTGGAAGGGCTGTGGTTGTCCATGCTGATCCTGATGATCTTGGAAGGGGTAACTTCTTGTATTACTTGCACTTTTGAGCCTTTGAGATATTGCTTCTTGTAGATAGTAGTTAAGGACATGTTTAGTTGCTAAAGCTTGTTTGGTATCATTTGCAGTTTTTGTTCTTTAGATTAGAAACAATTCTAGAAAGTGATTTTTTTTGTGTGTTTTTATTTTTTATTTTTTTCCCCTTCTTCTTGTTAGTTTATTCCTATTTTCAATGAGAACTGGCAATAGGAAATGAAAAACAAGAAAAAATCTCCAAAACCTGATTTTTCGTTTTTAAAAAAGTTAAAATTGAAATAGAAAACGATACCAAACTTGCACTAAATTTTTTTTTTTAATTTTCTATTTTTGTTTTTCCTCGTGTTTTCTTTAAAGAATTTAGATGATAATTAAAAAATTTAGAAAACATAGGAAATGATGCCCTTGATAGCAAGGAAACTTGGAAAACAAGCATGAATGCATTTTATGCTAAAACTCGGGAGTTTCATAAAGTTTTTAGAAAACAAGGGAATTTTCACAAAATGTCAGTGCCTTCTTGGCTGTTTCACGGTTCATAACCAATCAGCTGGAAATATTTTCTTATTCTTGTTTTAGCTTTTAATTTTGTTGGAATATTCATCTATTGAAGGATATCTATTTATGGAAGGATGTGCAGATGGACTGAGTACATGAATTAAGTAAAGCATAACCGTCATTATGCAGGAGATTTTGAGTGTTGCATTACGGGTTGGCTCGTTGCATAATTAAACTTTCTAATGGCCTGCCTAAAGCAAATGCCATCTTTTGTTTATTTAAAATGTATTCATAAATGTATTTATATGTTAGAAGCTATGAATGGAAATAACACTAATAATTATACAAATACTCATTTGTTTTTGTAAACAAGGATTAAAAACAACTTATCTCTTTCTAAAAAACAAACATGATTGGCACGACCCTTTATATAATGTCTAGGACACCTGATTCTATGATACCGTTGCAGAGAAATGCAATTCTTTTCAGTGATGGAGAATAAGAAAAACAAAAAGAACCATAAAGATTAGTACTTTCCTTTCACACATCGTGTATATTATAATAATATATTACCGTGACGGAGAAATGCGGTTCTATTCCGTTGGTTCTTCTGTTATCTGAACACATGCGTAAGCAGAATTTCGCCGAAGGCTCTAAAAACTTTACCTGTCTCTTTATTTTTTGCAGTTTTAATGTCTATGACCTATAACGTTCTGCAGTTTACAAGTCAATCTTCCATGCCAATAAGTTCCAGATCTCTTTGTAACTGACCCTAGAATTTTCCTATGGCATAAAACATTTGTATGTAATCAAAATTGAATACAAAACTAGATATGGACCAAAATGAACAAAACCCATAATTGACTGGCATGGCCTTTATCCCTTATAAAGCCATTAAGTGGCCACCAATGGTCTTGTCCAAACTCAATCTTTCATATTTAGATCTGATTTTGAAGAAATGGGTAGAAAAATAAAGCTGGAAGCACTAATTAGTGTTTGCGAGCTCTCATATACCAACAAAAGAACACCACGTGGCGTCCAGACACCAGAGTGCATTCTGCCTCTGCAGGCACACTCCGGACACACCTAGTCACAAATTTGCAGATTCCTTTTAACTTCTTGCCTCCCTCCTTCCTCAGGAACACCATTCTTCCCCACGAACCATTCTCTCTTTGGGAACCACTGTCACACGGAAGAAGCTGAGCAAATCTGCTGTGATTCCAAAAGGAGGATAGTATCTTTTTCCTGTCATTGATTCTCTTTTTCTACCTTACGAAGTATACTATAAATAGCTGGTTATGCATTTGGGAATTTATTAAAGCTTCCTATAACTCAGCATGCTCATGGCATCCAAAAATGTTTAGGGATTGAAGAAATGAAACGAAGGGCCTGTCCTCTCTATGCCCTCTTTAAAGAACAAGTAGCTGCAAATCTTCACTTGGATTTAGTTTGGCTAACACCATCAAACTGGTCTTGATAGTCATGCATGGTCCCCCCATAGTTTTACTGATACAAGCTCAGCCATGGGGTCTTCGTAAGTTGCTTCATGCTACTTCGTGACCAAAGTTTTAAATTCCGCCATTATGCGTGTGGTCTGTGGCTCTCTTCGTACTGCTTGTTCCATGATTGAGCCTTCCCACCACCAGATGCATAGTTGCCAGTCCGACCTTGAGGACAATGGAGATTTTATCATTCCCATCCGCGTTGTTAGTTGATAATGATTCTTAGCATAGCAAGGGGTTCGGTTTTGGGTTTTATGCTTGTTATTACTTATATTATTATTAGTACCTTGATTAAAAAGCAAAAGAGGAAGGGGACTGCCTTTTCAGTATCGTGCATTGCTGTGGAAATGTGATTTGTAATGATTTAAATAGAGAAGACAAAGCTATTGCCAACTAGTGCAAGCACTTGTGATCCTCATCCATCTTCTTCTCCAAATGTTCCACGAGGCCTCAATGAACTTCTTTAGATATTCGTTGTCCTTGTGAGTTTCTTCTTGGGCATGGGTAGTGAGAGCCATGTTGTCCCCTTATGTCTCTAATACCAGTGGTGGATTCTAAAAGTAAGAACGATTCTATTTCTAGGATAGATTGGGACAAATCTCATCACATACACTTATTTAGGAAGAAATCTACGCAGTAGGGGAAAGGGGTACAAAACAAAGGGAAAAAGGAATTACAATGTCATTCTAACTTGAAGAAAAAACAAAAATACAACTAGCTATTTATAGTATACTTCTTAGGGTAAAAAAAAAGAATCTATGAAAGAAAAGTCAAAATGCTTTGTACTATCTCTAAGTGCAAACCAATGGTGGCTTTGCTCGGACTTCTTCCTTGTGGCAGCGGTCTCGAGAGAGAGAGCATGAATCTTGGGCAAGGGTGGCATGACAACAAAATGTCTTGGGGAAGGGGTATATGGGAATTAAGGAAAAGAAATTAATGGCTGGCACGTATAGGGATGGTACCAACACGCCGTCACTGGATTTCATTAGACCTTCGAAGTTAAGTGTGCTTGGGCGGGTGCAGTACTAGGATAGATCACCTCCTAGGAAGTCCTCACCCTTAGGTTGGGAGCACTCGGAAACAGCCTCTCTTTAGGGGTAATACTCTGAAGGGAGAAGGCTGTGTACATCTGCCCTCCAGACCTTGCTTAGACGGGAGCCATTCGGGCACTGGGTATGTTGCAAAGTAAGCCCATTACAGGTGGGTATAGGTGCAATTGCAGTGGGTAGCGGTCGTGGTTAGGGCACATAGAGAAATACCTGTCACAAATATAGAGGGGGCACAGGTATAATGTTGTACTTGCCCCGCTCCTTACCTGCCGTACCCTGCCTTTATCCGCCTTATATCGCTCGCCCCAATTTGTATTAAATTAATTTAAAAACTAAAGAAGATATATATACTCAATTTCTCTATCGAACAATAAGGCAAAATATAATTGGACTATGAAAAGTTAATCAGAACTTTTTTTTGGCAAGTAATTTAAATAATTATACATGGGTAAGTGTTAGATACACAAATTGGGGTGGGTATGACGCGGGTAATAGTTATTCATTGGATACATGAGGACATTGGAGCGGGCATGGATATTGGCTTGTACCCATTGGAGCAAATATAAGTATCCACTTTACACTTGTGATGACTGGCGAGTAATGGGGCGGGTGGCGAGCATGGGCATGGGGGAGGTACCCTCGTATCCGCACCGTCCCATTTTCATCGCTGAAGAAGTTACATGATACCCCCATCACTTCATTCACGGTGAAAGTCTCCGCAAAGAATCTTACAGTTTCGCATTTCTTGTATAATGTGTAGGAGGGCATGAACTCAGCAAAAGCACTGGAAATGCTGGTGGTAGAGTTGCTTGCGGTAAAGTTTCATTTTGTTCTTTGTTCTTTGGCCCAGCTTTCCAGACTTCATCAATTATCCATTCTTCTATCCGAGGGCGTATTTGGTACCACTTTTCTTTGCGGTTTTTAGTTTTTTGAAAATTAAATATCATGTTTTGGAAATGATTTTTTTTGTTATTTTTGGTTTCCTGTTTTCAAGTTTTACCCAATGTAAGAAAAAAAACTAAAAACCAAAGAGCTAAAGGGTATATGTTCAATATCCTGTATTTTTTTTATTTTTATTTTTTTTTAGGAAGTCGGTTTTTAGAAACTCAAAACCATATTTTAGAAATAATTTTTTCTAAGTTTTGGTTTTTTTATTTTAATTTTCAATTTTACCCTTTTTAGTGAAGATTGAAAATAGAAAACCAACCAAAAAAAAAAAAAAAAAGACAGCTTCCTAAAATGGCCCTCAGTTTATTGTCTAGGATTTTAACTAATTCCTCTTTCATTTTTGTTTCTTTCTAGGTATCATTGGCCTTCAAGGTTAAATGTGCGGTGTGCTTTAAAAATTTGGCCTATTGTCTCACTAAATATATCTGAGAAGAATGCGGAGGACTGTCATCTGAATAAAAATTGATATATAAACCCATCTGAATTTTGAGTTTGTATTTTAATTTACATGGGTTGCACTTTTCAATTCTGTGTTCTATCGTCCTATTTGTTAATGTGTGTTTGCTCGTGTCAAAGAACCAACTACCCCTGAAAGCTCAAGCTTTTTGGAAAAGGTCTAGGATTGCTCTTATACTTTAACATTGCCCATCATGCGAATGTTTGTTAAGCTTGCAGCGTGAGTAGTACATTTGTTCGCTTTATACCGTGTGCTGTGGGATGCTAGGATTTGAAGTCCTGACCACTTAATGGTGTTCCGTTGCCAGTAAAAAGAACTAACTATTCCAAAAGTTTATGCATTTTGATGGAGATTTAATAATGGTTTTATATACTTTTTAACGGCTTCCAGTAATAGTTTTTCTTGGGGCTGCTCTTTCGCTTCTTCAAGAATGATGGCTCTTTTTAAGAGAATTTACTAGTTACTCGTCTGTATGTTGACGTCAAGCATATAAGCAAATTCATTAGTGTAGGCGTAATTGCATCAAATAAATTGCTTGGGTATCTTTTGATTTAAGTTCCCTCTTGGTCACTAACGTGGCTAAAAATGAACATCTGTCATTTTTGGTCTCGTTTGATATGCGGGAAGTAGGATGTGGGAAGCTAGAATTGATAAGTAAGTTTCAATTGATTCAAAATTGGGAAAGTAACTTACCTAGTTTCTTAGGTAAATTTTACTTTTTCTATGACTTTTAATCTATATGATAATTCTACCCCTTTTAATTTGTGATTATAATAAGTTTACATTTTGTTCCCTTTATAAATGATTTTAGAAGATTGGTTATGGCCATAATAGTCTTTTTTAATTGTATTTTATGGGAAGTTGTGTTAATCAAAGAAAACATAGGAATTCAATTTTTAGAAAGTTCTATTTCCTATATGGCAGCCAAATACTTTTATACAACTTCTTGGGAAGTTGACAAGTGAAGTGAATTATTGGGAAGTACAACTTTCTGTAGGAGTTTAATTTCTTTGATAACTAAACGAGGTATTAAGCACCTAACTACTAATAAAAGTCCCTTTTAGTCACCCAAGTTTTTTAAATTGGACAAATTAGTTATTCAAGTTAAATTTTGAAAGATTTAGTTACCAAATTCATAATAAAAGTCTTATTTAGTGAACCAAGTGTTTAAAATGGACAAGTTGGTTATCTAAGTAATAATTTGAAAAATTTTATCACTCAACTTTAGATAACAACTTATTTTAGTCACTAAAACGATTTAAAATGACAAAAAAATTTATCATCTAGATGAACAATAACTAATTTAATTATATGTTTGAATTATTTATGTTATTGGTATTCGTAGTTTTTATAAAGTGTATGTTTTATTTGTAACAAATTGGTGCATATTTTGTTATTGGTATTAGGTAAAAATTGTAATGCTCAAACTAGTGTGTGCACCATAGAAAGGGAGACAGACGCTTTTCTCATTACAGTAGGGGTACATCAAGGATCAGCCGTAAGTCCCTTTCTGTTCATTTTGGTGATGCATGAGCTCACTAGGCACGTCCAAGGGGATGTACCCTGATGCATGCTTTTCGTGGACGATATAGTCTTTGTGGGAGAGTCCAGAATGGAGGTGAATGAAAAACTAGAACTGTGGAGAAGGGCCTTAGAATCTAAAGGTCTAAGGCTTAGTAGATCGAAGACAGAATATATGGAACTTAAGTTCAACACCTCTACCATGCCAAGCGTAGCAGTCGTACGGATTGAATCAGAGAAAATACCTCAGAAAGCTTGCTTTAAATACTTGGGTTCCATGGTACAGAAAGACGGTGAAGTGGACGCAGATGTTAACAACATGATTAAAGTGGGTTAGCATAAATGGAGAATGGCCTCGGCGATTTTGTGTGATAGAAAGTTCCTGCTAAAGTTAAAGAGTAAATACTATAAGACGGTAGTGAGGCCAGTTATGTCATACGGGGTAGAGTGCTGGCCACTAAAGTGTCACCAAACACAAGAGATGAGGGTGGCGGAGATGAGGATGCTGAGGTGGATGTGCGGGCACACAAGGAGAGACAGGATCTGAAATAAGGTCATAAGAAGTAAATTAGGCGTCGCCCCAATAGAAGATAAGTTAAGGGAGCAATGACTGCAGTGGTTTAGGCATGTTAGAAGGAGACCCACCACAACCCCTATAAGGAGATGTGAACAACTTCACATAATAGAGAGGAAGAGATGGAGAGGACTGCCAAAAAAAAAGTTGGATAGAGATAATTCGGCAGGATCTTACCTATCTCAACCTAAATGAATAGATGGCTCTAGACAGAGCTCTGTGGAGGTTTAGAATAGGTGTATCTGATATAGCGAGATAGGAGCATCCGAACAATGTTGTAGTGGTTCGAGCACGTTACATTACGAGGAGACAAACCACTGGCCTAGTCAGGAGATGCAATCAGCTCCGTACCACGCTAGGCAGGAGGGAAGAAGTAGGCCAAAGAAGGGATGACTGCAGGCGTTATGGCATGACCTCACCCACCCACCTAAACCTACATGAGGAGATGGCCACTGATAGAGATAGATAGAAATAGAGCTAGATGGAGGACTCTCATAGGAGTAGTGGATGTAGAGGTCTCATACCGTTGCTTATTCTGCAATACTAGTGTTCCTAGTTATAGGACATATTAGGGTACACCTATCCGTCTATCTGTTTACTATATGTTTACTTGCTTACTTGCTTATTTGCTTCTTTGCATGCCGTGTCGCTCATGATATTGCCGTGAAGTCTCCTCTAGAATGTTATACTTTGTAATGCTCACTTTATGTTTTGTCCTGCTCTTATGCATTGTTGCCCCCTTTTGCTCACAGGTTGCTACGATGCGCTGATGGCATGAATCTCAGGTTGGGGGTCTCAGAAACAGCCTCTCTTCAGGTTTAACACCCTGAAGGGGGAAGGTTACGTACATCAACCCCCCCAGACCTCGCTTCTGCTGTAGCCCTTGAGGCACTGGGTCTGTTGTTGTTGTTGGTATTAGGTAAAAATTAAAAGATTATAAACCAATTTTGACAAAAAAATAAAACTTGATAAAATATTTAAAAAAAATGAGAATTCAAGGAATATTAGAAAAAACAATAATCAATAAATGTTAGGTGCATTAAAAATGATAAAGATCAATTTGGCGAAAAAATTGTTGAACTCATGTGTCATGTTAGTATTTTTGGCAAAATTTCTTTAAATTCTAATAAATGTCCATATTATCGAAATTATGTTCCATTTCAGGATTTTCCAATAGAAATCTATTGCATTTCGGCAAAAGAGTGTTTGATTGATAATATTTTAAAACCTTATGGCATTTAAGTGTTAAAATATTTAAACCTCAAGACAATTTATTGTATTAAAATGTTATGGCATCTAGGTGATAAATCGTCAAACTTTAAGGTACTTACCTAATAATTTCCTTAAATAAAACATAGAGAAAATATTATAAAAAATGACAATCAAGGAATATCAAGTGCCTTAAACATAAGAAAATATTTGAAAAAAAGGACTAATGGAATAGTTAAAAAATATATTATTTATAACTAAATTAATCCTCATCATTTTTACTGTACCTACATTTATTAATTCCTTTTTTTTTTAAATATTCTTTGAGTTCTTATTTTTTTAGAATATGGTATCAAGTTTTATATAATGTCAAAATTAATTTATAATCTTTTAATTTTTACATAATATTAATAACTAGATGTATGAGTCTCTGAGCTCTATGGAAGAAAGTAGGGCTCCATGCCCTTTCACCTCTTTCTCTTGAGACCCTAATCACCATTAAAGACCCCCTTACTCACCCTTCAACCACTCACCCTCCCTCTCCCCAGATTTTAAACCTTCTCCTTGGACGTGCAGAACAGGAAATTCGCTGGCCCATTAAATTGAAGTGCCCAATTTCAGTGAAAACCCCAACTACCACACCGTAAATTCTCATTCTTATTCCCTGGCCTTTAAATTGAAGGCTAGGGAAGCTTCCCAACCATCACCTCGCATAATCTTCCATGGTCTCTTCTTTCTCCCATGGCCAGACAAACAAAACAAAGCCCCTCTACGAACCAAATGTCGAAAATCTGGGAGAAAACATCCTTGTCCTCCAACTCAATGAACAAGAAGGGACAAGAAAGGCCATTCATAACCAAACTCCTGTAGGAAAAATCCTTTCTGAAAAACAAACAAAAATTGGCCCCATTAAAGCAATTATCGAGAAGGCGTGGCGAACGAAGGGGAAGGTGGAAGTTCACGAGTTAGACTCAAATGTCCTGCTGTTTGTTTTCTAGGAGGCACGAGACCGAGCAAAAATTATCCAAGGTACGCAATGGTCAATAAATAACTCGCATATGATAATAAAAGAATGGAATAGAGAATCACGTTTCGAAGAAATCGACTTCTCTAAGTCTGAATTCTGGGTGTGCAAGTGCATGGTCTCCCCCTCAACTTGATGAGTCTACGAAATGCAAATATTATAGGTAGTATCTTCCCTAGTGTGCTTTCTTTGGATTTGGATGAACAAACTCTTGTCTTGTGGAGTAAATTTATTAGAATGAAAGTGGCTATTGATGTTGAGGAACCTCTAAAAAGGAGTTTTGTTTTGGAAAGAGAAGGCAAAAAAGATCTATGGATTAGATTCAAATACGAAAGGTTGGCTGATTTTTGCTATGTTTGTTTAAAGCTGGGACATGTGAAATCTCAATGTAATCCTTTATTTGACAGTGCAATGAGAGCAAAGGAGTTTTCTTCTGAGAAAATTAACCTGAGACTGGAAAAGGATTCCCTGCAATTTGAACCGATAAAGATGAGGAGGAAGTAACAATGAGGCTCTGGGAACAGGAAGCTTGTGATTTCACCAACCCCTATGAAGCCAAAGAGAATTGGACCTCGACAACTCTGTCCTTGCTGATGAAGGCGATTTCGCCAAACCAGGAGGTGGCTTCAAGCATTCACAGGGGAAAAGGGAAGCGCAAGATAGAGGAAGAGAATGAAGATCAAATCCAGAAAAAAGCCAGAGCTGCACTCAAAAGCATGGTCACCGATATGGTTTGGAAGGTAAACTGGGCAATTGTTACCTTGACCCAAGAATTTTTGTGGACAAAGAAAATATGTTAAGTGACATCTTTGTGGAAGATGTGCAGCAAATTCCCCAACGGCAATGCAGAAGGGAGGCTTACTGGGTTGTGAGGGTCGCAAAAACCTGGGAAGCATCGAAAGTGCAGCAAGGAGAAAGACTCGTGCTGACAATGCTAGGAAGAGGCATGACATACCTTTTATAAAGAAAGTAAAACCATGTAATTTAAAACTTGTTGTAGAGGACCGTGTGTACGTTGTTCTTACGCTGAACACTAATGGGCTTGCGGCGATTGTCCTAAACAATAGCTTCAGGGGCCATAAGTGTTTTATGTTGGAATTGTCGGAGTTTGGGCCAAACCCGGACAGTTCAAGCTCTTAGGGAACTATGTAATAAACTAAGGCCCAATATCGTATTCCTAATGGAAACTAAGAAATGTTTCCAGTATATTCTGTGTGTTGCAAAAAAGCTGAATTTTCATTACTTTTTTAGCGTGGATCCCATTGATATGGCAGGTGGCCTTTCCCTTCTTTGGAACGATGACATTGATGTCGCTATTAGGGACCACTCCACCCGCTTGATTCGGGAAAATCTGCACTTACGTGAAAAGTATTTTTACTGGACTTATTACTTTCTTTATGGGGAGCCCTATAAAGCCAAAAGGCTGGTATTCTAGGCCAAGCTCACCGAGTACTGGGAGGACATTGTGGAACCGTTTTGCATCTCTGGAGATTTCAACGCCATCACGTGCACCTCTGACAAGCTCAATGGGAACCCGGTGGTTGACTCCCAATTGGCTTGGGTCAATGATTTCTATGATGCCTGCAACCTATCCGAATTAGCAACTCAGGGATGCCGGTTTTCATGGGCAAATAAACAAGGGGAAAGGACAAACGTTAAAGAGTGCATCAATAAAGTGGCTGCTAATGAGGGGTGGCTTTCTCTCTTCCCAAATGTTGAGGCTACCCTTCACCCGGCTATGACTTCGGACCATTCGCCTCTCTCTTTGTGTATGTTCAGCAAGGGGAGACCTAAAAAGTCAGATTTTAAATTCGAATCAAAGTGGTTTATTGAAAATGATTTCCCGAAAATGGTAACAAGAGGATGGACATCGGAAGAGGCGGGATCGAGAATGTTTATCTTACATAAAAAGTCTATCTCATATAGAAGAGGTCTTAAAGAATGGAGTATAAATAGACGAAAGGAGAGGTAAGAGTTTTTCAACCATGCCACTGGTAGGCTCACCGAACTTCAAAGCAGACAAAACACCGAGCAAGAAAAGAAAGAAGAAGAAGTGCTCAGGTTCGAAATGGGGAAGTGGTGGGAAGCTGAAGAGAGGCACTGGCATCAAAGATCTTGCTTCAATTGGCTCTCTTACGGGGATAAGAATACTGGGTTTTGATGCAGCTCATTAAGGGGCTTGGCGGGACGGTCTTGGCGTGAGCGAGACCGTGGCGGGACGGTCTTGGCGTCAGCGAGATCTTTGGCGGTAACGGAGCAGCGGGGCGCGGAGCTGGGTTTATAAATTAGAGTTTGATTATGAGCTTTGTTTTAAATTTCAAATTTAGTTAGTTTTGTTTTAAATTTCAAATTTAGTTTTGAATTTTAAATTAATTAGACTAGCAATCTAATTACTTCCCTATATATATACTAGAAGAGAATTAGGGTTTTAGTTAGATCACATAAATCTTCAAATTATTTTCTATTTTGAGCCCCAATTCTCGGGTTGTGAGAATTAAGTTTTGTTTTCCTCTTTAAGTTTTGTTAATTCATTAATAAAATTAAAGGGAAGGGCTCGATTCCTTCCCGTTCCCCCCCAAATCCCACTACGCGCTACATCAGTTGGTATCAGAGCTCTGGACGTTTCCTAAGATGGCCGGAAGACGGCAACGACGCGCCGCCGTTGAGGACGTTTATGACCGAGATAGCTTACTGGTGGCCGAGAGGAGATTGGATGAGTTCGAGGAGAGATTCCGGCGAATCGAGCGTTGCTTGGTTCAACTGGGGGCAAATCTCGATGCACCGGGAACCCAACCCCAACGCCCATTAACACCGGGTGCTATAGAAGAGGAGACGGATGAGAGCTTCCAAAATCCATTCCCGGATGAGGAGCTATCGGATCCAAGGCCGAGGCAGCGTCGGCCCGTTACTGGAAACCCCCACGGTTATGATGGTTGGAGGTGGGAATCCGGCCTCCGGATTGAAATCCCGTTGTTTAATGGTGGAGGACATCCCGAGGACTTCTTAGATTGGCTAGTTGCCGTCGAGGAGGTTCCAGAGTTTAGAGAGGTACCGGAGTCGAAGCAGGCACCGCTAGTTGCTACTCGGCTACGAGGTAGAGCAGCCGCTTGGTGGACACAGCTGAAACAAATCCGGTCGCGTCAAAGGAAAGCCAAGATAGAATCTTGGGAGAAGATGAAGAAACACTTGAGAGGCGCCTTCTTGCCTCACAATCACGCCAGAATGATGTACCAGCGCCTACGAGGGTTGCGGCAGGGCTTAAGGTCTGTGGAAGAGTATACGGCTGAGTTCTATTCATTGATCGCCAGGAATGACTTGGCGGAAAGCGGAGAGCAATTGGCAGATCGATACATAGGCGGGTTGAGGGAGTCAATACAAGAGGTGTTGAACATGTTTGACATCTTTACTGTTTCGGAGGCAAATCAAAGAGCTGTAAACGTGGAATGCCAGCATAGGCGTCGCCAAGTTGGCGGCACCTGGGGAACATAGGTTGGCGGAAGGGAGCAAGTGAGGGCACTGCCAACACAGACTACACCGAACAGATCGCCAAACGTTAGCGTTGGTAGGCCCAATCCCCAAGACTTAGCTGGTGCTTCAAGGACCCGTTGTTTCAAATGCGAAGACGTGGGGCGCAGGGCTGCTGATTGCCGTAAGGGTGAGAGGACTGGTAAGGGCCTTTACATTGATGAGTCCCATATAGAGGATAGCGAGGTCAATGAGGAGGAAGCCCAAGATGAGTTAGCAGAAGAAAATGAGAATACTGTGATGGGTGACGAGGGGCGTGTTTTAGTAGTTAGGCGTTCTTAGTTGTTACTTCACGCCTAAGGAGGAAGAGGGGATGGTTGGCTCAGGAACAACATCTTCCACACCACGTGCACTGTTGGCGGTAGGGTGTGCCGCATGGTTATTGATTCCGGAAGCTGTGTGATCTTTGAGGAAGCCGTCACCAAATTGGGTTTGAAGACGGAAGCTCATCCAAGCCCATACAAGTTGTCATGGCTCAAACGGGGAAATCAGGTAACGGTTTCAAAACATTGCTTGGTTAACTTTTCGATCGGGTCAAAGTACAAGGACGGGATTTGGTATGATGTCATCAATATGGATGCTTGTCATCTGCTTTTGGGGCGCGCATGGCAATATGATAGGAAGGCCGTTCATGATGGAAGAAAGAACACATATAGCTTCTTCTTTGAGGGGATCAAGACTACCTTGTTACCTAAGAAGGAGGAAGCACAGCGAGCTGCCGAAGCTCAACACCCAAAAATATAGGGACGTGCCATGTTTGCCAAGGAGGTTGGCGAAACACGGGTTATGTTTGTGTTGATTGGGAAGGAGAACAAGGTCAGCTTGGGGGAAATACCGAGTGGGGTTACAGCCTTGTTGGAGGAGTATGCAGAAGTGTTCCCGGAGGAGTTACCTGCTACACTACCGCCATTAAGGGACATTCAGCACCGCATTGACTTGGTGCCGGGTGCCTCTTTGCCGAATCGGCCTCACTATCGCATGAGTCCCATTGAACATGAAGAGTTGAGGCGCCAGGTGGAGGAGCTACTCGCCGAGGGTTATATCAGGGAGAGCTTGAGTCCTTGTGCTGTACCGGCTCTGTTAACGCCCAAGAAAGATGGGACTTGGCAGATGTGCGTTGATAGCAGGGCTATCAACAAAATCACAGTACGTTACTGTTTCCCTATTCCGAGGTTGGATGACTTGCTAGATCAATTGCGGAGTTCAAAAGTATTCACGAAGTTGGATCTCAAAAGTGGGCATCATCAAATTCGGATCGCACCGGGGGATGAGTGGAAGATTGCCTTCAAGACAAGAGAAGGGCTTTACGAGTGGTTGGTCATGCCATTTGAATTGTCCGATGCGCCAAGCACGTTCATGAGATTTATGAATCAGGTTCTACGTCTTTTATTGGGAAGTTCGTTGTTGTGTATTTTGATGATATCTTGATTTATAGCCGTGATCTTGAAGAGCATGAGGAAGTGCTTTGCACTATAAAGGTGCAGAAATTGTTCGCCGCCTTACAGAAGTGCGAATTCATGAGAGATAAGGTTACCTTGTTTTTGTTGTATCTAAGGACGGTATTGCTGCTGATGATGGGAAGATTACCGCCGTACGTGAATGGCCTTAGCCAAAGACAATAGGAGAAGTCCGGAGTTTCCACGGGTTGGCATCCTTTTACAGGCGCTTTGTGCCCAACTTTAGTACTATTATGGCACCAATCGCAGATTGCTTGAAGAAGAACAAGTCGTTTGTGTGGAGTCATTAGGCCGCTGTTGCCTTTGAGGAGGTAAAGAAAAGGCTGATCGCGGCGCCTGTTCTAGCACTTCCCGATTTCCAGAAGACGTTTGAGTTACACATCGATGCTTCCAAAACCAGCATTGGTGCTATCCTCAGCCAAGACGGGAGGCCCATTGCATATTTTAGTGAGATGCTTGATGGGAGTAAGTTGAACTACTCAACTTACGATCTGAAATTTTATGCGCTAGTAAGGGCACTGAGGCATTGAAAGTCGTACTTAGCCAACCGGGAATTCATCTTATATTCTGACAACGTGGCCCTCAAATACATCAATAGCCAAGACAAGGTCTTGGATAGGCACGTCAAGTGGGCTAGCTTTGTGCAACTCTTCCACTTCGTCATCAAACACAAATCAGGTGTGATGAACAAAGTGGCGGATGCACTCAGCAGGAGAAGCGTCATCATGGCGGAGAGCCGGGTGGAGGTTACCTGGTTTGATCATATGGTGAAACAGTACCCAGACGATCCTACGTTTGGGGAGATCTGGCACGACGTACATACTTGTTCTGCTCCCGGTTTCTCAATTCATGACGGGTTTTTGTTTAAGGGTAACCAACTTTGCATCCCGAGCTCTAGCTGGCGGCTCAAAATTATTGAGGAGAAGCACAATGCGGGGCACGTCGGGAGAGATAAAACACTACAGCTTATTACCGCCAAGTACTATTGGCCCACGATACGCAAAGAAGTAGAGAGGTCTGTTCAACGTTGTCGTATTTGTCATATTTCAAAAGGCGGAACGACGAATGCAGGCCTTTATTTACCATTGCCGGTACCGAGTCAACCATGGACGGATGTCAGCATGGACTTTGTGCTAGGCTTACCGAGAACCACTGGTTATTGACTCCATCTTTGTCGTGGTAGATCGCTTCTCCAAGATGGCACATTTTATTGGTTGTAAGAGAGCTGCAGACGCCGTGTATGTTGCGGGTCTTTACTTCCGGGAAGTGTACAAACTGCATGGGCTGCCGTCTAGTATTGTCTCGGATCGTGATGTCAGGTTTGTGAATCACTTTTGGAGGACACTTTGGAAGATGTCGAATACCTCTTGCCTTTAGCACCGTCCATCATCCTCAAACAGATGGACAAACGGAGGTCACTAACCGGTCATTAGGGAACATGTTGCGTTGCCTTGTTTCTGACAACACCAAGGGGTGGGAGACGAAGCTGCATCAGGCTGAGTTCCCCTACAATAGCTCCGTCAACCGGAGTACAGGGTTCGCACCATTCACGGTGGTATACGGGTTTGTGCCTCGATCGCCGATGGATTTGGCGCCCGTGCCTGAACTCACATGCCCGCATGGGAAAGCAGGTGTCTTCATCTCTTCGCTTAAAGAAATCCATGAGCAAACACAGGCTCGATTACTGGAAGCTACCGCCAAATACAAGATGGCTAAAGACAAACGAAGAAGGTCAGTACAATTTCAAGTTGGTGAGAAGGTCTGGGCAGTCTTGACATGCGAACGATTTCCCGCTTGGGAGTACAACAAGCTCACGGCTCGCAAGATAGGCCCATTGGCGGTATTAGAGAAGATCAACGATAACGCTTACCGAGTTCAACTTCCACCCGGGATGAGGACTTTAGACGTGTTCAACGTCAAGAATCTCGTCCCTTAGTTCAGTGACAACTATTGTGTTGACCCTCAGGCGAATTCGAGGGCGAATTCTCTCCAACCCGGGGAGGATGATGCAGCTCGTTAAGGGGCTTGGCGGGACGGTCTTGGCGTGAACGAGACCGTGGCGGGACGGTCTTGGCCTCAGCAAGACCTTTGGTGGTAACAGAGCAGCGGGGTGCGGAGCTGGGTTTATGAATTAGAGTTTGATTAGGAGCTTTGTTTTAAATTTCAAATTTTAAATTTCAAATTTAGTTTTGAATTTTAAATTAATTAGACTAGCAATCTAAGTACTTCCCTATATATATACTAGAAGAGAATTAGGGTTTTAATTAGATCACATAAATCTTCAAATTATTTTCTATTTTGAGCCCCAATTCTCGGGTTGTGAGAATTAGGTTTTGTTTTCCACTTTAAGTTTTGTTAATTCATTAATAAAATTAAAGGAAAGGCCTCGATTCCTTCCTGTTCCCCCAAAATCCCACTACGCGCTGCATCAGGTTTTTTCACGCTTCTGCCTCTCGTAGAAGAAGGAGAAACTCTATTGTCCGATTGAAGATAGACAGAGACGAGTGGGAAGAAGACATGGAAAAGATAAAAAAAGGAATAGCGCACCATTTTCAAGACTTCTACAATGCAAAAGGTACCCAAAATATGGAAGAAGTATTGAATGAGTTCCAGCCACCGATCTCCGATGAAACAAATAACATGCTCACTGCTGCGGTTACCGATTAGGAAATCGGGGCTGCGACCTTCCATCTCGGGAGACTTAAAGCGCCGGGACCTGATGGCTTTCCTGATATTTGCTATACATCGTTATGGGATATGGTGGGGTGCAATGTTATTAACGTAGTTAAGGGTTATTTTGAAAGTCGTAAAATGCTTAAAGCCTTCAATTTCACAAATTTGGTGCTCATCCCAAAAATCAAGTGCCCCGAAACAATCCACAATTTTAGGCCCATTAGCTTGTGCAATTTTTGCTACAAAATTATCACAAAAATAATCACAAATAGTCTAAAACCAATCATGAATTCAATAATTTCTCCTGTCTAATCTGCCTTCGTGAAAGATAACTTATTCAAGATAACATCTTTATTGCTCATGAAGCATTCCATGCCCTTAAAAATCGCTGAAAAGGAAATAAGCATTTTATGGCTCTCAAGCTTGACCTTGCAAAAGCTTATGACGAAGTTGAAAGGCCCTTCCTAAAAGGGGCCCTTTTGTATCTGGAATTTTCCCAGGTCTTTGTGGAGTGGATCATGGAGTTTGTGACTACAATTCATTTGTCGCCGGTTGTGAATGGAGAAAGACTTAAGGCTTTTCCTATGGGAAGAGGCCTTAGGCAAGGCGATCCCCTCTCCCCTTTCCTCTTCCTCATTGTTATGGAGGGACTCTCTCGGATTATTGCTAAGGCTGAAAGCATTGGAATGTGGGGAAAATTCCATATCAAACCTGACTACCAAGGGCTTTCCCACCCCTTGTTTGCCGATGACTGCCTTCTTTTCTTCCATGCCACTCCTCACGCATGCCGTATGGTCAAAGAAATCCTCAGAAAATTTTGTTGTGCTTCGGGTCAACAAGTTAACTTCCACAAATCCCATGCATTCTTCTCCTCTAGTGCTGCCCATTACTTGAGAGTAGAATCTATGAAAATTTTGGGGGTTGACTTAATGAAAGGGGATGTTTCTCAGATTGGAGGTCCTCGGAAATAGCCTCCCTTCAGGGTAGCTCCCGGAAAGGGGAAGGCCACGTACATCTACCCCTCCCAGACCCTGCTTATACAGGGGCCCTTTGAGGCACTGGGATTGTTGTTATTGTTGTTGTTGTTGTTGACTTAATGAAAGGGGATGAGATGTACCTTGGTTCGCGGCTCATTTGGGGAAGGTCGGAGAAGGCAACATTGGCTTTCCTCTTTGAGAAAATCAGAAGCAATATCCAAGGTTGGAAAGCAAAACTCCTCTCTCACATGGGAAGAGAAGTCCTCATCAAGTCGATGGGTAGACTTGGGAAGAAAAAGGGTCTTGGGAAGAAAAAGGAATTCATTGGAAAAATTTGGGGAAAATCTCTTCTCCCAAAGGCTTGGGTAGACTAGGCTTTCGAGATTTGATAGGGGCAAATCTTGCACTTCTTGCAAAAAATATTTGGAGTTTATGGGCTCAGATTTTGAAAGGGATCTACTTTCCTCATTGCTTCATCCTTGAGGTGCCCCTAGGTCCTAATCCATCTTGGGGGGTGGAGAAGCTTAATGGAAGAGAGATCTTTGCTTTTCAAAGGAGTTCTTGGGTACGTTAAGAACGGGTCAAACATAGACATGCGGAACGCCATGTGGGTGCCCAATATGCTAGGATTTATGGTTCCTCAGCTGAGCTCTTCTCATGATCTCTTGAAAAGGGTGTGTGATCTCATTAGACCTAACGCAAGAAGATTGGATTCTTCGAAGATCTTCCGTCTCTTCCCTAAGGAGGTGGCATCGATGATCATGAGCATTCCAATTGGAGGACCAAGCCATCATGATTCCCTTATTTGGCACTTTCATCCGAATGGCCGTTACTTGATAAAATCTGGGTATGCTCTTTGGTCAACTGAGACTGGGAGGAATGAGTCAGCTGAGGTGAGGGCCTCGAGTTCGAATATAAACCTCTCTGAAACAACTAAACGGGATTGGACTATTAGTACCCCGCCAAAAATCCGACATTTTCTTTGGCGTGCTTATCTAACGCCCTCGCTTCTTTTGAAAATTTATCAAAAAAGGGGAATTATTAATAGTCCAACTTGTTTGAGATGTGGGAATGACATTGAAACAGTTGAACATATTTTATTTCTTTGCCCATTCGCGGTTGCCACATGGGTTGCTTTGATATAAGCCGAATTTGGAAGGTTTTGGGAGCATGCATCAGTGGTGGTTCTCCATCCACAAGGAATTTGCTAAGACCGAGAATGTTATCACCCATATTAGTTTTCTGTGCTAGGAAATATGGAAGAATAGAAATGCATACGTGACTTCAAACTCATCGTCCTCCCCCATCGATGTGGCTCATAGAGCCACTCGTGAAGCATACCTCTTTCTCTCGGTTTCCTACTTCGGCAACCTTGCGTTCCCCTCCACTCTTTCCCATGGGGGGACCCCTTGCAATCGTCTTTCATGAACCCCCCCCCCCCGGGAAGGATATGTAAAAATCAATGTAGACGTCGCTTTCGATGTCTCTTCGGGACGGATAAGTATAGCCGTCATGGACCGCTCTTCAATTAGCTCAATCCGAGGGGGATGGCGCTCCTCCATGCTCGATCCGCTCTGGTGGGAGAAGCTCAAGGAATCTGAGCAGTATGTTTCTTCGTTATAGAGCAAGATTGGGAAAATGTCATCATCGAGTCTGACAACTTGCCTGTGATCCAAGTAATAAACGGATCTTCTTCCCCTTGATGCGACATTGAGGCAATCATCTATGGCATTCGGAGTGTGGCTTCTTCTTTTTCTTGCTAGTTTTTTGTATGGGCTTCTCGTTGTTGTAATGAGGTGGCTCACCGGGTTGCCCACCACCATCTAGGAGGCAATTGCAACCATGAATGGTGGTCGAGCATTCTCTCTGACTTATCAGTTCTTGTTACTATAGAGAGTTTTGTATTGTAGTTTTCCTTCGGGCTTTCTCTTGCTAAAAAAAAAAAATGTATTGCACCAATTTATTAAATAAAACATAGACTTTGAAGAAAAATATAAGGACCAATGAAGTAAATAAATAAAAAATATAATTACATTGGTCATTTTTTGCTTGGATAATTAATTTTTTATCATTGATAATTAATTTTTTATCATTTATAAATCACTTTAGAGACCAAAATAAGGTATTATTCAAAATTCATGGTAAAAGTTTCCGCATCATTACTTGTGCGACCAGCTTGTCTATTTTAAATCACTCGGTTAATTAAAATGAGACTTTTATTACGAGTTGGATGACTAAATTTTTCACAATTTGACTTGAGTGACCAATTTGTCTATTTTAAGCTACTTAGATGGCTAAAAGGAACTTTTATTAAGATTTGGGTGACCAAACCTTTTCAAAATTTGACTTGGGTGGACCAAATGTTCATTTTTGGCCACTCTGGTATTCAAAAGGGGACTTAAATTGGTATCTTTTATGCACATTTTCTATGTAATTGTGTCACACGGACTACCTGATAATTTCTTCTCTTTTAGAGTTCTATTTTTTTTTTCTATGAACCTAAGGATATGTCAGGGTGAGGTTTTGAACCCGGAAGAGAAGTTATCATTATGTCAATTTTTAGATTTCTATCATGTTTAATTCTGCACGCCACTCAGAAGTATTTACAGCAGCAAAGTTTTAGGGGTGTGTTATGTGACCTTATATGTCATTGGATTTCACATGTCAAATGATAAAGTTTGAGTTGGGGTGACTAGGAATAGACAACTCTAATATGTAAGTACTTTGTACTCAGAAGTATTTGTTTTTGAAAGAAGTATTTGAATCTTTAAGAGGATAAGTTGGGACTAATAAACTCAATAGGAGTGGCGTTAAGATATTTATTTACATCCTACGTCTAGATCTCTAATGCTTTAGAAGCCTGAGTTTGATAAACCAAACAACCTTACATCCTTTGTTTGGATTTTCTTTTTAGTTTATGCAATTCTTTTACTCGAAAGAAAATTATTTACTTTGAAGTTTCTAGGATCTAAGGATGTTTGGTTCAAAAAGAAAAGTGTTTTTAAATAGAAGTAAGAATATAGTTATTTTCTTTTAAAGTAGAAATATAAGCAAAAATTATGATCTTTTCAAAAACAATTATTCCTATTAGAAGTATTTTTACAAAACTGATTTTGTAAAAAGTGCTTCTAAAAAATTTTTTTTTTCTTTTTTTTAAAATTTTGATAAATAGGCCCAAAGGTATAGCTCACAGACCTAGTGGGTGCCTTTAGAAAATTGTTTACATTGGTTTATAGGATCTAAATCTGACTTGATGTTTTCATGAGACACAAACTCAAGTAACATACCATTTGGCCCGCACCTTAGTATGAATAAAGATGAGGTTAGCTAACATAAAATGGGATAGTCGGATTTAACAAACATTGATGTGAAGATTATTGATCTAGTGACAAAACTTAAAATTAGGATTGAGATCTTGAAACATAAGTGTTTAGGTTCAAAGCTATATTCTAACTTATCTACAAAAAATTGTTGATAAATGCTTTTTAGACAAATTTAAAGATGCACATAGTCCGATTTTGTGGATTGTTGAAAAATCCTTGGAAAATTGTTGCTGCAAGCTCCAATGTGAAACTCATTGTCCTCCCCTTTTTTTATAATGTTGTAGCATTAATTGAAGTGGATGAATGAAAAGACGAATAGCAGAACTCATTCACCCTCTTCCAAAAAAAAAAAAAAAAAAAAAGAAATAATAAAATATGAGGAGACATTTTATACCCTACATGACTAGATGTCCCTATTGTGCCAACTAATCTCATGTGTTTTCAAGCTTCTACTTCATCACCACAATGAAGCGGTAAATTGAACGACATTACCTGAAGATTTGAATTTGCATAGATAGCTCTTTCTTAATATATTTCAATTTTTGTATTTTAGCTTCAGCTACATTATTCCCTCTTACAAATAAGATTAACGATGATCACACATGACAAAATATTCGATTGTAATATCTGACCCTATTGGCCTTACTCCAACAAAATACAATCTATTGGACATCAATTTCTCAGAGGACTCAGAATTTCCTATCAAATTATGGCTCTGCTTGGTAGAGGGAAAATTCTTTTCCTCTAAAATTCTACGTGAGATTTTTCAGTATTTGTTTCCATTTTGTGATGTTCTTTTGTTTATGTTAAAACAAAAATATTCCACAAATTATTTTATATTTTTTTATAGGACAATATGAGTAGTAATACAACACACAAAACAAGTGATAGAAAAATAAAATTAACTATAAATCTTATATAATAATCATATGCTAGTTCAAAATGTAAACATAGTTCTGTTGAAACTATCAAAGAACAACCTATCCCAAAAGCTTGAGTTTATGGGTGAAGGCCCACGATTGGTTTTATACTCTAATATACCCCCTCACGCAAATGTCCATTTGGGTATGAAGCGTGGATAATGTACAGGCCTACCTCATACCTTGTGCTTAAATTGTTTTAATATTGAAAGTGTGGGTTGTTGAGATTCGAACCCCTGACCTCTTGGACATCAAGGCTCTGATACCATGTCTAGGGATGGCAATGGGGCGGGTAAAACCCGCTACCCGCTGGCACCCGCCCCGTTTGGGGCGGGTACGGGTATAAGTGGGGCGGGTAGTGGGTACAGGTTCAGTGTACCCACCCCGTACCCGTCACGGGTATGGGTATAGTTTTGTACCCGCTCCATACACGCCCCACTCCACCTCATACACGCTTTATTTTGTACATAATTAACCTTCAAATTGAAAAAAATACGTGTTTAAATTCAATAACCCAAATTGTTTATCAATGTTATAAAAAAATATAATTGATTTTTAAAAGTAGTATTAAATAACTAATATGATCTGGTATAGATAATCATTTTCTATGCACATTAGAGAGGGTACGAGGCGGGCAATGCATACCCGTTGGATGCCCGCGGGTAATGGGGCGGGTACGGGTATAGGATTTGGGTGGGGGTACGGGTATGGAGGAGACACCCCCCGTACCCGACCCGCCCCGCCCCATTGCCATCCCTAACCATGTCAATGAACCATCTATCCTAAAAGCTTAAGCTTATGGGTGAAGGCACAGGATTGGTTTTATATTCTAACATAAACAATGATAAAGTAATATCTAGGGGTTAGTCGGTTGTGGAATGATCATTTTTTTATCCGAAATATATACTAAAAGAAAGTATTTTCAAAAGAAAAAAATAGTCTATAAATAATTTTCTTACTTTTAGTTTCACCTTATTCCTAATTATTTTATTAACGTAGCAATTCACTTTTAGGTCCCATAATCAGCCCTTGATTTGGATTTTAATAGATGTTTCTTTTGATTCAATGCAAATTTAGCGTAATGACCAAGTCGGTATTATAAAATTTACTCTTTCGTCTTCGGTTTTGTCTGGTTTTAGTTTGAACAAATGAGTACCTGTACGACTTCAAGATGGTGAACAGTAGTCCCAGAGCCTCAAGGGCTTCCGCATAAGCAAGGTCTGAGGGGGTGGATGTACGCAACCTTCCCCTTTAGGGTGCTACCCTAAAGGAAGGCTGTTTCAGGGAACCCTCAACCTGAGGAGCATGGCAACATGAAAGCATGAGAGCAACAAAGTATAAGGGCAAAACATAGCATAAGGCAATTATTACGAAGCAAAACTCAATGGAAGGCCACTGCAAGGCAAATAATAGGCAAGTAGGCAGATAAGTAAGTAAAAAAGTGCACCAAAAAGGGAGCCAAATATGCCTAGAAACAGTGAACAATAATAAGCTCATCTACTCTAAGCCGCTCCATCGGCTACTCCTATGTTATCCCTCCACCGAGCTCTATCTAAGGCCATCTCCTCCCGTAGGTTTAGATGGGTGAGATCCTGTCGAATCATCTCCAGCCATCTCTTCTTTAGCCCGCCTCTCCCTCTCTTGCCTAGCATAGTGTGGGGCTGTTCGCATCTCATGACGGGAGCAATGGTCGATCTCCTCCAAACATGTCCAAACCACTTCAAACGTTGCTCCCTTAATTTATCATCAATTGAGGCCATGTCTAGTTTGTCTTTTATGACGTCGTTCCTGATCCTATCATTCCTTGTGTGTCCACTGCAACATCCTCTTATCCACAACCTTCATCTTCTGTGTATGATGTTATTTCATTGGCCAACACTCCGCCGCATATGACATAGCCAGTCTCACTACCGTCTTACAGTACTTTCCCTTTAGTTTTAACGGGAACTTTCTATCACAAAGTACCATGGAGGCCATCCTCTATTTATGCCAGCCTACTTTAATCCGGTTGTTGACATCCTCATCTACTTCGTTGTTCTCCTATACTATGGAACCCAAATATCTTAAACCCTCATTTCTTGGTATTGTCTTAGATCCAATCTTGACGTCTTCTATGCTAGGCGTGGTGAAGGGATCGAATTTGAGCTCCATGTATTCGGTCTTGGATCTACTGAGTCGTAAGCCCTTCGATTCCAATGCCCTTCTCCACAATTCTAGCTTCTCATTTACCCTCTTCTTGAGACTTGCCCACCGAAACTATGTCATCTGCAAAAAACATGCACCAAAGCACATCTCCTTGGATGTGCCTATCAAGCTCATCCATAATCAGAATGACCAGAAAGGGACTCAAGGTAGATCCTTCATGTACCCGACTGTTATCGGGAAAGTGTCTGTCTCCCCTTCCGCTGTATGTACATTAGTTTTTGCATCATCATACATGTCTCTAATGGCCTGGATGTAGGGCGCGGGGATGCCTTTCCTGTCCAAAACCTTCCATAGGGCCTCTCTTGGCACTCTATCACATGCCTTCTCCAAATCAATAAAAACCATGTGAAAATCCTTTTGTCCATCCTTGCAGTGCTCTATCCTCTGCCTTAGGAGATGGATGGCTTCTATTGTCATTCTCCCAGGCATAAATTTGGATTGGATCTCGGACACCTCTGTCTGTTGCCGTATCCTCCTCTCTATGATCCGCTCCATAACTTCAAAGTGTGGCACATCAGCCTGATACCCCGATAGTTGGTACAACTCTAGATGTCGCCTTTGTTCTTATAGATTGGGATCAATGTGGATGTTATGAATCTACCTTATATCTTGTATTGGTGTCAATTGTAATAAGCATTGTAGTGTTGCATTTTGTGGAGTGTTAGTAATTGGCTTTAGTTGAGGTTGTTGGAGCCTTATTTTGAATTGTTGTTGAGTTGGTTAGTGGTCAGGTAGCAAGTCAAGTACGGCGACTATGAGCTAGTTAAGTGGTTGGTTAGATGTCTAAGTCCATTGTAACTTAGCCGATTAAGGGAGTTATAAATAGCTTGATTCATCTTGTATTGAGGCATTCAATGAAATGATAAGAAATATCTTGATTCTCTCTCTCATCTCTCTCTCTCTCTCTCTCTCTCTCTCTCTATTTCTCATTTCTTTCACTTCTCTTCTCATCTCCTACTCTCATTTCCACAAGGTTAAGATTCAAGATTGTTCTTGAATCTTAACAATTGGTATAAGAGCTTGTGATTGCTGCCGATTGATCATTCCTTGGTTGATTGGAGCTGGCGAGGCGCAAGAAGCAAGTACCAATGGCTTGTGGTGTTACAACTCGATCTGAGGCTGTAAATGCTGCTACAAATGCTACTGCGAATGTCACTTGTGCTTCGGTTGTAGGTGCCAATGCGATAGCAAGAGCTGAGGTCAATCCAATTGATCAATTGAGGCCTCGAATGGAGGAAATGTTTTCTCAAATACAGTAGATACAACTAAGTCAGGATCAGAAGTTTGCTGATCGATTGGTTCAACATTTTCCGCAGATCGAGGATAAGATCTCAGGTTTGCAGCAACAAATCACTAGGCAGAATGTGCCTTCAGGTGCTGGAGTTTTATTAGCTGCTAGTTAGCAAGTTTGTCCTCCAGAGGTTGTGCAACCGCAATCAGCACGTGTGGTAGTTGATCAATCAGATCATCCACTTGATCCAGTGCAACTTCAAGCAGCAAGTTTGCCATTTGGACAATTAGATCGTCCTTCAGATCAGCTGCAACAACAGAATTATGGAATAAGTGATGCTTCGGCTAGCAACAGGAGTGGTGGTTTTAGGAAGCCAAGGATTCAGATGGAACCTTTTGATGGAAAGCAACCTCAATCGTGGATAAGGAGATGTGAACAATACTTTCACTTTTATCACATTAGTGAGGCTGGGAAGGTGGAATTAGCAGCTGTTTATGTTCAAGGTGATCACGAGGTATGGTTTTATAGTCTTTTAAGAAGCAATACTTCATTGTCATGGGCTGACTTTGTGGAGGAACTATGTGAGAGATATGGTGAAGAAGATTCAAGTGATATTGTAGATAATTTCAACAAGGTGGTGCAAATGACCACTGTGAAAGAATACATGACTAGATTTGAAAGCTTGAGAGCAAGCATGATCTCTGCTTATCCATATGCAACTGGGACATACTATGTCTCGAGCTTCATTAGTGGCTTGAAACCAAAGATTAAAAATCTTGTTAAGGCCATTGGTCCTAGATCTTTGTCTAAAGCCTATGCCAAGGCTAAATTGCTTGAAGCTACTATTCTTGCATCATATGATGGACCTAGGAACAGAGGTAATAGCTCACATCAGCATCAGAAGGAATCAGTGAGGTCGAGGTCTGCTCGATCTGATGAAAAGAAGGTCCAAAAACTATGTTTTAAATGTGATCAGCCTTATTTCTTAGGACACAAATGCAATCCTAAGTTCCTTATTTCAGCAAGAGGAGCTGATGCAGATGATGATCTAACGAAGAAGAAAGGGAGGTTGAAATGTATAGTTTAGGACAAGAATCACAAGATGAGTCACTCGAGGATGAAGTGGAGATATCTGTGAAGGCCTTGACCGGAAATGGATCTCATAACACCATAAGAATCAAGGGACAAGCAGGGAAGAAGGCTATTGTTATCTTAATCGACAGCGGCAGTACTCACAGTGTCATTGATCCTAAGGTGGTTAGGAAGGTTGGACATGAAATGATCAAGACACAGCCTCTAACAGCAACCGTAGCAGATGCAAATTCTATTCTTACATAGACCAAATGTCAAGAATTCAGTTGGTCAATGCAGAATCACAAGTTTGTGTACGATTCCGGATCTTACCGTTAGGTGGTTGTGACATGGTTCTAAGAGTGGATTGGATGAGATCTTTCAGTGCAATTGTCTTTGATTTTGCTTAGCTGACAATTTTTTTTGAAAGGCAAGGAACCACTGTCAAGTTGTAGGGAATGGCTGAACAGGCTCAGCTTCAATGGCTTATAGGAAAAAGTCTGGAAGATGGAATCAGGAAAGGATCTTATCCGCGGGTTGGCCAGCTGTTTGCAATGGAACACACAGAATTGGGAGAGTTGTCACATCCTGAGGTTCATCCTTTGATTGAGGAATTTAAGGATTTATTTGAATAACCAGATTCATTGCCTCCAAAGAGAAGCTTAGATCATGCAATACCCCTCATGCCTAATTCTAACCAAATGAAGTTGAGGCCTTACAAGTACCTAAACTCACTGAAGACTGAGATAGAGAAGCAGGTGGAAGAATTGCTTAAGACTTGCTTCATTCGATATAGTCACAGTCCATTGCTTCTCTGGTCATTTGGTCAAGAAGAAGGATGGCATGGCAAGGATGTGCATTGACTATAAGCAGCTTAGTTTGCTTACAGTCAAGGATAAATTTCCTATTCTAGTTATTGATGACCTTTTGGTTGAACTTCATGGTGCACGTTTCTTTTCTAAATTGGATCTAAGGCAGGGCTACTATCAGACAGAGTTTAGGAGCAAGATATCTGCAAAACAGCCTTTAGAACTCACCATGGTCATTATGAGTTTGTGGTAATGCCCTTTGGGTTAACCAATGCTCCAGCTACTTTTCAGGCAGTAATGAATGATGTATTCAAATAGTTCTTAAGGAGATTTGTGTCGGTGTTCTTCGATGACATTCTGATTTATAATGCTTCATTGGAGGAACATTTGGGTCATTTGAAGGAAGAGTTCATGGTGATGTATAGCCACAAATTGTATGCCAAGCTATCTAAGTGCTCATTTGCTCAGTTACAAATTGAGTACTTAGGACATGTGATTTCTCATGAAGGAGTTTGCATGGATCCCTCTAGAGTTCAAGCCATGAAAGAGGGGCCAGTACCTATTACGCTTAAGCAACTAAGAGGATTTTTGGGATTGACTGGTTATTATATGAAGTTCGTGGCTGGTTACGGAGCAATTGCTAAGCCATTAACTAATCTCTTAAAGAAGGATGCTTTCAAGTGGTCAAATGTAGCTCAAGATGCTTTTGAAGCTTTGAAGGCCGATATGTGTGCAGCCCCAGTCTTGGCAATGCCTGATTTCAAAGAGGAGTTTAAGCTAGAAACTGTCGCTTGTGGAAGAGGTATTGGGGCTGTGTTATCTCAAAAGGGGAGGCCTGTAACCTACCTTAGCCAAGCATTAAATCCTAAGCACATGGAGTTGTCTACATACGAGAAGAAGTACCTTGCTATTCTCTGGGCTGTTGAGAAATGGAGACACTACTTGGAGGGCCATTATTTTTTCATCAGGACTGATCATCAAAGCTTAAAGCATTTGCTTGAGTAGAGGATTGCGACCCGAATTCAGAGGAAAGGATTGATGAAGATGCTTGGTCTGGATTATGCAATTGAGTACTTGAAGGGAAAGGAAAACCGAGCAGGAGATGCTTTGTCTCGAAGGATGGAAGAAGCTGAGTATGGTTTTTATGGAGCTGTATCTGTTGTACTTCGAGCTTGGATTGAAGAAGTTTATAAATCTTATAAGGATGACAGTTATGCTCAAGATTGTGTGACTAATTTTAGCATTAACAGGACCAGTTCTCCTGCATCTGATACTGAAGTATTTGTTGTCAAAGGTATCATCAGGCTAAAGGGAAAATTGCACTTTGGATCCTCCACTGATTTGAGATAGCATATTATTAGTGCCTCTCATGACTCTGCTTGGGGTGGTCATTCTGGCATTAAGGGAACGTATCAAAGGATCAAGGGATACTTCAGCTGTACTAGATTGAAGAAAGATGTAAAGGAGTTTGTGCAGGCTTGTGAGGTTTGTCAGCAAACAAAGACTAGAGATAGTAAGTATCAAGGTCTTCTCCAATCTCTACCAATTCCGGATTGTGCTTGGCAACATATAAGTACGGATTTCATCGAAGGATTGCCTAAGTCAGATGGCAAGGAAGTCATTTGAGTGGTTGTGGATTGCTTCACCAAGTTCAGCCCCTTTGTGGCCTTAGTAAGACCAATTACAGCTGAAATACTTGCAAAGGTGTTCCTTGACTTCATGGATTACCACAATCCATAATTTCTGATCGCGACAAGCTTTTCACCATCACTTTTGAAGGGAATTGTTCGTTTTTGTGGGCACCACATTGGCATTGAGTTCTTCTTACCATCCCTAGACTGATGGCCAAACATAACGTGTAAATCAATGCATTGAGCATTATCTAAGGAGCATCTTTTTCAATCATTCTAAAGCATGGGGTAAATGGCTATCTTTATCAGAGTATTGGTACAATACTCATTTTCATTCCTCCATAGGCACTACTCCCTTCAAGGCTTTGTATGTATATGATCCTTCTTAGCCTTTGGTTTTGCAAAGAATTGCTTATTCAGTTGTAGAAGTATCTGATCTTTTGTTTCAAAGAAGGCAATTGGTGCAGCTTCTCAAGGACAATTTACAGCAGCCTCAAGCAAGGATGAAGTATTATGCTGATAAGAAGCGTGCTAATAAGTCTTTTGATGTTGGTTCCATGGTGTACTTGAAGCTTCAGCCATACAGACAAGCATCTGTGGCAGTACGCAAGAACACCAAGCTTTGTGCTCGATATTTTGGACCTTACAAAGTTATTGAGAAGCTAGGGAAAGTGGCTTATAAGTTCGAATTGCCTCATGATTCTTATGTTCACTCGTTGTTCCATGTTTCTCTTTTAAAGAAATAGGTTAAGAAAGGCAAGACTTGTTCTGCTCACCCTCCAGAAGTTGGTACCAGTGGAGCTATATTGCAGGGTCCAGTAGCCATTTTGGACTCCAGGTGGCTGCAGTCCTTAGGGAAATCAGTCGAAGAAGTGTTTGTACAATGGGCTAATTTGGAAGGAAAAGATGCTATTTTGGAGAAGATGAAGTTCTTGAAGAGCCAATTCCCAACCTTCCATTCTTGAGACAAGAATGCTTTCAAGGGGAGGGAATTGCTATGAATCAACCTTATATCTTGTATTGGTGTCAATTGTAATAAGCATTGTAGTGTTGCTTTTTGTGGACTGTTAGTAATTGGCTTTAGTTGAGGTTGTTGGCACCTTATTTTGAATTGTTGTTGAGTCAAATAGTGGTCAGGTAGCAAGTCAAGTATTGCGGCTGTGAGCTAGTTAAGTCGGTTGGTTAGATGTCTAAGTCCATTGTAACTTAGCTGATTAAGGGAGGTTATAAATAGCTTGATTCATCTTGTATTAAGGCATTCAATGAAATGATAAGAAATATTCTCTCTTTCATCTAGCTCTTTCTCTATTTCTCATCTCTTTCACTTCTCTTCTCATCTCCTACTCTCATTTCCACAAGGTTAAGATTCAAGAATGTTCTTGAATCTTAACAGTGCTCTTCCTCCATTCGTCAGGCATATTCTTCCCTAGAAGGATTTGGTTAAATAGTTTAGTTAGCCAACTGATGCCCTTCTGTCCAAGCACATTTCCTTGCCTCTCTGGTATTCCATCTAGGCCAACTGCTTTACCCCTACCCATATATTTCAGGGCTTCTTCGACTTCCTCCGATCTGATTCGCCTACAGTAACAGTAGTTGTGGTGCTCCTCAGATGTTTGGAGATCACTTAGGGATATCTCCTTATCTCCCTGTTCATTGAACAAATCTTGGAAGTAGGCTTTCCACCTAGCTTTAATTTGTTGCTCGTCTATTAGCACCTATCCATCTTCCCCCTTTATTCACTTTACTCAATCCAAGTCCCTTGTCTTCCTTTCTCTCACTTTGGTGATTTTGTATATAGGCCTAGCTCCCTCTTCTGTATCTAGCCTTTTGTAGAAATCCTCGTAGGCTTTAGATTGTGCTTCTCTGACTGATCTTGTTGCTTCTTTCTTGGCTTGCTGATACTGATGTCGCTTGTCCTCATCTCTGCTACACTTCCACTCCTTGAAACAGTCTCTTGGCCTTAATCTTCTCTTGGACCTCCTCACGCCACTATCAGGACTCTTTGTTGTTTGGTGCCCGGCCCTTTGACATGCCAAGAACTTCACATGTTAGGCCTCTAATCTTTTGGGCCAGTTGGTTCCACGTGTGGTTTGTATCTCCCTCCATATCCCAACCGAGCTCAGACTCCCCTCTTTCCTTATAAACTTTATACTTGTCTCCCTTCAAATCCCTCCAACGAGTATGTGTTTGCTCGAGCTTCCTCGTTCTTTTGCCTCTCTTCTTGGCCTTAACATTAGCACACAATATCCTATGTTGTGAAACGAGTTCTTTCCCTGGGATAACCTTACAATCCCTGCAGTATCTTTGTGCCATCTTCTTTAATAGTATGTAGTCCATCTGGGTCCTCGTCCCCCCACTTTGATACGTTTTGATGTGCTCATCACGATTTTTGAAGAAGGTGTTGGCAACCGTTAGCTTGTAGGTGACCGCAAAGTCTATGGAGGCTTTGCCCTCCTCATTCCTAGTTCAAAAACCCTCCATAGTATGGTGCATAATCATCCTCAGTTGTGCCAACATGCCCATCGAAATTTCCGCCAATTACCACTTGTTTGGTCTGGGGTATGCCTTGCATCGTTATGTCTAAGTCCTCCCAGAATGTTGCCTTCTTGCGCTCTGTTAGCCCAGTCTGAGGTGCATAGGCACTGATGCATTTGTACCTCCCCATCTAGAACTATCTTGATGCCTATGATCCTATCACCAGTCCTAGACACTCCGACTATTTTATCTTTAAGACTGCTGTCCACGATGATGCCATCTTCATTCCTGCCTCTAACCTTGCCCGCATGTCATAACTTGTAATCCTAACACCCCTTTGTTTTCATGCCAACCCATTTAGTCTCTTGCAGACACATGATATTAATATTTCTCTTCATCATTATTTGGGCCACCTTGAAGCTCTTCTTTGTTAATGTTCTAACATTTAATGTCCCAAATTGCAAGTTTCCCTCCTCTTTTTGCTTCCCCTCCCCCTCCCCAACCCCTTTGAAGATGGTCTTAAGTTCTGAGTTCCATAACTAGTAGCGTTCATCAACTAATTGTCACAATCGTAGGTAAGCTAGCACATAAACATGAAGCATATCATAGAACATAAGCATGTGGTTACCACCGCAAAAGCATAACAAGAAACCGTAGTCAATAAGAAACAAAATCAGCATAGTTCAAAGTAGTAAAGAGGAGAAAGAAGGAATCAATATAATACCCAACAGCAGGACCTCCACATAAAAACACGGAGAGGAGAGATTTGACCTGAAAGAGCACAAAAATAAAGGTGAGATTTGACCTGAAGATGATGCCTAGTCTTGAATTTGAGTTGGCTATTACTTACCTGGAACCAGCTGGTAGCGATTGGTGGCTTATGGTCGTGGGATGTGATTGTGGGTTGATTTAGGGTTTGGGCTAGAGTTAGGGCTGGGTTGATATGGTCTGGGTGTGTTAGTTTTGGGTTAGCCTTGGGTGGGTTAGAGTAAGGGTTAAGGTTGGCTAGGTATAAGTTAGGGTAAAGGTTGGTTGGGTGTAGGTTAGGGTTTCAGGGTCAAATTTGAAGTGGGTGTGGCTAGAGGTCCGGTGATGGGGTGGCGCCATTGTCATAGTGTTGCTGGCGAAGGTGGCTCGGCAGCGTCGACGAGGGTGTTGACGGTGGTGGGGTGGGGCAGAGAGATCTTAGAGAGTCAGTGCATCAGCCCGTCAGCGCATTGGGGTGGGGGGGGGGGGGGGAGAGAATTACTTCTCAGTTAGACCACGAAATAGAAATTTCACAGGAAGAACCAATGTTGGCAAGAGTGTCCAACTAGTCTTAGACCACAAACCCTAATTGGACCTAACTATTTAGTCCGTGATTGATTGAGGATTAATTGTTATTTGGTTCAATCTTCAATTCTTTATTCAAGTTCTTATTGATCTTCGACCTAGCTCGATTCAGATGTGAAGTAGTGAATTTTTGAAATATGAAATATCAACCAGGACCGAAAATTTGTTCATTCTTCGATCTAATCCTCATCCAATGTTATGACCTTGAACGTTTGTAACCTCGTCTAGTTTAACTCAGTTTCATCATATTTTGACTGATGAAGACCCTAAAACTCTTAAGGTTGATTAAATGATAACTTCCCTTGTTTTACTAGGGAAGTCATTTTCCACCTAATTGGTACAAAATCTTTTTCCTTTAAAAATTTTTTTCCATCAAAGAATGCATTGAAACAACAGAAAATAAAAAAAAAATCAATTCCCAAAATGTGATTTTCCTCCTGAACAAATAGAGTTGTGTGATTGTTGTTTCATTATTAAGTTACATTACACGTGCACCCCAATCTTATTTTTAGACCGCCCATATATCCTCGTGCTGGCATTATAATGCGCTCTAGGGTTTCAAACACCCAACCTTTTGTTTAGGGCAATCACAATTGGAAATCATACCATGGACCTTTTGTAATCAAGATTTTCCTTGGTGTTCCTATACTAAATGATACAACACTAGATTCAATTATAAAGATATCAAAAGTAGATATGTTTTTTTTTTTCCTTTTTTTTGATAATTTAAATACAATTCCTATAAAGCACGATGGAACAGGGCAGGGAGTAAGATAAACCAAAAACCCAAAATACCGAGGGTAGTAGGTTGCCTACACCTAGGCCCCAAAACAGACGAACGCCTATACAATGGCAAACCAAATGCTAAAAGTACCAAAAAAAAAAAGGCACTGAAAGTCCACAAAAATAAGCAACTTCCAAAACACCCAAGAAGGTCTACTCCTATGACGAACAAAAAAGACTAGACCAAGAAAGGCCCAAAACACCTGAGACCCCAATAGGACTATGACGAATTACAATGATAAACTAGAACAAACGCTTAATGGACTTTAATAAGATACTTTTGACTCACCTTATTCATCAATTTACTCTTTCTTGATCCTCTTTACGATAAATTCCTTCTATTCTTCTTGTTCATTTTTGCGAACTAACTCTCCATGATAGAGTCATCACCATCAAAGCTCAATCCAAGTTTTTTTTATCTACCTTCCACATTTCTTCAGCATGTGCCAAGTCATGCTCCTCGAAATCTTTGGTTTCCTCCTTGACCCTATCCCTATAACTCCTCTTCTTTTGTTTCTTCGACTTGGGCTTCTTGCTAGCCTTCTTTTCTCCACTGGAGTCGCATTCCATGTCCATCAAAATTCTTGGAAAGCTTTTCTTTTTTTAGCTTTTTGTTCGTACGGTTCTTGATTCTCTGACCTTTTTGAGGTGGTGGATTGTTAGGGGCCCTAGGGTGTACTCTTCTCCCACCTGCTTTGTTGGCATTGAGATTTGTTTCAAAATTATCAGCACTTCCACCTCCTCCCTCCTCCACATCTTTACTCAGGGATTGTTGAACTTGCTTTTTACAACCTTGGCCAAGATCAATAGAAGTGGATGCAAAGTCTCTACCACTATTCTCATGGGATTCATGCTCAGTTAAAGGTTTAGTGACCCACAACTCAAAACTAGGAGGAAAAGAAGTATCACTATTGGGTCCATAGAATCAGGAGATTTCCCATGTAAATCACAATCTCGTTGGAGATTCTCCTCTGACTCAGCTCCCATTTCCCCCATTCAAAGCACAAAGAATTAGGATCCTGTATTACATTTCTTAACTCCTCTTGATGTAAAGAAGCATGACAAATCTTCATATGAGCAATGCAGACATTTTCATTAATGCAGATATCTTAGCCCTTACCATGGGATCCATTGATCTCATTCAAAGTGATCACACCATGCACTTCTATCTCCTTCAATGCCAGGGCCGTAGGTACACAGCGAGGGCTTACTTGATGCCTTTCATTATCACATCGCAAATTCTCATTCGGCTGAACTATGTTTCTACTAATCCTAGCACAATCTACTACAACCTGCACCCATCCAAGCCTATATCCATATATAGCCCCAAAAGCTTTAACAGCTTTGTCCGTTGAGCCAAAATGAACGAAACCAAACCTCAATGTTTTACTCCTCCTCTTCCAAGGGACAAAGGCATCAACAACCTGGCCTTTCTCTTTAACCAATTTTTTCAACCAAACATTACAAGTAGATTCTGGAAGACCATTAACAAAGTGAAAACTCCCTCATCGCCATGAGACCCCCACCTATAGTCACCAACACCAATTACCATGATCATTAAGCAGCCAAAAACAAGGATCCTCAGGAGACCTTACCTCAGATGCTCTACCTCTAACTTGATGGGGTGTGAGTGGTTTCTTCTCATTAACGGCGGCGATGGTCCGAGGTGGTGGCAGGCGACGGCGGGATGGGAGTGGTAACAAATCAGGTGTGAGGCTGCTGAGGTATGCAGGGGGGAGCGAGCAGCAGCCAAAATTTCCAGCGGTGACATGTGAGGACAAAAGAGAGAGGAAAAGCAGACATGTTTTACAAAGTAATTACTCATCAACTGTAGAAAATAAATATATAATAAAAGATGATATTATGTAAGTGGTTAGATTAGAGGTTGGATCTAGTTTCACATTACGGCTCCGTTTGTTTAGGAAAAAAAATAGATTTTACGAATTAGTTTTTCTTTGGAAAAGATTTTCCAAGAAAAATTTAAACCTGATTGAGGTTTTTCATTGTTTATTTTAAAGGAAAACCTTATTCCGTATTATGCTTTTTCTTGTATAATTTCAAAGGAAATTTTTACTAATTATCTTACAGCTCATTATAGGACAATATAAGTATCATTACAACTTACATGAGAAGTAATAGAAGAATAAAATTTGTTGGAGTTGGTGTACTGAAAAATTCAATTAGTTAGTTTTAAATATTAAATAAAATGAAATTATTTTATTTATTTATTGTTTAATTGTGTTTTGCGAGTCAAATATGCGCGTGATTATTTTCTAAAACATTCTATGAGATGGATGTAATCCAAGATGAGATTTCAGATTTGGTTTAAGTGGTCAATGAGATTAAGCCGCAGATAGACTTAAATCAAATAAGTGACATGTTGTCAAAGTATGTTCGTAGTCGGTGGTGAGTTTGGATGACTTGTCTGATAAGACTATAATATGACACTCTATATAACTTGTCTTGGTCATGTGGATAGAGATCCAAAAATGTTATATTGGTATTGTCAATAAGATTGGAACACTAAGCAGAACTACCTGAATGACTTGTTTCTTAACTACTATCAGAAATAATTAATTTTGTAAGATGATAACTCTAAATCTAGGAAATAATCTAAACTCATGCATGGATTATTTGTTGCTTTGATGTGCCAAAAGGATTAGTCACGATTCGTTGACTTAAATCTTACGTGCATTGGGTAATGTCATGAAGTGCAGCAGGAACATGTGTTTTATGTGGAATCTATAGCCTCTTACGAGATAAAGATGTCCCCTTAGTTTAGAATCTTTGGCCAAAGTATTCCTTATGTTTGACATTTGGAGTTAGTGCGGAAATTATTTTCTGTATTACTATTGTTCGAGAAGGTGGGTCGGGAACTACAATGATAGATGTGAGAAAAATAATGATGGAAGTTAAAGTTATTTTTGCTAGTGGATATCTAATAGAGAGGTTGATTATCATAATAAAAGTAATTTGAGAACTCTTGAGTGAATATATTTAACTTTAGAGTGCAATAACTTTTATTTAGTGAAATTAAGTGTTGCTAAATGGTAATCAATGTCATCAAAAGTTAATGATTAGATTTGACCCGTTTGGAGCTAGAATTAGATTGTTTCTAAAGTCCCTTTGCAAGCTTAAACTTAAACATCCTTTGAGAATATTTAAAAGTAAATTCATGAGATAAATTACTTATTTGTAAGATAATAATTTTTTATACTAAATAAATATTCATGATATAAATATATAATATGATAAGTTATTTTGTGTTTTAAAAAAGGGGCAAAATTCTAATGAGGATGTGGCAGCGTGTGCGACCCAAGTGCTTATAAGAACTTGTTGCTGACGTCACAGTGACACCAACAACAGGGTCCATACACAGGTTATGCGTGTGTTTTGGGGCTTCATGCTGACGTCATTTGACGCCAATGCCTGGATTTTTTTGTTTATGACAAGCGCGTTATACACGAGAAAATTTAATTGTTTTGGTACGGTTTTCTCTTGGGACGGAAACTTTAAAAATTATTTTTAGAAATTTTTTAAATTTATTGTTTGGCATAACTTTTTTAAAAGTTATTTTTTGAAAAGATTAAAGCAAAAGTTTTGTTCCAAAATTTTTTCTAAGTTAAATATTTTTAAAACTCATACTTTTGATGCTAGAAGAGGTCAATGTAAAGAAAATATTGAGGTGCCAAGAAATCTTCTTCTAATTTTCGAACTTCAAGACGGAATTGGGATTCACACTTTAGGTATGTTTCAATTAAATATTTGATATTTAATTTATTTTTTCTTTATTTTGTTTGTTTTACATACCATGTTTATACTTATTTTATTTAATTTTTTTATTTGTCATATTATGAACCTATTAGAAGAAGATCTAGATCTAATTAAATTGAATAATTAGATCGGGGCTTTAGATTTAAAATTAATAATTTAAAATTCGTTTTCCGCTACCCCCCCTCCAGGAAATATTTTTGAAATATGTTTTCAACAATTAGTATCAGAGCCGACTCTGAATAAATTCATAATTGACATTAAAAATATCAGATTTGATAAAATAGGAGTATGTACAATTGCGAAAATATGAAATTGAGAATTTCATTAAATGAAAAAGGCAACCCTGAAGATTATAATTAATAACAAGATTGAATGTTCTTTAAAGTTTTAAATTGTTTAAAATTTAGATGAGTCATCATGATTCAATCAAGGAACATAATTCTAAATCTAATCTAATGAAATTAGATATTCAAAGAGTTGAATAATTTAGATTATTAATCTAATGTGATTAGATTTTAAACCAAGGTATGAAATATTTAATTGTTGAGTATTTTATAATAATCCAAAATGTTGTATATCTAATATGATTAGATTTATGAATTTTTTTTATTATAATGGATCTAAAAATAAATATTTATTTATTTAAATTTATTTGAAAAAAGGATAAATGCCCAGCTTGCTCCCTTTTTAATAATTACAAAAATTAATAAATAAATAATTAAGTAGGATAAGATTTTAATTAAAATTATACGATAATCTTTTTTAAAAGTGTATAGAAAAATATTTAATTACTCCAAGCTTTTAGGCCTTAAGTGTTGTTACGTTACATTTATTGAATTTTATTCCCATCATTAATACTATTTCAATGGGTTAAATTTTATGTATGATATTAATAATGTTAGAAGGCCATTTAAGTATGCAACGTGGTAAAATATTTGATTTTGTAGAGTGGTAGAATTTTTCAAATAGGTCTAATATGATTAGAAAATTCAATAGTTAAATTATTTGAAAGAAAATTCTCATAAAATATCTAATAAGATTAGATTATGTAGGTTGGATAATTAAAGAAAGCCTAATATGATTATAATTTTATTTAACTGTAAAATAAAATTTAGAATGAGATTCTAATATTGATTATGAGATAATCAAACTTAAAAAGAAAGATCCATTATTTAAAATTTGAAGTGTGAGTGAGGTTCAGGAGTTGATTCCTCACGGTCTCCATTGTTGGTATAATAGTATAGTGGATAGGCACTACTTCCCGAGGAGGGCGTTTGTTTGAGGAATACAGGGTTAGACTTCTTTAGGATAGATGGAGGTATGAGAAAGTAGATGTGACCGCATATCCGTGGAGTATCTTGTTTACTTGTACTAACGTCTAGACAATAGTATATACTTGACTAGGATAGTATAGTAGTCTCTTAGGAAGCATTGTGATACCATTTTAGAGGCCAAGGTAGAAACGGTGAGTTACTTATGTTTAGGAAACATATTAGTTGAGAATTGTTCTCACATATCTAATAACTCTCCACTCCCATGAAGTAGCGGGTACATTGATTAGCTCATGTTGCACACACACAGAGAATGGTTAGGTGGACTCCATGCTTTGTCTGTTTGCTAAAATTATTACAAGGTTCACAAGACTCAAAATATCAAGTGGAAGCGAGCTTCCAAGTGAATGCTCATGGCCTTTGTTACAGGTCTAACAATAGAGTAGGTGGGCACTACTCTCCGAGGAGGGCATTCATTTGCAGAGTCAAAGGTTAAATCTTTTAGAGATAGACTGAAGTGTAGGAAAAATGGGTATGGCCACATTGACGTAGATTACTTCGTGGACTTGTATGGATATTGAGGTAGCGGTGTACACTTGGCTAGGGTGCTACATTAGCCTCCCCGAGAAGCTATGCTGTATGAACTTGGAGGCGGAGGAAGGAGTGGTGTGTTAGATATGTTTAGCGAGAGCTTATAAGATATTTATTGAGAAATGTTCTTACCCTTCTAATATCTCAATTCGGTCTTGCAAACGAGGAGTTTTTGGTAGTTTGATTGGCTCGCCATGGCATACATGTAAGTTTCGGATTGTGAACTTCGATCTTTGATTGTTTGGTAAAAGTAAGAAAAGTAATCCCGTGTCCTATATGACTTGTTTATAGTTTTGATTTCAGATTGGTTGTTATATTTTTCATTGCAATCAATATTGATATGTTTTCTTGTCTATTCTGTTATACTCACTGAAATTTAATATGTCTTCGTACATGTGGAGCACTCATAGATGCTTAGAGTTCTATAGTTAGCTGCTAGTAGATCTACTAAGTTGAAAAGAACATTTAGACGTTAAACTAGACTAACTCATTAGTCAGTTGCAACATTTGGACATTAGATGTCAAATCTGTTCTAGTATTAAATACTTGACTTGTCAACTATAGTAGAGATGATAAGATATTGAAAAAAGTGTTGATTAGAGAACTAGTAGCAAGAGAACAACTTATGAGAAAGATGATAGACACACGATTGTGTTAAGAAAATTCAGCTTAGAAGCGCGTCATATGATGATAGCTTATTGAATGGAACTGGAATTCTTGATGCAAAAAATTAATAGTCAATCTTGATAGGATGTGATCCTGACTTGACTACCAAGGTCTTTCAATTGGTTTGGGCTGGATACATTGAGTAATAGAAATTACTCATTGTCCGAACTGATGAAACTACAGTTTGAGAAAAGTTGTCATGAGAACTAAGGGAAGAATCCACTTAGTTTAAAAATTTATCTCAAGAATTATGAACCTTTAGAGGGTAAGATAAAACATGAGTCAAAATAGTTTTGTCTCTTTTATAAAAGCACCGGACATTAATATTATAAAAAGGAATTGCCCAGGTATTTAAGATGCTGTTGTTGCCAAGATTGGAAAGCTAACCTGACAAAGTATTCGATATCATGTCTCCTCTTGTTATGACTGGCAGGTAGTTATAGTGTCCTGGTGAGTGGGTTTTCAATAAGGGCATCAAGAGAGAGTACTTTAAGTTAAGGAATGTAATTTTGATTTTGAGTAACTATCTTAATGTACTAGTTTCTTTATAAATTTGATTTCTATTAGCTATTTGTTTTAAAATAGTTTTTAGTTATATTTTAGAAAAAATAGACTAATAATCAAGTAAATAAAGTGTTTATTTAAAACGGTACATTGATAGGGAGTTGACTTATTTTAATCAGAACTATGTTAATGGCAATTTATTAGTCTAATACAAGCTGGACTGTGTAACCATATAAAAAAAGAATTTCTTGAAGACTATATAGCTTTTAAGTGGCACTTGATCTTGGGTCACATTAATCTAGAATGATTCAAAACTGGTTTGATTTGTCTTATGGGATTATTAAGTACCAAAATGATAGCTAGTATGGGAATCATGTTTGAATTAATGGTGACTAAAAGGGCCTTTGAAGAGTAAAGGCAATAGAGCCACTAAGTTGCTATAACTTGTTCATAACATGTTTACGGACTGCTAAAAGTTCAAGTGAGCAGAAGCGAATAGTATTTAAGTTGATATATGGATGTACCTATGAAGACTGATGTCTTGAATCCTCTAAAAAGTTCAAAGAATTAAAGACTAAAGTTGGGATTAGTTAAGTAATTATATCAAGTCGCTTTGATTAGATCAAAGTGGAGGATTTCAGGAGAATTCTTAATTTTTCCTTACTTCAAAGTGTTGTAGAAAGGATCAATAATGTGTTATTGAATATGGTAAGATTCATATGATGAGGCACATCTACATATCAAAAGGTCTGTTATGCAAGAAGTTTTAGAAAGTGTTCTAGAAGTACAGCAGATAGCTTGTGTTGGATAGATTGACAGTATGAGATACTGTGTCTTTACATCTTGATACAACTTATAGTGTAGATGATGTATTAAATAGATCTTCAACCAGGTTATTATCACACTAAGTACATGAGAGCTTTAATGTAGTGGAAGGATGGTCAGGGTCACCTGACGGATTCATCTCTTTAGCCTTAATGGTTAAGCATGATGATGAATATAATCCTCTAGACTATAATGAAACACTTAAATACAAAGATGCGAACCAATTGGTCAGGCCAATAAAAGTTAAGTTAAAGTAATTGTATTTTAACTAAGTCTGAGAACTTATAGAGGCATTGAAAGCATTAAGTCCATTAGATTGGATCTACAAGTATAAAGAGTTCATTGGATGAGAAGGTTGAGGCCTTCTAGGTTAGATTGATGGCAATGGATTATAGCCTAAAGGAAGGATTCAGCTTTTGTGAAACCTTCTGGCTAGATGCTATGCTTAAGTTCATAAAAATGCTCTTATCCATTGTATCTCACTGTAATGAGATATGGGAAGTGGTAGTCAAGACGATATTTTTTGAATGGTCATCTTAAAAAGATTATGTATATGATACAACAAAACAGTATATTTCCAAGAGACAAAAGCATATAGTATACAAAATAAGGCAGCCTATTTGTAGACTTAAATAAGCATCTTTTTCATTGAATAGTAGATTTGATGACAATTATCAAGTCCCAGTGATTTGAATCAATAGTTACTGAACCATGAGAGTATGTGTGACATAGGTAGAAAGTAGTGACTTTCAATATGTTGTATATAGGGGTGGCATTCTGCTCATTGAGAATAGTGTAGAATTGTTATGAGCTGTTAAGACTTAATTGTCTAGTCAGTTTAAAATGAAAGAACCGAGATGAGCACATTATGATCTTAGGATCAAGCTTTAGGGAGGTTCTAAGAGAGGATGTTGAGTTTATAATGGATCATTTGTTTTAAAAGAGAGTATAGACGTTTGATGTCAGAAATTCATGTTTACTCTTATAGTGGGAGTCATTAGATGGTGCAGAGTGAAGCAATCTTGGGTTGCTTAGTTCACCATGGAAGTCGAGTAATTGACAACTATGAAGTTGTTGAGTAGACTATTTGACTCAAAAGGTTCTTAGTATATCAAAGTTTGTGAGCAAAGGAATAAGACAGTGACAGATCGACATTTGTTAAAGTTTATACTTATTGAGTTGACAGATCCTATTTTGTAACAGGTTCTTTTAATAGAGGGCCGAAACTCAATCCCTTTATTTTTTTAATTAAGTTTTTATTAATTAACGATTTTCTTACATGGATTTTTTATGGGATTACAAGAGAAAAGGAAAGAAAAATGAGGGGCACAGCTGCACTGGGGGTCCTTTAGATGAGAGTGAAGGGAGAGTAGTGAGCTTATCCTTTCTTTAAGGTTCTAAGCCCTATTTATAGAGTTTTCTCCCTGAAGAGCTGTGCCTCGTATGTTGGGGGGGGGGGGGGGGGGGGTGTTATCTATCTCTGTATGGAACCGGGGGCGAGATACCCCTGACAGTTGGGCCCATGGCTTCGGGTCGTTGTCTATCTGACTTAGGGTGTTGGGGATTGTTGCTGGCCGGTCCCCGGGGAAGCCGGCATCTCCAGGCGAGATGCCTTCTGGAAGTTGAGGTGTGCATTGCGTTGGGGTGTCGTTGTGAGGTTCTTCAGGTATTGAGCTTCGGGCTGTCATTGGTCCGAGACACGGTGCCAGGTACTTGATGTTGCTTGGTTGACCATCGGGGGAAAGGGAATCTCGTTGGAGCTGGGGTACATGCTTCGTTGAGGTGTTGTCGCGAGACTGTTTGGTGGCTGGAATGCTCCCTGTCGGCGAGATGCATCTATATATTCACGGGTGCTACCAGAGTCCTGGAAGAGTCCTCCGGGAGTGCATCTCGGCCCTAGATGCACCGGTGTTTGGGTGGGCACGCTTCCTTCTTCGTCTACTCAGATTTTGGGATGTATTCTGTCGGCGAGATGGGCTTCTTTCTTCAAGATGGTAAGTAGAGTTCCGGACTTGGCCTCCGGGGGTGCATCTCGGCCCGAGTTGCGGTCTCGTCCTCATTGGCCACATGCCACTTGTTCGGATGCCATTTTTGGAGTTATCAGTTAGTCCCTTGCCAGTTAGCAAATGATTCTCCTTTGCATCTAGGTTTTGCAGAGGTTTCTCTTTATAAATATGAGGGTAAGGAATCACCCAATCTCACCGACTCTCTCCCCTTTCTTCTTAGAATCTCATTATACTTCTCCTTACTTTTGTTTTTTTGGTCGATCGATGGATGACTCGGAAGATATTGCTTTCGAGATTTTTTCACATCTCCCACCAAAGTCTCTCCTATGGCTTCAAACTCAGTCTCACTTCCATTCCTACCTCATTAGGACACGCCGCTTCATTGATGCTTATGCGTCTCCTTCTCTATTTCGATATGTTGATGGTGTGCTGGTCCAATCTCAGTGCTATATGGACCCGGATGATATTTCCGTCTTTCTAGGTAAGCCTACAACGGGGAGGGTTATCCCTAAGTCTTCTGTGGAATTTATCTCTGGTTATTGGAGAATCCTTAAATGTCACGGGGAGCTGGTCCTGTGTCGGGAGTTTAGCCCTACGGATCCCTCGCGCCTCACTATCTTCAATCCCGCTGATCACTTCTATCTTCCGCTAGGCTCCTTGACGATGTTGGCCCGCTGGTTCGGTGTCCTATGACGGCCATTCTCGGATGTCGGGGTTCGGCCAAATCATTTAACTTCTTTGTTCATCTGCTGGTCTACGATTCCACCTTGGAGTCTGATAGAGGGGAGAAGTCGAACTCTCACAAAGTGTTCGCCTGGGAAGACGACTAGGTCTATAAGGGTGAACTTTATGTCGAAGGGCGGAACTTGTTATTTCACATCCCTGCTTTCATTGACGGTATAATCTTCTTGGTGTCGGACTCGGGTTCCTATCTTTCGAAGCGGTCTCCTTTTTATCGGACTTATGTGGCTCGTTGGAATACGGTCACGAGCACAGTGGAGTTTCTATTTTTTCCATCACGGGTTCAATAGAGTATTACCGGGAGTGATGATGTTGGCTTATTTTGTTGGACCGGCCCTTTGACCTTTGGTGTTTTGCTCCATCTTGTCTTGCTCAGCGGCTCGCTTTTTTGAGTGTGGTTGCTTCGTGACTGTGGCGACTTCTCATCTTGGTTCCCCTATCGTAGCATTAAGTACTGGTTCCTGATCCCGAATGCTTTTGGCGGCTTTCAGTTTGCCAGGTTTTGCAGCTCGGGCCAATATTTGATCATGGCCTGTGGGGGCGGATTGTATCGCTGTCGTATGGATGGGCCGGAGCATGGAATGTTGGAGCACAAGGGGCAATATCCGTATTGGGGCTTGCTTTCTCTATTTTCGTATGTAGGGATTCTCTATCCCCAGTTGTCGAGTCCTACTTGCTGTTTTAGGATGTAGTGTTTTGTTGTTGTCTTCTCCTTTTCTTCTTTTTCTCTCTTTTTTTTTTGTAGTTGCTTTCGGGTTCTGTAACTTGTCATTTTTTGTCATTCCCGACAGGGAGATGTATGTCGACTGTTGTAAGTGATGACACGACTTCCAATGAACTTTATGCTACGGGTATTTCTCATTCTTCCTTGTTTGAAAGAATTTTTTTTTTAATCTTCGTGCAGTTTGTATTTTACTTTTACTCTGTTTCATTTTTCTTTGTTGTACTTGGTTTTTGTTTATTATGTTTATGGGTGTCAATTTTCGAGAAAAATGTTCAGCCCTTGTTTCGTTTTGATATAAAATATATTCATTTGCCTTTTTAAGCATTAAACCTTAAAGTAGTAATTCTTTTCTTCTTCTTCTTCTTCTCCTCTCTCTCTCCCCTCATTGTCCCCCTCCCCCTCTCTTTCTCTACTTTGGATTTTTGTCCCTTTTTGTCTGTTTTTGCAGCTTTTAAGTATGGGTTTCGGGTGAGGTCGGCTATAAAGGTACGTTTTCCCTTGTTTTGGAGCTTTTGGGGGCGAGATGCGCCCCTATTTTGGGCAAAATGCTTTTTTCCCCAGGGTCTTTTCTTAGAGGAGTGTTCATGGGTTTTTGACCTGAATAGGGTCGTTTTCTGAGGTTTTTTAGAGCCGGTTTAGGGGATATGCATGGGCTTTGTTATCTTTTTTTTTTTTTTTTTTAATTTTGGTAAATGGGGGCGAGATAGAGGGAGAGAGAGAGAGATCGTTTTTGGCCTTCGTTTGATTTCTGTCTTACCTTAGCTTATTTACAGGCCTTAAGTTTTTGTAAAAATATTACATTTTTTTCGGAACCAGGGGCGAGTTAGGGCTTCGTTCCGTGTTTTGTTTGATTTTTGTTTTTATTTTAACTTGTTTATGTCCTTAAGTACTTGGTTAAGAATACAAGAGAGATTTTTTTTTTGAACCAGGGGCGAGTTAGGGCCTCATTCTGGGTTTTGTTCAATTTTTATTTTTATTGTAACTTGTTTATGTTCTTAAGTAATTGGTTAAGGATATAAGAGATTTTTTTTTCCTGAACCGGGGGCAAGTTAGGGCTCCCCTCCGAGTTTGTTCCATTTTTGTTTTTATTTTAGCTTAAGTTTTTGTTGGAATATATATATTTCTTTTATATTTTATTTTATTTTATATTTAGTGGAATCGGGGGCGAGCTAGGAGGCTAGCTCGTCCTTTTGTGATTTTCGCTTATTTTGGAGTTGTCGCTGGGTTGAGCACTTGATGAATGTGCGTTTTTGTGTTAGGTGATTTTTGGCGCGATTTTCTCTTCCTTTGAGCACGTTCAGGTGAGTTTTTTGGGTTTCCGTTTTTACGTATTTCACGAAAGTGTGCTTAGTGGGAGAGTTTGTTTAATCTTGTTCGTCTGGAACCTGGGTTGTTTGGGCAGAGGTGGACACACCACCCTATTCTCCATTCTCTTGGCTGTTTACGATAAAGGGGGTCAAAAGAGGAGATGCTGGACAGAGTCTTTTTTTGGATTGAGGACACCGCGGTAATCGGAGGGAATGAGGAGTCCTCGGAGGCTAGGTACTCCTCCGCGGAGGCCGCGTCTACCCTTATTGCCGCCTGCCCTGGTTTTTCATATTCAAGTAAGTCTTTTAAATTTTTTATACGTATTATATTTTTGTTTGTCTTCTTCAGCTTTCTCCTCTCTTGATGAAACACAAGCGGAGTTTTGGGGAGGCTTCTCCTTCGGAGGTTCGGAGCGAGGGCAGCTTGTCTCCTGAGATTGAGGGTATAGCCACGGAACCGTTAAATCAGTGTTCCCTGAACGAAAGCTCACCCTTAGAGTTTAGGTTTCCAGGGATTTCTCGAATTCATCCATTAGGGACTTTTGTGTCGAGTACTTTAGGCGAGGGCGGTGTCTTTATGATTCGCTCTAAGTATTATTTCCCAGAGGACTACGAGGTGTGGGGCCTTCAGCCGGACGATTGTCCACTGTTTCCTCCGATAAAGGGTAATTTTTGTATTCCTGAAGACTCTTTGGAGGCAGACATTCATTTTCCCCTGCCTCCCCTAGTTGAGGAACCACTCCTTCATTTTAATGTATGCCCGGGGAAAATTACCCCTAACGGATTTAGGAACATGTACGGTTTTTTACTTGGGTGTTATGTAAATAGTTTTGCCCCTACTTCGCAGGTTTTTGATATTCTTTTTAAGATTAGATATTTTAGGCATATGGCTGCCTTTGAGAGTCGGAAGAGGGGGGGGGGGGGGGGGGGGGGTTGCCTTGTGACGTACAACCCTACCAATGTGAAGAATTGGGAGAATAAGTTCATTTGGGTGAAACCTCCCTCCGCCCCGCCATTTCTAGCGGCGGGGGGTTCACTGCAGCGTCCACGTCCAACAAAAGGGAAATTTCTAACTTCCCATGAAAAGTGGATTGTTCATTTTTCTGACAAGAACACGGCGGGTGGGAGATTCGTAGCTTGTAAAGAGCCACTTGAATAGGAAATCGTGCTTGTTAAGGTCGGGCTTTCCCAAAAGCCTTTTTCAGGTAATTGATTGTCCATTCTCACACCCCCGTCCCTCTTCTTGGTTCGTTTGTTTGCTTGTCGTTATCATTGTTATTTTGTGGTTCTGTTTGTGTTCGTTGTTATTGTTATTATTGTTATTATATATATCTTTTTATGGTGCGTGTGTTATACGCGCCTTTGTTGTTTTTAGTTTGTTATATTACACTGACCTTTTCTCCTCTATTTCTCATGTCCTTTCTAGTTGATGAGCTAGCGAGCGTCGATGTTGCAGGCATGTTTCCCCTGTTGGACCCCTCCACGGAACGAGGTCCCGCTTCGGTGCCGCTTGTGATTGCTTTGCTGGTTGTTAGGCGAAGGGACCTTTCTCGGGAGCTTAGGGTGTTGGTGGATGTCCCTGCTTCAGACCCTTATATTGATTCTTCCGCTTCGCGGGCCGCCAAGCGTCCCCGCAATGGTCAAGGGGAGGTTGTCCCGATTTCAGTTAGTGGTGAGGTGGTGCCAAAGTCCATCGTTCTAATGGGGGTACCGATTGCTATGGTGGGATTTCCAGATCCTAGGCGGTTGAGGAGGCTTCGGCTACCCCTGAGGTCCTGGGTTTATCAGGTTCAAGTTCGATGGAAGTCATGCCTTCTCGTTTTGACCTCCTCGATGTGCATTTTCCAGAGGTTAGGCGCCCTACTTCTGGGCCGGATCTTGACAGGATCCTCGGCATCTTTCATGACCCAGGAGGGTTGTCATCTCCTTTCGTTCCGAGGGGGAATCCATCTGGTGGTGCGGGAGACTTTGGGCCATATGTCTCAGACTTTGGGGGAGCCGCTTCTGTTATGGCTTAATGCGGCTCTGCCTTTTTGAGTGACGTAGAAACCTATTGGGGAATGCATGTACAATTCCTCTTGCTTGTAGACACAGGGCGCTTGTTCAAGATGTCCCCCAAGAACGCGCCCATCTTTTTTTCTCAGGTAGCTTGCCATACTTCCATCATCTTTTGTATCATCTTTGATTGTTTCCTTGTCTTTTTCTAACTCATGCCCTTGGTGTGTTTTGTTTTTGTCAACTCTTCGCTCAATCGGCGTTTGCCCTCTCAAGTTGGAGGTGAAGAGAGCAGGAGGTTAGGGAGCTCTGCTTGGCCAGCTCAGCAATGTAGGCTCATATCGTGGGACAGGATGCCTGACTCCGGGAGTTAGAGCTCCATGTGTCTAAGAAAGACGCCATTATATCTTGAGTCCCGGACCAGGTTGCCTACACTGTCACTGGTTTCAAGAAAGGCCCTGAGTTTTTAGATCATGGCGTTACCCAGTATTGGAAGGGCTTCGACACGGGAGTCAGTCTTACAGTAACAACAACAACAACAAACCCAGTGCCTGAAGAAGGGCTCCTGCAATAGTAGGGTCTGGGGAGGGTAGATGTACGCAGCCTTCCCCCTTCAGGGGGCTACCTTGAAGAGAGGCTGTTTTCGAGGACCCCCAACCTGAGATACTAGTCCACCGCCAAGAGTATGTGACCTGACAACAGGAGAGCAACAAAGCGGTGAAATCCATGGAAGTCGAGTCTTGGGATCCCCTTCCTCGAACAAGTCTTCCATTTTGTCCTTGAAGAGGTAAAAGAATGGAGGCTCGGCATGGCCTCGTCGTTGGACACTTTGAAAAACACTCCCCTGACTCCTCCTCAGTAGGGCTTTGCTTTGCTCCTTATTTTTTGTCCCTCCCTTTTGTTTAGTTGGAGGAGAAGGATAGGCTAGTCTTTTAGGGCTCTCGGTGGTGGTCTCTTTTTGTGTTTGTTTTTTGGCAGTCCTGTCCATGTTTTTGAATGTACTTTGTATGCGGAAGGAACAATTCTACCCGGGATGTACTTTGTCATTTGTCAATGTAACACTTGTCCACTCTTTTGCTCTTCTTCGGTATTTTACATGTTTTTTGACTAAGTGTGGGAATTTTTCATGTTTAGAGGAGGCTCATTGTCTAGTGGATCGGCTCTTTCCTCATTTCTCTTGGGCTTGCGAATTGTATTGCCTCTCGCGGGATTTGGGCTTGCATTGTTATGTGAGATCCTTGGGTCGTATTGCTTCTCACGGGCCTTCGTCCTACGCCGGCTCAGGCAGACCTAAGCCTTGTGTTGATATATTTTTCTCGTCCCAAGGGGGCACATGACTTCATTCATTGGGTTCTTGCCTTCCTTGATTGGGCTTACGGCTTGCGTGTCTTTTCCGCTTCGAGCAGGCTTCTGTTTTTGAGTCTTGGTGCATCACCTTTCAAAAACGGGTTAGCATGCCACAGAAGGACCCATGGGCTTTATGCCTCCCATAGACAGATCTACGGACTTATGGTCTAGGTTTACAGTGGACGGATCTGTGGGCTTTAGCCTGCCGTAGACGGATCCATGAACTTACGATCTGTGTTCGCCGTGGATGGATCCACGGGTTCGTATCCTGCCGTAGGCAGTGCCACAGACTTATGGTTTTCATTCACAGCGGATGGATCTACGGGTTTATATCCTACCACGGATGGTGCCACGGGCTTATGGTTTTTGTTCACCGTGGACGGATCCATGGGTTTGTATCCTGCTGCGGGCGATGCCATGGGCTTACGGTTTTTTGTTCACTATGGACGGATCCATGGGTTTTCATCCTACCGTGGACGATGCCACGGCTTATAGTTTTTTGTCCTCGGGCAGACCTTTGGGCTTTCTTCCCCTCGGTGTTCAGAGCCATCCGGGCTTACGGGTTGTTTGCTGATATACAGAGCCATCCGGGCTTACGGGTTGTTTGCCGATGTAGAGAGCCATCTGGGCTTTTACGGTCTGTTTGCCATGGGCGAACCTGTGGGCTTTCTTCCTGCCGGTGTTCAGAGCCATCCGGACTTATGGATTGTTTGCCGATGTATAGAGCCATCCGGACTTTAGCCTGCCACAGACGGATTTATGGTCTGTTTTCCAAGGGTGGGACTGTGGGCTTTCTTCCCACCGGTGTTCAGAGCCATTCGGGCTTATGGGTTGTTTGTGGGTGTACAGAGCCATCCGGACTTTAACCTGCCATAGATGGACTTATAGGTGCCGGAGTACAGAGCCATCCGGGCTTTTATATTTGACCCGCTTCAAAAGGGTGCATTCAGTAACCGAGCTATTGACGTCTGAGCTAGTTCGGTTATGCCCGCTTTCGGAAGAGGATATATTTTGCCAAGGGTGCAACCAACGGGCTTTTCATCCGACCAATGTACAGAGCCATTCGGGCTTACTAGAAGTTTGCTGGTGTATAAAGCCATCCGGGCTTAGCCTGCCTCTGACAGACTTACGGTCTGATGCCGTGGATAGGTCCACGGGCTTTTAAGAACCGTGGGCTAGATCGGTGGGTTTAATTGCCCAAGGCGGACTGCCCTCATGGCTTAAGTGCATAAACCCCCTTCCTTTGAAGGACTTACGGTTTAAACATTTATGGACTTGGTGGGCCGTGGGCAAGACCAACAAGGTGAGCTCAATGTGGCCAGCCCTTATGGCTTAAACGTTCGCGCCAACTGTTTTGGAAAATCTTTTGACACAAACGTTTACATTCTTTATTCAGCGTTTTTGATGTTTTTGGTTGACTCTGATTTTTGATCTCTTGTTTCTTATTTCATTCTTTTTGTATATATGCTTAGTTCCGTTCTATTTTTTGGGGTTTGATTTTTTGGTTGTTCATTATTACATTATATATATATATATATTGGAAAAAATCCTTGCAAAAGATGGAGCATTTCTTCATTTACCTCAGTCGGTTTTTTACACAAAGTATTTCTTCAAGTTTAGAATGTTCCATGTACGTGAGAGCAAGGTCCCATCCAGTTGTCGTAGGCAATATGCTCCTTCCCAGGTTGTCTGAGAGACTTGGTAAAGTCCTTCCCAGTTAGCAGATAGCTTTCCATGGCGATGTTTGGCCTACTCTATTCGTCTCAGGACCAACTCACCATCTTGAAAGGCTCTTCTTTTGGTTTTGGAATTGAACTACGTTGCCATTTTTGCTTTTTCAGCGATCATCTTGATTAGGGCACTTTCCCGGGTCTCCTCCACCTCGTCCAATATCTGTCTTAGTGGCTCTTCACTGTGCTCCTGGTAGTAGCTTTGAATTCAGAGATTGGGTTCTCCTATCTCCACGGGTAGTACCGCCTCTGTGCCATATACCAAGTTGTACGAGGTTTCCCTTGTGGCGCTCCTCGTCGCTATCCGGTAGACCCATAACACGCTAGGTAACTCTTTTGCCCAATTTCCCTTTGCTTCATCCAAGCACCCCTTCAGACCTTTCAGTATGTGCTTGTTTGCGGGCTCTGCCTATCCGTTACGTTGGGGTGTGCTACGAAGGCGTAGTGTATCTTAATTCCCAAACTCTTGTAGTGGTCACGGAATCTTTGTGAGCTGAATTGAGTGCCGTTGTCTGCTACTAGGACTTGCAGGATTCCGTACCGACTGATGATCCCTTACCAAAGGAAGCGCTAGATGGCTTGATCAGTAATCCGTGCGACACGCTCCACTTCTCTCCGCTTGCTGAAATAATCTACGGCAACGATGATATACCTTCGTTATTCGGTTGCTTCGGGGTATGGTCCCGAGATGTCCATTCCCCACTGAGCGAAGGGGATGGGGTTAAGTGTGGGCTGTAGTAAAGACGTTGGTATGTGAATTATTGGAGTGTGCTTCTAGCATTTCTCACGCTTTTGGATGAGGTCTAGCGCATCTTTCTTCATGGTGGGCCAATAGTACCCTGATCATAGAGCTTTGTTAGTCAAAACTCGGTGTCCAAGGTGCTATCTACAAATGCCTTTGGGGATTTCTCACATAAAGTACTTCCCTTCTTCTTCTCTGACGCACTTGAATAGGGGATACACGAATGATCTCTCTTAGAGGTCTTCGTCCACCATCACAAACCATGGGGCACGGCTTTGGATATGCCTTGCTTCTAGCTGGTCTTTGGGAAGAGTTCCATTTTTTATGAATTCGATGAGGGGATGCCGCCAGTCGTTCAAGGACTGAATCTGAGCAATTCCCTCGAGCTGAGGTAAACTTCAGCACTACGTCCGGATTTCTTCTATCCGAATGGCGGGTTCTAGCCCTTTCTCCTCCATCTCTGAGCTGGCGATCCTGCTGAACTCGTCTGCTTTGATGTTTTTAGCTCTTGGTATGAGGTGGATTCCGAAGATGGATAAAGTTTTTGCTTCCATGTTCACCACTTCCTAATACTCTTTCAGAGCGGTGCTTCTGGCTCCATAAATCCCTTGGACCTACTTGATGACTAATTGAGAGTTGCTGAAGACCTCCACCTAGCGGGCTTCTGCCTTTCGAGCCATTCTCATTCCGTGGAAGAGTGCTTTATATTCGGCCTCGTTGTTACTAGTTCCGAATTTGAGTCTGAAGGCGTAAGGGAAGTGTTGCTTTTCAGAAGAGATGAGCAGAATGCCTGCTTCACTCCCTTGGTTGTTGGAAGAACCATGTACATACAATGTCTATGCTCCCTCTAGGGTATCTCACGGTTTGGAGCTTGGTGACACTATATTGGTGAACGAGCATTTTGCTAAGAAGTCAGCTAGGGCATGTGCCTTGATCGTGGTCCGTGACTCGAATAGGATGTCATACTCGGAGAGTACGACCGCACAGTTTAGCATTCTTCCCGAATACTCCAATCGTTGAAGTGATTTCTGCAAGGGGTTGGTTTTTATCTGAATATGATGCGCCTGAAAGTAAGGTTGGAGCTTCTGTGCCGCTATGATGACGGCATAGGCGAGCTTCTCGATGTGGGGGTATCATGTTTCGGTATCCCTCAATATCTGACTTACGAAGTAGACTGGTAACTGGAGATTCTTCCTTTCAGATATTAACACGGTGCTTACTGTGTCATCGGATGCCGAAACATTGAGGATTAAGTCCTCCCTCAGAATGGGTTTGGACATAATCGGAAGCTTAGCCAAGTGTTCCTTGAATTTTCGGAGGGCTTGTTCGTAAGTTTCATCCCAGTTGAAGACTTCACTTCTTTGTAATACTTTAAAAAAGGGGAACGATCGATCCACTAACCGGCAGATGAACCAATTGAGTGCGGCGAGATAGCCAGTCAGCTTTTGAATATCGCTCGGGGTCTTCAGGGTCTCCATCCTGAGTACGGCGTCTACCTTGGCGGGGTTGGCCTCTATTCCTCTTGCGCTCACGATGAAGCCTAAGAACTTTCATTCCGATACCGCAAACGTGCACTTGTCTGGATTAAGACGCATCTCGTGAACCTTAAGCGCTTACAGGGTCTCTCTCAAATAGTCTATGTGATCGGAGGCCTCCTTGCTTTTTAGGATCATGTTGTCGATGTACACCTCCAAGTTCCTTCCTATCTGCTGCCGAAAGACATGGTTCACTGGGCATTGGTATGGGGCTCCGGCGTTCTTCAAAATGAATGACATGACTCGGAAGTAGTGTCTGGCTTCATGGGTGATGAAATATGTCTTCTCCTCGTCCTCCGGGTCCATCACGACCTGGTGATATTCGGAGAAAGCATCCAAGAAATTGAACAACGCGTTCCCCGTTGTAGATTCGACCAGCTGGTCTATCTTAGGAAGGGGGAACGAGTCCTTCGGGTAGGCCTTGTTCAGGTAAGTGAAGTCCACACACATCAGCCATCTTTTGTTCGGCTTCTTCACCATGACCACGTTTTCCAACCACTCTGGGTATAGCACCTCTCGTATGACACCGGCTTTTAGGAGTTTCCGCACTTCTTTGCCTATAACCTTGTTCAGTTCGCCACAGAAGTTACCCTTCTTTTGTTTTACCGGCTTCTTTTTGGGCGAAACATTCAGGCAATGGTTGATGATCCGAATATCTATCCTCGGCATTTCATCCCCAGAATACGCAAAGACTTCATGGTACTGTCGGAGCACCTGCTGGATCCAGTCCCATACGTCCGTGCCTGACTACGTCCCAACCTGGACCAATTTTCTTGGTCATATCTCAACTTTGGCGGTTTCCTTCGGTCCCCAGCCCATCTTCTCTCCGCTTCCCGTCTCCCTCACCTCGGGTACGTCTTGGCCCCGGTAACATTTGCGGGCCATTTGCTGACAGCATCTCACTGTCATTACATCTCCTTTGTCAGTTTCGAACTTCATGGCGAGGTGGTAGGTTGACAACACGACACCTAGGGCATTTAGCACTGGGCGTCCTAGGATAGTGTTGAACGCCAAGTGGGCTGCTACGACGTAAAATTCAGCATTAAGTGCATGCCTTTGTTTTCCATCCCCCAAGAGGATATCGAGCTTTATGGTGCCTAGCGGATCAACCACCTCACCAGAGAATCCCGCAAGGGCACCGAAGGTGGAGAGCAACGTTTCAAGTGGTATTCCCATTTGTTTAAAGAAATGGAGGAAAAGTATATTGGTCGAGCTTCCTTGATCCACCGAGACCCTTTGAAGGGAGTAGTCATGAACGTCCACGGGGATGACCATGGGATGTTCATGCGGAGTTTTGACATTTTCAAGGTCTATTTGTGATAAGGTTAAGGGTTGACGTTATCTGACTTTGTCTCCTCTTCTTCCTGTAGTAGCAAGACCTGTGTTCTCTCGTTTTTGTTTTATGGCCACTATCACATGCCTTGGCACGTGAGTCGTGTCGTTCGGCTCATCATGGGCGAGTCCCAAAGCTTCGGTCCTAAGCCTCTTCATGTCCACGAATTTCCCAAGGTCGCCTCTTGTCTCCAATTCATCGATCCAGTTCCGAAGCACTTGGTAGTTTTTAGTATCATGCCCAGAAGTTTTGTGGTACGCGCACCAAGAAGTCCCGTCGGACCACTGGGCCTGCGGGAGCCTTGTCCCTTTCCGTTTACGATTTTTTTACCTCCAAGAGTAATCCAGGGGGTCTCCCCGGGCCCACGTTGCTGATCCCCCTTACATTCTTCTTGGCTTTTTCATTCTTTGGGTGGAAGCTTGTGGGCGTGTGTCCCGAGCTTTCGATATTCATGCTTAAGAGGCTCCCTTTTTTCCATCATGTCTTCAACAATGATGTATTTATCGACCTTGGTCCAAAGCGCATCCACAGTCATGGGGAGTGCCTTGGCAAGAAAGAACTTGAATCGCTGTTTCAGAGCCCGTTGATGAAGGTGGTGATGGCCAGTTGATCAACCAAGCTAGGGATTCTGACCATGGCCTTCGAGAATTGTTGCACAAAAGCCCTTAAGGACTCATCCCTAGCTTGATGTAGCTAGATCAATTGTGCAGCAGTCTTCTTTCTCCTTTTGTTGCTGAGAAAGTGGCGAGTAAACTTCTCGTACAACTCCTTTAAGTTTCGTATGGACCCGTTGAGGAGAGAGGCAAACCAAACCTGAGCCATGCCTTTGAGGGTGGCTGGAAAGCATTTGCACCACACGTCCTCAGAGGCATCTTGTATGTACATCCGTGCCGCAAATCCCGAGATGTGGTCGTCCGGGTCTTGTGTCCCATTAAACAGCTCCAAGTTTGGCATCTTCACTTTCCCAATGGGAGCGGTGAGTATGCGAGGGGTGAAGGGCGAGTGGGTGATAGGAATTCTCCCCATAAGCCCGTGCACCACACCCTTCGAGTTGGTGTCGGAGCCCGTCTCGAACGAGGGAGGGGCCCATGCCGGGATGTCCTCGGGCTTGTTGGTGCTGCGAAGCATCTTCTCCCTCTCTCTTCCTTGTTGGTTGTGGTGCCTTCCATGCTCCATGGGGGTAAGGGACTCGACAACCATGTCTAGATTTGGTGGTGCGGGATGCGGCGTGGTTTTGTTGGAGTGATCACGATCGGCGAGTTGCATGATGAGTATGCGGAGCTCATGGAGCTGGCTGTGAGTGACGTAGCGATCTCCGGACTGCCTTGGGGAGGGGGGAGATCCTGTAGAGTTATTTTGAGGAAAATTTTCCATTTCCCACAGACGTTTTGGTACAAATTCTTTTATAGGAGGGCCAAAACTCAAGCCTTTATCTTTTATTAAGTTTTTATTAATTAATGGTTTTAATACAGGGGTTTTTCTTATGGATTACAAGAGAAAAGGAAAGAAAAATGAGGGGCACAGCTACTCTAGGTGTCCTTCAAATGAGAGTGAAGGGGGAGCAGTGAGCTTATCTTTTCTTTAGGGTTCTAAACCTTATTTATAGAGTTTTTTCCCTGAAGAGCTATGCCTCATATGCGCCGGGGGGGGGGGGGGGGGGGGGGGGGAGATACCCCTGGCCATTGGCCCCAAGGCTTCGGGTTGTCGTCTATCTGATTCAGGGTGTCAGGGATTGTTGCTGGTGGGTCCCCGGGGACGTGGGCATATCGTGGCGAGATGCCTTCCGGAAGTTGAGGCGTGCATTGCGTAGGGGTGTCGTTGTGATGCTCTTCGATATCGAGCTTCGGGCTGTCGTTGGCCTGAGTCATGGTGCTGGATAGTTGATGTTACTTGGTCAACCTTTGGGGGAGAGTCCGAGATGCCACTTCGGAGCTTGGGTGTGTGCTTCGTTGAGTTGTTGTCGCGAGACTGCCCAATAGCCGGAATGTTCCCTGTGATTCGTCTATATACGGGTGCTGCCACAGTTCCGAAAGCGTCCTCTAGGAGTGCATCTCGGCCCTAGATGCACCCGCATCTGGGTCGGCACGCTTCCTTCTTCATCTACTCGGATTTCGGAATGTATTCTGTCGGCAAGATGGGCTCCTTTCTTCCATATTGTAAGTAGAGTTCCGGACCCAGCCTCCGGGGGTGCATCTTAGCCCGAGTTGCAGCCTCGTCCTTGGTGGCCACATGCCACTTGTTTAGATGCCATTTTTGGAGTGATCAGATCCCTAGGGGATAGTTATGCAATGCAGGGCTAAATGGGTTTAGGATAAGTGGGAGATTATTGGAATTTGTGTCATGGAAAATCCAATTAGTAAGTTTTAAGTATTAAATAATTGAAATTGTTTTATTTATTTATTGTTTGATTGTGTTTTACGAGGCACATATGCTTGTGATTGTTTTCTAAGACTTTCCATGAGATGGATGTAGTCTAAGATGACATGTTAGGTTCGGTTTAAGTGCTTAATGAGATTGAGCCATAGATAGACTTAAAACAAATAAGTGATATGTTGTCAAAGTATATTCTTATAAGTTTGGATAACTTGTCTGATAAGATTATAATATGATACTTTAGACAACTTGTCTTGGTCATGTAGATAAAGATCCAAAAGTGTTATATTGGTGTTGTCAATAAGATTGGAACACTGAGTAGGATCACCTAAATTATTTATTTAGTAACTACTATCAAAAATAATAAATTCTGTAAGACGATACTCTTAATCTAGGAAATAGTCTGAACTCATGCATGGATTGTTCATTGCTTTGATGTGCTAGATGGATTAGTCACAAAGTATTGACTTAAATCGTACGTGCATTGGGTAACATCATGAAATATAGCGGTAGCATGTGTTTTATGTGGAATCTATAGTCTCTTATGAGATAAAGATGTTCCCTTAGTTGATTCGCAAGCATACGAACAGATTTTAGAATTTTTGGCCAAAGTATTCAATATGTTTGACATTTTAAATTAGTATGGAAATTGTTTTCTGTATTACTAAATTTTTTCAAGAAGGGCGAATTGGGAACTATGATGATAGATGTGATAAAAATAACGATAGCAGTTAACGTTGTTTTTGCTCACGAATATCTAATAGAGGGGTTGGTTGTCATAATGAAAGTTATTTGGGAATTCTTGAGTGATTAATTCTAGAGTACAACAACATTTATTTAGTGGAATTAAGTGTTGTTAAATGGTAATCAATGTCATCAAATGTTGATGATAAAATTTGACCTATTTGAAGCTGGAATTAGATTGTCCCTAAGGTCCATTTGGAACCCTCAATTTAAGCATCCTTTGAAATATTTAAAAATGAATTTATGAGATGAATTATTTGTTAATGAAATAAAATAAATTTTTATGCCAAACAAATATTCATAAGATGAATATATAATACGATAAACAATGTTTTAAAAAGAAGGGGTGAAAATCTAATTAGGATGAGGCAGGCGCGTGCCCAAATACTTAAAAAAAACTTGTCATTGATGTCACAGTGATGTTAGCGACAGGGTCCATACATGGGTTATACTCGCGTTTTGGGCCTTTATGCTAGCATCATTTGTGGCAACAGTGCTTGGATAATTTGTTTATAAAAAAATGCATTATAAGCAAGAAAATCTAATTGTTTTGGTACTTGGTTTTCTCCCATGACAAAAACCCTAAACCCTTTTTTAGGGGTTCTTCAAATTTATTGCTTATCATAATTTTTCTGAAAATTTGTTTCGAAATTTTTCCTAAGTTAAGTATTTTGGGAGCTCACACTCCTTGTATTAGAGGAGGTCATTGCAAAGAAGACATTGACGTGTCAAGAAATTTTCTTCTAATTTCAGATTTTCAAGCCGGAGTTGAGATTCAAGCTTTAGGTATATTTTAATAAATATTTGATATTTAATTTATTTTTTCTTTATTTTGTTTATTCCACACACCATGTTTATACTTATTTTATTTGATATTTTTCATTTGTCATATTATGAACCTATTAGAGTAAGATCTAGATCTAATTAAATTGTTTAATTAGATCGGGACTTTAGATTTAAAATTAAGAATTTTAAATTTGTTTGCTGTTGTGTCCGCTCTTGGAAATATTTTTAAAATATGTTCGCAACAAAATTAACTATCAGAGCTATATAAAATAGGAACATTATCTTTTAGGCATTCTAAAATTTGAGCATTTATCATCTAAATACCCCGTCATTTTAAGATATACAATAAATTACCCTAAGATATGAAAATTTATCATCCAAGTATACCTTATGTCCAAATATGGTGAATTCTCATTAAAACTTATAAACTTCAAGGTACTTGAGTGTTAAAATTTTTAAATTTTAGGTACATCACTGCATATTATTGAAACATCAGATTATTTATACAATAAATGCTCAAATCTTATGGTACCTAAATGATAACTTCCCTAAACAATATTATATAGCTTTTGGAAATGATGAAATTTGTTTGTTGAAACAATGACAAAGTAACATCCGGCTTTCATTTTATTACTTGGACCAATTTTTAAATGTCGTTATAACATTAAAGATTTATGCTCCAATTCAGTTCATTTCGGTTCAATGAAGAGTGGGACAATGATTACCACAAAATTTTTTACTTAAATTGGAATCATGACTTCTCCTATTTTAAAAGGGGAGCCATTTTCCTTCAAATGGTGGAAAACCTTTTCCGTTGGAAAGCATGTCCCATGTACAAATGTGTGACAAATAAGAGAAAAAGTGGAAAACTTGTTCCTAGAATCTACTTTTTCTTCCAAACAAATGGAGCCTATGTTCGATCCTGATACAAACATGGCGTCCCCGCTACCGCCAAGCCCTTCTCATTCGTGCTCACCAAGGCCCACTATGCCATCTTTACCGCCAAGCTACTATACATGGCGACAGCTCAACACGCACCCAGCAAGCTACTACCAACGCTCCCTCCCTAACTCGCCTATCAGCCGGTGTAGACCACTCGACATCAACAACCCCCTTCTAGATCCTTCCATCACCTGCCACCTCAGCCCTAGTTCTTTCTATAAATAGAGGATAGATAGTTAGAGTTAGTCATGCCAAATGTAATGAGTGTGATCCTCTCTCTCGGTCCCTCCCAATGTTTCTCTAGTCTTCTCCCTCCTTCTACCCTTTCCCCCTTTTCCCTATACTTGTATCTATTTTTATGTTATACAAATAAATACAAAGGGATAGCAATCTAGCTATCCTGTAGCCCTTTGTCTCGATCTTGTGTTGGATTATATGTTCTGGATTGTGGCTTAATATTTGATTGATTAATATGTTGGGTTGTGGCTGGATTGAATAGCTTGGATATGATCCATCTCGAATCGTATCAATTGGTATTAAAGCAGTTCAATCCTCGGCACCAGTCATCATCTTCATCCTCATCATTGAATTTGTTCATCATCATCACCCCCCATCATCATCGATACAAACAGCAACTCACCATCATCAATACAACCCCCCATCATCATCGTCAACCTCCCAAAATGATTGCTCACCATCACCATCGTCGAGCATCATCGCCAATCCTCACCACCCTTCCCCATCAACAGCTCATCACCATTCTCTTTGAACAGCACCAACCCCCAATCACAGCAACAAAACTTTATCAGCAGCTGATTTTCCCGATCTGCGCATAAGGGGTTCGAAGAAATGCCTTAATGAATCTCGCAGTTCACCACCGATTTTTCATCACATTGGGGCTGCTCTAGCGATCGCTCGAGGTAATTACCAAACTCCAACCCGATTTAGTAAGATGGAATTTCCTAGATTAAGTAATGAAGATGTGGAGGGGTGGTTACATTGTTATGAAATGGGTACACCGAACAATGCCCTCACAGCAAAACAGGAAGTGTTGGCGAGTACCTGAGTCAGTTTGAGTCCCTAGTGGACAAGTGTGGGCTGTTAGAAGAATAGAAAGTTAAGATGATGATAGGCGGCTTACGGGAAGATATAGCTAAAGGCATTCTCTTGTTAAGGCCCCAAACACTACACGACGCCAAATTACTGGCCAGGTTGAAAGATAGCAATTACGCCTATCTAGAGAAGTTAGCCAGCAAAGGGTCTTTGAGTACGACACCAATCTTGCCCACGCCAGTCGCTCTGGACGCCGTTCCTACCAATCCTCCATCTTGCCTAACCCAGCAGCCGTTACCGCCAACGTGCGACACACCTCAAAGCCAGCTGAGTAGGACGCCTAGCTCACTTAATGAGGATGATGCTTCCCCTGCAAAGTTGGGCTTAGATCCAGGCCGAAACCCAGTCCCGGATTCCGTGGATGCCGCCAATCACCCTCCCGCGGTAGTGGTGGATGGGAAACAGATGGTCTCCACAACAACTCCATTTTCTGCCATCTCGGTGACTCCAACCTCTGACCCGCCTCTATTGTTCACAGTCAGTTCAGAGCCACCAATCGAGTCAGATCCTTTAGAGCTTCAACAGCTGATTTCCGAGTTTGAGGATGTTTCACAGTAGCTGCCAAGTGTCCTTTGTCTCGCCAATTCTGTGACCACTGAATGCCCCTCAAGGCTAGCAGCAAACCAATCAATCTCTAGCCTCACCGCCATCAAGATATGGCTGACTCCTTAACCAAAAAGATGTTACACGACGGGGTTACAAGGATGAGTGCTTCGCCTTTCCCAGAAGGATCGCTCATGACTCATGCCTTGTTGACTTTTTAAAGTTAGTATTTGACTCGGGAGGATTTTCTACATTTTGGAGTCGGCTCGGTGTCTATGGACCTGGGGCAAGGGTCTTTGGAAGGGAAAGAAATGATACAATCTGAAATGAGATTAGGCCTATAGAAGGACGCCATCTCATTATTTCCCATCCACCGGGCCTGCTGCTGCCAAGTACTCTACCCGCCTTGTAGTTAACCGCCAAGCTCACCTCAGGCAAACACATATATGTCGGTGGCCCTTCTCTCGATCCTCAAGGACGAGGATCTTTTCAAGGGGGCGGTATTGATACAAATATGGCGTCCCCGCCACTGCCAACCCCTTCTCATTCGTGCCCGCCATGGCGCACTTTGCCATCTTTACTGCCAAGCTACTATACATGGTGACAGCTCAACATGCACCTTGCAAGCTACCGCCAACGCTCCCTCCCTAACTCGCTAATCAGCCGCTGTAGACCACTCGATGACAACAACCCTCTTCTAGATCCTTCCATCACCTGCCACCTCAGCCCTAGTTCTTTCTATAAATAGAAGATAGATAGTTAGAGTTAGTCATGCCAAATGTAATGACTGTGATGCGCTCTGTCTCCTCCCCTCCTTTTTCTACCTCTTCCCCCTTTCCCCTATGCTTGTATCCTCTATACTTGTATCTATCTTTATCTTATACAAATATATACAAAGGGATAGCAATCTAGCTATATGTAGCCCTTTGTCTTGATCTTGTGTTGGATTATATATTCTGGATTGTATGGTAGTTTGGGTTGTGGCTGGATATTTGATTGATTGATAGGTTGGGTTGTGGTTGGATTGGATAGGATCCATCTTGCATCGTATCAGATCCAATTTATTGTAATCAATTGATAAAAATATTCATAGTGTAATGATAATTTTCCTAAAAATTTTTATAAATAATCTTAATAATAAGTGATCTTTTTTTTTTTTTTTTTCTTATAATAGGTTATGCTCATTTCTATAAAGACACAATATTTTTTTTTTTTGACAAAATAAAGCATGCAAATAGGCTCAAGGTAGGGTAGGGCATAAATGAAATAAACTTATTTTTTTGGGTAAGTATAAATAAATGAAACAAATGTTCAATAACAATCCCAATTCAAAACGTATAAAGGCTGTCGACAAAAAAAAAAAAAAAGGCTGTTGACCAAAAAAAAAGAAAGAAATATTGGATGTGCTTCAAAATTTCTCAAATGTTTTATCAGACATGGGTGTGGTGGCAAAAATTATTTTTTTGACCCGGTTTTTAATGTTCGGAGATTTAATTTTTTCGTTATGGAATTTCAAAGGCAGTTATATACCCTGATGTTCACTCCCGATTTGCTGAACATCTTTTTTTGTTTAAAATCATGTTCATGCTTATCTCAATTTGTGGAGTAACGTTCTACGTATCCCATCTTTGTCTCCTATCCCCATATTAATCTCAACTAAATGTAGTTATGCAAAGGGTTTTTGGTTCTTTAAATACTATTCACCTTCTTTACTTGTAAACATACTAAGAATTTCTCTTTAACTTCCTCTCTCTCAGTTTTCTCTCACTCTCTCTCTCTCTCTCCCAAAAAAAAAAAAAAAAAAAAAAAAGCAAGTGGTTTCTGGTTACAAAATCGTATTAATTTTGAGCGACTATGACGTGTTCTACTCCTCTATTCTAGAGTACACTATTGCGGTTGGGGTCGTGTTAACCCTAGGGATCGGAGTGCCGCTTTGTCCCGTTGTACCAATGCGGGGGCATAAACGATTTTAGGACAGTGGTGAACTCCACAGCATGGTTATTATTCTTTGGTTTTGGTTTTAACCTTCAAATAAGTATTGGCTTCGACTTTACTCTTGTCTTTCGTTGTTTTTAAATACATTTACAATAAGACTTCATATTTGAATTTTTCAACAAATTTACATTAAATTTTAGTTCTAAATTTTGCAGTAAAATTCGTAGCATGTTTTGTGAGCTTTAAAAAAAAAAAAAAAAATTCTTGTGAATACATTTTGTTGCTGCAGAATTAACAATTTAATGTTTTCAATTTAGTATTTCCATAAAAATTTGCAGTTGGTTTTCGTTAAGTTTTTGGATACCTTTTTCCTCACTGTTATTCATTATTTTTCCAACAATCTAAAATCGTTTATTAAAACATGAGCACCGTTAGTATTATTGTTCCCGATATGTCAAAAACTGAACCACTTAATGGGAAAAATTATAAAATATGGTCGGTTAAAATGGAGTTTTATTTAGGACAAATTGAGGTTCATTATGCCTTTCAAACAGATAAGGCACAAGCTAATTCCACTAAAGACTTTGATAAAGATAACCGCACCTGTAAAGGAATGCTTGTACACTATATGATAGAGTCACTATGTCAGATATATAGTAAAATTAAAACAGCTAAGGAGATGTGGGAGGCTCTTAAGGCTAAGTATGGGTGTGATGATAGTGCTACAAAAAAGTATGTTTATAGTAGGTGGCTTTCGTTTCCAATGACTGATGAAAAATCGGTTTTAGATTAGATTTACGAATATGAAAATCTTTGTGCTGACATTTTAAAAGAAGGAATGAACATGTGTGAAACTTTTCAAGCCAATTGTCTGATTGAAAAATTGCCTCCTCCTTGAGACAATTACAAAGCACAATTGAAACATAAAATGAAAGATTTTACATTGAGAGAACTGATTTCTCACATAAATTTAGAAGATCAAAACCGGAAACTGTTAGTCGAAAAAACATTTGAACACTCCACCCTTGCTACTAATTTGGTGGAACAAAAAAGAGTAGGAAAAAAAATGATAAGTAGAAGAAACCGTGGAACAAGGGGCGTTCCAACTCTCATCCCAGTGGGTTTGGGAAAGGTCAAGGCCAATTTCGTGGCAAAAGGCCTAGGCCAAATTTCACCAGTAGTCATAAGCGAATCAAAGGTACGTGCTGGACATATGGAGTAATCGGGCATACGTCAAAAGACTGTAGGAAACAGTTTGGACTGGGAAAGCTAAAAGAACATAATTCTCAAGCCAATCTCACTGAGTATGGCAACGTGTTTGATGCTATGATCTCCAAGGTGAATATGCTAGGAAACATGTTCGAGTGGATTGTAGATACCGAGGCCACGAGGCACTTCTACACCACCAAGGACCTGTTTCGAGATTTTGAAAAGGCTGATGAAGGAGAATGTGTTTTTTATGGGAAATTCCAGTTCAACCCTAGTGCTTGGCAAAGGAAAGGTCCTTCTGAAACTTAGTTCTGGAAAATTTCTTTCTTTATAGAATGTTTTATACGTCCCTAACTTGCGTAAGAATTTAATTTCAGGTGCTCTTCTAAACAAAGCTGGCTTTAAGCTTTCATTTGAGTCTCATAAGTTAGTTATTACTAAGAATTCAACTTATGTGGGGAAGGGTTTTTGTAATGGGGGATTATTTGGTTTGGATGTTCTTGTTGACAAGATTAATAAGACTGGTTCTTCTTCCGCTTATATTGTTGAGTTGCTAGAATTATGGCATGTTAGACTTGGACATGTGAACATCAACTCCATTAAAAACTTAAAAAAATGAGTTTAATCCCCAATTATAGCCTAACAAACTTCACCAAGTGTGAAGTATGTGTTGAGGCCAAACACCCTAAAAAATCCTTTAATAAATCGGTTGAAAGAACGTCTAGACTTTTGGACTTAATACATAGTGACCTTGGATATTTTAAAAGTACTATTAGTAGAGGCGGTAAAAGATACTGTATCACGTTTGTAGATGACTACTCTAGGTACACTAAAGTTTACCTTTTAAGATCCAAAAATGAAGCTGAAGAAATGTTCTTAAAATGTAAAGTGGAATTTGAAAATCAACTAGATAGGCAAATCAAAAGGATTAGGTCTGATAGAGGTGATGAATATGACACTACATTTCTTATAAAATATTGTGAGAGTAATGGCATAATTCATGAGCTATCAGCTCCCCGTACACCCCAACAAATTGGTACAGCTAAAAGAAAAAATAGAACCCTTAAAGAAATGATGAATGCTATGCTAATAAGCTCAGCCTTAACCCCGAGTCTATAAGGGAAAGCTATGTTGTCTGCGTGTCACCTACTTAATAGAGTTCCACACAAAAGGTCAGATAAAACGCCATATAAATTGTGGAAAGGTTACGCTCCTAATCTAAAATATCTTAAAGTGTGGGGGTGTTTAGTGAAAGTAGGAATTCCTGACTTTAAAAGAAGCAAAATAGGTCTTAAGACAGTAGATGCGATATTTATTCGCTACGCTACTAATAGTGCTACATATAGATACGTGCTAAAAAATTATTCGTCTCCTGGACTTGATAGTATCATGGAATCTAGAGATGGGGCGTTGTTTGAGCATATACTTCCTATGAAAGCATCTTTACCTGTTACTGTACCTGTTGCATCTATATCATTATCTGCTAGGCGCTCACGTCCTGAGAATTAGGTTGAAGAACCTAGAAGGAGTAAAAGAGCATGAACTTATACTAGTTTTGGACCTGATTTTATAACTGCATTCCTGTCTGAACATACTATTGTAGATGAATGTTTTGTTAATGCATTCATAATAGAACAAGATCCTAAGACATATGACGAAGCAATGAAATCCATAGATGCGCCTTTAGGGAGAGAGGCTATTAACAATGAGTTAGACTCTATTATGAGTAATAATACATGGATTTTAGTAGACCTTCCTAGAGGATGCAAACCAATTGGTGTAAGTGGGTCTTTAGGAAGAAATTAAGAACAAACGGGTCTATTGATAAGTTTAATGCCAGATTAGTGGCTAAGAGCTATACCCAGAAACATGGAATAGATTTCTTCGACACCTATTCACCTCCAACTAAGATAGCTATGTTCCTTTTTCTAAAATATATATTTCTCTTTTATAGCAAAAATTGTGCCTTTTTTCCCTCCAAATATAATACCTTTTGAAAGCATTTTTACCTCTTCTTTTTGCACTTTTGGTTGATCAAATGCTCGTTAATTGCTTCAAGGCTGCTGGAGTTGGAGACAAGAAAAAATAAGTCATTTTCTTAGGTCCTTGGATTTCAATGGAAAGATGTCGAAGACAATTTTGGTTAAATTTAGCTATTTACATTCATTGTTGGCTTTTAAAGATGAATGGACGCTTTGGTTAATCATTTTGATTATACTTAAATCTTAATATTGCTTGTTCAGGTCGATTTTTTATTTTTGCTGTCAATTTATAAGCCAGCTGAGCCTAGCTCAAGCTTATAAGGATTGAGGCGTCATTTATTCAACATTCTGCCTGAGTGTAGGCTCGGGTTGAAGCTTGCTTATTTTGAAACTTTGAGGTCAAGCTTGCCGTAGTTTGTTTGAGTTTGACCCAGCTTAGCAAGCTTCAAACTAAGCTTGCTTTTGTTAGAAAATATAATATATAATGCACCAAAAATTCAACAAAAATTATAACAAAGAAGAGATGCTCAATAAAACATAAATAACAATAGCAATCTAAAGATAATATAAATCAGAAATGGTTAAGAAACGCCTGTGTTGGGTTGAGGCACGTGGGAATGCTCTCCTTAGATAGGAAACCCCCGTCCTGCACGAGTTTTGTATTTGTATATGCTCCTTTCCCAGGATTCAACAACCAGACAAACCTCTATCAGTGCAGCGAAGATCCCCGAACTACAATTACCAAGCTCACAATTTTTCACAAGAATAGAAGGGATTGAAGGAATAAATTTTTATTTTTTTTTGTTATGTTTTATTTTTTCCATGATCTCAAGCCTTTTATAGACAAATAATTTATCCGTTTGTTGCTCTGCAATGTACAGTAAAAGAGCAAATGCCAGCATAATTGCTTCTCCACAAAACGGTAACCATTCTTCAAAGGTCATAATTTTAAGCTTTTAATGAGATTTGAATATTAAGTGTTGTTTTAAATTAAATAAATCCTTTTAGTAAAAGATTATTTTAATTAAAAACAAATAATAAAAAAATAAATAATTTTAAATCACCAAAATACATTTTTTTTTTACCAACAATCCCCCACATGATTTAAAAAATTATAAAACTTAGTAAGCACTGTATTCTGCTAATACATGTAGGTACCTTTCGGGTTTGAACCAACACTTAGTGTAAATGAGCTTTAACCTGAAGAAACCATAGTAGCATAGACGCTTTGAACTAGATCTCTTAGAACCAGGTCTAGACCCATCACACACACAAAGAATAGGGTAACTATAAAGTTCTATAAGTGGGGCGCGTTATTGTCATGCGCACAAATCCTATCTCATGAATGTCATTAGGGAACAACCCATTTCCCACAATGGCGACCCCACCACCACACCCACGTAGGTGAACTCTCCAAGGGAGATTTGTGATCATCACCCTGCACATATCGTGCCATCAGGTCCATTAAGAGTTTACCTCTTCTTTGAACATCATAGTAAAAAGCACCTCACCTTAGGAATGAAACCCGGGAATACCATAAATAGTATAATTTGTGCTCTTTCAATCACCCATCAGTTTCGTTTGTACCCATTGAACCTCATTCATGGGATCGCCATACCTTTGAGGACGGGTTTCCACAGTGGTGATTAGTTTATGGGCTTCAGTCCCATTTCCCTCGATGATTGAACAACTTGTTGGTGCGCCAATCTTTTCTTGAGTAGATCCGCTACATTATCTTCTGACCTAATAAAATCAACAGCAATTACACCATGAGAAATTAGATGTCTTATCGATCTATGCCTTACCCTCAGATGCCTCCTTTTTATCATTAAAATTTTTACTTTTAGTCTTAGTTATTACAGCTTGACTATCGCAATGTAATAAAATCGGAGGTACGGGTTTAGGCAATAATGGTATGTCAACCATAAAACTTTTAATCCATTCAGCTTCAGTACTAGCAACATCTAATGTCAATATTTCAGCCTTTATAGTGGAACGAGAGATAATTGTCTGCTTTGCAGACTTCCAAGATACTACACCACCACCAAATGTAAACACATAACCACTTGTTGATTTAGTGTCTTCAGAGTTTGCTATCCAGTCAGCATTACTGAATCCTTCAACCACAACTAGAAAACCACAATAGTGAATACCATGATTTAGAGTTCCTTTTAGGTATTTAAATACCCTCTCTAAAGCACTCCAATGTAAAATGCTTAGGTTATGTGTATATCTTCCTAATCTAGATACAACATAAGATATATCGAGTCTAGTATGATTGGCCAAATGCATCAAAGATCCAATAATTTGGGAATATTTATATTGTGAAACACCTTCACCCATATTCTTCGTTAACTTTATTGTTGGATCAAAAGGGCTTAAAATAGGCGAAGCATTAGCATAACCAAACTTAAACAACAATTTCCCAATATAGTGTGCTTGAGACAATATAATGCTATTTTCATTTTGAATTAATTTCATTCCTAGTATAACATCAACCGGACCAAGATCTTTCATATCAAAACTATTAGACAAGAAAGATTTAGTATCCATAACATCACAAAGCTTACTTCCAAATATTAGTATGTCATCAACATATAAACAAAGTAAAACACGTGTCACCAACTGGTTTCATATATACACATTTATCTGCACTATTTATTTGAAAACCATTTGAAAGCATCACTTGGTCAAACTTATCATGCCATTGTTTAGGAGCTTGTTTTAACCCATAAAGAGATTTTACAAGCCTACACACTTTATTTTCTTGCCCGAGAATTACAAACCCTTCCGGTTGGTCTATGTAAATTTCGTCTTCTAAATCATCATTCAAAAATGCTATCTTAACATCCATTTGGTGAATTTCTAACTTATAGATAGAGGCAAGAGCCAATAAAATTCGTATTGTAGTAATTTTAGAAATCGGTGAATATGTGTTAAAATAATCAACCCCTTCCTCTTGTTTAAATCCCTTAGCTACAAGTCTTACTTTAAATTTATCAATTGACCCATCCGTTCTTAATTTTTTGCGGAAAACCCATTTGCAACCAATTGTTTTGCACCCATAGTGTAAATCAGTCAAGACCCAAGTTTTGTTGAACATAAGGGAATCTATTTCATCTCTTACTGCTTCTTTCTAAAAAGGAGCATCAACCGATTGCATTGCTTCTCTATAAGTTTTAGGATCATCTTCTAGCAAAAATGTGTAAAAGTCATCACCAAATGTTTTAGATTTTCTAGCTCTTTTACTTCCCCTAGGCTCATCATGGGAATAATCATCATTCTCTAAACGTCTAGGTCTAGGTGAACTAGAAGAACTATCATCAAAATTTTGTATAGAAATCTTATTTTTCATAGGAAAAATACTTTCAAAGAAAGTAGCATCACGAGATTCAATAATGGTATTATTAGAAATTTCAGGAACTTCTGAATTTAATACCAAAACCTATAAGTGGTACTGTTCAAAGAATACCCAACAAATGCACAATCTACAGTTTTAGGGCCAATTTTTCTTTTCTTTACAATAGGAATATTCACCTTAGCCAAACACCCCCACACTTTTAAATGTCACTACAAAAAAAGTGACTACTACCAACAGCATGATTGTTGTTGGCAATGGAAATTTTTCTGTTGGTAAAGGCTTTACCAACAGAAATTGATTTGTTGGTACACTGTTGGTAAAGGCTTAACCAACAGAAATTTGAAGTTGTTGGTAATACCTCTACAATAGCTACAATTGTTTATTTGTTAGTAAAAGTTATACCAACAAAAGCTATTTGTTGGTAAAGGGTACTACCAACAAAATATTTTCTATTGGTAAAGGATATTACCAATAACAAATTCTTTATTGGTAAATGATATACAACAAAAAAATTTCTGTTGGTAAAAGTTTTACCAACAGAACAATATCTATTGGCAAAAGGTATACTACCAAAGACTTATTTTGTTATTACCAACAATAATTTCATATTGCTACTCTCTACATCAAAAATATAGTTTGTGGGTGCATTACCTCATCACAACAATTTACCAATTTATATAGTCAAATCTATCATTGCATCCAAAATGTATACAACTCTATCCATGTTTAATCCACAACAAAAGCAAAGCATCCAATACAAATCTACAACTCCATCCAAAATCTAATCTAACTAGTACAAATAGCTAAAAAGAAAAATCCTTCATCTACCAAAAAGTTCTAAGTAATTTGTCTACAATAAGAACAACCAACATCATATATCTTCCAACACATAATCTTCCTCGGCAAATCTTCCTCTTCACATTCTTGATTAAGCTCATCATCCAATGATCTTCCATTTTCCTATGACAATGACCAATAGAGACATTAAACAACAACATAAGCTTGATCACAATTTTTTAGCATAAAGGCAAATTATTACAGTAAAACATTGTCATAGAGCCTATACACAACATCATAAGGATTTACTTAGTAAATAGAGAACATGACTTTCTATTGGAGTATATTATGACACTAAAACATTCATATTTGCATAATATAATAGAAAGTTCAACTCCTATATCTGAATTTGGAAAGGAGTATGTCATGATTTCCTCTACATCTCTTAACTTATAAGCATCATGTACTAACTCATGCAAATTCATATGCATTCTAGGGCTATTCATTGGTAAACAATCATAAGAATGTGAGCTCCCAATTAATATGGTTATTAACTCATAAGCATCAATAATGTCAATGTATATTTCCCTCAAATGCAGTTGTCTCCCAAGAAATATTCACCAAACTGCAGTATTATCACATGAAAAATGAATTCATTATACTTTATAAATACATTGAAAACATCAAACATACACACAAACAATTGAACTATATATATATATATATATATCAGTATCCGCATCAAAAACCAGTTATGTATAGACGGTTTCTAGTATTTGCTAGTTATAAAGGATGAGTCTTTCAAAAGTAAACTCCCACATGGTCTAGCAGACACAAACATATGTGAAAATCTTTATTTGCAAACCCTATTTAGCTTCCAATGTATCAAACATATGAAGAAAAAGGACTTGTAATCTATCAAAATCCACCAAACTATATAACAGTTTGCTTGGGTGCCTATATTCACGAACTTGCGAGATACATTTTCCAAAACAATGGCTTCTTAAACAAGGAATGAACCCAACCAACATATCACTCGGTTTCTCCTTGGCATCAAATTAAACACAAGTAACACATAACTACCTTGAGTACAGCTATTTCATTATAACCATTTACAATACATTTCAGAGTTACCTAAATTTGAGTCCAATGGAGAAAATGTTTCTAAGAAGCAACAATAGTCAATATGATTCACTCAATTATATCATAGAAATACTAGTTAATATACTTACTTGCTAATGTTAATCCATGAACGTCACTGGGAGTTGCTTCAAAAAGTGGTGAAGGCTTCTAAATCCTGTCAACAAGACCTACAAGATAATTAATTCAAGATGAATAACAAGAAGCAAGAGCATACACCAAAATCAGAATAACTGCAAAAAGAAACTTGTTATGATCCGAGATTTCAAGATTTGAGCTGTTGGGTGTTAGTTATGCTGCTGCTTTGTTGTTGTTGCTGATTCTGTTGCTGAGCACTGTCTGTTATTGCGGTTGTTAGCCTCTTACTGCATTGTAATAAGCTTTTTAGCTACATTGTAATGGTCCTAGTTAAGTGTGGTGCATCGTTAGTATTAGTTCCATTAGCTACATTGTAATAAGCTGCAAATATCTCCCTACATTGTAATAAGACCTGCAGTAAGCAGGCACAGTTGTGATCTTGGGCCATAAGCCTTAGGTAGTTATGTTAGTAGATATTTTAGTTAGTTGGTTAGGAGCTTATGTCTTGATTCAATGTACTAGATTTGCTATAAATAGTAGTTGATGTAATAATCTGAGGATTCAATCAAATTCAATCAAAGTATCAACAATAATTTCATTTTGAGATCAACTTTCTCTCTCTCATCTAACTCTCTCTATTTCTCATCTCCTTTCCCTTCTTATCTCATCTAACTCTAAATAGTTCTTTAGAAGCAAGGGAATAAAGCACAACTGATCGCTGAAATATACAAAATTATACTTTATGCAACAATGGTTCAGCAAAAAGATTTTGAAGCAGGAAATCAAATTCACTAGAAGCAAATGCCCAATACATATGTACCTTAGTGTCTTGTATAACAAAATGAAAGCAAGACATGATGGAAAGTTAGAAGTAGGTATTTAGAGTATAGTTTCAAAACTCTAGAGACTAAAACATATATCAAAGAGCCCATGGATGTTTCACATTTTAATGTAGTTGTTGATAAAAGAACAAGAGATAACATATAAAGAGTAGATTACTTGCACAAACCTATCGAAATTTGTTAATTTAACCCTGTATCCTGAAAAAATCATACACACTATGCTCGTAAACTTTCATAATGACAAAAAAACATATGAAGAACATAGAAAGTTGCCATGCTAATAAACCAATCAGTAAGTATTCGATGAACTGTAAAAAGGCGTACCTTAGGACACTTATTTGAAGGCCTAACTAAAATAATAGAATACTAATCCAAGGTATTTCACAACATTTCTAATTCTAAAAAATAATAAATAGAGAAAAGTAATTAGACATGCCAAAATGATATGCTCAACATGATATTCCAATACCAATTACCAAAACATAACTTTTTAGCTAAATTTTTACATTTGAGCTTGAAGTCATATGTTATGAAACTATCAACTATGAAATCAGCAACTAAGGCCTCAAATCTTTCTCAACCGTTTGATAACATCCCAGTTTAGCTTTAGAGCATTAAATTTTTTAAAAATTTTAACCTAGTGGTTGACAGTCTGATCTGGAATTGTTTTACAAATACGTTATAAGAACAGAATTTAACCCATGAAGTTCAATTCAAAGTTCATATAAGTTGGAACATTACTCCAGAAATTATGAAATTCACAGCCAACCAAGCAAGGTTCTAGCTTAACTAACTAGATTGCATATCATAAACTTAACATACTGCCACAAAGGTCAAATACGTTCAATTCAAACAACCGAAATCCATAACTCAAATTTACAACCAATTGATATAAGCTTACCACAAAAAGAGAAAAGGGTAACCTTGAGAGGTCAACACCAATGTTGGTTTTATACTTTGGGAGCTATTTTAATTTAAATTAACAAAAATAAAGAGTAACCCAAGAAAAATAGTGATATAGGTTAATTAGGGTTTATTTTCACAAAAAGAAGAAATCGACCCATTCTTTAACCTTAAAACAATGTCTAGGGTTCAATTTCAAGACATAATCAACAACAATATGAAAAATCAACAAAAATCAAAGAAAAACTAACCAAAACGTGAACGAAAAAAGAGAGGGAGAGGTGCAAACAGAGAGAGAAGAGCCGTAAGCGAGCAGCAATGGAGGATGAGTGGCGAGCGACAACGGTGACGTGGCGAGCGGCGACGGCAAGCAGGGATAGCGACGAGGCAGCGATGGCGACGGGTCGTCATCTGAGTTTGAGTCAAAGAGAGAGAGTGAGAAATGAAGATGAACAAGAGAGAAGGTGAGGATGAGTTAGGTTTGAACAGTAACTTTATTTTTGAATTACTTTTTTTTTTTTTTTTCAAAGCCCTTGAATTTTTTAAAACAAATTGGGGATATTAGGTTGTTCAAAAAAAATTTGGGGATATTAAGGATGTAAATGGGTGGTGTTTGTGGTTGTGGTGGAGCATTGGGGAGCTCGTGGATGGTGATTGCCGGTGCAAGCTGGCAGGATCGACGGTTTAGGGTAACCGGTGGTTGGGGAAGAAATTGGGTAAGGTAGGGATACGTAAGTGAATGTTAGAATTTAATACTAAGTAAAGTATAAATATAAAAATAAAATAAGTAAATAAAATTAAAGAATGGAGGGACAATATAAAGTGAAGAGGGAGATAAAAATTTTTTGAAAACATTATTATTATTATTATTTAAAGATAAATTATTTAAAATACATGTTCAATTATAACTTATTACTAGTATGAGGTTTAGTGTACTAAGTTTTTAGTTCATAAATTTTGTGAAATAATATTTTAATACAGCAAGTTATGTATATTTTATAGAATTATCTAAATGACGGTAAGAAAGAATAAAAATGGGACCTACTTACACCAATACAAATTGTCATTTAAACTATTTTTTAATTATGTTTTAACAAAAAAATTATTTCACAAAAGGCACTATAAAATTGATATATCAAACTTTACGGCATTAATATCTGAATTGCTCTAATTAAATTTTTTATAATTACTAATTTTTCCAAAATTTTGTTTATTGATAAATATATCTATTGGTACTAATTTAGTCAATACCAACAAAATATATTTTATTTGGTAATGATCTAGTTAATACCAATAAAATTTATTTTTGCAGACATTGAACTAGTCAATACCAACAATACTTATTTCTGCTACTATTAAACTAGTCAATACCAACAGCACATATTTCTGTTGGCATTGAGCTGGTCAACAGCAACAGAATTTGTTTCTGTTGGTATTGAGCTAGTCAATACCAACAGAAATCTATTTTATTGGGATTGACTACATCAATACCAACAGAAATTTACTTTTGTTGGGACTAGATCTTTATTATTTTCACTTCCTATTCCTTCCGAGTCATTACCAACAGTAACATTTTGCTATTGGTAATGTACAACCATTACCAACAGAACCTAAAATACTACTGTTGGTAATGGTCACTTTTTTTGTAGTGTGCTTTAAAGAGGTTTTCTATTTTTCCACAGTTCATATGGTGTTTTATCAATGTTTTTATATGGTACTCTATTCAAAATATAGCATGCAGAAAAAAGAGCTTCACCCCATAAGCTATTAGGTAAACCAGAACTTATGAGCATCACATTGACTATATCTAACAATGTTCTATTTTTTCTTTCTGCTACACCATTAGATTGAGGAGAATAAGGTGGTGATACTTGATGTATGATACCATAAACTTCACAAAATTCGTTCATATCAGTTAAAGCATATTCACCACCCCTATCAGAACGTAATATTTTTATTTTTCGTTCTAATTGATTTTCTACTTCCACTTTATAAATCTTAAATTTATCAAATAACTCACTTTTCAAGTTAATCAAATAAACATAGCAATATTTTGAGAAATCATCTATAAAAGTAATAAAATATCTTTTCCCACCTTGAGTTAAGACAAGGTTATTATAGCAAACATCACTATGAACTAATTCTAACAACTTGGTTTCTCTATGTGCCGATTTGAACGGTTTTCTAGGTTGTTTTCTAGGTTGTTTGGCTTGCACACATTTCACATTTTTCTTTCATATTAACATGAGACTTAGGAATAAGGTCCATATGCATCATTCTTTTCATTGTATTTAAGTTAATGTGATCAAATCTACCATGCCAAGCATCACAACTTTCAACATTTGAAATAGATAAACAAGATGCGAATATTGAATTATTAGAAGAATGCAATAAAATCAACCGAAAAAGACCATCTAACAAGTATCCTTTACCAACAAAGGAACCAAATCACTACTTTATTTGACTCAAAAACAACTTTAAAACCTTGTTGAACTAAAAGAGACGCACTAATCAAATTCTTCCTAATGTCAGGCACGTGAAGAATATCATCCAAAGTTAAGAATTTTCCAGATGACAACTCTAAAAGAACTTTTCCTTGTCCTATCCCATTCCCTATGCTCACAGTTCTTATGCCTGATACCTGATAAGACGAAAATGAGTTTTTATCAGCGCACACATGAACATTTGCCCCAGAGTCAACCCACCACTCGTTTGTAGTCAAAGATATTGAATTGAACTTTGAGCTACTAACAAAATACCTGTTAGCATGGGAATCGGAGTTAGCCCTCACAGTCACCATATTAGCTTGTGGTTGAGGAGCATTTTGAGATTTAGAGGGTGGTCCAAGACGGTGGTAGCAATCCTTAGCTCTGTGATTGGTCTTCCCACATACCCAACACTGGTTCTGATTATTATTGTCTTTAGGCCTATTGTTATTATTGTTGTTTTTGTTGTTATTCCTACCATGATGCTGTTTAGAACCATTTTTCTTGAAAGATGTTTTCCTTGGCTTATAAAAATTTTCAATAATATGAGCCTCAGCTTGAAACTCGGTTTTTTGCATTTGGTTCTTAGAAGAGCAATGGTTATCCTCAATTTTCAAAGCAACATACAATTCTTCCAAAGTAAAATTTTTAGGTTTATGTTTTAAACTTCTTGCAAAATCCGACCAAGATGGTGTTAACTTTTTAATGAGTGAAGTAATAAGCACTACGTCATTGATTTCAATCCCCTTTATTTTCATGTTAAAAACCATTTTTTGAAACTCATGAATTTGGTCTGTAACACTTTTACCATCAACCATTTGAAGATCAAGCCAAATTTCAACTGAAAATCTTTTTAAACCTCTTTCTTCTGTCCCACATCTATAATCAAGTGCATTCCATAGTTCTAAAGCAGATTTAGTATTACAGAAAATGCTATAGATATTATAAGACAAGGCACTTAAAATTGTACCATGGCATAAAATGTCTTTATCATTAGAAGTGGACTTATCAGTTAAAGTAGAATCACTACTAATAGGGGTACCACTAGATTCTGAGGTTTTTTCGATACCTTTTTCCTTATTATTGAGAAGCACCAAAAATAATCCTAATTTGGTAAGCCAAAACCTCATCAGTTGTTGCCAACAGAGAAAATTTTGTCCCTAAATTTTTCTGGTTTACTAGTCAGAGCATTTAGAAGGTCCATATTTAAAGTCTTTTTTTTTTTTTTTTTTGATTAAGCTAATTTCCTTTCTAAGATTGTTAGAAAATATAATATATAATGCACCAAAAATTCAACAAAAATTATAAAAAAGTAGAGATGCTCAATAAAACATAAATAACAATAGCAATCTAAAGACAATATAAATCAGAAAGGGTTAAGAAACGCCTGTGTTGGGTTGAGGCATGTGAGAACGCTCTCCTTAGAAAGGAAACGCCCCTCCTGCACGAGTATTATATTTGTATACGCTCCTTTCCTAGGATTCAACAACCCGTCGGACCTCTATCAGTGCAACGATCAAAGATCCCCGAACTACAATTACCAAGCTTACACTTTTTCACAAGGATAGAAGGGATTGAAGGAATAAATATATATATATATATTTTTTTGTTATATTTTATTTTTTCCATGATCTCAAGCCTTTTATAGACAAATAATTTATCCGTTTGTTGCTCTGCAACGTACAGTAAAAGAGCAAATGCCAGCATAATTGCTTCTCCACAAAACGGTAACCATTCTTCAAAGGTCATAATTTTAAGCTTTTAATGAGATTTGAATGTTAAGTACTGTTTTAAATTAAATAAATCCTTTTAGTAAAAGATTATTTAATTGAAAACAAATAATAAAAACGTAAATAATTTTAAATCACCAAAATACATTTTTTTTTCCAACAGCTTTATATACGCTTGCTCGATACAAGCTAAAACTTGGTTGATTTAGTCGCGAACTTGGCCCAACCGGGCATATTTAGGCTTTACTATATCATTTGGACATGTTTAAACTCTTGCATCATCAAGCTAGGCACTATTGTCCTCTGCTCTTATCATTGAGCTAGACAAGCTGGCTCGACTTTGATTGAAATCAACCTTGCTTCTTAACAAGCAGCTTGGCCGTTGACAATTTGTGCTATAGAGTGGTTCCTGTGAGTGCTTGGCCATTATTATTCGACTGGAAAACAAATGTTGCCTTATTTCTTTGCCAATAATGCCTTGTCTTGGTTTAATAATATTAGCGGTGTAATCTTATAATCTTTCCTACTCAGATTTTCCTCCACTTAATGCATTCCCACTTTAAATTGTTAAATCGTGAATGACATATTACTTTGTTATTTTACTAGATACAAATACAAATTACTTTTATTTCAATGCCTTTCTTAGAATCTAAACACAATTTTGAGATATGGTATTTGTAAATGTTTTTATATTTTGTTTATTGTGTCAATTTAGTCTAATGATCAAATTTAAATTAGGTAAATGATGCAATTTTTAATGTATAACCATGTTAGGTACAATTAGTTTATTATAATTCTACTCATTGATTCAATTTAATTTGATCTATAGCCTTACCAAAAATTTCTTGAACAATTCATTGAAGACATTTACAGAATGATCCAAATACTTGAGAGAGTACAGTGATCCAACTAAAAAAAATCAAACTTGGTACGAATTATATTGTGGTTCCTTTTGCCAGATTTCGCATGTAAATGATTGATCGGATTTAAAACTTCAAACAAGCTTTGATTAGTCGCCCCTTTTTGATGGTTAAGATGTTTGGCTGGCCTATGCATATTCTAAATAATTCACTTTGCATTATAAGACTGAGTTATTTATAGGGTAAATTATAGAAAATTTTTCTGAATTTTGCTTCAAAAATAGAAAACCCCCCTCACAAATAAAACTACTCATTGAACCCTGCACTTTTAAAAAATTATCACTTTGCCCCCAAATAAATTTTTTTCACCATTTTGTCCCTCAAAATAAAATAGTTAAGTATTTGATTTTATTTTTAGGTATGGTTTTAAGGAAAAATAAGAATTTTTTTATATTTATAGAAAAAAATGAGATTTTTATACTTATAAAAATTATTATTTTAATTAATTATATAGTAGTAATATTATAATATCAACAAAAATATTCTATTTTATCTTATTATATTTTTATAAAAATTTTTAAAATATTTTTTATCCTCTAAACTTATATTATCATTACTATAATTAATTAAAATAATTATATTTTTTATAAATATATAAAATTTTCTTAATTCTATTGCAAAAAACATAAAATATTTCTAATTTTTGCCTAAAATATAGGGAAATCACCCGGTTTAGACCCCCCAGCCCCCTTTTAATCTTAAATAGATCTTTTTGGACAAAATTGCCTCTCCTATTTCAAAACCCCACCTGTGCACTCTCTCCCCCCCCTTCTCTCTCCTCATTAAAGGAAACTTTTTGACTTTTTGCATTCTTTCTTTCCATTTTTTTCCCGCCCATTTGTCTTCCTTCTCTCATATCTCATTCTCTCTCTTTTTTTTGAACAGAGATATCTCATTCTCTCTTCTTTCTTCTTTTTCTATTATTTTTGAATTTTCGAGCTCCATTCTCAGCGTCTTGCGTGTTTCCTCGTCCTACTTGAGCCCTTAGGTAGTTGTTTGTGGTGGCTTTGGAAGAAGAAGAAGGCTTTGTAAGAACGGGTTTGAAGCATTGTGGCATTGCAGTAGGTTCAAGGTGAGTCATTACATATTTCACGATTGGTAAAATGATCATTTCATGCATTGGTCGTTAATGGATCTCTATCATATGAGATTGGTATGTTACAAGTCATTTATGGTACATGATTGGTGTAAATGGTGTATTAAAATTTTCTTTTGGTGTGTTTCAACTCATTAATGGTATATGATTGGTTTTAATAGTGTGAAATCAACTTGTTTAGGTGTGTTTCAAGTAATTAGTGGTGTATGATCAATCATACATCGTGTATGATAGGTTTTAATGGTGTGAAATCAACTTATTTAGGCGTGTTTCAAGTCATTAATGGTGTATGACTAATCATACACTGTGTATGATAAGTTTTAAAATGTGTAAAATCAGCTTATACAAGTTATGTTTCAAATAATTATTGGCGTATGACTTATCATATACTGTCTATGATAAGTTTTAATTGTGTAAAATCAACTTATACAAGTGTGTTTCAAGTAATTAGTGGTGTATGACTTATCATACATAGTGTATGACTTATCACACATAGTGTATGATACGTTTTAATTGTGTAAAATCAACTTATACAAGTGTGTTTCAAGTAATTAGTGATGTATGACTTATCATACATAGTGTATGATAAGTTTTAATTGTGGAAAATCAACTTTTGCATGTTTTTTAAGTAACTACAGGTGTATGGTGTGAAATCAACTTGTTTTTAGTGTGGTTTAAGTAAGTAGTGGTGTATGATCAATCATACATGGTGTATGATAGGTTTTAATGGTGTAAAATCAGCTTATATATGTATGTTTCAAGTAATTAGTGGTGTATGACTTATCATACACCGTGTATGATAAGTGTTAATTATGTAAAATCAACTTATATAGTTATGTTTCAAGTAATTAGTGGTATATGACTTATCATACACGGTGTGTGATAAGTTTTAATTGTGTAAAATCAACTTGTACAAGTGTGTTTCAAGTATTTAATTGTGGATGACTTATCATACACCATATATGATAAGTTTTAATTGTGTAAAATCAACTTTTGCATGTTTTTTAAGTAACTACAGGTGTATGGTGTGAAATCAACTTGTTTTTAGTATGGTTTAATTAATTAGTGGTGTATGATCAATTATACACGGTGTATGATAGGTTTTATTGGTGTAAAATCAGCTTATATAGGTATATTTGAAGTAATTAGTAGTATATGACTTATCATACACCGTGTATGATAATCTTTAATTGTGTCAAATCAACTTATATAGTTATGTTTCAAGTAATTAGTGGTGTATGACTTATCATACACGATGTATGATGAGTTTTAATTGTGTAAAATCAACTTGCACAAGTGTGTTTTAAATAATTATTGGTGTATGATGAATCATACACGGTGTATGATACGTTAAAATGGTGTAAAATGAACTTATTTAGGTATATTTCAAGTAATTATTGGTGAATGACTTATCATACACGGTGTATGATAGTTTTTAATCAACTTTTACAGGTTTTTTGAGTAATAAGTGGTATAATGGTGTAAAATTAACTTTTATAAGTGTGTTTATGTCCCCACTTTTGTTTTTATCACTACTAGAGTGCACTTGATGTCCCCAATTTCTTTTGTGTTCTCTTTTCCTTTGTTCTTCCTTTGCGGGTGTGTGTGTTGTTTTGGGGGTTTTTTTTGGATTTTTTTTTGGGGGGGGGGGGGGGGGGGGTGTTTGAGATTCCATGTAGATTATCTGAGTCTTTTTTCAGCTATTTTCTGCAATCTGCATTTGAGATGTTTTGACATGTGAAATAGACATGTATGGATTCGGAACTGAAGAGGGTTGAATTGATGAGAGCTAACTGTGTTGAGGGGTGAGGAGACCCATATCACCAACACTCCAAAATGCTTCTCTCTCTCTTCCCCTTCCAAAATCACCCCTTTTGCTTTCTGGGTTGCTCTTAGATATGAGATTTTCGACATGATTTGACCTCAATTGGTCCCTTTTTTTTTGTATTTTTGAATTCTGGGTTGCTACTGTTTGTTTTCTTCTTCAAAAATCACCTCATTTTGCTTTTTGGGTATTTTTTAAGTAATTAGTGGTGTATGACTTATCATACACGGTGTGTGATAAGTTTTAATTGTGTAAAATTAACTTGTACAAGTGTGTTTCAAGTAATTAGTAGTGTATGACTTATCATACACGGTGTATGATAAGTTTTAATTGTGTAAAATCAACTTGTACAAGTGTTTTTCAAGTAATTAGTGGTGTATGATTAATCATACACAGTGTATGATAGGTTTTAATGGTTTGAAATCAACTTGTATATGTGTGTTTCAAGTATTTAATGGTGTATCATCAATCATACACGGTGTATGATAGGTTTTAATAGTGTAAAATCAACTTATATAGGTATGTTTCAAGTAATTAGTGGTATGTGATCAATCATACATGATGTAGGCTAGGTTATAATGGTGTAAAATCAACTTATATAGATATGTTTCAAGTAATTAATGGTGTATAATCAATCATACATGGTGTATGATTGGTTTTAATGATGTAAAATCAACTTATATAGGTATGTTTTAAGTAATTAGTAATGTAATGGTGTAAAATCAGCTTGTATGGGTATGTTTCAAGTAATTAGTGGTGTGTAATGAATCATACACGATGTATTATGGACTATAATAGTGTAATATCAACTTATATAGGTATGTTTCAAGTAATTAGTGGTGTATGACTTGTCATACATGGTGTGTGATAGGTTTTAATGGTATAACATCAACTTTTTTCAAGTAATTAGTGGTATAATGGTGTATGATCATGGTTCATACACTCACGTTTGGCTTTCTTGTGATTATCAGGCTCAGCTGGTCTAACTAAATGAGTTGTATTGATGCAGTTCAAGCTTAAGATAAGCAGAGGCTTCTGGACTTCGCCAACCAATTCTGCTTATTTGAGTGAATAGAAAGGTTGTGATGTGTTTGTATTATTGTATATTCCCGTATTCTTTACATTGTATTCATTATACTTTAGAAAATAATCATTTTCATTTGATATGTTAGTGAACTGGTTGAGGTTGTTATGGGTTTGTACTAAGTGTATGATTGATTGAGTGATGGATGTATGGATTTAGCCAAAAAAGGGGAAATATATAAAACTTGTTGTACTTTGCCAACAGTCATTCTGCCCCATCTTGTTTATGAGTATAAATAGCTTGATTATTGGATGTATGTATTTTATCCAATATAATATAACACTCATTTTACTTTGCCAGCTTTCATTCTTTCACTTACTATCATCCCTTTCTCTTTTCGGAAGCTCTCATCCGCCCTTCCATGGCTCAAACTAGAAATCACTTATTCCTTTTATATAAGGTTCAAGGTCTAACATGGTAGCAAATATAAAGGCATGATTCAACACACACTAATAATTACTTCAAACACACTTATAAAAGTTAATTTTACACAATTAGACAAGCAAATCTTGAAAAAAAAACATGCAAAAATTGATTTCACACCATTAAAACTTATCATACACCATGTATGATCGATAATACACCACTATTTACTTCAAATACACTAATATAAGTTGATTTTACACCAATATAATCCATCATACACAGTGTATGATTCATCATATACCAATAATTACTTAAAACACACTCATAAAAGTTGATTTTACACCATTATACCAGCAAAACTTGAAAAAAAATGCAAATATTGATTTACACTATTAAAACTCGTCATGCACCGTGTATGATTGATCATACACTACTATTTACTTCAAATACACCAATATAAGTTGATTTTACACCAATATAACCCATCATACACCCTTTATGATTCATCATACACCAATAATTACTTGAAACACACGTATAAAAGTTTATTTTACACTATTATACGAGCAAAAATTAAAAAAACATGCAAATATTGATTTTATAGCATTAAAACTCATCATACACTGTGTATGATTGATCATACACAACTATTTACTTCAAATACACCAATATAAGTTGATTTTATACCAATATAACCCATCATACACTGTTTATGATTCATCATACACCAATAATTACTTGAAACACACTTATAAAGGTCGATTTTACACCATTATACCAGTAAAACTTGAAAAAAAACATGCAAATGTTGATTTTACACCATAAAAACTCATCATACACCACTATTTACTTCAAATACACCAATATAAGTTGATTTTACACCATTATAATGCATCATACACCGTTTGTGATTCATCATACACCAATAATTACTTGAAACACACTTATAAAGGTTGATTTTACAGTATTATACCAGCAAAACTTGAAAAAAAATGTAAATATTGATTTTACACCATTAAAACTCATCATACACCTTGTATGATTGATCATACACCACTATTTACTTCAAATACACCAATATAAGTTGATTTTACACAATATAACCAATCAGACACCGTGTATGACTCATCGTACACCAAGAATTACTCAAAACACACTTATAAAGGTTGATTTTACACCATTATACCAGCAAAACTTGAAAAAAAACATACAAATGTTGATTTTACACCATTAAAACTCATCATACACCGTGTATGATTGATAATACACTACTATTTACCTGAAACATACCTATATAAGTTGATTTTACACCATTAAAACCTATTATATACCGTGTATGATTGATGATACACCACTATTTACTTCAAATACACCAACATAAGTTGATTTTATACCAATATAACCAATCATACACCGTTTAAGATTCATCATACACCAATAATTACTTAATACACACATATAAAAGTTTATTTTACACTGTTATACCAGCAAAACTTGAAAAAAAAAATGCAAATATTGATTTTACACCAATAAAACTCATCATACACCATGTATGATTGATCATACACCACTATTTACTTCAAATACACCAATATAAGCTGATTTTACACCAATATAACCAATCCTACACTGTGTACGATTTATCATACACCAATAATTACTTGAAATACACGTATAAAAGTTTATTTTACACTATTATACCAGCAAAACTTGAAAGAACATGCAAATATTAATTTTACACCATTAAAATTTATCATACACTGTGTATGATCGATCATACACCACTATTTACTTCAAATACACCAATATAAGTTGATTTTACACCAATATAACACATCATACACCGTTTATGATTCATCATACACCAATACTTACTTGAAACACACTTGTAAAGATTGATTTTACATCATTATACCAGTAAAACTTGAAAAAAACGTGCAAATATTGATTTCACACTATTAAAACTCATCATGCACCGTGTATGATTGATCATACACCACTATTTACTTCAAATGCACCAATATAAGTTGATTTTACACCAATATAACCCTTCATATACCGTTTATGATTCATCATACACCATTAATTACTTGAAACACACGTACAAAAGTTTATTTTACACTATTATACCAGCAAAACTTAAAAAAAAATTCAAATATTGATTTTATACCATTAAAACGCATCATACACCGTGTATGATTGATCATACACCACTATTTACTTCAAATACATCAATATAAGTTGATTTTATACCAATATAACCCATCATACACCGTTTATGATTCATCATACACTAATAATTACTTGAAACACAGTTATAAAGGTTGATTTTACACCATTATACCAGTAAAATTTGAAAAAAAACATGCAAATGTTGATTTTACACCATAAAAACTCATCATACCCCACTATTTACTTCAAATACACCAATATAAGTTGATTTTACACCATTATAACGCATCTTACACCGTTTATGATTCATCATACACCAATAATTACTTGAAACACACTTATAATGGTTGATTTTACAGTATTATACCAGCAAAACTTGAAAAAAAAAATGCAAATATTGATTTTACACTATTAAAACTCATCATACACCTTGTATGATTGATCATACACCACTATTTACTTCAAATACACTAATATAAGTTGATTTTACACAATATAACCCATCATACACCGTGTATGACTCATCGTACACCAAGAATTACTTAAAACACACTTGTAACGGTTGATTTTACACCATTATACCAGCAAAACTTGAAAAAAAACATGCAAATGTTAATTTTACACCATTAAAACTCATCATACACCGTGTATGATTGATAATACACCACTATTTACCTGAAACATACATATATAAGTTAATTTTACACCATTAAAATCTATCATATACCATGTATGATTGATGATACACCACTATTTACTTCAAATACACCAACATAAGTTGATTTTGCACCAATATAACCAATCATAAACCGTTTATGATTCATCATACACCAATAATTACTTGATACACACATATAAAAGTTTATTTTACACTATTATACCAGCAAAACTTGAAAAAAAAATGCAAATATTGATTTTACACCATTAAAACTCATCATACACCGTGTATGATTGATCATAGCCAACTATTTACTTCAAATACACCAATATAAGTTGATTTTACACCAATATAACCAATCCTACACTGTGTACGATTTATCATATACCAATAATTACTTGAAATACACGTATAAAAGTTTATTTTACACTATTATACCAGCAAAACTTGAAAGAACATGCAAATATTAATTTTACACCATTAAACTCATCATACACTGTGTATGATTGATCATACACCACTATTTACTTCAAATACACCAATATAAGTTGATTTTACACCAATATAACACATCATACACCGTTTATGATTCATCATATACCAATACTTACTTGAAACACACTTGTAAAGGTTGATTTTACACCATTATACCAGCAAAACTTGAAAAAAAAAATGCAAATATTGATTTTACACCATTAAAACTCATCATACACCTTGTATGGTTGATCATACACCACTATTTACTACAAATACACCAATATAAGTTGATTTTACACCAATATAAACCATCATACATCGTGTATGATTCATCATACACCAATAATTACTTGAAAAACAAGTATAAAAGTTTATTTTACACTATTATAACAGCAAAACTTGAAAAAAAATGTAACTATTAATTTTGCACTATTAAAACTCATCATACACTGTGTATGATTGATCATACACCTCTATTTACTTCAAATACACCAATATAAGTAGAGTTTACACCAATATAACCCATCATACACCGTGTATGACCCATCATACACCATGTATGACCCATCATACACCAATAATTACTTGAAACACACTTTTAAAGGTTGATTTTACACTATTATACCAACAAAACTTGAAAAAAAAATGCAAATGTTGATTTCACACCATTAAAACTCATCATACACCATGTATGATTGATAATACACCACTATTTACCTGAAACATACCTATATAAGTTGATTTTACACTATTAAAACCTATCATACACCGTGTATGATTGATGATACACCATTAAATACTTGAAACACACATATACAAGTTGATTTTACACAATTAAAACCTATCATACACCATGTATGATTAATTATATACCACTAATTATTTGAAACACACGTAGAGTATTCATTTCAAGCCATTAAAACCTATCATACACTGTGAAATGTGTAATGACTCAACCTTGAACCTACCGCAATGCCACAATGCTTCAAACCCGTTCTTACAAAGCCTTCTTCTTCTTGCAAAGCCACCACAAACAACTACCCAAGGACCCAAGGAGGGCGAGGAAACATGCAGGACGCTAAGGATGGAGCTCGAAAATTTGAAAATAATATTTTTTTTTTTGACAGAAAAATTCGGAAATAATAGAAGAAGAAGAAGGAAGAAGATAGAATGAGATATCTCTGTTCAAAAAAAAAAAGAGAGAATGAAATATGAGAGAAGGAAGACAAATGGGCGGGAAAAGAATGGAAAGAAAGAATGAAAAGAATAAAAAACGTCAAAAAGTTTCCTTTTGCGTTAAATGAAAGAATGGAATGCTGCCTTGCATTAACTGAGGAGAGAGAAGGGGAGAGAGAGTGTGCACATGTGGGGTTTTGAAGTGGGAGGGGCAATTTGTCCAAAAGGTCTATTTAAGGTGAATGGGGTCTATTTAAGGTTAAAAAAGGGCTGGGGGTCTAAATCGGGTGATTTCCCTAAAATATAAGACCCCCTTCTAAAAGTATAATTAAACATTTAATCCCCTTACTTTTGAGTGGCAAAATGGTCAAAAAAAGTTTCATGGGGGTTAGTGTAAAATTTTAAAAGTAAGGGGGTTTTATGAGTACTTTTATTTGTGATACGAGTTTTCTATTTTTGAAGCAAAAAATAGGAAAACTTTTTGTAATTTACCCTTATTTATATTAATATATAAAAATATGTGTTTATAATATATCATATACAAGTCGATATTTCTCTAATTAAACTGTGATATGCAAAAATAAATTGATAATATCTCTAAATTTTAGAGAGGATTCTTAACAAATTAGAGGTTCTAAGCAATTAAGTCGATAAGCTTCTTGATGTGAAGCGTGAGTGGGAGCCTGAGAAAAAACTTGGTTTTGACATATGATGGCGATGATTAGGATATGACTGAACTTTTGCAAGGATTGACTAGGGCTATAGTTGGACCTTACCTTTGTCAATCTCTTCCTAGCTTTGATACGATTCAACGACTTTCCCTGCACCGAGTCTCATTCAGTGGTGTAACTGCCATATAGTGCCTGTTTGATTCTATTTGCCTTTTTTTTTTGTCATGTAATCCTGTTTTGTTGGCTGCCTGTTGATTTTTTGTTTGGAAAATCACCAGATTTAGACCCCGCACCCCTAATTTAACCCTAAATAGACCCTCACAACCTTAAATAAACCTTTTTGGACAAAACTTCCCTCCAACCCCTACCCTCCCCACCCGTCCTCTTTCTCTCCCATTCTCTCTCCTCATTTAATACCCAACCGTTTACTTTGCCCCCTCCCCATCCATTTTCTCTCTCCTCATTTAATGCAAAAGTATATATTTTTACTTTATGTCATATAACTTGTTCCTTACTCTCTCCTTCCCTTCTCACTTCCCGCCCATTTACTCACCTCTTATTCACTCTTCTTTGTTATTTTTCTCTCAATCTGAATTCCCCAAGCTCCATTTTTTTCATCTTCCGTTTGTCGTTCTGCTATATTGGGCCCTCGGAAGAAGAAGCCCGGGTAAGATCGTGTTTGAAGCTTCGTGGTATGCTGTAGGTTTAAGGTTGAGTCGTGACACACATTTCACGGTTTTCAGATCAGATATTGAAGGTAAATGATCATTTGTTGACATTGTCGTTAATGTATCCTAATTTAGTGGGTTAGGAGCGACCATCCAATGTATTCGGTTTTAATGGTGAATATCCAACGTGTGTTTGTGTATGTTGAGTAATAAAGGTGTATGATCAACATACACTGTGTATGATTGGTTTTAATGGTGTAAAATCAACTTGAGTAGACATTTTTTAAGCAATTAATGGGTTAGGAGAACCCATACACTGTGTATGTTTGGTTTTAATGGTGAATAACCAACTTGTGTTTGTGTATGTTGAGTAATAAAAGTGTATGATCAACATACACCGTGTATGATTGGTTTTAATGCTGTAAAATCAACTTGAGTAGGCTTTTTTTAAGCAATTAGTGGGTTAGGAGCAACCATACACTGTGTATGTTTGGTTTTAATGGTGAATATCCAACTTGTGTTTGTGTATGTTGAGTAATAAAGGTGTATGATCAACATACATTGTGTATGCTTGGTTTTAATGGTGTCAAATCAACTTGTGCAGACTTTTTTTAAGCAATTAATGGGTTAGGAGCAACCATACACTGTGTATGTTTGGTTTTAATGGTGAATATCCAACTTGTGTTTGTGTATATTGAGTAATAAAGGCGTATGATCAACATACACTGTGTATGCTTGGTTTTAATGGTGTAAAATCAACTTGTGTAGGCTTTTTTAAGCAATTAGTGGGTTAGGAGCAACCATACACTGTGTATGTTTGGTTTTTATGGTGAATAACCAACTTGTGTTTGTGTATGTTGAGTAATAAAGGTGTATGATCGACATACACTGTGTATGATTGGTTTTAATGGTGTAAAATCAACTTGTGTAGGCTTTTTTTAAGCAATTAGTGGGTTACGAGCAACCATACACTGTGTATGTTTGGTTTTAATGGTTAATATCCAACTTGTGTTTGTGTATGTTGAGTAATAAAGGTGTATGATCAACATACATTGTGTATGCTTGGTTTTAATGGTGTAAAATCAACTTGTGTGGGCTTTTTTTATGCAATTAGTGGGTTAGGATCAACCATACACTGTGTATGTTTGGTTTTAATGGTGAATATCCAACTTGTGTTTGTGTATGTTGAGTAATAAAGGTGTATGATCAACATACATTGTGTATGCTTGGTTTTAATGGTGTCAAATCAACTTGTGCATGCTTTTTTTAAGCAATTAATGGATTAGGAGCAACCATACACTGTGTATGTTTGGTTGTAATGGTGAATATCCAACTTGTGTTTGTGTATGTTGAGTAATAAAGGTGTATGATCAACATACACTGTGTATGCTTGGTTTTAATGGTGTAAAATGAACTTGTGTAGGCTTTTTTTAAGCAATTAGTGGGTTAGGAGCAACCATACACTGTTTATGTTTGGTTTTTATGGTGAATAACCAACTTGTGTTTGTGTATGTTGAGTAATAAAGGTGTATGATCAACATACACTGTGTATGATTGGTTGTAATGGTGTAAAATCAACTTGTGTAGGCTTTTTTTATGCAATTAGTGGGTTACGAGCAACCATACACTGTGTATGTTTGGTTTTAATGGTTAATATCCAACTTGTGTTTGTGTATGTTGAGTAATAAAGGTGTATGATCAACATACATTGTGTATGCTTGGTTTTAATGGTTTTTAAGCAATTAGTGGGTTAGGATCAACCATACACTGTGTATATTTGGTTTTAATAGTGAATATCCATCGTGTGTTTGTATATGTTGAGTAATTAATGGTGTATGATCAACATACACTGTGTATGGCATGTTTTAATTGTAGAACATCAACTTTTGCATATTTTTTCAAGTAATTACTAGTATAGTGGTGTATGACTTATCATACCCCGTGTATTAATGATTTAAATTCTGTTGTTTCATTTTATCTTGGTGTGTCTCATGTAATTAGTGGTGTAATATCTTGTTACTTTCGTGTTCTCAGAAATGGCAGATGTTGCTATGGTTCAGTACGGTGGACACTTTAGCGAGAGGGCAGAGTATGTTGGTGGGAAGTAGGATTTTGTTATTTTGGATGATAAGACTAACTTTGCTGGCTTGCAAAGGTCTTTGGTGGAGTTGATGGGTGTTCAGTTGGATGCAAGTTCGAAGTTGCAATTGCAACTTTGTACCAGCAAATGGGACATCCCATTGTATGATGTCAATAGTGATAGATCAGTAATGGTTTTGAAGGCACTGGCAAAAAAAGATATGGCTAAGTATACCTTGTACTTCACTGTTGAGTCCACGGTTGATAGTTCTCCTTACTTTGGAGATCAACGGAGTCTTAATCAAAGACTACCAGATGGTGACGAGAACAATGGTGGTTTGGACCCTGTGGTGCCTGATAGTTTTGGTGGATGTATTAACGCGGGGATGGAAGAAGTAGCCCGTGGAGATGCATCTGAACTGGATTTTGACATACCTACGGCAGCAGTGACAACGACCGGTGAAGATTGGGAAAATTCCAATCAAATTCCGTGCGATCATTTGGATAATATAAATTTATCCCATGTGCAACCGACTGCAACCGACGTATCACCTCCACATGGGCACATTTCTAACCAGCAGAATGTTTGCCCTGAAGTGGGTACATCACCTCCTACTGTCGAACCTGCAGTGGAACCGAATGTCCAACCCGACGTCCAAGCCACTGTTGACGATGATGTTTGTTCCGGTGATGAGAGGAGCCGAATTGACGGGGTATATGGGCAGGGTAGTATGGTTGATGTAATCGAGGTGCATCAAGTCTTTTAATCGAAGAAGGATTTGTTGACTAACCTGGGAGTAATTGCCATGAGGGAAAAATTTGAATTCAAAAACTTCAAGTCTAACAAATCCTTAACAGTTATTCGTTGTGTGCAAGAGGGTTGCACATGGAGGGTTCAGGCTACGTGTCCAGCAGAAGGTGGGTATTGGATGGTTACAAAAGTTGAAAAAAATCATACCCACCCTACCGATCTCACCATTGTTAGACACAAGCAGGTTACCAGTTGGGTCGTCGGGGAGTGCGTCCGCAAGAAACTTGTCAACCCCAGACTAGTGTTCAAGCCACGAGATATCATAGATGACATCCGCAGTTGCTACGGTGTCGATATCGGCTACAGTGTTGCATGGAGGGCGAGAGAGTTTGCATACGACAATGTTAGATTGGGTACCGCCGAAGAGTCATATGCATTCTTGCCTGCTTATCCGCAAGTCTTCCAACAGACTAACCCTGGTACCATGTTTTATTTATAGACAGATGACGAGAGCAGGTTTCAGTACCTCTTTATTGCGTTTGAGGCTTCACTGAAAGGGTACAGGTTTTGCCGGCCTGTTGTGAGCATTGACGCAACACATCTGAAGGGAAAATACCGGGGTGTTCTGTTCATGGCCGTTTGCCACGATGCCAACCAGCAAATTTTCCCGATTGCCGTTGGTATCGGTGATTCAGAGAATGATGCATCGTGGCATTGGTTCCTCAGTAGATTGAAGGAAGTCATTGGGGAGCCTATTGGCCATGCCATTGTATCTGATAGACACCGAAGCATCCAAAGAGCGGTGGAAGAAGTTTTCCCCAACAAATTTCACGGGCTGTGCATGTACCACTTGCTGAACAACATGAAGGCCAAATTTAAGAGCAAATCGAAGCAGTTGGATCAGTACTACTACAAAGCCGCTAAAGCATACAACATTCAAGAGTTCCATAGTTTGTTTTTTAGTTTACGTTGTGCCGTACCCGGGGCTAAAGATTACTTGGAAGATGTGGGACTGGACAAGTGGACTCGTTCCCACTCCCCTTATCGTCGGTACAACATAATGATGACAAACATTTCGGAATCCATGAATGCTGTATTGGTCAAGGTGTGTGACTATCCAATTACTGCCCTCGTTGACGAGTTTAGGCTACTATTGCAGAAGTGGTTTCATGACAGAAGAGCCAACGCTGAAGCTTGCACTAGTACAATGTCCCCCGACGTCGAAAAGAAATTACAAGACAGATTGAAATTATCAAGAACAATAATAGTAAGCTCCGTATAATTTATGATATGTTTTGTTGGTTTTTTGTTTAATTTATTTTTTAATTTATTATTGTTTTTGCGCCGTGCAGATTGTGTGAGCTGATGATCATACTTTTGACATCGTCGATGGGGAGAAAAATTTCTGCGTAGATATGTCGCAAAGGACGTGTACCTGCCGCAGGTTTCAGCTTGACCAGCTTCCTTGTGAGCATGCGTTAGCCATCGTACGGCATAGTCCTTATGGTCCGTACGACTTATGCTCGCCGTACTACAGTAGAGAAAAATGGTGCGAGTCGTACAGAGGTGTCGTCTACCCGATGCCGCACATAAGTGACTGGCGTATCCCGCATGATGTAGCTGATATGAATCTTCTTCCACCTGACGTGTGAACCTCTTCTGGAAGGAGGAGGAAGAGGAGGATTCCGTCTGTCGGCGAGGAGTGTGTTCATCAAAGGTGCAGTCTGTGCAAGGAACATGGGCATAACCGATCCACGTGCAAGAATCCAATTGCTCTGCGTCCTAGAGCCGAAGGCACTTCATCAAACTCCTGCGGTCCTCCTTCTCAAGTCCCTTCTTGACTGGTGTGAGGTGTTGATGTATTTTTATTTTTTATTTATTGACATTATTTATTTTATATTTTACAATGTAATTAATGTTGTATGACTTATCATACACAATGTATGCTGAGTTGTTTGGGTGTAAAATCAAGCCTTGCATCCATATTTATGGTTTTGCTGGTAAAATGGGGTTCAATCAGCTTTTATGAGTGTTTTTCATGTATTAATTGGTGTATGATGGGATATATTGGTGTAAAATGAAGTTATATTGGTGTGTGTCAAATAAATAGTTGTGTATGATGAGTCATACATTGTGTATGTTAAGTTATAAATGTGTAAAATGGACTTATATAGGTGTGTTTCAAGTAATTAGTGCTGTATGACTTATCATACACAATGTATGCTGAGTTGTTTGGGTGTAAAATCAAGCCTTGCATACATATTTATGGTTTTGCTGGTATAATGGGGTTCAATCAGTGGGTTATGAGTGATTTTCATGTAATTATTGGTGTATGATGGGATATATTGGTGTAAAATGAAGTTATATTGGTGTGTGTCAAATAAATAGTTGTGTATGATGAGTCATACGTTGTGTATGTTAAGTTATAAATGTGTAAAATGGACTTACATAGGTGTGTTTCAAGTAATTAGTGCTGTATGACTTATCATACACAATGTATGCTGAGTTGTTTGGGTGTAAAATCAAGCCTTGCATACATATTTATGGTTTTGCTGGCATAATGGGGTTTAATCAGTGGGTTATAAGTGATTTTCATGTAATTATTGGTGTATGATGGGATATATTGGTGTAAAATGAAGTTATATTGGTGTGTGTCAAATAAATAGTTGTGTATGATGAGTCATACATTGTGTATGTTGAGTTATAAATGTGTAAAATGGACTTACATAGGTGTGTTTCAAGTAATTAGTGCTGTATGACTTATCATACACAATGTATATTGAGTTGTTTGGGTGTAAAATCAAGCCTTGCATACATATTTATGGTTTTGCTGGTATAATGGGGTTCAATCAGTGGGTTATGAGTGATTTTCATGTAATTATTGGTGTATGATGGGATATATTGGTGTAAAATGAAGTTATATTGGTGTGTGTCAAATAAATAGTTGTGTATGATGAGTCATACGTTGTGTATGTTAAGTTATAAATGTGTAAAACGGACTTACATAGGTGTGTTTCAAGTAATTAGTGCTGTATGACTTATCATACACAATGTATGCTGAGTTGTTTGGGTGTAAAATCAAACCTTGCATACATATTTATGGTTTTGTTGGTATAATGGGGTTCAATCAGCTTTTATGAGTGTTTTTCATGTAATTATTGGTGTATGATGGAATATATTGGTGTAAAATGAAGTTATATTGGTGTGTGTCAAATAAATAGTTGTGTATGATGAGTCATACGTTGTGTATGTTAAGTTATAAATGTGTAAAACGGACTTACATAGGTGTGTTTCAAGTAATTAGTGCTGTATGACTTATCATACACAATGTATGCTGAGTTGTTTGGGTGTAAAATCAAACCTTGCATACATATTTATGGTTTTGCTGGTATAATGGGGTTGAATCAGCTTTTATGAGTGTTTTTCATGTAATTATTGGTGTATGATGGAATATATTGGTGTAAAATGAAGTTATATTGGTATGTGTCAAATAAATAGTTGTGTATGATGAGTCATACGTTGTGTATGTTAAGTTATAAATGTGTAAAACGGACTTACATAGGTGTGTTTCAAGTAATTAGTGCTGTATGACTTATCACACACAATGTATGCTGAGTTGTTTGGGTGTAAAATCAAACCTTGCATACATATTTATGGTTTTGCTGGTATAATGGGGTTCAATCAGCTTTTATGAGTGTTTTTCATGTAATTATTGGTGTATGATGGAATATATTGGTGTAAAATGAAGTTATATTGGTGTGTGTCAAATAAATAGTTGTGTATGATGAGTTATACATTGTGTATGTTAAGTTATAAATGTGTAAAATGGACTTACATAGGTGTGTTTCAAGTAATTAGTGATGTATGACTTATCATACACAATGTATGCTGATTTGTTTGGGTGTAAAATCATGCCTTGCATACATATTTATGGTTTTGCTAGTATAATGGGGTTCAACCAGCTTTTATGAGTGTTTTTCATGTAATTATTGGTGTATGATGGGATATATTGGTGTAAAATGAAGTTATATTGGTGTGTGTCAAATAAATAGTTGTGTATGATGAGTCATGCATTGTATATATTAAGTTATAAATGTGTAAAATGGACTTACATAGATGTGTTTCAAGTAATTAATGTTGTATGACTTATCATACACAATGTATGCTGATTTGTTTGGGTGTAAAATCAAGCCTTGCTTACATATTTATGGTTTTGCTGGTATAATGGGGTTCAATCAGCTTTTATGAGTGTTTTTCGTGTAATTATTGGTGTATGATGGAATATATTGGTGTAAAATGAAGTTATATTGGTGTGTGTCAAATATATAGTTGTGTATGATGAGTCATACATTGTGTATGTTAAGTTATAAATGTGTAAAATGGACTTACATAGGTGTGTTTCAAGTAATTGGTGCTGTATGACTTATCATACACGATGTATGCTGGGTTGTTTGGGGGTTGAACATTGAATGTTCAGGGGTCATAATGGTCTACCAAGCAAGACATTTAATAACCTCAACTACCACCTACTTTATCCTCCCCCTCTCCCACGGTTCTCCTCTATTTAATAACCTAACTACCACCTGCTTTATCCTCCCCACTCTCCCACGGTTCTTTTCTATTTAATAACCTTAACTACCACCTACTTTATCCTCCCCCTCTCCCACAGTTCTCCCCAATTTAATAACCTCAACTACCACCTACTCTGTACCTTGTATGCCTTTGCCTATAAATGGAGTATTTGGACAGGAAGCCAAGCATACAAGGTTCCCCAATTTCATGATATATCTAGCCGTTTAAATTGCTAATGTAAGTGGTTCTAGCACTGGCGGTGGTGGGCCAGTTGCAGATGAGCCTCAGGGCAAGGTGGCACTTCTACAGATATATTGGTGTATCAACAGTGTTTCAAATAATTAGTGGTGTATGATCAATCACACATGGTGTACGGTAATGGTGCGAATTGCATCCGCATGATATTTACACTCAACTATCTGTATTCTATTCATATTTCTCTTTGATTACGTTTTCACATTTTTCTTGATTTCGGTTGTGATTAACAGGGGGAAAAAGAGAGGCGCTTCACAAAAAGATAATCACCCTCGAAAAAGATAATAACAAGCCTTAGAGTTGGAAATTCAGAGATTGAGAGGCACTGTACAAGTCAGGGAACACTTGGTCCAGTGAAAAATGTACAGTTTGCCCTTCAATTTCTTGCTATATCCAGCCGTTCCAACTGCTAATGAAAGTGGTTCTAGCAGTGGCAGTGGTGGGCCTGTGACAGCTGAGCCGCAGGGAGAGGTGGCACTTCTACAGATAATGTTTCATCAACAGTGTTTCAAGTACTTAGTGGTGTGTAATCTATCATACACGGTGTATGATGAGTTTTAATATGTAAAAATAACTTTTGCATGTATTTTTAAGTTTGTTGGTAATTATTGGTATATGATGGGTTATATTGGTGTGTTTGAAGTAAATAGCGGTGTATTATGAATCATTCACGGTGTATGATGAGTTTTATAGGTGTAAAATCAACCTTTATTAAGTGTTTTGAGATTAATAATTGGTTTATGTTCGGTTATACTGGGTTAAGATGAACTTATATAGGTGTAAAATCAACATATATAGGTGTGGTTGACATAAATATTGGGATTTATCCCTGTTCTGTATGAATGTGTAACTCACTTCAAAAACACATCAAACACCAAGAACACATAATTGGTACAAATTTCGAAACACTTCAATTGACAATTTTCATTACATAATTTGAAAATACATCAACAAAAATAGACAACATTATTTTGTTCAAAAAAAATAAAGAATATACAATATTACATACATATCAACCTTTACACAATTTTCAGTTTAATGGATACAATGTAAATCCTATGAAAATACATCACATAATTTTATTCATATGTATACAATTGCATCTGTTTCTTTCTTCCATGTCTGTACAAGTGTACACAGGTATTCAGCCGCATTTTCCCCATATGCGCTTGAGTGCATTGGTGGATGCTGAGTCCATTTGTAAGCAAAAATTCAATAAACTTTACAACAAAAAAGCCACAATCTGACCTGTAGTTCATAATAATACAGATGAGACAATCAGAAATTATACATCACTGTAAGTAATGACTATTTTGCATCCGCTTAATAACCAAAAGGCCGAATGGACGGAATAGTAAAATTGCATAGGAAGTAGAGGTCATACCCCATCTGTTGTGGACATTCACCCTGGTCGTAAGTGATCAAGAAAGGCTTGCCTTTGAAATGTACGAGGTCCTTTCGGACATCCCAAAAATTAACCATATCTAGAGCATATGGAAGCAATATTGCAATTGGTTCCACATGTTCTAATCTTGATTCCTTGGCTGCGGCGGAGTACAAAAAATCAATTACCTGTATCCGCCATTCTTTAAAATGGATGGCAGCAAGGAACCAATGTTGACTAGGTTGATTGATGGGCATGTATATCCGATCCACATCGTGGTAGCGGACCCCGTATGTGTCATCCCCGGCGAGAAACTTAACGATCAACGATTCAAAATCAGTAAAGACTGCCTCGATCGGGATTTCTCCTTTTTGAGTCTTTTTGTACAGGGGTCCAAATCGAGGAGCAACCGTTGTAAACGCGCATATTGCCCTCTGGTCGAAATGCTCTGGCCACTGATGTTTCTTCTCCAGAATGTAGTGCAGAACTACATTCATTTCCTGCAAACATACTACTAATTAGTTGAAACACCCTAACACAAGTTGTTCTCAGGCAAATAAATCCTGTCATACATGGTATATTGTTAACCATACACTACTAATCACTTCAAAAACACATAAACAAGTTGATCATGCATATCGATTTACACCATTAAAACATATCATACATGGTGTATGATTGATCATACACCACTTATTACTTAAAACACACCTATACAAGTGGATTTCACACCCTTAAAACCTACCATACACGGTATATTATTAATCACACCCCACTAAGTAGTTGACACACCAACAACAAAATGTTGGGATCCAATTATAGTAATCACACAAAAAAACTTTCATGATGGGAAACATACCTCATCTGTAAGCCAGGCGTCATCGTTTATCAACCGATACCAAAATTGACCCGTACAGGCAGTCAAAACAGTGAAATCCATATGTTGATCCTTAGATAACTCAAGGGGAGTATTCAAATCTCTGTAACATACAACAAGAAGCATGATATATAAGCATCCCATAAGAAAGATGCATTCTGAAAACATTTACATACTGATTATCAAAAAGTAGAGTGCGAAATCACACTCACTTCTTAACCCTTGCTTGGAAACTTTTGTAAAAAATATCAAATTGTTTTTCATCTTCCTTGGAGGGAGGTTGGAGTGGATCGAAGGGCAGAACCGGTTCCGGTCCAGGTTGGGTCATCCTTGGTCGTTTGCTCTTACCCTCCGCGGTCCATGCTTCACCTTTTTACTTGGGATTTGGCTTGGGGTCCCTCCTCTCTTGCCCAAACCTTAAAACTGTCTCGGACAATGTCATCAAGTTTTCAACACCATCCACATGCGTAGACGATAGTTCCTTGTTGACATTGTCCTCGTCCCTGGTTGGCAGAGCAAATACCAAAGTCAATAAACCTCAACATGCATGAAAACATACCAAAGCATAACAATAACAAGGATCCGTAGTGTCTTACTCAGCACGTGTAGGAGAAATAATAATTGCTTGCTCAATTGGGGATGGAAGAGCGGAAGTCGGTGAATAGATCTGTGGGGATGTGGCATGCGGTAGACGGTCTAAAAGCTCCTTAATCATTGCCTCCTGAGCCTCAAACCGTCGTTCGTACATTTGCAGCTAAAGCTGCTGCTCTTCAAGTCTGCTTTCGAAGTGCATCTGCATGCTTTGCACATCTCTCTCCATCGCTTCGAATCTCTTCATAACCTGCAATAAGTCCTCCAAATTGTCATAAACATGAATTTGAATAATATAGTACTTACAAGGATAAAAATACAATTAAATAAACACAAACAAAGTGTCAATACCGATTGATACGCCAAATTGCGCGACGCAGTAGGGGGTTCCTCCTGGGATGCCGGCAAGGGTACGAAGTTGCCAATGGTACAGGTTCAGTGCCTGGATCTGCTGGCATTTCCTTAATAGGAGATTGAAGCCCCTCCTCACCAACATCAGCAAAGAGAATGCCTTGTAGATTAGGCTGATTGGCTTCCGCACTCGTCAATCCAATCGGTTTGGCATTCATTTGCTGATCAAAGGAAGATACATCATATGAACGTTAGTAATCTAACCCAAATGATATGAAACAACTAGTACTAAAACAGCAACAACATAATGTATTATTACCTGATCGAATTCCATTGAGAATAGCACGGGGTACGGAACCTTAACACACATCTTCCAGTTAAGGATCCGCCTAAGAGGCTGGTTGCCAACTCTCACCACCCCAACCTTGGCATGTTCTGGAAGGGTTTCCACAGCAAATACGGAAACCACGTCATAGAACCCGTGGACGGAGTAGGTCCTTTCTAAACAGTGTTTCATTTTTGCAACGAAATCATTGAGCTTCCGCACCAAGAATTTCTAGCTCAAGGATCCCCAAGCAACACTGTTGAAAGAGTCCATGTCGTCCACGAGGGCCAGGATGTTCGGCTCAATGCATGTTCGCTTGTGTTTGGCGAACAGTAGACCCTCCATCAGGTAGGCAATAGCAAGCTTCACCTGGTCCTCCATGACGGAGCAGGTTCTGCATGCTTCAAGCAGCTGCTGCCTAGTCATCTTACCCCTCATGCCGTACTTGGCAACCAGCCTGTTGGGACCACCCCGTACCTCTTCTACACAGGCATATCTCAAGCTGGTTAGAATGCAAAATTCCCTCCTCCCAAGGTGCACTAACTTCCCACCAAACAAGAATGATAACTCCCCGGGATTTGGGTTGGCCACTTGTGGAGAAGGACAAGGTGAATTAGACTATGCCAGAAGCTGACATTAGTCTCACTCAGCTCAAGCAGATGCCCGACATTGTATTGTGAAGCAAGGGCAAGCTGTAATGCAAAACACTTTTGGTTAATAAGGGATCACAAATGTAATTGTAAAAAGTCACATAATTCAAATGGATACAGTGCCAAACCTTGGCTTCGTCATCCCCCAAGATTTCCTGAATCTTTGTCACAACTTCGGTTGACACTCCCATTTTGTTAACTTGCAGGTATTTCCAGCAACGCCTTGGGATAATGTAATCAACCTCCACTGCTGAACAGCTCTTCCTGCGTGAGAAAAATGCCATCTGAAATAAAAGCAAAACATCAAAAACCCAAAGATCAAACCCATGATACACCATTAATTACTTAAAAAACATTAAACCACGTTGGATATTCACCATTAAAACAAAACATACAAAGTGTATGGTTGCTCCTAAACCACTAATTGCTTAAAAAGGCCTACACAAGTTGAATTTACACCAATAAAACCAAGCATATACAAACACAAGTTGGATATTCACCATTAAAACCAAACATACACAGTGTATGGTTGCTCCTAAACCACCAATTGCTTTAAAAACGTCTACACAAGTTGATTTTACAGCATTAAAACCAAGCATACACAGTGTGTGTTGATCATACACCTTTATTCCTCAACATACACAAACACAAGTTGGATATTCACCATTAAAACCAAACATACACAGTGTGTGGTTGCTCCTAACCCACTAATTGCTTAAAAAACGTCTACACAAGTTGATGTTACAGCATTAAAACCAAGCATACACAGTGTATGTTGATCATACACCTTTATTACTCAACGTACACAAACACGCTCCAAACCCACTAATTGCATAATAAAAGCCAACACAAGTTGATTTTGCACAATTAAAACCAAGCATCCACAGTGTATGTTGATCATACACCTTTATTACTCAACATACACAAACCCAAGTTGGATATTCACCATTAAAACCAAGCATACACAGTGTATGCTTGCTCCAAACCCACTAATTGCTTAAAACAAGCCCACACAAGTTGAATTTACACCATTAAAACCAAGCATACACAGTGTATGTTGATCATACACCTTTATTACTCAATATACACAAACACAAGTTAGTTATTCACCATTAAAACAAAACATACCCAGTGTATGGTTGCTCCTAACCCACAAATTGTTTAAAAAACGTCTACACAAGTTGATTTTACATCAGTAAAACCAAGCATACACAGTGTATGTTGATCATACACCTTTATTCCTCAACATACACAAACACAAGTTGGATATTCACCATTAAAACCAAACACACACAGTGTATGGTTGCTCCTAACCCACTAATTGCTTGAAAAAAGTCTACACAAGTTGATTTTACAGCATTAAAACCAAGCATACACAGTGTATGTTGATCATACACCTTTATTACTCAACATACACAAACACAAGTTGGATATTCACCATTAAAACCAAACATACACAGTGTATGGTTGCGCATAACCCACTAATTGCTTAAAAAAAGCCTACACAAGTTGATTTTACACCATTAAAACCAATCATACACAGTGCATGTTGATCATACACCTTTATTACTCAACATACACAAACACAAGTTGGATATTCACCATTAAAATCAAACATACATAGTGTATGGTTGCTCCTAACCCACTAATTGCTTAAAAAACGTCTACACAAGTTGATGTTACAGCATTAAAACCAAGCATACACAGTGTATGTTGATCATACACCTTTATTACTCAACATACACAAACACGCTCCAAACCCACTAATTGCATAATAAAAGCCCACACAAGTTGATTTTACACCATTAAAACCAAGCATTCACAGTGTATGTTGATCATACACCTTTATTACTCAACATACACAATCCCAAGTTGGATATTCACCACTAAAACCAAGCATACACAGTGTATGCTTGCTCCAAACCCACTAATTGCTTAAAACAAGCCCACACAAGTTGAATTTACACCATTAAAACCAAGCATACACAGTGTATGTTGATCATACACCATTATTACTCAATATACACAAACACAAATTAGTTATTCACCATTAAAACAAAACATACACAGTGTATGGTTGCTCCTAACCCGTAAATTGTTTAAAAAACGTCTACACAAGTTGATTTTACATCATTAAAACCAAGCATACACAGTGTATGTTGATCATACACCTTTATTCCTCAACATACACAAACACAAGTTGGATATTCACCATTAAAACCAAACACACACAGTGTATGGTCGCTCCTAACCCACTAATTGCTTGAAAAAACTCTACACAAGTTGATTTTACAGCATTAAAACCAAGCATATACAGTGTATGTTGATCATACACCTTTATTACTCAACATACACAAACACAAGTTGGATATTCACCATTAAAACCAAACATACACAGTGCATGGTTGCTCCTAACCCACTAATTGCTTAAAAAAAGCCAACACAAGTTGATTTTACACCATTAAAACCAATCATACACAGTACATGTTGATCATACACCTTTATTACTCAACATACACAAACACAAGTTGGATATTCACCATTAAAATCAAACATACACAGTGTATGGTTGCTCCTAACCCACTAATTGCTTAAAAAAAGAATACACCAGTTGATTTTACACCATTAAAACCAAGCATACACAGATTATGTTGATCGTATACCTTTATTACCCAACATACACAAACACAAGTTGGATATTCACCAATAAAACCAAACATACACAGTGTATGGTTGCTCCTAACCCACTAATTGCCTAAAAAAAACGTCTACAAAAGTTAATTTTACAGCATTAAAACAAAGCATACACAGAGTATGTTGATCATACACCTTTATTATTCAACATACACAAACACAAGTTTGATATTCACCATTAAAATCAAACATACGAAGTGTATGGTTGCTCCTAACCTACTAATTGCTTAAAACTGGCCTACACAAGTTGAATTTACACCATTAAAACCTAGCATACACAGTGTATGTTGATCATACACCTTTATTACTCAACATACACAAACACAAGTTGGATATTCACCATTAAAACCAAACATACGCAGTGTATGGTTGCTCCTAACCCACTAATTGCTTAAAAAAAGCCTACACAAGTTGAATTTAAACCATTATAACCAATCATACACAGTGTATGTTGATCATACATCATTATTACTCAACATACACTAACACAAGTTGGATATTCACCATTAAAACCAAACATACACAGTGTATGGCTGCTCCTAACCCGCTAATTGCCTAAAAAACGTCTACACAAGTTGATTTTACACCATTAAAACCAAGCATACACAGTGGTTGTTGATCATACACTTTCATTCCTCAACATACGCAAACACAAGTTAGATATTCACCATTAAAACCAAACATACACAGTGTACGGTTGCTCCTAACCCACTAATTGCTCAAAAAACGTTTACACAAGTTGATTTTACAGCATTAAAACCAAGAATACACAGTGTATGTTGATCACATACCTTTATTACTCAACATACACAAACACAAGTTGGATACTCACCATTAAAACCAAACATACACAGTGTATGGTTGCTACTAACCCGCTAATTGCTTAAAAAAAGCCTACATAAGTTGATTTTACACCATTAAAGCAAATCATACACAGTGTATGTTGATCATACCCCTTTATTACTCAACATACATAAACCCAAGTTGGATATTCACCCTTAAAATAAAACATAAACTGTGCATGGTTGCTCCTAACCCACTAATTGCTTAAAAAAAGAATACACAAGTTGATTTTACACCATCAAAACCAAGCATACACAATGTATGTTGATCATACACCTTTATTTCTCAACATACACAAACACAAGTTGGATATTCACCATTAAAACCAAACATACACTGTGTGTGGTTGCTACTAACCCACTAATGGCTTAAAAAACGTCTACACAAGTTGATTTCACACAATTAAAACCAAGCATACACAGTGTATGTTGATCGTACACCTTTATTCCTCAACATACACAAACACAAGTTAGATAGTCGCCATTAAAACCAAACATACACAGTGTATGGTTGCTCCTAACCCTCTAATCGCTTAAAAAACGTCTACACAAGTTGTATTCACACATTTAAAGACAAGCATACACAGTGTATGTTGATCATAAACCTTTATTCCTCAACATACACAAACACAAGTTGGATATTCACCATTAAAACACAACATACACAGTGTATGGTTGCTCCTAACCCACAAATTGCTTAAAAAAAGCCTACACAAGTCGAATTTAAACCATTTAAACCAATCATACACTGTGTATGTTGATCATACACCTTTATTACTCAACATACACAAGCACAAGTTGGTTATTCCCCATAAAAACCAAACGCACACAGTGTATGGTTGCTCCTAACCTACTAATTACTTGAAAAAAGTCTACACAAGTTGATTTTATAGCATTAAAACCAATCATACACAGTGTATGTTGGTCATACACCTTTATTCCTCAACATACACGAACACAAGTTGGATATTCGCCATTAAAACACAACATACACAGTGTATGGCGTCCCCTAACCCACTAATTGCTTAAAAAATGTCTACAGAAGTTGATTTTACCGCCATAAAACCAAGCATACACGGTGTATGTTGATCAAACACCTTTATTACACAACATACACAAAGACAAGTTGGATATTCACCATTAAAACCAAACATACACAGTGTATGGTTGCTCCTAACCCACTAATTGCTCAAAAAACACCTGCACAAGTTGATTTTATACCACTAAAACCAAGCATACACAGTGTATGTTGATCATACATCTTTATTACTCAACATACACAAACACAAGTTGGATATTCACCATTAAAACCAAACATACACAGTGTATGGTTGCTTCTAACCCACTTATTGCTCAAAAAACGTCTACACTAGTTGATTTTACAGCATTAAAACCAATCATACACAGTGTATGTTGATCATACACCTTTATTACTCAACATACACAAACACGCTCCAAACCCACTAATTGCATAATAAAAGCCTACACAAGTTGATTTTACACCATTGAAACCAAGCATCCACAGTGTATTTTGATCATACACCTTTATTACTCAACAAACACAAACCCAAGTTGGATATTCACCGTTAAAACCAAGCATACACAGTGTGTGGTTGCTCCAAACGCCCTAATTGCATAAAACAAGCCCACACAAGTTGCATTTACGCCATTAAAATCAAGCATACACAGTGTATGTTGATCATACACCTTTATTACTCAACATACACAAACACAAGTTAGTTATTCACCATTAAAACCAAACATACACAGTGTATGGTTGCTCCTAACCCACTAATTGTTTAAAAAACGTCTACACGGGTTGATTTTACATCATTAAAACCAAGCATACACAGTGTATGTTGATCATACACCTTTATTCCTCAACATACACAAAACACAAGTTGGATATTCACCATTAAAACCAAACCCACACAGTGTATGGTTGCTCCTAACCTACTAATTGCTTGAAAAAAGTCTACACAAGTTGATTTTACAGCATTAAAACCAAGCATACACAGTGTATGTTGATCATACACCTTTATTACTCAACATACACCAACACAAGTTGGATATTCACAATTAATACCAAACATACACAGTGTATGGTTGCTCCTAACCCACTAATTGCTTAAAAAAAGCCTACACAAGTTGATTTTACACCATTTAAACCAAGCATACACAGATTATGTTGATCATACACCTTTATTACACAACATACACAAACACAAGTTGGATATTCACCAATAAAACCAAACATACACAGTGTATGGTTTCTCCTAACCCACTAATTACTTAAAAAAACGTCTACACAAGTTAATTTTACAGCATTAAAACAAAGCATACACAGTGTATGTTGATCATACACCTTTATTCGTCAACATACAAAAACACTAGTTGGATATTCACTATTAAAACCAAACATACACAGTGTATGGTTGCTCCTAACCCACTAATTGCTTGAAAAACGTCTACACAAGTTGATGTTACAGCATTAAAACCAAGCATACACAGTGTATGTTGATCATACACCTTTATTACTAAACATACACAAACACGCTCCAAACATACTAGTTGCATATAAAAAGCCTACACACGTTGATTTTACACAATTAAAACCAAGCATACACCGTGTATGTTGATCATACACCTTTATTACTCAACATACACAAACACAAGTTGGATATTCACCATTAAAACCAAACATACGCAGTGTACGGTTGCTCCTAACCCACTAATTGCTTAAAATAGGCCCACACAAGTTGAATTTACACCATTAAAACCTAGCATACACAGTGTATGTTAATCATACACCTTTATTACTCAACATACACAAACACAAGTTGGATATTCACCATTAAAACCAAACATACGTAGTGTATGGTTGCTCCTAACCCACTAATTGCTTAAAAAACGTCTACACAGGTTGATTTTACACCATTAAAACCAAGCATACACAGTGTTTGTTGATCATACACTTTTATTCCTCAACATACACAAACACAAGTTAGATATTCACCATTAAAACCAAACATACACAGTGTATGGTTCCTCCTAACCCACTAATTGCTTAAAAAACGTTTACACAAGTTAATTTTACAGCATTAAAACCAAGCATACACAGTGTATGTTGATCACATACCTTTATTACTCAACATACACAAACACAAGTTGGATATTCACCATTAAAACCAAACATACACAGTGTATGGTTGCTCCTAACCCACTAATTGCTTAAAAAAAGCCTACACAAGTTGATTTTACACCATTAAAACAAATCATACACGGTGTATGTCGATCATACCCCTTTATTACTCAACATACATAAACCCAAGTTGGATATTCACCCTTAAAATAAAACATACACTGTGCATGGTTGCTCCTAACCCACTAATTGCATAAAAAAAGAATACACAAGTTGATTTTACACCATTAAAACCAAGCATACACAGTGTATGTTGATCATACACCTTTATTTCTCAACGTACACAAACACAAGTTGGATATTCACTATTAAAACCAATCATACACTGTGTGTTGTTGCTCCTAACCCACTAATTGCTTAAAAAACGTCTACAGAAGTTGATTTCACACAATTAAAACCAAGCATACATAGTGTATGTTGATCATACACCTTTATTGCTCAACATACACAAACACAAGTTGGATATTCACCATTAAAACCGTACATACACAGTGTATGGTTGCTGCTAACCCACTAATTGCTTAAAAAAAGCTTACACAAGTTGTATTCACACCTTTAAAGCCAAGCATACATAGTGTATGTTGATCATACACCTTTATTCCTCAACATACACAAACCCAAGTTGGATATTCACCATTAAAACACAACATACACAGTGTATGGTTGCTCCTAACCCACTAATTGCTTAAAAATAGCCTACACAAGTCGAATTTACACCATTTAAACCAATCATGCACAGTGTATGTTGATCATACACCTTTATTACTCAACATACACAAACACAAGTTGGTTATTCCCCATAAAAACCAAACACACACAGTGTATGGTTGCTCCTAACCTACTAATTGCTTGAAAAAAGTCTACACAAGTTGATTTTACAGCGTTAAAACCAAGCATACACTGTGTATGTTTATCATACACCTTTATTCCTCAGCATAAACGAACACAAGTTGGATATTCACCATTAAAACACAACATACACAGTGTATTGTTGCTCCTAACCCACTAATTGCTTAAAAAATGTCTACAGAAGTTGATTTTACAGCCATAAAACCAAGCATACACGGTGTATGTTGATCAAACACCTTTATTACACAACATACACAAACACAAGTTGGATATTCACCATTAAAACCAAACATACACAGTGTATGGTTGCTCCTAACCCACTAATTGCTCAAAAAACACCTACACAAGTTGATTTTATACCACTGAAACCAAGCATACACAGTGTATGTCTATCACACATCTTTATTACTCAACATACACAAACACAAGTTGGATATTCACCATTAAAACCAAAAATACACAGTGTATGGTTGCTCCTAACCCACTTATTTCTTAAAAAACGTCTACACAAGCTGATTTTACACCATTAAAACCAAGCATACACAGTGTATGTTGATCATACACCTTTATTCCTCAACATACACAAAAACAATTTTGATATTCACCATTAAAACCAAACATACACAGTGTATGGTTGCTCCTAACCCTCTAATTGCTTAAAAAACGTCTACCCAAGTTGTATTCACACCTTTAAAGCCAAGCATACACAGTGTATGTTGATCATACACCTTTATTCCTCAACATACACAAACACAAGTTGGATATTCACCATTAAAACACAACATACACAGTGTATGGTCGCTCCTAACCCACTAATTGCTTAAAAAAAGACTACACAAGTCGAATTTACACCATTAAAACCAATCATACACTGTGTATGTTGATCATACACCTTTATTACTCAACATACAGAAACACAAGTTGGTTATTCCCCATAAAAACCAAACACACACAGTGTATGGTTGCTCCTAACCTAGTAATTGCTTGAAAAAAGTCTACACAAGTTGATTTTACAGCATTAAAACCAAGCATACACAGTGTATGTTGATCATACACCTTTATTCCTCAACATACACAAACACAAGTTGGATATTCACCCTTAAAACACAACATACACAGTGTATGGTTTCTCCTAACCCACTAATTGCTTAAAAAATGTTTGCAGAAGTTGATTTTACAGCCATAAAACCAAGCATACACGGTGTATGTTGATCAAACACCTTTATTACACAACATACACAAACACAAGTTGGATATTCACCATTAAAACCAAACATACACAGTGTGTGGTTGCTCCTAACCCACTAATTGCTTAAAAAACGTCTACACAAGTTGAATTTACAGCATTAAAACCAAGCCTACACAGTGTATGTTGATCATACACCTTTATTACTGAACATATAAAAACACAAGTTGGTTATTCACCAAAAAAACCAAACACGCACAATGTATGGTTGCTCCTAACCCCCTAATTGCTTAAAAAAAACCCTACACAAGTTGAATTTACGCCATTAAAACCATGCATACACAGTGCATGTTGACCATATACCTTTATTACTAAACATCACAAACAAAAGTTGGTTATTGACAATTAAAACCAAACATACACAGTGTATGGTTGCTCTTAACCCACTAATTGCTTAAAAAACGTCCACACAAGTCGATTTTGCACCATTAAAACCAAGCATACACAGTGTACGTTGAGCATACACCTTTATTCCTCAACATACGCAAACACAAGTTGGATATTCACCATTAAAACCAAACATACACAGTGTATGGTTGCTCCTAACCCACTAATTACTTAAAAAACGTGTAAACAAGTTGATTTTGCAGCATTAAAACCAAGCATACACAGTGTATGTTGATCATACACCTTTATTACTCAACATACACAAACACGAGTTAGATATTCACCATTAAAACAAAACATACACAGTGTATGGTTGCTCCAAACCCACTAATTGTGTAAAAAACGTCTACAGAAGTTGAATTTACACAATTAAAACCAATCATACACAGTGTATGTAGATCATACACATTTATTGCTCAACATACACAAACACAAGTTGGATATTCACCATTAAAACCAAACATACACAGTGTATGGTTGCTCCTAACCCGCTAATTGCTTACAAAACGTCTGCACAAGTTGATTTTACAGCATTAAAACCAAGCATACACAGTGTATGTTGATCATACACCTTTATTCCTCAACATGCACAAACACAAGTTAGATATTCACCATTTAAACAAAACATATGCAGTGTATGGTTGCTCCTAGCCTACTAATTGCTTAAAAAACGTCTGCACAAGTTGAATTTACACCATTAAAACCAATCACATACGGTGTATGTTGATCATACACCTTTATTACTCAACATACACGAACACAAGATGGTTATTCACCATAAAAACAAAACACACACCGTGTATGGTTGCTCCTTACCCACTAATTGCTTAAAAAACGTCTACACAAGTTGATTTTACACCATTAAAACCAAGCATTCACAGTGTATGTTGATCATACACCTTTATTCCTCAACATACACAAACACAAGTTGGATATTCACCATTAAAACAAAACATAGACAGTGTACAGTTGCTCCTAACCCACTAATTGCTTGAAAAACGCCTACACAAGTTGATGGTGCAGCATTAAAACCAAGCATACACCGTGTATGTTGATCATACACCTTTACTACTCAACGTACACAAACACACTCCAAACATACTAGTTGCATAAAAAAAGCCTACACAAGTTGATTTTACACCATTAAAACCAAGCATACACATTGTATGTTGATCATACACCTTTATTACTCAACATACACAAACACAAGTTGGATATTCACCATTAAAACCAATCATACACAGTGTATGGTTACTCCTAACCCACTAATTGCTTAAAACAGGCTTACATAAGTTGAATTTACACCATTAAAACCAAGCATACACAGTTTATGTTGATCACACACTTTTATTACTCAACATACACAAACACAAGTTGGATATTCACCATTAAAACCAAACATACGCAGTGTATGGTTGCTCCTAATCCACTAATTGCTTAAAAAACGGCTACACAGGTTGATTTTACACCATTAAAACCAAGCATACACAGTGTACGTTGACCATACACTTTTATTCCTCAACATACACAAATACAAGTTGGATATTCACCATTAAAACCAAACATACATAGTGTATGGTTGCTCCTAACCTACTAATTGCTTGAAAAACGTTTACACAAGTTGATTTTACAGCATTAAAACTAAGCATACACAGTGCATGTTGATCACATACCTTTATTACTCAACATACACAAACACAAGTTGGATATTCAGCATTAAAACCAAACATACACAGTGTATGGTTGCTCCTAACCTACTAATTGCTTAAAAAACGTCTACACAAGTTGATTTTACACCATTAAAACCAATCATACACAGTGTATGTTGATCATACCCCTTTATTACTCAACATACATAAACCCAAGTTGGATATTCACCCTTAAAATCAAACATACACAGTGCATGGTTGCTCCTAACCCACAAATTGCTTAAAAAAAGAATACACAAGTTGATTTTACACCATTAAAACCAAGCATACACAGTGTATGTTGATCATACCCCTTCATTTCTCGACATACACAAACACAAGTTGGATATTCACCATTAAAACCAAACATACGCTGTGTATGGTTGCTCCTAACCCATTAATTGCTTAAGAAACATCTACACAAGTTGATTTCACACCATTAAAACCAAGCATACACAGTGTATGTTCATCGTACACCTTTATTCCTCAACATAGACAAACACAAGTTAGATATTAACTATTAAAACCAAACATACACAGTGTATGGGTTCTCCTAACCCTCTAATTGCTTAAAAAACGTCTACACAAGTTGATTTCACGCCTTTAAAGCCAAGCATACGCAGTGTATGTTGATCATACACCTTTATTCCTCAACATACTCAAACTCAAGTTGGATATTCACCATTAAAACCAAACATACACAGTGTATGGTTGCTCCTAACCCACTACTTACTTAAAAAACGTCTAAACAAGTTGATTTTGCAGCATTAAAGCCAAGCATACACAGTGTATGTTGATCATACACCTTTATTCCTCAACATACTCAAACTCAAGTTGGATATTCACCATTAAAACCAAAAATACACAGTGTATGGTTGCTCCTAACCCACTTATTTCTTAAAAAACGTCTACACAAGTTGATTTTATACCATTAAAACCAAGCATACACAGTGTATGTTGATCATACACCTTTATTCCTCAACATACACAAAAACAATTTTGATATTCACCATTAAAACCAAGCATACACAGTGTATGGTTGCTTCTAACCCTCTAATTGCTTAAAAAACGTCTACCCAAGTTGTATTCACACCTTTAAAGCCAAGCATACACAGTGTATGTTGATCATACACCTTTATTCCTCAACATACACAAACATAAGTTGGATATTCACCATTAAAACACAACATACACAGTGTATGGTCGCTCCTAACCCACTAATTGCTTAAAAAAAGGCTACACAAGTCGAATTTACACCATTAAAACCAATCATACACTGTGTATGTTGATCATACACCCTTATTACTCAACATACAGAAACACAAGTTGGTTATTCCCCATAAAAACCAAACACACATAGTGTATGGTTGCTCCTAACCTACTAATTGCTTGAAAAAAGTCTACACAAGTTGATTTTACAGCATTAAAACCAAGCATACACAGTGTATGTTGATCATAGACCTTTATTCCTCAACATACACAAACACAAGTTGGATATTCACCCTTAAAACACAACATACACAGTGTATGGTTTCTCCTAACCCACTAATTGCTTAAAAAATGTCCACAGAAGTTGATTTTACAGCCATAAAACAAAGCATACATGGTGTATGTTGATCAAACACCTTTATTACACAGCATACACAAACACAAGTTGGATATTCACCATTAAAACCAAACATACACAGTGTATGGTTGCTCCTAACCCACTAATTGCTTGAAAAAAGCCTGCACATGTTGATTTTACACCATTAAAACCAATCATACACAGTGTATGTTGATCATACACCTTTATTACTCAACATACACAAACACAAGTTGGATATTCACCATTAAAACCAAACATACACAGTGTATGGTTGCTCCTAACCCACTAATTGCTTAAAAAACGTCTACACAGGTTGAATTTACAGCATTAAAACCAAGCATACACAGTGTATGTTGATCATACACCTTTATTACTGAACATACAAAAACACAAGTTGGTTATTCACCAAAAAAACCAAACACGCACAACGTATGGTTGCTCCTAACCCCCTAATTGCTTAAAAAAAACCCTACACAAGTTGAATTTACGCCATTAAAACCATGCATACACAGTGTATGTTGACCATATACCTTTATTACTCAACATCACAAACAAAAGTTGGTTATTGACAATTAAAACCAAACATACACAGTGTATGGTTGCTCTTAACCCACTAATTGCTTAAAAAACGTCCACACAAGTCGATTTTGCACCATTAAAACCAAGCATACACAGTGTACGTTGAGCATACACCTTTATTCCTCAACATACACAAACACAAGTTGGATATTCACCATTAAAACCAAACATACACAGTGTATGGTTGCTCCTAACCCACTAATTACTTAAAAAACGTCTAAACAAGTTGATTTTGCAGCATTAAAACCAAGCATACACAGTGTATGTTGATCATACACCTTTATTACTCAACATACACAAACACGAGTTAGATATTCACCATTAAAACAAAACATACACAGTGTATGGTTGCTCCAAACCCACTAATTGTGTAAAAAACGTCTACAGAAGTTGAATTTACACAATTAAAACCAATCATACACAGTGTATGTAGATCATACACCTTTATTACTCAACATACACGAACACAAGATGGTTATTCACCATAAAAAACAAAACACACACCGTGTATGGTTGCTCCTTACCCACTAATTGCTTAAAAAACGTCTACACAAGTTGATTTTACACCATTAAAACCAAGCATTCACAGTGTATGTTGATCATACACCTTTATTCCTCAACATACACAAACACAAGTTGGATATTCACCATTAAAACAAAACATAGACAGTGTACGGTTGCTCCTAACCCACTAATTGCTTGAAAAACGCCTACACAAGTTGATGGTACAGCATTAAAACCAAGCATACACCGTGTATGTTGATCATACACCTTTACTACTCAACGTACACAAACACACTCCAAACATACTAGTTGCATAAAAAAAGCCTACACAAGTTGATTTTACACCATTAAAACCAAGCATACACATTGTATGTTGATCATACACCTTTATTACTCAACATACACAAACACAAGTTGGATATTCACCATTAAAACCAATCATACACAGTGTATGGTTACTCCTAACCCACTAATTGCTTAAAACAGGCCTACATAAGTTGAATTTACACCATTATAACCAAGCATACACAGTTTATGTTGATCACACACTTTTATTACTCAACATACACAAACACAAGTTAGATATTCACCATTAAAACCAAACATACGCAGTGTATGGTTGCTCCTAATCCACTAATTGCTTAAAAAACGGCTACACAGGTTGATTTTACACCATTAAAACCAAGCATACACAGTGTATGTTGACCATACACTTTTATTCCTCAACATACACAAATACAAGTTGGATATTCACCATTAAACCCAACCATACACAGTGTATGGTTGCTCCTAACCTACTAATTGCTTAAAAAACGTTTACACAAGTTGATTTTACACCATTAAAACCAAGCATACACAGTGTATGTTGATCATACACCTTTATTCCTCAACATACACAAACACAAGTTGGATATTCACCATTAAAACCAAACATACACAGTGTATGATTTCTCCTAACCCACTAATTGCTTAAAAAAAAAACCCTACACAAGTTGAATTTAAACTATTAAATCCAATCATACACAGTGTATGTTGATCATACACAATTATTACTCAACATACTCAAACACAAGTTGGATATTCACCATTAAAAACCAAACATACACAGTGTATGGTTGCTCCTAACCCACTAATTGCTTAAAAATAGCCTAAACAGTGTATTTTACACCATTAAAACCAATCATACACAGTGTATGTTGATCATACACCTTTATTAATCAACATACGCAAACACAAGTTGGATATTCACCATTAAAACAAATCATACAAAGTGTATGGTTGCTCCTAACCCATTAATTGCTTAAAAAACGTCTACACAAGTTGATTTTACACCATTAAAACCAGGCATACACAGTGTATGTTGATCATATACCTTTGTTCCTCCACATACACAAACACAAGTTGGATATTCACCATTAAAACCAAACATACACAGTGTATGGTTACTCCTAACCCCCTAATTGCCTAAAAAAGGCCTACTCAAGTTGAATTTGCACCATTAAAACAATTCATACACTGTGTATGTTGATCATACACCTTTATTACTCAGCATACACAAACACAAGTTGGTTATTCCCCATAAAAACCAAACACACACAGTGTATGGTTGCTTCTAACCCACTAATTGCTTAAAAAAACCCTACACAAGTAGAATTTACACCATTAAAACCAAGCATACACAGTGTATGTTGAACACACACCTTTATTACTCAACATACACAAACACAAGTTGGATATTCACCATTAAAACCAAACATACACAGTGTATGGTTACTCCTAACCCCCTAATTGCATAAAAAAAGCCTGCTCAAGTTGAATTTGCAACATTAAAACAATTCATACACTGTGTATGGTGATCATACACCTTTATTACTCAGCATACACAAACACAAGTTTGATATTCACCATTAAAACCAAACATACACAGCGTATAGTTGCTCCTAACCCACTAATTGCTTAAAAAAAAAGCCTACACAAGTTGAATTTACACCAGTAAAACCAATCATACACAATTCATGTTGATCATATCCCTTTATTCCTCAACATACACAAACACAAGTTGGATATTCAGCATTAAAACCTAACATACACAGCGTATGGTTGCTCCTAACCCACTAATTGCTTAAAAAAAGCCCACACAAGTTGAATTTACACCATTAAAACCAAGCATACACAGTGTATGATGATCATACACCTTTATTACTCAACATACACAAACACAAGTTGGATATTCACCATTAAAACCAAACATACACAGTGTATGGTTGCTCCTAACCCTCTAATTGCTTAAAAAACGTCAACACAAGTTGATTTTATGCCATTAACAGCAAGCATACACAGTGTATGTTGATCATACACCTTTACGAATGAACACACACAAACACAAGTTGGATATTCACCATTAAAACCAATCATACACAGTGTATGGTTGCTCCTAACCCATTAATTGCTTAAAAAACGTCTACACAAGTTGATTTACCACCATTCAAACCAGGCATACACAGTGTATGTTGATCATACACCTTTGTTCCTCAACATACACAAATACAAGTTGGATATTCACCATTAAAACCAAACATACACAGTGTATGGTTACTCCTAACCCCCTAATTGCATAAAAAAAGCCTACTCAAGTTGAATTTACACCATTAAAACAATTCATGCACTGTGTATGTTGACCATACACCTTTATCACTCAGCATACACAAATACAAGTTGGTTATTCCCCACAAAAACCAAACACACACAGTGTATGGTTGCTCCTAAACCACTAATTGCTTAAAAAAACCCTACACAGGTTGAATTTACACCATTAAAACCAAGCATACACAGTGTATGTTGATCACACACCTTTATTGCTCAACATACACAAACACAAGTTGGTTATTCACCACAAAAACCAAACATACACTGTGTATGGATGCTCCTAACCCACTAATTGCTCAAAAAACGTCTACACAAGTTGATATTACACCCATAAAACCAAGCATACACAGTGTATGTTGATCATACCGCTTTATTCCGCAACATACACAAACACAAGTTGGATATTCACCATTAAAACCAAACATACACCGTGTATGGTTGCTCCTAACCCACTAATTGCCTAAAAAAACGTCTACAGAAGTTGATTTTACACCATTAAACCCAAGCATACACAATGTACGGTGATCATACACCTTTATTCCTCAACATACACAAACACAAATTGGATATTCACCATTAAAACCAAACATAGACAGTGTATTGTTGCTCCTAACCCACTAATTGCTTAAAAAATCCCTACACAAGTTGATTTTACAGCATTAAAACCAAGCATACACAGTGTATGTCGATCACACACCTTTATTCCTCAACATACACAAACACAAGTTAGATATTCACCATTTAAACAAAACATATGCAGTGTATGGTTGCTCCTAGCCTACTAATTGCTTAAAAAACGTCTGCACAAGTTGAATTTACACCACTAAAACCAATCACATACGGTGTATGTTGATCATACACCTTTATTACTCAACATACACGAACACAAGATGGTTATTCACCATAAAAAACAAAACACACACCGTGTATGGTTGCTCCTTACCCACTAATTGCTTAAAAAACGTCTACACAAGTTGATTTTACACCATTAAAACCAAGCATTCACAGTGTATGTTGATCATACACCTTTATTCCTCAACATACACAAACACAAGTTGGATATTCACCATTAAAACAAAACATAGACAGTGTACGGTTGCTCCTAACCCACTAATTGCTTGAAAAACGCCTACACAAGTTGATGGTACAGCATTAAAACCAAGCATACACCGTGTATGTTGATCATACACCTTTACTACTCAACGTACACAAACACACTCCAAACATACTAGTTGCATAAAAAAAAAGCCTACACAAGTTGATTTTACACCATTAAAACCAAGCATACACATTGTATGTTGATCATACACCTTTATTACTCAACATACACAAACACAAGTTGGATATTCACCATTAAAACCAATCATACACAGTGTATGGTTACTCCTAACCCACTAATTGCTTAAAACAGGCCTACATAAGTTGAATTTACACCATTAAAACCAAGCATACACAGTTTATGTTGATCACACACTTTTATTACTCAACATACACAAACACAAGTTGGATATTCACCATTAAAACCAAACATACGCAGTGTATGGTTGCTCCTAATCCACTAATTGCTTAAAAAACGGCTACACAGGTTGATTTTACACCATTAAAACCAAGCATACACAGTGTATGTTGACCATACACTTTTATTCCTCAACATACACAAATACAAGTTGGATATTCACCATTAAAACCCAACCATACACAGTGTATGGTTGCTCCTAACCTACTAATTGCTTAAAAAACGTTTACACAAGTTGATTTTACACCATTAAAACCAAGCATACACAGTGTATGTTGATCATACACCTTTATTCCTCAACATACACAAACACAAGTTGGATATTCACCATTAAAACCAAACATACACAGTGTATGATTTCTCCTAACCCACTAATTGCTTAAAAAAAAAAACCCTACACAA